>OY284413.1:125390185-126776935 GCA_958301585.1 Merodon equestris
GGTTGCACCTAAACCAGTTTCGATACCTTGGTTAGAGCTATGAAGAGCTCTAATCCGTTCTCGCCTTCTGACATCGATAAAAGCATCCATATTGTTTTCGATTTAGCAGGAATTGTCAGCCTCCACGATATAAGAAAAAAACATGTGGGTTAACTGTCTCGGAACTTATAAAGACAGCATATGTATACATATTTAAAAGAAAGAGAAACACATGGATTAACACAAATTTTTAACATTTTCTATGCATGCGTTGAGTGGAAACTATGAAATTATTATATTATTTTGTGAAATCTTTTTGACTTAAATACCTTTTATTGATATATTTTACTTCTAATGTGCAAAGTTAAGAGTTAATTTGTTGAGGTAAGGTGGGTAAATGGATGAGTTGGATAAATTAACCACAAAAGAGTTGCAACGTTTATTGAAAGAAAGGGGATTACAAATCCGATATAACGATTTAGTAGAAAGATTAACCAGTCGATTTTGAAAAATGAGGAAGAATTGACAGGAGAAAAATCATTAACCGAGAAAAGTGACCGCGATAATTTCGAGGAGGCCGCCAGTAAGTGTCGAAATGACCGAAAAAAAAGTAGAAGCTGAGGAATCGATAGATCAATTTCCAAGTGATACAAGAACGATGACGGGGCTAAACAATTTTGTTTTTAAAGATGTTGAGGAATCATTAGATCGCTTTTCAGGTGAATCAGGGAAAAATTTTACCCCATGGCTTAAGGATATCCAAGATATAGCCAATGTCTGTAAATGGAATGCAAGGCGCTTATTAAAAGGAGCTGCGAGCTGGCCGTCGAATCAAAAAGCGAGATTTGCAGTTGGGACAGTCTGAAAGAATTTTTGAAAGCCGAGTTCGATGATAACCCTTCGTGTTTTAGTCTTCATAAAACCCTTCAGTTCCGAAAAAGAAACAGAGTGAAACGCTTCTTGAATATATGTATAGTATGAAACAAATAGCATTGAGAGGAAATTTTGATGGTGAATCGATAATTGCTTATATTATACAGGGTACAGCGGATAGTCCTGCTAATAAAACAGTTTTATATGAAGCCACTACTCTCGCCGAGCTGAAAAAAAAATGTTTAGTTTACGACAATATCAAAAGTCAGTCTAGTTACAATTGCAATCGCAATTTTAACAATTCACAAGTTGGTAGCTCATCTTCATCATCTTCAGTTAATAACGTAGGCAACCAGAAGCGATGTGCAAACTCTGGCTCATTTTCTCATCATCAAAGTAGTTGACCAAATAAAAGCAAGGATGCTAGATGTTTCTCGTGTAGTGAGTTTGGGCATATAGCTGCAGATTGTCCTAAAAAAGGTATTAAAAAGCCAGGTAATAATCAGGCAAACATAAGGCGAATAAATAAATTGGATTATTGTGTAAAAGTCGTTATTGATGGAGAGCACCATGATGCCTTAGTCGATACCGGAGCGGATGTTTCTTTGATGAAGGAAAGCACTTGGAGAAGATGTGGGTCTGCGAAAATGTATGGCCCTGGAGAATATTTATTAGGTTTTGGTTGTGAAGAGGCGAAAACAATTTACACGAAATCAGATTTCATATTGTTCCGGATAAATGGATGACGGATACCATAATACTGGGAAACAACTTTTTGAAAAACTCCACCATAACTATAAAGAATGGAAATGTTCACATAAGCGTAAATTCTAAGCGAATTAATTTAGGAGAAAATGATGTTGCAAGAATTGATGTTGTACAATTGATAGAAAAGGATGCAATTGATAATGTAAATCGAATTAGTGACCCAAACAATCGAAACAAGATTACAGAGTTAATCCACAACTATAAGCCCAAAAAAAAAATAGAAAAGTCTTGCGTAGAAATGCAAATAGTGCAAATGAGCAACCAGTATATCAAAAGGCTAGACGGTTAGCGCCGAGAGCAAAAGAAGCCGTGAATGCACAAATTGAGGATTGGCTGCGAGAAGGAATTATTCAGCACAGTAAGTCAGATTTCGCCAGTCCCATAGTTCTAGTCAAGAAAAAGGATGGATCCAATCATTTATGCATCGACTACCGGAAGCTTAATAGCAAAATCATAAACGACCGCTACCCACTTCCAGTCATAGAAGATATCTTAGAGGAGTTTTATAAAGCACGTATATTCACAACTCTAGACTTCAAAAACGGTTTCTTTCAAGTCGGAATTCACGAAGGCAGTCGTAAATATACTTCCTTCGTAACTCCAGACGGTCAGTGCGAGTTTTTAAAAATCCCATTCGGATTATGTAATTCTCCGTCGGTATTTCAGAGGTATATCAATACTGTTTTTCAGCCCTTAGTTCGAAAAGGATTCCTTTTGGTCTACATGGACGATGTCGTTATACCTGCTGCTCACAGTGAAGAAAATCTAGAAAGGCTTAAAATAGTGCTCAATGTTGCCGCAGAAAATGGTCTTATTATCAACTGGAAAAAATGTGATTTCGTAACTCCATCTATACGGTTCTTGGGGCACGTTATCCAAAATGGATCTATGAAGCCTTCAACAGAGAAAATCCAAGCAGTGCGAAAATTCCCAAAACCAGATACGATGGAAAAGATACAGTCATTTTTGGGCCTTACAAGTTTTTTTAGACAATTTATTCCGAACTACATCAAGAAAGAAAACCTGGCCCGTAAGCAGAAGGTCGAGGAGAAGCGTCCCTCGGGTCGCTTCCAAACACCAGCCGTCACATCCCAGCTGACCTACGCCCAAATGGCGGTAGGTTCGGGAAAGACGGTACAAAAGCCCATGGCTGTTCCTAAAGTCCCAGTGCCTGTCTCTAAGGCACCGGAGGCGGAGGTGGATGTTTGTTCGATCTTGCTCGCAATCCAAGGGCAGATTGGGCAGCTCCAAAAACAGATCCTTCAGACGGCGATACGGGTAGATAGTATCTGCTCGCTTCTGCCGGGCCTAGCGCATCTAAGGTCGTGATGGGTACGCTGGTAGAGAGCCCCTTGAAGATCCTGTCGGTGAATGTAAATTCCCTGATAAGAATTGAGCGACGAGCCGAACTTTTTAACCTGTTACAGGACGAAAGCCCCGATGTACTCTTGGTTAGCGAAACAAAGCTAAACCAGAAGCACAAAATCCGGCACAGTTCGTATAAAATAATTAGAAGAGACCGACCCAACGCTACTCAAGGCGGGGGAGTTGCGATCTTCATTAAAAATAATCTTAAACATAAGGTCATATATAGCGGTGAAGTGCGGAGGTTCCAGGTGCTAGAGGCCTGTATTGTGTGCATTCCTCTCCGAAATGGAAAGAGAATGTACATTGTATCAGCTTATGCGAATGAAGCACCTCAACCCAATCTTTTCATTGCAGAGCTCGAGACACTTTTTCGATCTCTGCGCTTAAACTCGGTGGAAAACTTCTACATTCTGGCCGGCGATTTAAATGCCAAACATAGTGATTGGAGAAATAACATTCCCAACACTAGGGGGAGCCTACTAAGTCATTGGTGCGTTCTTCACAACATTGAATATACAGTCAAGTTGCTCGCAACGGATAGTCCGTCGTATCCTAGGAGCGGCTCCTATTTGGATCTCATGCTAATAGACTCTCGACTGAGACTGGCAGACACGAACGAATGGTCTATTAACTGTCTACGGACCATTGTATACGACAGTGATCATTGCGGACTACGTGCCGTGATCACAGTACCTGACGAGTTCGTGGAGATGGCAGAGTATTTCCAAGCGCACCCCTACGATTACAGTAGGACGCGTTGGCCACGCTTTGCCAATTCCCTGACGAGAGCGCTCACTTCGAGCGCCTCCTTCCCACCGTCTAATAGGAACCTGTCAAACTACGAGATTGGCAGGTACCTCAAACAAATGGATGATATAATTAAGTAAACCATGGACAGTACAATACCACGTCAACGACATAACGATACTACAAACGTGTACCGAAACGCGACAATCGACGCACTGCACAGACAAAAAAGGAGACTCCTGACAAGACTCAAACTCTTGTACAGGCGGTTTACCGACAGACAAAACTCTTAGGTCAGGACACTGAAGTCACTGATTAAAAATATCCAACAGTTAATCAAGGAAAATTACAGAATATCTGTAAGTTTGCATTGGAACAACAGAATTCGTGCTGTAAATTCCAGCAGCGCGAGTATGTTCCTGCAAATAAATAAAATATTTCGGAGAAACAATCAGAATGACATTCAGGATCTAAAGCTTCCGAGAACGTCAGAAAATGAACGTTTGCTACGAACAGTTAGCATCGATCCAGAGGGCGCCATCCTGGATGACGACTTCTTCGTGATCGAGGATCCTCAGGAGAAGGTGGCGGCAGTGGGAGCTGCTTTCCAGGAAGTGTATAAGGTGAATGATACCATTCGCCCAAACCACGAATTGGAAAACAGAGTTTTACTTCATCAATCTTAGCTTAGAAATGATATCGATCATTGGCGATCCGAGAATCTTGGTTTTACCAGGTTCGATGACGATTTCATGGCAAATAATGCCGTCACCAATGAAGGGGCTAATACCCCGTTCATTTCGACGGAAGATCTCCAGATGATCTTTCGGTCATTGAAAAGGAAAAAATCCGCGGGTATCGACGGTATATCCAATGTTGTGCTTAGGCACCTTCCGCCAGTGGCTGTAGAGAGGTACACCATCCTGTTCAACAATGCACTGAATAATGCATATTATCCAGTGCACTGGAAGACAGCGGTGGTGCAACCAATCCCCAAGAGGGGTAAGGACACCTCTAACCCGGCAAATCTCCGGTCGATAAGTGTCCTTCCGAGTGCTAGCAAGGTCTTCGAGAAGCTAAATGGGATGAGGACAATAAAATCAACCCGGATAACCAATTCGGTTTCAGAGCGGATCATGACACAATTCATGCCGCGTCGAAACTCGTGTCGGATATCCAATGGAATAAATGAAACAACCAATGCACGGGTGCCTGTCTGATTGACTTGGAAAAAGCCTTCGACACCGTATGGCTAGAAGGTCTTTATTACAAGCTCAAGTGGCTGAGCATAAGTAAACCACTGCTATATATGATTTTTGACATGTTAACAGGTAGAAAGTTCGTAGTGAAAATTGCCAACGTGACTTCTACCCAAACATTTGATATTAACAACGGACTGGAACAGGGTACGGTGAACTCGCCGATCCTTTTCAGCATTTACTTCAGTGATTTGATAGCTTCTCTTCACCATTCAATAGCGTATGCGGACGATCTAATCGCGTACAGATCAGGTCCAACGATCGACGTCATTGTCGCCCTCTTGCAGCGTGACTTCGAAAAAATTCAGCAGTATTATGATGACTGGAAGTTGAAGATCAACTGGCAGAAATCAGAAACTATTTTGTTCAGAACGCCTTTGTCTAGGGCCTCTCGAGACACTAGAAAATATTGGCGCGGGTTCTCAATTCTTGGACAGGTGGGCTGATCCAGGATAGATTGGCGGTGCCGCTAATCTTCCACGTGGGTCGCAATTCCGTGGAACGGCGATTCCTCTACGAACGTGATGTCGCGCTCAGTGAGCCCGAGCGCCTCAGGTTCTGTAGATCGGTCTCACGCCGGGATCGAGGAGACGTAGTCCGCCAGCATCAACGCTTTTGGTGGCTGGAGGGAGCTGCGTCAGTGGACATTTCAATAGCTTCAGCCTCTTCAAGGCAGGGCGTGCCTAACACCAATGGCAGGCTTACATAGGGTAGGGTAGGGTAGAGTAGGTTAGGGTAGCATAGAACAAAAAAAATATTAAAAACCAAAAAAAATTATAAATATATTAAACCAAAAAAAAAAGATATATATATATATAATATACTTATATAAAATATATATTTATATATATATATATATTAGCTAAGTTAGAATAAGATATGTTTAGTTAGGATTAGGTAGGTTTAAGGATTATAGGAAAGAATGAACATATGCTAAGTTTTTTTGAAAAAGAAAAATTTTTCTTAGCTTAAGTTAATTATAATAATGTTAATTGTAAGTTATTCAAATAGTAGTCGAAAGGCATACGTAAAAATTATACAGTTTATTTTAGAGTGTCCGCGTAGGGCCAGTAAGATTCCTAAATTTGTAAGGATGGTTAAGCTAGTTTTAAGCATTTTTGTCTAGGATAAGATAGATCGAAGAAACTATAAATAAAAAATGAATTACAAAAAAAAAAAAAAAAAAAAAAACTATTGCTAAACCACTATCGGATCTCCTTCGTAAAGATACACCGTATTATTTTGGGCCTGACCAAGACGTAGCTTTCAACACCTTAAAAGAAGTCCACTTTCAATCCACTGTTATATAGGGAATTGCATACGGATGCAAATAAGTTTGGCTATGGAGGAGTCCTTCTGCAGTCCTTCACATGAAGACCACGAACTTCATCTTGTTTTCTACATTAGCTACAAAACATCACCAACTGAGGCCAATTACATAAGCTACAAGCAGGAAGTTCTCGCTATAATCAGATGTTTAAAAAAACTCAGAATTTATCTTTTGGGTATCAAATTTAAGATTTACACGGACTGCGTAGAATTTACTGCAACCATGAAGAAACGAGATTTATGTACACGCGTTGCAAGGTATATTGTATATTCAAGACTTCGATTGCGAGGTTCTTCACAGATCTGGTTCAATAATGAGGCATGCGGATGCACTAAGCCGTTTTCCTGAAGTTATGAGGATCGAAGATGGTATACTCCATCGTATTAGGGAAGCACAAAAAAGAGATGAGTTTTGTCAACTGATCAGTACAATAATAAAACAGAGAGAGTACGAGAATTTCAGTATTCGAAACGGCATTCTATACAAGTTTGTTGACGGTGACTACTTACTCGTTGTACCTAAATGCCTGCAGAAAGAGGTGCTGCGAAATATTCATGAACATGGTCATATCAACGCTAGAAAAGTTGAAGTTCTGGCAAAGAGGGAGTACTCCATTCCAAATATATCGGAAAAAATAACACAAATCGTTTCCAATTACGTCGCTTGAATCCTTGCCGCGAGGAAAAATGGGAAGCAAGAATGCCTACTGAATCCAATCGAAAAGTTTGACACGCCACTGAATACCTAACATCTTGATCATTCTGGGCGACTTCAATCAACTCCTAAGAGTTACATCTATTGATCATTTACATCTATTGATCATTTACATCTATTGATCATTGTCGATGCCTTCACCAAATTTACGTGGATCTACCCTGTCAAATCTACAGGTGCAGACGAAGTCATCAAAAAAATTACGCTGCAGAGCGATGTTTTCGGCGATCCAGGGAGGATCATCACGAATAAGGGGTCTGCGTATACATCAAATGCCTTTAAGAAATATTGCGAAGAACGAAATATCATTCACTCTTTGGTTACTACTGGTGTTGCTCGTGGTAACGGACAAGTTGAACGTATTAACAGAACCATAGTTGAAATATTATCCAAGTTGTCGGTGGAAGCTCCTCATAAATGGTTTAAGCATGTTCCAAAACTGCACGGAGTGCTATAACATACGTAAAATGATGGAAGATTTGCTAATTGATGAATTTGAGGAGGACAGAAAAGATATGCGAAGTCAGGCGAAGGAGCAGATAGCCAAAATCCAAGAAGAAAATCGTAGATCATACAACAAGCGACGAAAAGTAACTACAAAATACGAACTTGGCGATCTTGTTGCAATCAAGAAAACGCAGTTTGCACCTGGAACTAAACTATATCCACAATTCCTAGGACCTTATCAGATCGTGAAGGTGAAGAGGAATGACCGCTACGATGTTCGCAAGGTTGGTAGTCATGAAGGACCAAACACGACATCATCATCAGCCGATTTTATGAAGCCGTGGCGTGACAAAGTAGATAGCGAAGACGATGACTTTGATGAAAATAAAGGCTATATTAATGAAGACAGGTTAATGGGGTCCCAAAGCCAGCACAATGGAGATGCTATGCCTATGTGAAGACAACCAGTCGTCTGGGGCAGACGACAGGCAGGATGGCCGGATGTAGGACACTTTGTTTAATTTCGTTTCTTTATGCATTAAACTTGGCCTAACACCTTTGATTTACCCTACATCACTCCTTATGTAAATTTGTTTTTTTGTTTTGCTTTGCAAAACTTGATCAAGTCGGTCGAGTCGATCAAGTCAAGTCGGTCAAGTCGTACTATTTAAGTAAAGTGGTCAAGCCAACTATTTTTTTTTAAAAACTATGAATATTTGTTTAACTTCTCCTTTCTATATTTTTTGAGATTTTTTTTCCAATAAAAATTTGAATTCTAAATTAATATTTTGCCCGCATTTTGATCCCCTTTTCTCGTGCTCCCCCTACAGACATTCGGGAGTTTAACTTGCTAACTCGTAGCCAATCGTGACTCAGCCCCTAAGTCGAAACTTTCAAAATATACACTATTCGTTGACTCAAAGGGTATAATTCGTGTTGCAGTTCGAATAAATCATGCATATACAGGGTGTCCCACGAGCAGTGTGCCAAAAAGCTAGAGCGTGTAGGTCTAGTCAAGACAAGAAAAAAATCGTATGGGAGGGGGGGGTCTATTTCCCCCCGTTTAGCCGGGAGGGGCAATTTTCTAAAAAATTGACTTAATTTGGAAAAAAAATTATTAAAAATCAACAGTTACATCCACAATGCCACGATATACCTTTTTGTAAAGCCAGAAACCTCTTCTTTCATATTTATTTTAAATGAAGCTGTTTTAAGGAGTAGTTTTTTAGAAATTAATTTTCAAACTTAAAATTTTGAAAAAAAATTGAAAAAAAAAAATTTCAAACTATTTTTTTTCAAAATTGTATGTAATTAAGTAGTATTTTTTTTTCAAAAATTCAATGCTCTCATTAGTTTTTAGTTAAAAGCAGAAAACCGGATGCAAAAATGTCTTGTAGTTTTTGAGAAATTAAAAAAAAATCCGAACCATTTTTTTCTAAGAAAAACCTTTTTTTTTGGTTTTAACGCGGCTGGACTTGTAAGTAAATTAATGTATGAAACATTGACCTCTTCTTTTATTATTTTTAAAAAATTCGGAGTTTTATGAGGATACAATAAAGTGATACAGTATTGGAATAACCCTAGATTAATTCTTTTTTTTCATTGATAAGGCCTGAAAACTGACCTGCGAATTTCGTCTGGGTCCGCCCGCCGCCGATGGGTTCTACCCGAATTTTGGATTTGGTCCGACGCAATCCCTCCCATAGTATAAGGAGGATGGCTATTATGCTTGGAGTGCCCAAATCTAGAGTATGGAGAGTGCTTCATACCGAAAACTTACACCCGTACCATTTTAGGCCAGTTCAGGGACTCACCTCAAACGACAAGTTTTTGAGAGCAGAATTTTGTCGATCATTACTGCTTCGAGATGAAACTGAACGAAACTATTTTGCAAGGATATTCTGTACGGATGAAGCACAGTTTACGAGAGATGAGGTTACTAACTTCCACAATTTGCATCATTGGAATAGCACCAATCCACACAACAAGAAACAAAATAAATCACAACACCGCTTTAGCTGTAATGTTTGGCTTGGTATTGTTGGACAAACTGTAATCGGGCCCCGGTTTTTGAATGCCGTTATTAATGGAGAATCATACTTGCAATTCCTACGAGACCTTTTGCCCGATTTGATGGACAACGTTCCTTTGGCCATAGCAGATAATTTAATCTACCAGCAAGATGGAGCACCAGCACACTACAGCTTACGGGTTAGAAACTGGCTGGATGATCATTTTAGTGACCGTTGGTTCGGAAGAAGGGGCCCCACGGAATGGCCACCTAGATCACCAGATTTAACTCCTTTAGATTTTTATGTGTGGGGATTCATGAAGAATTATGTTTACGAAGTGGAAATAGTATCTTTGGAACAACTGAAAGAACGAATTGAAGTCGCTGGAGTCAAATTGCAGGAAAATTTGTCAAGCATAGATATGTGCAGCCATTAGGAGAAGAAGGAGATATAATCTTTGCCTTCTAAAAAAAGGGGATCATATTGAAAATAAAACTCCGAAGTTTTTAAAAATAATAAAAAAGAGGTCAATGTTTCATACATTAATTTACTTACAAGTCCAGCCGCGTTAAAACGTTTTTTCTTAGAAAAAAATGGTTCGGGTTTTTTTTTAATTTCTCAAAAACTACAAGACATTTTTGCATCCGGTTTTCTGCTTTTAACTAAAAACTAATGAGAGCATTGAATTTTTGAAAAAAAAATACTACTTAATTACATACAATTTTGAAAAAAAATAGTTTGAAATTTTTTTTTTTCAATTTTTTTTCAAAATTTTAAGTTTGAAAATTAATTTCTCAAAAACTATTCCTTAAAGCAGCTTTGCTTAAAAACAGGATGAAAGAAGAGGTTTCTGGCTTTACAAAAAAATATACCACGGTATTGTGGATGTAACTGTTGATTTTTAATATTTTTTTTTCCAAATTAAGTCAGTTTTTTAGAAAATTGCCCCTCCCGGCTAAACGGGGGGGAATAGACCACCCCCTCCCATACGATTTTTTTCTTGTCTCGACCAGACCTACACGCTCTAGCTTTTTGGCACACTGCTCGTGGGACACCCTGTATATGTGTCATCGATTTAGGAAATGTTGTCTTCAGGGGAAAGTGACCAGTACCCAGCTCGAGGGAGACTATATATTCAATATTACAATGCCTAGGGGGTGGAATCCCGGGTTATCTAAGGCGTGTCTCGCGTTGGTCGTGTGCATGAGCACGAAAGCACTTCATCTGGGGCTGGTAAGTGTTTGGACGACTGATGCCTTTTTCACTGCCATAGGACGTTGTATTACCCGCCAAGCTAAGTGTTCGAACATATACACTGACAACGGAACCACTTTCCAAGGGAATTCAAAGCTAGCCTAGTCGCAACAACACAATGACTTCGTTGCTAGTGCACACTTAGCTAGACTCTGGGAGCCTGGAGTGAAATCAGGAAACGTCATCTTCGTCGAATTATCGGCTATTGTAGCATCTTAACCTTTAAAGAACTTAACACAGTTTTCATTCAAATTGAGGCAGTTCTAAATTCTCGGCCACTTTCAGCTTTATCCGATGAAGACCTAAATCTCCTGACTTTTTCTTTATACATAGAATAACTTTATACTGCTATTCTCGAATCTAGCTACTTAGAGGTGCAGGTACTTCATGGGTGCAATCTTGCGACGGAAGACGATGGTACGACAATCGATGTTGGAACGCGAGGCGCAGTCATCAGAATTGTTAAATAAACATTATTGTATTGTAATTTGTTATAGGATACTCGCAGTTTTTCTTAATCGATTTGCTACGAATTCGTCGTATTTTTAATAGGGATCAAAACTGGGGGAAACGAACTGTTTCATGCACTTAATTAAAAAGTGTGCAAAGCTGTATCAACAGATAAGTCTACTTACTGGCGACTAAGAAAAAATCGCTGATATTATTGATTTTTCCCTAGTCGAAAACATAGCAAGGAACTTGCAAGTTTATGACAGATCTGAGCTCAGACTATTCATCGATTTTATTGAGCCAAGGCATAAACTTCCTACCCAATGACAACTACAACTCCAAGGAAGCTAAGTACCTGGGAGTCATTTTAGATAGCAAAGTCCCTTGGTCAAAGCATATTTTGGCAAAACATGGGGCTTATCGCCAAAAAAGGTTTTATGGATCTACATGGCAATGATAAGACTGATAATCGCATATGAATCGGTTGTCGGGTTGGAACAGGCTAATACGCAGACACATCGTGGCCTCTTTAACCAAACTGCGAAGAGCGGTCTCTCTCAGCTGTACGGGAGCTTTCGGCAGCACACCAAGAGCTGCTTTAGATGTTATGATGAATCTCCCACCCCTTGACATATATATCAGAGGGTGCGTACTGAAAGCCATGTCTCGCCTCAAGAGAAATGGTTTTTGGTACAACTCGTATTGGAGTGACAGTGTATCGCGCGACACCTGTCTCATGGGGTGCCGTGAAATAACGCCGTGCGAAATAACACAGAATTCTCAAATTCGGCCTTATATCACTTTATGAAAGCGAAATAAGACCGACTTTCAAATTTGGCTTTATTTCGCTTTCATATAGAGAAATAAAGCCGAGCATTGTTTGTGAAATAAAGCCGAATTTCTGAGATACTTGATATTGCTTGCAACTTGACAAGCACAAATATAAATGTTATATTTTACAACATATCTAAAAAATAAATGAAGTAGTTAGAAAAAAAAAGAATTTTTAATGTTGTGATGCACAAGTGGAAGGGAAAAAGCATATGCATCTGCAATGCCAGCCACGCTGCACTCAAAGTTGTGTCCAACCCTCCATGCAGCTCCAAATTAGTGCATGAACCCAAGATCTTTTTAAACAAAGTCGGAAGACTAAATTCACTAAGGCTTGTATTGCTCCCAGGTCGCTCTGGGATTCCAGGATAAACTCGTTAGATGGGTCTCAGAGGAGAGCTTCTCAGGACCTGAACCCGTCATAAGTCTCCCTGCTTCCACGGTCATTATTAAGGATGCAGGATGACTAAGCGCGTACGCTCTGATGTCTGCAAGAAGTCCGCAACATTCTTCTTATCCTTAAGGCTTACGGGCGTCATTACGGGCCATTACACTTTTGCCAAGCATTTCTAGGTGTCTGGCATCAGTGAGACACCTAGCTGTGCTGCATGTCGCGAGGAGGATGACACAGCAGAACACTTTCTCTGCGACTGTCCCGACTTTGCTCGCGCATGGTGCGGCACCCTTGGGGTGTGTGCTGAATCTCTTAGCTCAACATCACTGAAACCTCTCACAACTTTTCTCCGGACAATAGGCAAAATAAAATAAAGAAAGGTATCTGTCTGTTTACTAACAGACCAATATTTGCATCTGAGTGTTCCAACAGATAGTAGAAGCCTCCAAAAAAAAAAAAAGAACTACGGGTAACCTTCACATTAAGCCTTCAAGAAAAGATTGAACAAAATACACTTTTATAGGTAAAATCCAAAGACCAACTTAACTCAGAGCTTAAACAATTTATCCAAGATATTCAAGCCTCAGTCTGGGAAAATACACTCAGTATCAAAAAGAGGCTGGACAACAACTATTATCCTCCCGAAATAACAGAGTTAAGAAAGAAATGGCAAATAACTAGAGCCCCTCAAGATAACACAGGAGAACAAGAAAGTAACATAAAAACTCTGAAATAAGCTCCTTCCTACAATATCTAAGCAACAGCCGCACAAGAAAATTTAAGACCCTAATCTTTACACTCCAAAAGCGACAAGGAAAAAGTAGAACGATTTGCTGAGTGTCTTGAAGATATTTTTCAACCAAACCCAGGTGTGAATGATTTACTTAGCGGCGACCATATTTATTATAATAAAGAAATATGCACCATAATCTTATCTGAGGTTGAAAAGGAAATAAAAAAAATAATAGTTAAAAAAAGCGCCAGGATTTGATCTGATAACGAACCAAATGCTTGAAAATTTCTCAGGAAAGTAATTACTAAATTAACTTGTACCTTCAATGCCTCTATTGAAACTGCCAACAATGTCCAAACTTTTTGAAAGATTACTTTTAAAAAGAATGCTGCCCATTATATAGGGTCCGCCAAATAACTTTTTTTTTTTTTGAAAATGCTATAAAAAAAACTACTGAATATTTTCTCAAATTTCTTTTTTTATTTGAAAGTACAATCCTTCCGGTTAATAATGGAAAATAATTTCATTCAAATGGCTGCCTCGGCTGGCCATGCAGTAGCCTACACGATCGGTCCAATTTTTAAGCACATTATCGATTGTGTGCAGCTGTATTTCACCAATGGCTTCACGAATATTGTCCTTTAAAGCGTCAATTGTCTCTGGCTTGTCGGCGTAACACTTATCTTTGACGGCACCCCACAAATAATAGTCCAACGGTGTCAAATCGCAGCTCCGAGGTGGCCAAACGACATCAGCCCTGCGGCTGATAATGCGATCTTCAAAAACAGGGCGCAAAACATCGAGTGTAGCTTCGGCTGTGTAGCACGTAGCGCCTTCCTGTTGAAACCAAATGTTGCCAATATCCTCCTCTTCAATTTTTGTGAACAAAGATTCGTTCAACATGGCCCGATAACGATCGCGATTGACTGTAACGGCCACTCTTTGCTCATTTTCGAAGAAAAATGGCCCAATTATGCCTTTCGACCAAAATCCGCACCAAACAGTGGCTCGTTTTGAGTGCACCGGCTTTTCAATGTATGCGTGCGGGTTTTCTGTGCCCCAAATGCGACAATTTTGCTTGTTTACATACCCGCCAAGATCAAAATGAGCTTCATCTGAAAAGATGATTTTTTTGGCAAAATCGGCATCTTCTGTAAGTCGATCGCAGGCCCACTAAGCGAAGCGTTGTTCAAGCGTATACACAACCATATTCGTTCAGCGGAAGGATAAAACTAATTATCTGTGAAATCAGACATGAGCTAAGTGTTACCATTCACGAAATAAGCACTACTTGAAAAAAAAAAACGTTAGATGGCGGACCCTTTAGATAGAAAAAAAAATACATTTCCAGGCCATCAATTCGGCTTTCGAATGAAACATTCAACAATTGATCAGGTTCATCGGATAACAAAAGCAATAGAAAAGCTGTTGAAGAGAAAAAAGTATGTTTCACAGTTTTTGTCCATGAACTTAAAAGGATACTACCTTTTGAAGTACCTGAGATGCTAAAGTCATATATATCGGATAGATATCTACTTTCGCATTAAGGCACTTATTCGGAGCTAAATTAAATTAAAGCGGGTGTACCTTAAAGAAGTATTCTTGGGCCAATACTCTTACTTCTTTACACTCACCATATCTCAACCTTAAAATTCAACACGATAGCTACATTTGCTGATGACGCAACTATTATGGCAGTCGCAGACAGTAATGTAGACTCAAATCATAAACTGCAACAGGCTATCTTCCACATCCGCAATTGGACTAAAAAATGGATAGCTCATTTTAACGAATCGGAATATGTATGATATGTACATGTACTAAGGAAAAATAGTGTACATGACAGTATACGTAAACAACCTTACAATACCTTATGGCAACTGTGCAAAATATCTCGGTTTGACTTTAGATGCAAAACTTAGCTGGAAAGCCCACGAAAAGCAAAAAAAAAAAAGAAGGGATTGGTATTCGCGACAAGAAAATGCATTGCTTTTTAGGAAGATAGTTAAGTTTTGGCAACACAAAACAAAATTGTACGTCATAAACAAATCATAAGACTCGTATGGATTTATGGTATTTAACTCTAGGGTTACACCAAAAAAGGCAACATAGGAGTTATGCAAAGCTTGAAACATTATTAATGCATGTTAATGTAATATTTCTACGTAAGGAACAATGCAGTACATGTACAGAATAAAATTCAAAGATTCGCAAAAAAAAACAAGAACGAAGAAAAAAGAAACACGCTCTTGGATCACTCGAATCTAGTGAGAAGACTGAAAAGAGCTAAACCCTTAAAATTGGTATAAAATATTTAACTACGTAAAATATTTCTAAAATCAAGCTAAGTTTAATGCATGAATATTAAACCTTGTTTATAAAACTCCTTTATTAATTTAAGTCAACACAAAATCGCTATATAGCATTAACTAAATTGTAATATTTTATTAAATAAAAAAAAAATTGTTCGTTATGGTTTGAAAATTGAAATACTTTCTAAATACGGAAATAATGCTTTACTTACAGGGTTTTATGCTGACAATCTCATAAGATATTTGAGAGAAGGGTGTATTTGGGGCGTCATTGTCAATTGCAATGATTTTCTCTGCACTTAGAGTGTCCTGACATATAAAAAAAAAATGTTTTATATACAATATATAAATATATTTTCAAGATATAAATATAAATAATTATATTAAATGCTTACCTTTAATGATTGTTCGAAGAATTGTGGCCTAAATTGGTTTTTAGAAGGCATTTGGGGAGCGTTGTCATTTATATCTATCAGCGTAACATTGATAAAAGTGGAATTATGATTTGATGCTAAAATTGAAATCTTGAATTGTGTGATTGTTTATAAACAAAAGTGTGGTATACGTACGGCCAAATCTAGGATTATTTTCATCAAAATTGTCGGCTACATCAATGTTAATTAAATGGTATTCAATGCCACTATCTCTATCTAATTCTACTCCATCTTTTTTATTTAGATACACTGCACCATTAGTTATGTCAACATAGAATAACTGCTTTATTAAAGATGATCCAGCAACATTTAACGAATATTTCAACACGTTATGAGGTTCTAAAAAATCAGTCATGTATGATTGGTCAAATGGATTTTTATCTTGATACAATTATCTTAATATTAAATAAATATTAACTTAAAATGGCATGAAGGATATTTTAAGGTCATTGTGTTTTATGGCGCCATTGGCAACTAGTTATTATAAGTTGGTAAAACTTAGAGAGTAGTATTGCTAATTGAATACTTGTTTTGTTCTTTAAAATATTATTGCAGTTTGGACGGTCGACGTTATCTAACTTAATCGAAACAGAAAAGCATAAGTCTGGCTCAACTATTTTAACTAAAAGAGGCACTTTAAATTAGACTGAACATACTAAGAACTATATCTCGCCCATATTATTAATTAAATAATATACATAAATGAACCTTCGAGCTAGTTTGTTTCCATTCAATTAGTTTTTAAATGCATATTTTTTTTTATATTTTCCCAGCTATCTTATGGTAAATAAAAGTGCTCAAAACCAGTTTGATCAGGACATATAACTGACAATCCAATTAAGTATCACGCCATCGCATCGTACCACAAAACGGCACTATATCACTAAACCGTACGATACTCGAAATCGTTGGAATAAAGGACCCAGCCAAGAGCTGGCCATCTGCCACGCATATGCGTGTCCATGATTCCGTACAGCATGCACTGAACAAGGAAACCGAGCGACTACGTAGAACAGAGAAACGGGAGCGGTGATACGGCCGACACCAAAAACTGGAAGGAGAGTAACGGAACCACCGAGAGCCGTCATCAAGCTGGCTCATATATTGTGTTTGTATTTAGAACATTTAAGAACATTTAATAAAGATTACATAAGAATACGAAAATTTGTGACATTCTGTATTTTGATTACAAGTAATTAAAAATAGTGTCGCATGCCACTTCATGGTACTTTACACTAAAAGATATTTGAACATGTGGGGTGACATCTAAGAGATTACAAAATATGGTCTATTGAACATCTAAACTATAATAATTTAAAACTTGACCTTACATCAATAGAAATGGTTAAATAAATAAGTAACAAATGTTTGAAAATAATTGCGTGATTATATTATATATATATACAATATATTATAATACAATGAAGCTATATAAGAAAATTTACATTATATGAAATGAGTTAAGGAACAAGCAACAAATTATTATTGTAGTTTTGACAAAATGGAATGATTTAACTTTAGACCAAAGGTTTTTCAAAGGTCGTCAATGTTGATGTTGAGATTGTTCTGAGCAACGGAGGGAGTTTATTAAATAGCCGATAAGATGAGATGGAATAAAAATTACGATAAGCAGTGGTATGAAAAGTTGGTACAGGTAACAGATGAGTGTAAGTTAACACACGTTAAGCCGAAATTAAACGGTAGTTGCGATTTCCCGATCTCATAAAAAGGTTTTTAAAACCTTAACGCAATACAAATGACGAAATGACAAGACAATGAATAACTAGGGTATATACCGGGTTTCCGACATATATTTCTTAACACATTTTTCTGCAAATATAATATCAGCTGAATTTTCAAGATATAGTTTAAACCATTCCAGCATAAATCCGCGAAAACCTGGTTTTTCTAATTTACCTAGCAATATATTATGGTTAACCATATCAAAGGCTTTGGCGATGTCTATAAATAAATTTGCAGTACTTTTTTTCTCGTCTAGGTTAGATATTACGTGTGAACAAAATTGCAACAGTGCATCTTCTGTTGATTTTCATTTTTAAAATCCAAATTGGGAATGACTGAAAAACTTGGTAGAGTTTAGAATGCCTACTATTCTTTTTTTCATAAGTTTTCCAAAAAACGTTTCTCAGAACTGGAAAAAGCGAGATTGGCCTATAGTTAGATATTTTAGTATTAGCGCCTTTCGCAGTGGTCTGCACATTTAAAAGCTTCCGGGAAGATCCCTTCATAAACACAATCTAAAAGACCAGCAAATTCTTTTATAAACAATGAAGCATTGAAGCTATGTAATCTATATACGCACGAAAATACATATATTTCGCATTCAATATTGACTGCAATTTTTATTACGTCAGCACTTGAGAGATAAAGGCATACAACATCGAGGGCTTTGTATACATTTTACAACCACCAACACCACCAGCAGCGTATTTCTCATTTGTATTAGCGAAAAAGCTTAATCCAGGAATAGTGTAATCTTTTTGTTTTCAAAATTATCTATCCAAATCTCTGAGACAAAGACAATCTCTGGGATGCAATCAAAAGAGTCAATGCGGGTGACCAAAGCTGTGAAATTTTCTGTCAAACTCCTGATGTTTTGATGAACAATACAAAATTTGTCATTGTTATTTACAAATATCTTGTAAGTCGTTAGTAGAACTACTCGTATAGTGGGAGGTAGAAGAATCATCTATCAAATATTAAATATAAATATTATATTATTATATAAATATAAATATTATTAAAGATCGAATTGAAACGATTCTTCCATCTCCCACTTTTCTGACTAGAATTTGGATATTGTTGTACCATACATATTTTGAAATCTTTTGTTTTGCTGTCTCCTTCGCCTTCATGAAGAAGGCCTGCGTGTACGCCGTCAGAACATTGTTTATGTAGATCCCATTGCTTTTGCGCGAGCTGTTGACTCTCGTCGGCATAAATTGTTAGTGCGCTAAGATTTTTTTTATAAATCCTTTTAGCGCTCATTATTCGTTGCTTCGTTGTATAATTATGATGTTTTAGATTGCACCTTTTTCAGGTAATATTTAGCAGTTTTGTCATCGGTGATGTCAATGGACAATTGGACAAGGCGTTTTTAATAATTTGCTTTGCCTTGTTTGAAGCGTTGTCATTGTTGCCAATAGGAACACCAACAATATCAATAGAATTGCTGAAAAGTTGTTGTTGCTGCCAGTAAAGTTTACTCTCCAAAGTATTTCATTTTAATTTCAACTCGGCATTCTCAGTACGTAATTGATTTATTTCTTGAAGGAAGCGATTAGTATCCTCCAAATCCGAAAATTTTAAATAAATCATTTCTAAAGTATAGTCACTACACTTGTGAGCATTACCGAGGAGTGGAACCAAGGCGATCTCCTGACGATCAATCCTCGGATCGGAAAGTCGATACAGTACACTTTCATTAATAAAAAGAAAAATGAGCCAATCGTTTTTTTTTATTTGAACTATTGAGTATAGTTCAGGGGTGGAATCGGCTAAGGTGATAAGTGATAGTCACTTTGGTGGCAGTCATTTGTGACTATCATCATCTTTCGCTATCGGGTAAGATTATCACAAAAATTAAAAACAGAGCAATAAATTGAATTTGTTGCAAAATCATTGCTTTATTTTATTTATAATAGAGTGTCTCTAACAGCTTCACACATTTTCGGCTTCTCTGTTTGATGGTTAGAGGTCTTCTTGCATATTGGATTGGTGGATAACATTGGTTGGTTGTTGGGGTAGGTCATTCAACGGCACCTGCAATTCACAGCCAATCTTGTGCAGCGCAACTCAAACATGAATCTAAAAAAACAATAATTTAGCATAATTTTAACAATATTAACAATATGAACTGTGAAATTATTCCCACTTATATGTCATCTGCAAGTTCAAGAATGTTAGACCGATCTCTCAAAGTCTTGCTTAGAATTCTAACGTTCACGTTCATCACTGTCTCATTGACCTCTTCATCGATTAAAAATAATTCGAACCAAGAAAACCTATTTTTTTTTGTTTTAAATAATAGACAAAAGCATAAAACGAAGTCACTTTAAACACAAAACATATGAAAGTGATAGCTAAATAGCTGTCACCAGAAAACTGGCACAAAAATGTGACAATCACAGTGACTATCACCTTACACGATACCGAAAACGAGAATGTGACTGTCACTTATCACAAATCACCTTAGCCGAAAACTGTCACAAAAATGTGACAATCACAGTGACTATCACCTTACACGATACCGAAAACGAGAATGTGACTGTCACTTATCACAAATCACCTTAGCCGATACCGCCCCAGTATTCTTGCGTGGTCAATAAACTTAAACCTTTGTGCATAATCGAACATAGTGGGTGTCGAATAAAAGGTCCTTTTTTTTTATAGTGTGATCAAGCTCGACTTTATATACAATCGCTATGATTTCCGAGGGGTCGATCCGAGCTATAGTTTTATGGAAGAGCTATTCAGAGTCAGTTTTTTGTGAAATGGGTGACGTAGTGCGAAGAGACGTTTTCCGTTCGTCGCTCATGTAAATCCTAAGACTTACGTCCGAAACTGAATTCCATGCCGCAGGCGAGGTTAATGGAGGAAATTTTCTCATTAGTGGAAGGAGGTCCGACCGAACTGGACGTGCATGACCGATATTTGAGCGGTGTGGAAGATACCTTTCACAACATTACACGGAAATCGGGTTCGCGGCTAACTGAAATGGGTCATCAGGAAGCGGCTAGTGCATCTGCGGAATAGGGAGCCGCTCCCCAGCTACGCCCATCCAAGGCAAATAAGCTGGTATGAACCTCCAAAGCATTTTTTTTCATATTTTGGCACATGATCAGCTAGGGCTACGCTCATCATCCTTATGTTTTCTTGTTGCAACGAAATTAAGATCGTTGTCGCTATAAAAATAACGTGTGACAACACGGTTGATTACGAATCGGCGGATGGCCATAGTTCATTGATCCAAGTTCAAACCATTCAGGACATCTATCTGCACAACTCTAAATGTCAAACAGGTGATTAACTGTTTCTCTGCAATACTTGACCAACAGTACCAAAAAGGTCCACTCCAACGAGTAAATGGCTTCTGATGGAAAACTAACCGCGCCTCAGGCAGCTGTCTCATTAAAGGCATCACTGGCTTCGCTTTTAAAAGTTTGCACCTTGAGCTGACTCTCGCAAACGCGCTTCTGATGCTAATGTTCCAAGCTCGTTCTCTTTCCGACTCGTAACTTTCATGAAGGTTAGAGGTACTGCTAAACCATCTTTCTGAATAGCGAATTCTCGGCTCTGGCGTACTCCTCTTCTGAGACGAAGACGAACATTTTTCAAAATTGATCTTCTTTAAAATATCTCGAAAACGAAGAGCAGAAACTTGCTTATTCTGCAAGCATAACTTAATTTGCTCTACTGGTTCGAAGGTGACGGAGTTGCACTAATTTTTCCTGACGTGACAGGATAACAATAAAACGGTATTTTAAGAAATTCAGGCCCTTGATGGTTCACATGACACCTTGACTTGATGAATCTAAAATTTCGACAATTCTTACTCCAACGAAGGATGGAACTAACTGTAGTTTATCCAAGGTAGTACAGTACTTGAATCTGACAGGTAGAGACAGTGATGTAGTCGAATAGAGTGAGCACTTTTGATCATCTCTCTCGGCACTGGCTGACGTCTTGTTTGGGGCTATTTTCGCCTTAGCCATTCGAGGTCTCCATTCAACTCGAAGCGAAGTTAACCCACTGCTAAGAAAACTTCACAAATACAATTAATCTCTGGATGAAACTAACTCAGGCCAATCTAATTCGGTTTGATACTGCAGTGTCCCAATCAAAACTTTCTCACCATACATTTTGAAGAATGATACGGCCACGAATTACGAAGGAAGAAGGAAGAGGATCAAAAATCTTCATGATCTACTTGACCATATGCATCTTAGTAATTGTTGCGTCCGGAATCAGCATCTAGTCCTACGTCTCGTAGTCCAATAGCTTATATGTGAGTTGATCCGAAGAAGGCGGCCAAAACATACCCAGAATCTTACTGTTTGACTGGATTCCCCCTAGATCGAAGTTGATGCGAATTGCGTAATTGTCTTTTCCAATGAATCATGACTGTTAAAATCATCATGACCCTCATGATCATCAACGTAGATGCGTACCAAACCCGAGACAATGACGTCTTCAGCTCTGCTGCAGACACAACTCTAGCATTTTCTTTTGACACAAGATTTCTTATATGCTAGTTCTTCCATTCCAGTAAGACGGGCTCTTTTTTAAAGAGGTTTCAAGACCCCTTATTCTGTTCAGAGCCATAGGGTAGCTATCCGGAAGAGTGGCTTGGTCGCTGTTCCAAAGCAAACTGTTCTCGTATTGGTTGCCGACGCGCCTTAAAGTTCGCTGCATCACTTCAATGGCTCGAGCTTCTTCTCACTCAACCAAAACACTACTGGGCACCATAACTCCAAAGTCCTCCGCTGAAAAATGGTGCTTTTCAAGTTCATGAAGAAAAAAGGATGCATCGATAATTTAGCTGCATTACCTAGGTACGTAAGGTTGTCTGCAAAACCAGATTTCCCGTAAACTAACTTGATGGCACATGGCTCCTTCTCTCTGCAATGTCGTTAACCATGACCCCAAAAGAACTCAGCTTGATCGAGCTCCACTAAGATCTTCGCTTGTTATCGACAGAATCCGAACGAGGAGACCGCGCAGTGTGGGTAAGCACGTTTGAGTTCAGCGACATCGATAGATTGACTGGGCAATCCCAGATTCTCGACCGACCGATAGCGCTGTGATTGTGGACCGAAATTACTTAGGTTGAACGAATAGAACCTTCATGTCTGGAAACTCCTTTGGTCCGTTGTAAAATTAAATCCTCGGAACTTCCATTGAGTCCAAGTTCATCAAAAAGATCTCTCTCTACCATCGGCAAGGAAGACCATCATTTAAGAACGCGAAACTATTAACACAATTGTGAATCGGTACGATTTTAAACAAACAAGACGTGTGATTTACAATGAGTGAATGTGAGGTGCTGGTACGAACGGCTTAGCCAAACCATTCAATTCGGAAGTCTTAAGTGCAGAAGACTGGTGCAAGAGCGGATGATGATGACCTGAACAGCCTAAAATTCCACATGACGTCTTTTGACGGCACTCGACGCGGCTAACTTCCAAACTCAGCACCCAGTACCCTTTCAAACAGGATAGTGAACTGGTTGATAACAAGCGGCGAGTGATGCTGCTGGATCAAATAAAATGCTATTTTAGCGAAGCCAATTCTACATCAAGAACAAGGAGCAATTGGAAAACAAAATCCAATGACCAAGATGATGATTTTATTTGCTATGAATTCGTTTTGATTTTTACAAATATGTCACACGTTTTATATAGGCCTTGTCACAATATGCTTATATCCAATTTGTCAAGAAAGTGTTTAGACATTTGAAAAAAGCAACTTATTTAATTTTTTTTTGAAATACGAGGACTTATCAGAACTTTATTAAATTTTTCTTTTCCAATATATTATTATTCAAATCGACGAAACGATATAACATTTTTTTTTTTGCATACACCACGTCGGCCCCAAAGGTGCGCCATTGTGCGCCATTGTGCGCCATTGTGCGCCAAACTAGGTTTTGAAGCAAGATTTTCCACGCTGATAAGCATGTTGCATATCCGAGAGATGATGCACTCAAAGGGCAACTTTCCGCACGTGCAACTTTACTAATCTCTAAATGCTTTTCAGCAAGAAGGATTTTAAACTGATTGGTCTAAGACTCTTGGCGAATGAGTAATCTTCTTTCCCTATTTTGGGAATAAAGACCACTTTCACCGCGCGCCATGGAATAGGTGTGTAGGCAAGTGCCAGGCTAGCAGTGAAAATTCTTTTCAGAGTAGGAACCAGCTGTCTTATACCTTTTAGCAGCATAACATCGAAAGATGCCACAGCAAATTAAATGGCCTCAGTAGCTGATATGCGTGACGCAACATACCAGCTACGCCGAGTTGTTTTCAAAGTTTCAGTCGCAGTTTCCAATGACGGAGTGTGCAAAGAGCCGATGACAGTCTGATTTCCCCGGAAATGGGTCTGCAACAGTAAACTAAGTTTTAGACTCGGTGAAGGTACCATCAGCCTTTCTGAGTACATCAAGCTTTGTCGATTTTCCTCGTTCTAGAACGTTAACCAACTTGCTGGTCGCACTCAGGGATTTGATCTCTTCGCAGAAGAATTTATACTTACGAATAAGCTTCTTATATTCCTCCTGCTTCGATCGATATTTATTCCAGTCATCTTCCGAGTTCGATTTAACCGATCTATTCAGGAGACTTCTGGCTTCCCTGCGAAGTCATTGGAGTTCAGAATTCCACCAGGGAACCGGCTTCCTGTTGGGAGGTTTTTTGACATGCGGGTTCGAAACAGTTGGTGATGGCGCTACTCTGGCAATGAACGGCATCCTCCACCAATTGCTTTGTTTTGAATTTAGGCAGGGTTTGAGTGGATTTCTCCAGCTCCTCCCTCAATCGCACATAGTCCATCTTTCTCGAATTCCGCTTATGCTGCGAGAGGGAGATCCCATAGTTCAATTGGAATTCGATGTATCTATGGTCTGACAGCGTAACATCTGGTAAGATTCTCCAGTTAGTGATGGCCTTCACATGGCGTCTCGCCGTCACAAATGTTGGATGAGAGCCAACATAGTTGATGATGAGGTCGGTCGAAAGAATAACATTTAATAGATGAACTCCTCTCTGGTTGCATTTCCTGCTGCACCATACAGTATTTTGAGCGTTAGCATCGCAAGAGATGATGATTCCAATCCTTCTGGCTTCACAGTACTCTGCGAGTTCAGAAACCGCCTTAGGTGGCGGGGGCAGTACCGAGTCGTAGGGGAAGTAAGCAGTTGCCACGATGAAGTGTTCAATTTCTGCGTGCGCTTTGTACCTAACTTTCGCAGCCACCAGATCTTGACCACAGAATCGACCAAGTTTGGTTGCCGATAGCGTGTTCGATATGAGGCAGACCCTAGGCCTTCCGGATCGCTCATCATAAAGAATCGTAGCATCACGTATACCACCAAGACCACACAGGCGTTTATTCCACACCCATTGTTCCTGAATGGATAGAATGTGATTATTTGTACTACCGCATGCAATTCTGCTACTGAGAAGAGCGGTAGCAGCCTTGCAATGCTGTAGATTAATCTGAGTGAAAATCATGGACTTAGGAGAAGTTTTTGATCCTCTCCGTCTTCAGATTTTTGCTTCGATCTTTGTTGATCGCCGCATCTACTTTCGGACTCCGATTACCCGCCGCCACAGCAGAGGAGGAAACATCACGTTTTCTCTCCCCAGCAAGGTTGTCCCCGGCCGCCGTCTTTCGTTTGCGAGTGCTCTTACCTTTTTCGGTTCAAGCTCCTTCCCCTTTTCGACGCCGCTTTGGAACAGCTCTGCCAGCTTGAAGTTTGTTGAGATCCAGGTTTGTTGGGATCAAAAATCGCTTTGCCTTCTGCGATCAGAATCTGTCTGTCAGCATAATCGCCTTTTTCGGTGGTGGCACCGGCCATAACAGGACCCTGAGCACCTTCAGCTCCGTCAGTTTTGGAACCTGGTACGCTCTTATTAGGGATTTGACCGTCACCAATAAGAGGAAAAATATTTTAGGCACATGCCGAAAGTGCTGGCATGCTGGTGCCTCCTGCAGCAGCCTTTACTAGCCGCTGACGCTTTCTGCGCTGCGAGGACTTATACAATCTTTATTAAATTTTTCTTTTCCGATATATTATTATTCAAATCGAGGAAACGATATAACATAAAATGCAAATCATTTATCTAAAAAACAACAACAAAAACATAATAAACTAAAAAAGGACAAAAACTCCAGTGTCAAGAAGTGTTTATTATGTTTGCATAATAATTTGCATTTTGTGTCATATCGTTTCCTCGATTTGAATAATAATATATTGGAAAAGAAAAATTTAATAAAGATATTATAAGTCCTCGTATTTCAAACGAAAAAGTAAAATAAGTTGGTTTTTCACTTTTGTAGACACTTTCTTGACACCTGTATATATGTGCGACGACTACAACTGAATACAGAAATTTAATGTTTATAAATAACCCGCCAAACCAATCTACCCAGCGGACAACGAGATAAGCAAATGACATAATTTCGTATATGCAACAGTAATTTTTTGAAAAAGCCAAAGAAAGAGACAAAACTATAGCTCCTTACAACTTATGGAAGTAGTCGTCGTTCATCAAAGGCCAATTTAGAATAGTGATCAAATTAAATGGTATAATAACAATATTTGATTTCTTTATTGGATTTTTTTTTTTTGCATTTGCCCTGGTTGGGTCAATCACATCTATAGTGGAAAAAATGTGCCCTAAATATTAGATGGTTTTGGCTCTGAACTGCACTTGCTTAGGATAAACTTTTATGTTAAGTCTCCTTGCTCTATTTGAGACTGCTTCGAAATTTGCGTCGTATTCCTCCACCATTCTACCGCCTACAATCATGTCATCGATATAAAAAAAGTTTCCTTTTAACTGAAACTTCTGAAATTTCTCGGGTGCAACCTTTATGCCAAGACGTCGAACCTATAGCAGGCATTAGAGGGGTACTGTCAGATTTTTTGACTCCACGTCCAATCGTCAACAACATATTTCAGTGATGAAATGTATGTGTTGATTACATCAACAAAATACAAATTTATTTTGTATTGATTATTTTATTGCTTACTCGTAGTTTGTTATTTTTGCTGTTGTTTGCCTTCGTCGATGACACCAACACACTTATTGCTACAATGCTTAGGTAAACGTTTTTCGGTTAGCAATATTTGTTATTTGTTGTGCTGAGGCGGGCATTTTTTTTGTATAAAGTAAAAGAATAAAATGTTCGTGGCATCAGTCCATTCAATTCAAGAAACAAAGCAGTTTGAATTTTTTACATGGTCCTTCGAGCCGGATTAGCCGGAATAGTGGAAAGTGATTAGTTAAAAGTGGTACTAGATCAATATATTCAAACAGTGGAAATAGAAGATAGCTCGTACTCCATTACGCAATAAACATGAGCGACATCGAAGAAACAGCACATCATCAGATAGAACGGAAGATTCAATGAAAGACGAAGTCCTCAATTCAGTGCACTAAGTTGAACCTCGCCAAAGGGAGATTTTTACGCCTAATTGACAGTCTGGATTTCAGCCAGAATTCCGTCTATCTCAAGTTCAAGCTGAGTCAATTACAAGAATGCTGGACAACGGTACGAACAGTTAATGAGGAAATTATGGTGTCAATGGACAAAGCCGATTACGACGAGGAATTTCTTGAGTTTGAGCAGATGTATCAAGATGCATATATTCAAATAAAAGAAATAGAACAGACACAGTACCAGAGGGAAGCTGTAGTAACACAGCCTGAGAGGCATCGGGAAATTAAACTTCCACCCATAACCATACCAACATTCAGTGGAAAGTATGAGGACTGGACACAATTTTGGGAACTGTTCGATCGGTTAATACACCAAAACAGAACCTTAAGCAATGTCGAACGAATGCAGTATTTGAAGGGTAATCTAACCGGAGAAGCAGCAAGGATTGTCAACCACCTATCACCTACTGCAACCAATTATGCAACAGCAATAGAATTGCTAACCAAACGATTTCAAAATCCAGCAGCGTTGGTCAACAACTTTATTCAAAAACTGCTTACTTTGAAACCAGTTCGAAATGAAAATGCTCTGGATCTAAAGACTATGATGGATACATCAAGGGAAATCCTGTACGGAATCAGCAACTTGGGAGTGGATGTCAGTTCCTGGGATCCATTGGTGATACAAATCCTATATCCAAAACTAGACAATGAATCAAGAAGGCTGTACCAACAATCAAAAGGAACATCAACAGAAATTCCAAAGTTAAATACATTTTTTGACTTTATTGAGGGCAGATTCAGGGGATTGGAGGGCAGTCGCGAATTCAGCAGAGAACACCAATCGCAAGCGGTAAAACCCAACTCTACAAAAAGTCACTTGACTACAGTTACGCAGCCAAAATGCGCTGTTTGTGGCGAGAATCATCAGGTGTTCAACTGTAAGAGATTTTTAAGTATGAAACCAAAAACCCGACGGGAAGTAATCCAGAAGTCAAGGCTGTCTTTCAACTGTTTTTCGAGATGGACATGCCGCTAAAGAATGTTTGTCAAAGAAGGGTTGCAAGATATGCGCACAACAGCATAATTCCCTTCTTCATTTCCCTCAAAGTGAAAAGGCAGCCGTCTTAGTAACAAGCAAGGGATCAGGTGAAGAATCACCATCGACAACGCGAATCGTCGCTGCATGTCAAGCTAACAGGACGGTACTACTAGCCACAGCCATGGTAAATGTGTGCGTTGGACGACAAGTGAAACTGATACGAGCTCTGATTGATCAAGGATCTCAATCATGCTTCGTGACAGAAAAGTTAGCGCATCAGTTAAGGGCACCGTTGGATAAGTATGAGTCAAGGATAAATGGAATCAATGGTCAGGCCACACAAGTTATCGCAGCATGCCGCCTTACCATTCAATCAATTCATGATGAAGGAGTCAACATGGAGGTGAACGCTCTGGTAATGCCTGTTATCACATCAAGATTGCCATTACAACAATTTTCACCCAACGATTGGCCACATATTCAAGGCTTGAAGTTGGCGGATCCATGGTACGGACAACCAAAGGATATCGAATTGCTGATAGGATCAGACATTTTACCACATTTCCTGACCCATGGATTGATCAAAGGTCCACCTAATACTCCAATGGCACAAAATACAAGGTTTGGCTGGATATTGTCTGGACCGGTAGTGACCAACTTAACATCAAACCGCAAGCACAAACCAAAGTCCTTACTTCATGTATCAGTGTGTGCAGCGAAGATGAAGGATTAAAGAAATTTTGGGAGCTAGAAGAAATACCCGTCGCAAGGGTCAGGTCTGCAGAAGATGAGAAATGCGAAATTCACTACCTATTGACACACAAAAGGGATAAAACAGGACCATATATCGTCAAGTTACCACTGCTAAAGGATCGCATAGTCTTAGGTGATTCACGCAAAATGGCGTTAAAGCGATTCTTTTTGTTGGAGCAGAGATTCGCAAGAAATGAGAAGCTTCGGCATGACTATTGCAATTTCATTCAGGAATATCTTGCTCTTGGACACATGGAGGAAGTACAAGGAGATTCCTCAGAAAAAACGTATTAGCTTCCACACCATGTGGTGATAAAAAATGACAGCACTACTACCAAACTGAGGGTGGTTTTCGATGCCTCGGCAAAAACAACATCTGGAGAGTCGCTAAATAGCATCATGATGACAGGCCCCACGATTCAAAGGGATTTATTTTCATTACTTCTCCGATGGAGGTCGTTTCCAATCGTCTTCACAGCTGACATCGAAAAAATGTATCGTCAGATTTTATTCGACCAGGATAATCAAAACTTACAACGTATTTTGTGGGGAGAAAACTCCAAGGATCCAATCATGGAATACGTTCTCAAAACCGTCACATATGGCACATCATCCGCACCATACTTGGCAATTAAAACTCTATGTCAGCTAGCTGAAGATGAAAAGCAAGAGTATCCACTAGCAAGCAATACATTGCTTGAAGGATTCTATGTAGACGATTGTTTGGGAGGTGCAAATTCCTTAAGAGAATGTCAAGATCTGCAAAGGGAATTGACGCAACTACTTCGGAAGGGTGGTTTCAACTTACGGAAGTGGACATCAAACAATGCAGCATTCATAAAGGCGTTGCCAAGGGAAAGAACTGAATTTGAGCCAGACTATAACTTTGATAGTGATACAACGATTAAGATTTTGGGAATAAAATGGTGCCCAAACACAGACGACTTCCAATTTAAGATCAATGTCTCATCATTCAGCACAAGGGGTACCAAACGAGCTATACTGAGTGACGCTGGCAAAATCTTCGATGCTTTCGGTTGGTTATCGCCAGTAACTATCAAGGCAAAGATTCTTATTCAAAATCTCTGGCTTTTGGGCATCGATTGGGACGAGGAATGAATGAAGATTAAAAATAAATGGAATGAATTCAAGACAAGACTATCCTCACTTCAAAAGGTGAGAATTCCACGATGGACGCAGCAAATGGAAGGCGCCCACATAGAGTTACACGGATTTGCAGATGCGTCAGAATCAGCGTTTGCAGCGGTGGTGTATCAGAAGGTTATTTATCGCGGTTCTGCTACAATAAGCCTCATTGCATCCAAAACAAGGGTGGCACCTGTGAAGCAAGTTTCATTGGCAAGACTGGAATTATGTGCACCAGCGTTACTTACGAAACTAATGAGGTACATCAGAGAGCAATTGGACATCAATTATACCAAGGTTTTCGCATGGTCCGACTCTACCATAGTATTGAACTGGTTAAAACAACATCCAGTGAAATGGAACACATTTGTCGCCAACCGAGTATCATATGTGCAACAACAGTTTAAGGGACAATGGAGGTTTGTACCCGGAAAAGAGAATCCTGCGGACATTCCGTCCAGAGGATTATTTGGAGATACCTTAGCTGAAAATTCAACATGGTGGAGCGGTCCAGGGTGGTTGAAGAAGGATCAACAATATTGGCCAGCTGTCAATTCCATAGTGGAAGTGCAAGAAATGCCTGAGATTCGAAAATTCCACGCTTGTCTAGCGATGCATCCCAGCAATCCTTCATATAAGGACGACATTTATCTAATGTTTTCATCATTATCAAAACTTCAACGCGTAAGTGCATAATGTCTGCGGTTTAAATCCAATTGCCAACTGAGCAAGAGACATGAACCACAACTTTATGGCAGGTTAACCATAAAAGAACTACTGGAAGCAGAAAGAGCGCTTGTTAAGGGTGCTCAACGAAGTTTTTCTGAAGACATAAAGAGCCTTATTGCAGATAAGGCAATCAAATCGAACAGCAAGATATCATCACTGAATCCGTTCATCGACGCCAGTGGGATATTGCGAGTGGGAGGTCGGTTGAAACATGCTCACTTATCAGTTGATCAGAAGCACCCTATGATTCTGTCATCATCACACCCGCTGACAAAATTAATCATAAACAAGACCCATATCGATACACTTCACGGTGGAGTAAAACTAACTCTGAACCACATTCGGAGAAAATTTTGGATAATCCGAGGAACAAACACTGTCAAGGCAACAATAAATCAATGCATGAAGTGTTGTCGATTCAAGGCTAAGGAATCAAATCAACTTATGGGACAACTTCCGGAGGCTCGAGTAAGGTTTTCACGGCCATTTACACATTGTGGGATAGATTACGCTGGGCCAATAAACATACGATGCTCACAAACTCGAGGTGTTAAATCGCACAAAGCCTACATAGCGCTGTTTGTCTGCATGGCAACAAAGGCAGTGCATATCGAACTCACTTCAGATTTAACTACGGATGGGTTTATGGCAGCATTGCGACGTATGATCAGCAGAAGAGGATCTATAAACCATCTATACAGAGATAATGGAACAAATTTTATTGGGGCAAAAAATATTATTGACGCACTACAATCCACGCTAGCCGAAAGTGCGATCGAGTGGCATCTCATTCCACCGGGAGCTCCACATTTTGGTGGACTCTGGGAAGCAGGAGTTAAATCAGTTAAATACCACCTGAATCGCATCATAGGAGAGCAAAAATTAACATACGAAGAGATGAATACCATTCTGGTGCAAATAGAAGGATGCTTGAACTCAAGACCACTCTGTCCACTAACAGATAACATTGAAGATCTAGATGCGTTAACACCGGGTCACTTCATTATTGGATCACCACTGATAGCACAACAGCATGAAGTCATTCTGGACATGGCAGAGAATAGTTTAAAAAGGTGGAAGTTGATTCAAAAACTTAAACAAGATGTTTGCAAACGTTGGTACGAGGAATACATAAACAAGATGCAACAGCGATACAAGTGGAAGCAACCCGCAAGGAATTTGGAGCCTGGGCAAATGGTGCTGTTGAAAAATGAGCTTCTGACACCAACGAAATGGCCTCTAGGCAGAATAATTGAAGTGCACAGCGGAATTGATGGGCTTGTCAGAGTAGTAACAGTAAAAACAGAGAAGGGAACATTCCAGCGGCCAATAGCCAAGGTGTGTTTACTGCCAAACGAAGAAAATAACATGAAGTCTGATAGTAACATATTACATTCCTCGAATCATTCAGCAGGCCCAAGAGGAAGCTGAGCGATAAAACCCAAACATCAAGCTTCTCTACTGCTCTTGTAATTCTGTCGTTATTTGCATCCGTCATGCCGGGGTCTACAAATTATACAATAACACATCCAGAGACTGGATTATTTGTGGAACAAATTGGAACAGCCAAAATTCAACGAGGAGAGCTACGTACAAGCGTTCGATTTCCAATCACAGACATCTTACAGGATCAAGTTAATATGAACAAGACGAGAGATCAAATGGCTGAGTTGTGCAACAAGGCAAAATCATTAACAAAGGAAAGTCAATGCGATGAATTGATTCATCACATGGAAGAAGAATGGAAGAACGTACTTTCAATTTTTAATAGACTCCAAGTAACACCTTTGCGAAGGCAAAAACGAGGACTACTAGGAACCATTCTCACCTCAATATTCGGAGTAAACGATGAAGTATACCATGATATCGAGGACTTAGATAACAACCAGAAGGCCCTGATAAAAAGTAGCAAAACAAACAGTAAAATCATGTTGTCTACAATATCCAGTGTGAACGAGACGGAAGCAAGAATCAACAGTAAAATCAACAGCTTTACAAAAAAGCTGAATGCCGGTCTAGAGGAGATTAACAAGATGGAATCTTGGTACAGCATTGTTGACGAGAATAAAATAAATATACATGTGATGAACGCATATCTAATTGCACTTAACTACATGCGAGAAATAGAAACGAAATACAATAAGTTGCTAAATGCATATCTTAAACGTAGTCATTTGTTCGAGTTCTTATCACACAAGAGCATGGAGGAAATCATTAAGAAGTGCGCGGAGAGACTTGGCCCAGAGATGGAGGTATTACCAGATCCAATGGACAAACTAGATATGTCCTCGACTTCAACAGAGATTTTAATAACTGGATACTTCATGATCAGTGATTCCTATGAATATGACCTGATTAAACCTAACACTGTTCCTGAAAGGATCGGGGAGCAGATATTTCGGGAAGTACAATTACAGCAGTCGGTGCTTGGAGTCAACTATAATCTACAGAGGTATTTCGAAATACCACTGGAAGATATAAGCAAGGCATCAACTCTCAATGAAACAACATACATCCTCCGGCCATCAATATTTCACAGTATTGAGCAGAGTGAGGATTGTATTGTCCAGCAACTGTATAAGAAACTAGCTTTCAAGCAATGTTCATCTACGACGCTAAGAATAACACACACTGTATGGAAAGAATTGTGGACACGCAATACCTGGATGTTCATTACACCCGAAGCAACTACTGTTTTTGTAAACTGTGGACCTACTCGAGAAGAAGTGTTTGTTAATAACACGGGAATTATTTCCATCACTCCGGACTGCGTCATCCAATCCAAATTCATACGATTGGAAGCGAAATTAATCAAGGAAAGGAGAACAATGATGCACTTTAGCAAATCAATTACTACTATAAACACATCCGTATCACCTCAAATTTCGGTTTATTTTACAAATGAGACCGTCATCCCAATTAACAAAGATGTGACTGAAATTTCCAATTTCAATTATCAAGAAGCAGTCGAGGCACTCAACCGACTACACGACCACAACTGGAAGACCATCAAAGAGCATCGGTATTGGACAATTGGGCTTTGTTCAATGTTTGCAGCGGCCACTGTTATCATTTGCCTATTGGCTGTGGTCCTTAAGTACGGCAAGTGTCCAACTAAAAACTCTACCAACATCGAACTGGAAGATCAAAACCACATTCGGAGTAGTAATTTTGAAATCAATTGGGCAACAACGTCGGAGGAGGGAAAATGTTGATTACATCAACAAAATACAAATTTATTTTGTATTGATTATTTTATTGCTTACTCGTAGTTTGTTATTTTTGCTGTTGTTTGCCTTCGTCGATGACACCAACACATTTATTGCTACAATGCTTAGGTAAACGTTTTTCGGTTAGCAATATTTGTTATTTGTTGTGCTGAGGCGGGCATTTTTTTTGTATAAAGTAAAAGAATAAAATGTTCGTGGCATCAGTCCATTCAATTCAAGAAACAAAGCAGTTTGAATTTTTTACAGTATGTTTCAGGAAGGACTTAAGGGTTTGTTTTCAAAGACAGCTGACTTTGACACCTTTCACGAATCTGTTCTGACTCAAGAGTAGGTGCAGATAATCGTGTTCTGAAGTGTGCGAAACATCGTCACTGAACACAAAGCAGAACACTTTCGGACAGAAATGTTTCTCCCTGAATAACAAAACGTGTACTTTTCTGTCTGGAACAGTATAGAGCAGCCTCATTGAACACAATAATAAACATATAAAGGGTGTTTTTTTAGAGGTATATAAATCAATATGAAATAAAACACTTGAAGATAATGTCTATGATATTGTATTAGCTTTATTTAATAGACACTTTAATGTCTAAATATGATTTCGGGCACATGCGCGCCACGGCTAACTCAAATGAAGCGCAATGCTGAAGTTCAATTTCCTTTATCGAGTGACTGGGCCGTATACCAGCAATAACATGGCCAATGTTGTCTTCTAAATCGCCCAACGTCTCTGGTTAATGTGCATAAACTGTTGTCTTCACAAAACCCCAAAGAAAATCACCTGACGGTTTGAGATTACAGGGGCCAGTTCACAGGTCTATTACGCGAAATTGTGCGCTCAGCAAATGTTTCTCGCAATAAATTGATGGTGGTGGTGGATGATGGCGGTGCGCCGTGAGGCAACTTCTTTTCTGGCACTGTTTGTCTTCTTTAGGAATGTGAATTATCCACTAGAGTGTACGTGGTGCGAAAACGATACATCGTGTTCCGAATAACTTGCTCAGATGGATGATTATGTCGACCGTAATGGACGTAGCGCACAATAAGTTTGGTGAACCGAAGCATGGTTTTCAAAATAAGTTTGCGCAATTTGGACGCATTGTTCTGGCGTTAATCTATAGGCAAATCTAACCCCAAATCAATTTTCAACTGTCAGTGTTGCTATTTTAGAACCAAACTCCTAAAAAATACCACCTCTATAATCTGAAATAGAAAAGTAAATGTAAACCTTTTACTGACAGTTTTATAAATAAAGAAAACCACCATCATCACAGCAATAATATCAAACTGTCGACGGGATGGTGCTGGGACCTAGGTAGAATCAAAACACTCTCTTGGTTTCCTTTGGGACATTTTAATTTTAAAATTGTCTAGTCGGCGTAGGAAGATATTCTAGTATCCACCTTTTCCAGAATGTTTGTTGCAGTTCTTGTAATATATGCCACGCAGACATGGCTTTTCTTCTATCGTTGGAGTTTGTATGTAGTTAGGAGATCCAAGAAAAAAAACGATTTGTCGTCAGTGGTTCGGTTTGGCCGCTTTTAAGGGGTACATGAGACTTTGAAGAGTTTCGAGCTGCGGGGCCTTTTCTTTCAAGGTAAAATACAAAACACGTTTGACACACTCAACAAGGCGCATTCTTTTTTTTGAGACTGGCTGCCCCGGTCGAAGATCATGAATATCATTGGGATATACTAAGCGGCACAGAAAGACTTCAGCTTTGTTGATTTCCATAACGCTGATATTTTTCAATGCGATGTTTCAACGATGTTTTTAATTATGTTCTTAAATTTAGCAACTGTTCTTAGGGTCCAACCTACAATATTTAAAAACCAGCAGTAACTCGGAAAACGTTCAAATTGGAAAATCCAGAAGAGGATTGATTGTTTCCAAAATTTCTTGCACTTTAGCAGCAGAATTCTCTAAGAGGTCGCTGTAGTTTACTATTTGCAATCGGAAGCTGCTCTCACCGAATCCTCCATTATAACAATATTTCCTTTAGTTCTTCTTCACAACGACCTGTTGGGAAAAATAATGGAGCTATCCAAGTTGTTAGTCGACAACCTTTTGTTTCTTTTAAAACATCAAATTACAGAGCAACCCGCGGGAGTCCCAAACACCCCAATAATGGTATAAGAGCCACATCGTTATTAATACGCAGAAGAAAATGTCTTTCTTGGCTTTGATCATGAGCAGTGATGCCTTTCAGTAACTCTCGGCAATACTCTTCCGATGTTTTTAAAAATGACTTTAATCCACTTCAACTTGTCTTTGGGTCCTGATATTTTTTGTGTATCCATTGCTTCATCAGCCTGATTTAGTTTTGCAGGAACCCACTTACATTGACTTACTGTCGATAGCTCCAAAATTTCTAAAATGCGGTGAGCACTGCTTATACCATCGACTGTTTGATCAAATCCAATAGATGACTATTTTAGAGTCCGACCATACTCCTCATTATGACCTCATAGCCAGTTGTTAAGTCTGAGTGATTGTATCTTAAAACTTGAAGAAATTGTATGCTGTCGAGCTGCTTATACCATTGCCGCCATTTGGAATAAATGTCTTCTTGTATTAATTCATTCCATCGCACATTTGCCTTCCACAACTTTTATAGCAAGAGTTTAAGTAATATCGTAACGTTCGCCAACCATTGGGTCAAATTTTGACATGGCAATGCTCAAAACTTGTCTTGCAGGACGCATTGTCCCACCCAGTACCGCTTGAGGTATTTTATTAAAGTTTAAAAAGTTGTACCTGTTATTAAATGCTTGAAGAAAATCCATTTAATTCGACACAAAATTTCTTTTCTCAATTTCAAAATTTCTCCAATCGTGTCAAAACTATCAACATAATTGTCAACGTAATAATAGTCTATTATACACTTAACTGCTCTTGTATGTACATCTTTGTACATTTGTACTTAAGTTCTTAATGTATTATATGTATTAAGCTGCAGAAACTTAAAAAATGTTTTATTTATTTTTCGTTCATATTCAATAGCATTTACTACAGCATCATCATGTTCATATTCATTAGATAATTAAACACTACCTATTGTTGCGCCGTTTTGTTTTTGGTTTACCACTGACTTCATCTCGGTAGATCTACTGTCATTATTGGGATTATGAAGAAAACGGTTGTGATTTTTATGGCAGGCAGCTACGCTGCACATTCGTCGGATTGAGCATTTCACCAGTACATGACATTGGCGTAAGCAACAAAAGTTTCCTAAAATTTGGACATTGATATAAAAAATGGTCCTTTTTTTTTTTTTTTTGTAATTCATTTTTTATTCAGTATTATCTTATATCTATCTTAGCCTAGTCAAAAATGTTTAAAACTAGCTTAACTATCTTAACAAATCTAACTATCTTACTGGCCCTATATGGTCCTCTTTGCAATACAATTCCATTTTTTTATGTGTAGTTTCAGTTAAGGCGCAGACCGTGTTTACATTTTTAATACTTCTTCTCGCAGAGATAGAGTTTGTGGATATGTCGGTAACAAAAGGCTTTAGTCTTCAACGAAATATTGAAATCACGAATGGTACGAGGGTGGAAGAGCCACTGTATGGCGAGCCCAATCCTCTCTTTTGTTTAACGGAAGTTTCATCTTGTTATCTAGTCAGGACGAATTAGATAGGTGAGACGATGAAGAAACGTTTTCCAAAAACACAGTAAGATTTGATACCATGATATTGTAATTGACGATGTAATTCAATTTTGTTTCATGATGTAATCAGTAGTAGTACGAGTAATAGAAAAAGGGTACATATTTGGCAAATCCGAGTCTGTCCTTTGACGCTGTAGTGGCATTTATTTAAAAAAAAAAAATGTCTTATAAATGACGCTCGTTTATTTCTAAGCCGGATCCTGACATTTGCAATAACACGTGAACAAAGAGCTGGTTCAATGGCGACAGAGGATTGTTATTGTAAACCCTTGACTTGAGCTATCCCCAATAAAAAAAATTGCATGGCCCGGAGAGCGAGGTGGCCATACACTTCAGCAGTGACCGTCTCTTGTTGGTTAAAAACCTAAGGGCCAGTTATCACTCGGGCAGAACTTGCACATCATACCGTCGTTTTAAGGCAATGTGAATGTTTTGATAGCGTTCTCTAGTTTTGTCATGAGTAACGCAAGTTCTGTTTATTTACGTAGCCGTTGATATGAAAATGTGCTTCATCTCTGAACAATATGTTGCCAATCCTATCTTTGCTAATGGAAGGTTTTTTTTCCGTATTTTCTTTCTATATTTTTTTTTTTTTTGTTGGAGGCTTCTACTATCTGCTGGAGCACTCAGACACAAGTACTGGTCCATTGTACTACCAGACAGGCACCTTGTCTTTATTGTATTTTCCCCGTTGTCCGGAGAAAAGTGAGGAGGGGCTTCAGTGATGTTGAGCTAAGAGATTCGGCACCCACCACGTCGGCCCCAAGGGTGCGCCACACGAGCGAAGGCGGGACAGTCGCAGAGAAAGTGTTCCGCTGTGTCGTCCTCCTCGCAACAAGCAGCACAGGTAGGCGTCTCACTGATGCCAAGCACGTAGAGATGCCTGGCAAATGTGTAATGGCCCGTAAAGACGCCCGTTAGCCTTCTGCAGTCATTTCTCCTTAAGGATAAGAAGAATGTTGCGAACTTTTTACAGACGTCAGGGCGTACGCGCTTAGTCATCCTGGATCCTGGATATTCCCTCCATCTGCGACTGTGTACGTTAAAGACCCAGTCATTGATGACAGATTTAACCGTTGAAGTTGGTAGACCTAAGGCGGGTTCAGGCCCTGAGAAACTCTCCTTTGAGCCTTTTCTAGCGAGTTCATCGGAGATCTCGTTTCCTGGGATTCCAGAGTTCCACTTTGTTCAAAAAGGTCTTGAGTTCATGCACTAGTTTGGAGTTGGACAGAGGATTGGATACAGCTTTGAGTGCAGCTTGGCTGTCACTGCAGACACATATGCTCTTTCCCCTCCATCTGTGTTTCACAAGATAGTGCATGGCCATTAGGATTGCGTAAATCTCCGACTGGAAGACAGACGCATATTTTCCTAACGAGAAGTGCTGTCGAATGTTTTCGCGCTCGAAGAAAACTCCGGCGCCGGATTCCTGATCAGTCCTGGGGCCATCTGTGAAGATGCGAAGACATTCTATTCCAGGTTCAGTATCTGGCCAAAGCCAGTCCTGACGCCAAGGAAATGTGACTGTGTAGTTACAGCGTAGTAGGATGGCAGGTGTCATTGCGTCAGAGGGCATATCCATGAGACAGTGGTCGTAGGATATTTCTCTCTCAAGTACACTTTCACTCCACTGCGAGTTGTACCAAAGACCATTCCTCTTTAGGCGAGAAATAGTTTTTAGTGCACACCCTCCGATATATATGTCAAGGGGTGGAAGGTTCATCATAGCATCTAAAGCAGCTCCCGGTGTGCTGGGGAAAGCCCCCGTGCAACTGAGGCAGACCGCTCTTTGGAGTTTGGTGAGTGAAGCCACAGCGTGTTTTCGTGTCAGCCTGCTTCACCAAACAACCGATTCATATGAGATTATCGGTCTTACCATTGCCGTGAAGATCCAAAGGACCTTTTTCGGCGATAAGCCCCATGTTTTGTCAAAGGCACCTTTGCATTGCCAGAAAGCTGACAGCGCTTTGGTGGTTTTGGACTCAACATGTTTTGACCAGAGAAGTTTGTTATCTCGAATGACTCCCAGATACTTAGCTTCCTTAGATATAGGGATGGGAATGCCTTTTAGCACCAGCTGAGTAATGCCAGTTGTTTTCCTCCTTCTCGTGAAGAGAACGACATCGGTCTTAAGAGGATTAACCGACAGCCCATTTCTCGTGCACCAGTCTTCGATCACGTTTAGCGCCGCCTGCGCTTTGAGACAGACATTCGCTAAACATTAGCCGACAGAGAGAACAGCAACATCATCCGCATAGGCCTGGTCATAGATTCCAGAGGCATTGAGAGCATTTAGCATAGAGTCGACCACCATGCACCATAACAGCGGAGACAAGACGCCACGTTGCGGGCAGCCCCTGTTTACTCAAGACTTGACACAATGTTCGAGGCCTGCATCAGCGATCAGTGTCCTGTGCACGAGCATTGCTTTGATCCACAAAACCAGTGCTTCATCTACGCCATGCCGTCTAGCAGCATTACACATGCTGTCAAAAGTAGCGTTATCAAAAGCTTCCTTCTATATTTAATTCATAAAGAAATAATCAAATGCTTAAAAAATATTAAAGATGTAAGATACCATATATGTTTGTATCGAATCTCTTGTTAATAATGTGCGATGGCAAAATATTGTAATGAATTATGTGCGAATAAATATAAAAATGTAAAATATGTTGCCAAGCGTTCGTGCTGTTCGAAAACGTTCGAGCATTGTTCTTGGGAAGGATCCTTGCAAAGGATAGTCACTATTCTTTAGAACCTGCACGATTTGGATTTCGTATGGGTGGAACATTAATTTTTTTTTCTAAATAATGCGCACAGTTGATTTTTTCATTCCCGTAGAGGCCGCAGTCTTTCTTATGGATTTACATGGATTTACACGGGTTTCCCATAATTTCGTGTTGAATTTGCGCGAGATATTCCGGCGTCGCTGCTGATGTTGTTGGTCCCGAAGGAGTTTTGTTCACCATTGTTCCTTCTTGTATAAACCTTTGCACCCACGACCAGATAAGTTGCGTGCTCGTAGCATTACTCAGTCTATGGAAATTGAAGTTAGTACGAAAATTGCGACGCGCACGAACCAACGATTGCGAATGCGTGGTGTGCTCCCAATCAATGGCTCATTGCGATTAATAGATCCGCAAAAAATGCGCATGGAACGAAGCCTCACCACTTACCTCACACCGCTTATTTTAAAGTTCAAAATTTAAAATAATTGTTTAAAACTTAAAGTTGAAAATTTCCCACCCATTCAAGTTTTATTTTAATTACCCACGGTGGATGTTGTTGAATGGAATGAATGTTTAATGATAACAATAGTATTAACATTTAATTAGCAAATAAAAAAAAATAAAATTACTATAGTATATTAGTACATACATATGTGTACACAGACACAGAAAAAAAACCTTAATATACATTTATTCGTAATATGTTTATAAAACAAAAAAATGTTTCGAATTACTTACCATCCCTATCTGCATCATGAGCGATTACTTCTCCGATTAAAATACCGCTTATTGCGTTTTCGTATATCATAATTTGTTGTTCGAAGTCCTTCATCTGGGGAGACTTGTTATTGGTGTCAACTATGTAGATTTGAATCTAAGAAAACTGCTCTTTCCTAATAAACGTTAGTAAATCATCATAGAGTATACTCACGTTTCCTTTAGTTATGTGAACTGAATCAAAAAGAGACACCTCATATTCAAGATATTCAACTTTAGGTATATCACAATTTATGTTTCCAATAACTCTTATTACGCCTGTGTTTCTATCGACTTCTACTAACCCATTCTCAGTTAGTTCTCCAATGGGTCTAATGAATTAAGATATTGCATATTAATAAAAATATATAAATTAAGATAAGCTTTACTTAATAAAATTTATACATTGATTAACGATATCACCTTATAATAAATTCAATTTTATTATTTCCTGGACCGTCGATATCAAATGCTGCTACACTTCCTGCAAGCACAAAGAGTTCATTCGTTTTGATAAAATATATAATTATTTAATGCTACCTATAACCGTATATAACTCTTCTTCCTCGGTAACTTTTCGTTTCTCTATCAATGTGCCGTTCGAGAATTGTGGGGGATTGTCGTTCACATCGATTACTCTAATAATCAGCAAATCTAAAATTTAGAGAACTTAGAGTTCAATCATAGAGGTAACCATACTTATACTAGGTTTAATCGGCGTTATATGTATCATAGTGTATAGAGGGTAAAGAATATAACAAACACAAAAGTGTATCGTTAAATAAAATTTGTTTTTTATTTTTTTCATTTGCTTTTATCAGTACTTTTTCGATATGATACTCTTTGAGGAATGACAACCCACCGCCGACAAAGTGGGATTGCTAACTATTTGAGAAGATAGCGAATTTATGAACTGACTTTAAATTTAAAAAAAAGACATAGATTTTTAGCGGTTCTATTGGGCCGCCACCTTGAGCGACGCAAACTATCGAAAAACTGTAGAAGAAAACAAAGAGAATAATACCCGAAATTAATAGAAAGTTATACTGAAGTCAAAATTATTACCGACGATAATATTATTATAACAAAAAAAAACATTTCACTATTACTGTACTGGAGTTTATTGCTTCGAAATACTCTGAACACCGACCCACATAGAAAAATGGATAAAATATAATAAAATCAAGCTTGTGCACAATCTAGCATACAGGAAGAAAATGTACTTAATAACGGGAACAGCAGCCATTCAGCTCAAAATACCGCTACCCCTATTTTAGTAAAGCAATATATTTATAAAAAATATATATATATTGTATTAAAAAAATTAAATGTAACAGGTTATTGAAATAATTTAATTGTGCCAATAAACTAAGAAGAACTTCAGTACACATAACTCGTGTAGTATTTTTATAAGATTCAGAAAAGAAGCCACAGGAGAAGACTGAAAGCCTTATTTTACCTATGATCTAACAAAAATTAGCGATAACCGTGTCCGCTTAACAGAAAACGAGATATTGTCAGTATCAGCATCCAATGGAAGAGATTTTTAAGTCGCGATGTCTTAGTGGTCAACCGCGTTAAGGAACTATTTTCCTCACTTTGATTGCATACCTATCTTACCTGCTCGACCCCATAAGCCCATGCCAATTTTTTCTAATAGGAGTACCAGCTATTTGAGCGAATTTAGTTTATCGGAGTAATTTCTCCCTTACTGACTTAAAGCAAGCAAATTGATATAAATCAAAATATAAGGAATTTGTTAAAATTGGAGAATTGATTATAACCAATTATTAAATACAGTATGTATTAAATCATATGAAAATGTAAATGCATTGGTTTAGCTGAGAATAGTATAGCGACAGATTTCTTATTAGAATTGTATATCATTTAAGAATTGTTTTGATGTGCCAGTATAGTTAAAATTGTACAGATTATATGTTACGAGCAAGAGTATCCTCCCTATAATATTATTATGCTGTGTAAGCCAATCAAAGATCCAAAGATCCATATAACATGATCTGTGGTCAACAACCACAAATAACCCATATGACACTTTGCTGCATTATTTTGTTATTTACTCTTAGCAGCCCCAGACAATGTAAACAGGAAGAAAATAAAAATGAAGAAAATGCAATGTCAAAACTGACCCACTTCATTTATCAATTAACAAAAACCGTTTCAACACTCGTTGAAACCTGCCTACTAAGCATTCCGGGTTATTTTCCAATACAATTGATCACTTCGATCGCTGTATATAGGCAGCACAATATTTTAATTTAGTCTTGAGATTAAATAAATCATATCTTTGGAAAAGAAATTTTGGTTCTCTTAACTAAATAAAATTTTCGTTTTCTTAACTGGCGTCGAGTTTTCGTTAAGAATATCTCAACAACTCAATGTTTTTACGTTTAATCAGCATCCATGCGTGCGTGAAACAGTACGCTATACAGTGTGTGAAACAGTTTTTTTGTTTTTTTTTTTTAATTTTTATTCATTATTCTTAGATCATCCTACCCTGGACAATAATGTTTAAAGCTAGCTTAACTATCTTTATAAATTTTAATATCTTACTGGCTCTAAATAAACAGTAGAACTAAAACCTGTGGCTTTCGGCTACTATTCGTATATATAAACTTACAATTAACATTATTATAACAAACTTAAACTACGAAAAACTGTTTCAATCAATAACCCAGCAAATTATGAGTTTTTTTTTGGAGTTATTATATAAAACTAAAGCCTACCTTAAACTAACTAAACCTATCGTATTCCGACGTAATTAAGATGTATATGTATACTTATATATCTTATATATATTTTATATATTGTGACGAATGGGAAAAAATTTAACTTTAAGTGTTTCACATAAGTTTTATTAAAGAGTTCACTGTTTATGACGAACATATTCGTTATGAAAAAATTGTAAAAGTTGTGTTATTCTTATTTTTATTCTGTGCTTTCGTCATGCGTCTTCAATAGTGACCATTTATTTTTGATGTTTTAGGTTCCAACTTATGTTAAAATAAAAAATAAATGTATACATGAAATAAATAAGGAAATGAAAATATTAAAGTCACATCATTAGGTCGCATTTTCCAACAAAGCCGAAACAGTTAACTGGTTAATTGTTCATTTATTTCGACTTATAAGCGAGAACGTCATGTGTCAGCGGCTGCCAGAAGAAGAGTGTTCCCAAAAAAAAAAAAAAACCTGACGTGATCTGGCCACTTATTTTCGTCTCCTCTTTGTGCTCTGGTTCCCGAGAGGTAAAAAAAAAACTTTTTGAAATTAATTTGTGCTGTCAAATTTGATTTTCGTTGCAATACATACATTTTTTTTAATTTTAATATATTTACATTTCTTTTTGTTTTTGGTTTTATTCTTTTTTGTGATTGTTTGATTTTGTACTTTTTTCTTTCTTTACCTACCCTATCCTAGCATTAGTTAGTTTAGTTTAGTTTTTAATTCATTTTTATTCATAATTTCTTAGATCTATCTTACCCTAGACAAAAATGCTTAAAAACTAGCTTAACTATCTTAACAATCTAGATATCTTACTGGCCCTAGGAGGACACTCTAAAATTGACGTAACAACTTAATCTACATATGTCTTTCGACTACTATATCAATTTACCGCTAACATTACTATATCTAGCTTAAGCTAAGAAAAATGTTTTTTTATTAAAAACTTAGCATATGATAATTTTTTGTATTATATATAAAACTTAAGCCTACCTTAATGTAACTAAACCTAAATTATTCTACCTTAACTAAAATATACATAAATGTATATATATATATATTTAATATATATATCTTCTTTTTTTTTTTTATATACCCACCTTACCCAACTACCACCTACCCTACCCTACCTTACCCTACCCTAGCCTATGTAAGCCTGCCATTGGTGCTAGGCAGGCCATGCCTTGAAGAGGCTTAAGCTCTCAAAGTGTCCACTGACGTAGCTCTCTCCAGCCACCAAAAGCGTTGATGCTGGCGGACTACGTCTCCTCGGTCCCGGCGTGAGACCGATCTACAGAACCTTAGGCGGTCGGACTCACGGAGCGCGACATCGGGTTCGTAGAGGAATCGCCGTTCCACGGAATTGCGACCCACGTGGAAGACTAGCGGCACGGCCAATCTATCCTGGATCAGCCCACATCTATCTAAATAGAGGAATGCTTCTGGCGGCACAAAGCCATTAAGGCGCACTCTCTCGTGATATAAATCGTTGGGGTAGTAAGCCCCGAAGATCAGGCTATTGACCGAAGTCATTGCTCTCGCAACGTGGCTTCGAATCAGTTTGATCAAAAAATTATCTATCCGTACAATCCTGGCCCTATTGTATAGGACCTCGTTCGGGTAAAACTTCGTGTACTCAGATTCGGGTGTCCTATTGAGTCCCAGACATGTCCTGAGACATTGTCTCTCAAACACCAGAATCCTTTCCATTAAGCTGGCTCTCACATTGAACGGGACATTCATATGCAACCATGGGCCTGATTAAGGCCATGTAGCAGATTACCTTCACCCTAGAATGATGTTGGCTGCTATGAAACAGCCATCTTGTTATAGCGAAAGCGCTCCGGGCCCTTGCCAGAGCAGCATCTACATGTTTGTCAAAATATAGATACTGATCCAGCACGATCCGAAGGTATCTGACTACACTTTGTCTCGCCAGTGGACGTCCGTCCTGTCCTAAAATTAAGAACCTGCGCCAGTTTTTTCAGGTGTCCCGAGAGGCCCTAGACAAAGGCGTTCTGAACAATATAGATTCTGATTTCTGGAAGTTGATTTTCAACTTCCAGTCACCACAATACTGCTGAATTTTTTCGAAGTCACGCAGCAGAAGAATAACAATAACGTCGATCGTTGGACCTGATCTGTACGCGATTAGGTCGTCTGCGTACGCTATTGAATGGTGAAGAGAAACTAGCAGATAGCTTAGGTAAATGCTGAAAAGGATCGGCGAATTTACCGTACCCTGTTGCAGTCCATTTTGGCAATTTTCACTACGAACTTTCTACCGGTTAACATGTCAAAAATCATATATAGCAGTGGTTTACTTATGCCCAGCCGACTGAGCTTGTAATAAAGACCTTCTAACCATACGGTGTCGAAGGCTTTTTCCAAGTCAATCAGACAGGCACCCGTGCATTGGTTCTTGCATTTATTCCATTGGACATCCGATACAAGCTTCGACGCGGCATGAATAGTGTCATGCCCCGCTCTGAAACCGAATTGGTTATCGGGGATGATTTTATTGTCCTCAACCCATTTAGACAGGGTCCTATGGATCACCTTCTCGAAGACCTTGCTGATACTCAGAAGGAGACTTATTGACCGGAAATTTTCCGGGTTAGATGTGTCTTTACCCCTCTTGGGAATTGGTTGCACCACCGCTGTCTTCCAGTGCACCGGATAATATGCATTATTCAGTGCATTGTTGAACAGGATGGTATACCTCTCTACAGCCACTGGCGGAAGGTGCCTAAGCATAACATTGGATATACCGTCGACTCCCGCGGATTTTTTCTTCCTCAATGACTCGAAGATCATCTGAAGATCTTCCGTCGATATGAACAGGTTATTAACCCCCTCATTGGCGATGACATTGTTTGCCATGAAATCTTCATTGAACCTTGTAAAACCAAGGTTCTCTGATCGCCAATGATCGATATCATTTCGAAGATAGAAGTAATGAAGCAGGGTTCTATCTTCCAGGTGGTGGTTCGAGCGAATACTATCCTTGTACACCTCCTGGAAGACAGCTCCCACTGTCGCCACCTTCTCCTGAGGATCCTCGATCACGAAGAAGTCGTCATCCAGGATGGCGCTCTCTGGATCGATGCTAACTGTTCGTAGCAAGCGTTCATTGTCTGACGTTCTCGGAAGCTTTAGATCCTGAATGTCATTCTGATTGTTTCTCCGAAGTATTTTATTTATTTGCGGGAACATACTCCCGCTGTTGGATTTTACAGCACGAATTCTGTTGTTCCAATGCAAACTTACAGATATTCTGTAATTTTCCTTGATTAACTGTTGGATATTTTTAATCAGTGACTTCAGTGTCCTGACTTCCGAGTTTTGTCTGTTGGTAAACCGCCTGTACGAGAGTTTGAGTCTTGTCAGGAGTCTACTTTTTTGTCTGTGCAGTGCGTCGATTGTCGCGTTTCGGTATACGTTTGTGGTATCGTGCTGTCTTTGGCGTGATATGGTACTGTTCATTGTCTGTTTAATGACATCGTCCATTTGTTTGAGATACCTGTCAATCTCGTAGTTTGACAGGTTCCTATTAGTCGGTGGAAAGGAGGCGCTCCAAGTGAGCGCTCTCGTCAGGGAATTGGCAAAGCGCGGCCAGCACACCCTACTGTAATCGTAGGGGTGCGTTTGGACACACTCTGCCATCTCCGCGAACTCGTCAGGTACTGTGATCACGGCACATAGTCCGCAATGGTCACTGTCGTATACAATGGTCCGTAGACAGTTAATAGACCATTCGTTCGTGTCTGCCAGTCTCCTGCTGCCGCTCCTAGGATACGACGGACTATCCGTTGCGAGCAACTTGACTCTATATTCAATGCTGCGAAGAACCCACCAATGGCTTAGTAGGCTCCCCCTAGTGTTGGGAATGTTATTTCTGTTAAAGTAAATAATTTAGACGAAACTATATATTGTGAACGCGCTCTAACTCTTTGACATTTTACAGCGAGTGACGTTTAGTTTTTTTTTGATACACACATAAATGTGCGGAGTTCAGTTCTTATTCGACCGCATAGCAGAAAACATCCTTTTTCATATTTCATCTTTAAAAGTATTTCACAATAAACATTTTATTTTCTGTTCAATATAAATTTGTGTCACAACTTATTTAATAATCGAAAAGCAATTTCTATGGATCTTTCTGAGGTTATGGGCCCAGATTGGAAGTGCAATTGAATAAATTAAATAAACTATTTTTTCATTTGTGTAAGAATTGCTCGGTATTGTGAAATTCATTTTCACGGAACAGTAATACGACCAAGATGGCGGACAACAGCAACAACGCAATTAAAATTCCACAATTTGATGGCACGAATTTCAGTAACTGGAAATATCGTGTGGGAATTTTATTGGATGAAAGGGATTTGCGAAAATACATTGAGGAGGATATCGTCGACATTTTGGCAGCCGCGACGACAGAAGCACGTGATAATTTGCGTAAAGAAGAAAAGAAATGTGTTTCCATACTTGTGCAAACAATTCAAGACAGCCAGTTGGAATTGATTAAAGACAAAAAGAGTGCGAAGGGAATGTACGATTGTTTGTGTGCAGTCTACGAAAGACAAAGCGTCGCGGGATATTTGCTTGCGAAAAAGCAATTGTTGCTGATGAAATATCAAGAAGGCGACGATATGATCGAACATTTTGTCAAATTTGACACGAAAATTCGCGAACTTAAGTCAAAGCGTGCTACGTTGAAGGAACTGGATATCATCGTGCATTTATTTCTAACATTGCCGGAGTGTTATGATACATTGGTTACGGCGTTACAGACAATTGGCAAAGATGAATTGAAATTGGAATTTGTAAAAACACAATTGTTGGATGAGCATGGCAAGCGATGTGATCGTGGATCGACGAAATTGTCTGAAACAGGTGCAATGAGTGCAAAAGGCCAAAGAAAGCAGATCAAATGTTTCGGCTGTGGTAAAATCGGCCACAAAAAGTCCCAATGTTTTGCAAATAAGAAGAAAAATACCAACAAAGGGAACAAATCATTTGATGGAAAAGGCGAGACGTTGTGTGCGATTGTGAATGGACATGAATGTTCATGTGTCGAAGAGCAAACGGCACTTTGTGCACACACAGCACGGAAAAATTGAATTTTTAATGGATTCTGGTGCAACGCAAAACATGGCAAACAACGAACGATACTTTGACAATTTGGAGAATATCGATGACGTGAAAATCTCTGTAGGGAAGAAGAATCAAAGTATTTTAGCAAATCAGCGTGGAAATATTTCCATTAAAACGTTTTACAACGGTGACAAGTCGACGAAAACAATGGAAAATGTTTTATTTGTCAAAGATTTGCAGTACAATTTGATGTCGATTAGAAGTTTGACCAGAAAAGGCTACCGTGTCGTTTTCGAAGGAGACTGTGCGTACGTATCGAAGAAAGGCAAAACGAAATTCGTAGCGAATGCGGATGGGAATTTGTACAAGGTGACTTTTCACGTTGATCGAAACATTTTCGCTGGTGTCTCAGGTGAGAACAAATCAAGCAATAATTCACAGTTATGGCACTACAGAATGGGACATTTGAATGCGGCAGACATGAAAAAGATGATTGGCAAGCAAATTGTCAATGGATTGGAGCAGGTGAAAATTGATACTGAATCGACTGTTTGTGAACCGTGCGTTTATGGCAAGCAGACAAGAACATCGTTTCCAAAGAGCAAAAATGTTCGGTCATCTCGTGTTTTGGAATTGATTCACAGCGATGTCTGCGGTCCAATGCGGACAACGGCATATGATGGTTCACGATATTTTGTATCATTCACAGATGACTTTTCAAGAGCTTCAATGGTATATTTCATGCGTGCGAAAAGTGAAGTGCTGGTCAAATTCAAGGAATACCAGGCAATGGCTGAGTCATTTCATGGTGTGAAAATTGCGAAAATGAGAGCTGACAACGGTGGAGAATACACATCGACGGAACTGATACGATATTGCAAAGAAAGATGTATTCAAATCAATTACACTGTGCCTTACAATCCGGAAATGAATGCAATATCTGAGCGATTGAATCGAACGCTCATGGACAAAGCGAGAACGATGCTTTTGTCATGCAATATGGATCAGAAGTTTTGGAATGAAGCGGTTTTGACGGCGAATTATTTGAAAAATCGATCAGTGACAGCAGCGTTTGGAGAACAATTTATTTCCAAGACACCTGCCGAGATTTGGTTTAACCAGAAACCGAATTTGTCACATCTGCGTGTTTTTGGCTCGGAATGTTTCAATCACATTCCATCGAACAACCGTTCGAAGTTTGAAGCAAGAGCAACGATGTGTTTGATGTTGGGATATGCTGCATCAATGGGAACGTATCGACTTTGGGATACAACGAAAAACAAATTGGTTTTTGGGCGGCACGTGACATTCAACTAAGCCTCTGTGTTGAAGCAAGTAAAACTGGTTGATATATCGGTTTCAGAGGCGGCATCGAACAACGAACAAGTAGAATCAAACAACGAACAAGCAGATGATAGTTTGCTAACGGACGATGAGTCTGAAGGAACGTTGCATGGCAGCGAATTTGGTGATTCTGATAACAACGATTTAACGATCCACGACACCGATTTGGTGGGGTTGGTCATCACAATGCAACGATCCACGATGCAAATAGGGGCGACGTCGGCGACAACGGTGCGAAAAAGGATGACATTAGTAACGTTGATCCAGAATTGCCAGTAACCGGAATCGACGATAGCCAGATAGATTTGGCGATTGGGCGAACACAGCAGAATTTGCTCTATCAGCTGAAGTTACAGAATTGGGTGAATTTGCATTATCAGCCGAACAGTTTGTTGAAAATGACCCGACTACGGTGGACGAGGCGAAAAATCGAGATGATTGGCCACATTGGAAAGATGCCATCGATAGTGAGTACAAGTCATTGATGAAGAATGGAACTTGGACCGTTTGTGATTTGCCGAAAGGTCGAAAAGCGATCACTAACAAGTGGGTATTCAAACTCAAGCGAAAGGCTGATGGAAGCGTGGACAAATATAAAGCTCGACTTGTCGCACGCGCTTTCACACAGAAATATGGATTTGATTACAGTGAAACTTATGCTCCGGTTGCGAAACTGGTGACATTGAAGATTTTACTGTCAATTGCGAATCAAAACGATATGTACATTCATCAAATGGACGTCAAAAGCGCATTTTTGAATGGTGATCTCACTGAGGAGATATACATGGAATTACCTGATGGTTTCAAGCAAGAGAAGAAAGTGTGCAAGCTCAACAAGGCACTTTATGGATTGAAGCAAGCATCTCGTACTTGGAATGAAAAATTCAACAAGTTTATGATTCACATTGGATTCAAACAATGTGTAACTGATCAATGTTTGTATGTGAAGGAGCAAAATGGAAAACTTGTGTATGTGTTGCTGTGACATGAAGATCATCGAGACCATCAAGCATCTGTTGTCAAAGGAATTTGAAATGACTGACATGGGAAAAGTGAGCACCTTCTTGGGCATGCACATTGAACAAGACATGGAAAACGGAACGATTGTGCTCAGTCAGTCGAAGTATTTGGAAAAGGTTTTGCAGAAGTTCAACATGCAAGATTGCAAACCAAAAACAACGCCAATGGAAAAGGGTTTGCATTTGGAACCAGGTGACGCCAACAATTGCTCGAATCATCCATATCGTGAGCTCATTGCTTGCTTGACTTATGCAACCGTAACAACAAGACCAGATTTGTGTGCTGCTACTGGATATTTTAGTCGATTTCAAAGTTGCTTCAATGAAACACATTACAATCATGCGAAACGTATTTTGCGCTACATTCGTGGAACGCTGGATTTGAAATTGGTTTATCAAAAGAAAGATGCAGTGAACACTTTGATTGGCTTCAGCGACTCAGATTGGGGTGGCGATAGAAATGACAGAAAGTCAGCATCGGGTTATGTGTTCAAGTTGTTTGGCAACACGGTGAGCTGGGCGTGCAGAAAGCAGCCAACAGTCAGTTTATCTTCAGCGGAAGCCGAATACATTGCGTTGACTGAAGCAATTTGCGAACTGAAATGGATTCGAAAAGTATTGGTTGAATTGGGCATTCAATGTGTTCAACCGGTAACGATTTTTGAGGACAATCAGTCATGCATCAAAGTAGCTGAAGTACCGAAAGAACCGAAGCGAATGAAACATTTGGACATCAAATATCATTTCATTTGTGATGTGATTGCAAAGGGCGAAGTCAAGCTTGAATTCAGACCGACCGATGAACAAGTTGCGGACATAATGACAAAGGGACTTGGAAGAATTTTATTTCTTAAGCATCGCGAAAGCTTGAATTTGAATTAATGTTTAACGTAAATTTCGTAATATTTCTCTCGTTTGCAGTTACATTTATAACATAGTTTCTATTAAATTAAGAGGCGGTGTTAAAGTAAATAATTTAGGCGAAACTATATATTGTGAACGCGCTCTAACTCTTTGACATTTTACAGCGAGTGACGTTTAGTTTTTTTTTGATACACACATAAATGTGCGGAGTTCAGTTCTTATTCGACCGCATAGCAGAAAACATCCTTTTTCATATTTCATCTTTAAAAGTATTTCACAATAAACATTTTATTTTCTGTTCAATATAAATTTGTGTCACAACTTATTTAATAATCGAAAAGCAATTTCTATGGATCTTTCTGAATTTCCCCAATCACTATGTTTGGCATTTAAATCGCCGGCCAGAATGTAAAAGTTTTCTACCGAGTTTAAGCGCAGAGATCGAAAAAGTGTCTCGAGCTCTGCGATACAAATATTGGGTTGAGGTGTTTCAGGTGCATAGGCTGATACAATGTACATTCTCTTTCCGTTTCGGAGAGGAATGCACACAATACAGGCCTCTAGCACCTGGAACCTCCGCACTTCACCGCTATATATGACTTTATGTTTAAAATTGTTTTTAATAAAGATCGCAACTCCCCCGCCTTGAATAGCGTTGTCGCGGCCCTATAATTATTCTATAAGAACTGTGCCGGATTTTGTGCTTCTGGTTTAGCTTTGTTTCGCTAACCAAGAGTACATTGGGGCTTTCGTCCTGCAACAGGTTAAAAAATACGACTCGTCGCTCGATCCTTATCAGTGAATTTACATTCACCGACAGGATCCTCAAGGGCCTATCCTAGCATATGTAAGCTAGGGTGGAGCACGAATGTATGAAACAAACATCTTTAAGATCTTTTGCCTCCGCACTGACTTCAAAAATTCAAACTTTGATGTAAGATTGTAATAAACAGATATGGCTGAAAATAATATATAAATAAATAAAGAAATAAAAGTGCAGAAAGTATAGTATTGATATTATTAGTGTTTTAATTCAATATAAAAAAATAAACTCATTCTTGTAACAAAAAATACATGTATTTTATGATTAAGATGCTTGAAAATCCCGTTTTGTCTCAAATTTAGGCATTGTCTTACGAGATTCTATTTTGGCCTTTATTGCACCTAGTCGAAACTTCTTTGTGTACTGAGAAGTTGAAGCTTCCGTCGTCATCTTTACTGCTCTCTCAACAGCTTGGGTATGGCACGGAGGCCTTAGAAAGAACAATTCACCCTCACCTCTAGATTCCACTATGCTTCGAATTTCTTGGTCAGACAAGTTTTGCATAATAGGTGGTTCAGATACCTTTTCTTGCCAATTTATTAAATTGATATGGTATTGATCTGATGCATTGAAATTTAAAAGCGGCACTTCAAAAACCCTAGGTGTTGAACACCGTGGAATACCACGTGCTTTCAATATGCGCCGAGCTGCCAGTTCTTTAACGTGTTTATTGCTATCTGTTAACATAGCAAGAAGAATGTTTTCAGAATGCGCAAAGTAACCATTCCGCTGAATAACAGGTTTGATTACTTCCTTAAGTTCTTCTGGAAGATATTTGAAGGCCATTGTCATGTTAAACAAATGGTGAGCACCATCTTTGCACGATGGTTTATTTTTGATGGAGAACCAAGTTGGCGCGTAAATCTTAACAACAAACTTGGCCAAAGTGATCAAGTTATCCGAAGGTGTCTCGGTTGTCACATATAAACGCATTATACGATTGGCACGTGTGAGCCAACGCGCATGAGATATTTTGCCTGGAGATTTGTTTGACAGATCCTGCGGCTACTCACTTAATAAAACAGCTGACACAATCTGGTGCAAGTACTTTTGATATGTACTTCTTCTTTAGCCATTTCTGGTAGAACATTTCCTTCGATACGTCTGCTACTTCTGGAAAGGTGGGCTCTTTTGCAGTTTCTAATTCGAATTTAAGTTGATGTCTCGTCCATTCATAGTACTTTATTGCATCTTCATAAGTAGGCAGAACGTTTTCTTTCATATCACAAGTATCACCAAAAACAGGACATTTAAATACATTTCGCGTTCTTTGCATGTTTATTTTTGCTACAGGAGATAAATTGACTATCTTTTAAAAAGACGATTGACTTTAATTAATAACAAAAAACTAGGAAAAACTAGGTTAAAAATGGACTGTATAAAAAGCTCAAACGTTTATCGCACAACGCACAAAACCCAAGTGATGAATATATCGACGATCGTCCTGCACCAGACCTCGTCGTCCCGTTGCTCCTTTCCTTTCCGTAGTAAGCTGCTGTTCTAGCTTGCTGATATCTTTTCGGTCGCAAGTACCGCTTTTCGGCACAATATGAAAGGGGATGTGTCTCATACGCATGCACTCAGATTAGATTGTCGTCGGCGCTGGCGCCGAAGCTTTGTTGTTGCGGTCGCTCTCAAAAACATCTGTTGGTCGAAGGTTTACTTAGTGGCGACGTCGATCTGCTCATAAGTTACTGTACGAGTAGGGTTTTTTATCCTTTCGCATTAGATGACACCGCTGCTTTATTGCTATTGTTTTATTTGTTTCTCCGTTAGTGTTAATGCTGCTCATTAGTTATTTAAAGTGACTTTGTGGTTGTATGTTTATGCACACAAAAGATCGCTAGGTATTAGACTTTATTAATGAAAACTCAATGGGTTTGCGGAGGCAGTTATCGTTATCGAATAAAAATTTTCATGTATATATATAGGCATATAAGACACCATTTTTTACTATTAGATACCGATTATCAAAAAATAACTTTTTCACTCCACCCTAATGTAAGCCTGCCATTGGACCTGCCTTTAAAGGGCTGAAGCTATTGAAATGTCCATTAGTTTTCTCCAACCACCAAAAGCGTTGATGCTCGCGGACTACGTCTCCTCGATGTCAGCGTGAGACCGATGTACAGAACCTGAGACACTCGAGCTCACGGAGGGCAACATCGGTCCGTAGAGGAATCGCCGTTTCACGGAATTGCGACCCACGAGCAAGATTAGAGGTGTCGCCAATCTATCTTGGATCAGCCTACATCTATCTAGGTAGAAGAATGCTTCTGGCGGAACAAAGCCGTTAAGGCGCATTCTCTTGTGATATAAATTATTGCGGTAGTAAGCCCCGGAGATCAGGCTATTGACTGAAGTCATTGCCCTTGGACCGTGGCTTCGAATCTGGCCCTCTTGTATAGAATCTCGTTCGGGTAAAATTTCTATGTGACCCGAGATAAGACTTGAGACATTGTCTCCCAAACAGCAGAATCCTTCCCATTAACCTGGTTATCACATTAAACCAGACGGATATCCATAGGCAACCATGGTCCTGATTAAAGCCATGTAACAGATTTTCTTCACTCTGGAATCAAGTTGGCTGCTATGAAACAGCCATCTTGTCAGAGCCGAAGCGTCCGGGGCTTTTGCCAGAGCAGCATCTACATGTTTGCAAAATACAGATACCGTTGATTTTCAACTTCCAGCCACAATAATAGTGCTGATATTTTTCGAAGACACGTTGCAGAAGTCCACGTCGATCGTCGGACTTGGCTGCGATTATTTCGTCTGCGTACGTTGTAGAGTAGTGAATGGAATGTAGCAGATGGCTTTGGTAAATGCTGAAAGGGATCGGCGAGTTTACCATTCTCTGTTGCAGTCCATTTTTGATTTCAAATGTTTGGGTAGAAGTCACGTTAGCAATTTCCACAAGCAACTTTCCACAGTTTAACATGTCAAAAATTTTGTAATAAAGACTTTCTAACCATAAGGTGCCAAAAGCTTTTTCAAAGTCAGTGTATTGTTTCTTGTATTTATTTCACTGGATACAAGTTTCGACGCGGCGTGAATAGTGTCACCAGACCGCGCTCTGAAACCCAAATGTTTTCCGGGATGATTTTATTGTCCTCAACCTACTTAGATAGGGCTCTATGGTCCACCTTCTCGAAGACCTTGCTGATACTCGGAAGGAGACTTATCGATCGGAGATTTGCAGGTTTAGAGTTGTCTACCTCTCTTGGGTTTTGTTGTATATGAAGTACGGATAGATGGCTGGTGAATACTCTCTCTTTCTGAATTATGTATTGTATATGAATTCGTTATGTTATACGAGTATTGAATATTAGGTTAAGCTCAAATAAGGATTACAATAAAGTGGAACTTTGGCTGAAACATGTCCCCCGTCAATATCATGGGCAGTCTGAAATTTGAAGTGGTTAAATAAGTAAAAGAAATTTAAATTGAATTAAAAGAATAGAAGGAAAAACTAATAAAAGAAAAACAACTGAAAGAAAAACATGGATTTTACTTGACCACTAGACCAGAACACCTAAATTTGGATGTGAATTTAAAAGAAAATTAGAAGAGATTTAAATTACGGTTCGACATACATATGTTGCCCTAAGTCATAATCAGTTTTTATACTTTTTCAGGCGGGGAATGTCGGTTTCTAATAATTTTTTTTTTTCACAAAATTAAAGCAAATGCATTCCTTTACACACTTCTGGGAAGTAATTTAATCAACGTTAATTAATTAAAGAGAAATAATCACTTAGGTTTTTATTAATTGCTTAGTGTTAAAATTTTAAAAAACTAAATTTAGGCAGTTATTTCATAAGAAAAAAAAAGTTCCATTATTCTCATTCAAAATTCCATGCATAAGGTTTTATGATTGCATTTCCTATGGTGAGATAGGTCCTTATTTAATACTTTTAACTCATTTATTTTTTCCACTTAGGTAACTGTTCCATTTTTAGCTTAATTGCAATAAGACGCATTCTTTTTCTAACATCTTTCTATTAATATACCGAACATATACCGAAACTCATCTATAGATTTGAAATTCTTTTTTATGTAAAAAAGGGAAGGAAGTAAGTTATACAAATAAATAAGCTTTCATACTTCATCTTCGTTGTGATCCTTTCTTAAGTCGGGATGAATATTTGGCTCGTCTATATTGGTGGTAGAGTTGCGCAAAATAGTTCCGACCGCAGAACAAACATGGAACGTTTGCCACAAACATGCGTGTTTTGAAATAATCAAGCACAACATGCATCGAGATGGATTCAGAAGACATGGACAATAATTTGAAGAAAAGGAACATTGGTACGCATACAAACCAAATCTTTTTTGAGACCTACTTTAAGAGGAAAACATTTTAAAATTTCAACCGTTTTATTCAGATGTCGCTTAACAACTAAGTCATTAACAATATTTTTCGATCTGTTCCATTTGCATGTCCAGCTTTATTTGATTGACTTAGATTATTCTTCTCGGATGGGTGTGCAACTTTTAATTTTAAACGTGCATTTCAAATCACAAAAAGTACCATACAAGAAATTGCGTCTTTTTTATATTTTTTATATTAAAAACGTCGAAAATGACTAGACGTTGAATTTGTAGGAAACGCAAAGATTGAATGAACCGACCATGGATACTTAACCTACAGATGCAACAAAAGACCCAAACCAACTTTCACCTCTATAATGAATAAAATTGGAACAAAATTATTATAAAGCCGCAAAAATATTATTATATTTATATTTATTTATTTATTCATTTACAAGCTACTAACGTATTGAGAGATTTAGGAAATTGTGTGAAATTATATGTTTGAAGTACTTATAAGGAAAGATTTGAAAGAATAAAAAGACTTAAATTCTTTTTGAAATTAGGTCTAGTAACCCTAACCCCTAATTATTCTTGTTAGTGGTTCGTTTTTGCCATAGGCTGTATTATGGAATTTTTCGTTTAAAATACGTCGAGTACGAAGGAGCCTAGGGGTACATAAAATTGAATCGGTTCAAGAAGAGAAGAACACTGATATTTGATATGACTGAATGCCATGGCAAAAATTATATCATAAAAAGTGCGTCTAGGTGATAAAGATTTCAAACCAAGTAATTGATATCTTGGTTTTCAGATAGGACCAAAAATCCAATGCAGTTTAAAAATTGCGAACTTAGTGGATCATTTTTGGACCTTCTCAATACGTTCGGAAAAAGTTATGCAAAGACCTGACGATAAAGGTTTAAAGTGCCACAAGGACTAATGGGTCAGTGATCAGTATTGCGTTTAATAAAACCTGCTGTTGAATTTGGCTTTGGGCAATATATGTATGGTTGATAAGAGTATGAAATGAAAAAGAAGAGCTGAGCATAACGCCTAAGTCTTCAATACTTTTGTGCACAATTGAGTTAATTGTGTAATCAAATTCTATAGGAAGAACTATTTTTGAAAACGAAATTGAGCAACATTTACCTAGATTAAGTTAAATTCCATTAATTTTGAACTCTGAAAGATTCTATTTAAATCAATTTGAAGCAATTTGCAGTCTTCAACATCTTTAATACTTTTGAATATTTTCATACCGTCAGCATATAGCAGACGCTTACTGTGCCTATTCGAGAGTGCAATGTCACTAAAAAAAATTGTAATAATTAGGTGATTACGTTGAGGAACGCTAGGATAACATTTATTTGGTTTCTGTAATGAATTTCTAATTTTAACTCGTTGGGTTCGTTCTAAGAGTTAAATCAAGCTTGTTGATCAGAATTATATGATTTACGGAATCAAATGCCTTACTAAGTACTTGACTATACCTTCGAACAGTTTTGTGACAGCTGATAGCTGGCAAATATCTCTGTTATTTTCAACATTATTTCTGGATCAATATTTATGTATTGAAACTTAGAATGACTCTTTCTAGTTTAAAAGAAAAATACATAAATAGATAAGGAAGAGTTAAATATAATTAATAGAGGATGGGAAAGTGTATCAGCACTGAAACTTCGTTAGGCTCTAGGGCTGAAGATCCAAATTTAATTGAAATCAGTAAACTATATCCAAAAGTGCAATTGAGATTGAGGTTAGAGTTGGAAATGGTTGATTGGAAAAAAATTGCAAATAAATCAAAGGTATAATCGATATTATCTGCCACAAAATGCATTAAATTGGGCATTGCTACGTATTTTCTTTTCGAATTAATAAAAAGTTAAAATGTTTTGCTATCTGCTTTAATACAATCTTCAATTATAAGTATATAATTTTTGTATAAGAACTTGTTAAGAACAAAAAGACTATTCGTAGTTCGCTGGAGACCCCTTAATCATGGGGATTCTTAGAATTTCTATATTTGCTGAAAGCTTTATTTTTAAGATTTTTAGGGATAGATAATTGGTTATTATACCAGGGTGGTTTAATTGAAGTTCGGCTCCTTGATAGAGGGACGAGAAACCATGTTTAAGAATTTCAACAAAACCGTAAAACATGGGCGATACGGTTAAATATTGAAACTCATTAAGACAATTTATACTCCTATACATATTATTTAATTTAACAAAGTCGGTTTTAGAGAAATTAAATTGTATTTTAGGTTTAGTTTCTTGTGGCTTAATATATTTATATAAAGATAACTCGATAAAGATCTGCTTGTACTGAGTCATTTAAAATTGGATCTAAAGTCTCTGAATGAGAGTTTATTATTAAATTAATCTGTTTAAATTATTATCATAATCGTGAGTAACATTTTCTGGAACAAAATAATTGTTTTTTGTTCCAAAAAAAAACCACAGATTTACACATATCTCTGGCAACCCTGCCAAGTGATTAGGTCGTGTGACAGATCGAGTGTTATTTTAAATCGTTTTTCTTACTATATAAAACCCATACCAAAAACAAGGAATGGACACATACACGCCATCTCAAGTTGGCGCACCGTTGGATACTAAAATCTCGACTCAGCAACAGCTGATCTTTAAATAATAGGTAAATTCCCATTCAAGTACTTTACCTTTGTCTTTGGTGACAGCTGTTTTTTGGGGCAAAGCTCTTTGTGAACGGTGTGGATTCTAAACACCCAACAGTACTTTTCAGTGCTACAAATTCAAAGTTTAAAGCTCAAAAGGTCCAGACCTAAGCTAAGCCGAGGTAAACCTTATAGCTTACAAATCAAAGTACACTTATCCATTGCATAGTTCTGGGCTAGACTTGCAAAATAAGATGAGTGTCTTACGATCGCCCCCGTCGAGGCGCGAACTCAATACATTTCCGGACATCCATGTCCATAATAACTTTATTACTACGACAACATCAATTACTACAACATCCACCAACGTAGCAACAACAATTGTCTCTGCAAAAACCACAACAACCGTGACGACGCATATAGGACAAATCAGAACAACGCCTTTTGCAACAACCTCAAACAATCAACCAGAAAATCCAGTAAATCGCAAAACCTTTAACCAAATCGATGCCACATGCACAAGTAACCAAACTAAGCAAAAAAGAGATAGATCACCACCATCTAAACTAATTGACAACAACACTACCCACAAAAAGTACAAATCAAAAGATCAAGGGATATTGAATTACTCGCTAAGCAAATCCAAGGACACAAACTCTACGAATCGCTTCGAAATACTTGCCGTAAACGATAACACTGAAAACAACAGTACAAGTATCAAACCCAATCAAACTCAACTTGACAAAAGAATTAACAAACCTCCACCAATTTATGTTCAAGGCGTCGAATCTATTAAAATACTAAACAATGCTCTACGTGAGGTAGCCAATCAGAAATTCCAACTTAAAGTACATACTCAGAAACAACGAAATCCGAATCCAATCCAGCGACTCAACCCACTTTTTTTTTTTTTTTTTTTTTTTTTTTTTGTTGGAGGCTTCTACTATCTGCTGGAGCACTCAGACACAAGTACTGGTCCATTGTACTACCAGACAGACACCTAGTCTTTATTGTATTTTCCCCGTTGTCCGGAGAAAAGTGAGGAGGGGCTTCAGTGATGTTGAGCTAAGAGATTCGGCACCCACCACGTCGGCCTCAAGGGTGCGCCACCGTGCACGAGCGAAGGCGGGACAGTCGCAGAGAAAGTGTTCCGCTGTGTCGTCCTCCTCGCAACAAGCAGCACAGGTAGGCGTCTCACTGATGCCAAGTACGTAAAGATGCGTGGCAAAAGTGTAATGGCCCGTAATGACGCCCGTTAGCCTTCTGCAGTCATTTCTTCTTAAGGATAAGAAGAATGTTGCGGACTTTTTACAGACGTCAGGGCGTACGCGCTTAGTCATCCTGCATCCTGGATATTCCTTCCATCTGCGACTGTGTACGCTAAAGACCCAGTCATTGATGTCAGATTTAACCGTTGAAGCTGGTAGACCTAAGGCGGGTTCAGGCCCTGAGAAACTCTACTCTGAGCCTTTTCTAGCGAGTTCATCGGAGATCTCGTTTCCTGGGATTCCAGAGTGACCTGGAACCCATACAAGCCTAAGTGAATTAAGTCTTCCGACTTTGTTCAAGAAGGTTTTGAGTTCATGCACTAGTTTGGAGTTGGACAGAGGATTGGATACAGCTTTGAGTGCAGCTTGGCTGTCACTGCAGACACATATGCTCTTCCCCTCCATCTGTGTTTCACAACATAGTGCATGGCCATTAGGATTGCGTAAATCTCCGCCTGGAAGACAGACGCATATTTTCCTAACGAGAAGTGCAGTCGAATGTTTTCGCGCTCGAAGAAAACTCCGGCGCCGGATCCCTGATCAGTCCTGGAGCCATCTGTGAAGATGCGAAGACATTCTATTCCAGGTTCAGTGTCTGGCCAAAGCCAGTCCTGACGCCAAGGAAATGTGACTGTGTAGTTACAGCGCAGTAGGATGGCAGGTGTCATTGCGTCAGAGGGCATATCCATGAGACAGTGATCGTAGGATATTTCTCTCTCAAGTACACTTTCACTCCACTGCGAGTTGTACCAAAGACCATTCCTCTTTAGGCGAGAAATAGTTTTCAGTGCACACCCTCTGATATATATGTCAAGAGGTGGAAGGTTCATCATACCATCCAAAGCAGCTCCCGGTGTGCTGGGGATAGCCTCCGTGCAACTGAGGCAGACCGCTCTTTGGAGTTTGGTGAGTGAAGCCACAACGCGTTTTCGTGTCAGCCTGCTCCACCAACCAACCGATGCATATGAGATTATCGGTCTTACCATTGCCGTGTAGATCCAAAGGACCTTTTTCGGCGATAAGCCCCATGTTTTGCCAAAGGCACCTTTGCATTGCCAGAAAGCTGACAGCGCTTTGGTGGTTTTGGACTCAACATGTTTTGACCAGAGAAGTTTGTTATCTAGAATGACTCCCAGATACTTAGCTTCCTTGGATATGGGGATGGGAATGACTTTTAGCACCAGCTGAGCAATGCCAGTTGTTTTCCTCCTTCTCGTGAAGAGAACGACATCGGTCTTAAGAGGATTAACCGACAGCCCATTTCTCGTGCACCAGTCATCGATCACGTTTAGCGCCGCCTGCGCTTTGAGACAGACATTCGCTAAACATGAGCCGACAGAGAGAACAGCAATATCATCCGCATAGGCCTGGGCATAGATTCCAGAGGCATTGAGAGCATCTAGCAGAGAGTCGGCCACCATGCACCATAACAGCGGAGACAAGACGCCACCTTGCGGGCAGCCCCTGTTTACTCCAGACTTGACACATTGTTCGAGGCCTGTATCAGCGATCAATGTCCTGTGCACAAGCATTGCTTTGATCCACAAAAATAGTGCTGCAGCGTTACACATGCTGTCGAAGGTAGCGTTATCAAAAGCTCCCTCAATGTCGACGAAAATGCCTAGTACGTACTCTTTCCTTTCGAGAGCGCATTCAATTCTCCCAACTAGGTTTTGAAGCGCAGTCTCGCAGGATTTTCCGCGCTGATAAGCATGTTGCATGTCCGACAGAGGAGCAATTCGAAGGGCAACTTTGCGCACGTGCAACTCTACTAGTCTTTCAATGCTTTTCAGCAGGAATGATGTTAGACTTATTGGTCTGAAAGTGAGTAATCCTCTTTTTATATTTTGGGAATAAAGACCACTTTCACCGCGCGCCAAGGGATAGGTATGTAGGCAAGTGCCAGGCTAGCAGTGAAAATTCTTTTCAGTGTAGAAAGCAGCTGTCTTATACCTTTTTGCAGCATAACGGGGTATATCCCATCAGTGCCCGGCGACTTAAAGCCATCGAAGGATGCCACAGCAAATTCAATGGCCTCAGTAGTTGCCACGCGTGACGCAACATACCAGCTACGCCGAGTTGTTTTCATCGCTACAGCCGCAGTATCCAATGAGGGAGTGTGCAACGAGCCGATGACAGTCTGATTTCCCGGAAAATGGGTCTGAAACAGTAAACTAAGAGTTTCTGCTTTAGACTCGGTAAAGGTACCATCAGACTTTCTGAGTACCTCCAGCCTTGTCGATTTTCCTCGTTTGAGGACTTTAACCAACTTGCTGGTCGCGCTCAGGGATTTGATCTCTTCGCAGAAGGACTTATAGGAATCATTCTTCGATTTTCGAATAAGCTTCTTATATTCCTTCTGCTTCGATCGATATTTATTCCAGTCATCTTCCGAGTTCGATTTGGCTTCCCTACGAAGCCGTTGGAGCTCAGCATTCCACCAGGGAACCGGCTTCCTGTTGGGAGGTTTTTTGACAGGACATGCGAGTTCGAAACAGTTGGTGATGGCGCTGCTCTGGTTATGAACTGCATCCTCCACCGATTGATTAGTTTTGCGTTTAGGCGGGGCTTGAGTGGATTTCTCAAGCTCCTCCCTAAATCGCACCCAGTCTGTTTTTCTCGGATTCCGCTTGGGCTGCGAGGGGGAGATCCCGCACTTCAATTGGAATTCGATGTATCTATGGTCTGACAGCGTAACATCTGGTGAGACTCTCCAGTTAGTGATGGCCTTCGCATGCCTGTTAGATAAGGTTAGGTCAATCACTTCCTGTCGTCTCGCCGTCACAAAGGTTGGTAGAGAGCCAACATTGTTGATGAAAAGGTCAGACGAAAGAATGAAGTTTAAAAGATGGTCTCCTCTCCGGTTGCATTTGCTGCTGCCCCAAAATGTGTTTTGAGCGTTAGCATCGCAACAGATGATGAGTGCAATCCTTCACAGTACTCTACGAGTTCGGAAATCGCTTTAGGTGGCGGGGGTAGTACCGAGTCGTAGGGGAAGTAAGCAGACGCCACGACGAAGTGTTCAATTTCTCCGTGCGCCTTGTAGTTCACTTTCGCAGCTACCAAATCTTGACCACAGAATTGACCAAGTTTGGTTGCCGATAGCGTATTCGATATGATGAGGCAGACCCTGGGCCATTCGGATCGCTCATCATAAAGGATTGTAGCATCACGTATGCCACCAAGACCACACAGGCGTTTGTTCCACACCCATGGTTCTTGAATGGATACAATGTGATGATTTGTACTACTGCATGCAATTCTGCTACTTAGAAGAGCGGTAGCAGCCTTGCAATGCTGTAGGTTGATCTGAGTAAAAATCATGGATTCATACTGGGGAACACGTTCCATCCTTCGACTACTTGACATCAAAATGGAATACAATCCTACCAAGGCCGAAGTAGGGACGTGAGTCGTACGCGGTTTTTTAGGGCCTCAACAGAGCCATTGTCCATTCCCACTACCAGAGTGAAGCCCTCTTTTTTCTGAGAGTTCTTTTTCTCCTTGTAGGAATAGACAGTCCAGGCCCTCGTGTCGAGTCCCGGGTTCTGCGCACGTTGTCGCGTCAGCACTTTCAGCTTGTTTCCGGGTTTTCCCGGAATCCAGCAGATGGCGCGCGTTAGTTTCGGGAGACTAACTACTTGATAAGTGCTAGTTCCCAGGGGGGGATTTTCGGCACCATGCTCTCAACCCTCTACTGAACCATAATAAAAATGCTGCAAAAAAACAATACAGAATACTTTACCTTCAAACCTAAGGAAGAGCGGGGTATGCACCCCTCGACCGACACAGAAGACATTAAGACTGAATTAGAAGGAAAAGGACACAAAGGTATAAAATAATACAAAGAAGCACGAAAAAACCCTTGCCACTCTTCTATATTGGATTAACGAATCACACTAACAACAAAGAAATATATAATATAAACCACCTTATCCAATGCAAAATTTCATTTGAGGCACCACACCACAAAGCAATAATCTCGCAGTGTACCAACTGCCAAAAATATGGACACATTAGGAACTACTATACAAGAGATCCAGTTTGCGTCAAATGCGCTGGATCGCACAAGACTGTAGACTGCCAAATGCGTCCACAAGAAGGCACAGTAAAATGCGCCTTATGTGCGGACAATCACACTACAAACTACAAATTATAAAACTTTACAAATAGAACGATTTCCAGCCCTAAGACTCAACGCTGAAACCGGAGATCCAACCAAATCTGATACCTTGACTATCATCCAACTAGGTAAAATGTATGCTCAAGCTGCAGCATCCGACATTAATATACATCAAAACAAACCGCAAAAGGACCACTCAAGGACAGAAAAAATGGCAACAAACGAAAACGCAAAAACAAATCCAAATACAAAAATCACACACCCCCAAATGATTAACAACAACATGAATGACATTTTCATTTTTTCATTCATTCATTCATTCATTCATTCATTTTTTATTATTTCATATAAATTCAATAAACATAATTAAATTACATATAACTTAATTTATAGTTAGAAATAATATAGGTGACACTTTTTATTTTATATACATAGAGTACTAAAATAGTTTCAAATGCCACTTCAAGAGGTTGAACTAGAACAATAAAAGCATCGGTCGGGTGACTCAAGTAATTTTATACAACTATGAAAATTCAGAATTACATAAAAAAGAATAGTTAGAATATACAGATATACAAAAGGTCCGCTCGTGCAGGGACGGGTTAAGAATATCCCTGCAGCGATACCTATCGTTTGTCGTAAAAGGCGACTAAACAAAGGTAAACAAAACTCACATCTAGGCAATTTAGAAAACACCAAGGTGAGCCTAGGGACACATATACCACCATTAAACTGCCCCACAAGTGTGCATGCAAATCAGTGGGTTGACACGACTGGAGATCACCGGTGTTGTAAGAGTAAGATCAATCAAAAAAAATAAAAAATCTGGAGCATGCCCGTGTCAAAAAGGAAGGGAAGAATGAAAACGGTCAAACCGTAGCATTATGGAAAAGAACGCTAAAAGGAAAAGCACTACCCCGCCAGGCACTACTAATGGTCGTGATCCTGGGACGAGCAGCAATGCTCGGGTCAGAGCTATAGGATTTCCGAGGGATAGCAAAGTAATGCAACGGCGTAAGCCACATTTAAGAGTCGCGAGTTGGACCGTTGGAAGCATGAGTGGGCGCAGCTATGAGCTTGAAGAAATGATGGTTAGAAGGCGAGTAGACATCCTGTGCGTACAAGAGACGAAATGGCGAAACACCGGTAATCGGGCACGTTTCTTGGACGTTAAAACAAAAGCCTACAAGATGTTTTACTATGGATTGGAACAAGGAAAAAACGGAATCGCCATTATACTTGCGGCAGAGTTACTTGGCAACGTCTTAACCATTTCAAAGTCCAGTGACCGTTTGATGGCTCTCAAATTGGTGATGCATGGTGAGGTGTGGAACATCGTAAGCGCATATGCCCCTCAAGTAGGATGCGAACAAAAAGAAAAGATGCATTCTGGCTAGATTTCCACAACCTTGTCAAAATCATCCCAAAGGAAGAGCTTTTGTTTGTTGGGGGAGATTTAAACGGACATGTCGGGAAGACAAGCGAAGACTATGAAGGCTACCACGGAGGGCTGGGATACGGCACCAGGAACTCTTCAGGTGAAGATATCCTAAACATGTTCAAGTCGTACGGTCTTATAGTGCTAAATACCATGTTCGTCAAACAAAGCCGGCACCTGATCACTTATAGCAGCGGCGGAAATGAAACTCAAACAGACTATCATTTGGTATCCAGTTTCATGAAGCCACGAGCTAAAGATTGCAAAGTGATCCTGGGAGACGCGATCGCCCCTCAACACCGTCTCCTCCTGACTGAATTTTTTATGGATGCGAGAAAGAAGTCAAAGCAGCAAACGAAGGTGTCTGAGAGAACCAAGTGGTATAAGCTGGATAAAGGAAAAGGCGAAGCTTTTATTACCATCATGGAAAACTACCTCTCTTCCATTATCGATGAGGTCGGTAATGAGGAGTGCAGAGCACAAGACATGTGGGATTCCCTACAACAATCTGGCCTGGAGAAAGCCAAATCACTGCTCGGAACATCTAAAGGCCCCTGCCAACACGCAAAAGAAACCTGGTGGTGGACAGACGAAGCCAAAGCAGTGATACACGAAAAGAAAATGGCTTTCCAAGCTTGGTCAAAGTGCTCTTCTACTAATAGAGAGGAAAAAGCTAGCCGTGAAAAGGTATATAGATGTTGCAAAGGTATCGCGAAGAAAAAATGCGCCGAATTCAAAGCGAAAAGCATGGAAGGCCTCTATCAGGAGTTGGAAGAAATATCGTCTTCCGCGTCTGACAGGAACCAGGCTACCCAGGAGCTTCGACAAAACAATTTGAACAAAGGAGCAAATATCTTTAAGATAGCCGCCCAGAGAAGAAGAAATGTTCAGGATATTCGTTTCCCAAAGTTTATTAACAATGCTGAAGGCCAACTCCTTGTGGAAGACGAAAAAATTCTCCACAGATGGCGACAGTATTGCGAGGAACTTCTGAACGAACAGTTTCCCCGAGTGTACTTTCCAAGAGCCGCCCCGAATCATGCCGAAATACCCGACATCACAGTCGAAGAAGTTCGGTACGCGGTTAAAAACTCCAAGAAAAGAAAAGCTGTTGGGCCGGACGGGATACCCTCTGAGTTCTGGAAAAAGATGGGAGACATCGTGTCTAGATGGCTCATGGTTCTTATCTCCATACTTATGAGAGGCGACACTATGCCTAATCAATGGAGGGAAAGCTATCTTCTTCCATTGCACAAAGGAAAGGGTGATACGCGAAATTGTGATAACTACCGTTCTGTCAAGCTGATGTCGCACACCATGAAGATCGTTGAACGGGTATTAGATAGCCGACTGCGGAAAATAATACGACTATCTGATGACCAGTGCGGGTTTGTCTCGGGTAAATCAACAACAGATGCAATCCAAAGTATAAGAATCATGATGGAAAAGCATCGTGATTCTTCAAAGGACTTGCATATGGTGTTGGTTGATTTCGAGAAGGCCTTTGACCGGCAACCAAGAGATCTTTTATGGGTAGCGCTAAGACAAAAAGGAGTTCCAGAAACCTACGTGCGAGTGATTATGGACATGTACGAGAGAGCAACGACAAGAGTAAGATGCACCGCAGGAGTCACCGAAGAGTTCGCAATCAAAGTCGGTGTACACCAAGGGAGCGTCCTCAGCCCACTGCTTTTTATAGCAGTCCTTGATTGCTTGCTTGAAGGAAAAGTGACGGACCCCAATGTGCACCAGCTATTCTTTGCTGACGATGGGGTCATTATAAGTGATGATCAGGCGTCCCTACAACGAGCAATTGATGTGTGGGTGGACATTTTTGAGGGACACGGGTATCGTATTAATTCAAAGAAGACAGAGTATCTGTGCTGCCCGTTCTCTGACCCTCATCAGCCTATTCCAGACATTTACTTGAATGGAAGAGTGCTTCCCAAGTGTGAAAAGTTTAAATATCTGGGATCTATGATTAATAGAGAAGCAACTTGTGATGACGACATCAAACATCGCGTAAGCGTAGGGTGGATGAAGTGGCGGGAAAACTCCGCCATCTTCTGTGATCGAAAAATGCCCCCTAAGCTGAAAGGAAGGCTCTACACTTCAGTTGTACGTCCGGCGCTCACATACGGTTCACAATGCTGGACAATGCACAAAAAGTATGAGAGCAAATTAACGGCAACTGAGATGAAGATGCTTCGCATGACAGCGGGAGTAACAAAGCGTGACAGAATTAGAAGTTCAAAGATCCGAGGATGCCTCCACGTAAAAGAAACCATCACAAGAAATATAGAGCGCGACCGACTCAGTTGGTATTGCCATGTTCAAAGGAGAGATCCTTTGAACCCCGTCCAAAAGGCGTTATCAATCAACATTCCAATTTCAACACGCAAAAAAGGCAGGCCGAAAAACAATTGGTGCAAACAAATGCAAAAACACCAGCATTTGATTGGCCTCAGCGATGAAGTAATCCCAAACCGGGAAGCCTGCCGCTACTTTCTGAGGTCAAACCGGCGGACCCCACAAGCGGACCAGTAGGAATGCAGTTAAGTGGGAAGGTTATGGTCCTACACTTCTGACCATAACGACGCCGGGATAAAAAGGAAAAGAAGAATACAGATATACAAAAGAAGGAACTTTTTAAAGAAAAAAAAAGACTCCTGGTTATATCAGAATGTTAGAGAAAAGACTTTCTAGTGTCGCGTGATCAAAATTTAAGAGCCACTCTTTTAAACGATTCACAAGCCTTCTAGAAAATGCCATAGTTCTGATTGATTGTGGAAGTACATTAAAGAGACGGCACGAGGAAACTAAATAAAAATTACGAAATGCAGTAGTGCGAAAAGTTGGAACAGATACAACATTTGAGAAGTTTCGACGTAAATTATAATCTGAAATTAGCCTATAGTTAAGATTACCCGATCTTAAATAAAAAGTTTTTAAGACTTTGAAACAATATAAATGGCGAACAGGAACAATATCCATATCACGAAACAGAGGATAACTTGATGACGATGATTTTTACGGCATATTTTTCTTAAGACATTCTTTTGCAGAATTAAAAGAGGCGTAATTTTATACAAATTTGTACCTCCCCAGCACGTAATACCATATTGGAGCTTGGAATGGAAGATACCATAATAAATTACTATAAGTAATTTTGTAGAACATACATTTTTTAGATAGTAGACGTTTCGAATCGTGCTGCGAAAATACTTCCTTAACGACTCAGTATGGTTGATAAAGCTCATCCTAGAATCTATAATAAAGCCCAAGTATTTAAATTCGTCTACTTTCTCAACTGAAAAGCAATTCTTGCTACAACTTGAATTACCACAGAAAGTAGGGGAAGGTAAGGTGGAAATACAACCACAACCAGCAAGTTTGTATCTTGGACACTCAGGTGCGTGAACCAAAACTTCAACGTTGTTACAGATTTTAGTGGACAGATTAAAATACATAATTTTTGTTTTGGAGTGCCTGTGCAGGGACGGGTTAAGAATATCCCTGCAGCGATACCTCTCGCTTGTCGTAAAAGGCGACTAAAACAAAGGTAATCAAAAATCACATCCAGGCAAATTAGAAAACACCAAGGTGAGCCTAGGGACACATATACCACCATTAAACTGCCCCACAAGTGTACATGCAAATCAGTGGGTTGACACGACTGGAGATCACCGGTGTTGTAAGAGTACCTAAGATCAAACAAAAAAAAAAAAAAAATCTGGAGCATGCCCGTGTCAAAAAAGGAGGGGAGGAAAATGGTCAAACCGTAGCATTATGGAAAAGAACGCTAAAAGGAAAAGCACTACCCCGCCAGGCACTACTAATGGTCGTGATCCTGGGACGAGCAGCAATGCTCGGGTCAGAGCTGTGCAGGGACGGGTTAAGAATATCCCTGCAGCGATACCTCTCGCTTGTCGTAAAAGGCGACTAAAACAAAGGTAATCAAAAATCACATCAAGGCAATTTAGAAAACACCAAGGTGAGCCTAGGGACACATATACCACCATTAAAATACCCCACAAGTGTACATGCAAATCAGTGGGTTGACACGACTGGAGATCATCGGTGTTGTAAGAGTACCTAAGATCAAACAAAAAAAATAAAAATCTGGAGCATGCCCGTGTCAAAAAAGGAGGGGAAGAAAACGGTCAAACCGTAGCATTATGGAAAAGAACGCTAAAAGGAAAAGCACTACCCCGCCAGGCACTACTAATGGTCGTCATCCTGGGACGAGCAGTAATGCTCGGGTCAGAGCTATAGGAGTAATGCAACGGCGTAAGCCACACTTAAGAGTCGCGAGTTGGAACGTTGGAAGCATGAGGGGTCGCAGCTATGAGCTTGAAGAAATGATGGTTAGAAGGCGAGTAGACATCCTGTGCGTACAAGAGACGAAATGGCGAAACACCGGTAATCGGGCACGTTTCTTGGACGTTAAAACAAAAGCCTACAAGATGTTTTACTATGGATTGGAACAAGGAAAAAACGGAATCGCCATCATCCTTGCGGCAGAGCTACTTGGCAACGTCTTAACTATTTCAAAGTCCAGTGACCGTTTGATGGCTCTCAAATTGGTGATGCATGGTGAGGTGTGGAACATCGTAAGCGCAAATGCCCCTCAAGTAGGATGCGAAGAAAAAGAAAAAGATGCAATTTGGCTAGATTTTCACAACCTTGTCAAAATCATCCCAAAGGAAGAGCTTTTGTTTGTTGGGGGAGATTTAAACGGACATGTCGGGAAGACAAGCGAAGACTATGAAGACTACCACGGCGGGCTGGGATACGGCAGATTCCGTCAATTCCATTTAACGTGGACACCTGCCTTGTCGGCTTAATTCCACGGTGGGCCACCCCACATGGGGTTGATTTGGACGACAACCGACGTCCTTATTCACAGACCTGTGTAAATAAGTACCAAATTGAATCCATGCATAGGGACATGGCTCCCCCTTGGTACGAGGCGAGGCCTAACTAAAACCTCTTGCCGTTTTGAGGACGACCACCTCCGGACTTCCACCAATGTTACCATTAGTGTTTCCACTAATGTTCCACCAGTTTATCGTCCGTTGTTTCCCGCATTTGGGACAACCACAGCCCCCACGATACTCCCACAAGGGGGCCTACCGCAAAGACAGGCCAGGACATTACTGTCCTGGGGGCTACCTGCCTCCCGTGGTCCCGGAATTAGGCCTCCGGTCGAGCCGTTACTCCCAGCAAGGGTTTCCCTATCCCCTAACTGGGAGCCTTATGTTAGCCAAATAGCTGATTACAGCTATTTGACTATGTAGACCATGCACCATTTGGCCCTTTAATGTTGCCCCCCAGGTACGTGAGCCGCATATTGAGGATGCGACCCGGTGTGAGCTGGGATACGGCACCAGGAACTCTTCAGGTGAAGATATCCTAAACATGTTCAAGTCGTACGGTCTTATAGTGCTAAATACCATGTTCGTCAAACAAAGCCGTCACCTGATCACTTATAGCAGCGGCGGAAATGAAACTCAAATAGACTACCATTTGGTATCCAGTTTCATGAAGCCACGAGCTAAAGATTGCAAAGTGGTCCTGGGAGACGCGATCGCCCCTCAACACCGTCTCCTCCTGACTGAATTTTTTATGGAGGCGAGTAAAAAGTCAAAGCAGCAAACGAAGGTGTCTGAGAGAATCAAGTGGTACAAGCTGGATAAAAGAAAAGGGGAAGGTTTTATTACCAGCATGAAAAACTACCTCTTTTCCATTATCGATGAGGTCGGTAATGAGGAGTGCAGAGCACAAGACATGTGGGATTCCCTACAAAAATCTGGCCTGGAGAAAGCCAAATCACTGCTCGGAACATCTAAAGGCCCCTGCCAACACGCAAAAGAAACCTGGTGGTGGACAGACGAAGCCAAAGCAGTGATACACGAAAAGAAAATGGCTTTCCAAGCTTGGTTAAAGCGCTCTTCTACTAATAGAGAGGAAAAAGCTCGCCGTGAAAAGGTATATAGATATTGCAAAGGTATCGCGAAGAAAAAGTGCGCCGAATTCAAAGCGAAAAGCATGGAAGGCCTATATCAGGAGTTGGAAGAAATATCGTCTTCCGCGTCTGACAGGAGCCAGGCTACCCAGAAGCTTCGACAAAGCAATTTGAACAAAGGAGCAAATATCTTTAAGATAGCCGCCCAGAGGAGAAGAAATGCTCAGGAGTTTCGTTTCCCAAAGTTTATTAACAATGCTGAAGGCCAACTCCTTGTGGAAGACGAAAAAATTCTCCACAGATGGTGACAGTATTGCGAGGAACTTCTGAACGAACAGTTTTCCCGAGTGTACTTTCCAAGAGCCGCCCCGAATCATGCCGAAATATCCGACATCACAGTTGAAAAAGATCGGTACGTGGTTAAAAACTCCAAGAAAAAAAAGCTGTTGGGCCGGACAGGATACCCTCTGAGTTCTGGAAAAAGATGGGAGACATGGGGTTTAGATGGCTCATGGTTCTTATCTCCAAACTTATGAGAGGCGACACTATGCCCAATCAATGGAGGGAAAGCTATCTTCTTCCTTTGCACAAAGGAAAGGATGATACGCGAAATTGTGATAACTACCGTTCTGTCAAACTGATGTCGCACACCATGAAGATCGTTGAACGGGTATTAGATAGCGGACTGCGGAAAATAATACGACTATCTGACGACCAGTGCTGGTTTGTTTCGGCTAAATCAACGACAGATGCAATCCAAAGTATGAGGGTCATGATGGAAAAGCATCGTGATTCTTCAAAGGACTTGCATATTGTGTCGGTTGATTTCGAGAAGGCCTTTGACCGGCAACCAAGAGATCTTTTATGGGTAGCGCTAAGACAAAAAGGAGTTCCAGAAACCTACGTGCGAGTGATCATGGACATGTACAAGAGAGCAACGACAAGAGTAAGATGCATCGCAGGAGTCACCGAAGAGTTCGCAATCAAAGTCGGTGGACACCAAGGGAGCGTCGTCAGCCCACTGCTCTTTATAGCAGTCCTTGATTGCTTGCTTGAAGGAAAAGTGACGGACCCCATGTGCACCAACTGTTCTTTGCTGACGATGGAGCCATTATAAGTGATGATCAGGCGTCCCTACAACGAGCACTTGATGTGTGGGTGGACATTTTTGAGGGACACGGGTATCGTATTAGTTCAAAGAAGACAGAGTATATGTGCTGCCCGTTCTCTGACCCTCATCAGCCTATTCCAGACATTTACTTGAATGGAAGAGTGCTTCCCAAGTGTGAAAAGTTTAAATATCTGGGAGCTATGATTAATAAAGAAGCAACTTGTGATGACGATATCAACCATCGCGTAAGCGTAGGGTGGATGAAGTGGCGGGAAAACTCTGCCATCTTCTGTGATCGAAAAATGCCCCCTAAGCTGAAAGGAAGGCTCTACACTTCAGTTGTACGTCCGGCGCTCACATACGGTTCACAATGCTGGACAATGCACATAAAGTATGAGAGCAAATTAACGGCAGCTGAGATGAAGATGCTTCGCATGACAGCGGGAGTAACAAAGCGTGACAGAATTAGAAGTTCAAAGATCCGAGGAAGCCTCCACGTAAAAGAAACCATCACAAGAGAGATAGAGCGCGACCGACTCAGTTGGTATTGCCATGTTCAAAGGAGAGATCCTTTGAACCTCGTCCAAAAGGCGATATCAATGACCGTTCTAATTTCAACACGCAAAAAGGCAGGCCGAAAAACAATTGGTGCAAACAAATGCAAAAACACCAGCATTTGATTGGCCTCAGCGATGAAGTAATCCCAAACCGGGAAGCCTGCCGCTACTTTCTGAGGTCAAACCGGCGGATCCCACAAGCGGACCAGTAGGAATGCAGTTAAGTGGGAAGGTTATGGTCCTACACTTCTGACCATAACGACGCCGGAAAAAAAAGGAAAAAAAGGAAAAGAAGAAGAAGAATTTTTGTTTTGGAGCTAATATTTAATTTATGTTCAGCGAACCAGGTCCTCAATAAATTAAGATCCCAATTAATGTCCGATATGAGATTTAGAGCACTGTCCGATCCATAAGAACAGCCCACGTCATCAGCGAATGCTGTGATTTTTGCTTTAAAGCTAAGTCTAAACAGAGAGTCAATGTAGATTAGGAACAGAATAGGTCCAAGAACAGAACATTGTGGCACTCCTAAATTGAAAAACAGCATTTCGCTCCTCGCTCCTTCAATCTTTACCCTTTGAGATCGATCAGAGAGGTATGACCTAATCCAGTCGAGCATGAATCCCCGGAACCCTGCTTTTTCTAATTTTGTCAATAGTATGGCATGGCTAACCATGTCAAATGCTTTCGCAATATCTAAGAATAGGAAAAAATATGGGAACAAAAATTTAGTAAAGCGTCTTCAGTAGATTTACCCCGCTGAAAACCAAATTGCACTGAGCTGAAAAAATTAGTTTTACTTAGAAAGGACACTATCCTCTCCTTAACGATTTTTTTCAAAAACTTTACTAAAGACAGGGAGAAGAGAGATGGGCCTGTAATTGCCCATATCTTCTTTAGCACCTTTTTTGAACAAGGGTACAACGTCAGCGCACTTAAGTTTGTCAGGAAAAATCCCAGAAAAAATGCTACGATTGAAAATAACGGCTAGAATATCAGCTACAAACTAACCAACGTGCTTTACAATTTTGTTAGATATGCCATCAAATCCACAAGCATTTGAATTCTTAAGGCAACCAATTGCCCTTAAATCGTCTAAAGAGGATATAAGCTCAAAGACTAAACTATACCCCTGAACTGGCCCACAAGAGTTTGTAGAAAACGAACACAAGTTACATGACATATGAAGCTGAGCTTAAGGAAATGATGAAAAGTCTTATACATCAAATGACTAACATTATGAACATAATAACACTCTTAACTATCAAACTCAATGGACAATAAACTCAAAATTGTTTTCTGGAACGCAAATGGACTAAATCGCCATACTCTTGAAGTAAGACAATTCTTAAACGACAATGATGTAGACATTCTCCTAGTTTCTGAAAATCACTTCACGGACAAGAGCATCTTAAGAATTCCGGGATTCAATATACACCATACAAATCATACTGACGGAACAGCCCATGGATGATCGGCGATTTTGATTAAAAACAAACTAAACTACAATATATTGAATTAGAACAATACTGCTATGAACACATTCAATTCACCACAATACAACTGTTGATTACATCAACAAAATACAAATTTATTTTGTATTGATTATTTTATTGCTTACTCGTAGTTTGTTATTTTTGCTGTTGTTTGCCTTCGTCGATGACATCGACACACTTATTGCTACAATGCTTAGGTCAACGTTTTTCGGTTAGCAATATTTGTTATTTTGTTGTGCTGAGGCGGGCATTTTTTTGGTATAAAGTACAAGAATAAAATGTTCATGGCATCAGCCCATTCAATTCAAGAAACCAAGCAGTTTGAATTTTTTACATGGTCCTTCGAGCCGGATTAGCCGGAATAGTGGAAAGTGATTAGTTAAAAGTGATACAAAATCAATATATTCAAACAGTGGAAATAGAAGATAGCTCGTACCCATTACGCAGTAAACATGAGCGACATCGAAGAAATCGCACTAAATCAGAGGAGAATCACGGAAGAAGTCCATCGATTGTGGACAAACTTCAAAAAGGATGGAGAATCACGGTACTCTGTGGAGTATTTTAAGACACGGCTCGAGAAACTGGAGCAGCACTGGATTGACTTCCAACTAAACAATGGGTACCTAGAAGACTTAAGGAAGACGAACCCGCATCATAAATACTTTGCCAAAAAGTATTTTAGCCAGTTCGAATCAAGCTATCATGACATTAAAGGTGCCTTGAAGTCAAAACTGGCTCAGTGGTCATCGAACAGGCGAGCCGATATTCCAGAATTACCAGCCAGTTCAAATCCAGCTACAGTAGTTCAGCCACCAAGGAGCACATCATCAAATAGAATGGAAGATTCAATTGGAAAGACGAAGTCCTCAATTCAGTGCACTAAGTTGAACCTCGCCAAAGGGAGATTTTTACCTCTAATTGACAGTTTGGATTTCAGATAGAATTCCGTCTATCTCAAGTTCAAGCTGAGTCAATTACAATAATGCTGGACAACGGTACGAACAGTTAATGAGGAAATTATGGTGTCAATGGAGAAAGCGGATTATGACGAGGAATTCATTGAGTTGGAGCAGATGTATCAAGATGCATATATTCATATTAAGGAGACAGAACAGACACAGTACCAGAGGGAAGCTGTAGAAACACAGCCTGAGAGGCATCAGGAAATTAAACTTCGACCTATAACAATACCAACATTCAGTGGAAAGTATCAGGAGTGGACACAATTTTGGGAACTGTTCGATAGTTTAATACACCAAAACAGAATCTTAAGCAATGTCGAACGAATGCAGTATTTGAAGGGTAATCTAATTGGAGAAGCAGCAAGGATTGTCAACCATCTATCACCTACTGCAAGCAATTATGAAACAGCAATAGAATTGCTAACCAAACGATTTCAAAATCCAGCAGCGTTGGTCAACAACTTTATTCAAAAACTGCTTACTTTGAAACCAGTTCGAAATGAAAATGCTCTGGATCTAAAGACTATGATGGATACATCAAGGGAAATCCTGTACGGAATCAGCAACTTGGGAGTGGATGTCAGTTCCTGGGATCCATTGGTGATACAAATTCTATATCCAAAACTAGACAATGAATCAAGAAGGCTGTACCAACAATCAAAAGGAACATCAACAGAAATTCCAAAGTTAAATACATTTTTTGACTTTATTGAGGACAGATTCAGGGGATTGGAGGGCAGTCGCGAATTCAGCAGAGAACACCAATCGCAAGCGGTAAAACCCAACTCTACAAAAACCCTCTTGACTACAGTTACGCAGCCAAAATGCGCTGTTTGTGGCGAGAATCATCAGGTATTCAACTGTAAGAGATTTTTAAGTATGAAACCAAAAACCCGACGGGAAGTGATCCAGAACTCAAGGCTGTGTTTCAACTGTTTGCGAGATGGACATGCCGCTAAGGAATGTTTGTCAAAGAAGGGTTGTAAGATATGCGCACAACAGCATAATTCTCTTCTTCATCCCCCTCAAAGTGAAAAGGCAGCCGTCTTAATAACAAGCAAGGGATCAGGTGAAGAATAACCATCGACAACGCGAATCGTCGCTGCATGTCAAGCTAACAGGACGGTACTACTAGCCACAGCCATGGTAAATGTGTGCGTTGGACGACAAGTGAAACTGATACGAGCTCTGATTGATCAAGGATCTCAATCATGCTTCGTGACAGAAAAGTTAGCGCATCAGTTAGGGGCACCGTTGGATAAGTATGATAAATGGAATCAATGGTCAGGCCACACAAGTTATCGCAGCATGCCGCCATACCATTCAATCAATTCATGATGAAGGAGTCAACATGGAGGTGAACGCTCTGGTAATGCCTGTTATCACATCAAGATTGCCATTACAACAATTTTCATCCAACGATTGGCCACATATTCAAGGCTTGAAGTTGGCGGATCCATGGTACGGACAACCAAAGGATATCGAATTGCTGATAGGATCAGACATTTTACCACATTTCCTGACCCATGGATTGATCAAAGGTCCACCTAATACTCCAATGGCACAAAATACAAGGTTTGGCTGGATATTGTCTGGACCGGTAGTGACCAACTTAACATCAAAACCGCAAGCACAAACCAAAGTCCTTACTTCATGTACCAGTGTGTGCAGTGAAGATGAAGGATTAAAGAAATTTTGGGAACCAGAAGAAATACCCGTCGCAAGGGTCAGGTCTGCAGAAAATGAGAAATGCGAAATTCACTACCTATTGACACACAAATGGGATAAAACAGGGATAAAACAAGTTACCACTGCTAAAGGATCGCATAGTCTTAGGTGATTCACGCAAAATGGCGTTAAAGCGATTCTTTTTGTTGGAGCAGAGATTCGCAAGAAATGAGAAGCTTCGGCATGACTATTGCAACTTCATGCAGGAATATCTTGCTGTTTGACACATGGAGGAAGTACAAGGAGATTCCTCAGAAAAAACGTATTATCTTCCACACGATGTGGTGATAAAAAATGACAGCACTACTACCAAACTGAGGGTGGTTTTCGATGCCTCGGCAAAAACAACATCTGGGCTAAATAGCATCATGATGACAGGCCCCACGATTCAAAGGGATTTATTTTTATTACTTCTCCGATGGAGGTCGTTTCCAATCGTCTTCACAGCTGACATCGAAGAAATGTATCGTCAGATTTTACTCGACCAGGATAATCAAAATTTACAACGTATTTTGTGGAGAGAAAACTCCAAGGATCCAATCAAGGAATACGTTCTCAAAACCGTCACATATGGCACATCATCCGCACGATACTTGGCAATTAAAACTCTATGTCAGCTAGCTGAAGATGAAAAGCAAGAGTATCCACTAGCAAGCAAAACATTGCTTGAAGGATTCTATGTAGACGATTGCTTGGGAGGTGCAAATTCCTTAAGAGAATGTAAAGATCTGAAAAGGGAATTGACGCAACTACTTCGGAAGGGTGGTTTCAACTTACGGAAGTGGACATCAAATAATGCAGCATTCATAAAGGCGTTGCCAAGGGAAAGAACTGAATTTGAGCCAGACTATAACTTTGATAGTGATACAACGATTAAGATTTTGGGAATAAAATGGTGCCCAAACACAGACGACTTCCAATTTAAGATCAATGTCTCATCATTCAGCACAAAGGGTACCAAACGAGCTATATTGAGTGACGCTGGCAAAATCTACGATGCTTTCGGTTGGTTATCGCCAGTAACTATCAAGGCGAAGATTCTTATTCAAAATCTCTGGCTTTTGGGCATCGATTGGGACGAGGATGTTCCAATGAAGACTAAAAATGAATGGAATGAATTCAAGACAAGACTATCCTCACTTCAAAAGGTGAGAATTCCACGATGGACGCAGCAAATGGAAGGCGCCCACATAGAGTTACACGGATTTGCAGATGCGTCAGAATCAGCGTTTGCAGCGGTGGTGTATCAGAAGGTTATTTATCGCGGTTCTGCTTCATTGCATCCAAAACAAGGGTGGCACCTGTGAAGCAAGTTTCATTGGCAAGACTGGAATTATGTGCAGCAGCGTTACTTACGAAACTAATGAGGTACATCAGAGAGCAATTGGACATCAATTATACCAAGGTTTTCGCATGGTCCGACTCTACCATAGTATTGAACTGGTTAAAACAACATCCAGTGAAATGGAACACATTTGTCGCCAACCGAGTATCATATGTGCAACAACAGTTTAAGGGATAATGGAGGTTTGTACCCGGAAAAGAGAATCCTGCGGACATTCCGTCCAGAGGATCATTTGGAGATACCTTAGCTGAAAATTTAACATGGTGGACCGGTCCAGGGTGGTTGAAGAAGGATCAACAATATTGGCCAGCTGTCAATTCCATAGTGGAAGTGCAAGAAATGCCTGAAATTCGAAAATTCCACGCTTGTCTAGCGATGCATCCCAGCAATCCTTCACACAAGGACGACATTTATCTAATGTTTTCATCATTATCAAAACTTCAACGCGTAAGTGCATACTGTCTGCGGTTTAAATCCAATTGCCAACGGAGCAAGAGACATGAACCACTACTTTATGGCAGGTTAACCATAAAAGAACTACTGGAAGCAGAAAGAGCGCTTGTTAAGGGTGCTCAACGAAGTTTTTCTGAAGACATAAAGAGCCTTATTGCAGATAAGGCAATCAAATCGAACAGCAAGATATCATCACTGAATCCGTTCATCGACGCCAGTGGGATATTGCGAGTGGGAGGTCGGTTGAAACATGCTCACTTATCAGTTGATCAGAAGCACCCTATGATTCTGTCATCATCACACCCGCTGACAAAATTAATCATAAACAAGACCCATATCGATACACTTCACGGTGGAGTGAAACTAACTCTGAACCACATTCGGAGAAAATTTTGGATAATCCGAGGAACAAACACTGTCAAGGCAACAATAAATCAATGCATGAAGTGTTGTCGATTCAAGGCTAAGGAATCAAATCAACTTATGGGACAACTTCCGGAGGCTCGAGTAAGGTTTTCACGGCCATTTACACATTGTGGGATAGATTACGCTGGGCCATTCAACATACGATGCTCACAAACTCGTGGTGTTAAATCGCTCAAAGCCTACATAGCGCTGTTTGTCTGCATGGCAACAAAGGCAGTGCATATCGAACTCACTTCAGATTTAACTACGGATGGGTTTATGGCAGCATTGCGACGTATGATCAGCAGAAGAGGATTTATAAACCATCTATACAGCGATAATGGGACAAATTTTATTGGGGCAAAAAATATTATTGACGCACTACAATCCACGCTAGCCGAAAATGCGATCGAGTGGCATCTCATTCCACCGGGAGCTCCACATTTTGGTGGACTCTGGGAAGCAGGAGTTAAATCAGTTAAATACCACCTGAATCGCATCATAGGAGAGCAAAAATTAACATACGAGGAGATGAATACCATTCTGGTGCAAATAGAAGGATGCTTGAACTCAAGACCACTCTGTCCACTAACAGATAACATTGAAGATCTAGATGCGTTAACACCGGGTCACTTCATTATAGGATCACCATTGATAGCACCACAGCATGAAGTCATTCCGGACATGGCAGAGAGTAGTTTAAAAAGGTGGAAGTTAATTCAAAAACTTAAACAAGATGTTTGCAAACGTTGGTACGAGGGATACATAAACAAGATGCAACAGCGATTAAAGTGGAAGCAACCCGCAAGGAATTTGGAGCCTGGGCAAATGGTGCTGTTGAAAAATGAGCTTCTCACACCGACGAAATGGCCTCTAGGCAGAATAATTGAAGTGCACAGCGGAATTGATGGGCTTGTCAGAGTAGTAACAGTAAAAACAGAGAAGGGAACATTCAAGCGGCCAATAGCCAAGGTGTGTTTACTGCCAAACGAAGAAAATAGCATGAAATCTGATAGTAACATATTACATTCCTCGAATCATTCATCCAGCAGGCCCAAGAGGGAGCTGAGAGATAAAACCCAAACATCAAGCTTCTCTACTGCTCTTGTGATTCTGTCGTTATTCGCATCCGTCATGCCGGGGTCTACAAGTTATACAATAACACATCCAGAGACTGGATTATTTGTGGAACAAATTGGAACAGCCAAAATTCAACGAGGAGAGCTACGTACAAGCGTTCGATTTCCAATCACAGACATCTTACGGGATCAAGTTAATATGAACAAGACGAGAGATCAAATGGCTGAGTTGCGCAACAAGGCAAAATCATTAACAAAGGAGAGTCAATGCGATGAATTGATTCATCACATGGTGAAGAATGGAAGAACGTACTTTCAATTTTTAATAGACTCCAAGTAACACCTTTGCGAAGGCAAAAACGAGGACTACTTCGAACCATTCTCACCTCAATATTCGGAGTAAACGATGAAGTATACCATGACATCGAGGACCTAGATAACAACCAGAAGGCCCTGATAAAAATTAGCAAAACAAACAGTAAAATCATGTTGTCTACAATATCCAGTGTGAACGAGACGGAAGCTAGAATCAACAGTAAAATCAACAGCTTTACAAAAAAGCTGAATGCCGGTCTACAGGAGATTAACAAGATGGAATCTTGGTACAGCATTGTTGACGAGAATAAAATAAATGTATATGTGATGAACGCATTAGCTACATGCGAGAAATCGAAACGAAATACAATAAGTTGCTAAATCCATATCTTAAACGTAGTCATTTGTTCGAGTTCTTATCACACAAGAGCATGGAGGGAATCATTAAGAAGTGCGCGGAGAGACTTGGCCCAGAGATGGAGGTATTACAATAAGAATAACACACACTGTATGGAAAGAATTGTGGACACGCAATACCTGGATGTTCATTACACCCGAAGCAACTACTGTTTTTGTAAACTGTGGACCTACTCGAGAAGAAGTGTTTGTTAATAACACGGGAATTATTTCCATCACTCCGGACTGCGTCATCCAATCCAAATTCATACGGTTGGAAGTGAAATTAATCAAGGAAAGGAGAATAATGATGCACTTTAGCAAATCAATTACTACTATAAACACATCCGAATCACCTCAAATTCCGGTTTATTTTACAAATGAGACCGTCATCCCAATTAACAAAGATGTGACTGAAATTTCCAATTTCAATTATCAAGAAGCGGTCGAGGCACTCAACCGACTACACGACCACAACTGGAAGACCATCAAAGAGCATCGGTATTGGACAATTGGGCTTTGTTCAATGTTTGCAGCGGCCACTGTTATCATTTGCCTATTGGCTGTGGTCCTTAAGTACGGCAAGTGTCCAACTAAAAACTCTACCAACATCGAACTGCAAGATCAAAACCACATTCAGAGTAGTAATTTTGAAATCAATTGGGCAACAACTTCGGAGGAGGGAAAATGTTGATTACATCAACAAAATACAAATTTATTTTGTATTGATTATTTTATTGCTTACTCGTAGTTTGTTATTTTTGCTGTTGTTTGCCTTCGTCGATGACATCAACACACTTATTGCTACAATGCTTAGGTCAACGTTTTTCGGTTAGCAATATTTGTTATTTTGTTGTGCTGAGGCGGGCTTTTTTTTTTTGGTATAAAGTACAAGAATAAAATGTTCGTGGCATCAGTCCATTCAATTCAAGAAACCAAGCAGTTTGAATTTTTTACAACAACTATACGACAAATACCGACAAATCTCGATATCAAGCATATACTGCCCTCCGAAACATAAAATTACTAGTCAACAATATGACCATTATTTTAAATCACTAGGAACAAGATTTATAGCGGGCGGAGATCTAAATGCGAAACACACGGACTGGGTTTCAAGGTTAACAACTAAGAAAGGACGAAACTTATTAAACGCAATAAAAAAAACAACTGTAAATACCTCAGCACAGGCGAACCGACTTATTGGCCAATTAATTTTAATTTTCGTGGGGGCAAACTCCCCCATTTATTGGGCTTAATTCAAGGTATCTTAATCTAATGTACGTAAGGGTCCGATAATTCTTTAGACCATCGCTTCACGAAACCGAGTGCAGAATTAGCTTTAAGGATTATCTCATCGATGTGTGCGCGAAAATTTAGCTCCTGGTCACATAATATGCCAAGATCGCGAATGACTTGAACCGTGGAGATGGGTTGATTATTGAGGAAGTAGAGCCGAGGAGGAGGTTGGATTCGTTTACGTGAAAAGGTAATTGATTGGCATTTGGAAATGTTAAGCTCCAAGCAATTTTTGGAACACCAGATGGAAAAACTATTGAGATCAGATTGAATAAGGCAAGAGTCATGACTGGAGGAAATGGTCTTGAAGAACTTGGTGTCGTCGGCATATAATGAGATGTGGGAATGTTTGATCACCATTTCGAGATCGTTTATTATAAGAACGAAAAGAAGTGGACCTAAGTGGCTGCCTTGGGGGACGCCGGAGGAAGCTAAGAAGGGGTTAGAGAAGGCAGATCTAAAACGAACTTCCAAGAAATGGGGTCGAATCCAAGGGAGGACAATTTGAAGAGTATCAGTCTGTGGGAGATTTTATCGAAGGCTTTACTGAAATCGGTTGAGATAACGTCGACTTCTTTGCCGTTCTCTAAGGCTGATAGGGAAAAGGACACAAATTCAACAAGGTTAGTGGTTGTGGATCTGCATTTGAGGAAACCGTGTTGTCTAGCGGAGATTAAAGACTTGCAGCGAAAACTTAGAGTTTCGTACAAAATACTCTCGAAGAGTTGAAGAGATATGTGACAGTTTTGCAATGGGACGATAGTTGTTAACAACGTTCTTCGGATCTTGTTTGTGTATACGGGTGATAAATGAGGTTTTCCATAAGCGGGGGAATTCACCTTGGGATAGGGATAGAGTGAAGATTTTCGAGAGAGGGAGAGAGATGGTTGAGGAGCATTTTTTTAGAAGTATGGCTCCCTGCCATCCGTCAGGTCCAGGAGTGAATTCATCATTAAGTAGATTTAATTTGTTTTCGATGACATGAGAATCGACTGTGTGTGAAAGAAATGGGCCAAGGGAAAAATTCGGTAGATAATCGAAGTATGAGAGGTCTGGAGCAAACGAGTCGTTGGCGAAAGTCTGTTTAAAAAAGGTGGCGAAAAAGTTGGCGATAATATTGGGGTCATTCGAGGTTTGATCGTGGAAGGAGAGGTAGGTAGGATAGCCATCAGATTTTCTTTCGTACTTAATCAACTTAAAGAAGGACTTATGATCGTTTATAAGATTGGTCTGCGTTTCAGTTAAATAGCATTGATAGAGGGAGTTGTGAAGGGCGGTAAAGTGGAGATAGCTGCCCAGGTAGTTAGAAAAGTCATTAGATGATTGAGTACGAAGGAAGATTGTCCACTGCTTATTTCGTTTGTTTCTTAGAGAACGGAGCCTGCAATTGTAATAGGGTGGGGAGGTGGACAAAGTTTTGCGTTGTGAAACGGGAACGTAAAGAGAGATAGCGTAAAATATTTCCCTGTAGAATATGGAGATTGCATTATTTACGGTTAGGTTATCAAAATTGAGAGGGGCTTTTTAAGGTATTCATTGATTAGGTGAAATTTTGCTTTGTGGAAATCGTAAGAGGCCAGAACTGTAGGGGGTTTATTCTGTAACGGAGAATCGTGAAAGAAGAAAAGGAGGAGGGGGGATGGGAGTTATCGATGGTTGAAAGGGTAAGGGGACGAAGTGAAACAGAAGAGTTGAGAGGATCGGTAGTGAATATGAGGTCGAGTTGTCTACCAATTTAGTTTAGGACGCCACTAACTTGGCTAAGGTTTGAATCTGTTAGGCGATCCAAGAAAAGACATTCTTTGGCAGTAGTGGGATTGGTGGCAGTGTAAAACGAGTGATCGTCTGATTGGGTCCATTTAAGATGAGGAAGGTTAAAGTCACCGAAAACAAGGATTTCATCCTGCGGGTTTCTGAAATCGGTTATTTGGTCGATTGTGTTAATGGCAAGTTGATACGATTCAATAGATTGTGAGGACAAGATGTAGAAACAAATTATGTACATATAGTGACTTCTGGAATCGAGCAATCTTAATTGAAACAAAGTCGAGAAGTGGGAAAGATGATATTGCAATAAAGGAAGAGTCAATTGTATTAAGGACGGCTACTAGAACGCCTCGACAAGGGCAACCATCAGTGGCTCGGCTGAGTTCGTCATCGCGATAAACATTAAAATTTGATGGGAACAGTTCGAGGTTATTTATGCTGGGGATCAGATTAGTTTCGGTCAGAGCAAATATCTCAAATGGTAGAGCATGTGACTGTTGGAAGACGGCTTGGGGTTTTGACCGAAGACCTCTTACATTCTGATAATAGAAGGTAAGAGGGACATTTTGGCAGAGTGATCGGTTTGCTGGGAGAGGTAGATAATTAGGGACGAAAAAACTTGTCGTGGTCAGCTCTACTACGCTGAAGGTGCGATATACACCGTACGTTTGAGTGTTTGTACGTTTTGAGTGAATGTATTGGCGAAATGTATCAAGATCCTTTGACACTTTTTGGGGCAAGATATTGAAAAATTCATGATATTTTATGAAGAGGCTCTTGAGGCTAGCGAAATCCGTGAGGAGACTTTCCTGTTGAATGGATACCATGAAGCTTGTGTTTGTTTTACCTTCATAACAAACCGAGTCTGATTTATCGTGGAGGTAAGCCAAAAAGAGACGAATGTTTTCATACGTCTTTTTATCTCTTAGTCGAGAAAGGGTGTAGTGACTTAGCAGTTAGCTGAGACTGACCCTCTCCAAACACCTGACTTAATAGATTTCTGCATAACAAGAAATATATCGCCAGACTTCATCGAAATCAAACCACTATATGAACTCTCATCCAACCACCCACCATTTCAATTAGACTACACAACTAGTGTAAACATGACACAATCTAACCAACAAATTTACAACAGGAAAACGGACTGGGATACGTTCCGAGAATACGTAGTATCACACTAATTAGTGAATAATCCACTGAAAAATTACAAGGACATAGAACAGGCCATAGTGTTTCTTAACGATACAATAAGCGAAGCAGCTTTAATCTCGACCTCCTTCAGAAAAATTAAACCCAAAGATACTATACACCCCCAGACTTGCTACAACTAATCAAGAACAAAAAAAGACTCCGAAAAATTTGGCAATCTACTCGATCTCCTGATGAGAAAAAAAAGTTTAACAAAGCAGCTAAAGAACTCAAAATGAAACTAGCTAATATTCATAACAATAACATTAGCAATTATCTGGAAAAACTAACTCCCACATTCGAAACTAACTTCTCACTTCGGAAAGCTACGAAAAACATCAAAAACAGAATCTTGCGCCAGCCTCCTATAAAGAAGAGTGACAACACATGGGCCAAAACAAGCCACGACAAAGCAGAAACACTCGCTAAATACTTCGAGGAGGTGTTTACCAATGACGACAATAGTTGTTGAATTTATTTATTTGAAGAAACAACGACTTCACTCTTCAAGGGTAGAAAAAGGAATGAATTTATTGAATAGTAAAGAACATAAAAATGAAAAGAGGGAAATACATAAAAAAAAACCTTCTATACTATGTACTAATTACAAACGTTGGAAATGATTGCGTCTCTTTTCAACACGCTCCCTCAACGTGGATGTCACATGAATTATTGTTACTCAAAATTCAATAGTTGGACACATTTACTGTGTTTAGGTTTGGTCTAACTCTTAGTCAGGATATCAGCCACCATACAGTTGGACAGTATTTCAAAACGATTTGCTGACTCTTGATTACTGCTTTGATGTGATGGTATTTTAAGTGTAGTACTGGATAACATGCCAATTTCTGCGCCCCCTGGTTGTCAATGTACAATATGACTGGCTCACCGTTGGACTAACCAACCTCTATTAAAAGTCTTCGCAGGTAAACCGATTCTTTTGCTGCATCCGACGCTGCCATGTATGAGCTTCTGTGTTGCTCAGGGCAACAGAGTTTTGTTCTCTCGACTCCCAATTGATAAGCGGACTGCCCAAGAAGAAAACAAATCCTGTGCAGGATTTTCGATCCGAATCAATCCCCATCGCACTGAAATGTATGTCCTGGTTCTAAAGGAACTGACACACTTTTGCAGTTCTCCATTCCAAACGCTTGAGCACGTCCTTACATATTGCTTTTGACCCAGCTTGATGTCACCAGTGTCGCCATCACGTTTCACTTCGATACTCAGGTAATGATGAAGATGGCCTTTGTCGTACAGTTCGAATTCAGCACAAAGTTCTTTCTTAATATCGCATATAATGCTTAAATCTTTGCAACCAATTATCAAGTCGTCTACGTATACAACCAACAGCAACAAATTTCCGTTTCGTCTTGATAGATATAAGCAGGGATCACTTTGGCTTTATTGAAAATTCATTTTTCTTAAAACACCATCGAGCTTATGATTCCACTCCCTGCCGGCTTGCTTAAGACCATAAATGTCCTTTTTCAGTCGTAACACTTTTTCCGGATATCTTTCGTCAGCGAAGTATTCTGGCTATCGCATATAAATTTCGTCGCACAAGTCACTATTTAAATATGCGTTGCCCACGTCAAATTGGTGCAGAAGAATTCGCTAATGATAATAATATTCTTATTGTTGAGTATCTGGCCATAGGTGAAAAAGGTTTCTTTAAAGTCGACTCCGTAACGTTTTGACTGCAACCCTTAGCTACCAACTTTGCTTTGAAGCGCTCGATATTGCCTTCTTTGTCTCGTTTAATGGAAAAAACCCAATTGCAATCTATTGCCTTTCGCTTGTCTGGTAATGGTGTCATCGTCCAAGTGTTGTTTTTCTTTAGCGATGCCATTTCTGATTTCATAGATTCAACCCATTTTTCTTTGTCTTTTGATGAAATCGCCTGATCAACAGTCTGAGGCACTTCTAACCTTTTCATTAATTGCAATTTGTTGTATATTTTGCCGCTTCTCAAAACTCGATTGTCAAATTCATCAACCGATTTAACAACTCTCTCATGAACAGTTTCAGAGACAGGCTCACTATCAGCAACTTTACTATCTGCTGCACCAGCATCTTCTGTTTCTTCGGCATCTTCTTCAGTCTCTTCGTGGGCTGTTTTATGGTCATCTTCCGCTTCAGCAATGTTTTTGTTCAATTCTTCATATTCACTGTAACAAAACATAAAATCATTTGCCTTTTTCTTACTGATATTCTTGTTGTTTTTTGTAATGTCGAATTTGGTTTCATCAAAAAGAACATCTCGCCGCTCAACCACTTTTTCGGTGTTTTTGTCAAAAAGTCGATATGCCTTTGAAACTGTATAGTACCCATTCATGATGTATTTTTCTCCCTTTGCATAAAATTTTCTACTTTTTGGTTTCGTCATAGCCACTGCTATACAACCGAAGGTTCGCATATGTTTCACATTTGGTTGTCTCCCACACCAGACTTCAAAGGGAGTTTTATTCTGAAGAATCTTCGTCGGACATCTGTCTCTGAATTCCATTCTTTTGTAGAAATTCTTCAAACGCAGCATTTACATACTCCTTGCCGTTATCTGTGCGAAGCATTTTTATTTTGCAGTCAGTTTGTCGATCAACTTGCAGTTTATATTTCTTAAATTTGCTTAAGGCTTCACTTTTCGCTTTCATAAAATACACATACATTTTTCTCGACATATCGTCTATGAATGTTATGAAATATTTCGAACCGCCGAGCGGTTCTATGTTGAATGGGCCACAGACATCTGAATGCACCAGCTCCAGCAATTTCTCTGATCGATGTTGGGATTCTTTAAGGAAGGGCAGTGTATATAATTTGCTGACCATACAAGTTTGGCATTTTTCTTCGTTAAAGTTAACAGCCTTCATCCCCTTCACCATTCCTTTCACAGAAAGTTCTTGAAGACTTTTGTTATTGAGATGGCCAAATGTGCTGTGCCTATTGCCTGCCAATCCAATTGTTTCTTTGTGTTGCAGTAAATTTGTAAACATCTGTTTGTCATTACACATGTGGGTTTTCGCGCCACTGTCTATGTACCATCTATGTCTTTTTGGGTTGTTATCTGCACCTGCGATAATTGTTAATGCTTGTTGTGCACGTGTTTGTGTGTCCTTCTTCTTTTCTTTCTTACACTCACTTGCACTTGTTGGCTACACCACAATTGTAACATTTTCCCATGAAGGGTTGATTTTTCTTTTCGTTTCGTTTTTTCTTTGTATGTGTACTTTTATAAACAGGAAGTGCTTGTTGATGTGCGTCCTCTTTTTCGTTTTGCTCTTTCCGTCTCTCGGTTCCTCTAGAAGTTTCTGTTTAAGCAAACTATATTTTGGCAACGAATCTCTGGTTTCCTTCGCTATGACAAAGTTCTCATACTCCTTTGACAAACTTGACAACAACATTATTACCAGCAGCTCATCTTGCAGTTCTATGCCAACCTCAGCCAACTTTTCCGTCACTTCAATAAAGGTATTAAGATGTTGTACCCTATTGTCTCCTTCTTTCATATATAATAGGCGTTTGTAGAGGCACCCTTTTTGAATTGGACCTTTTGGGGCATATGTTTCTTTTAACTGTGTCCATGCTTCTGATGACGTTTTTGCATTTTTGATATAACCCAGTTGCGTAGGTTTCACAGTCAAAACGGTTAATGTTTCTCATCAGTGGTATTATATTGTTCTTTCTCAGCATCCTCAGCTAATGATTCCTTTTTCACCTCACCATTCACTATTGGCCATAAACCACCATGAATCAGGACGCTTTTCATTTGGATACACCACACATCGTAGTTAGACACATCTAACTTTTCTATTTGAAAATTGTTCATTATTATTATTTCCTTTTTTTCGGTTTAATTTAGCTTTTCACAAATCCAATGAGCAATTCTGGCTCCATAACCTGTTGAATTTATTTATAAGAACATAAAAACGAAAAAAGGGAAATACAAAAAAAAATCCTTATATACTACTAATTACAAACACCATCAAATGTGCCATACACGTTGGAAATGATTTCGTCTCTTTTCAACAATAATGACACTCTGCCACCAATAAACAATAGAATAATCCCTGACACCCGCATAAAAACTATAACTACAAAAGAAGTAGAAAACGCTATAAAAAAAGAGAACTAGCGATAAAAAAACACCAGGATATGACCTACTAACCGGTAAGATTTTGAACGAATTACCAAAAAATGCAAAAATATACAATTAAAATTTAAGTACAAATAAATGAATGTATACCTGACACGTAGACGAATAAGAAGTTAAAATAAAAATGTTTTAAGCTATAATTTATAGATGAAATATTTTATACTTATTTACACGAAATATCTATGCATCTATGTTGTATAACTGTCACCGTTGGCTTTTTATATATATTTTTTTTTTCTTTTAAAACGAATTAAGGAAATTGAATTTGTTGAAGACAGAGCGAAAATGGTGTGTATGAAAGAGGAGGAAATATATATAATGCTATGATCAGGTTAAAGTACTACCCCAATACATGGAAGGTAAAACAAATCATAGCTATACCAAAACCTGGGAAGGACGCAAAAAAACCAATATCCTATAGACCAATAAGCTTACTGCCCATACTTCATACAATATTTGAAAAACTTTTTCTTGGCCGGTTGCAACCCATATTGCACCAAAATAAATTAATACCTGCCCATCAATTCGGATTTCGCAAACACCACTCAACAGTACAACAAATCCATAGAGTCATCAACAAAATTTCGTCAGATCTTGAAGCAAAAAGATATTGTGTAGGTGTATTTCTTGACGTGGCAAAAGCCTTCGACCAAGTATGTCATAAGGGTCTCCTTTACAAACTCCAAAATATGTTACCTAATGACTTCTATCTTCTGCTGAAAAGCTACGTTACTGAACGCACTTTCTATGTAAAGTATAAAGACGAATCTTCAAATATCTACCAGACAAAAGCGGGAGTCCCCCAGGGAAGTGTCCGGGGGCCAACTCTATACGTTTTATATACTGCTGATATACCAGTCAGTAGGGATGAGGAAGCTATCATAGCGACATTTGCAGACGATACTGTATTGCTAAAGTCTCATTTCGAACTGGACGAAGCGACTAAACAATTTCAACATATTCTGGACCACACAACTAAATGGTTCGAAGATTGGAACATAAAAATTAACCAGGACAAAACAGTACAAGTAACCTTTTCTACAAGACCTATTAATACATATTCTCCTCTTAAAATAAAAGACAAAATTATTCCTATGGAAAAGCTGCCAAATACCTTGGAATGTACTTGGATTCTAAACTAACGTGGAAACATCATATACAAAAAAAAAAATTCAAATTGTAACCAAATACAGACAACTTTACTGGCTTCTCAAAAAAGACTCAAAATTATCAATAAATAACAAAGTACAATTGTACAAAACAATAATTAAACCAATCTGGACATATGGCCTGCATTTATGGGGAACAGCAAAAAAGTCGAAAATAGACATAATACAAAGACAACAATCGAAAATCCTACGAGCTATAACAAACGCAGAATGGTACGTAACCAATGCTGATATCCCTGAGAATGCCCACTCTTAACGAAGAGATAAGGAAGACAAGCAGAAAACACCACTTCAAAATCTTACTACATAGTAACGACGAAGTCAACACCCTGCCAATTAGCGAGATGACAAGAAAAAGACAACTAAAAAGAACTAGACCAACAGACCTGATCATCTATGTCTGTTACGGCGATAAATTCTAGCGAAGAAATTAAGAAAGGGACACCGACAACATATTTCGATATAGAAAAAGTTGATGAACACAACTTCAATAAAATACAAGAAGTACACAACCCTCACATGTAGGAACAATTAAGAATAAACAATTTAAATTCTGAAGAACGAAAAGCATTGATTGATCCTCTAAATAAATACAAAGATGTATTTTACCAAGAAAACAGACATTTATCGTTCACCCACGCTATCAAACATAGAATAAGGACAACTAATAACATACCAAGAGCTACATGTACCCTTATGTTCACAAGCACGAAGTTGAACGACAGATTCAATATATGTATGCTGGACAATAACATCATTCGCATAGCAATTCTCAATATTCGGCCCCAATTTGGATCGTACCTAAGAAGGGCGATGCTAGTGGAAAAACCAAATGGAAAGTAGTCGACAAATATCCGATCCCGACAATGGATGAAATACTCGACAAGCTAGGTAGACGCAAGTATATCACTACCATGGATCTCGCGAAGGGATTTCATCGGGTTGAAATCCACGAAGATAATATACATAAGACGGCATTCAGCGTCGAAAATGGCCAGTAAGAGTTTCAACGTATGCCATTCGGACTGAAAACTGCCCCCACGACATTCCAACCCCTTATGAACCATGTTTTGAAGTATTTATAAACGTTATATGTCTAATATGTATATATTGATGATATTATAATATTTTCCACGTCGTTACAGGAGCATATCTCTTCCTTGAAAAAAATTCTTGAAAGATTAAGACAGGTCAATTTAAAAATTCAACTCGACAAATCAAAATTTTTGAAAAAAGAGACCGAGTTCCTTGGTCACATTGTGACGGTCGAAGGAATTAAACCTAACCCTAAGAAAATAGAGTGAGTAAAAAACTATTGTACAAAATCCCTGTACAAAAACCTGCAAGGAAATACATTAATTTCTTAACCGGGTACTATTTTTTTTTTTTTTTTTTTTTTTTTTTTTTTGTTGGAGGCTTCTACTATCTGCTGGAGCACTCAGACACAAGTACTGGTCCATTGTACTACCAGACAGACACCTTGTCTTTAATGTATTTTCCCCGTTATCCGGAGAAAAATGAGGAGGGGCTTCAGTGATGTTGAGCTAAGAGATTCGGCACCCACCACGTCGGCCCCAAGGGTGCGCCACCGTGCACGAGGCGGGACAGTCGCAGAGAAAGTGTTCCGCTGTGTCGTCCTCCTCGCAACAAGCAGCACAGGTAGGCGTCTCACTGATGCCAAGCACGTAAAGATGCCTGGCAAAAGTGTAATGGCCCGTAATGACGCCCGTTAGCCTTCTGCAGTCATTTCTTCTTAAGGATAAGAAGAATGTTGCGGACTTTTTACAGACGTCAGGGCGTACGCGCTTAGTCATCCTGCATCCTGGATATTCCTTCCATCTGCGACTGTGTACGTTAAATACCCAGTCATTGATGTCAGATTTAACCGTTGAAGCTGGTAGACCTAAGGCGGGTTCAGGCCCTGAGAAACTCTCCTCTGAGCCTTTTCTAGCGAGTTCATCGGAGATCTCGTTTCCTGGGATTCCAGAGTGACCTGGAACCCATGCAAGCCTAAGTGAATTAAGTCTTCCGACTTTGTTCAAGAAGGTCTTGAGTTCATGCACTAGTTTGGAGTTGGACAGAGGATTGGATATAGCTTTGAGTGCAGCTTGGCTGTCGCTGCAGACACATATGCTCTTTCCCCTCCATCTGTGTTTCACAACATAGTGCATGGCCATTAGGATTGCGTAAATCTCCGTCTGGAAGACAGACGCATATTTTCCTAACGAGAAGTGCAGTCGAATGTTTTCGCGCTCGAAGAAAACTCCGGCGCCGGATCCCTGATCAGTCCTGGAGCCATCTGTGAAGATGCGAAGACATTCTATTCCAGGTTCAGTGTCTGGCCAAAGCCAGTCCTGACGCCAAGGAAATGTGACTGTGTAGTTACAGCGCAGTAGGATGGCAGGTGTCATTGCGTCAGAGGGCATATCCATGAGACAGTGATCGTAGGATATTTCTCTCTCAAGTACACTTTCACTCCACTGCGAGTTGTACCAAAGACCATTCCTCTTTAAGCGAGAAATAGTTTTCAGTGCACACCCTCTGATATATATGTCAAGGGGTGGAAGGTTCATCATAGCATCCAAAGCAGCTCCCGGTGTGCTGGGAAAAGCCCCCGTGCAACTGAGGCAGACCGCTCTTTGGAGTTTGGTGAGTGAAGCCACAACGTGTTTTCGTGTCAGCCTGCTCCACCAAACAACCGATGCATATGAGATTATCGGTCTTACCATTGCCGTGTAGATCCAGAGGACCTTTTTCGGCGATAAGCCCCATGTTTTGCCAAAGGCACCTTTGCATTGCCAGAAAGCTGACAGCGCTTTGGTGGTTTTGGACTCAACATGTTTTGACCAGAGAAGTTTGTTATCTAGAATGACTCCCAGATACTTAGCTTCCTTGGATATAGGGATGGGAATGCCTTTTAGCACCAGCTGAGCAATGCCAGTTGTTTTCCTCCTTCTCGTGAAGAGAACGACATCGGTCTTAAGAGGATTAACCGACAGCCCATTTCTCGTGCACCAGTCATCGATCACGTTTAGCGCCGCCTGCGCTTTGAGACAGACATTCGCTAAACATGAGCCGACAGAGAGAACAGCAACATCATCCGCATAGGCCTGGGCATAGATTCCAGAGGCATTGAGAGCATCTAGCAGAGAGTCGACCACCATGCACCATAACAGCGGAGACAAGACGCCACCTTGCGGGCAGCCCCTGTTTACTCCAGACTTGACACATTGTTCGAGGCCTGTATCAGCGATCAATGTCCTGTGCACAAGCATTGCTTTGATCCACAAAACCAGTGCTTCATCTACGCCATGCCGTCTAGCAGCGTTACACATGCTGTCGAAGGTAGCGTTATCAAAAGCTCCCTCAATGTCGACGAAAATGCCTAGTACGTACTCTTTCCTTTCGAGAGCGCATTCAATTCTCCCAACTAGGTTTTGAAGCGCAGTCTCGCAGGATTTTCCGCGCTGATAAGCATGTTGCATGTCCGACAGAGGATGCATTCGAAGGGCAACTTTGCGCACGTGCAACTCTACTAGTCTTTCCATGCTTTTCAGCAGGAATGATGTTAGACTTATTGGTCTGAAACTCTTGGCTAGTGAGTAATCCTCTTTCCCTATTTTGGGAATAAAGACCACTTTCACCGCGCGCCAAGGGATAGGTATGTAGGCAAGTGCCAGGCTAGCAGTGAAAATTCTTTTCAGTGTAGGAAGCAGCTGTCTTATACCTTTTTGCAGCATAACGGGGTATATCCCATCAGTGCCCGGCGACTTAAAGCCATCGAAGGATGCCACAGCAAATTCAATGGCCTCAGTAGTTGCCACGCGTGACGTAACATACCAGCTACGCCGAGTTGTTTTCATCGCTACAGCCGCAGTATCCAATGAGGGAGTGTGCAACGAGCCGATGACAGTCTGATTTCCCGGAAAATGGGTCTGAAACAGTAAACTAAGAGTTTCTGCTTTAGACTCGGTAAAGGTACCATCAGACTTTCTGAGTACATCCAGCTTTGTCGATTTTCCTCGTTTGAGGACTTTAACCAACTTGCTGGTCGCGCTCAGGGATTTGATCTCTTCGCAGAAGGACTTATAGGAATCATTCTTCGATTTTCGAATAAGCTTCTTATATTCCTTCTGCTTCGATCGATATTTATTCCAGTCATCTTCCGAGTTCGATTTAAGCGATCTGTTCAGAAGACTTCTGGCTTCCCTACGAAGCCGTTGGAGCTCAGCATTCCACCAGGGAACCGGCTTCCTGTTGGGAGGTTTTTTGACAGGACATGCGAGTTCAAAACATTTGGTGATGGCGCTGTTCAGGTTGTGAACTGCATCCTCCACCGATTGATTAGTTTTGAGTTTAGGCGGGGCTTGAGTGGATTTCTCAAGCTCCTCCCTAAATCGCACCCAGTCTGTTTTTCTCGGATTCCGCTTGGGCTGCGAGGGGGAGATCCCGCACTTCAATTGGAATTCGATGTATCTATGGTCTGACAGCGTAACATCTGGTGAGACTCTCCAGTTAGTGATGGCCTTCGCATGCCTGTTAGATAAGGTTAGGTCAATCACTTCCTGTCGTCTCGCCGTCACAAAGGTTGGTAGAGAGCCAACATTGTTGATGAAAAGGTCAGACGAAAGAATGAAGTTTAAAAGATGGTCTCCTCTCCGGTTGCATTTGCTGCTGCCCCAAAATGTGTTTTGAGCGTTAGCATCGCAACAGATGATGAGTCCAATCCTTCTGGCTTCACAGTACTCTACGAGTTCGGAAACCGCCTTAGGTGGCGGGGGTAGTACCGAGTCGTAGGGGAAGTAAGCAGACGCCACGACGAAGTGTTCAATTTCTCCGTGCGCCTTGTAGCTCACTTTCGCAGCTACCAGATCTTGACCACAGAATTGACCAAGTTTGGTCGCCGATAGCGTATTCGATATGATGAGGCAGACCCTGGGCCTTTCGGATCGCTCATCATAAAGGATTGTAGCATCACGTATGCCACCAAGACCACACAGGCGTTTGTTCCACACCCATGGTTCTTGAATGGATACAATGTGATGATTTGTACTACTGCATGCAATTCTGCTACTTAGAAGAGCGGTAGCAGCCTTGCAATGCTGTAGGTTGATCTGAGTAAAAATCATGGATTCATACTGGGGAACACGTTCCATCCTTCGACTACTTGACATCAAAATGGAATACAATCCTACCAAGGCCGAAGTAGGGACGTGAGTCGTACGCGGTTTTCAGGGCCTCAACAGAGCCATTGTCCATTCCCACTACCAGAGTGAAGCCCTCTTTTTTCAGAGAGTTCTTTTTCTCCTTGTAGGAATAGACAGTCCAGGCCCTCGTGTCGAGTCCCGGGTTCTGCGCACGTAGTCGCGTCAGCACTTTCAGCTTGTTTCCGGGTTTTCCCGGAATCCAGCAGATGGCGCGCGTTAGTTTCGGGAGACTAACTACTTGATAAGTGCTAGTTCCCAGGGGGGGGATTTTCGGCACCATGCTCCTGATCCAGGCAGATGTCTGCTGAGAGGAACAGCTCACCACGAAGGTACCATTCATCAAAGCAGACCTCTCCGCTTGAATACAGAAGCCTGTTGCTGAAGCTAGCTCCAGTAGATGATCCTCGCAGTGTTGGCAATCTGCGCTGGTCATTCTGCTGTCACTGCCAGCCTTCCCTATCCTGACCTTTTCGGAGGAGATGGCTGCCTCTTTGTAGGAGAGGTGCTTGTCTCGACTCTTTACGGTCATTTGTGTTGCCTTTCCAGAGGAAGGGATTTTTTTGTGTGAAGTGCCCGCCTCCGATGAGCAGCCTTTGGTCCTCTCCGTCTTCAGGTTTTTGCTTTGATCTTTATTGATCGCCGCATCTGCCTTTGGACTCCGATTTCCCGCCGCCATATCAGAGGAGGAGACATCACGTTCTCTCTCCCCAGCAAGATTGTCCCCGGCGGCAATCTTCCGTTTGCAAGTGCTCTTACCTTTTTCGGTTTGAGCTCCTGCTCCCTTCCGACGCCGCTTTCGAACAGCTTTGCCAGCCTGAGGGTTGTTATGATCCAAGACCGCTTCGCCTTCTGCGATCAGAGTCTGTCTGCCAGCATCATCACCTTTTTCGGCGGTGGCACCGACCATGACAGGACCCTGAACATCTTCAGCTCCGACAGTTTTGGAACTTGGCACGCTCTTATTGGGAGTTTGACCGTCACCAATAAGAGGAGGAGTGTTTGAGGCGCATGCCGAAAGTGCTGGCATGCTTGTGCCTCCAGCAGCAGCCTTTACTAGCCGCCGACGCTTTCTGCGCTGCGCGCCGGCAAGAAGTGCGGGATCTGCAGGTGAGAGGGTCGGATGGGCTTCGGTAGGGGATACCTCCGCCGATCTGATCCTCTTACCTGCCTTTCCCAAAGGTTCGCCCTCAATCTTCGTGCCTTCGGCTGTGCCAGCCTCTTTGCACGATTTTCGGGCACGCCTCTTCCTCCTTCTTTTTGGGCACTTAGCAGTGCAATCTACAGCACGTCCCAATTCTGGGGCTCGTTCAACCTTGGCGGTTTCCCGTGCCGCACCATCGTCGGTGTCGCCTCTGTCGGTTGCACCGCTCACGCTCAGTCCAACCAAGTGGTCGGACAATGAGCCGCAGGAGTCGGTGTCGTTCCGGGCTGCCGGAGAGTTAAGAATGACTGGTGGGGCCTCCAGAATCCTTGCCCCGGCCGCGATCAGGGAGATCGCGGGTGGATTTCCGCTATTGCGGGTGCCACCTGGAGTATTTCCATCCATTTGGTTGTCCATTCATTCATGACTAACTCGGGGTTCTCCGGGTCTTAGTTCGAGGTCAACCGGGTACTATAGAAAGCTCATCAAAGACTATTCTAAAATCGCCAAACCCATAACTGTGTACCTAAAAAAGAATTCTAACAAATATTTCAGATCCAGAATATTTTCAGGCATTCGAAACTCTCAAAACTCTATTGATAAACGATCCAATTTTAGCATACCCAGAATTTAATAAAAGTTTCGTGTTAACTACAGATGCTAGTCAGTATGCAATCGGTGCAGTACTCTCCCAAGACAACCAGTACCAGAGCTATGCAAGCCGCACTTTGAACGAACATGAGATCAACTACAATACCATAGAAAAAGAGTTGCTTTCAATCGTTTGGGCAACTAAGTATTATCGCCCATATTTATTTGGTCGAACATTTATGATAGAATCCGACCCTATGCCACTCACATGCCTTTTTTCGATCAAAGAACCAAATTCAAAGTTGATTCGATTCGATCAAGTATAAAAAAGGCACCAAGAATAGTAATGCAGACTTTCTCTATCGAATACCGAATTGTAGCGTAAATTTGATCGAAGAGGAGCAAATCTTGCTTAAATGTTTTTAAAAATCAGATTTTAATAACAAAATCCAATTCAGGATCACTTAGGATAAAAAGAATAAGAATATTCAATAGAAATAATAATATATAAACTTAATAATTCACACCAAAACATTAGACGAACAAACTACTATAACTCTCCTTATAACTCACTTCAAACCAGATGGGTTGAACGCAATTCTGGTAGAAGACGAATATTTTTTTGCAGCTATCAAAACTTACTTCGAAAAATACTTTTCACAGTATCAAAAAGTTAAATTTATCCGCTGCACTAGGCTGCTTGAAGATATTGAAAATGAAGAACATCTTGCCGAAATTATAGATAAGGAACACTTGCGAAACAACCATAAAGGTATTGAAGAAGCTCTCAAAGAATTATCACTAAATTATTTTAACCCCAACTTGAAGCGAAATGTTACTCAGTTTATTAACAATTGCGATGTGAGCAATATGGAAAAGTACTTAAAAAACCCCCGATTCAAAATTACTGAAACGCCATCGAAACTACAGAAAATAATTCACATTGATGTGTTCTATAGCCTTCAAAAATCTTTATTCCTTACCCTAATAGATAAATTCTCCAAACAATTGCAATTAAGATTTCAGGCAGAACTTGCGACGAATTTAAAAGAGCTCTAATATTATTTCAGCCAATTTCGAACCGTTAGTAAAATTATAATAGATAACGAGCTGGGATTTAAGGCTCTCCCTTTACGGAAATTTCTTGCAAATTTAAATGTTGAAGTTCACTACACTTCAAGTAGCGAACTCTGATGTCGAACGATTGCATAATACTATAAATGAACACATATATATGTATTTTAAAACATGACGAAATAAACAATGTTGGAACCGTGGAAGATAAGAACCTTCGAATAATTACCTCCTATAACAACACTATTCATTGCACAACTAACAGGAAACCTATACATTTTGTCACCGGTCAAATCCACCAAAATGAATACGAAGAAATTCGGGAAGATATTTCAAAGAAAAACCGGAAAAACCATAGAAAAACTTAATAGAAATAGAAATCGAAATAACGAAAGACTGTATTAAAGACAACATCCCATGTAGAAAAATACCAGTGGTAAAAAAATTTACCACTAGTAAACCACTGGTATACCAGTGGTTACTACCAGTGGTAATCACATACCACTGGTATTGCATGATACCAGTGGTAGTATCACGGGTTCTCACCACTGGTTCAAAATATACCACTGGTGTACCACTGGTTGTTACTTGTGGTAAATATTTACCACTTGTATATCATTATACCAGTGGTGAATTTTACCACTGGTACAACCAAGCTGCTGGTGAACCACTGGTTTTTACTACTTATTGAATGTATACCACTGGGATGGGACGAGTGATGATTTTTACAATATAAAATACTATTGACTTTTTTGTAAATTTTTTCAAAACTAATAAATAGGTTGCATTATTGTCATCTTTTTTTCTTCAATTAGAGAAAATTCTCTCTTATAATTACACGAAATTACGAAATGTATTTGTTTTTTTGACTTTTTGGCGGGAATCATATGATTGACAGATTTCTTTGCACATTGAATATTAACAGCTGATATCTTTGCGATGGCGACTATGAAATCCTGGAATTAGCGATACATTCATTTCATTCAGAGAAATGTTCAATTTAAACACAGCGGGGTTGTTTGAGTGCCTTCATACGTTTTGTTTGGAATCTTCTTCGAGTGTATTGTGTACAGTGAAATTGGACAGTGTTTCGCCATGTTTGTTGTTTTTCCACAAGGAACCAGTCATTTGTCTTTGTAATTGCATATTTGTGCATTTACATTTTATAATCGTAGTTGAATAACAATAGTAAGTTGGATATGAATTTATATAAAAGCAGAAAGCTATATTTATGTTTTTATATTGATCGTAGCACGTGTTTTTGCAGCTTATTTATTTCATTCCACTCGTAAATGAAGTGCATGCGTAGTCTTTTTGGAAAATTCTGTAAATTCACTGAAAGAATTTGAGATACGCGTATGGAGAACGTAAGTAGAAATGTACTTCGAAGTTGAATTTTACCATATTTAGCATATAAATTTTCTCTGCCAGGATCATATCTATAATTAGTATAATTTTTCACGAAATCTAACTCGTCTCTTTTTTAATTATTTTGAAACACATCCGGATTTGTGTCCTGTATTCATTCCATTATTAACTGCCAGAAGTTTGCCATATGAATAGTTCTGACGACGAATGTGTTAATCGTGAATTTGTTATCTACAAGAATAGAAGTAAGTACTCGTATCAACTTGTAAGATTACTTAATGGTTTTATACTTTTCTCACAAATGCTTGTTATTTTGGAAAAATGAGTGTGTGATGTGTGTCTACGTTCTCAATTGATTAATATTCTGTTTGTGATTTCGTATAGGATATCCGGTACCTCGGTGTTCCGATTGCATCAAACGGTAGATTATACCATAAAAAATACGACTGGTACTTACCACTGGTATTTTCAAACAAAAACCATTGGTTACATACCACTGGTTGACCAGTGACCAGTGGTGCTATCCAGTGGTTACATACCACTGGTTAACCAGTGACCAGTGGTGCTAACCAGTGGTGAGTTACCAATGTTTTTTGTTCGAAAATACCAGTGGTAAGTACCAGTGGTATTTTTATGGTAAATTACCACTGGTATTTTTCTACATGGGATTCTATCATTTGTAAATAGATCCACGTGTTATACATGGGAAATAACACAGTCAATCAAAACCGCATTTTGTTAGAAGCAAAAATAGAAAACATAAAGCCACGTCTCAGAACAAAGAGATCACTAATAGACATAATGGAAATAGGTCTTAAGTACGTAGCAGGGACTATGGATCACAACGACGAACAAGAAATAAAATCCAAACTGAGCGAACTATTTGATAAAAATAACAAGCTCATTACAGCAAGCAACAGTCAGTTATTAGCAAACCAGGAGATTTCCGATCAAATTAAACCACATAAGGAAACAACGAAATATAATTGAAACCGATATTAATACCCACATCCCAGAGCAAAGAATTAGAACATTAGAAGAAGAATTTGATTTGATGCAGCATATGTATCAAATCAATCATGACATCCTCCTTCTCAGAAGTCACGTAGATGTCATTGAACAAATCCTCTTCTCTAGTAAATTAGGAGTACTCACAAGAAACATATTAGGAAAGCAAGAACTACAAAACCTGTCAGATATAGAAAATGTTAGTGAAGTTAAATTAACAGTTGCATACTATAGATATCAAATAATAATTGTCATACTCATACCCAAATTTTCAGAAACTATGTACTCTCCGATCTTAATTGAACTAATTCCAGACCTTCAAAATAAGTCAATTTCAATAGAGAAAAGTAAAATTCTAATAGATGATAGAAATAATGCTTATGAATATCCTGTAAAAGATATTCTAAAAAGAAACTTACTGACGGTTGTATCGAAAATATCATGCATTCAAAGGAAGCGAAATGTCCAAAAATTGTAGATAAGTTAACAAAAGTTCAGGAAATTGTAAAAGGCACAATCCTTATACAGAATTTAAATGAAAACAAAATTACACACAATTGTTACGAAGCTAAAATAAATGTAAAAAGCAACTTTATAAACAGCAACTTATAAAGTTCAAAAACTGTAAAATATCTGTTAGGAATGTAACATTTCAAAACTTTGAGCAGAAAATACATATATGACGTTTTCATTCTACCAAACCTTATAACAAAAACAGCGGAAACTAAATTAATGTCAAACATAAAACTAGAAGATCTTAAACATATTGAAAACAGGCAAATAATTGATAATTTTAAGTCAAATAGAAACAAAATTGATATATTCATTGTTAGTATTAATGTATTGATAGTCTTATCCATGACTATGTTTGTATTGTATTGCCTTATGAAAAGGCGAAAAACGATACCCATCATAAATGTTTCGGCGGAGCCTCAAGCTAGAGGAGGGGAAGTTACAGTCAAATGTAATTCACCCCCCCAGAAACATAAACATAATTTGAATGTAATGTACTTGCGACCGAGCGAATGCGAATTTTGATAAACAACTGCCTGACATCCGACACCGTTTCGAAATGCATTCATCCAATCGCCAGTGCAAATCTTGCACTTTGTAAGGAGTGCATTTGCCCGATCGCCTGTGCAAGCCTTGCACTTTTCGTCTGCTCCGCGAAGGCAGAAGATAGCGAAATTGATATTTGTATGGGCAGTCTGAAACAAGATTCAATAAAGTTCGGTCGTCTAAAAATTGAGAAATAGAAGTCGTTTTCATTTCCTTATTTTTCTTTCGATGTTTATTTCTATTTCTTCTCCCCGAATAGGCGAAAGTTCGTCCTAAACCAAGACTCTTAAACAGCTATATCATCTTGGCCTCTATTGCAGTTTATCTGTCTTAAAATTAGTTTACAATGGCTTATTGAAATCTAAGCTTGAGTACGGATTATATTGTTGGGGTTGTTCCTGCTCTATCAATATTAAGCCTTTATTGATAAAAAAAAGAACATGCTGTTTGTATTATGTGTAAAATAAATCGTTGCACTCTTAGATGTGAATTGTTTAGGACCCTTGAAATTTTACCATTAACATATTTATACCAAGTACTAAAATATTCTTTGAGAATTGTGGATTTTATGCTGGTAAATTAGATGAAATTTAAAATCTGCGTTTTAATACCACACATTTTGTAACGCTGCAAACAATTAATAAAGCACACTTTTCCTGATTCTTTTTAACCACTGCTCCTCGGTTATTTAATTCACTACCCTCAAAACATTAGATGCGAAAGAGTGAAAAAGTTTGTTTCACTTAACATTAAAATGTTTTTTTTCTTTTGATTATCTTTCAATAGAGTTGTTTTTTTGTACCTGACGCACAATAAACTGTTTGGATAAATAGTGCGTGGATCATTTTTTTTTCATTCTTGTTTGAAATAATGCTAAAAACAAAAAAGAAAAGGCAGAGCAAGATGTTACGATTGCAATGAAGAAAACTTCGCAGCAAAAATAATATCTAAGAGACGATTTGTTGATTTTGAAGAAAACGGAGTGTAAATATCAAAATAATCGATTTGCTTGTGTAAAATGCATTCAAGAAACTTTTTTGAAACTAATTTTCTCTCGTTTCTTTAGAATAAAATTATAAATTCAATTTTTTGGTTTGTTTTAATTGAAAAAAAAATCTTGGAAAACAACTTAAACAAAACCAAAAAATCATTTGAAAAACAAATGTTTGCTTCGCATAGTGTTTTGCTTTCCCCTTCAAAGTTGCTTCTATTTTTTTATTTAAAAATTGATGGTGAGATTCCGTGCTTTACTACTGCTCCTTCCTTTCAATCCTTTCCTTTTGTATTAATTTGTTCAAGTACTCTATCCTCTATCCCGTAAATGCATATGAAACTCCTATTACCATAAATCAGCTATTTTGTCAAGCTCGATTCTGTAAGAATCAAGTGGTATGGCACTGAGTGTAATGCTGAGCTCAGTTCGGTAGAAGATTGGCTGATCATGGTTATGGGTTGGCTGATCGTGGTGTTGGCAAATGATATAGTAGAGGCATGAAATATGTTCGACAACATATAGGAAGTAAATTTCCAAAGCGGTTTTCCCCGCAAACTACTGGAAGGGACTTTAAAATTTGAAAATCCTGAAAAAACAAATTGAAATATCTTTTGAACCGTTAAGTGAATGTAAATAAACTATATCTCAAATTAAAGCTACGGTAAAAATTTTCAATTGAGATGCAAATTGTAACAATCCGTTACCAAGTATTAAAGATAATTAATTTTGGAAAAAATGTATATAAATTTAAAAAACTATTTATTTTCTAAAACGAATTGAGCAACAGAGATATATTTTTTAACGTCTGCGAAATATTAAAATTAGAACGAGCATTCTAGTATAATAGTTTTTACTATTTACCATGATTTAGGCCACCTAGATGTTTTATACTAAACAAAGAAACCCCTTGTTGTAACCGCGATATGTAAGCTTAACAAAATAGCGATGTTCACTAAAATCAAACACAGAAATGGAAAAGTATTTAGAAAAGCCACAATCTGACAGTGCTTTTGGGAACATTAACAAAATCATAGCAGATAATGAATAGGTATGAAATCAAAGTAATGAAGATTTTACTCGAAGAAAGAAAAAAATTAACACCATAAACGAACACTTGAGAAGACACATGAAAACAATTACCTATGTAACAATGGTTATAAACTTCCGTGCAGGGACGGGTTAAGAATATCCCTGCAGCGATACCTCTCGCTAAAACAAAGGTAAACAAAAATCACATCTAGGCAATTTTGAAAACACCATGGTGAGCCTAGGGACACATATACCACCATTAAACTGCCCCACAAGTATACATGCAAATCAGTGGGCTGACACGACTGGAGATCACCGGTGTTGTAAGAGTAAGATCAAACAAAAAAATCTGAAGCATGCCCGTGTCACAAAAAAAAAAAAAAAAAAAACAAAAAAAAAAAAAAAAAAAAAAAAAAAAAAAAAAAACGGCAGGCCGAAAAACAATTGATGCAAAAACACCAGCATTTGATTGGCCTCAGCGATGAAGTAATCCCAAACCGGGAAGCCTGCCGCTACTTTCTGAGGTCAAACCGGCGGACCCCACCGGACCAGTAGGAATGCAGTTAAGTGGGAAGGTTATGGTCCTACACTTCTGACCATAACAACGCCGGAAAAAGGAAAAGAAGAAGAAGAAGAAGAACAATGGTTATAAACATGTGCATATTATAATAACACTGTGCATTCCGCAACAAAACAAAAACCAATCGACTTCAAACGATATGAAATAATGAAAGGAAAATGTAAATTAAAGAAGAATATAACAGATATAAAAAAACCTGGTATAAACCTTATAATGGAGATTCGAGGAGGAAAAAATGTCTTAAAACTCAGGAAAATCGATTAAGAGCTAATGGACCATGACCATTAAGAAGATAGAAATAAGCACGTTCATATTATAAAACCCCCTGATAAAAAGAAAGAAATTCCAGAATGATAACAAATCTTGGTTCAAAATAAAACCCCAGACTACAAGAATTTCGGGATGATCATAGTCATTATACTACTGATCAACATCATATAAATTAATTAGCAACTAACTTTGCAAGATTTAACCACATTGAATTGAATTGAAGAACTCGGGTGTGTTACCTTATCACACGAGTACTAACATAAAGATCTATCTTCTTTAATCTATGATTTATGTAGAATTTGACAACTTCTCTAGACGGGATTTCTTTCAAGTCTCTCCCTGTTATGGTTGTGTTACTTGTCATTTTGAATCTTCAGTATGTGTTGCATGGTCTCCTTGGCCTGCCAACTTCGCCTGTAGATATCTGTAGACCCATTTTATAAAGGTGCTAGTTGCATGATCACTTATAGCAGCGGCGGAAATGAAACTCAAATAGACTATCATTTAGTATCCAGTTTCATGAAGCCACGAGTTAAAGATTGCAAAGTGATCCTGGGAGACGTGATCGCCCCTCAACACCGTCTCCTCCTGACTGAATTTTTTATGGAGGCGAGTAAAAAGTCAAAGCAGCAAACGAAGGTGTCTGAGAGAATCAAGTGGTACAAGCTGGATAAAAGAAAAGGGGAAGGTTTTATTACCAGCATGAAAAACTACCTCTTTTCCATTATCGATGAGGTCGGTAATGAGGAGTGCAGAGCACAAGACATGCGGGATTCCCTACAACAATCTGGCCTGGAGAAAGCCAAATCACTGCTCGGAACATCTAAAGGCCCCTGCCAACACGCAAAAGAAACCTGGTGGTGGACAGACGAAGCCAAAGCAGTGATACACGAAAAGAAAATGGCTTTCCAAGCTTGGTCAAAGTGCTCTTCTACTAATAGAGAGGAAAAAGCTCGCCGTGAAAAGGTATATAGATATTGCAAAGGTATCGCGAAGAAAAAGTGCGCCGAATTCAAAGCGAAAAGCATGGAAGGCCTATATCAGGAGTTGGAAGAAATATCGTCTTCCGCGTCTGACAGGAACCAGGCTACCCAGAAGCTTCGACAAAGCAATTTGAACAAAGGAGCAAATATCTTTAAGATAGCCGCCCAGAGAAGAAGAAATGCTCAGGAGATTCGTTTCCCAAAGTTTATTAACAATGCTGAAGGCCAACTCCTTGTGGAAGACGAAAAAATTCTCCACAGATGGCGACAGTATTGCGAGGAACTTCTGAACGAACAGTTTTCCCGAGTGTACTTTCCAAGAGCCGCCCCGAATCATGCCGAAATATCCGACATCACAGTCGAAGAAGTTCGGTACGCGGTTAAAAACTCCAAGAAAAGAAAAGCTGTTGGGCCGGACGGGATACCCTCTGAGTTCTGGAAAAAGATGGGAGACATCGGGTCTAGATGGCTCATGGTTCTTATCTCCAAACTTATGAGAGGCGACACTATGCCCAATCAATGGAGGGAAAGCTATCTTCTTCCTTTGCACAAAGGAAAGGGTGATATACGAAATTGTGATAAATACCGTTCTGTCAAGCTGATGTCGCACACCATGAAGATCGTTGAACGGATATTAGATAGCCGACTGCGGAAAATAATACGACTATCTGATGACCAGTGCGGGTTTGTCTCGGGTAAATCAACAACAGATGCAATCCAAAGTATAAGGGTCATGATGGAGAAGCATCGTGATTCATCAAAGGACTTGCAGATGGTGGTGGTTGATTTGGAGAAGGCCTTTGACCGGCAACCAAAAGATCTTTTATGGGTAGCGCTAAGACAAAAAGGAGTTCCAGAAACCTACGTGCGAGTGATCATAGACATGTACAATAGAGCAACGACAAGAGTAAGATGCACCGCAGGAGTCACCGAAGAGTTCGCAATCAAAGTCGGTGTACACCAAGGGAGCGTCCTCAGCCCACTGCTCTTTATAGCAGTCCTTGATTGCTTGCTTGAAGGAAAAGTCACGGACCCCAATGTGCACCAGCTATTCTTTGCTGACGATGGAGCCATTATAAGTGATTATCAGGCGTCCCTACAACGAGCGTCGTTGATGTGTGGGTGGACATTTTTGAGGGACACGGGTATCGCATTAGTTCAAAGAAGACAGAGTATCTGTGCTGCCCGTTCTCTGACCCTCATCAGCCTATTCCAGACATTTACTTGAATCGAAGAGTGCTTCCCAAGTGTGAAAAGTTTAAATATCTGGGATCTATGATTAATAAAGAAGCGTAGGGTGGATGAAGTGGCGGGAAAACTGCGCGGAAAAAGCTGAAAGGAAGGCTCTACACTTCAGTTGTACGTCCGGCGCTCACATACAATGCTGGACAATGCACAAAAAGTATGAGAGCAAATTAACGGCAGCTGAGATGAAGATGCATGACAGAGGGAGTAACAAAGCGTGACAGAATTAGAAGTTCAAAGATCCGACGAAGCCTCCACGTAAAAGAAACCATCACAAAAAGATAGAGGGCGACCGACTCAATTGGTATTGCCATGTTCAAAGGAGAGATCCTTTGAACCCCGTCCAAAAGGCAATATCAATCAACGTTCCAATTTCAACACGCAAAAAAGGCAGGCCGAAAAACAATTGGTGCAAACAAATGCAAAAACACCAGCATTTGATTTGCCTCAGCGATGAAGTAATCCCAAACCGGGAATCCCATCGCTACTATCTGAGGTCAAACCGGCGGACCCCACAAGCGGACCAGTAGTAATGCAGTTAAGTGGGAAGGTTATGGTCCTACACTTCTGACCATAACGACGCCGGAAAAAAGGAAAAGAAGAAGAAGAAGGTAGTTGCATGCCCCATGACCTATTAGTGCATCACATAGCACTCTTAGGTCAGCTTTATTCTAGTTCACCCTCCTGTCTGTTCCAGAATTGGTTCTTTATTTCATGATCCATTTGTGTAAGTATAGGTTTATGTCTGAACTGTCAAAACCCGTAAAAGTTATCTGAGCACATTTCTTGACTTGTATGTCAGCCTTTTCGTTGCCTTCATGGTTTTCATGACCTGGCACCCAGATCGAATTTAATCTGTTATTTAGATCCAATTTGTTTAGTGGTTTGTGATATTCCCAGACAACCTTAGAGTTGTATCAAATAGCCTTGCCTGCGGGGCTCTGAACAGGTCGACCACCCATTCCTGCGCGACTCGTGGGATCACATATCGAAAAACAGAACACAGACAAAAATAGTAAAATGCATCCTCTGAAGACAGCACAGGTTGCTCTCCTTCAGGGACTACAGATTGGTACCGCTACCGACGATGAATCCTTGGTTTCATCACAAGTAAGCAACACCATGCAAGTGGACTCTGAAACTGAGGCCCAGCTGCTGGAAGAAAAGGTCGCCTCTAAGGCCACAGACAAACCTGTAGAAACGATCAAGACAAAAACATCGGCCCAAAAACAAAGAGCAGCTATAAGAGGTCGGTGCCGTATATTAGGAAGATGAGCGCGAGAGACCCCTCAACGCTCTCCGAGCTCGAAAAACTCCTGATCAAGAAGCACAAGAAAGAGGTAGCCAAATTCGAAACTCTAAGGGAAGCGAAAGGGAACATCAGCCAGCTTCAACCTTCCCATGAGTCTACAAGTGGCTATTGTCGACCGTTCCAATCCGGATGGGAAGATTACATCCGACAATTGGCTAACGGTTGAAGCCAAAATACTGGAAGCGATGCTTATTGCAGATAGCAGCGATGAGATCAACTTCGACGGAGCAGGCTGGCAGAAAGGAGTCAAAGTTGTCGGATGTGACAATCAGAGGTCCCTAGACTTCTTAAAGCGCACATTCGACACTTGCGGCGAAATCTGGCAGAACGCTAAGCTCGAGGTTATCCCTCGTTCGTTGCTTTCGCTTCGTACGTTGGCTTCAATATGGATCCCTCCACCGGTTCCCGAAAAGGACGAATCCATATTGAAGCTAATTGACAAGCAGATTAAAGAGCTTGACACTCACAGCTGGAGAATAATTTCTTCAGCCAAGAGTAAGAACGGAGTGGGAAAGGACCTCAGGGTTAACATTGACCAAAAGTCACTCGACCACATCCGCAGCAGATCTGGCAACATCAAGTTCGGGCTGGGAACCCTGAAGGTAAGGCTCCCCAATGAACGCGGCAAGTCAAAGGAGGCTGCTACTGGTGCAAGTTAATTAACACCACTGCAAAGCAGCCACCGACCGACGGCTTGATGATGTACATGCTGCAGGAAGATGTGGATAATCCAAGAACATTGGCTCCTTAGGAACAAAATTCAGGGTTTAAGGTCTAAGGTGTATAACTTATACTATCCACATACCGAAGGTAAGATACGAACCTGTATAGTCGCCAAGAGATACTTAAACATTTTTCTCCTAGGTTCATACAGCAATAGAGACCTCACGGTGGTAACGTACGAACAACAGGACAAATCAATTTTACTCCTATCGTCCGCATACTTGCCATACGATGAGGAGGATCCATCTTCAGACGCAGTCCGAGCACTTGTGCGACACGCCAAGTCACGCGAACTGTGTCTGTTCCTGGTTTTTCATTCCATGATTTAATTGTTTTGTGTTTAAACATTTTCCCGTCTGCGGAGCATAATATTGTCAATGAGTTTCGTCACTTTCCGTCGGTTAATATTGCTTCCCTGTTTGATGATTGCCAAAAGCTAAATTGGTCGGCTTTGTATTGTACCTCTGATGTAAATGTTCAAGTTTCGCTGTTTAACTCTTATCTTGATTTCCTATTTAATAAGCATGTACCACTAAAAACTAGAAAGACAAAAACTAGCAAAATACCATGGTTCACGCGGGAGATTAAAGGGTTGTTAGCACAACGAGATACTCTTTTTTACAGATGGCGTCGATACAAATGCCAATGGATGTATGATGAGTACAAACGCGTGCGTAATGTTGCTACTTTGCTAATCCGCAGATCAAAGGCTGCGTATTATAAAAGGAAATATAGCTTGAGCAAATCAAGTGCAGAGTTTTGGAAAACCATTCGTGAGATTGGGATTACTAATAGAAAAGAATCTGTTGACATCACTGTTGATCTCAATGAGCTCAACCAAAGATTCGTGCAGTCGCCACCACAGACGCATATTCTGATCGATTCTTCTGTCTCTGAGACCGTTTTTCCAAATACACGAAGGAGTTTCCCTTTGCAAAATATCGATGCCCTGTCTGTAGGCGAGGCAATCCTCTCTATTAAGTCTAAAGCACAGGATTTAGACGGCGTTCATCCAGACATGATTAAGATACTTTTGCCATTTGTATGCAAATATATAACCCATATTTTCAATACAATACTTACCACTGGGGTTTATCCTGATAGATGGAAATGTTCCAAAATCATGCCTCTCCCTAAATCAAATTCACGGAATAATCTTGACTTCAGGCCGATTGCAATTTTGCCTTTTTTAAGCAAAGTTTTTGAAAAATTGATAGCAAAACAAATCAAAACGTTTCTTGATGAAGAGAATCTGATAACAGAGTTTCAGTCTGGTTTTACGTTAGCTGTGTTCTTAGATTTCTCGAAAGCTTTCGACTCAGTAAATCACTCAATCTTATTGCACAAACTAAAAAGTAAATTCAGTTTTGAAGAATCTGTGTGTAAGCTAATAACGTCATACCTTTATAATCGTATGCAAATTGTATACTGTGGATCTAAGTCTTCGCATAGCTTAGTTGTTCCCTCGGGCGTACCTCAAGGCTCTGTTTTGGGTCCTCTTCTGTTTTCACTTTTCATTAATGACATTTCTAAATGTATTTCAAAATTGCAAATACCACATTTATGCGGACGATGTCCAGATATATAATCAATTTTCGCAGTCGAATGAAAAAGATGGAATTGCAGCGGTAAATATTGATTTGAATGCTATTTTCATCTGGTCACAACAAAACCAACTGATGCTAAATTCTTCAAAAACGAAAGCCCTTAAATCCGATAGACATTTACGAACTATAGAGAATACTTCAATGGTACATATTAATAATTGCCCAGTTGAAGTCGTCAAAAAAATTAAAAACTTGGGTATTTACTTCAATGGGCAGCTAAGTTGGCGTGATCACGTGAATCGCATTGTGTCTAAGGTCTATGGTATTCTTCGTGGCTTGAGTCCAACCAGACGTTATTTACAGCCAGAGATTAAGATGAAACTTATTAAGGCGTATGTTTTACCCTTAACTACATATGGGTGCGAAATCTTCTCAGATTTAGAATCGGACTTGGTTAGAAAACTTAATGTCGCCTTTAACAGCTGCACTAGATATATATTTAATATAAGCAGATTCGATCACATTTCTGCTTTTACAAAAAAGATAATTGGTTGTACCCTACAGTCATATTTATCCAATTAGATCCAATTTGTACGCTCCCAAAGATCTTTCCAATTAATTCCTCCAAAACATAAATATTCATTGACAAGTCGACAATTTTTTGTGCATGCTGTTCAATTGTGGAACCGTCTTTCCCGACACCTAAGAACAATGAACACAGTACAGCAATTTAAAAACCATCTTTTTAATTTTCTTTTAAACAACAACATTTGAAATGATATCCATATTTTCCTATTTTCTGTCCCATCCTCTTCCTTTATCTTAGCTTTTTATATTTTTTATTTTTTTTTATATTTTTAATCAATTGAAATTGTATCATTATAGAATTAAATACTAAGCTTGTGCAAACTAAAAAGTTTAAAACTTATCTGTACAGACATGAATTATACAAATAAATTATAAATTATAAATTATAAATTATAAATTTGAATTGATAGGCTGCGACGCCAATGGATACCACACTCAATGGGGAAGCAGCGACATCAATAAAAGGGGTGAGTCCATTTTCGATTTCATTATTTCCACCAACCTCAATATTTGCAACAAAGGTTTTGCAACCGGGTTAGGGAAGAGGTAATTGACCTCACTTTACTAAGTGAGTCTGACTCCATACGAGTAGAGAATTGGAGAGTTTCCACTAACTGTTCCTTTTCGGACCACAACCGGATACTCTTCAACCTTAACGTTAATAAAGAAAAACCAAAACCTTTCAGAAACCCTCAAAAGACAGACTGGAATCTTTTCTGAAACCTAGTTGCCAACAGGTTAGTACCGCCACAAGCCATCACTAATCCTGATCCAACTTACATTGAGAATTCAGTCGAAAATCTTGTGAGCATTCTGAAAGCGGCTTTCAACAAATCCTATCCTTTGCAACGTGCTCGTATAAAGACCAGCGCAGTCTGGTGGACCACAGAGCTAAAGCAACTCAGGACCAGGACCCGAACTCTATTCAATAGAGCAAAGATCTCAAAAAGAAAAGAAGACTGGAATAATTAGAAATCCAGCTTCAGCGAATACAAGAGCAAAACAAGAGCAGCAAAATCTATATCCTGGCGGGAGTTCTGCGAATCAATAGAGGATCTCAACGAAGCCGCAAGGCTCAGGAAGATCCTATCCAAGGACCCCTGCGTCCCGGGATTCATCCTTAAACCAGATGGTTCTTGGACAGAATCCAGTCAGGAATCTCTAGAACTGCTGACTGAAACCCACTTCCCAGGCTGTAAAACCCCTGAAACCACAGTCTCCTTCGAGACGACGGTTCCTACGGTTCACACAACCGAAGAAGTAATAAACAAGATTATCACAACGGATAAAGTATCATGGGCAATAAATTCGTTCAAACCCTTTAAATCTCCGGGGCCGGACGATATCTTGCCAGCGATGCTTCAAAAAACACAGACCCACACTGTACCCCATCTCGTAAGCATTTTTTTCCTTGCACCTTTTACCTTTTTTTCCAACACAGTGGAAAGAAATAAAGGTAATTTTCATACCTAATGCAGGTAAACCATCCCATACTGCCGCAAAGGACTATAGGCCAATTAGTCTCTTGTCGTTTCTATTAAAAACCTTCGAGAGACTCCTTGACCTATACATCAGAGGATTCATCAACTCACGCAACTTATGCATCATTCACCAAGCCTACCTTAAAGGCAGATCAGTAGAAGGTGCTCTGCATAGTGTTGTCCGTGAAATTGAGGGCTCGCTGAACCTAAAAGAGTTTACAATGGCAATAGAGGGGGCCTTCAACAATGTAAACACAGAGGCCATTATAACAGCTCTTGAGGACATAAAAGTAGACAAATCCATTGTAATCTGAATTGAAAATGTGTTGAAGAACAGAATTATCAATGCAGACATTGGACACAGTTCTATAAGGAAAGTGACAACAAGGGGCACACCACAAGGAGGAGTTCTCTCCCCCCCCCTACTGTTCTTACAGTCAACAAAATCCTCAAATTCTTTACCTAGGACCTGGTTCTTCTTCTTTTCCTTTTTTCCGGCGTCGTTATGGTCAGAAGTGTACGACCATAACCTTCCCACTTAACTGCATTCCTACTGGTCCGCTTGTGGGGTCCGCCACGCGGATGACCTGGTTATCTTGATAAAAGGTAAATTTCTACGAACTAGCAGTGAACTAATGGAATCTGCGCTGAGAAAACTGTCCTCGTGGGCAGTTGAACAGTTGAACTGTCTGAGTATAAGCCCCCAGAAAACCGAGCTGATCTTGTTCACCAGGAAAAGGGAAATTCCGATATTTGCTCCCCCAACGTTAGAGGGCACTCCACTCAAACTCAAAGCGCAAGCCAAATATCTAGGCATCATTCTTGACTCAAAACTTTCCTCGAAAAGGAACCTGGAGGAAAAGATGAAAAACGGATTGAACGCTTTTTATGCATGCAAAAAGACCTTCGGAAAAAGATGGGGCATACATCATTCATTGGATGTACATAGCAATCATCAGACGTATGGGGCCCTAGTGTGGTGGATTGCTAGCAGCACAAAAAGCTATATGAACATGCTCAACAAAGTACAAAGGTCAGCCGCCGTTTGTACAACGGGAGCCATGAGAAGCACGCCGCAAGCAGGGTTGGACATGATTCTTCATCTCCTCCCCCTGGATTTATTCATAAAAGGCTGCGCTGCAAAGAGCGCTCTCAGACTAAGGGAGTCCTCTCTGTGGAAGCAAGCCAACTATGGAAATGCGACCATACTTAAAATAATAGACGACCTGGGAAGGAAACATGGTTTTAGTAGCTTCGCAGCTACGACCGACTATATTTCCCTATCTATCCTTTTCCCCGACAGAGAAGAGTGGCCATCAAACGCCGTAATCAACGACCACGAGATCACCCTCTTCACCGACGGATCGAAAATGGACACAAGCACTGGGGCCGGGTTCTACTCTGATACTCTCCACAAACAGGAATCATTCAGACTCCCTGATCTGTGCAGCGTTTTTCAAGCAGAAATCCTGGCAATAGAGAAAGCAGCCAAACACCTACAGGTAGCCGATATTCCACCATTTGATATCACTATCTTCGTAGACAACCAGGCTGCACTGAAGTCAATAGAATCCTGTATAACGAGATGAAAGGCTGTCAAGAAATTTCGCGACTCACTGAAGTCCATCAGACACCACAGGGTCCCGGGCCACATCTCAATCGCAGGGAACGAAAGAGCAGACGAATTGGCCAGGCAAGGTTCTGAAATGGACATCAGCGAAGCGGACACGTCATTGCAACCACCGATCAGCGCATTATACCGGATCATAACGACACAATCATCAAAGAGGCCAACTCGTCTTGGCTTACAAGAAACGACAGCTACACGACAAGATCATCGTAGCCAGAGCTCAATGTCGGAAAAACAAAGAAGCTCCTGGCGTTGGACCGTAACTTGATCCGTATGCTCGTCGGAGTGATCGCAGGACACTGTCCTATTGGAGCAATGCTCCGGAAATGGGACTCGGGATCCAGCGATCTCTGTCGGAGCTGCGGCGATGAGGAAGAAACTGAGACGATCCAAAATCTGCTTTGCCACTGCCCAGCTCTCCAGAATCGACGCCTAGTATCGCTAGGCCAAAGATTCTTCACCGAGATTGCGGACGTGGCTAATGCAGATATATCGGATCTTCTAAAATTCATTAAGAGCACGGGGTTGTTTCAGCCGCCACGTGATAGGACAGGTTAATTTTATGTGTACGCACACAAACGAAGGGAATCACAATGGGCCTCTTGGTCTCCGAGTGGAAGTGATGCTTAACCATCACACTCCCCTTCTCTAACCTAACCTAACCTAACCCAGAGTTGAAGGTGTACCTCTTTAGCGCTTTAAGAACGGCTTGGCTGCCAGAGAATATAGTGATACTCGTGTTAGTGGGTCTCTTGTTGTTGATACTATGTAGTGCTTGATTGATAGAAACTAGCTCGGTCTTAAATGTAGTTGACTCATTGCACAGGGGAATTTTGGTCGTATTACACCAGCCCTTGTTTTCAGATTTCGACCCATGTGTGCACCATTTTTGGGCACCATTCTTCATCCAAGGGAGATTGTTGTTCAATTCCTCTTTATTTGGTATGAGTACTTTGTAGTATTTTTTAAAGCTTAACTCAGGGGACATCAGATCACTCAATCAGATAGGGAGTGGTAATGGTGCGATGGTAATCATCACCGACTGTTGAGCAGAAGGTCTGTAGTTCAAGTCTGTCGATAACCAGAAACAATTGCTATACGCAAAAATTGTGCAACAACATCAGTTGTGAGCGAAAGATGATAAAAAAATGCTGACGAAGGCATAACACAAAAGTTACTGTTAACTACAACCAATACGACAAATTCAATCGAATCTCTCATCAGGACAACTACCCTCGAAGGGTACTGAACGAACATGTTCGACACAAACCATCTGCACCCCGTCCAGGTTGTGTGACAAACACCATAAGAGCGTACACTCTTGAACTTGCAGGAACGCTAAAAAAAGGGGTTCAAAAAGGTTACAAAAAAAAACAAAAAATGGGTATACTCTGATACACAGAAAAAGAAAATATTTCATGTGATGAACAGAGTTTGAAGTAAACGGAGATTATATAAAACCACAGAATAAATACAGAAGTCGCATCTCGGCCTGCGATGATTTTTCACTTTATGGTGCGGGCGGGACAACTGAAGGGAAGATCAAGCAACGAGAGAGCAAGCATGATCAGAGAGTAACAACCAGAGAGCAGCCACGATCAGAGAGAATCAACGAGAGAGCAATCTTAAAATGTTTATGTGTGTGTGTGTATTGTGTTGCTATCCAACGTCGTGAATGCACGTGGTGTTGACAAAATTTTGTTTCAAGTTTTAGATTTCTATATTTAGTTTTCTTCAGTTGAAAGTTGCGCTTGGTATTCGTACGCGTACTTTTTCGATGTAAACTAAAAGAGCCGGGTAACACCAATTAACGTTATTCCATTATTTGGGATTTTTGTGCAAATTTCAATCTGATATATGTATGTAGGGAAGAATAACCCAAAAACTTTAGTGCGACAGGATATTAAGTTTGCGGGCTTTAGTAAAAATTTTTTTCTCTGAAGCCCACGAGCAATGCTTCCTCAAGAGTACTAAGATCATGAAGTCCAATATTATTTCCTTATGATCAGAACCATGTGGAAAACCATTGCGGTGTGGCATTTTTGCATTAGGATTTTATCAAGTTTTTTATACCAACAGTTTGTGGTTGTGTGTCAAAAATATTGCTAAACACTGTAATATGTTTCTTGCTAATTTCCAAGAAAATTTGTGAAGGAGCTTAACTACTTTAAAACTAGCAACTCCATTTGGTGTTGTAAGGTCACATTGAAGCCAACATCTAATGATTTGATTAGATGTGGAAAATCATATACACAGAAAGTTTTACTACCATTATACATAAAATAGGGTTTTTCTAAAGTAGCTCCCAATTCCAAGAAACACTTCCTGTTAGAGGACCCTTGGTCACAAATTACAACTTTAACTATGATGCCAAAACTGTTCAAAATTGCTAAATTTCGTAATATTATCTTTTTTAGTAAATCGGCAGAAAGTCCATTTTTTGAAACAAAGTAATTAAATGTCCCAGTTGGATTAAACGCCCAGTTGGAAAACATTGATTTAATCATAAAAACGCACAATTGTTTACCAATCTGGTTCGTTCTTTCAACCCCATTTTCCTCTAATCCATCCACTAAATCTAATTTGGAATTGTATCGCAATTCCCTTCTAATCGCCATTTCATCCATCAGCAGAATCATATTATTCTTTTCGTACTGGTTCAAATCTAAGCACTTCTTTTTTATTAACTCTAAACCGTTATTTTTAAAACCTGGTTGTACGGAATTTACAGGGGCCCATCGATAAACAGTAGAGATATGTGGCAAATTTAGATGCAATTTATTCTTCAAAAATTGGTACGTTGACTGTGAGACATAATAAATGTTTTGAATTAAATCTTTTACATCTTGCTTATATTCTTTAGGTCGTGGACTAAGAAGAAGTTTGCAAAATGTTTTTGTCCCTGCTTATTTGAAAAGAGTCGATGGTTTGAAATACGCTTGATTTTGTTGCTATTTGTTTGCGGCTTTGGAGATTTTTATATTTTACTACCATGTCGTAATATTTTTTTCTGTAAAAATTAGCTGATTTCAGATATTTTTCACAGTCATTACAACATCCATCTACGGAGTCACTTGTTCGGCTCTTTTTAGCTGGACAATCAAGCTCCAACGACTTGTAATCTTCCTCAATAACTTCTAAGTTAAATACCGGAACAGCTCCGAATTTCAACTTTTTTTTACCAATGTCAGAACTTGAGAAGTGATTGGCGCAAATCAACAATTTTTTTGTGTAATCTTTTGTTGGAATATTACATTTTTCTCGCCAAATTTGACCCATAGCTGAGTCATAGGGAGGAAACTTAAACATTCTTATCTTTTCACCATATCGCCTAGATTTACGGCATGTTTTTATGCAGCATCGAATGCCGCACTTTTGGAAAATTTTACCAACAGCCGGTACAGAATCCATTTTTCCTATTCAAAATCGTATGACAACCCCTCAACAATCAATATATAATAATAAGTCCAAAGAATAATCCAAATCGTATGCAAAGTTGTCAACAATTATAAAAGCAACAATTCAAAATCAAAAATAGAGTTAAAGATCAAAATACAAAGTAAAAATGGAATCGATATATAAGCGTAGGAAAACACAACCATTCGCATGAAAGTACAATTCCCAAGTGATTTCGAATCCAATCCACACAATCGAAAACAAGAGAAGCAATACAACACCATGCAAGCTTACGATAGAAGAAGCTATCAATGCATACACACGCACACACACTTGCATACACATCGTAAGCTGCTTTGCTCTCGTAAAAACAAAACCACCGAAAACGCACATGCTACTTTCTTTCGCTCGCACCAGCTTCTCAATTTTTTGTATACTCTCGCATGTTCTCATGCTTGTACTTTCTGTTCAATAGGGTGCCAATATTGGAACCCTAGAATTAAATTTGCTTTGTATGAGATGCAACTTCTGTATACTATTTATTCTGTGATAAAACATAATTGAGTTTAGCTACAACTGAAAGCAGAAAAATTAGCCTCCATGAAACACATCTTCACTTTGTAGAAGACGAAATAAAGAAGCACGAGGCCTCAATTCATAAAAAGGTTATGAATCAAATTATCAAAGAATGTCAAAATCCAACAAGACATAATAGGAAAATATTTAAAAATCTATTATAATACGGTAATACGGTAGTTGACGAAGCTCACGAAATAAGAAATGCAATTTGTTTATACAACAGATCCATCAAATATGTTACTATATAAACTCACTAAAGCACCATATTGATATTATAGAAGAAGTACTATTGACCTGTAAGAATTAAATTTTAAAATAAAATCAAAACTGAAAACAAAATCAAAAAAAAAAAACTGTAGTGTGTGTGGACGAATAATCGTGTGCGGGCGAATAGTCGTCATATAACAGTTAAAAGATAGCACTTAAGTGCGCCATTGGTGTTGGTAACTAAGAAGATTCAGGACGAAGTCGTGGACTGTGCAACGTGCGCGTTGTGCATATTAAAATAAAAGATTTCAAAAGATTTCAAGTTTTTGACTAATACAATTTACTTTTAAGTATTACGTCCAATTTATTTTTAAGTATTACAGAATGCGTTTAGGCTCTATATTGTGTGTTACAGCTCAACTGTCCCCACAATAACAATAACAATTCACAATGATTTGGTATTTGATTACTATTATAATAATATTACACGCCTTTTTTTTCTTTTCTTTTTTTGTAACTAGCAAAACTGCCATACCGAACAGGAGGTACACGCAGGTCAGCGACCTCTTTTCTGGAATCAGTGCTCACATTTTGACCCTGATAAATTGGCTCATCATTTACCACTGGCGAATCTGACTGCCCCATGGTACCCTCATTCGAATGCACGATTTCAGGGGACGCGTTACAATTACTTAATTTTTCATTTGGAGTAATATTGATTTTCATACTTTTTGTGTTTTATTTATTCAAATTACTTCGTATGTTATCTTCAAATAAAATCTCATTAGGATTTATTTCATTATTTGTCGTTATAGATAGGAACCTACGATTTTTTCGAAAATAATTTCTAAAGTTATCTAACACAATATATGACCACCTATCGTTCACATTAGCTGCAATATGCCCATACTGCCATTCATTTCCATTTTTCTTAAATATAACTTGGTTGCCCACATTCTACATTGCCAAGGATCTTGCAGTCCGGTCATAATAATATTTCTGTTTCTGTTTTTTTTTTCATTAATTTTGTCTTAAACATCAACTTCTTTCAAATTATTTCGTTGTAACAGCTCATTCGCTACTGGTAATTTGGTTTTGATTTTCTTGTACCTCATAGCAGCGCCTTAATAAATTTTTAGCAATTGCAACACCTTTTGCTGCTTGTCCATTGCTTTACGGATAACGTGGACTAGAAAAAAGTAAATAATATATTTGCTTCATTGGCAAATTTCTTAAATGCTGCTGACCCAAAGGGGCTATTGTCACATCTGATTTCGGATGGATAACCAACGCAATAAAATATTCTTACAATAACTTCAATTATATGTTTAGATGTTTTTGGCTTAATTTTTCCGAAATAACAAAATCTGAATATGCATCAATGATAGATGTAAAATCATGGCCTGCTTTTTCAAATACATCAATTGCCACTTTGTGGTAAGGATATTCAGGATTAGAATCCTGAACCAGTGGTTCTTTTTGAATGTATCGTTTGAATTGTTCGCAAACACTGCATTACCATTGCCTTAATTTGTTCTGACATCCGTGGCTAAAAATAGTTAGAGCGGGCACGAGCATGAGTCTCCTCAATACCTAAATGCGGTTCGTGTTACCACTTACATATTTTAACCTGTAATTCCGACGGTATGACAAGCCTATGGTCCTTGAACAGAAGTCCGTTCTCGAAGTGCAAGTTGTCACGATATTTATAAAACTTCTGGCTCAAGTCATCAAGCTGATGGTATCCGGAATATTTCGTTTGTACATATTGACATATGCGCATGTACTTCTCATCGCCCTTGATTATACGCAAGTAGAGATTGTAATTGTTCTCCGACAGGCATACAAATTCACCTGGTAACTGTGCTCTTGACAGGCAGTCAGCCATAAGCAATTCTTTTCCAGATTTATAAACGATAGACATATGTGGATATTTAAGAAGAAGCACAAACATCCGTTGCAATCGAGGTGTAACCTCATCAATGTCACGCTTGATAAGTAACTCGAGTGGCTTGTGGTCACTTTGGACTGTAAGCTCTCATCCGTATAAAAAGAAATAAACAGGCACCTTAGATCGCGTTGCAACTCAGCACGTTACAACCAGAACCAAACGGCGGAAGCCGATTGACTTTTGTAAGGCAAGTGTACAGCGGGAGGTTTTGCCAGTACCCCGCCGAGGGTAGAAGTAGGGAAATAATCATTCGATGGATTTGGCTCATCACGCGTTAGCAACTACCCTACTAGCAACGGGGGCGCCATCACTATTAATGTCCAATGCAGCTGGACAACAAGAATAACCACAACAGAAACACAACGTGAAAACCGATGTTACCTACCTCTCAGATTCGAAGTTAGGAAAGCTCGCTAAACAAACAGTTACCCCTATTGTCTACTTCTCTGATTCGAAGATAGAAAATCGACCACTCGGGAACAGCAACCCCTTCTCGCCACTCTTTCATGCTCGGGTGGGTGCGGAAGATTAGCTAAGTGAATTTGAGAGTTAGGAGTGTGTATTACGAGCCAAGTTAAAGGCCCATAGGTTTTTCTTTTAGATTAGATTATTATTTTATTTCAAATAAATTCGACAACAGATATGTACATTATTTAAATTCCGAGTTTTTAAAAATAATTTTTTTAGTGACATTTTGTATTTTTCATACTATACGTACTAAAATAGTGTCAAATGCCACTTCAATGGGCTTAATTCAAACAATTTAATAGTTGGTGGGGTGACCCTCAAATATTAATACATATACATGTTTGAAAGAAAATGATAATATTAATACATATACAATGCAGAACTTTAAAATTCAGGAAAGAAATGAAGAAAAGGAAGGAAGATGAAATGCGTTTAAATTTTTTTACAAAACATACAGAATGAAGACTTTAGTTACACCAGAATGTCAGAAAGAATTGATTCTAAATCACTATTATCAAACTGAAAGAGCCAACGTTTCACACATTCCTCAAACTTCCCAAGATTGGTTAACGATCTGATTGACTGCGGTAGTTTATTGAAAAGACGGCACGATGAAATCAAACAAAAATTACGAAAGGCAGTTGTGCGGGAAAACGGTACGGATACAACGCTCGAGAAATTTCCTCGTAGATTATAATCCGAAATTAATCTAAAATTCCGATTTCCCGATCTGATAAAAAATATTTTTAGTACCTTAAAACAATACAAATGACGGACTGGTAGAATTTTCATACTACGGAACAATGGAAGACTAGGATGTCGATGGTGTTTTCGGCAGATTTTCTTCAAAACATTTTTTTGTAGAATTAACCCTTAACCACCTAGCATACGTCTCACAGACCCCGACGATTTTTTAAGCGTGAATATTATTGCACCCGAGATTCTTACACACGTGTTCATTCTTGTACCTTTTCCTCGTACAGCTCAGTGCCCCGTAACCGCTTGTCGCAGTCGAACGTGAACGCGTTTGCTCCTGGTAAGTAAAAAACCGTTGTCGGAGGTCTAAGAGACCCCTGTTAGGCGGTTACGTGACTTTTTAACATTTGTGTTGTTTTTATTGTTTTAGTTGATAATGGCTTTAAATGAGGACAACATCCTGCGGGGGATGGAACAATATGTGCCAGACGACGAAAATATTCCAAACGATGAATGTAGCGATGTTGAGGCCGATGTAGGAATAGAACACGTGTTAGAAGAAAGTTTCGAGTCAGACTCAGAATCCGAAGAGACAAATGAAGTAGAAAATAACGATAATGCTCCTCTCGAAGTTAATTCATCTTCGACTTTACCTAAGGAGCAAGAATTATCATCTGAAGATGATATGCCGTTATCTCAACTGCGATCGGGACCCAGGAAGAAGAATTATTTCGGCAAGAATCGCTTTCGTTGGTCATCCGCCCCACATTCCTTACGATCAAGAACACTAGGGCATAATATAATGCAGGAGAGGGAAGGTATAAAACCAGCATACCGCAATAAACTAAATGCTTCATCTTCTCCGCTGGATATTTGGCAGCATTTTTTTACTGACGAAATGCTTGAAAAAGTCGTTCATTACACTAATGTGAAGATAAGAGAAATCAGATCGAACTACCAAATTTCAACCTGTGTTCAAGATTTAGATCTCATGGAATTGAAGGCATTTATAGGGTTCTTATTTTACACTGCTATTTTCAAAGAAAATCACGAACAATATACCTCGTGGTACAGTACAGATGGCACTGGACGGGAAATATACCGCTGTATCATGAGCAAGAATAGGTTTGAAATGTTGATGAAAACCCTACGTTTTGATGACTCGGCCACTAGATCAGTACGTCGAGAAAATGATGCGTCCGCACCTATTTCTGAGCTTTTTAACTCCTTTATTGACCAATGTCAAGCTATTTTTGCAATCGGCAGGTATGCATGTATTGATGAAATGTTGCTCGCATTTCGAGGAAGATGCAGGTTCAAAATGTTCATGCCAAAGAAACCGGCAAAATATGGCATCAAAATTCAATGTCTTACAGATGCAAGATCGGGATACCTTCTTAATGCCTATATCTACCAAGGTAAAGATTCCGATGGACTGAACTTACCCCCTGAATATCAGCGACTGAAGAAACCAACTCAATCTGTAATGCGTCTTATACCCCCAATCGAAAAATCTAATAGAAACGTTACTATTGACAATTGGTACACTTCTGTTGAACTATTTGATTTCTTAAAAAAGAAACAACTGACCGGGGTAGGAACATTGAGAAAAAACCAAAAAGAAATTCGCCCCGAATTCTTACCAGCTCGTGGCAGAAGAGTTGATTCGACGGTTTTTGGTTTTACTCAAGATATCACTATATCATCATATGTGCCAAAGCAGAATAAAGCAGTGAATCCCTTGTCGAGTATGCACCACAAGCCAAATGTTGATGAAACTACTAAGAAACCTGAGATAATCCTTTTTTATAATCAAACCAAAATTGGAGTGGATCTACTCGACCAAAGATGTTCAAATTACTCCACGGGTCGTCGCACTCGCAGATGGCCCTTGGCTGTATTTTACCGAATGGTTCACATTTCTGCCTCAAATTGCTATGTCGTGAGGTTGTCCACCCAGTCTCACGGCCAAAAGATTGAAGCTAGATTTTCATTTATGAAGCTGAACATCTATCTAGCTGAACAGCTGACTAGACCGCAAATGGAACGCCGTGCAAATAATTTTAAATTGCAACGTGATATTAGAATGGCTGTTCGACGCATCCTCCACAGTAACAAGGAAACCATTCCATTAGCAGTTCCATCTAGCAGTAGCGCTGAAGAAAGGTTAGCAGTGCGTAAGAATTGTTCCATAGAAAGAAACGCAAAACACAATATATGTGTTTCGAATGCAAAGCTCCTATATGCCTGGAATGCTCACACAAACTGTGTTTTCAATGTCATGAAAAACTGTATGTTTAGGGCTTGCAATTTTGTTTAAGTTTCATTTTTATTGAGAACTTTTATTTTTATTTATGTTTTTTGATTACTTAATATTAAAAAAAACGAACAAGGAAGTACCTAATTTATATGATTATTATATTGAATTTAATTTTCCAAATGTCTTAGTTTGTAGGTATAAAATTAGAAGTGTTGACTTCTTAACTGTAATTTAAAACAAAAATGTTGATTTTCCTGTATCCTCCCCTCATAAAATTTAAAAAAACGCGAATAATTTTGTTCCGGGGTCACACAGACATATGTTAGGTAGTAGTGTGACAATAACAGATGCTAGATGGTTAAGGGTTAAAAGAGGGTGGATTTTGTTCCGATATGCTCCGCCCCAGCAGGCAATACCATATTGAAGCTTCGAGTGAAAAATTCCATGATAGATTATCCTTAGAAGTTTGTCAGAGCAAACACTTTTTAGATAGAAAAAATGACGAAGTGTACAACGAAAATATTTTTTCAATGATTGCACTCTTCTACCCTTTCTACTAAAAAACAGTCATCACTGCAATGTAGGGTGTTACTAAAAGTGGAACAAGCTGAAGCTGGGACACAGGAGCAGCCTACTAATTTGAATTTTTTGCAATCCGTAGAATGGACATAAAACTCAGCATTAACGTCAGTTGTGGCCGATGAATTAAAAAACATTATTTTAGTTTTAGAGCTTATCCTCAATTTATGTTCAGCGAACCAAATCCTTAGTATGTTTAGATTCCAGTTGATGTCAGAAACCAAATTCAAGGCACTTTCTGAACCGTAGCAATAGCCCACATCATCTGCAAAGGCAGTAGGATTACCTTTGAAATCAAGCTCAAGGAGTGAATTAAAGTATATAAGGAACAGAACAGGTCCCAACACAGAGCCTTGAGGTACTCCCAACTTCAAAAGCTGTGCATCACTTCTGGTTTCACCGTTTTTAACCCGTTGTGATCTTTTTGATAGATAGGACCTGAACCAATCGAGCATAAAACCACGAATTCCGGCTTTTTCTAGTTTTCTCAGCAAGATAATGTGATCAACCATATCGAAGGCTTTCGTAATGTCAACGAATAAGCCCGAGTTACGTACTTGTACGACTGTACCCATTGAGTATGATATTGCTGGCATTGGTGTACTTGGTGGCTTGTTTACAAGTTAAGCACAAACCAAGCCAAGCTCCACTGCTTAGGTCAAAACCCAAGCTAAGCTCTTGTTACTAGCCGTGGTGAGTTTTATGTTTCCTTTTGTGCGATATTTGTTTATCCAAGTACTTGTAATCATTTATGTTCATTTTCTATATTCCTAAGCTAAGATATTCATTCGTGATTCGTCTACGAGAGGGCGAAGACCAGTAATTTTGAATAAAAATATTTATAAAGTAAATCTAAGTGTTTTATTACATATAACTGGCGCAGTCGGGTATAAAGTGCTAAGGTGAAGAATAGTAGCCTGTGGATGTGCTTTTCGCCGTAACCTATGTTTAGTTTAATATAAATTTGAATATAAAGTAGTTACAAAATAGTTGCAAAAACAAAAAAAAGTATAAAGAAACTTTCGTTAGAACCGCGTGTGATAATTAATAATAGAAAAACAATAGAGTTAAACATAAAAAACATACTTATGTGCATTTGTATATCTGTATAACAAATTGCGATAACTAAATAAGCAAAAAATAAAAAAAAAGAGAAAACTCAATTAATTATTATTTGCTTTTGTACGATTATAGCATCCTCGACATTCGGAACGTTAAAGGAATTCATTGTGTAGAACAATTTAGTTTTACCTTTACAAAAATATATTGAATTAATGCCTATGTACTTATTATGTAAATCCTATCCTGTCCCATCTCCTTTTGCAAATAACCTTTACAAATGGACTTATTAAAAAGAAAATTAGTGATTATAAAAATTACAAATTGTTAACAATTTACATTATTAAATATCATGCAGAATAATTGCAAATAATTTGTATTAACTATATTAGACCATAATTACAATATATATAAATTATATACTAAACATATATATAATATATATATATATTATATACACAATACAATACAATAAACAAAACTACAAGCATATCTACATTTATACACATGTATACTGTATATAGGATATGTACCGAGTAAAATTGTAATAGTATAAGTTTCTAAATTTGAGTAAATATTTACGCTGCATAGCATATATCTTGAAACAAAATATAAATGTGAATTTAATTACAATTATAGAAACAACAAAAAAAAAAGAAAAAAAAAGCTTAAATACGCCCCAGATGCTTATTGGATAAAAATATTAAGAATAAAACTTATAATTACTTACATAACTTATACAAATATAACTAATTATTAATAATTATTCGTTAAATACGTATGTATTCGTATATATTACCCATACGCCATAGGCACCCAAGGTTACATAACTTACGAGGCTTTTAATAACAAGTATAAAACCTTATTTTCTTGGTTTGCAAACCTCCTCAAATTTCCAATATACTCTGGACAAACACCTGCTTTTTGCAGAGCTTGTCCATCTAGGGGCTGAGGAGTTACGTACTTGTACGACTGTACCCATTGAGTATGATATTGCTGGCATTGGTGTACTTGGTGGCTTGTTTACAAGTTAAGCACAAACCAAGCCAAGCTCCACTGCTTAGGTCAAAACCCAAGCTAAGCTCTTGTTACTAGCCGTGGTGAGTTTTATGTTTCCTTTTGTGCGATATTTGTTTATCCAAGTACTTGTAATCATTTATGTTCATTTTCTATATTCCTAAGCTAAGATATTCATTCGTGATTCGTCTACGAGAGGGCGAAGACCAGTAATTTTGAATAAAAATATTTATAAAGTAAATCTAAGTGTTTTATTACATATAACTCCCGCAGTGAACTTTTTTGCATCAAGGTTAGAAAAGACCTTAGAACAAAAATTAAGTAGGGCATCTTCAGTGGATTTCCCCTGCTGGAAACCATATTGCATAGGGCTGAAAAACTTATTCTTGTTTAAATAAGATAGTAGCCTTATTTTAACAACTTTTTCGAAGACTTTACTAAAGACGGGAAGAAGTGAAATTAACCTGTAATTGCTTATATCCTCTGCTGAACCTTTTTTAAATAAAGGCACTACGTCTGCACATTTGAGAGCACAAGGGAAAACTCCAGAAAATACACTTCGGTTAAAAATAACTGCTAGTACATCTACCAAAAAATATCCGATACGTTTTAAAATTTTATTTGAAATTCCATCATATCTGCTAGCATTAGAACCGTTTAGGGACCCAATGACTTTGACATGTTCATAAGCAGATATAGGTTCGAAAGAAAAAATATTACTTTGAGCATGTTCACCACCGATACCATGAAAAGAACAATTTGGTTGACATGTTTGAGAAGAAAAATTGTTGGCTATTGAAGAAAAGTAATTATTAAAAGCATTAGCAACATCGAATTGATCAGAAACATTACAGTCATTAATACGAATTGTTATAGGCTTGGAAGAACCTTAAGACTTTTTTAGAATATTATTAACAACTTGCCATTCACTTTTTCAATTTCCTTTAGCAAATAGGAATCGATTTCTATAGTAATCATCACGGCTCTTACGAATTTCTTTTTTAAGTCTAGAACATAATTTTTTATATCGATCCCTTAATCTGAAGTTGTTTGGATTCTTAGAGCACTTGATTCTTAACTTATTTTTTGACTGAATCTTTTTGATAAGAAAACTTGTAATCCAGGGCTTAAGTCTTTTTTCAGATTTTTTAGAGGCACAATGGAAGTACAGTCATTAATATGTTTACTAAGACAATTGAGAAATAGCGAATACGATACAGAGACATCACATTCCTCATAGACCCCAAGCCAAAACTCATAATAGAGATTTCTTTTAAGTTTAACGAAATCAATTTTTTTAACTGTTTTAGGGACATTGGGATAACTGTTTTCTTTTTTGGTTGTACTTGTCTTAACCAATAACACTGTCATAGAGTGATCTGTAATATTCAGATCAAAGATGCCACTTTCACGGGAGCTGAAAGAGATGTTGGTCAATCGCCCATAAAAGTGATCCAAGCATCTTCCCGAAAGGATGAGACACAAGGCCACCCATTTGCAGTCGCATCCACAAGAACAACACAATTCCAAAAGAAACCACCTGAACAGCAGCCACAATAATCGCCGCAGCGAAAGAGGCAACAGTGAATACAGCAGAAGCAGCGTTTTTTTATTTATCGGATTCCTAACAACCGTTGACAACCTAACAACATTTTGTGACAGCCCTGGTCCAATCACATGTGCCAAACCAAACTTCGAGACTTAATGTGTTTAATTTCAGGTTTAAACTCAACGAAAATTTCGAGTTATTTAATGCTTTGGTTATATGAACTGTCCACCAAGATCGTGCGTTTCGTTGCGGTTGGATTTCTTTTTGTGAGGCAATGCAAATAATCACATTTCTACAAACTATTATTGACGCTTTAAAAATTAATATTCCTCAAGTTATGACAGAGATATTGTCCAATATGCGCCGGAAAGCCTCCGAAAATGATCTTCACAGAATGGAAGTCTTTACATGCGTGAAAGACATACATAATGGCAAGACCAAAAAAAACAATAAAAATTTAAAAATAAAAAGAAAAAAATGATGTCGAAGTCAAAATCAGAAAAATGTTTTGTTTACTCTGAAAACCACAAATTAAATCAGCCTGTTTATTCCGCCGAAAATAAAATCTTTGCTACACATATGGAGCTCTAGCTCTGTAAGAGTTGTAAACCAAAATTACAGTAACATAACATTCAAAGATTTTACCTTCTGTAAATCCGTCATTTATATCTTGGTTTATGTCAGTAACTCTTAGGGTTAGAAAAATGGTATCATATTTCTCATAATCAATTGCATATACATCAACGAATTCTGGATTAACAATAAGATAGCCGTTGATTCTGTTGGTATTAATTTCGTGTTTCTCAAGTAAAAAGCATCTAAAAAAACGCAAAAGTAATAGGTTTTGTTATAAAATAACAACATTAAATGCAATGACATACCCTTCATAAAATTCCCTTCCTGCTTCTTGTCCGCCTTTTGTAGCATATGATTTCTCCCAAATGATTTCAAGCTTGAGGTTTGCAGTTGTATCAGGATCATTTGCCTTAATTAGCGATGTGACTAATATGTCTCTTAACGAATTTTCCGTAATATTTGTAAGTGTTTTCGGCTGAAGTGGTTGCAAATATTTATTTCGGTTGTGTACAATGAAAAAAAAACTGCTATATTTAAATAGCCTATTACCTACCATTATCAATACGGGTGTCTCATCATTTACATCAACGACATTAATTGTTAGTTGTGTAAATGCTGTATTTAAGATGCTAGTGTACTGAGTTGTCAATGAATCTCTTGCCATTATTTGAAGGATAACAGTTTTTTGCCTTTCATAGTCAAATATTTCGTCTTCCAACAAAATAATTCCCCCGGTTTCTTTGTCCATTTCCATGCCATCTGACAGTCCTACTATGTAATGCCTAAAATAGTTTCAAATGTATGTATAACAAGCGAAAACTGTTCGGTATATTTTTCTACGTCTAGTGTAAATATATATAACATATATATATGGTTCAACCCATAACACATATTCTTATTTATATAAATTACTTTAGGTAACCCTATAGCAGTCGCGCCTTTTCGTAACACGCGAGTGATCGCGTGAGAATCATTTTGCCGCCCGTACCTAACATGCATTTTTTGTTAAATACTAGATAAATACATTTGCAATTATTGTTAAGGGATAAAAAAATCATAAGCTATTAGCAAAAGTAATATTTATTATAGTCTTACATTTACTATTAAAAAAATTGTTTTAGGGAATCTTAAGTAAACATTTTTGAATTTTAAGAAATGCTTTGCTTAAATTAACATAAAAAAAAGAAAAATCAAACTGTTTGACAAAATGAACCGCATTCTCAGCATTTCAACCGCATAAAATAGGGAACTTGGTTCCTCAGCTGTTTCTGCCAAGTATGCACGTTTAATCTTCTGATTTCAGGTCTGGTCATAGCCAGAGCAATTTCTTTCAAAAAGGTCCATCGTAATAATAAGTAATTATTATTTTCTTTATATATTATTTGACTATTTATGCCGGCAATCCAAAATTGAGAAAAATAATCTCATTTTCCACATGCGCGTCATTCTACCCACGGAATAATCCTCTTTTTTTTATCAACTTCGCTTTTAATTCCTTTGTAATATGTTATGATTTCTGGTTTTTCAGCAGCACCGGTAGTTTCATCGATCTTGCTCTCTTGCTTTTTATTGGAAATATAATATATCAGGACTTTTTTTCACCAAATCCGAATATTGTACTCAGTTTGACTCTTTCCTTGGTATCTAGAAAGTAAGGTGGGATTTCTTTTTTGTTTTTTTCGCAAAGTGCCTACTATAGTTGTTTGGTTATTAGCAACCAAAGTAAAGTAATTATCCACCGTTATCTATTTGTTTAGATAATGTTTTCACCAAAGCGCTGTTTTTTTGGTTGTTTTCCGGCATATATTTTAAAATTGCTGGTATATGTATAATGATTTTGAATCAACAAGAGCATATATTTTTATGCCGCATTTTGCGCGCTTATTTGCAATGTACACACGAAACTTGAAAAAATTCAAACTACTTGAATTCTTAAAATTAATGGACTGATGCCATGAACATTTTATTTGTGTACTTTATACTAAAAAATTGCCCGCCTCGGCACGACAACTTGTACCACAAAATAACAAATATTGCTAGCTAAAGCAAAGGCCAAAAACTGTTGATCTACGCCTTGCAACAATAAGTGTGTACTTTTTGTTGATGTCATCGACAAAGGCAAACAAAAGTAAGAATAACAAATAAGCAATACAAATAAATTTGTATTTTGTTGATGTCATCAACACCTGCAATGTCCTATAAATGACTGTAAGAATTCGTCTATTATGCCATTAAGATCTCATCAATTGTGCCATTTTTTCCAATCGAATACTGTGTTGGACAATTGGTGACAAAAGCTTCAAACATATTCCTCATAGCTGCCATATTCTGTTCTATATTATCACTTTTAGCGCACTTCCTGGCCCAGCTCGCACCCAACAGCAGGCTGGAGAGGCTAAGGTCTATTACTTCTTTGGCTTCTAACATGAGACACAGTAAAAAGGCGAGAAAAGATGTTGCAATGGTTCGGGCACGCTGCGACGAACTACGAGATGCAGCCTCGACGCGTTAAGTGCAAAGAACCACATGAATGAGGGATGCGATCTGACCCAAGACAAGGTCGGGGATAAGGAACAGCTCGAATGTGTGCTGTGTAGGAACCGGCAAACTATCGGGGATATCCTAAGTTCCAAGACATCAAATCGAATCTGATTCATAAGCAGAAGGTTGAAGAGAAACGTCTCGCAGGTCGCTAACAAACACCAGCCGTCACACCCCAAATAACAAATGACGGCAAGTCTGAGGCAGAAGGTACAAAAGCCTGTGGCTACTACTATATCCCAAGCGCCTGTTACTAAGGCACCGGGAGCCGAAGGGGACCTGCGTTCGATCCTGCTAGCCAACAGCAGATCCATGAGCATGTGACCCGAGTAGACAGAATCTACTCGCTTCTGCCGGGCCTAGCGCACCTACAATCGTAATAAGTACGCTGGTAGAGAGTCCCTTTAAGATCCTGTCGGTGAATGTGACTTCGCTGATTGGAATTGAGCGATTGAGATCCTGTCGGTGAATGTGAATTCGCTGATTAGAATTGAGTGAAGGGCTGTACTTTTCAACATATTGCAAGAAGAAGGCACTGATGTACTTTTGGTTAGTGAAACAAAGCTAAACCAAACGCACAAAATCCGGCACAGTTCTCATAAAGTGATTCGAAGAGATACCACACAAGGCGGGGGAGTTGCGATCTTCATTAGAAATAACATAAAATTATATAACGTCTTCATCGCAGAGCTAGAAACACTTTTTCGAGCTTAGACTCGGTACAAAACTTCTTCATTTTAGCCGGCGATTTAAACGCCAAAAATAGTGATTGGGGAAATAACATTCCTAGCACTAGGGGGAGACTACTAAGCCATTGGTGGGTTCTGCAGAACGTAGAGTACAGACTGAGGATACGCTTAAGGGATAGTCCGTCGAATCCTAGGAGCGGCGCCTATCTAGATCTCATGCTGCTTGACTCTCTAGCTGACATGAACGAATGGTCTACTAACTGTCTACGGACCTTCGCATACGACAATTACTGGTAATCAAATTACCAGACGAATTCGCGGAAATAGCAGAATTCGTCCAAACGTTTCCCTTATGTACGGCGCGTTGGCCAAGCTTTACCAGTTCTCTCAAGAGAGCGCTCAGTTCGAGTACCTCCTTCCCACCTTCTAATAGAAATCTGTTAAACTACGAGATTGGCAGGTATTTTAAGCGATACAATATCATTAAAGAGACAATGAACTGTACGATATCACCCCAACAGCATGATACCATGAACCTGTACCGAAACGCGACCATCGACGCACTGCACAGATGGAAAAGTAGACTTCTGATAAGCATCAAACTCAGGTACAGGCGGTTTGCCGACAGAAAAAACTCGGAGGTCAGGACACTGAAGTCACTGATTAAAAATTTCTAACAGTTAATGAAAGAAAATAACAGAATATTTGTAAGTACATACATATGTATGTATATATGTAAATGAAAAAAATATTTCGGAGAAACAATCAGAATGACATTCAGGATCTAAAGCTTCCGAGAACGTCAGATAACGAACGCTTGCTACGAAAAGTCAGCATCAATCCAGAGAGCGCCATCTTGGATGATGATTTCATCGTGAGCGTGGCTCCCCAGGAGAAGATGGCGAGAGTGGGAGCTGTTTTCCAGAAAGTGTATAAGTTGAATGACAGTGTAGTGTACCCACCAAAACAATAACATACACTTCCTACACACTGCATAATACACATTACATAATAGTGTCATGCGACATCAAAAAGCTAAACACTGGACGGCACACGACGAAATGCTGACACCAGAAGAATACAGGCAGGAAAAATTGGAATATAAACATTACGAAGTTCACTGCCCAAGTATTCCGATAGATGTTCGTCATGAATGGCATTTCACATCACAGAGCATACATTTTAATGTGTCATATGAGAAGTGATTCTTTGTGGGAACACAATGCAGTGTAGCCGAAATATCATAGCATGTGACCTACTTGAGATATGCTTTGGAAATGCTACTGGGGGAAATAGTATACAAAGACCAATAGATCAAAAATAAATTCAGATTCAATTTGACCACCTTCAACATTATTTCTCTTTTTGGCAGATCTTTATGGCACTCGTGCCCTGCCCGATGGAAAAGCTAATCCTTCTTTGGCAGATTCCAATGGCATTCGTTCCCTGCCGGATAGTTAGATAGTCCTAGAACACCCAACCTCTTTAACCATGAATGGCGATCCTGCCAACGCGGTCCTGCAAAAAACGATCCCGATCCCGACTCGAACTTGTGAATCTTGCAAAGCCTACGTCTGAGTTGTAGCGCAAAATTCATTGACACTGATCCAATACCAACATCAATGTCAGAAGAATATACACCAGGAGAGCCAGTGGGTGTACCAACTTACACAGCAACACCAAAAACATCAGGCCCTAAGAAGCTCACCATTGAAGAATACCAAAGACGGAATACCATTGACGGAAATCAGAAAATAAAAAACCACACCATCCAAGAAGAAGAGGGGAGGCAAGAAATATAAAGATCGCAAGAGGTTGGCCTACCTCGTCAATATAATAAAAACTCAGGCAAAAGTATCAATACCCTGAAACAAGGCAACTGAGATCTGGACGGAGATGAAAAAACTGAAGAAAACCTGAATGATGAAAAACTGATTGAAAGACGAAGATGGGAAACAACACCACCAAGGAGAACGTGAGGTAAATGAAAAAGTAGACCCGATATAAATTGCCCTATATATGACACTCATTTTAACAATTCTCATATACATTATATTTAAAAAAAAAAACAATTACTATAAGAACTATATCAAACGTTTAGTACTAAGGAACAATGTGAATAATGTTTAAATAAAAAAGAAAAAACAGTCTAACCAAACTAGACAAAATTAAGTAACATTAAAAAGAGTTCAAATAGGGGTTATACGGAACAAATGTGGCATTAGAAACTTGAAGAGATAAAATCGCTTAAACAATATATTGTTTCACATACAGAGAAAGACAAAACCGCAACTCTTGAAAAATTCCTAGAGACATATACAATAACGAAAAAACTTATAATCTCAAACCTAGAAGCATTGAACAAAATGGCAGATTTCAACATTGAGACTGCAATGAAGGTAATATTCACAGGAGCCTTCAATGATCTCGACTCATTTCTAACTCTAGTAGAATTACTGCACAACACTTTGAAAGAGACCGAAAGAACAACTTTCATTGAATTTATTTTTGACGTCAAACTTGCGCAGAACGTCAAAACTGCGTTAGGCTTTGCAACAACGTTGACAACATTAAGAAGTACCTTGAAAGAAATATTCAAAAACCCAACAACAATACCACACGTACACACCATATTGTCACAATTAACACAGAAAAATCAATCGAAAACGTCATACAAAAACAAAGTATTTTCCCTCATTGCCGACTTGAATAGCCTGCAGATAGAAGAATTACCAAGCGAAACAACAGAAGCCGAAAAGAAAGTAATAGAGAGAATCAACCAAAATTATGCACTTACGATTTTCAAGAATGGAATAAATGAAAACATAAAACCAACTACAAATATTTGCAGCTCAGTCCAAGTCTCTATCAGATGCAATAAATCTGGCACTCGAACTAGAAAGGCCATATGATGTACGTAAGAAGAAGAAATTCCAACCATTACAACGGCCACAGAAACAACATAAACAGAAACCACAACAACCAGAGGGACATAATATCCAACTTCCGAACTAACCAATATCCGAATCAATGACACAACCAAAACGACAACATGAGGCAATGATATAATAGTCACCAGTCAAATTACCAGCCGAACTATCCAAACAACAACAATTATAATAACTATTCTCGAGCAAGACAGAACGACTCCCACACAAGAAGTAATTCGAATAGACAGACAAACAACAGGAGAGTCAATGTTATCCAAGACCAGGGAAACGGAAATGGCCTGGAGATCACTACTCCGGTATACCAAAACTAGTAGTATTAAATATCACAGATAGGCCGATTAACTATGGATCAGTATACACATCCGAGCTAAATAGAAGTCAGGGATAACAAAAGAAGAAATACCTACACAATCACTAGGTAAAACATACCTAAATCTCAAACCCGTAAACTATAACACACAAATTCCACATAGTTGAGACGAACTTTCCCATAGCAACAGATGGTATCTTAGGACGAATTTTTTTCACGCAATACATGTGCAAAATAGACTACGAAACTTACACCCTAACGATAACAATAGATGAAAACGAAGTAACCATTCCAATTATAGCAAACAATAACAACATAATAAAAATTCCACCTAGAACAGAAAGCCATATATCCAATCAATTTAAAAGTAACTGAAGGCAGCGTCATACTGAATAGAAAAATTCAGAAAGGAGTATTCATAGCCAACTCAATAATTCCAGGAAAAAGAACATGCCATATTAAACTATCAAATGTAAATGATTTCGATGTAACAATAAGAAACATAAAACCGGAACTAATAAAGTTGGACAACTATAGTGTTATGAAAATAAGAAAAACAAATTATGATAAAGAAGGTTTACAAAAACAGAAAAAGGGACTGAAGATAGGCTACTCTGACCCTGAAACAAGAAAAACACTGACACAGATATTTGAAGACTATCAGGACATTTTTCATTTAGAAAACGAACCACTATCAACTAACAACTTCTACACTCAGAAGCTACTTTGGCGTAAGTATGCGATAGACTACCACAAACACAAAATTCGGAAATAAGAGAGCTTCTAGAAAATGACATAATAGAAAATTCGGTAGGCCCATACATTTCACCATTACTGCTAGTCCCTAAAAAGAGGGATAGAAATATAAAGAAATGGCGACTAGTTGTAGACTTCCGTAAATTAAATGATAAAATTGTTAACGACAAATTTCCACTAATAAAAATTTAAAACGTACTAGACAAATTGGGAAGGGCTGGATATTTTTCCACACTAGACATGACCAGCTCATTTGACCAAATACCGCTAGTTAAGAAAATCAAGACCATTAATAGCATTCTCGACATAAGACGGAAGTACCAATTCAAAAGACTACTATTCGGATTAAAAACATCCTCAATTAGTTTCCAAAGAATGCTAACGATAGCATTAACGCTTTCCTCTATGTACATGACATTATCTTTGGATGTAGTCTAAAACACCATAACGATAACCTAATTAATGTATTCGATAAACTAAGACAATACAATCTCAAGTTGAATGCAAGCAAGTGTCATTTTCTGAAATCTGAAGTCGTATATTTAGGTCATATAATAACAAGTAAAGGAATAAAAAAAGATCCTCCCAAAAATATAAAACAATAAAAAACTATCCAACACCAAAAAATGCAGACGAAGTCAGGAGATTCGTAGCATTCTGCAACTATTACAGGAGATTCATACCAAACTTTACAGAAATTGCAAAAAGCGTTAATTCCCTTTAAAAAAGAAACAGCCATTCATTTGGTCGAACGAATGCACGACAGCATTCACAGAATTAAAGCAAAAACTAATCAACCCTCCAATTTTACAATATCCAAATTTTGACAAACCTTTCATAGTTACAACCGAAGCGTCAGATTTTGCATTAGATGCAGTGCTCTCACAAGGTGAGATAGGTCACGATTTACCAATTTCGTATGCTAGTAAATTCTTACAAAAACATGATATAAACAAACCAATCATAGAAAATTAACTGTTAGCAATCCATTGGGGAATACATTTCTTCAAACCATATCTGTATGGAAGGAAATACATAATAGTTACAGACCACAGACCTTTAATTTCGTTATTCGCACATAAGAATCCATCCTCGAAGATGACGAGAATTAGACTAGACTTATCAGACTTCGACTTTGAGATAATTTACAAGCACGGAAGAATGAACACAAACGCCGATGCACTATCAAGAGTAAAAATTGACAGTGACGTTTTGAAATCTATGATGGTAGAAAATAATAATATAAGCCACAATGATGTTGACTCCAAGGAGCAGATCATGGCAATAACAACGGATATGGCACAAAAGATTGCCAATGAAGATAATAATAACAAGGAGACCTACACATCTCAACAGAAGACTGATCACGTTCACATGTGGGATTGTACATCCATAACTGACGTGAAATATATGAAGAAATTAAAATTTAATTCACGAGTGATAATAAAAAGATAAATAGTACTATTGAAATTAAAGAAAATGAAGTTATTGTAAGCTGCAGCGACAATTTAGCGAAACACGTTTCCACTCTGGAGAAGCTCTATCAAAATTAAAAAGGGTCCCCATAAAAGAAGTAGCGCTAAGTGAATATGATATTATTTGAATATATAAAAAAGAAGGAATTGAAAGAAATATATACGAGTAATACGTTTCAACGAAATGAAATACACTCGCCAATTAGTATATAAAGACCGATAGATCAAAAATAAATTCAGATTCCATTTGACCACCTTCAACATGGTTTCTCTTTTTGGCAGATCTTTATGGCACTCATGCCCGGCCCGACGGAAAAGCTAATCCTTTTTTGTCAGATTCCAATGGAATTCGTGCCCTGCCGCATAGCTTGTTAGATAGTCCTAGAACACACACCCAACCTCTTTAACCTTACAACTTAATTCGCCCAAACCGCCACTTGGAAAACATGTTCCTACTTCAAATTTTCTACATTCAAAATGATATCAAGCATTGTCGATCGGAGAACCTTGGTTTTACTAGGTTCAGTAATTACTTTATGGCAAACACTGCCGTCGCCCGTTTAGGGGTAACATCCTGTTCAATTCGACGGAGAATCTCCGAATCATCTTCGAGTGATTGAAAAGAAAAAAATCTGCGGGAACCGAGGAAATATAGGAAATTAGGCGTCGATTCTGGAGAGCTAGGCAGTGGCAAAGCAGATGTTGGATCGTCTCAGTTTCTTCCTCATCGCCGCAGCTCCGGCAGAGATCGCTGGATCCCGAGTCCCATTTACGGAGCATTGCCCCAATGGAACAGTGTCCTGTGATCACTCCGACGAGCATACGGATCAAGTTTCGGTCCAGCGCCAAGAGCTTCTGTGTGTTTTCGATATTGATGATCTTGTCGTGTAGCTGTCGTTTCTTGTAAGCCAAGACGAGTTGGCTTCTTTGATGATTGATCCGGAATAATGCGCTGATTGGTGGTTGCAATGACATGTCCGCTTCGCTGATGTCCAATTCAGATCCTTGCCTGGCCAATTCGTCCGCTCCTTCGTTCCCTGCGATTGAGCTGTGACCCGGAACCCAACAGAGTTTGACTTTGTAGTGTCTGATGGACTTCAGTGCGTCGCGACATTTCGTCATTACAACGTCATTGTCACTCTTCTGCAGTGTGACTTCGAAAAAAAGTCAGCAGTATTATGATAATTGGAAGTTGATCTTCAACTTCTTCAACATCAGAAACTATTTTATTCAGAACGCCTCTGCCTAGGGCCTCTCGGGACACTAGAAAAAATTGGCACAGGTTCTCAATTTTGACAAACATGTAGAAGCTGCTCTGGCAAGGACCGGGGGCGCTTTCGCTCTGACAAGATGGCTGTTTAATAACAGCCAACTTGATTCTAGGGTGATGGTATTCTGCTATATGGTCTTAATCATGCCTATGGTTGCCTGTGGATGTCACTTCTGGTTCAATATAAGAGCCAGTTTAATGGAAAGTGCAAGTTCAAGAGTACGCTCTTATGGTATTTGTCACCCAACCTGGACGAGGTGTAAATGGTTTGTGTCGAAGATGTTCGTTCACCACTCTCCGGGGGTGGTTGTCCTAGATAGGATTTGAGAGATTTCACTAAATTTGCGTTTGTTGTAGTTTATAGTTACTCTTTTGTTTCCAAGTCATTTAGGTATTATATTGGAAATATACACATAGAGTATGAATTTTGAAATGATCTTATGCCTTCGTCAGCACTTTTTGAACATCTCTCGTTCGTTCTCATTCTTGACTATGGACGGACTTGAACTACAGACCTTCTACTCAATAGTCGGAGATGATTACCATTACGACCACCGAGTCCGAGAACAAAAAATTTTACCCGAATGAGGTCTTATGGAATTGGGCAAGGATTTTACGGGTGGGCAATTTTCTGATGAAACAGATTCGAAGTCACGTTGCAAGAGCAATGACTCCGGTCAATAACCTGATCTTCAGGGCTTATTACCCCAACTACTTTTACCACGAGAGGGTACGACTTATAGCTTTCTACGGCCAGCATTTCTCTATTTAGGCTGATCCAAGATAGATTGGTGGTGACGCTAATCTTCCATGGGGCACGCGATTCCGTGGAACAACGGTTCCTTTGCGAACGGGATGTGGCGCACCGAGAGCCCGACCGCCTCAGGTTCAACAGGTCGAATTTACGAGAATTTTATCGAGAAGACGTCGCTTGACAGCACCAACGTTTTTGGTGGTTGGAGCGGACTACGTTAGTAGTACATTTTGACAGGCCAGCCTCTTCAAAGCAAGGCCCATCTAACACCAATGGCAGGCTAAGGTAAGTTAGGGTAGGTTAGAGAAGGCTAAGGTAGACTAGGGTGGTGGGTAGATTTAGTTACATTATAGTTTTTAAAACAACAAAACGAAAAAAAATATATATATATATTTATACATATAAAAGACAAAAGCATATAGGTATGCATATGGCATAAATAACAAAAGCAATTATAAAATAACAATTATAAGACACAAAATAAAAAAAAATATATATATATATCATATATATTTTAGGTAAGGTGGGTTTAGTTTTAAATTTTACATAAAATAAAAAGTAATCTGACGCTTACTTTTTTTTTTTTAACAAACATTTTCTTAGTTTAGGTTTGAATTTATTTTAATTGTTACAACTTTTTTTTTACAATGTATTGTTTAATATGTTCTGTTAAGTAGTTATAACTTAGCTAAGATATTTAAGCTAGCTTACCCATTTTTGTCTAACGCGGTAGATACTAGTAGTTATAAAAAAATGAAAAAAAAAAAAAAAAAGAGCTTTCTGCTCCGAGCACATCTTTTACTATTACTCAATATTCTATGTATGTATTGTATATACTGCATAATTTTTATTGACTTGAGTATCAACTAACAAACTTTAATTTTAGTAATTCATTGTTATGGTTAAATTTTTGTTACAAGGTTTTGGAAATGCATTAAATTACTATTAATATTGGTGAGAACCTATATTTAAATGATATATTTAGAAATAAAATATCAAAGGAACTATATAATAATAATTAACAAGGATAGATCAGTATATACATACATAGATTTTTAACAAGGTTTCTTGTAAACATAATATTTTTTTATTCATGTTTTTCTTTCTGGAATATTTTTTCTAAGTTTTGAAGTTGCTCGATGTGTTGGTGCCATTTGAGATTGTGGTCAATGATTATACCGAGGTGCTTGAAGCTGTTAATAACTTTAGCGAAAACTTCGCATTTGTCATTTAATATATCGTTGGTGTTGGTATGGAGGTATTGGGTATTGTGAAACTTGATACGGAAGTCATGATATAAAAAGTTGGGTGGTTTTATCTGCTTTAGTTTTGCTTTCTCTGCATTTATTTTGAGCCCATTATCGTGTGACAATGACATCTAGTTCCATTTGCATAATTTTTACGACGACATCGATGTCTCTGTGCGACACAAGTATCGGATATGCGAACACTGTGCTCTTTTTTAACTATTTTATTAATCCATTGGCATATATTACATATAAGAGAGTTCCCAGTTTTGAACCCTGAGGTATACCGTGCATTGTTTCCACTGTTTCCACTTCTTCATTTAAAGGTTTGGCAATTTTACGCAGTATGTTCGAAATTTCAAATAATTTTTCACCCATTCTAAACATTGTCCTCGAAGGTTTCCCAAGACTGTGAATTATCTTTCATGTGATAGGGTATCGAGGGACGTACGAAATCAAAAGAGCTGAAGCTTCGATTAAGTGTGCTAGCGGAATAGCCCAGAATTGGTTGATATTTTTGCCTCTTTGAAATCCATATAGGCTTAGGTTTTATATTTGTCGAGAAATCGTTTCAGTCTCGTAGTTAAATTTTTTTCTTCCGCTATCGTTGTAAAGAATTCACCGGAAAAATATTCAATTTCTGAGCACAAAAAAAAAGCTTGATTTTAAAAAAAATTAAATTATTTAAATATGAGAAAGTACTTGAGAACCACCTCAACAAATATTACTGGATGATCTTACATTTATTATGCATTAAAAATTTTATAGATAATATTTTTGCAGAAGGCATAACCAATAAAATATATAGAAAATGTCAGGAGGTAATTACCACACTTGTACTTCTTCCATAAACCCACATTTCATGAATATTCAGGTGGTGCATTTTTATCAATCCCGCCATAAGCCCAACTAGAACTTCTATCTCAAACAAGTCTGTTTCTTTTGTATCTTACTCCCTTGAAAGTAATGCTTATGTGCACGTATATGTATAAAGTCGTGAATAACACGATATCTTTCAGCATCTTTTCAGTAGTAAACAAATTAAAACAATCCAAAGGTGTTTTAGAACTTTTAATAACTTCACCTTGCACCCCGGGGGGCTTTGTGACAATATTTTCTTGCCTTGTTCATAAACTAGGCCTTACAGGAGGATGTACTAGCCATATAATTCCATCTTTTCCTCCATACATAGGAACTCTTGCAAGTCGTCGCTCTGAACTTGTTTCCTGTAGTCGAGTTCTGTCTACATTGAGTTCACGCGCCGCTCTTGACCTTTCAACTTGTAGCCGCAGACGTTCATCACAATGTTCATTCGAATCCTGCGTACATCATTCTGTAGCGTTTGCCATGGTTTGATTTGTTGACGTAGAAATGAGATCTCCGATGAACTCTCTAGAAGGGGCTCACAGGAGAGTTTCTCATCACCAGAACCCGCCTTAAGTCTACCTACTTCCATGGTCAAATCTGACAGTGCATTGATTATTTTGAATAAAAATTGTGATGACTCCAAAAAAGTATGACATGTTTTAGAATAAAATTGATTATCAGATGAGATGATACTTACATACGGTTGATTGATAAAATGAAGATTTAAAAATAAAGAACTAATATTGATTTCACAATATAATATTCAAAAAATTGACACAATATCAGTTTGCACAATACAATATTCACCATATGGAACGCAGCACCATATATTTTCTATATTTATAAACTAAACAAAGCAAAAATAAAAGAAAACATAATTGATAAAATATTAAATATCAATGTTATTTTTGCGATATTTACATCAAAACAACGCAATGGAAACTAATAATATTTGAACTACAGAAAAAATCAGACACATAAATTAAAATTACGTGAGTTGCCGCGCAGTGAGCAGTGTGCCGCCAAATGGGATACAGCGACCACAACTCTTGCCTCCTGCAATGATTAATTAGGACTCTTGATGTTGAAAAATATGTATACTGTTTTCAAAAAGTCATAGTTTTTCCTTAGCGGGCGGCAGAATGCTCATAGCGCGAACACTATAGGGTTAATAACTTACTCAACGTAGTCGTCAATGTCCCGGTCTGTTGCGTTAACAATTGCCAGATTTAATCCCGCCTTTGCATTTTCATAAACACTGACTACATACGTATTTTCTGAAAAAATCGGTTTTTCGTCATTCCAGTTTACCAAATTAACTTTTAGATCCTGTGTTCTGACATGTTTTCTATTTCCGTGTTCATGTGATTTTATCTAGTAAAACCAGTAGTTTATTTTATTTTTATTATAACATGAGAGATTTCAAATTTCGTCAACTGTTACCTCTAAAGTAAATTCTCTCCAAAATGTATCTTCATAATCTAAGGAGCTTGCTTTTTTCACATTAATTCGAAAAGCCGTTTGCTTATAACCAGAAGTTGGAATGAGGTCAAATGCTTCCGAATACATAATATCACCTTTATAACTAATCGAAACGTTATAAGTAGCGTTAATACCCTTAAAATAAAGAAAAAAAAAATGGTTACACGTATACATATATGCACACCCCTGTAAATGATATAAAATGTAAATATTATAACAATCAGTAATGTAACAGTCCGATCGCGACTCGATCTGTTGAAAATACCTAGTTGAGAGAGATGCTTCGCCATGGTTCATCCAGCGCTTTTCAAAGTGCTCGCATCTGTTGTGCCTCTGTTGTACTTAACTGGATAAAAACGACGCAATCAATGCACCATTGCTGAATCATTTATAATAATGGATGAAGGAACACAATCGTCATCACTGCCATATAGATTCGTACCTCAGCATATAAAATATATGTATGTACATAAGCTGGGAGAGCGGCTATGGTGAAATCAAATAAGCCTACACGTAGGTGAGCGAGAATTGTGATTGTCAAACAAAATAAAGGACAATGTGTGCATTAAAAATAGTTTCATTTAAATTTCATTTAAATTCGTTACTGAATTTACAATAGTGATTGTAAAAGGATTGGAAAAGGATATAAGAAATTGGAATTACTCCGAAGGGATTTTCTTAATCATAAAATAATTGTTTGTTTAAACTGAAATTACAAAACTGAAAAATTTAAAATTTAAAATGAAAAACAATATCATTCTGACTATTGTCCATTGCCAGTCATTACTTTTTATTATATTTCGAACACCATGTTAGAAAAACCTAGTAATGTAATCGACAAATGGACCCATTTTTCGAAATCCTCGTAAGAAGTAATGTTCTGCTCCCACAGTCGTAGATTAAAACAAAATATAATCAGGAAGGAATAATGAGAGAATACGGCGTTTGCAAAAGACTTCTCATTTGAGTGTTTTGATATGTTTCGATCGCCTTAGGACCTGCGGGTAGGCATTGCCGTGTTGCAAAATTACTTCGTCACGTCATTCGGTATTCTCACCATTTTTCCTTCAAAACGCGTCTCGATCGCATAAATGATAGCTCTTTTATAGATAGCATGAGTTTGGATCTATTAATATTTGGTTTAGCTCTTGAAATTTTGCGAAATTTTGCATGTTGGATATGTTCCCCGTCGTCCAAGCAAAAAACAAAACGTCTGAACCACCTCGGCTTGGTCGGCTAAGACATGGTAACCATACATTTCCACTAAAATACAATGACTATCGGTAATTTTATTTTCCATATTTAAAAAATGAAGTAAAACTTTCAACAAATCAACACATCCGGCATATTTTGGTAAGGGACGAAGTGTTTATATTCACATTCAAACTAAATGATATATAGATATGAGTTAGGTAACAAATGAAGAATTAACTACCAACGCCACCTTTAAGGCAAATACGAATTAATTTCAATGTAAAAACAAATTATATTAGGTAGATATTTTTATATATTTTTTTTACCTTTTCTAATTTTTCCCTAATTTTTTTAAGCTAACTAAAAAATAGCTGTACTATATAACACCTGTTTTGATGGAGGTCGTTATCTTTCGAGTTATTTTTTAAGTTTGGAAATAACAAGAAGACATGAATAGCCAATTCTATAATTTTAGCAACCCAACCCGCTCAAGTGTGCCATTGTGGACGTTTTCCATGATTTCCTCGTTCAACCGATGTAATGTTGCTGTTGTCATGGATGGCTCTGCTGCGACACATCATTAAATACATTCTTCTTCTTTTCCTTTTTCCGGCGTTGTTATGGTCAGAAGTGTAGGACCATAACTTTCCCACTTAACTGCATTCCTACTGGTCCGCTTGTGGGGTCCGCCGGTTTGACCTCAGAAAGTAGCGGCAGGCTTCCCGGGTTGGGATTACTTCATCGCTGAGGCCAATCAAAAGCTGGTGTTTTTGCATTTGTTTGCACCAATTGTTTTTCGGCCTGCCTTTTTTTTTTTTGTTTTGTGACACGGGCATGCTCTAGATTTTTTTGTTTGATCTTACTCTTACAACACCGGTGATCTCCAGTCGTGTCAACCCACCGATTTGCATGTACACTTGTGGGGCAGTTTAATGGTGGTATATGTGTCCCTAGGCTCACCTTGGTGTTTTCTAAATTGCCTAGATGTGATTTTTGTTTACCTTTGTTTTAGTCGCCTTTTACGACAAGCGAGAGGTATCGCTGCAGAGATATTCTTAACCCGTCCCTGCACGGAAAACATCATTAAATACATTATTTACATTTTCTTTTGTTTATTTGTTTGACTGATTTCTATCGTTCTTTTCTGATTTTAATCGTGTTGTAATATATTAATATGAGTGGAATGAGCGGCGTAAGCAAATCGGGAATGATCAATGTAAGTAGTCTTAATTCTTGGAAACTAAATTACTTGAAGTACATTTTCACGAACTCTTGTGTTAATGTTATTTGTGTTTGTGAGACTTGGTTTAGGCAATGATGAGCAATATAATACACCAAATTATATAATGTTTAGACATAACAGGTTTACTGACACATGGGGTCTCTTAAGTGTAATACACATATTATTGGAAAAACACCCATCCTAGTCAGTGAGTTCTTATTTGCTCAAATCCATGCGCCTACATTCCCGATCGTACTTGTTCTCCTGAACCATTTTTCTTTGAGCTCTCTGAATTCTCTGCCAGGTATGAAAACATGTGCATGTGGTGACGTTAATATCAATCTACTGCTTAATGGTTCCTGCGCAACTCAAATAAAGGACTTAATCTCTTCGGTTGGGCTCGAAATTTTCAGTCAAAAGTACGAGATACTCCTTTGCTCTTCGGGCGCTTTGGCGGGGCGGAAGGTTTTAAGAGGTCAATGACCTCTTTTTTTGATGGATGAATGGATAAAAAGATGGATAATAATACTCCAGGTGGCAACCGCAATCGCCGAAATCCACCCGCGATCGGGGAGATCGGGGCAAGGATTCTGGAAGCCAAACCACTCATTCTTAACTCTCCGGCAGCCCGGAACGACACCGACTCCTGTGGCTCATTGTCCGACCACCTGGTTGGATTGAGAATGAGTGGTGCAACCAACAGAGGCGGGACGGACGATGGCGCGACACGGGAAACCACTAAGGTTGAACAAGCCCCAGAATTGGGACGTACTGCAGATTGCACTGCTAAGTGGCAAAAAAGAAGGAGAAAGAGGCGTACCCGAAAATCGTGCAAAAAGGCTGGCACAGCCGAAGGCTCGAAGGTTGAAGGCGAACCTCTGGGGAAAGCAGTCAAGAGTATTAGATCCGCGGAGGTATCCCCTACCAAAACCCATCCGACTACTAAAGTCTGCTGCAGGAGGCACAATCATGCCAGCACTTTTGCGCCTCAAACACACCTCCTCTTATTGCTGACGGTCAAATCCTCAATAAGAGCGTGCCAGGCTCCAAAACTGACGGAGCTGGAGGTGTTCAGGGTCCTGTTATGGCCGGCGCCATTGCCGAAAAGGGCGATGATGCTGACAAACAAACTCTGATCGCAGAAAGCAAAGCGGTTTTGGACCCCAACAAACCTAAAGCTGGCAGAGCTGTTCCAAAGCAGCGTCGGAAGGGAGCAGAAGCTCCAACCGAAAAGGTAAGAGCGCTCGCAAACGAAAGACGGCTACCGGGGACAAGCTTGCTGGGGAGAGAGAACGTGATGTCTCCTCCTTTGACGGTGCGACGGGTAATCGGAGGTAGATGCGGCGATCAACAAAGATCAAAGCAAAAAAAAGACTGCTCCTCGAAGGCGGGTACTTCACACAACAAAACCCTTCCCTCTGGAAAGGAAATACAAGTGACCGTAAAGAGTCGAGACAAGCACCTCTCCTACAAAGCGGCAACCATCTTATCTGAAAAGGCCAGGATAGGCAAGGCTGGCAGTGACAGCAGAACGACCAGCGCAGATTGCCAACACTACGAGGAGCTAGCCTCAGCAACGCGCTTCTGTATTCAGGTTGAGAGGTCTGATGAATGGTACTTTGGTGGTGAGCTGTTCCTCACAGCAGACATCTGTCTGGATCAGGAGCATGGTGCCGAAAATCCCTCCCCTGGGAACTACTACCTATCATGTAGTTAGTCTCCCAAAATTAACGCGAGTTACGTCAGCGCCCAACATTGCCCCATCAATCGGAAATGCTGATGCTAAAGCCAACATTTCTGATGTGCAAAATAATGGCTCAACGATCGAACATTGCAACATTGACCTAATTAAGGCAAAATACGGCAAATTAAACCAGGGAATGCTAAGGTTAGCATTTCCTTGCAGTCAGTGGATCAATGTTCGAACGAATAAGAACAAATAAGAGAATGCTGATTGGAGAAATGTTCGGTGGGCGGCACTTCCCTTGGAAAAAAGATATCATAATAAAATTGTTCTCCAAAAAGAAAAGTGTTTTTCATTTGTCCGTAGTGAATAATACTACGTAAGTCGCGCACCATTTGCTGAATTCCGGGAAAACCTTGAAACAAGCTGAAAGTGCTGGGGCGACTTCGTGCGCAGAATCGGGGACTCGACACGAGGGCCTTGACTGTCTATTCCTACAAAGAGTAAAAGAGCTCTCTGGAAAAAGAGGGCTTCACTCTGGTTGGGATTGGACAACGGCTCTGTCGAGACCCTGATATCCGCGAACGACTCACTTCCGTACTTCGGCCTTGGTAGGATTTTATTCCATTTTAATGCTAACTAGTCGAAGGATGGAACGTGTTCCGCAGTCTAAATCTATGATTTTCACTCAGATTAATCTACAGCAGTGCAAGGCTGCTAACGCTCTTCTCAGTAGCAGAATTGCATGCAGTAGTACAAATCATCACATTGTATCCATTCAGGAACCATGGCTGTGGAATAAACTCCTGTGTGGTTTTGGTCGTATATGTAATGCTACGATTCTTTATGATGAGCGATCCGAAAGGCCTAGGGTCATCCTCATCATATTGAACACGCTATCGGCAACCAAACTTGGTCAATTCTGTGGAAAAGATCTGGTGACTGCGAAAGTTAGCTACAAAGCGCACGGGGAAATTGAACACTTTGTCGAGGCGTCAAAATACTGTTTGGGGCAGCTAAAAATGCAACCGGAGAGGAGACCATCTTTTAAACTTCATTCTTTCGTTTCTCAACCAACCTTTGTGACGGTGAGACGGCAAGAGTGATTAATCTTACCCTGTCTAATAGTCATGTAAAGGCCATCGCTAACTGGAGAGTCTTACCAGATGTTACGCTGTCAGACCACAGATACATCGAATTCCATTTGAAGTGTGGGATCTCCGCCTCGCAGCCCAAGCGGAATTCGAGAAAGATGGACTGAGCTTGAGAAATCCATTCTAGCCATGCCTAAATTCAAAACAAAGCAATTGGTGGAGGATGCCGTTCATACCCAGAGCTCGTATGTCTTGTCAACAAACCTCCCAACAGGAAGCCGGTTCACTGGTGGTGGAACGCTGAACTAGAAAGATGACTGGAATAAATATCGATCGAAGCAGAGGGAATATAAGAAGCTTATTCGTAAATCGAAAAATGATTCCTATAAGTCCTTCTGCGAAGAGATCAAATCCCTGAGTGCGACCAGCAAGTTGGTTAATGTTCTCAAACGAGGAAAATCGACAAAGCTGGATGTACTCAGAAAGTCTGATTATACCATCAAAGAGTCTAAATCAGAAACTCTTAGTTTACTGTTGCAGACCCATTTCCCGGGAAATCAGACTGTCATCGGCTCGTTGCACACTTTTTCATTAGAAACTGCGACTGAAACGATGAAAAAAACTCGGCGTAACTGGTATGTTGCGTCACGCGTGGCAACTACTGAAGCCATCGAATTTGCTGTGGTATCTTTAGATGGCTTTAAGTCGCCGGGCACTGATGGGATATACCCTGTTATGCTGCAAAAAGGTATAAGACAGCTGCTTCCTACTTGCCTACATACCTTTTCCTTGGCGGAGGGTGAAAATTGTCTTTATTCCCGAAATAGGAAAAGAAGATTACTCACTCGCCAAGAGTTTTAGACGAATCAGTCCAACATCCTTCTTGTTGAAAAGCATGGAGTTGCACGTGCGCAAAGTTGCCCTTCGAATGCATGCACTCTCGGACATGCAACATGCTTATCAGGAAAATCCTGTGAGACTGCGCTTCAAAACCTAGTTGGGAGAATCGAATGCGCTCTCGAAAGGCATTTTCGTCGACATTGAGGGAACTTTTGATAACGCTACTTTCGACAGCATGTGTAGCGCCGCTAGACGGCATGGCGTAGATGAAACACTGGTTCTGTGGATCAAGGCAGTGCTTGTGCACAGGACATTGATCGCTGATGCATGCCTCAAGTCTGGAGTAAACAGGGGCTGCCCGCAAGGTGGCGTCTTGTCTTCGCTGTTATGGTGCATGTGGGTCGACTCTCTGCTCGATGCTCTCAATGCCCAGGCCTATGCGGATGATGTTGCTGTTCTCTCTGTCGGCTCATGTTTAGCGAATGTCTGTCTCAAAGCAAAGGCGGCGCTAGATGTGATCGAAGACTGGTGCACGAGAAATGGGCTGTCGGTTAATCCTCTTAAGACTGATGACGTTCTCTTCACGAAAAGGAGGAAAAATACTGGCATTACTCAGCTGGTGCTAAAAGGTATTCCCATCCCGATATCCAAGGAAGCTAAGTATCTGGGAGTCAACCTAGATAGCAAGCTTCTTTGGTCAAAACATGTTGAGTTCAAAACCACCAAAGCGCTGTCAGCTTTTTGGCAATGCAAAGGTGCCTTTGGCAAAACATGGGGCTTATCGCCCATCTTACACGGCAATGATAAGACCGATAATCTCATATGCATCGGTTGTTTGGAGCTGCCAGATGCTATGATGAATCTTCCACCCCTTGACATATATATCAGAGGGTGTGCATTGAAAGTCATTTCTCGCCTGGTCTTTGGTACAACTTGCATTGGAGTGAAGGTGTACTTGCGGGAGAAATATCCTACGACCCCTGTATCATGGATATGCCTTCTGACGCAATGACACCTGCCATCCTACTGCGCTGTAACTTCACAGTCACATTTTCATGGAATGGAATGTCTTTGCATTTTCACAGATGGCTCCAGGACTGGGCAGAGATCCGGTGCTGGAGTTTCCTTTGAGCGCGAAAACATTCGACTGCACTTCTCGTTAAGAAAATATCGTCTTTCAATCGGAGATTTACGCAATCCTAATGGCCATGCACTATGTTCTGAAACACAGGTGGAGGGGAAAAAGCATATGCTTCTGCAGTGACAGCCAAGCTACACTCAAAGCTGTGTCCAACCCTCTATCCAACTACAAATCAGTGCATGAACACAAGACCTTTTCGAACAAAGTCGGAAGACTAAATTCACTTATGGTAGGCTTATATGGGTCCCAGGTCACTCTGGAATCCCAGGAAACGAAATCTCCCAGATGAGAGTTTCTCAGGACCTGAACCCTTAGGTCTATCTGCTTCCACGGTCAAATCTGACATCAGCGAATAGGTCTTTAATGCACACAGTCCTAGATGGAGGGAATATCCAGGATGCAGGATGACTAAGCACGTACGCCCTGATGTCTGCAAGAAGTCCGCAACATTTTTCTTATCCTTAAGGAGAAATGATTGCAGAAGGCTTACGGGCCTTACACTTTTGCCAAGCGTCTGTACGTGCTTGGTATCAGTAAGACGCCTACCTGTGCTGCATGTTACGAGGAGTATGACACAGCAGAACACTTTTCTGCGACTGTCCCGCCTTCGCTCGCGCACGGTTGCGCACCCTTATGGCCGACGTAGTTGGTGCCGATTCTTTAGCTCTACATCACTGAAGCCCCTCCTCACTTTTCTCCGGACAACGGGGATAATACAATAAATACAAAGTGTCTGTCTGGTAGTACAACGGAGCAGTATTTGTATTGTATTGTATTTTCAGTTATTACACCCTTCTGCACCACTAACTTTTTCTATTAGAGACTTCTCGTCTGTTAATATTGGAAATCTTCATTATACTGCCTCTACAGCACCATTGTATGTTTGCCGTTTTTTCTCTGAGCCTGATGTTAAACTAAAATGTTTTCAAGAAGTATTAACAGACTTATTTTATCAATATTTGCCAGTTAAAAGAGTTAGGGTATAATGCCGAAGTCATAAATGTTAAGTTGTGAGTGCCAAAGTCCGTAATAAACTGTGTAGTAAATGGAAACAGAGACCATCTGTTTCTAACTGGGCGGCGTATAAAGCGATGCGCAATCATTCTACACTTATTATAAGAAACTCCAAGGGAAAATATTTCGCATCCAAATTAAGCACGTCTGTTCCTTCTTAGAAGCTGTGGAGTAACCTAAGGCAATTTGGGGTATCCAAAGCCAAGAGTGATTCCAAGTGTGAGATTGATCCTGACACTCTTAATAACAGCTTTCTCTAAAATACAGTGAATAAAAACTTTGATTTCTCGAGAAATACTCCCTTGTCTCTTATAAAAGGGATTGGTTTTGAAATTTAATCTGTAACGGAGGCGGAAGTTTTAACCTATGTGGCAAATATTAAATCCAACGCTTTCGGTGAGGGTGGGATACCTCTGCATTTCATAAAAATGATTCTGTCTCACTGCATATCGCATTTGACACACATAATTAACCACTATACAACCATGTCTTATTTCCCCAAACAATGGAAAATAGGTAGAATTATATAGGTTGCATATTCCTGATTCGCCGGATTATTTTAGACCTATAAGCATCTTACCGTGTCTGTCGAAAGTCTTTGAGAAACAATTGCTAAACAGGTTTTTCAGTATCTCACTGATAAGTGTTTATTGTATACAGAATAACCTGGTTTCAGAATTCACCATAGCAGCTCCACAGCTATGATTAAAATATTGGAGGATATCAGGGAGATATATGATAATGGACATATCGCGCTTCTCTTCTTGCTTGATTTTCAAATGCTTTCGACAAAGTGGACCACAAAATCCTTTGCTTAGGCAGAAATTTTGTTTCTCTAAATTAGCTATTGAGCTTCCTCAAAGCTTTCTTTTAAATAGATTTCAAAAAGCGCTTACTCAAAATACTTCCTCCGCTCTTTTACCAGTTAAACAGGGTGTTCCTCAGGGATCAATACATGGTTATATTAAATTTCCAATTTTGGGGAGAGTATGATAACTTTGGCGCCAAAAATTGATAACGGTTTTTTTGTAGAGGGGTCAAAAACAAGCATTTTTTACTATGGGAGGGGAGGTCTATTTCGCCTCGTTTAGGAGGTAGGGACAATTTTAGGCAAAAATGATTTAAAATGAAAAAAAAAACAACGGCAACATTCACAATGAAATACTATAATGGTTTCGAAAGCCAAAAACTTCAAAAATTCAAAACAAAGCAATTGGTGGAGGATGCCGTTCATACCCAGAGCTCGTATGTCTTGTCAACAAACCTCCCAACAGGAAGCCGGTTCACTGGTGGTGGAACGCTGAACTAGAAAGATGACTGGAATAAATATCGATCGAAGCAGAGGGAATATAAGAAGCTTATTCGTAAATCGAAAAATGATTCCTATAAGTCCTTCTGCGAAGAGATCAAATCCCTGAGTGCGACCAGCAAGTTGGTTAATGTTCTCAAACGAGGAAAATCGACAAAGCTGGATGTACTCAGAAAGTCTGATTATACCATCAAAGAGTCTAAATCAGAAACTCTTAGTTTACTGTTGCAGACCCATTTCCCGGGAAATCAGACTGTCATCGGCTCGTTGCACACTTTTTCATTAGAAACTGCGACTGAAACGATGAAAAAAACTCGGCGTAACTGGTATGTTGCGTCACGCGTGGCAACTACTGAAGCCATCGAATTTGCTGTGGTATCTTTAGATGGCTTTAAGTCGCCGGGCACTGATGGGATATACCCTGTTATGCTGCAAAAAGGTATAAGACAGCTGCTTCCTACTTGCCTACATACCTTTTCCTTGGCGGAGGGTGAAAATTGTCTTTATTCCCGAAATAGGAAAAGAAGATTACTCACTCGCCAAGAGTTTTAGACGAATCAGTCCAACATCCTTCTTGTTGAAAAGCATGGAGTTGCACGTGCGCAAAGTTGCCCTTCGAATGCATGCACTCTCGGACATGCAACATGCTTATCAGGAAAATCCTGTGAGACTGCGCTTCAAAACCTAGTTGGGAGAATCGAATGCGCTCTCGAAAGGCATTTTCGTCGACATTGAGGGAACTTTTGATAACGCTACTTTCGACAGCATGTGTAGCGCCGCTAGACGGCATGGCGTAGATGAAACACTGGTTCTGTGGATCAAGGCAGTGCTTGTGCACAGGACATTGATCGCTGATGCATGCCTCAAGTCTGGAGTAAACAAAAAGCGCTTACTCAAAATACTTCCTCCGCTCTTTTACCAGTTAAACAGGGTGTTCCTCAGGGATCAATACATGGTTATATTAAATTTCCAATTTTGGGGAGAGTATGATAACTTTGGCGCCAAAAATTGATAACGGTTTTTTTGTAGAGGGGTCAAAAACAAGCATTTTTTACTATGGGAGGGGAGGTCTATTTCGCCTCGTTTAGGAGGTAGGGACAATTTTAGGCAAAAATGATTTAAAATGAAAAAAAAAACAACGGCAACATTCACAATGAAATACTATAATGGTTTCGAAAGCCAAAAACTTGTTCTTTAATCTGAAATTTAAGTTAAATTATTTGTATAAATAATTTTTGAAAAATTCGCATGCAAACTCAAAAATTTGATTAAAAAATTGAAAAAAAAAAGTTTAGACCTAGCCATAAATTTCAGGATTTATTTTATAGTTGAACTTGGCTTGCTTCGCGAGTTAAGTAATTAAAACTCTGTTTTTGCATGTGGCTGGTCTCGCTCTCACAACTTCGTTGTTCCCCAAAGAAACGTTTCACTTTTGTTGTTGTTGTTTTTTCATACACATGTGGTAAAGCATGTAGTTATTGATATTTACAAAGGTTCAACCTTAGTGCGAATCGAGTGATTTTTTTCTGATTAAGTGATGGCGGCTAAGCATCCTCTAATCCATCCAAAATTACAAAACTTCTTAATATTTCGTTCGTTCGCGGGTTTGGTGTCGACCAACGAAAAAAGCATTGCGTTTTTAGAAAAAATTGGTATAATTCCTTCTAAAATTTCAACTTCCCCACTGAGTTGCAACTTACCGATGAAGGTGGAAATATGTAAAAACATTAAGTTCGGATGTGGCGGTGCTCAACAAAAAGCTCTAAAAAAAAGGTGACAAAAGTTGTAGAAATACAATTAACCCATCTATCGGCACATTTTTCCATGGGCCACAATGTCGGTTAGAGATTCGCGAGGTGCTTGCGATAATTATCTCTTTTGTCATAAAAATGCCTGTGAACACGATTTTCCAGATAAATTAATTACATTACCTCCAATTTTTTTTTTAAATATTATTCTAAATCATTATTTTAAAATTAGCATTTAACCGCTTGGCGCCATCACGACAATAAAAGCGAACTAAGTAAATCTAATATAATATATTACTTTAACTATTATCGTGATATAGCCGAAATAAGAGCGTCACACGTTGATGTCAGCATTGGCGGCGAAGAAAAAACTGTGAGACTAACGAGACTTTTCTTACAGTAAGAAAATATCACAGAGGCCGTGTTAGCGAACAGATGTCAATCGTGGTATTGGGGTTGTTTTGCAAAGAAAATAAGGTCGGACGGTTCTTTAAAGTGAACTCTAAATGTAAGGCCTACGTTAACTCCAACACCAGTCGTATTTGTATTGATAGCGCATGTTGTATGTTGCGTATGTATGCGTATGTTGAGAAAATGTTGCCAGTAGATTTTGAGAAAATTTCTAGTTCTACGACCCATGAAGTGGCGAACCACAGCAAAGGGGAATATGTTGATAAGACCGATGCAAGCAACACTATTAACGATCTGGAGAATCAGCACAAGCTTCTAAAAAAAATCTCTTTTATGCCGCAAAACTACGCACCTCCTTTACCACTTTTCTTTTATGGAAAGTACTGACTTGAAAAAAAAATATAAGGACGACTTGGGCTCCCAAATCATGGAATTTTTACTAGACGTAAAAAAAGTGTTTCCAGGTTTTATCGATGGTAAAGAAAGTGTGGGTTTGCAACTAAAGGAATTCGACCCTCCCACCGTTCACAGTGAGAACCAGTGAAACAACCTCGGCTTCTCATTGTCAGCGTAAACTCAACGAACTCGACAGTAACACCAGTACGGACGATGATTTCATTGACGAGATACCTTTTTAAAACATTGAAAATTGACTTAACCATTTTTAACTAACTTCAGACTTACTTACACCCCCACTGACTAAGACGTGGAATGCAATGCAATTCTACCTCCTCGTGGTGCATTCTGGGTAACGCTAAAGGAATTGCTGTACTTTACTTACAAAGATGAACCCATCATCAATATATTGACATCGAAGTCTTGCATCGGGTCAATGGAAGTATATACATACATCTAACCTCGCACTTACCCCAAATCCTACACTGGGCCAAGCAGGTGGGTTTCCGGGGGGGCAGCAATTCCATAAAAAAATACTTTTAGTAATATTCGATTTTCTCAAAAACTAGAAGACATAAAACCCTTCGGTTTTTTGTGTTCAATTCAGATATGAGCATTGACCACAAAAAGCCAATTTAGCACTTCTATTGATACTTAAAAAACAAAACCGGTCAAAACTTTTTTTTTCAATTTTTTGGTAAAATTTTTGAGTTTGCATGCGATTTTTTCAAAAACTTTTTATACAAATAATTTAACTTTAATTTAATATCCATATTAAAGAACAAGTTTCCGGCTTTCGAAACCATTATAGTACTTCATTGTTAGTGTTGCCGTTGTTTTTTTGTTTTAATTGTCCCTACCTCCCAAACGGGGCGAGATAGACCCCCCTCCCATAGTAAAAAGTGTTTGTTTTTGACCCCTCTACAAAAAACCGTTATCAATTTTGGCGCCAAAGTTATCGTACTCGTGTCTCAATGTTTATTACCCTCTTACCTCTCCTACCCTCTGTCTGTAAACAACATACGAAAGTTAATCTCTATGCTAATGACCCCCAAGTTTACTTATTGAAGCCACTGTCAAAAATTGATGAACTTGTACCCAATCTAAACGAGGAACCTCTCTAGTATTTTCTCATAGTCTATTTCAAACGGGTCAATGCTAAGCCCAAAAAAGTGACAGGCTGCACTCATTCTAAGAAAAAAGTTAACCCTTAATACTATCCTCGATATCCTACTCTCTGGAAATAAACCTAATGTGGTGCTTAATATGACTAATTTGGGCTTTGTTATCAATTCTAACCTTTCAGGATACGACCATACAAACTATATCGTTCGAAAAATTTATTTATGTCTCCGTAAATTATGGATCTCTGCAAGTTTCGCCGTTGTCAGTACAAGCCAACACTTAGTAAAAACTCTTATACTACCCCTAATCACATTCTCTGAAGCCGTTTACTGTATAGGTAATATTGATAGTCTATCATTTCAAAAACTACAATTTGCATATTTCCGTTAGATATATTCATGGATTACGACGATATTAGCATGTATCTCAAATTGCCCATGGTATATTAAACACATATTTAAAGCAATACCTTGATGCAAGTGTATGTGCCTTCATCCTAATGAATAGGACTCCGGTGTATTTATATGATAAACTTAATTTTACTCGTTCAACCCGATCCCTGTGAATAATTCCGCGGTATTGCTGTTATATATAGGTTCGAAGTTGTTCTGTTAGTGAACACCTTACTTCAGAATATTGACTAAATAAAAACATATTGTTTTTTTTTTTGTTTTTTATGTGTATGAAAAATCCTAATAATTGTTTTGTGGATTCAGTTTTGAATAATAAATACATATAATAAATATCCGTCATCATTAAATTCAAATTCAGAAAAACACGTGAGCATATCTATCCATACTAATTAACTTTGTTAAATGCACACCTTCCATTTTAGCTTGCACAATATAAGGTCTTTGTCAGTCCTTCTGCAGCTTAGGCAGAACCCCTTTCTTCTCTTGCGTGCGTAAAGCCAAATTTTATTCCCCATATGAAAAGGTGCCTGGCGCTCAGGTCGTAACGATATTTTATCCTCTTACTCCAATAGAGTTTTCTGATTGAAGGAGTATGCTGTCTCTAATCGTTTGTTCAGATCTTCGATATAGAAGAGCTAATATGTCGAGAGAGGCCGGTAAGAAGTTCGGGAGGCAGCCTTAGTTCCCGTGCGAAAGCTGGGAAAGGTGTTTGTTTAGTCGCTTCATGGACTGCGGTTCGATTTGCTAATAGCAGGAGTGGTAAATTGGTATTCCAGTATCTTTGGTATCTTCTGTGTTCTTTCCTTAGTAGCCTAGGAAAGTGCGACCAAATCGCTTCATCATGCCATCGTTTTTGTTATATCAAGTTTTTCCACAACCTATCGGAAAACAATGGATTCGAAATTTCTCCCCTGGCCTGAATGCAGCTGAAATGGTGTGCCCAAGCGGGAGAAATCATGAACGATAAGCGCTTCTGATACCTTTTCAGCAGTATGATCCGGAAGGGGGATTGCTTCGGGCCATTTGGTGAGATAGTCGCAGAAAACTAATATGTGTCTCTTTCCTAACTGGCTGCTCTCTAATCGGGCACGTTGCCGGCAGTCAGATTCTATACAGGGACGACGAGATAATGCATCTGCACTCAGATGTTTCCTGCTCGGTCTATGTTCCACCTCGAACTGCTATAACCGTTCTAATCAACGAGCAACTCTTCCGTCTGGTTCAAGAAGATTGACTAGCCACCGGATCGAATTATGTGTTTGTAGTAGAAAATCTGTTTGTAGTAGAAAATGTCTTCTGGTCGCGAAAACGTTCTGTTATACTATTCTTTTACTTTCTCTTGGCCATCCTGTAATTGGGATGAAACCTCTCCACTTGCATGCTGACTAGCGTCTGTATCAACAATAAACATGTCAACATGGTTAGGTTAGGCAAGTATGGGCGAAACAAAATGAATTTTTGCTTAAGCTGATTAAAGGTATCTTCACATTCGTCATTCGAAACAGTCAAGGACCTTGATATGGCCGAAAAATGTCGTGACTGACTTACATTTTTGTCTCGTCCTTGGTCACAGCTGATACATTTTCTGGATGGATGACAATGCCAGAATCAGACACAATAGGTATTTTTTATTATGCCACATGATCGGATCTGGATCAGACAAAATAAAAACAGTACGCATCAACGAGTAGCCAATTAGTAGTCCGGTTAATAATGGAAAATAATTTCATTCAAATGGCTGCCTCGGCTGGCCATGCAGTAGCCTACACGATCGGTCCAATTTTTAAGCACATTATCGATTGTGTGCAGCTGTATTTCACCAATGGCTTCACGAATATTGTCCTTTAAAGCGTCAATTGTCTCTGGCTTGTCGGCGTAACACTTATCTTTGACGGCACCCCACAAATAATAGTCCAACGGTGTCAAATCGCAGCTCCGAGGTGGCTAAACGACATCAGCTCTGCGGCTGATCTTCAAAAACAGGGCGCAAAACATCGGGTGTAGCTTCGGCTGTGTGGCACGTAGCGCCATTCTGTTGAAACCAAATGTTGCCAATATCCTCCTCTTCAATTTTTGTGAACAAAAATTCGTTCAACATGGCCCGATAACGATCGCCATTGACTGTAACGGCCACTCCTTGCTCATTTTCGAAGAAAAATGGCCCAATTATGCCTCTGGACCAAAATCCGCACCAAACAGTGGTTTGTTTTGGGTGCACCGGCCTTTCAATGTATGCGTGCGGGTTTTCTGTGCCCCAAATGCGACAATTTTGCTTGTTTACATACCCGCCAAGATCAAAATGAGCTTCATCTGAAAAGATGATTTTTTTGGCAAAATCGGCATCTTCTGTAAGTCGATCGCAGGCTCACTTAGCGAAGCGAAAACGCATTGGATGGTCAGTTGGCTTCAACTCCTGAACCAATTGGACTTTGTATGGCGTCATACCAAGGTCTTTATGCAAAATTCGTCTCAATGATGTCTCCGAAATGTTCAATTGTTGAGAACGACGGTGAATTGATGTTGATGGCGCTTCACGCACACTTTCTGCCGCAGCAGCAATATTCTCGGGTGTACGCACTGTTTTTGGCTTTTCACGCTTTGGTTTATCGATGAGGATGCCAGTTTCTTTCACTTTTTTCACAAGATAACGAACATACGGAGCTGACGGTGCTTCTCTTCTTCCAAAATCCGTACGCAATTTTCGCACACATTCTGCAATTTTACCATGATTTTCAAAGTAATGTCGCAATATTTCCCAGCATTGTTCAAGCGTATACACAACCATATTCGTTCAGCGGAAGGATAAAACTAATTATCTGTCAAATCAGACATGAGCTAAGTGTTACCATTCACGAAATAAGCACTACTTGAAAAAAAAAAAACGTTAGATGGCGGACCCTTTATAAGTTTACACACACATTTTATAGCATTATGAGTACAATTACTTTATACGGAAGGTAAAACTGTTTAACCAAATATTAGCTACAATTGTATATGTTCTTCAGTCAATGATCTTCCTAATTTGAATGCGAATCCAGTGGGGAATAATGAAAACTAATTTTCAGATCCTGAAAATTGATCTAGATCTAGAGCTGGATCACTGGATCACGTGTTGATATTGTAACGCATGTAAATCATGGTCCAGATCAGCTCATGTGGCCATAATAAAAAAGCACCTAGTGTGACCCAAAAAGCGATCTTCTCGTTTTCCAAGCTAATTTTTTTTTCGGGAAAAGACGTAGACCCGCACCTTGCAATCTACTTGCCAATAAGAGGTCAAGCATAGCAAACCATGACGAGCCTTCCAGTGCTTCCAGCGTAGAGTAGTCAACACACGACAAGGGGTAAGCATCTTTTTTCGTTGCGTTGTTCAGTCTGCGATAATTTATGCAAAACCTAAGAGATCCATCCTTCTTTCGCACGAAGACCACACCAAGGATTCTTAGACAGCTGAAAATTTTTTTTTATTTCCCATATCATTTAATACCGATGGCGCTATTAACCTTCGGCTCAAGGACAACTTTCGTGGTGGTTGTTCGATTGGGGGTGTTCCCCTGTCTTTATACGATGTTGTGCAAGTCTGGTTCGCCCTTGGTGGTTGATCGAACTCGTGAACAGATGGCAATAGCAAGAAATAAGAGATTGCAGCCTGTTTTGTTTTTTTCCTGTCAGTGTGGATCTGCTTCTACTAATCATTTCCATGACATCCGGATCTAACTCTCGGCACGGAAGGTCAGTTTTGATTTGTCGACTGGATGTGTTTTGAGTTCCATTTTCATTACGTTTCGGGGAGCTCAAACACCTTCTGCTGATGTATTTGTTACACGAACCGCTACTTTTCCTTCGGACATTTGGCAAATCGATGGAGCTATATGTAGTGGAGTAAGTAATGAAATTGAGTTGGCAAGCACTATCTTACATTCTTGCACCGCAGTAACCAAGTGATCCCATCGTGCTGAGAGAGCGGGAGCGTACATGTGACATGAATTAGTCTGCTCTTGGTTTTTCACATGAGTTCCGTTCAAGAGTAAAGTTTCTCCATCTAAAAGTAATGTGTTGTTCGGTATGTTAATGGCACAAGATAAACAACGTAGAAAATCCGTTCCAATGGGATATGAGCTTGCCATTTGAACAGTGGCTTCAAGCACTCTTCTACAGGCGTCACTAAGCCGGTAACAGAGCATCTTTTCGACGATTCGGGGATGAAATATTGTCTGGGTGGCACATGTATCAATTATTCCTTGAATGGGACTTGATTTATTTGTTAATAATATAGATTATTTGGATTGTTAGATGAGGGGATTACTGCAATTTCAGGTATAGAGACACCATCATGTCCCATTAACGCTGTCCTTGTAGAGCTAGTAGAGCTAGTGGTTAGTGCTTTGGGGATTATTATTCCCAATTCATCACGCTGCAGATTGGGGAATCACAATGTTGGCCTTTAAAATATTTGCTTCCGCAACCCGGATTTATCAAAGACTTTGCCTAGTAGCAGCAAGGCTAACTTCCATCCGGACTGCCAGCGGTAATGCTCTCTCTGTTCTATGTATGTCAACATCAAATATCCCATCGATGAATTGTGGAAGAGCCATGCGATTCTTTACATGTTCGGGACAATCTGGGAATGCAAATTGGATGTCGGTTGCTAGCTCGCTAAATGTCTCCGAAACTCGGAATGAGCTATTTTTTGTTCATATTCGTTGCTAAGCCTCTGCCCTAGAGTTGCGTCTAAGCGATGGAAATCTTCTTGAACACCTAACTGAAGTGTTTCAAAAAAATTAGAGCAGTTCTTCACAGAAAAGCGGCAACACAGATAGCTTGTGCCTCCATGGACCAATTGTTGCTGCCGCACAAGGGGTATTTGCATCAAAAAAGCAGCCAAAACTAAATTTTTCAAAATGTAAAGTTAACCCTTGTGTTATCAACCGGGTTCCCGGGTACCCATCGACGTACATTTTGTTGAATAATTTTTTTCTAAAAAATTATTTGGTAATAATCGCCCGGATCTCCATCATTTATTTATTTTATTTATTTTAACTAAGAAAATTTTCGTTTTGAAAAAAAGACCCATATATATAGACCTGGGCACCCGCATACAAAAATTGTGGATTTCGTATAAAATTTGAATATTTTTATGCAAAAGGGGAGTAAATAACTATAAATAAATAAATAATATTCATTTCCAATTATTTATTTATTAAACTTATAATCTTATTCTTTAAATCAATAAAAAAATCGAATTAATTATTACATTCTATACATTTTGTTATTTTCACAGTATGCTCATCGCAAACTGGCTTTTTGCATTCAACGCAACACTTTCTGGTCTTTCTTCGTTTGCGAATAGGTGTTTTGATGCAAATGTAGCACGATCCAACAAGAAGTTTCCTGCCAGTGTTGTTACGTGGTTGATTATCGACAGTTGATTGAACTGCAATCGGCTTATCATAGTAGCTTTCGACCGCTAGTTTTGTTGAATGGTGTCGCATGATCTGTTGATTCGAAGCTCGCTCTTCAATCAATGGCATAGCCAGTTCTTCAGCAGGCTGGCGCAAAAAAAGTCTCCCTTGGTTTTTTCTCTTTGGTATCATTTTATTATTTTCATAGTAAACAATATAGGCAGCAAGAGAGGAGATGTCGAGGATATTATATAAAGAAGCGAGTGGCCACCTGCATGTTCGTCGTTGAGTAGTGTATCTCGCCCACATTTGATCCATAGTATCGACACCGGCTTTGTATTTGTTATAAAACAATATCATTTCTAGTTTTTGCAGTTTTTTGATGTGCTGCATCAGACATCTTATCATCATAGTGCATCGTACTGAGCAAAATCACAGTCTTGTTTTTCTTTGGCACATAAGAACATATCGTAATTTTTTCATAAAAGACAAAAATAGTTGACAGGGGTTCTCTTGTTTTCGAAGCTTTCATTTCTTGAGGAATGTATGGCTTGTTTTTTTTCAAAGTACCAACGATAGTGAGACTTTTAGCTAAAGGCAAAGTCGTGAAAAATCTATCCATACATATGTTTCGACCAGATCCTTTGAAACTGACTGCAAGTTCTTTGACAACTCTTTCTCCTTGATTGACATCTCGAGTATTACCTACTTTGCCTGTATAAATAATTCCTTTGAGCGAAAAACCATCATCTGCATCACATATCCACCATACTTTTATGCCATATTTAGCAGGCTTCGTAGGCATATACTGAGTTTTCCCCCGGAAAGGAAAAAGTTGTTCATCGATAGTCAAATTTGCTTTCTTCCACATATCCTGTACATGATCGGTATTTGAATTATTTGCACCAGCACAAACCAAAATTGAAAAAAAGGAATACATTTCTCCTTGTGTTCTTTCTTCCATGTGCGTGACTCATTTTCAGGATGCTTACTGTTATACTCTTGATATACAGTTTCTGCTTTTTTGTTCGTGTGACGTGTGTTCGATGTATCGACTATTTCAATGGACATGCTTTTCTTGAACGTATCGGCAATCGATAACATTTCTGTACTTCTGTGAGGCCCAGCTCTTTGCCTGACAATAGTCCTTGAAGGAGTTTGATGATTCCGTTGTATACTTTTATTCCAAATAGTTTTATCTTTAGCCACAAACGTTGTACTGGTGCTGCCTGAAACATATTACAATTTGATGTGAAAATTACTTTGAAAATGATTTTTGTTGCATCAATATATGCACTATATGCATACAGACCCACACACGCACTGTAATAAAAAAATATTACCTTGTGATACTTCAGCAGCCTCATCCTCGCTCTCTTTCTCAGATTCGTTTTGACTTTCATCTACTTGCTCTTGCATCTGACATTCATTTCCACGATCAATGCTCAACTAAATCTTCCTCATGACTGTTTTCAACATCCGATGCGGTGAGATATTCATTAGTCCGAGAATCATGGGACAAATAACCTATGGGAAGCTAGTCGTCGTCTTCACTGTCAGAAGGCCAACTCTCATTGTCTTCCTCGCCCAATAACTGTTTCAAGTGCTCGTCTTTTTCTGCCTCACTCAATCTTATCAGTAAAGAAATGTATGCATTAGCCGAAAAATCGTTTCGTGTAACTTCAAATTAGCGAAATTTTTACGGGGAACTTTACCTCAAAAATTCAACTCTCGATAACTCCTCCATCTTTTATATTCCGCATAAAAAGCGTAATTGAAACTGTTGTCTTGAAAAAAAGAATGAACTGAAGAAACTGCTTATAAGTACCGTTGAGACCACGAAAATATTCAAACTAACTGATTGTGCGAAGCTATACGCCTCTCGACGGATCAATACGAACTAAAGTAAACTGCTTTTCCAATGCGTATGTTCGTTTCCAATTTTCCTCTGGCATAAAAGAACATAGAGGCCCTCATTTCCCTATATAATTATTTACAAATGGAGAAAATTAAACCGGACAGGGTTGTAAAGAAAAATATATAATTAGAAACTTTTCTATTGTATCTAATTCTACAATTTTCATTAACAGACCAAAGCGGTCAAATGACCGCAATCTTATTTATGATCGAACATATTTCCAGAACCAATTGTAATCGTTTTTATTTTATGACTTTATGACTTTGTTTACTGTATTTACTTCGTAATTCTATCTTCTTTAACTATAATGAGTAACCATAAATGAAACATTATGCATCTAATGTATAAGATAATTTTGAATTACAGTGGAATTAAACTTACAAATTAATATATGGGTACCCAGGTACCCTGGTTGGCCAATAGTGTAGATTAATTGGTTGGTAATACAAGGGTTAAGAAGTAAATTTTTCCCAGCGGTTGCTGAAAACCCCCTTAAACAATGCACCGTTATCATTTTAATTTTGTGTGAACATACTTGACCACTGGCTTCAGTCCAAAGTCAGTGATCGAAATTGTTTATCAGAGAATTTGCGACAAAACTAATCAGTTTTAAAATCAATTTTTTTAATTTTTTTCCCATTGTGTAATAAGTTTTTTGTTATGGATAATTTAGTACCAGGTATGTACTTTAGCATAAACCTTTTCATGATCCATAGTGCTGTTTATACCGTGTTTTTTTTTTTAATTAACTTGAAAAGAGGCATTTTTTCATGTTTATTGTTGGTGGATAATAGATTTTTTTTCATATACTTCGACATTATTCGGTAGGGATGTTGGTATTACATGATAAAACAACATTTCTAGAATAGGATAAAAAAAAATTCTGCCTATTTTCGCCTTTTTGGATTTGTGCTTCCGAAATGTGTGTGTAGTTCGTCGGAAATTAACTGGTCATTTTTGCTTTTTGGCACTCGTACGTCCGTTATGTATATGTTATTTATAAAATATCTGTTTGTCGAAGGATCATCTAGCTTAGATATTATAACAAAACAAAATTTACATGACATCATAAATGAAGGTAGAGACATTGGCGCAAAGTTGGACTATGTTGAAAATTATTTGTTGAGTAAAACTTCTTGTACCGGCGGAGATAGACTTAATGATTTTAAGCTTAAAATACAACGTTTAAGGTATTTTAATACTAGACTGAAGTTATAATTTGTAGCATACATTTTTAAGCATTTTTTTACCTTGACTTTACGTTTAAGACACGAATTTAAGTTAAGATGGTCAAGTGTCAAGTGCAAAAAAAACTAAATTTGGCTTCAGGGACTTTTCGAAATTCCCTTAGCATTAGTTAAACCTGCAGTGATATCTCTCGGAGAGATTAGTATGCGTAGTAAAAGAAGAAGAACGCAAAGAATATTTGACAATATTGAAACGGAAGAGTTTATGTATGCCTCTCAAATGAAATTGCATGGGGCTGGGTATACAGTATATAAGGAAGTAGTCAAATCTGCTGGAAAAGCCAAAAAACTCAAGGAAGCAATTTCTAACAGATTGTTATCTAAAAGACATGATGGTCTACTCAGAGAGCTCTTTCTTTTTTTGTTGAAGCGGGTTTATCACGCAGGCAATACGAAATAATAAGGACCAACAACAAAAAATGTTTCCTTGCTGCTGTATACTGCAAAATGAAAAAAAAAAGGCTATCCTGCCCCAGACTTATATACTCTAACGGAAATTTTGGCTGAAATTAACTTGCAGGACTTACTAAATCACACTGCTGAAAGAATAATTTTGTAATTTGGATGCTCAACTAAAAACCTTGAGCTTTGGAAATTTGGAAATATCGAAATGGGGATGTGACGGTTCACAGCAAACTCAATACAAACAAAAGTTTGCAAATAGCACTGATTCGGATGCATTTATATTCCAAGCCTAATTTCTACCGTTGATATTATTTTGCAGTTCAACAGAAAGAATTATTTGGAAAAATCCAACACCTACTTCACCACGGTTTTGTAGACCTATAAAATTAAGGTTTGTTAAAGAATCTATTGACTACACGGAAAAAGAAATCACCTACAACGGGTCTAAGATCAGTTAACTTAGCAAAACGCTAATAGAGACACAAGCATTGAAATTAAGCACACGTTGACATGGTCTATATGCAGCAACTAATACAAAGTCAACATTAAAATGTTATATTTGCGGAGCTATGTACATCCAAAGATTTTAATGATTTAGCCAAAGCAAAAGAAGTTAATAGAGACGCCTTAAAGTTTGGTTTATCAATTTTGCATGCTAGAATACGTTTTTTTGTAAATGATTCTTCATCTCTCCTATAAACTTCCCTTTAAAACATGGCAGCTCTGAACAGAGGAAGATAAAAGTATTGCCAAGAAGAAGAAAATTGAAGTACAGGAGAAGTTCAGAACCAAACTAGGGCTCATTGTAGATGTTCCAAAACCAGGGTTTGGCAGTTCGAATGACGGCAATACTAGTCGAAGATTTTGTAAGGATCCTGAAGAAGCAGAAATTACAGGTGTTGATGCGTAATTAATTTCAAGATTGAAAGTAATATTGGAAGTTTTATCTAGTGCATTTAAAATAAACACTTCAAAGTTTGCAATATTTGCACACGATACGGCTAAGCTTTATATTGATCATCATCATCCATCGGAGCCATCCGATGACTCCAACCATGCACAAAATTCTTCTGTATGGATCTGAAATATTTGATCGGACAATTATCGGCAGAAGCAGCAGAAGCGCGCAATAAGCATCTTCGATTATACCGCTAGAATTATGCCCGAAAATTTTCAAGGAAGGACTGCAGCATGGATGTTTTAAACAGGTTAAATAAAAGATGTCAAATAGCAATAATATGTTGTATTATTATTTATTTCTTTTTTTTTAAATCAAATCAAGCTTAAGGCCTTTTTTTTTAATTCAGATTAAGTTTAAGACCTCCCGAGCCTCCTGGTTCATTTGTAGATAAACCAATCGAAAGGACTTTATCACCACATGATACGGAAGCAGAATCAAATAAAGAATACTCTTGGATGAAGAAGAATCCTTATTTTTTTGCTTTCTTATAAAAAATATACCGAATATTACAAAAAAAAAAACATTTTTTTTTCCTCTCAACAAAGGTTAAATAGTTTTAAACCTTATAAACAATAGTTTTAGACACAAAGTAGGTAATTAAGATAAAAAAATAATTTTGGCCGCTTTTTCGATGGAAATGCGTGTGCAAATCCCTATGTCTACAATGTCTCGAAGTGCACATGGTAAGTGTGCCATTGTGTTTTTCCATCAAATTTTCGCGGCTGTACCGGAACTCGACGTGGCAATTATTGCGTTAGCTGCCGATCGCGTATTAGGTTTTTCTCGCGTTCAATTGATTTGATCCTTGATAGTTGTACTGTTTCGTGGCTCTTCTGTTTCGGCGAAACTTTGTTCGTGATCCTCAGCTGGATGTACCTAGCGTGAATTTATAATCTGCTTTTCTGCTATTGCTTAAATTTTATAGAAAGGAGCTTATTTCAGTGATTTTATGTTCCTTTATTGTTCTTCCAACTTGTTGCGCTAGCTTGGTGAAAGTATTTTTATCCTGAGGGGCTCTGGTTTTATGCCACTAGAATCAATTATATATAGATATACTTCTGATTTAACAGCAAGGTGGCCATTGGTTCTCTTGGTATTGATTTTATGTTTCTCTTTAAAAGTACCTGATGAAAATATTGAAACTAAATTTTGTAATAGAGCAATATGTAACGCAATTATCCACATTATCCAGTAGTAAGGACTTAAGACGACTTTCCTCCAAATTATTTCGTCTCCTTTAAACCTCCTCCTACAAAACACATTTATCTTAACCTTTTGTTTTCCAATTCTCCAATCAGTTGTTAAGTTATATTTTCTTCAATTTCCTTTTAATCGGCGATGCGAACCGATTTACATTTAATCTCTTCTATGGATTCGAAACAAAGACCCTAGAATAATTTATTTAATTAATTTAAGAGCCAGAAGTCATGCAGAGCTAAATCGGGCCAGGTGATGATGAAGTTACATATGTGACTGTAGTTTCTGACCAAAAGATTACGAATAATAAATGGATTGTAAGATGACCTTTTTTTTTAAAAGATTTTGTATTTTGGAATCAAGAGAATGGGACACCTTTGACACCCAAATTGGCTTCAAAATTATCTGAAATGATCCTTACGATATTGCGACAATATCAGCAATTCAGATGGTCAAAAGACTAATCACCTAAGAGATAGGAATATATTTCCAATATACATATATCCAAATATAAATTGGAGAATCTGCTTTTAACGTGGTCACAGTATGTTGAGAAATGAATTATCAATATTGTAACTTGAAACTGTAATTTGAATTTATAATTTATATTAATCAATTACTATTGTAAAGTCACATACATGAATTATCTTCATGTGATTTATATTATAATTGTTAATATTAGTATAAGCCGAACTTGTAAAATTTATCGTATTGTTATATGTACATAATGCTTAGGTACACAAATGATCTATCCCAATTCAAATATTTCTAACGGCAAGGTCATACGTTTCATGCCATTGTCCACATGAACCACATCGCGCAGTTGTCAGCAGGGGCTGCCGCAACGGATTATTGGAAATTAATTCCACGCTAGCAACCTCCAAGGGTTGTTCGTGTCGTGACCCTCTCAAAAGTACGCGCTAAAATACAGTCTATTTTATTGTTATTCGATTTGTTTGTTTATTAATCTCTATCAAATCTGGTCCTTCGAGCCGGATAGATTTGTTGCTAGACTTTAGTAGTCAACAACACAGCAGTACCTGCGCGCAATATTAAATTTTGAACAAGGTAACAAGCATAGATTAAGTTTCATCGTTTCCTGGAAGCTGCATATCATTTGATGGTGAAGATTTAATTTGTTGAGCTGGAGTGCAGATAAGAGATAAGGGTGTTGGTGTTGAGATTAACGCCATGTGTATTCCACGGAGGTGTTAAAGCAAGCGCATGGACATTTCAAGGGTGTTATTACTCGTGGGTATAATTTTGGTCTAAATACCCGTGGTGATACGGTCGCTGAGGTGTTAGAAGTTCGCTTAGGGCGTTTCCAGGACTAATGGAAAGAATTTCGTCTCAATCAGAATGAGTTGTATCAATTTCATACGGTCGATGGGTAATGTGATCCAGATACAAATTTCGAGGAAGTTGAAAATAAATACATTTTCTACGGTATCTGTCATCGTTATTAGGGATGAGGCTGCAAAACGATTGAACCATATTGATATATCCGATTCAAATTATGAGCAGGTGTGGAAAAAACTTGAACGTCGGTACGGTGGATCAGTGTATATTATCAATCCATATATTGAAAGCTTTTTTGAAATTTCCTATTGTTACCATCGCGGATAGTGCACACTTGCGTACACTTGTGGATGGGGCCGATGAGGTCGTTCGGTGACTGTGTGCATTTTCAATATAACACTTTTATGACATGGAAACAAAAGAGTTACTGTGAACTATTATACAACCAACGCAAATTCAGTCGAACCTCTCAAATCCTATAGATAGGACAACCACCCCTGGAAAGTAGTGAACGAATATCTTCGACACAAACCATTTGCACCCCGTCCAGGTTGTGTGACAAACACCATAAGAGCATAACCCTTGAACCAGCATGAATTATAAAAAAGAAAAAAAAGTAAAATAAGAAACAGCTCTTAAGTCAGAAGAGATCCGTAGTTAATTTATTTGTTAATCCAGAAGTTCGATATCGAAAAGCCTGGGCATTACATAATAAGACTTTAGAAGACCCGACAGTGCATCAATTGCTCGAATTCTTAGAAATTAGGTGTAGTGCTTTAGAGACCAGTGAACCCAACAACCGTAATAATCCTTCGCATCCGAACACAAGTTCGCAAGTTGAATATTTCGCGGTATTACCCTAAGTGCAATGGCAATCATTCGCTTTTTCAGTGCTCGCAGTTTCGTAGTTTCGTAAGAGACCATCGACTTTGCTACTCACGCTGTGATAGGCTTCGCATTGAATATTGTGAGTTCATGAAACTGTATGAACAATTAGGACCTGTGCAACGCATTTCTTGCTACGAATTTAGTTAGCTGGGAAGGTGTTTTATTTACCGCATCATGCCGTCGTTACAAATAAGACAGGCGTAGCATTTGACCGATTTAGGTTAAATGAAAGTCTGGACATTGGAACCCTTCTTCAATGATATGTCAGACTTCTTACGTGTGGTAGGCTAGAGCTTGGTAAATGGCTGTCGAATTGTTGGGAGATTATGAGTAACATCGATTGTAAATCAAACAAATCGTTGAATTTCGAAAGTCTAAATAATAGAAGAAAGTTTTAGGGTCCTTTTCAAATCCATGTCAGGACAACTTCACCTTTAAGATATCGTTAGATGATTAATTTGAATCGACTAAATGCAGTGCACTATCAAAAGTGTCAAAAATCTTTGACCCAATGAAGATCATTTTTCTAGAGCTGTAGCTGTAGCTGGAGCTAAGAATGGTATAGGTTGGGATAATCCACTACCAAAGAAAGAAGCAGATAAATGACTTTCGTATAGGTAGCAGATTCACGAGTTGGAAAGGTTAACGATTTCTCGCAGATATACACCGAATTCTAGATGCTTTGATTTAACTGGATTCTTGGATGCTTCTGAGCGGTAGCGTAACAGAAGATGGTAGGTGGAATATATTCGTAGCCAATCGTACGGCTGAAATTTTGGATACTCTCTGCTTGGCATCATGTTAGTACACGGGTAGAGGAGCCAAGTTTTTTATAACAAGTTTCGAAGCTTTCGAAATTATGTACGTTGTCACCTTTTATTGACGTTGTGGGACTTCTATGTGGAGGTGGAAGAATTTCTCGTGCCAATGTACCTTATTTTAACATAAAGCATCCAATCATCTTGCGGAAACATCATAGCATTACGCAACTCGGTTCCAGGATGCCCACATAAAGATAGTACATAACTGCGTAAAATGTTTTCAGCTCATGGGAACCTGCCTCGCCTTTCACCATCGTTTCCTTTCATTCACACTTTATGCGACTATGCTGGTCTCTTCATCTATCGAAAGAAAGGAAATGGAAATTTACAAAAGGGAATATAGCATTATTTCTTTGCATGGCGCTGCACTTGGAAGTTGTCAGGCACCTATCAACAGAAACATTTTTAGCAGCTTTGCAACCATTTATTTCAAGGCGTGGTAAATATAGTGTCATATGATGGGACATTGGCACCAATTTTCGTGAAGGCAGCCGAAATGTACAAGTTGCTGATGTCCAAGGAACACAACGAGTTGGTTCTATCTATATTGACCTAACCACAGTTCGGATTTTGGCGTCCTATGGGAGGCAGGAATTAAATGTGTTAAACCACATTTACGTCGCATAATCGGAAATAATATTTTTACATTTGAATAAATGTATACGCTGCTGACTCCAATTGAGGCGTTATTGAAATCCAGACGCTTGAAGTCTGATTCCCATCTAAATCCATTAATCCCCTCTGATTTTCTCATATGTAAACCATATACTGCGGTACCAGAACCTAGTTACCTGGACGTTCCTACAAATAGACTAGGTCGATGGGAGCTCCTGCAAAACATGCTACAGGGCTTCTGGAAAAGATAGAATCAAGACTATTTAACATCCTTTCAGCAACGGCCTAAATGGAAAGAGACAGAGTGAAATATTCTAGTTGCTGATATCGTTGACATAAAAGAAGAAGATGCACCTCCTTTAAAATGGTCTTCGGCACGAGTCGAAGAATTACACCCGGGGAAACATGGTCACGTACGAGTAGTGTCAGTCATTGTCATTTGAAAATCGATATTTTCAAATGGACAATTTATTAAGGGTGGTGATGTGTTGAAAAATTTATTATTGAAATTGTAGCTTGAAATTTTAATTTAAATTTATGATTTATATTAATAAATTACGATTTTAAAATCACATATATGAATTATCTTCATCTGATATATTGCTAATATTGGTATAAGCCAAACTTGCATAATTTACCCTATTGTTATGCATAATACTTATGTACGCAAATTATCTATCCCAATGCAAATATTTTTAACGGCAAGGTCGTCATTGTCCCAAGCACCACATCACGCAATCATCAGCAGAGGCTACCGCAAGGGATCATTGGGAACCTTTTCATATTTGTATTGTATATAGTAATAAAAATGCGATAAATTCGGTATAAAATAATAAGAAATTTATTTGGAATGAACACTTCGGGTTTAAGCTTTAACTTTTTAATTTTACTTAATGTTTAAGTGCGGACTCTAGCACGGAGGTGGAGATGGTTACTCTTAGTCAACACGTCAAAGACTGCCGGCAGATAAAAATTACAATTGGCGGTTCACTCTCTCTGCTTCATCTTCTGAAAAAAAGACGAAGTTTGAGAGTGATCCCTACCGAATGATGCGTAGCTGTACCTTGTTTACGTATATCCAACGAGGCTTGTAAACAAGGTATCTTTGGTGTTTTAACATTCCGAAATTGTAAAGCTGTACTTTGTTTACGTGAATTCAAAAAGGGCTTGTAAACAAGGTACTGTTAATGAGATGTTTGCATGTTTTATTTTCATATAACAATATAGATTTAAGAGATTACTGTTCGCACTAAAATACAGTCCATTTTATTGATATTCAATTTTGTAGCAGCAACAAGGAATCTAGTGAATTCTGAATTTGTTTTTATATAATTTTGTAGCATAAACATTAGTATTTACTTAATTTTGAATTTAATTAAACTTTATTGACTTATTGATATATGTTGTTATTATAAACTTTAAAATGAATTATGGTTTGTTTGTTTATTCTGAATTTGATTTTTGTTTGAAAAATATTGATTTTAAACTTTCGTTGAAAAGCTTTCTTGAAAGTCTTTAAAAACACGTGCAGAATCGTGCATAGATTGAGTAGTCGCGTTCAAGTCAAAAGGAGTATTACCACAGAATAAATAGTATACAGAAGTCGCATCTCGGCCTGCGATGATTTTTCACTTTATGGTGCGGGCGGAACAACTGAAGCAATCTTAAAATGTTTATGTGTGTGTGTGTATTGTGTTGCTATTTTTTTTTTTTTTTTTTTTTTTTTCATATTAACTTATATCTATCTTACCCTAGTCAAAAATGCTTAAAACTAGCTTAACTATCTTAACAAATGTAACTATCTTACTGGCCCTAGGCGGACACTCTAAAACAAACAGAACAATTGAAACATACTTATGTCTTTCGACGTCTACATGAATTTACTATTAACATTATTATAATTAACTAACTTAAGCTAAGAAAAATGTTTTTTTTTATTAAAAAACTTAGCATATGATCATTTGTTTATTAAATATTTTATATAAAACTTAAAACTACCTTAAACTAATTAAACCTAACTAAACTTATCTTATTCTAACTTAACTAAAATATATATACACAAATATATACATTATATATATTTTATATATATATCCTTTTTTTTATGTTTTTATTTTTAATTTTTTTTTTTGTTTTAAGTTTTATTCTTTTTTTTGTGATTTTTCATTTTGTATTTTTTTTTTTTTTTTTTTTTTTTTTGTCGTTTTTGCCCTAGCCTACCCTAACCTACCCTACCCTACCTTACCCTACCCTAGCCTATGTAAGCCTGCCATTGGTGTTAGGCAGGCCTTGCCTTGAAGAGGCTGCTCCTATCAAGGTGTCCGTTGACGGAGTTCTCTCCAGCCACCAAAAGCGTTGATGCTGGCGGACTACCTCGATCCCGGCGTGAGACCGATCTACAGAACCTGAGGCGCTCGGGCTCACGGAGCGCGACATCGGGTTCGTAGAGGAATCGCCGCTCCACGGAATTGCGACGGAATTGCGATTAGCGGTAACGCCAATCTGTCCTGGATGAGCCCACATCTATCTAGATAGAGGAATACTTCTGGCGGGACAAAGCCGTTAAGGCGCACTCTCTCATGATATAGATCATTGGAGTAGTAAGCCCCGAAGATCAGGCTATTGACCGAAGTCATTGCTCTTGCAACGTGGCTTCGAATCAGTTTGATCAGAAAATTATCTATCCGTACAATCCTGGCCCTATTGTATAGGACCTCGTTCGGGTAAAATTTCGTGTACTCAGATTCGGGAGTCCTATGTAGCCCGAGACAAGTCCTAAGACATTGTCTCTCAAACACCCGAATCCTTTCCATCAAGCTGGCTCTCACATTGAACCAGACGGGACATCCATAGGCAACCATGGGCCTGATTAAGGCCATGTAGCAGATTACTTTCACCCTGGAATCAAGTTGGCTGCTATGAAACAGCCATCTTGTCAGAGCGAAAGCGCCCCGGGCCCTTGCCAGAGCAGCATCTACATGTTTGTCAAAATATAGATACTGGTCCAGCACGATCCCAAGGTATCTGACTACACTTTGTCTCGCCAGTGGACGCCCGTCCGGCCCAAAGATAGAGAACCTGCGCCAATTTTTTCTAGTGTCCCGAGAGGCCCTAGACAAAGGCGTTCTGAACAATATAGATTCTGATTTCTGGAAGTTGATTTTCAACTGAATTTTTTCGAAGTCACGCTGCAGAAGAGTAACAATGACGTCGATCGTTGGACCTGATCTGTACGCGATTAGGTCATCTGCGTACGCTATTGAGTGGTGTAGAGAAACAAGTAGATCACTCAGGTAAATGCTGAAAAGGATCGGCGAATTTACCGTACCCTGTTGCAGTCCGTTTTTGATTTCAAATATTTGGGTAGAAGTTACATTGGCAATTTTCACAACGAACTTTCTACCGGTTAACATGTCAAAAATCATATATAGCAGTGGTTTACTTATGCCCAGCCGACTGAGCTTGTAATAAAGACCTTCTAACCATACGGTGTCGAAGGCTTTTTCCAAGTCAATCAGACAGGCACCCGTGCATTGGTTCTGGCATTTATTCCATTGGATATCCGACACGAGCTTCGACGCGGCATGAATAGTATCATGCCCCGCTCTGAAACCGAATTAGTTATCCGGGATGATTTTATTGTCCTCAACCCATTTAGACAGGGCCCTATGGATCACCTTCTCGAAGACCTTGCTGATATTCGGAAGGAGACTTATCGACCGGAGATTTGCCGGGTTAAAGGTGTCTTTACCCTTCTTGGGGATTGGTTGCACCACCGCTGTCTTCCAATGCACTGGATAATATGCATTATTCAGTGCATTGTTGAACAGGATGGTGTACCTCTCTACAGCCATTGGTGGAAGGTGCCTAAGCACAACATTGGATATGCCGTCGATACCCGCGGATTTTTTCGTTTTCAATGACTGAAAGATCATCTGGAGATCTTCCGTCGAAATGAACAGGGTGTTAGCCCCCTCACTGGCGATGGCATTGCTTGCCATGAAATCTTCATTGAACCTGGTAAAACCAAGATTCTCAGATCGCCAATGATCGAAATCATTTCTAAGGTAGAAGTGATGAAGCAGGGCTCTGTTCTCCAGGTCATGGTTCGGGCGAATACTATCGTTCACCTTGTACACTTCCTGGAAAACAGCTCCCACTGTCGCCACCTTCTCCTGAGGATCCTCAATCACGAAAAAGTCGTCATCCAGGATGGCGCCATCTGGATCGATGCTAACTGTCCGTAGCAAACGTTCATTGTCTGACGTTCTCGGAAGTTTCAGATCCTGAATGTCATTCTGATTGTTTCTCCGAAATATTTTATTTATTTGCGGAAACATACTCGCGCTGTTGGATTTTACAGCACGAATTCTGTTGTTCCAATGCAAACTTACAGATATTCTGTAATTTTCTCTGATCAATTGTTGGAGGTTTTTAATCAGTGACTTCAGTGTCCTGACCTCCGAGTTTTGTCTGTCGGTAAACCGGCTGTACAAGAGTTTGAGTCTTGTTAGGAGTCTACTTTTTTGTCTATGCAGTGCGTCGATTGTCGCGTTTCGGTATATGTTTGTGGTATCGTCCATTTCTTTGAGATACCTGTCAATCTCGTGGTTTGACAGGTTCCTATTAGTTGGTGGGAAGGAGGCGCTCGAAGTGAGCGCTCTCGTCAGGGAATTGGCGAAGCGTGGCCAGCACACCCTACTGTAATCGTAGGGGTGCGTGTGGACGTACTCTGCCATTTCCGCGAGCTCGTCAGGTACTGTGATCACGGCACATAGTCCGCAATGGTCACTGTCGTATACAATGGTCCGTACACAGTTAATAGACCATTCGTTCGTGTCTGCCAGTCTCAGTCGAGAGTCTATAAGCATTAGATCCAGATAGGAGCCGCTCCTAGGATACGATGTACTATCCGTTGCTAGCAACTTGACTCTATATTCAATGTTGTGAAGAACCCACCAATGGCTTAGTAGGCTCCCCCTAGTGTTGGGAATGTTATTTCCCCAATCACTATGTTTGGCATTTAAATCGCCGGCCAGAATGTAGAAGTTTTCTACCGAGTTCAAGCACAGAGATCGAAAGAGTGTCTCGAGTTCTGCGATAAAAATATTGGGTTGACGTGCTTCAGGTGCATAGGCTGATACAATGTACATTCTCTTTCCGTTTCGGAGAGGAATGCACACAATACAGGCATCTAGCAGTTGGAACCTCCGCACTTCACCGCTATATATGACTTTATGTTTAAGATTATTTTTAATGAAGATCGCAACTCCCCCGCCTTGAGTAGCGTTGGGTCGGTCTCTTCTAATTATTTTATACGAACTGTGCCGGATTTTGTGCTTCTAGTTTTGCTTTGTTTCGCTAACCAAGAGTACATCGGGGCTTTCGTCCTGCAACAGGTTAAAAAGTACGGCTCGTCGTTCGATCCTTATTAGTGAATTTACATTCACCGATAGGATCTTCAAGTGTCTCTCTGCCAGCGTACCCATCATGACCTTAGGTGCGCTATGCCCGGCAGAAGCGAGCAGATACTATCTACTCGGGTCGCCGTTTCCTGGATCTCTTTTTGGAGCTGCCCAATCTGCCCTTGGATTGCGAGCAAGATCGAACAGACATCCACCTCGGCCCCCGGTGCCTTAGAGACAGGCAATGGGGCTTTAGGAACAGCCACGGGTTTTTGTACCGTCTTTCCCGAACCTGCCGCCATTTGGGCGTAGGTCAACTGGGATGTGACGGCTGGTGTTTGGAAGCGACCCAAGGGACGCTTCTCCTCGACCTTCTGCTTACGGGCCAGGTTTTCTTTCTTGATGTCCTGGAACTTAGGACATCCCCGATAGTTTGCAGGGTGCCCTCGGTTCCGACACAGGACACACTCGAGCTGCTCTCTGTCCACCACCTTGTCTTTCCCAAGGTCGCATTCCTCGTTCTTGTGATTCTTTGCACACTTAACGCATCGAGGCTGCATTTCGCAGTTCGACGCGGCGTGCCCGAATCTTTGGCAGCGGATACATTGCAAAAGGTTTCCTTGCCTTTTTAATATTTCCCATGTTACACGCTGGGAAGCCAAGGAAGTAATGGACCTTAACCTCTCCAGCTTGCTGTTGGGTGTGAGCTGTACCACGAAGAAGGGAATCACTCGCTTCTCCCGTCGGGAGCTCACCGTGGAAAATGGCTTAACCGCCACGAATTTGAGGTCGTCACTCTCGAACTCTTTGAGCTCTGAGAGCATTTCCTCGGGATCTGTGATAGATTCCACGCCTTTGAGGAGCATCGTCCGCAACCTCTCGGCCTTTGGAGTGAAGGAGAAGAACTCCGTCGTTGACTCCTTCAATAGGCTTTTAATACGCTTATGCTGCTCCAGTGTCTTGCACTGAATAGCATAGCGTTCCTGGCCCAAACATTTAAATTCAAAATTACCTACACCAATGGCATACTTACACAGATCGATGGTTTCTCGTAAGGCCGTGGTATAGGTGAGGATCGGTGGCACTTTCTCCTTTTTCGGGCGCTGTTGCTGCGACTGATGCTGTTGCTGCTGCTTCTGCTGCTGCGGTTGTTGTTGTTGCTGCTGCTTCTGCTTCTGCTGTTGCGGTTGTTGTTGCTGCTGCTCCTTCTGTTGCTGCTTCAGCTGCTGCGGTTGTTGTTGCTGCTGTTGTTTCTGCTGCGGCTGTTGTTGTTGCTGCTGTTTCTGCTGCTGCGATTGTTGTTGTTGCAGCTGCTTCTGCGGTTGTTGTTGCTGCTGCTGCTTCTGTTGTTTCTTCTGCGGCTGCTGTTGTTGTTGCTGTTTTACTTCTTCGGCGGCTATTGCCTCCTCTTTCAGCTTCTGCAACGCCTTAATTTTGTCAACTACGGCCTGTAGCTGGGCGTGCAGGAAGCGTTCTTGCTCCTCCAGCACACTACGTTCGTCCTCCGTAGCCGAACTTAAGAGGGCCGCGAAGGGGTTGTTGTCCCCCATGTAGCGGCCTTATCTACCGTCGGAGAGGTATTCGACCTCTGCTTCCATGGGGATCACTTTCTTTACTTGTTGCTGTTGTTGTTGTTGTCCGGCTGCTTCGGACGTCGGTGGTGGTGACGATGGCGCCCCTTTCCTCGCTTCGACCTGCAGCTTTTCAGTCGAAGTGGTGAGGGAGGGGCGCTTAATTAAGTTCGGCCTCGAGTTGACCCTTCTGCGCCTCTTCATTACGACGGCCTGCGTTGCGAAATCGGATGATAAATCATCCGATTCCGATTCCGTCTGACGAACGGGTCCTCCCCCGCCGTCTCCCGACATGTCTTCTCGCTACTGTTGTTACTACTGTTAGTAGTGGAAGAACACGAAAAAAACACGAAAAATATTTTTTTCCCGAATGGGGATTTGATCTACCGATCTTCGGATTATCAGTCCGGCGCTCTACCACCGTGCTAACCTTATAGTTGCGAGGTGTTTGACTAAGTCCGCACTTGTACTTTTTATTGTTTATTTTGCTTTCCACTTATGGAAATCAAGCCGAAACACTCCCTACCACTGCACTGGTCTGTGATCAACTGATTGTGTTGCTATCCAACGTCGTGAATGCACGTGGTGTTGACAAAATTTTGTTTCAAGTTTTAGTTTCTATATTTAGTTTTCTTCAGTTGAAAGTTGCGCTTGGTATTCGTACGCGTACTTTTTCGATGTAAACTAAAAGGGCCGGGTAACACCAATTAACGTTATTCCATTATTTGGGATTTTTGTGCAAATTTCAATCTGATATATGTAGGGAAGAATAACCCAAAAACTTTAGTGCGACAGGATTTTAAGTTTGCGGGCTTTAGTAAATTTTTTTTTTCTCTGATGCCCACGAGCAATGCTTCCTCAAGAGTACTAAGATCATGAAGTCCAATATTATTTCCTTATGATCAGAACATGTGGAAAACCATTGCGGTGTGGCATTTTTGCATTTGGATTTTATCAAGTTTTTTATACCAACAGTTTGTGGTTGTGTGTCAAAAATATTGCTAAACACTGTAATATGTTTCTTGCTAATTTCCAAGAAAATTTGTGAAGGAGCAACGAGGTTACCAAACACTTTAAGAGAATTGTAATTTTTATGAAATATGAAAAGTTCACTAGGAACTGTTAATACTTCGTCTTCTTTTCTCAATATAGAAACACAAATATCGCAGTTAATTTTCGGTATCATTTTGCAGACGATATAACCTATGAAGTATCTTAAAGACGCCGAATCGATACTAAATTCCGAACAATTCTGAAAGTCATCATTTAATACGAAATCATCAATGATTTCTATATTAATATCTATTTCAGAGTTTTCGTTTCGACTGAGTTCTTCATTATTTGTATCAGCTAGGTCCATATTTGACAAAATATTTGAAAGCGTTTCAAATGTGGTATCACTCAGCTCTTCACAGTTACTATAAGAACTCAACTGCACTATACTTGCAGACATTAAGCGTGCTAATAAAGTGTTTATATCAGCAACTGAGGGGTTAATATTATTTCCACCCTTTTGTCTTAGAACCGAGAATATATTTTCGAGCTTATCTTGGTTTAATGCTCTTGTCATTAAAAAAAATATTTGGGATTTTTTTTGAAATAGCTCGTCTACTAATTGTAATACAGCGTTTAAGGTAAATTTCATTCCATCTAAAAAAAATACTTTTTTCTTTTTGTCAACAAATGAGATTTCATTGAGGTATTCAAGGAAGAATTTTATATATTCGTGTGATGGACTGTTAAGTTGAACTGCAGACTTATAACAATTCTTTGAAGATAGCGAACCACTATTTAGGCAGTCAAATATTTTGTCAATATTTCCTATGAAGCATGCCGTAGATAAACAAACTTCTTTTGAGCAACTTTTAAAGCCTACTGTCTCAATAACAGTTTTAATTGCTGCTTGAACAGTCCTACTAAAAATTTGGGTGGCTAGTTTTACTTTCATTTTTTCGAAAGAGTTCGGAAATATGTGCTGGCTTGTAAGTTTAAGACACATTTTTGTATTAGATTTGCACTCCATTTCCCATAGTTCCTTAACTACTTTAAAACTAGCAACTCCATTTGGTGTTGTAAGGTCACATTGAAGCCAACCATTTCTTAATGATTTGATTAGATGTGGAAAATCATATACACAGAAAGTTTTACTACCATTATACATAAAATAGGGTTTTTCTAAAGTAGCTCCCAATTTCAAGAAACACTTCCTGTTAGAGGACCCTTGGTCACAAATTACAACTTTAACTATGATGCCAAAACTGTTCAAAATTGCTAAATTTCGTAATATTATCTTTTTTAGTAAATCGGCAGAAAGTCCATTTTTTGAAACAAAGTAATTAAATGTAAGCGCCCAGTTGGAAAACATTGATTTAATCATAAAAACGCACAATTGTTTACCAATCTGGTTCGTTCTTTCAACCCCATTTTCCTCAAATCCATCCACTAAATCTAATTTGGAATTGTATCGCAATTCCCTTCTAATCGCCATTTCATCCATCAGCAGAATTATATTATTCTTTTCGCACTGGTTTACAGTAGGGAATTTACAGGGGCCCATCGATAAACAGTAGAGATATGTGGCAAATTTAGATGCAATTTATTCTTCAAAAATTGGTACGTTGACTGTGAGACATAATAAATGTTTTGAACCAAATCTTTTACATCTTGCTTATATTCTTTAGGTCGTGGACTAAGAAGAAGTTTGCAAAATGTTTTTGACTCCTTGCTTAATTGAAAAGAGTCGATGGTTTGAAATACGCTTGATTTTGTTGCTATTTGTTTGCGGCTTTGAAGATTTTTATATTTTGCTACCATGTCGTAATATTTTTTTCTGTAAAAATTAGCTGATTTCAGATATTTTTCACAGTCATTACAATATCCATCTACGGAGTCACTTGTTCGGCTCTTTTTAGCTGGACAATCAAGCTCCAACGACTTGTAATCTTCCTCAATAACTTCTAAGTTAAATACCGGAACAGCTCCGAATTTCAACTTTTTTTTACCAATGTCAGAACTTGAGAAGTGATTGGCGCAAATCAACAATTTTTTTGTGTAATCTTTTGTTGGAATATTACATTTTTCTCGCCAAATTTGACCCATAGCTGAGTCATAGGGAGGAAACTTAAACATTCTTATCTTTTCACCATATCGCCTAGATTTACCGCATGTTTTTATGCAGCATCGAATGCCGGATTTTTGGAAAATTTTACCAACAGCCGGTACAGAATCCATTTTTCCTATTCAAAATCATATGACAACCCCTCAACAATCAATATATAATAATAAGTCCAAAGAATAATCCAAATCGTATGCAAAGTTGTCAACAATTATAAAAGCAACAATTCAAAATCAAAAATAGAGTTAAATATCAAAATACAAAGTAAAAATGGAGTCGATATATAAGCGCAGGAAAACACAACCATTCGCATGAAAGTACAATTCCCAAGTGATTTCGAATCCAATCCACACAATCGAAAACAAGAGAAGCAATACAACACCATGCAAGCTTACGATAGAAGAAGCTATCAATGCATACACACGCACACACACTTGCATACACATCGTAAGCTGCTTTGCTCTCGTAAAAACAAAACCACCGAAAACGCACATGCTACTCTCTTTCGCTCGCACCAGCTTCTCAATTTTTTGTATACTCTCTTGCATGTTCTCATGCTTGTACTCTCTGTTCAATAGGGTGCCAATATTGGAACCCTAGAACAAAATTTGCTTTGTATGAGATGCAACTTCTGTATACTATTTATTCTGTGGTATTACTCTAGGGCCCTTCCTAGGAGAATACAATTTTTGATTTGATTAAGAGGTACTTGCGTCTATTGAGTGAAATAGCCTTAGCGTTTCCAAAGGCTTGTCATAGACGAAAGCACCGGCGGTGTGTTTTTTAAAATTAAATAATTTTTTTCAATAAATATTTCGCTCAGTCTTACAAACGACAATCCCAGACCGTCCCAGTTCAGACGCTACAAGTGGAATACCAACGTGAGGCCCGAATGTCAAAAAGAGTAAGACGCAGCGAACGATTGGTCAAAAACATAGATATGGCTCGATTTCGGGGAGACACAGATGCTAGAAATTTAGAGTAGTTTGTGGCTGCGATAACTACATTCAAAGAGCTTGAACAAATGCCGAATGAATCAATCGATTTTGTTTGCAAGAAACGGGTTATATTCTGTGAACTCAAGGAAGGAGTAAAGGAGGAAATGCAATTAAGCATGATTTATGGGTTATTAAACCAAGGAATTAGAGAGCGAGTTCTCAAAAAGGAAGTCAGTTTGTATGCCAGCTTGCTTCAAAAGGGAAAAGAAGTTAAGCGAACTATTGCTGAAAGCAAGCAAACTAGAACTGCACACAGTGGTAATACAGATTCAAAAGTGGAGAAGCCAGACAAGAAGAGGACACACCATAGAACAATGCTATAAAAAGAAAGGTCTTCAGACTGCCAACGACTCACCAGTTATTAGACCGGGTGTTACGTGCTATGAATGTAGAGCTCCAGGTGTTAGTAGACCGAATTGCACAACCTGCTCAAAAGTAAAAAATTAAAGCCCGCTATACCTAAATTTTAATACCGAATACAACAAAAAAAAAACACTTTTTTTTCCTCTCAACAAAGGTTAAATAGCTTTAAACCTTATAAACAATTGTTTTAGACACAAATTAGGTAATTGAGATAAAAAAATAATTTTGGCCGCTTTTTCGATGCAAATGCGTGTGCAAATATCGTGATGGTCAAAGAATTAGAAACGATGAGAAAAATACACTATTGGCAAGTGTTATGCCACATATGAAGGTCACTGTAATGATCAAGTATTATTTTTTTGGTTACCGCTTATCAGCTCTATGTGCACAATGGGTTATATCATTGATTATCGTAGTAGTTGATCAACGTAAAGAATTTTGTGTGGACAAAGAATTAGAAACGACATCGATAATATTTTTCTCCTTGCGTATAATTGAAATTTACTTTTTAAGTATTTTCCATAATTAGTAATATGATATAATTAGTAATAGAGAAAAAAAATGGGGAAAAACAAGTCATGCACTCCGGAGTTGCGGAAACTTTTGGCAGAAGCCTGGAGGGATGGAAAACAATCAATGGGAGCAATCGGAAGAAGATTTGGCTGCTCCAAGAAGATGGTTTTTGGAGCCGTACATGCTTTCAAGAGGAGAGGCAGTTATCAAAACCCTGAGCGAAAAAAAAATAGGGGGAAAAACAACAGCAAAGGAAGACAAGCTGATTACTCGAATTTCGAAAGCTGATCCCTTCTTGACTTCTGCAGAAATTAAAGAAGTCGTTGGGCCTCAAATCACCCACGAAATATCAGCCAGAACCATATGGCGACGATTGCTCGAAAGTGGACTTCATGGGTGTATTGCACGTAGAAAACCGCATGTGTCGGTAGTCAACCTCAAGAAACGGCTAAACTTCGCCAAATTGCATGCCAACAAACCGATTGAATTTTGGAAGAAAATTCTGTGGAATGACGAATCAAAATTTAATTTGATGGGGTCGGCCCCCCCAACAAGGAACTTAACCCCAGACACACCATTAAAACGGTAAAGCATGGGGAAGGAAACATCAAAGTTTGGGGTGTATTCTCATGGTATGGTGTAGGTCCTTTAGTGCGTATCCAAGACAATATGGACAGATTTATGTACAAGGACATACTAAAGGATACAATGGAGCCCTACTGCTTCGAATGCATGCCCGTTACGTACATTTTCCAGCATGAAAACGACCCTAAACGCACCGCACGATTAGTAAAGGAATGGTTTGTTGAGGAAAAAATGAATGTTTCAGATTGGCCAGCGCAAAGCCCCGACTTAAATCCCTTCGAAAATGTATTTGCAGACGTGAAAAAAGGCCTAAAGCATGTAAAATCGAAAAACTCGACAGACCGCTTCCAAAAAATTAAGAACATATGGGAAATCAGACTCTGGCAACTCTGCATGCAAGAGGAGAGTAAGTTAAAGTGGCCTGTGCGAAACTACTCGTATTTAAATTTAAAGTATTGAGTGCGATAAAATACTCGCGATCAAAACCAACTTAAGCGTCAGCTATTCCTTTGAAAGCACTGAAATATATCGGTTCGAGTCGGGTATTTAAGTGTTCTGCTGGGTTTGTACCTAAATCAAAGGTAGGTGCTCCTGTGAACATAACTGATTAACTGATATAAATTTACTTTGTTCTGTAATTAACAAATAACACCAAAACCACTCAAAACGATTGAGGCACGGCAATCAAGGTCTAAGCCTGAAATTATGCAACAACTTTTGAATGCACTATATCTAAAATAAATCTAAAAATGTGGAAGCGACCACATCCGCAAAAATAACTAAAAAGAACGACAATAAAACATCGCCGAGTCGTTCATCACAAAAAAGTTCACCCCTTCATGAGAAAAATAATTCTCAAATCGAAACGTTGCAAGAACTATCAAGAGTAAAGTATGCGTTAGTCGAGTCAAACAACCTTAATAAACACTTGCATGAAACCATGTTAAAAATGCAAGAACACATAAGGAAGCTCGAAAATGAATTAAATGCTCAGCAAGTGAAATAAATTGCCAATAATGCTAACAAAAAAGAGGTGCAGGTTGTGTACACTACAGATGAAGAAGAGCTAGCAATGGAAATTGAGACAGACAAAAGGGTAAAAAAAGGAAATTAAATATTGCCGTTTCCCCACCCCAACAAAAATGAAAAGAAGACAAGTCAAAAGAAATCCAGAAAGAACTGAAGAAAATACCAGCCCCACCCCCTATTATCATAGAGGAAATAAAAAGCTTTGATGGGCTGTGGGAAAAAATTGAATCAATAACATCAGAAAACAGATTCAGAATCTTCTTCTTCTTTTCCTTTTTTTTCTCCGGCGTTGTTATGGTCAGAAGTATAGGACCATAACCTTCCCACTTAACTGCATTCCTACTGGTCCGCTTGTGGGGTCCGCCGGTTTGACCTCAGAACGTAGCGGCAGGCTTCCCGGTTTGGGATTACTTCATCGCTGAGGCCAATCAAATGCTGGTGTTTTTGCATTTGTTTGAGAAAACAAATTCAGAATAAAGATCATTAATAAAAGCAACATAAAATTAAACGTAGAAGACAGCGAAACCTATAGAACGATAACAAAAGTACTGAGTGAAGCTGAATATTCTTGGTACTCTTATGAGCAAATTTCTGCAATTAGAGTTATGGCAAGAAATCTGCATCGTAAACCAGAAAAAATAGTAAGTGATCTAAAATCAAAAGGCTTTAAAGCAATAGATGCTGCAATCAAGCTTGAAAGGAAATGTAAGGAACCGCTTAACATGTTTACTTTAACATTCAGTGCGGAGGAAGAAATTAAAAAAAATTATCAAATAAAACGTATTCTTGGCTGTGAGGTTGACATACAACCTCTAAGAAAATCGCAGCTTATACCTCAGTGCAAACAATGTCAGGCTTATGGGCACACGCAAAAATACTGCAACAGAACACCAAGATGTGTTAAATGTGCAGGTAAACAGCTTACAAACGAATGCACTAAGCCCAAAAATGTACACACTGCGGCAAAAATCATCCAGCTAATTACCGAGGATGCAGAGTTGCGATTGAACTGCAAAAAATCAAAAACAGTCGTATAAAAGATAGGAACCGAAGCACGATTTAGAAAGACACAATCACGGAAAACCAACAACCAGAAAAATCACCAGCAATCAGTGATGTAACAATAAATAACAAAAACAAAAACCCAAAAAAGGAAGGAAATAGCAACACAAATAAAAACACCAAAAAGAAAGAAAACAGCAATATGAAATCGTACGCCCAAGTAACAGCTTATGTTAAAAACCAATCTAAACAACCTCAAACACACCAAAACGATGGAGAAAAAGATGAAATTAAGCAGACATTGCATCTTATAGTCGATAAACTAAATGCGCTAGAAAAACGAATATCAATTTTAGAGTTCAGAGGTGAAATGCAGGAGTAACACCGAAACTAAAAAATGGACAGTAATTTCACAGTACTAACTTGGAATGCCAATGGACTAATGCAACACCAAGAAGCAGTCTTCGATACAGTGACGATTGATGTGTGTCTTGTATCAGAAACACACTTAACTAACCCATCCTTCGTAAAATTCAGAAATTTTAATATTTATCATACTGCCCATCTCGAAAACTCAGCCAAAGGAGGAAGCGCACAGTTCAACCAAAGAAATACAAGCAACAGTTGTGAATATAAAAGGAAAAAGTTTTTGCTCTAGCATAGTGTCAATCTACTGCCCACCAAAACATTCGTTAAAATCAGAAGATTAACTAAAACTGCTTAGAAACTAACCAACTAGGAAATAGATGTATGAGTGTAGGGGACTTTAATGCAAAACATGTTTATTGGGGATTGAGATTGACAACAAAAGGAAAAGAATTTCTTAACGTAACCAGACTATATGGATGCGAAGTCATGTCAACCGGAAAGAAAACTGACAGAAATAAAATACAGGACTTAATAGATTTTTATATAATTAAAAACAAATCTATAAACTGTCTGCAAATAGACGAATTAAACGATCTAAACTCTGACCATTTTCCAATACTGCTAACATTGAGTGAGCGTGTAATTCAGAAGCAAAGCAAACCAACATTAACGAACAAACACACTGACTGGGAAAGTTTCAAGAAGACCCTGGAAGACAGAATTGAACTAAGCGTGCCAATGTGTATACTAAACTGGATAGAGAAGTGGAAAAACTTGTCAATTCTACATATTGAACAATCAGCCTGGATAAACACACCAGAAATAAAAAGGAAATCTAAAGGCAATAAGTACCCATGGAAATTAGAGAACTTATTTTAGATAGAAGAAGAGCGAGAAGAGTATGGCAACAGACTAGAGCCCCCCAATACAAAACGAAACTGAACAATCTCACCCAACAGTTAAGAAGACAAATAAGGAAGCTAAAAGAAGACTCCATCAGTAATTATCTTCGAGGATTAAATAACGAAAAAGCAATCGATTATTCGCTTTGGAAGGCAATGAAGAATGCAAAACGGTCAACTTTGCCGATACCACCCATTAAAACAGTGGAAGGAAATTGGGCTGCAAGTAACGAACACAAATGCAGATTATTCGCAGAATACCTATAAAAACGTTTTTCAACCAAACAAAACAAGGAACATGGACTCCTGCGGGAACATTCGAAGAAGAAAATGAAGAAATAAGACTTACGACCCAAGGGAAGTGAAAAATGAGATCAAAAATAACATCAATCCGAAAAAATGCCCCGGCTATGATCTTATAACCGGTGAAATATTGAAGCAGTTACCAAGAAAAGCTGTGGTTAAACTAACACATGTAATCAATGCTGCTTTTAGAATGAGATTTGTTCCTGATTTATGGAAAAAATCTTATAGAAGCTCTGTCAGACCATTATTAATAGCCCAGAAACATTTAGTTAGAATTATATGTAACAAAAATCGTCTCGCTCACAGCTGGCCCTTATTTAGAGATCTACGCATTTTACCAATGAGGCACCTTTACGTTTTTAAAGTGCTAAAAGAATTTTATAAGCAAAGCGGTAATATTCCTAGCAGAAGCACACAAATGTATAATCTCCGTGTAAATAGCATGCATCTTGTCAATGTTCCAATTGCTCACAAGACTCACTTTTCACATTTCTACACTGTTACAGCTCCTTCAATGTTTAATAAGTTACCTTTTTCTGTTCGGACATCCTCACACTCTAATTCGTTTTTAAAAAGAGTTAAAGATGGTTATTCACTATCAATTATGATGTCCTTGAATCGTTACTTTAAAGTGTTAAGTTCATTGTCATTTCTTAATAATTTATTATCGAATTGTATTTTTATTGTATATTAATTGCTTTTGTTTTTCTGAATTCTTATTGTATATTTTTTATGAAATCCAAAAAAAAAAAAAAAAATAATAAAATAATAATAATTTTGTATAAACCGATGTTATCCCCACTTCAGATCAATTTTCATTTGTTAATTAAATTGCTGTGTCATTCCACACTAACTTTTAAGTTACGGATTTATTACTATTATTTTCCGCTATATTTTGTATGAATGTATATTAGCTTTAAGTTATGAAGAAAATAAACAAATATAATCAATCAATCAATCAAAGTGGCTGAAGTAATAATGATCTCTAAGCCTAGAAAGAGACCTAACGAAGTGACATCATATAGGCCAATCTCAATACTACCGACTATATCTAAACTATTCGAAAAAATATTTGTCAAACGACTGATTAGTATTATTGAACGGATAAATCTGATTCCAAATTACCAGTTCGGATTTAGGAAACATCACTCAACAAATGATCAAGTTCACAGAATAGTCAACATCATAGAAAAATCGTTAGAAGAAAAAAAAAGAATGTTCTGCAGTATTTCCAGATGTAGCGCAGGCCTTTGATAAGGTTTGGCATGAAGGACTTAACCATAAACTAAGATGTGTCCTACCAAAAAAATACGCTGCAATCCTAAAATCATACCTAAGCGGGAGATGTTTTAGAATAAAACAGGAAGACTCGTATTCAGAATTAACGGAAATTAAGGCAAGAGTCCCACATGCAGTGTACTGGATCCGATTCTGTATCTTCTAAAGGGTCCGCCAAATAATTTTTTTTTTTTTGAAAATGCTATAAAAAAACTACTGAATATTTTCTCAAATTTCTTTTTTTATTTGAAAGTACAATCCTTCCGGTTAATAATGGAACATAATTTCATTCAAATGGCTGCCTCGGCTGGCCATGCAGTAGCCTACACGATCGGTCCAATTTTTAAGCACATTATCGATTGTGTGCAGCTGTATTTCACCAATGGCTTCACGAATATTGTCCTTTAAAGCGTCAATTGTCTCTGGCTTGTCGGCGTAATACTTATCTTTGACGGCACCCCACAAATAATAGTCCAATGGTGTCAAATCGCAGCTCCGAGGTGGCCAAACGACATCAGCTCTGCGGCTGATAATGCGATCTTCAAAAACAGGGCGCAAAACATCGAGTGTAGCTTCGGCTGTGTGGCACGTAGAGCCTTCCTGTTGAAACCAAATGTTGCCAATATCCTCCTCTTCAATTTTTGTGAACAAAAATTCGTTCAACATGGCCCGATAACGATCGCCATTGACTGTAACGGCCACTCCTTGCTCATTTTCGAAGAAAAATGGCCCAAATATGCCTCTGGAGCAAAATCCGCACCAAACAGTGGCTCGTTTTGGGTGCACCGGCCTTTCAATGTATGCGTGCGGGTTTTCTGTGCCCCAAATGCGACAATTTTGCTTGTTTACATACCCGCCAAGATCAAAATGGGCTTCATCTGAAAAGATGATTTTTTTGGCAAAATCGGCATCTTCTGTAAGTCGATCGCAGGCCCACTTAGCGAAGCGAAAACGCATTGGATGGTCAGTTGGCTTCAACTCCTGAACCAATTGGACTTTGTATGGCGTCATACCAAGGTCTTTATGCAAAATTCGTCTCAATGATGTCTCCGAAATGTTCAATTGTTGAGAACGACGGTAAATTGATGTTGATGGCGCTTCACGCACACTTTCTGCCGCAGCAGCAATATTCTCGGGTGTACGCACTGTTTTTTGCTTTTCACGCTTTGGTTTATCGATGAGGATGCCAGCTTCTTTCACTTTTTTCACAAGATAACGAACATGCGGAGCTGACGGTGCTTCTCTTCTTCCAAAATCCGTACGCAATTTTCGCACACATTCTGCAACATTACCATGATTTTCAAAGTAATGTCGCAATATTTCCCAGCGTTGTTCAAGCGTATACACAACCATGTTCGTTCAGCGGAAGGATAAAACTAATTATCTGTCAAATCAGACATGAGCTAAGTGTTACCATTCACGAAATAAGCACTACTTGAAAAAAAAAAAACGTTAAATGGCGGACCCTTTATATGCATGTGATCTCCCAGAACTAGAATATTGCACATTGGCAACGTTTGCCGATGACACTGCAATTCTTGCAGTAGGAAAGGATAATATGGAATCAACATAGAAGCTACAATCAGCTATAGACCATATTTGTAGTTGGACAATAAAATGGCGAATCAAGCTTAATGATCACTAATGATAAATCAGTTCACATAAATTTAACTAACAAAGCAATAACACAAATCCCGGTTACTATCAACCAGAAAATAGTACCGTATGCGAACACAGCGAAATATCTTGGCATGCCGCTAGATGCTAAACTAAGATGGAAAGAGCACGGTAAAAAGGAAAAAGCGGAATTAGAATTAAAATACAGAAAAATGTATTGGCTGATAGGAAAGAACTCCTCACTATTAGTCTATAGGTATTGTTAAGATTTATATTCTCACGCATTCTACTGCGTTGACACTAATTGTAAGTGTGCGAACGGTCATTACTAGGTCGCTCACGAATATCAGATTCCGAGCGACGGTACTGTCTGTTCCCACACTCGAATTCAATTCATTTGTGAAATTCGAGTGTTTACGAATTTGAATTTATTCGTGAGCACTCGAGTTCCGTTGCTAAAAATTAAAATTTGTCACATTAGTCTTAAGTGAACTATCGGTCAGAGTGGACTCAAAATAATAAACTGTGTTGTCGTGATTTTGTACAATTTTGTCCCTTATTATCCAACAAAAATTGGCGATCGTGAAAGGGCGGTGCGACGACTAGAGCTATGCAGGAACTGCCTGAAACCGGGCCACTTCTCCCAATCATGCCAGTCCCGAGGATGCCAAAATTGTGGCAGCAACCATAACACACTTCTTCATCAAAAGCAGCATCATCAGAAAACAAAATCCAACCGACAGCAAGAACTCACTCAGCAAGCAAGTCATCATCAACAAGTTCAAGAGTCAAGTCAGATGCGGCAACATCAACTCAACAAAAAGGATGACCAAGAACATCAGCCTGGTAAGCCTAATAATGTTAAGGTTTATGCAAGTCAGTCGTCGAGCTATTCTGCCAATGCAGCAATAGGTCGCCAGCCGAGAAACCGTGAAGTTTATCTCGCCACAGCAATCGTCAATGTCATTTCTGCGTGTGGGTCCCGTACTCCTTGCCGTGCCCTATTAGATTCACAACTAAATTTCATAACGACAAGGTTTGCTCACGAGTTAGGCCATAGGAAGCGTCGAATGGATATGCCAATCAGTGGTATAGGAGGTAGGGAATGCAAGGCTGAATACGTCACTAGTGTGACAATTGAATCCAGGACCTCATCATATAGGTCAATAATTGAGGCAAGCATCATGCCTCGTATCAGTGAATACCAACCTACTCAAGAAATAGACATAATGCACGCCGCATGTGCAACTTGCGGATCCCATGTGTTTCAAGGCCCAACGCATTGATATGCTCTTGGGAGCAGAAGTATTTTTCGACTTGTTCATGCCAGGAGATATCCAAATATCAAATAATCTACCAGTCCTACGCAACACGAAATTGGGTTGGATTGTGGCTGGAAGTGCCTCACCGACAAATACCCCAGCTCATTGTCACCTAGCGACAAGGCCCTCATTCGCATCACTGGACAGATTAGTGCGCAAGTTCTGGGAGACGGAATCGCATGACAACCCCACTAATGTCCTAAGTGAAGAGGAACACCAATGCGAGAGACATTTCACAACGCATAGTAAGATCTTACCAGGTGGAAGGTTTTCAGTAAGATTGCCTTTCAAACGTGAACCAGATCTCCTACTTGGGGAATCATGGGAGTCAGCAAAAAGGCGATTCTTCTCCTTAGAGAAAAGATTGGAAAAAAATGCGCTATTGAAAGAATCATATGTAAGGTTCATGGATGAGTACGAATCTTTGGGTCATATGAGCCCAGTATCTGCCGAAGAAATTCCAAAAACACACTACTTTATCCCTCATCATTGTATTGTCAAGCCAGAAAGCTCGTCCACCCAGCTTCGAGTGGTGTTTGATGCATCTGCCAAAAGCACTTCCGGGCACTCGGTCAATGATTTATTAATGGTTGGGCCAACAGTCCAACCAGATCTATTTTCCATTATAACTAACTTTCGATCACATATGTAGGTATGTTTTTACTGGAGACATAAGCAAGATGTACCGACAAATATTAGTAGATTCTAAGGATAGAAGGATGCAATTAATCTTGTGGAGATCACAACATGACCACCCATTGCAAACATATCAGCTTAATACTGTAACGTATGGCACAGCATCCGCATCATATCTAGCTACGAAATGTTTGATGAAGTTGGCAGATGATAACAAAGGTGAATACCCCCGTGCTGCCGAGGCATTAAAATCGCGTTTTTACGTGGATGATTGCCTTACGGGCGCAGAGAGTGTAGAAGATGCCGAAAAATTGTTGACTGAAATCCGTCATCTTTTGAAACTGGGAGGCTTCGAGTTAAGAAAGTTTTGCGCCAACCACCCCAGAATACTAGAAAAAATCCCGGAAGAACATAAAGAACAACTTGTTGGGTTTCATCAATCCGAAGTGATTAAAACGTTGGGACTAATTTGGGACCCGTCCTCCGAAGCATTTAAGTTTAAGTTTGATTATGAGAGAGTGTGCAAACGAACTGTACTCGCCGATCTTGCCGGTTATTTGATCCGTTGGGATTACTTGGACCTGCAATAGTCCTCGGGAAGCTTTTTCTGCAAGAACTTTGGAAAACAAAGTTATCCTGGGATGATCAACTTCCGGAAGAGCAAGCTAATAAATGGCATAAGTACCTGAAAGAATTCTCCACGTTGAACGAGCTAAGCATCCCACGATATGCTTCCCGTCCTTGCAGCGATATTGAACTGCACGCATTTTCGGACAGTAGCCTGAGTGCCTTTGGGGCATGCGTATATCTTAGATCTGTTGATGACAGTGGATGCACCTACTCACAATTGCTATGTTCGAAGCCGAGAATTGGGCCCCTCAAAGCAACATCCATAGCACGATTGGAATTGCAGGGCGCTGTGCTCATGGTGGAACTGGTAACAAGACTACTGCAATTGCTAACTGTTAAAATAAACAAAGTGCGTTATTACACCGACTCCATGACAGTACTAGCATGGATTAGATCACCTTCTTACACATGGGAGACCTACGTCGCAAATAGGGCGACTAAAATCCAAGCAAACACGGATATACAACATTGGAACTACATAAAGGGAAGCGTCAATCCGGCTGATATGGTCTCTAGAGGGATGGGATTACAAACGCTTCTTAAAACGCCCGCCTGGTTCAATGGTCCTGACTTTCTTTCCGAAGATGAGAGTTTATGGGAAGCAATGCAGCATGTTATTCCAGAAGATGTTCCAGAACGTCGTAAGAAGAAGTCCGTTTTAGCAGCGAAAACAGTTAGCAACGAAATATTGGTTGAAGAAGTTAATCATAAAAATTCCTTTTTAACATTACAAAAGATATTTGCATACTGTTTTTGATTTTATAGTAATTGCAGAAAGAACAAGTCACTGAGAAATATAGGACAGTTAACAGTGGACGAACTTCATCGTGGGACTAATTTTATTTGGGTATGCGTGCAAAGAAGAGAATTTCCGGATGACTATCGCTCTTTGCAGAGGAATGCAAATGTGCATAAAGGTTCCAACATAGCGTCGTTGTCGCCATTCTTCGATGAAAAAACTTAACTAATTAGAGTGGGTGGAAGGTTAAAAAATTCATCTATTGTAGTTGATGCCAAACATCAGATCTTGCTACCGAAAAATAATTGCATAACAAAACTACTTCTAGCATATTTGCATCAATCACACATGCACACAGCACCTCGAGCGTTGATTGCAATTTCAAGGCAGAAATATTGGATTCTAAGTGTAGGAAGAATGGCGCGACAAGTAGCCTCCAGTTGCATAAAATGCTTTCGTTCAAATCCCAGGCCTGTCGCACAAATGATGGGCAACTTGCCGAAGGAGAGAGTCACTCCCTCTCGCCCCTTTTATTACTGTGGAGTGGATTTATGTGGTCCTATAAAAACGCACTATAAGGTCAGAGGTAAGACTCCTACAAAGTCATACCTAGCGATGTTTGTATGCTTTTCGACAAAGGCAGTTCACATAGAAGTGGTGGGCGATCTCTCTGCGGAGGCATTTATCCACGCTTTGAAAAGATTTGTCGGTAGAAGAGGTATATGCCATACCATATTTTGTGACAACGCCACCAATTTTGTGGGCGCAAAAGCCGAACTTATAGACTTAAAAAAAGCGTTTGAATCCGAAAGCCACCAAACGGTTATCAATCGTATGTGTTTGGAAAATGGTATAAATTGGAAATATATTCCGCCGCGTGCACCGCATTTTGGAGGACTTTGGGAGGCTGCAGTTAAGTCCGCAAAGAGTCTGTTAATACACTTTCTTCGTGAAACATCATTGACATACGAGGAGTTGCTAACAGTGGTTATACAAACAGAAGCGATTTTAAATTCACGCCCTCTCACGCCAATCACATCTGATCCAAATGACTTAGAGGCATTGACACCTGGGCATTTCCTAATCGGAGAACCACTTACAACATTGCCCGAGCCAAACGTTTTGGACAGCAACATTAAAAGTGTTAAAAAATTCCGTCAAATACAACACATCCAACAGCATTTCTGGAAAAGATGGTCATGTGAATACTTACATCTCCTACAACAAAGATCGAAATGGACCCAGCCATCACCCAATTTGGTGCCTGGAACGTTGGTGGTACTCAATTAAGCAAATGTTCCGCCTATGAAATGGAAACTAGGACGTATAGAGGAGGTTATAAAGGGTAATGATGATTTAATTCGGGTGGCCACCGTCAAAACGCAAAACGGCATCTTTAAACGAGCAATACACAACCTGTGCCCGCTACCTATACCAACAGAGACGAATACGGTAAATGGACCAGAAAACTTGAAAACTAACAGCCAAATCACTAAGGGTACTTTCCAAACTAATTGCCTTGAGAAACCAACGCCGAAACGCAAAAAAATTGTAACATCACTGTTGTCGATTGCTCTCATGGTGTGTTTAAGCTTCCCTTCCTCAATAGCTCAAAAAACAGACCGAGTAAAGATAAATCCACTAGATGAAGCGGTTGGTATATATTTCGAAGACATTGGAAAAATACAAACTATTAATAGCTACTGGAATATATACGTATATTATAACCTTACAGCCTATTTCTTGGAATTGCGTGAAATTGAGTCGTGTCTTCAGCGAATAGAAGAATTTTGTGCGCAGGAAAACATTCACAAGGTAAATTGCAAACCAACGATCGACGCAATAACACACAGGTTCACAGCCATAAATCACAACAACGAGATTCTGTACAAATTTGAAATTGCGGCTCCCACTTGCCGATAGCGCGGAATTTCAATTGTTTAATCTACTTCCTATTCCCATTCTACAACAGTCGTATAGTTATCTAGTGGAAACGTCTTCACAATTGTTGGCTATTTCACCAACAAGGGATGAATTCTTTTTGCTCTCCGAATTTGAATTAAGTTTGTGCAAGGAATTATCGTCGCAACATTTTCTCTGTAAAAAAGTACATCCCACTTACACCAAACAAGCTGCCACGAGCAGCTGCGAAATAGCACTGTTGAATCATAAGAACAATGCCCTTCACGAGTGCACGTTAAAAAAAAATCCCCGATGGAGATTACTGGAAGGCATTGTAGGGTTCTAATCGGTGGATATTCTCTACAAGATCTCGGGTAACAGGCCATCTAATATGCAACGAAATCACGGAAGGTCTAACGGTGGTCGGAAATGGCTTGCTTGAATTTAAGGAACCTTGTATGCTCAAAATGCCAACCATGTCTATCAGGGGAATATTGGAGTACAATAATACTGTCACCATCAAAAACTCATTCATTCCAAACACCAACATAAGCACTTGGATCCTAAAGCCTTCAAAACCAAGTACCAGGGACCTCCCGCAGATACGTGACTTTGATGGAGTGGAATTTGTAAAATTAAAGGATCAAATCAACACAGTAATACAGCAGTCCGAGGAACTACCGGAAAAAATTAACTGGCATGAATATCATCACTACGGATTAGGCTATCTATTACTGGCTGGCATGATTGGGGCGGTGGTCATATATTGCTGTCATCGACGACGGAAGCCTAAGCCGGCTCCCAGATCCTCTCGTTTTCAAGTGAATATCTAGGTCACTATTTTCATTTTTTTTTTCTCTCTCTCTTTTCTTATTGCTATGATTGTTAATACATCAGTATCTTTCATTAACACGTTAGTTTAACCTTCATTCAAAGAATATTTAGCCCAAGATAACAATAATAAAGGGTTTTGTTTTAAGTTAGAGGCTAAGAACCCTCTAAGGAGGTGAGTGTGTTAAGATTTATATTCTCACGCATTCTACTGCGTTGACACTAATTGTAAGTGTGCGAACGGTCATTACTAGGTCGCTCACGAATATCAGATTCCGAGCGACGGTACTGTCTGTTCCCGCACTCGAATTCAATTCATTTGTGAAATTCGAGTGTTTACGAATTTGAATTTATTCGTGAGCACTCGAGTTCCGTTGCTAAAAATTAAAATTTGTCACATTAGTCTTAAGTGAACTATCGGTCAGAGTGGACTCAAAATAATAAACTGTGTTGTCGTGATTTTGTACAATTTTGTCCCTTATTATCGAACAGGTATAATAAGCTCTTATTATATAAGCAATCACTGAAGCCAATATGGACATATGGCAGTCAATTATGGGGTTGTACGAAGAAGAGCAATGTAGACATCATACAGAGATTCCAAAAAAAAGTGCTAAGGAAAATCGTAAATGCACCATGGTACATAAAAAATAAGGACCTTCACAGTGACTTGGGAGTGGAATTAGTCATGGATGAGGTCCAAAAAACTGCACGAAGGCACGAATCAAGACTTCAAGTACACACAAACAAGAAGGCAGTGCAACTTTTAGACAATGCAAATATAGTGAGAAGACTCAAAAGGAAAAAGCCATTTGAACTGGTCTAAATAAAAGGGACCACTCACATTAACAAATGTACATACATATGTATTTTCCCGGACGTATACTTAACATTAAAAAAAAAATAGAACGCATCTTAACATCTGTCAGGAGACGCTGATGGGAGGAACTCCTGAAATGACAAAATATCCTTTCGTTTCTAATTCAATGATACCCGATAAATACCCGATGCCTAAAAATGGATGTTTTGCTTCATGAAGCAAAAAGCACAAAATTCAAGACAACATTAGATCTTCAAGCAGGGTATTGGCAAATTAAAGTAATAAAATTAAAGGAGGACCAAACGAAAACAGCTTTCGTAACTCCATTCGGGATGTATAAATTTAACCGTATGCCTTTTGGGTTAAGAAACGCTCCAACTTTCCAGAGGCTAATTGATAAGTTCCGCGTTGGTATATGGGATATCCTATCCTAGCCTATGTGGATGATATAATTATCTGCTTCAACCTTCGATCAACACATGGAAGATCTGAGGAAAGTTTTATCAAGACTTGAAGAATTCAAATTGCACGTGAATCACGATAAATGCCGTCACTGTTGCGAAGAAGTCAAATATCTTGGACATATACTCAATTCAAATGGTATCAGCATGGACCGGGAGAAAGTTGCAGCCATAAAAAAATTACCAGAACCACGAAACGCGAAAGAGGTTCTATCGTTTTTTTCAAACGTGCTCGTGGTATCGCTGTTTCATGCTGAATTTTGCAAACATAGCTAAGCCACTGAATCAACTAACTAAAAAACGAGTACCATGGACATGGACGGAGGAACACCGACAGTTGTTTGAAAATCTTAAAAAAAACGTTTTACTATTGTACTACCCCAGTCCTAAAAGAAGTAGATCCAACGAAACCCTTTTTGCTCAAGGCAGATTTTTTTTTTTTTTTTTTTTTTTTATAATTTGCGCGCGCAAAAGGGGTTATGACTACCCTTAAGTGTCCGGAATCAAGACACAGCACGGGCCGAAGGTATAGAGGGAGAAAGAGAGAGGAGGTACCTGTGCACATTGGTCCTAAATGTCTGTGGATTGTAGTGAGTAGGAAATATAGGGCTGGGAAGAGTATTCCATAAACGTGTTGTGCGGCTGAAGAACGAATCCCTGAACTTAACTGTACGTCCGAAAGCAGGCTTAAGGGTAAACTGATGAGCATTCCTGGCAAGACGAGTATTGCGGGTGAATTCATGGAGATGAGGAATGCAATTGGCTAACTCATTTGAGCAACGGTTGTTAAAATAGCGATAAAATAGTGACAAGGAAGACACATTACGTCGGTGTTCAAGCGAGTCAATTGACTTTGCGATATTAGTGTCTCCTATAAGTTTTATCGCTCGCTGTTGTATCCTATCTAGTAGGTGCAGTGAGGTTTTAGGGGCACCAGACCAGATATGAGCGTTATACTCAAGCTTGGGGCGGATGTAGGCCTTATAAATTGAAGCCAAATCAGAGGGGGTGAAATATTTCTTGCATCGTTTGAGGAAACCTAGACATTTTGCCGCGTTTTTGGCGATTTCAAATATGTGATCATTCCAATTAAGTTTGGTGTTGATACACATACCAAGGATGGAAAGTTTTTCGGTTTCGTCGACACAAGCGCCGCTCATGGATAATGGCTGATTATTATGGGTTCGCTTTAACGACAGTAGACAGCATTGAGTTTTAGAAGCATTGAATTCTACTCTATTATTTTTACCCCAATCGATTATGCTGTCAAGATCGGAATTCAATGTGCTTGACATACGCTGCCGTTCCAGTTCTACGGCCGAAGAGCAGGGACGTGAGTCCTGGAACGAATATGAAAAGCTGAGAGTACTGTCATCAGCGAAGGAGTGGATTGGATTAGAAGTAACAGATAAGAGATCATTTATAAAAATGAGAAAGAGAGTCGGAGACAAAACAGAGCCTTGGGGGACACCAGCATTTATTTGGTGAATATCAGACTTGAACCCATCCAAACCAACTTGAATTGAACGGTTCGAAAGGTAATTTCTAATCCATAGAAGCAGAGATTTATCGATGCCATAAGCACGCATTTTCGACAAAAGAGCCTGATGCCAAACTCTGTCAAATGCTTTTGAAATATCAAGCGCAACGATCTTGCTTTCGCCTTGATTGTGCAAAGATTGGTTCCACTTTTCGGTGAGATATGCCATCAAATCACCAGTGGACCTGTTGCTGCGAAAACCGTATTGCCGGTCATTAAGAAGCTTCCGCGATTCAAGATATTTCATAAGCTGACGGTTTATCAGCGTTTCCATGACCTTGGAAAGAAGGGACGTTAGTGCTATGGGTCGGTAGGAGGAGGGAGACGAAGATTCGCCCTTTTTGGGGACGGGCTGGACAAATGCTGTTTTCCATCTACTCGGAAAGAGACCCGAAGAGTAGGACAGATGGAAAAGCTTACGCAGAGGTTTTGCCAGCGCAGAAGAACACCTCTTCAGAAGTATTGGGGGTATACCATCCGGGCCAGCGGATTTGTGTATGTTGAGATCTTTTAGTACTCTTGCAACTGTACGAGTGCGAAAATGGATTTGTCCCATGGTGAAATCAACGCTCTCAAGTACAGGCGGAGACAATGTGGAATCTGGTAGCGTTGAGCTACACGCGAAATGTGCAGCAAGCAGATTGGCCTTGTCTAAAGAGCTGACAGCTGGAATGTCATTGTAAATGAGCGTGGGAATTGAAGACGAGGCTGAATTCTTTACGTTTTTCACGAACGACCAAAAGTTTTTGCTACCCTTGGGACATTGTAGCACTTTCTGCCTCAACTTTTGTTCGTGGAAGAATTTTACACGTCTAATTAATGCATTGCAGTCATTTCTGGCCCGTTTAAATTGTTTCCGGTTTTCCTCAGTACGGTTGTCCTTGTAATTCCGGAAACTCAACTCTCTCAACCTGATGGCCTCTTTACAGCTCGAGTCATACCACGCATTTTCTTTGGGTTTGATACTCTTCATTCTGTGAGGAATGAAGGATCTCATACCCAGAAAAAGAATGTTAGTGATCATATCAGCAGCGGCATCCACGTCACTATCGAGGAAACATAGTGACCAGTTAAAATTCCTAAAAAAGTCGTTAAGGCCGCTCCAGTTGGCTTTCTCGTATAGCCATACTATTCTTTTAGGAATTTGTTCTCTAACTGTGTGGGGTGAAGACGAGAAATTAGCTGATACGACACAGTGGTCAGACGAACCTAGGGGCGATAATATTGCAACAGAGTATTTGTCAGGATGAGAGGTGAGAAACAGGTCCAAGGTGTTGGGGGAATGATCTGCAATGTCAGGTATTCGTGTAGGCTCATTTACTAGCTGGGTCAGATTATTTACCTCAGCAAAGATCTCTACGTACCGTCCTTCGGGTGTTGTCTGGCATGAATGTCGAAGCCAATTAGAATTGTGTACATTGAAATCGCCCGCAATGGCAATCTCAGTGTAAGGATGTAGGGATACAATTCTTGTGATGGAGTCGGATAACATATCAAACTCATTGAAAGTTGAATTGCTATCCAGGTTTGGACTTCTATAAATAAAACAGTAGTGGATTAAATGCTTACGGACATGGATTTTTAGCCATAGGAAATTAAATTCCGGATTGGAACATTGGCCGTATTGTGGCTGAAGTTGGTAAGCTACATCACTACGAATATAAAGGGCGAGACCGCGGTGGAGAAAGAAAAGAGGCATCAAGCTATATCCAGGCAGGTTCAAATCCGATAAATCGGAATTCTCTCCTACCTGTGTTTCACTCAGTGCCAAGATAGCTGGTTTATACAGGGACAGGTGGACGTATACAGCGAATAGATTCGTTCTTAGGCCACGGATATTACTCACATCAACCCTGAATTTTTCCATGGTACAAAACACAGGCACCAAAGGAACCAACTCCGACGTTTGAAAGATGGTAAAGCAGAATTGAGAAGTGCAAATTTCAAATAGCTTCCCAACATCAAATCGATGTAGGTGTTATGCCCATACACCGATTTGGATTGGTCCACCAACAATTTGCACTCTTGGTTCTGCTACGTCAGATGCTACGCACTCTCGGTCATTGCGCTAACCCATTTGATGCAATCAAACGGGAGTTGCGACCGAGAATGCGCAGCCGTGGCTTGTGAAGGGAGGGACGAGAGGGAGCGGGCCGTATGCACTCGATCCAAATCACTTCACTTGGCACTTGTTAATTGTTTTTCTCTTTTTTGTTTTTCCTTTTTTTTTTTTTTTTTTTTTTTTTTATTCACTCGCGAGGGGTGGTGGGTCCGCGAGGAAAACAAAAAAACAAAGTAAACAAAGTAAAAACGAAAAACACAGGCTAGTGCACGCGTCGGAGGATGGCACGGTACTCGATGGTAACAATTGGTAGAGAACTTCGTACGTTAGATGACATCAAGCATGATTTAAGGTGCATTGTGGAGTCAGACAATTACATCGCACAAATAACACCCTTCCTTGAATCACTTGCCGAAACACTGAAAGACACTAAGGAAAGAGAAGTTAAGCAGCAGGATCAGAATTAAAAAAATATGTGGCGTCGCCGTCCTCAGCCTCCCTATGTAGTTGGAAATAAAGTCCTGGTCACGCTCAATGTCTTAAGCAATGCCGCAAAGAGGATTGCGGCTAAATTCGTTCCAAAGCGGGACGGCCCATATGTAATCACCAAGAAGATTGGATCAAGCAGTTACGAAGTAGCAAGACCAGATTTCATAGAAGATACTTTGGGGGTATACCATGTATCTAACATTACTATGGCAGAAACCAACTAAAACCAGCGATGTGTCTAAGAATAAGAGGATGGCCGAAGAAGCTCATTTGTCTGTTGACACCACATTTAGGCGATTGCGATGTCAAAGCGGGAGATTGTAGCAGCAACAAAAAATCTAGTGAATTCTGAATTTATTTTTATTTAATTTTGTAGCTTAAACATTAATATTTACTTAATTTTGAATTTAATTAAAAGTTAAGGATTTCTCCTTGGAGAAATCTTAAAAAAACCGCGAACGGAGAGACTTCTGTCTCCCCCCAACTGTTCGACTTACAATAATACGAATTTTATTAACTTCATTAAACAGGTATATTTATTACGTCCGAATGGTTTCACAATCGATCTAAAACTAAACTTTAATTCTAATCCCAGTTGCACTCGAGGCCTTCGTCCCGTTCCCAAGCTGCGGTGTCATCATTTCCCCCCGGATACCTGTGTCCGTCGTAGTTCATGCAAGCGTCATGTGATACCCTTGCACTTGGAGCTGCATTCGATGTGTATGCACTTTTGTCATGGGAACGCGTTCGCACCTGAATAAAGATGATTAAGCAAGTCTGGATGATTTGCCTCAATGCGTTCAGCTCGTGGCCTGAGTGCAGGGTGTTAACTTAAACTTTATTGACTTATTGATTTATGTGGTTATTATAAATTTTAAATGAATTATTTGTTTGTTTACTGTGAATGACTCTATTGTGAATTTGATTTTTGTTTCAAAAATATTGATTTTTAACTTGCGTTGAAAAGCTTTCTTGAAAGCTTATTTGTGCCTTTAAAACACGTGCAGGATCGAGCACAGATTGAGTAGTCGCGATCAAGTCAAAAAGAGTATTACTCTAGGGCCCTTCCTAGGAGGATACAATTTTTGATTTGATTAAGAGGTACTTGCGTCTATTGAGTGAAATAGCCTTAGCGTTTCCAAAGGTTTGTCATAGACGAAAGCACCGGCGTCCTGTGTGTTTTTTTAAAATTGAATAATTTTTTTCAATAAATATTATGCTGAGTCTTGCAAACGATAAAAGGTCTTTTATTGTCGCTACTATTTGTTTATTTTTTTTTAATTAGTCTCTATCACAATATTTTGTACCAATCCTTCGCAAGGTTTCCTGTCTATATCTCTTCCATTTGTTGAATCAAGATAATTTCTATTAATTAAAAATCAAACTAAAAGTGATACTTATTCGTCTTTTAAAGAATTTTTCAAAAATAATTGCAACTATATTCGGCTGAAGTGTTTACAAATATTTATTTTTCTCACAGATTTTCTCAAATGTGAACTTGGCAAATTCTTATATATGGTACCAACATCGTGGGTATCGTCCGAAGATAAACGAGCCTCATCTGGTGAAAGCAGTCAGTACCTAGCAAATTCCAAAGATAAAAAGATATATCAAGCTCTAATTGAGTCATACGAGAAGTATGTCAAGGACCTCAGAGAAAGCCAAAAACCATAAAGGGTATGAAGTGCAACAGATCTCAGGAAGGGACGACTCAAGCTGTGAATCTTATCTATTTTCCTGGGTGCTCTAGTGCCTTTCCGTTCCCAGCAAGGGTTACATATAAAATATTTTGCGAACAAATCAGGATATTTAATAGTTAGCAAAAGTTCTTTGGCAATAGGCAAATTCTTTCCATACGAATCACCGGATCAGGGCGGTATTATCCCCGTCATGCTAAGAAAATAATAATTTGCAACAGATAGTATCATCTTAAAGTGACTTTCGAAGTCAGGTAACCTTGTTCTAGAAGACGGTTCTTGTGTTCGTGTAACGAGCTCGGAGTTTGCCGAGTCCTTGTCCATCATATGAACATTGTAATACCAAATATTGTCCTTGTATTCAAGTACATGTATTATTGCAAATAAAAATAATCATCAAAAAAATAATGTAAAATCAAAAAATAAAACCCGATATCGAAACATCATCACACCATTGTGACTGTGACATATACTCGTATAAAACTTTAAAACTACACCCTTGTTGAACCAATAGATTCCAAACGATCCCGAACCAACTATAACAACGACTTCGCCAGAACTTGCCGATACCAATACAACCCACACATATGCCGAAGCCTCGTCTACTGGTAAAACAACTAAAACGCAAAAAAAAGACAATTCTCAGTCCACTGCCGTCACACCTACAGTAATTGAAAACATAACTCAACCATTTTCTTAAAATTTTCCTCAAAACTTAACTTCACCCTAACCAGTATAAAAACAGACCTCGAACGACCACCTCCTTGAATTAAAGACAATTATAAACATCTAGTGACACAAATAGCTAGTATGATGAATTTACTTACGGTAAATTTACTAATAACAAAAATTAGCAACTGGATATGAATATGAATGAAATTAAAAATGTTATCTGGAACGCGAATGGTATACAACAGCACGCCAATTAACCAAAACTCCTCGTTAAAGCAATCTCTGTGGACATTCTGCTTACCTCAGAAACACATTTTACAGACAAAAACTACTTCCAGATACCCGAATTCAAAACATACCAAACAAATCATCCTCACAACAAAATCCTCGGCGGCTCAGCTAATACGACAGAAAATTAATCCCTCGAGCTCCAGAACTACAAAACCGATCATATACAAGCGACCACTATCCAAATTGAAGACTTATACGGGCCACTTACCATATCCGCACTTTACAGCCCTCGAAAACACATAATAACAATATAAACAATAACTATGTATAATACTTCAGGAAAAAGATTTTTTTTAAGAGGTGACTTTAATGCAAAATATACCGAATGGGGCTCAATAATAACAAAAAACCAACCTACTGGCCCAGCGACTTTGACAAGAAACCTGACTCCGAAAACAAATTTAACAGCCAAAACTTGTCTTGACCACTCTCTCATTGTTATAACTTACCAAACTAAAATCAACAATACTCGACTTTGTATCAAAAAATCTGACTGGAGTACACTAAGAGACATAATAGAAATATTCCTCTGAAAACACCTGACAACATAAAAAGTGCTATCATACACCTAAACGACACAATTCTTTTTGCAGCTAGTTTTTTTTTTTATATAATTCGTGCAGGTTCAAGAGTGTACGCTCTTATGATGTTTGTCACACCACGTGGACGGGGTGCAGATGGTTTGTGTCGAAGATGTTTGTTCACTACCCTCCGGGGGTGGTTGTCTTGGGATTAGAGAGATTCGACTGAATTTGTGGGGTTGTTTGTAGTTTTACAGTATTTTATTCAATGCAATTAAGATGTTATATTGGAAATCATCACGCAGAGTATGAATTTTGAAATGATCTTATACTGCGAGTGTTATGTCTTCGTCAGCATTTTTTGATCATCTCTCATTCACAACTGGTGTTGTTGCACAGTTTTTTTTTCCGTATAGGAATTGTTCTTGGCTATGGTCAGACTTGAACTACAGACCTTCCGCTTAACAGTCAGTGATGATTACCATTGCACCACTACCACCCCACACCTCAACTAAAATCTAAGAAAAACCTGACGTATATCCCGCCCCGCAATCTAACGAAAATCAAACAAAAACAAAAACAAAAAAAACTATGGCAAACAATGGCCAGAATTAAAAACGAAATTTATCCAAGTCATGAAAGAAATTAAGGAACTTTTACAAAACTACAAGAATAATACCTCAAAGAGTACCTTTCAAATAAGAGAGCGCCGTGGCGCAGTGGGTAGTTGTTCGGCTGCTGACGCAAGATGAGCGAGTTCGGTTCAGATAGCACCAACGCCATCGAATGATTATTTCGCGGGTCCTGTCCTCGGCGGGGTACTGGCAAAGACCCCCGTTGTATACTTGCCTTGAAAAAGCTTCTCGGCTCCCGCCGTTCGGAATCGGCATTCTTCTAGGTTCCGTTCAGTTGTGTGAAAAAACAAATCGCACAAAACATAAGTTATTTATTTATTTCAAGTAGTTGGTATTTTTACAATAATATTAAGATTTATTTTAGAGAATTAGTACACGTTGGTCCTTTACAACTATGACATGATGATATACAATGAATAATAAAGTGTAATTTAAGATTTTATGAGAATAAAGGGTGTCTCAGTAAGAGTGCACTTTTTCATTTTAAAATAAAAACAAGTATTTTATGACAGAGTTGTGATATTTTTATTGTATTGTAAAGAAGACATGTTCCGATTAAGTATGGAATAAAATATCCGGCAAATGACTCCCACGGCTCCGATGACAGGCCATTACTCTTTTCATGAAATTTTCGATGACTTTTGCACAGAGATGTGGCTGTATCTCACCGATGACGCGTTGGATTTCCGATTTGAGCTCAGGAATTGTTTCGGGTTTATTTGCATAAACAGATTAGAAACAGATAAGAGATTTTACAAAACCCCAAAGAAAAAAATCGCACGATCTTGGTGGCCAGTTGACATCAAAATTTCGTGAAATAATGTGTTCTGGAAATCGTTGCTGCAAGAAGTCGATTGTTTCATGCGCGGTGTGACAGGTTGCGCTGTCCTGCTGAAACCACATGTTGTCCAGATTCATGCCGTCCAGTGGAGGCCACAAGAAGTCCGTTATCATTTTCCTGTAACGAATGCCGTTCGCAGTCACTGCAATTTCGGCTTCATTTTCAAGAAAGTTAAATCCAATCACGCCGCCTGACCAAAATCCGCACCAGACAGTTACTCGTTGTGGGTGCATTTGTTTCTCATGTATTGCATGAGGATTTTCTGAGTCCCAAATTCGACAATTTTGTGTATTCACGAAGCCATTCATATGGAAATGCGCTTCATCGGAGAAAATTACTTTTTTCGAAAAATTGGCATCGACTTCACTTTGCTCCATTACCCATTGAACGAATTGCCGGCGCTTTCTGTGGTCTGGTGGTTTGAGCTCTTGAGTTAACTGAATCTTGTACGCATGAAGGTGGAGGTCTTTAGTCAAAATTCGCTGCGTAGTGCTTCGTGAAATTTGCAGTTGTTGAGAACGACGTCGAATTGATGTTTTCGGGTTTTCGGCGACACTCTCGTTTACAGCAGCAATGTTTTCAAGAGACCGACCGGTACGTTGACGCAAAAGATTCTTATTATCCATAATTGACCCAGTTTCTTCAAATTTTTTAACCACTCTTCGAATGGTTGACACATTAGGTGCACTTTCTCGGCTGAAAATTTGGCGAAGTTTGCGAGCGGTTTCAGCGTAACTTTCCCCATTTTTGTAATGAGTTTTCACAGTTATAACGCGTTGTTCTTTCAAAAAGCGCTCCATTTTTAATAATCGGAATAAACAGAGGTGACAGCTGTCAAATTTCAGAGTTGCCACATGCATGAAAAAAAAAATATTCCAATTTTAAAAAGTGCACTCTTACTGAGACACCCTTTATAAGGGAAAACTACTAGCAAAAACCCTCATGTAAAGCTTAACCTAGTTAGGCATTCGACAGTCGGTCTTTCAAGGATTTTCCTTTCAATATAATTAATATAATTATTTCAATTCGATGCTAGTTGAGCTATAAGCGCATTATCAGACAAGGAACAATTTTCATAGAAGTATATTTTAGATCTGTTAATGAGAAAATCTATGTATAAGGTTGACATTGGCTTTTTCGTGAAGTCTTGTTGTTGAATAGTGCCAAGGCAGATTAAGGATCATTTTTAATAGCTAATTTTGGCATCTTGGCAGTTTTAACTTATGGGTTTTCGCACACAGGCGCACCAAACATAAGAATGGCTTGAAATGTTGATTTGTAAATTAGTAGCTTATTTTTCACACTAAGCTTTGAGTTCCTGCAAATCAGTGGGTACAGAATTTTGGTAAATTTGTTTGCTTTATCGACTGTGGTAGAAATATAGCCTGAAAATGTAGTTACTGGTCTAGAGCCAAACCGAGATATTTGCATTTGTCTGCCCAGTCTATCTCCAAAAACATAATCGCAGCTTGAGATTGTTGGGTAGGAAATACTCTTTTCGACGCCTAGTAGCTTGTGTTTTTTGGGGGTTTGGCTTAATCTTCCATTTAATGCAGTATTGTTTAAATTTAGAGAGCGCAGTTTGTAGTTGATTATAGACATCTGAAAATAATATACCAGACGCAAAGAAGACAGTGTCATCTGCAAACATTGATATTTCTGTCAAATGTAAGTAAGTCTGATACAAAGACGTTAAACAAAATAGGCCCAAGAACAGATCCCTGAGGGACTCCATGTTCAATTAGTTTGATGTCTGATTCATGGTTTCTGAAGTCTATTATCTGATACTATTGAAGTCTTTTTTTTTTTTTTTTTTTTTTTTTTACGTATATACATATACCCTACTACTACCTACCCTACCCTACCTTACCCTACCCTAGCCTATGTAAGCCTGCCATTGGTGTTAGGCAGGCGATGCCTTGAAGAGGCCGAAGCTCTCAAAGTGTCCACTGACGTAGCTCTCTCCAGCCACCGAAAGCGTTGATGCTGTCGGACTACGTCTCCTCGATCCCGGCGTGAGACCGATCTACAGAACCTGAGGCGCTCGGGCTCACGGAGCGCGACATCGGGTTCGTAGAGGAATCGCCGTTCCGCGGAATTGCGACCCACGTGGAAGATTAGCGGTTCCGCCAATCTATCCTGGATCAGCCCACATCTATCTTAATAGAGGAATGCTTCTGGCGGCACAAAGCCATTAAGGCGCACTCTCTCGTGATATAAATCGTTGGGGTAGTAAGCCCCGAAGATCAGGCTATTGACCGAAGTCATTGCTCTTGCAACGTGGCTTCGAATCAGTTTGATCAAAAAATTATCTATCCGTACAATCCTGGCCCTATTGTATAGGACCTCGTCCGGGTAAAATTTCGTGTACTCAGATTCGGGTGTCCTATGTAGCCCCAGACACGTCCTGAGACATTGTCTCTCAAACACCCGAATCCTTTCCATTAAGCTGGCTCTCACATTGAACCAGACGGGACATCCATAGGCAATCATGGGCCTGATTAAAGCCATATAGCAGATTACCTTCACCCTAGAATCAAGTTGGCTGCTATGAAACAGCCATCTTGTCAGAGCGAAAGCGCCCCGGGCCCTTGCCAGAGCAGAATCTACATGTTTGTCAATATACAGATACTGATCCAGCACGATCCCAAGGTATCTGACTACACTTTGTCTCGCTAGTGGACGTCCGTCCGGTCCTAAAATTAAGAACCTGCGCCAGTTTTTTTCTAGTGTCCCGAGAGGCCCTAGACAAAGGCGTTCTAAACAATATAGATTCTGATTTCTGGAAGTTGATTTTCAACTTCCAGTCATCACAATACTGCTGAATTTTTCGAAGTCACGCAGCAGAAGAATAACAATAACGTCGATCGTTGGACCTGATCTGTACGCGATTAGGTCGTCTGCGTACGCTATTGAATGGTGAAAAGAAACTAGCAGATAGCTTAGGTAAATGCTGAAAAGGATCGGCGAATTTACCGTACCCTGTTGCAGTCCATTTTTGATTTCAAATGTTTGGGTAGAAGTCACGTGGGCAATTTTCACTACGAACTTTCTACCTGTTAACATGTCAAAAATCATATATAGCAGTGGTTTACTTATGCCCATCCGACTGAGCTTGTAATAAAGACCTTCTAACCATACGGTGTCGAAGGCTTTTTCCAAGTCAATCAAACAGGCACCCGTGCATTGGTTCTTGCATTTATTCCATTGGACATCCGACACAAGCTTCGACGCGGCATGAATAGTGTCATGCCCCGCTCTGAAACCGAATTGGTTATCCGGGATGATTTTATTGTCCTCAACCCATTTAGACAGGGCCCTATGGATCACCTTCTCGAAAACCTTGCTCGATACTCGGAAGGAGACTTATTGACCGGAGATTTTCCGGGTTAGATGTGTCTTTACCCCTCTTAGGAATTTTGCACCACTGCTGTCTTCCAATGCACTGGATAATATGCATTATTCAGTGCATTGTTGAACAGGATGGTGTACCTCTCTACAGCCACTGGCGGAAGGTGCCTAAGCACAACATTGGATATACCGTCGACTCCCGCGGATTTTTTCTTCCTCAATGACTCGAAGATCATCTGAAGATCTTCCGTCGATATGAACAGGGTATTAACCCTCTCATTGGCGATGACATTGTTTGCAATGAAATCTTAATTGAACCCTGTAAAACCAAGGTTCTCTGATCGCCAATGATCGATATAATTTCGAAGATAAAAGTGATGAAGCAGGGCTCTATCTTCCAGGTCGTGGTTCGGGCGAATACTATCATTCACCTTGTACACTTCTTGGAAGACAGCTCCCACTGTCGCCACTTTCTCCTGAGGATCCTCGATCACGAAGAAGTCGTCATCCAGGATGGCGCTCTCCGGATCGATGCTAACTGTTCCTAGCAAGCGTTCATTGTCTGACGTTCTCGGAAGCTTTAGATCCTGAATGTCATTCTGATTATTTCTCCGAAATATTTTATTTATTTGCGGGAACATACTCGCGCTGTTGGATTTTACAGCACGAATTCTGTTGTTCCAATGCAAACTTACGGATATTCTGTAATTTTCCCTGATTAACTGTTGGATATTTTTAATCAGTGATTTCAGTGTCCTGACCTCCGAGTTTTGTCTGTCGGTAAACCGCCTGTACAAGAGTTTGAGTCTTGTCAGGAATCTACTTTTTTGTCTGTGCAGTGCGTCGATTGTCGCGTTTCGGTATACGTTTGCGGTATCGTGCTGTCTTTGGCGTGGTATCGTACTGTTCATTGTCTGTTTAATGACATCGTCCATTTGTTTGAGATACCTGTCAATCTCGTAGTTTGACAGGTTCCCATTAGGCGGTGGAAAGGAGGCGCTCGAAGTGAGCGCTCTCGTCAGGGAATTGGCAAAGCGCGGCCAGCACACCCTACTCTAATCGTAGGGGTGCGTTTGGACACACTCTGCCATCTCCGCGAACTCGTCAGATACTGTGATCACGGCACATAGTCCGCAATGGTCACTGTCGTATACAATGGTCCGTAGACAGTTAATAGACCATTCGTTCGTGTCTGCCAGTCTCAGTCGAGAGTCTATTAGCATGAGATCCAGATAGGAGCCGCTCCTAGGATACGACGGACTATCCGTTGCGAGCAACTTGACTCTATATTCAATGCTGCGAAGAACCCACCAATGGCTTAGTAGACTCCCCCTAGTGTTGGGAATGTTATTTCCGCAATCACCATGTTTGGCATTTAAATCGCCGGCCAGAATGTAGAAGTTTTCTACCGAGTTTAAGCGCAGAGATCGAAAAAGTGTCTCGAGCTCTGCGATAAAAATATTGGGTTGAGGTGCTTCAGGTGCAAGCTGATACAATGTACATTCTCTTTCCGTTTCGGAGAGGAATGCACACAATACAGGCCTCTAGCACCTGGAACCTCCGCACTTCACCGCTATATATGACTTTATGTTTAAAATTGTTTTTAATAAAGATCGCAACTCCCCTGCCTTGAATAGCGTTGGGTCGGTCCCTTCTAATTTTTCTATAAGAACTGTACCGGATTTTGTGCTTCTGGTTTAGCTTTGTTTCGCTAACCAAGAGTACATCAGGGCTTTCGTCCTGCAACAGGTTAAAAAGTACGGCTCGTCGCTCGATCCTCATCAGTGAATTTACATTCACCGACAGGATCTTCAAGGGCCTCTCTACCAGCGTACCCATCACGACCTTAGGTGCGCTAGGCCCGCCAGAAGCGAGTAGATACTATCTACTCGGGTCGCCGTCTCCAGGATCTGTTGCTGGAGCTGCCCAATATGCCCTTGGATTGCGAGCAAGATCGAACAGACATCCACCTCGGCCACCGGTGCCTTAGAGACAGGCACTGGGGCTTTAGGAACAGTCATGGGCTTTTGTATAATCTTTCCCGCACCTGCCGCCATTTGGGCGTAGGTCAATTGGGATGTGACGGCTGTTGTTTGGAAGCGACCCGAGGGACGCTTCTCCTCGACCTTCTGCTTACGGGCCAGGTTTTCTTTCTTGATGTCCTGGAACTTAGGACATCCCCGATAGTTTGCAGGGTGCCTTCGGTTCCTACACAAGACACACTCGAGCTGCTCTCTATCCGCCACCTTGTCTTTCCCAAGGTCGCATTCCTCGTTCTTGTTGTTCTTTGCACACTTAACGCATCGAGGCTGCATTTCGCAGTTCGACGCGGCGTGCCCGAACCTTTGGCAGCGGATACATTGCAAAATGTTTCCGCTCCTCTTTAATGTTTCCCATGTGACAGTCTGGGACGCTAAGGTGGTGATAGTCCTTAACCTCTCTAGCTTGCTGCTGGGTGTGAGCTGTACCAAGAAGAAGGGAATAACTCGCTTCTCCCGTCGGGAGCTCACCGTAGTGAATGGCTTAACCCCCACGAATTTGAGGTCGTCACTCTCGAACTCTTTGAGCTCTGAGAGCATTTCCTCGGGGTCTGCAATCGACTCCACGCCTTTAAGGAGCATTGTCCGCAACCTCTCGGCCTTCGGCGTGAAGGAGAAAAACTCCGTTGTGGACTCCTTTAATAAGCTTTTTATACGCTTATGCTGCTCCAGTGTCTTGCACCGAACAGCATAGCGTTTTTGGCCTAAACATTTGATTTCAAAATTGCCTACACCAATAGCATACTTACAGAGATCGATGGTCTCTCGTAGGGCCGTGGTATATGTGATGATGGGTGGGACTTTCTCCTTTTTAGGACGTTGCTGCTGCTTCTTCTGCTGCGGCTGTTGTTGTTGCTGCTGCTGTTGCGGCTGCTGTTTCTGCTGCTGCTGTTGCGGCTGTCGTTGTTGCTGCTGTTTCTGCTGCTGTGGCTGTTGTTGTTGCTGCTGCTTTTTCTGCGGCTGCTGTTGTCGTTGCTGCTTTTGCTGTGGGGCGGCTGCTGCCTGCTCTAAGTCCCTCTTCTTTATCTCCTTCAGCTTATCAACTACGGCTTGCAGCTGGGCACGTAGGGTACGCTCTTTCTGTTCCAGTTCGCTTCGCTCTTCCTCCGTAGCAGAATATAAAAGGGGGCAAAGGGGTTATTGTCCCCCGTGTAGCGGCCTTCCCTACCATAGGAAAGGTAGGCAGTATCCGCTTCCACGGGGATCGCTGGTTTTGGTTGTTCTTGTCCAGCTGCTTTCGACGTCGATGGTGTTGGTGATGGCGCCCCTTTCCTTGCTTGCGACCTGCAGCTTTTCAGTGGAAGTAGTGAGGGAGGGGCGCTTAGTTAGATTGGGCTTCTTGTTGGCCCTTCTGCGCCTCTTCATGACGACGGTCGGTGTTGAGAAATCGGATGATAAATCACCCGATTCCGACTCCGTACGACGTACGGGTTTTCCCCCGCCCTCTCCCGACATCTCCTACTTCCAACTAATTGAGAAGCAGCAGAAAGAAACAGAGAAAACACAAAAAAAAAAAACTTTCCTCCCGACTTGGGATCCGAACCGGCGACCTTCCCACTGCGGATCGGGCACTTAACCACTAGGCTAATTGGTGTTGCGCGAATACTTCGCCTAAACACGCACTTATATTTTTTTATTGTTTGTTTATTTCTGTCGTAAACAAGCCGAAACACTACCTTCCACTTCACTGGTCTGTGATCAACTGAAGAATTGATCAGATTTAGTATTGCATGCACTTAGCTTAACTACAACTTCGTTTAAAAGACAACTTATCTCTTGAAAAGAGAATAGATCGCCACGATCATTAATTTTGTATGATGGCAATGAGTTGATGTTCGACAGACAGGCTGGGTTGGACCGAAGGTTGCTGTTTGATGTTTGTGGTTGATTGATGAACCTGCGTAGACTCCAAAGGCACTCTAGCGCGATTTCTTGTGGTTGGTGTGAGAGAAAATGGGCAAGAGAAAATCGATCATGAGGTAATTGTTGAATCGTTGTGGGTTGTGGTTGTGGGGAAAAATGTTTCGCGTTTTCTCTTTGGCTTTGCCTCATGTCCAAGTATTGCTTGCGGCTGATACAGTTTGGATTGGAAGACTTCTGTTGCCCTTTGCAATTGGCGCATCGAATAGTCTCATTTGATTTGCAGTCGGATGTTTTGTGGTTCCCGGAGCAAACGACACAGAAACTTCGGATATGGCAATGCATGGAGCCGTCTCCATACAATTATAACATAATTGTTTTTAATTAATAAATAATATCAAGTTACCTTACCAGGATTTTTCCTTTTGTAATCCCACCGGATGATTTTTTTAAACAAATTAGAAATATTACGCCTAAGTTCGTGTAATAACAATGTATAGGAAATACTTGTTTCGATGTTTAGGCATGGACTAAACATTTCCACCAACTATAACGATTTCTACAACGGAGTTCGTAGGTTTACGAGGGTGGTCCGAAAAGTACTTAGCCTACAAAAGAAAAACAAAAATGTTGGAAAAATGACGATTTATCTTTCAATATAGTCTCCTTTTAGCTCCATACACTTGACCCAGCGATGCTCCAACTTTTTTAACCCGTCTGAAAAATACGTTTTCTCGAGGTCTGCAAAGTAGGCCTCCGTGGCGGCGATGACCTCTTCATTCGACTGAAATTTCTGCCCGGCGAGTGACTTTTTCAAATTTGGAAACAAAAAGAAGTCGTACGGGGCCAAATCTGGAGAATACGGTGGATGGGGTAGCAGTTCGAAAGCCAATTCGACCAATTTGGCCGTGGCGAGGGCGGAGGTGTGAGCCGGTGCGTTATCATGGTGGAAGAGCACTTTTTTCTTCGACAAGTGGGACCGTTTTTTCTTCAATTCGGCGTCGAATCGGCCCAATAATTTGGCATTGTACAGCCCTGTGACCGTTTTGCCCTTCTCCAGGTAGTCGATGTGGATCACACCTTGTGAATCCCAGAAAACGGTGGCCATCATCTTTCCGGCCGATGGGACAGTCTTCGCCTTCTTCGGAGCACGTTCGCTGGGTGAAGTCCACTATTTCGACTGTTCCTTGGTCTCTGGTGTGTACCAGTGGATCCATGTTTCGTCGACTGTCACGAAACGACGCAGAAACTCCTTCGGATTGCGCTCAAACACTGCTCTAAAGTGGTCTAACGTTTGCGCTTGCTGTCCGGAGTGAGCAAACGCGGCACCCATCGAGCCAACAGCTTTCTCATGCCCAAAATTTCATGCAGGATATGACCCACGCGATCTTTTGAAATGCCTACTGTCTCAGCTATCTCGCGCACCTTCAATCGGCGGTTTGCCAATACGAGATGGTGGATTTTTGTCACGTTATTCTTTGTGGTAGCCGTTTTCACCTGGACGTGGCTCATCAAAAACCGACGTGCAACCATGTTGAAACTCGTTAAACCAATTGTTGATGGTCGCCATCGAAGAAGAAGAGTCACCGTACACAGCATCCAAATGCTCTTTGATTTCCCTTCCAAAAACAAAAATCGAATCACCGACCGATATTACTCTTTTTCGACTTTTCTAAAGTCCGCGGACACTCCCGCTTCCATTCGCGGTCAAAACAAAACTACGAGTCCGATCCGGCTGAAATTTCGACAGTAGCCGTCTACACGATAATATCTTGCGATACTGGTGCCATCTGGCGGTTAGGCTAAGTACTTATAGGACCACCCTCGTACATGAAAACTAGAACGGGCCCAAAACCTCTGCAGGGTCAACAGAGAGCGATAAGAAATCCTCTTTGGCGACAATGACGAGGCACAATAAAACCTCCAACGTTCGCGTAGACTAAATCCTACCTGGGCCACAACATTATGAGAGAAACAATTGCAATGGCATTGGTCCTAGATTGCACTTATTTCCTTTCTTTTTTTTGTTTTCTTATGTGTTTCTTGGTCACAGTTCTGTCACAGGACTGTTGTCCGTCGATCATGCGATGGTAAGTAAGTAAGTAAGTAAAGAGTAAAGTAAAGATAAGTAAAGATGGATTCGACACTTGCAAATTATGTAAATAAATTTTGTAACGTGGATTTAATCGTTTATTTCTTTTGATCCGTCGATTCAATTTCTCATTCGGTCGCTTTGTAGAAATTCATCTTTCGGTAGCAGTTATTAGGTCAAATCGTTTCTATTTTCACATCGATCCTTCTACATCCACAGTAGCTTAATGCAAGCCTTAACAAAAAAAATTGTTTAGTTTACTTATTGACTAGGTAACAAGTGGAAGCGATAACCGAGGGTTGTGATATAGGGCAATTTTGAGACTGGACTTTTTGATTTGAAGGACGAAAAGATTGGCGTTGGCTGTGCGCAACGTTCTGGACATTGGTTCGTGATAGCCATTATTTGTTCGATAAATGTTTATACGGAAAACGGGCATGGACCCAATTGTGTTTATACTGAGAAGACGCATGGACCGAGGTGTGTTTATACGGAAAAGGGGCATGAACCGAGGGTTACGTGGGTCGATGTTAAGGGGAATCATGTGTAATAATGTGGGGCTGTCAATGTTACCGCTGAATAAAAAAAATATCTGCGACATCGTGTCGTTTTACCGTAGGCGATCCGTATAAGCTAGTAAAATAAGGGGCCCAGGGAAGGCCAAGAAGTCTATACGCATAGTGTGGAATTCGTAAGTGGAGGACCAGACTTGACTAGCATATTTAAGAAGTGTATAATGTAATGTAAGTAATGTATAATGATTTCGTAACGTATGGATTCGAGAATTTTTTGGGCCAATGTTTCACGAAGCCGGGGGCAAAGTTGGTACGTTTGATAGTGCTGGCGATATGGAGGCAAAAGTTAAGTTCACGGTCACAAATGTCCCCTATTTCATTACGAATAATGTATCATATGTTCTGGGAGGTGAGGAAGAGCGCTTGGGGAAGTTAGTGATGGCTTGGCATTCGCTGACATTGAGCTCGAGATAGTTTTTTTGACACCAAGTAGTGAATCTGTTAAGGTCAGATTGGAGAGAGCACGAGTAAGTAAGGGAAGATATGTATTTAAATATTTTCATATCATCGGCATATATGGAGAGCTGAGAGTTCAGAATAACGCTGTCAATATCATTATTGGTAAGAATAAATATCAATGGACCGAGATAACTATCTTGTTATTATTAATGCTACACGGAGATAGCATTAATTGCATCAGAGATAGAAGATCGGAAAATAAAGTTATATAGACGGTCTTCTAGATAAAATTTGATCCATGAGATAAAACCAGGGGAGAAACCGAGGGCAGTGAGCTTGAGGAAAATAATTTAGTGAGACATTTTGTCAAATGTCTTGCTGAATTAAGTGGCAACAACGTCTACTACTTCTACAGTGTACACAAAAATTATGAAACAAACTCGACTAGATTAGTTGTTGCTGATCGGATGGGTTTGCAATGAAAGAATAGTGCATCATAAACGATACTCTCGAAAAGTTTGGGTATGCATGAGAGCTTAGCAATAGGGCGATAGTTGGACACATCATTTTTCAGTCCTTTTTTGTGGACTGGAATGATATAAGCATATCTCCAAAGTTGAGGAAAGAGTCCTTGAGAGATAGAGTTTAAAAATAAAGTGGTAAGGGGTAAAATATGTACGGTTTGCCCACTTTTTTAAAACTATGGCGGGCAGACAGTCAGGACCGGTAGATTAGTCGTCCTTACGTTGCGTATTTTTTCGGTGATTAGGTCGGCGTTATGTTCAGTTCAGACAAGAGACGTCTGGGGGCAGTCTTTCAAATATCGAAAATAGTCGTGATCGGGTTGAAGATCCTGGTCAGTGAATGATTGGCTGAAGAAATGAGCAAAAAAGTTGGCGATTATTTCAGGTTCGTTGGAAAAGTTATTAAAAAAAAAATTAAATGTGGCGGGGTAGTTATCGGTTTTTCTTTTTATATTAATGAGGAGGAGGAAACGCTTGCGATCGGAGATACCGAAGGATTGCATTCGATTCAAGTATCGAAAGTAGAGTGATTCACATATCTGTCCAAATTTAGTGTAGGACCGCATGTAATTAGAAAGGTCAGATGTAGAGGAGGATATAAGATGTTTCTTTTATTGCGCAAAGAGCGCAGTTCCTTAGTATACCAGGGCGGAGGTAAAGTGTGATTCTTTGTTGATGAGTATGCGACAGAGAATGAGCAGCTGAAGGTTTTGGAGTAAAATAGCGCAAGACTGTCACTTAAGGATATGTGTGGGAAGGAAGTTAAAATTGACATTGTTGAGCAGATTATTTAGTTTCGCGAAGTCAGCTTTCCGGAAATTAAACTGTACGTATTTTCGGACGGAAGAATAGTAAATTAAGTATAGAGTGAAAGAGTTACCGATAAAGGTAGATGAAGGGGTTCTAAAGTAAAGGCATCAGGTGGTAAAATCAGGTCGAGTTGTTTATCCACGTTACTGGTGATGTTACTAAGTCGCAGAAAGCCGGAGTCAGAGAGATGATCTGTGAAAAGGATTTCTTTGCCTGAGGAGGGGTTAGCGGAAATATAATGGGTTTCATCACCGGAATGAACCCATTTCAGATGTGGGAGATTGAATTCGCCACAGAATATGATAATTTCTTTGGGTTTGGCGATATCAAATATGGAGTCGACGAAACCAAGGGCGAGTTGGTAGCAATTTGTGAGCTGTGAGGGTCTTAAGTAACAGCAGGCAAGATAATGTTTCCATTTAGGGAGACTTTGACTAGTTAAGTTGAAGTCAGCGGAACTCGACGATCCATCCGTCCATCCTCTGCGTCCATCCGGAACGCCAAAGTAGTCCATCTTCCCGAAACAGAATGAAATCTGATTTAAATAACTAGCCGTCTCCAATGCTCGAGCATAGATTCTTTTCAATTATTGCAAATATGTCGTAGAGAAGGCTTTGGGAATGAAGGAGTACTGTTTTAGTGCGTAATGCTCTGATTATCAGGTACTATAAGGCTATGTGTATGTAAAACTTATTCAATTCAGGTTTGTCGTAGAGGTAGGGCAAATAGAGACGAATATTTTGCCAGATTCTCCTGTCTCTTAAACGTAACACAACATAGGGGTCTTCGGAATTAATTTCGACAAGATGTTAGGTGAGTTTGGCCGTGGGAGGGAATAGTGGATCTAAGAAAGCGGAGGAGGGGCTGGAGGGCGTATTGTGAGAAGCTGAGGAGATGGAGGGAGTTTGGTTTGGATCAACAAGATTCGGTGAGTGGGATGAGTGCCGAGAGCCGGGCGTAAGATTTAAGGATACGCGGATATGGATGCATACTCTGTTAGGGGTATTATTAGGTGGAGGAATGTTGAAGGGGGAGAGGGTCCAGGTTTGGGTGGGTTAGGGGTTATGGGTGTGTTAGGCTTAGACTTATAGTATGGTCTTATGTTATTCTTACGGTCCCTAATGTTAATCCGCATCAGAGTTCCGAAAAAGCCATTCGTACTGTGGAGGGATGCTAATTTCGAAGCAGTTTCTACGATAGAATTTGGCCGGAGTAAGCTTCGTGCACTTTAGGATGTTGATGGCATATCGTTTTCGGAAGAGGTTGAATACCCAGCGGTCGTCAGCGTCGCATGGGGCCTCCCATAGGATTTAGGTAGGCATATGCTCCTGTACCGTTGCATTACTCTTTTGGAGGTTGTTATCTCTCTGCTCCCAATCAGATTCTAACAGTTCCGAATCATTCAATGGTCGGCGCTGAGATTGGAGGAGTTGTCGTAGATGGGGACTTCATAGGACTCATGCTGGTCTGCATTTGGACGGAGAATGTAAGAGGCGTAGGACAGGTCCGGGTGGTAAATTTTCCGAGAAATTCATCCATAGAGAGATGTTACTAGTAGTTCTATTAACGCAAGCAGACAACGGGTTTCAGTGCATCTATGATCGCTGATCTTGTGAAGTTGGAATCGTCGTTGAATGTGTGCAGGGCGCCTTCGATTTTATCCAACCATTCGAGTTGGTCGGATGTTTTGTCGTCCAGAAACATTAATTTTGTCGAATGCTCCGCCCGGTAATAGGGGGCGGGGTATTTTCGCGGTTATCGAGTTTGCAATTCAACTGGGATATAAGGGAGAGCAGGTTGTCATAACTTTTCGTACTTTTTCGAGTCGATTCATTATATTTCCTTACATTATATTTTCCGAAAACTGACTGTTGTTTCGTTGCAATGCTGTTCATGCGAAGGTTTCTGGAGTCAAGTTTGTCGGTGAATAGTTGGGACATTTGTTGGGAATAGTGACGTAGTTCGGATGTAAAACCGGCTATAGGGTCATTTACTACACACATTTGATGGTTGTTGCATTTAATGGTAAGCAGAATATGGAGAAGGATGTAAATATTCCGTCATATTCGATTCGCGTAAGTAGTTCTTCGCGTTCCTACTTAAGCCAATACAAATCGTTTGGAAAATTTTCCCACAAATCCGCTTGCAAGCGATTAATATGATGAGGGGGCAGTTACAGAACAATTAATGGATCCACAGGAAGGCAAGGGAGAGCATCTATGAAAAGATATACACAAAAGTTTGGGATAGACTGATGGAACGTAAGCAGCTTGTATAGTAAGTATACTCATTAACTGGATGTCGCAACGGCACAAGAAATTCGACTTCCAAACGGAACACCCGTTAAGGATGGGTATACTTTCGTTTGTGGCTGTACGGATAGCTACAATTCCATAATGAGAACAGGATTCTTCATAAGCAAAACAATTGTGCAGAACGTAATGGATGGTAAATCTACAGATATCAATATCACAGATTTTTCTAATAAAATATTTCTTATGGTGCAAATACAAATCACGCTTCACGTGATTATTTTGACATCACGGAGCATTCGTGACAGTAAAAAAACTCTTAGAAATTTTATAGTTATCTTTTTTACCTGAACAAATTCATATCTCGGATAATAAAAGTAAAACTTCAAAAAATGGCCAATATTAAAGAATAACAAATGAAATGCGGTCTCAGGCTTTTCATACTTTGAAATACAGTGAAACAAGTATTTGGTAATTTGAAGTAGAATCATTGTGTTCAATCACAGATATTTGTTATGTTTTTTGGCAGTGTTTTGTTCATAATTTTATTTTTAATTGCTGTTAAAAGATCCAAAAATCAAAAGATTGATGACCTCAGTAATATCAACCCATCTCATCAAAATTTGAGAAAGTACCTTTGCTGCTGCAATCACCATCATTCAATGCTTGACGTTTTTTCTTTTCATAATTTCCACTTGACACTAATAGGTCGTCATATACAATACTTCTTTTAGAAGGACACATTCAGAACACCACATACATTTTTCTTTTCATATTCTCAACATCATTATACTTACTAAGTAATGGGTGGTCCAACATAATGCACAATGTTAATTGTGAGTCACACCTTAACGTCAATTTTTTTGCCCAACTTAATTTGACATTTCTTTGTTTCAGTGTTTGACAAATTCAACCATGGAGAGGTACACAATTGAGCAGCGCTTTAAGATTGTTGAAGCCTTTTACGAAAATGGGCGTTCAAATCAAAATGCATTTCGTGCACTTCGTGATTTTTTTGATTAGCATAATCTACCAAATGTGTCCACAATCGGTAGTTTTGTGCGCAGTTCGTTCTGCGAAAAACATTGTTGTTGTTCGCTATAGTGTGGCAGAAGAGCCGTCAACCTCGACTCATCGTCATGCCCAACAATTGAACATCTCACGAACATCACTGATGCGAATTTTGAATAAAGACTTTAATTTACACGCTTACAAAGTTCAGTTGACTCAAGAGGTGAAGTCTACTGACCATTTCAAGCGTTGTCAATACGCCGAATGGTTGGTTGAACAGACAGAAGTGAATGGTGACTTTACAAAGAAAATCATCTTCGGCGACGAGGCACACTTTCACCTTAGTTATCAAGCAGAATTGCCGCATTTAGGCAAATGAGAATCCACGAGTGATTGTTGAAAAGCCGATGCATCCACAAAGAGTGACTGTTTGGGGCTGGCCAAGCAGCTACCGTGAATGGTGTTCTCTATCGCGAGATGATAACGGACTTCTTGTAGCCAGAAATTGAGGATATGGACGTGGACGATATGTGCTTCCAACAGGATGGTGCCACTTGCCACATAGCCAACGAAACAATGGCTCTTTTGCGCGAGAAAATCAATGCCGTGTTATCTCACGTCGTGGCGATGTTAATTGGCCGCCACGATCATGTGATTTGACACCGTTGGACTTCTTTCTTTGGGGACAATTAAAAGAAAAAGTGTACGTCAATAAGCCAAGAACAATTCAAGAGCTAAAGGATAAGATAATTCGGCACATTATCGACATTGAACTTCAATTATGTCTCAGAGTCATTGAAAATATGGACCATCGGATAGAGGTATGCCACCGAAACCGTGGCGAGCATTTGGTCGATATTTTGTTCCACATAATATTTGTTCTATCATAACAAAAAATATTAAGATAATTCTCTGAAAACATTTTGTTTTGTTTACATTAAAAATACGTAAGTACTACGCTACATTTTGTTTTCTTATTACATTTCACTAAGATTATTTAATTTCATTTGTTTTTGTTTTAATACTCAATTACTTGGAACAACAATTTGTTTATCTCAAATAATAATCGAATAATAGGTCTTAAGTTAAAACAGTTTTTTTTTTTCATTTAATTTGTTCATTAAGTATAAATTCGATAATTAAGAAGGAAAAAAAAAATTTAGTGAATTCTCAAAAGAAACATTTCAAATCTGTGTAGTTTTTGTAGTCTATTCGAGATCATTTAAATATTTTTATTTTTGTTTATGAACTTGTTGAAATAAATGCAAGTGTTTATGTCAATAAATTGGCATCTTGTTTCGGATAGTCGCTATACTTTTTAGTAACTTCGGTCAACAACACAACCAGTTTGTTTTTCTTTTGTTTTGTTTTTTGTATTGAGGAATATAAGTGCTTTCGCTATTTTCATTGTTTTCACATTTAAATTTCAAATATGTGGATAATCTAGAGCCTTATGGCTTGATTATCTTTTGTACTCACTGGCATTTCAGAAGTTTTGATACAAAAATTAAAAAAAATATCAACATCTCTGAGACACCAGATGACAACTCTTGTTTGTAGCATAATAGAATGGTTTTTTAGCTAGTAACATTTATAATTTAGTGCGAAACCTAAATTAACAAAATGCATCATACCTAGCTACTCCTAATTTATAACGTACGTAAGAAGAAGAAGGTTACAGATGCCCAAATTATTTAAGTCTAATGCAAAAGATCTGACAATCCTAAAAGGCAACGTGAACTTTTATTAGAAAATCTTACTTTAAGTAAGTGTATAAGGCATACACACGACGCATCTCCTTTTTTTCCTTGTTTTCTTGTTAATTAAATATCGGGATTAACAGGATCATGAATGAGTCTGGCAGTGTTTCATCTTTCCTTGTAAACATCGGGTTTAAAAGCTCACAAAGAAATGAAGAAAGTGAAGGTCCTTAATAGTCTACTTGATGGATTATCGTATGCACGGTGGATAATGATAGGTGACAACAGAAGAAAACGAGTATTTTTGGATATTTTTTGAACAAGCTGAAAGCAAGAATTAATATTTTTGAATGTCCACAATCGACCTAAGGTAACTCGGTTTTTTCCACGAAACAAACCAGTCGTTCGGACTGGCTAAACGCTGGTAATACCCCAATGAAGACGGCATTTACGTGACCGGAAAGGGAAATTTATGGCTCCCCCAAAGAGCCTATCGTCCCTTCCTCTATCGAGAGAAACAAATCGCCATGTCGACAACACAAAATCATACAAACGTTCCTTCTGTTGTTTTTTGATCACTTTTCATTTTTTGTATTTTCATTTAAAAAAAAAAAAAAAAAATAAAAAAAAAAAAAATAATTAAAAATCATTCCTAAATGCATACATTTCCATTCTTAGTTACGTCATTATGCCTTTTCTTGCTCTGGTTTTCGCTTTTTTGTATTCTTTTGTCCATAAAAAGCTGATTTTTTTGAAATTAATTAATTTTTTTAAACGTATAATTAACAGATGAATCAGTTTTTGTTTGCAATTTAACGTTTTCAAGGAGAATTATCATGTTTTTTTTGCTTTTGGGTTTTTTTTATATTTTTTTTTGTAATTTACACTTCCACAGGTGTTGACTGGATAGTGATCGAGCGCAGTTTACGTGCATTTGATTCAACATGTAGTCTCTAGCATGGAGTCGAGATTGTTTTGCGTGACTTTCGGCTGCGGATGGTGGAGCGATTGTTGCTGGGACTCTCAAGGAAGGTAAACTACGTTGAGTGAAATTCATTAATTTCTATAAATAAAAGGGACCTTCTGCTTACTGCCGACCGTGAACGGCAAATTTCGTCAGTATCCCGTTGACACCCGTTGGATCCGTATCCTGTTGGATTCGAATTCAGTAACATCCGAGTCAAAAGCCTAAACGAACCTTTGAGCCACGGTCCCAGCAATTGTTACACACTTTGTTGATGCCCTGACCGAGGTTACTCATATTAGCCTGGCCTATACAAATAAGAGTTTCCGAACTGCAAAGGCTGCATTTAAACTTCTTACGGGTCAACACGTCGTAAAAACACACTAATTTTGAGACTTTCTACGGAACAAATTTTGTAATGGATACAACTCTTAATCCAAATAAATCAATGTAGTATAAATAATATTCATGCAAACAAACAGAATCTTAGATTTACTTACGAAATCCTTATCTATCACGATAAATTTTGAAAGATCAAGCGTAATAAAATTGTTTTCCAGCAAATCAATTTTAGATGGTTCAATATTTATTTCGGGATAGTGGTCATTAATGTCTTGAACAACAAAAACAGCAACGTTTTTTATACTCCAGGACTCATTATCATATTTATATGCACAAACCTGTAAAAAGAGAGGGGAGAATTTTATTTGTTTTATATGTAATGTAAAAGTATGAGTGGGTGTTAAACAATGCGCATTATATTGTAATATAGGCTACTTAATTCATTGTCAAAAAAAAAATAGTTTTTATTACTAACCGCTGTTTAAAATAAGTGAAACTATTACTATGGTCTTAAGGTTGCCAAATTTTACCATAAAATAAGTTTAATATTTATATGAATTACTTAAATCAACTGTCAACCATGGTTTCGTCAAGTTAAGTTTGGTTCGGTATTATAATTTGCTGAAATTGATTAATTGAAATATATGCCAATATACCATAATGGAATATAACAGGAAGAACATTTTGATAACTTTGATTAAATAACTCCTAGGCGTGTATATCTGGCTTTGAATTTGTACCGAACAGTAAACTAGTTTAAATTCATCATAGGCTACGTTTGAACGATAGGAAAACAGATGTCATGGAAACAGATGTCAGTGTATCCCCTGCAAGGGTTTGGACGAGCAGTGTTGAACTCTGAGAGGCCGACTCGAGGCCTGCACTCTAGGCACTAAAAGCGTGAGCAGAAATCGATCAAGTTCGCCATATAAGGGCAGATCGATCTATTCAATAATCATACTGGTGCGCCGGATCAAACCTGCTCGCTTTTGCCGAGCCTAGGAAACTTTGATTTGGAATGGATAGGATAGCTGAGAAACGCAATCACTTAATGTGAATTCACTGAGGCACTGCTTTTCAGCCTGTCGCAGTAAGAAAGCCCTGTTATTTTTTCTGTTACCAAAACAAATTCAAATTGAAAACAAGAAATAATTTAACCTAAATCAAAGAGATCGACTCAAAGCTACACAGAAATTGAAATTGCAATCTTCATAGGAAAAAAAGGTTAATTTTGTATTATCGGAATGACCAGTAAGACTTTATACATGGTTATGTTTAATTAGCGATTTGATGTGTTTCAGGGAACATTACACGACATCATGGAGACTTAAGAGGCTTGTAGACCAATAAACAACAACCACTGGGCATTCACACCAATATTAATATTAGTAATTCATCTTCCGTGCAGGGACGGGTTAAGAATATCCCTGCAGCGATACCTCTTGCTTGTCGTAAAAGGCGACTAAAACAAAGGTAAACAAAGATCTAGGCAATTTAGAAAACACCAAGGTGAGCCTAGGGACACATATACCACCATTAAACTGCCCCACAAGTGTACATGCAATCAGTGGGTTGACACGACTGGAGATCACCGGTGTTGTAAGAGTAAGATCAAACACAAAAATCTAGAGCATGCCCGTGTCACAAAAAAAAAAAAAAAAACCCAGGTCGAAAAACAATTGGTGCAAACAAATGCAAAAACACCAGCATTTGATTGGCCTCAGCGATGAAGTAATCCCAAACCGGGAAGCCTGCCGCTACTTTCTGAGGTCAAACCGGCGGACCCCACAAGCGGACCAGTAGGAATGCCATTAAGTGGGAAGGTTATGGTCCTACACTTCTGACCATAACAATGCCGGAAAAAGGAAAAGAAGAAGATTAATATTAGTAATTGATATTTATTTCATCTCATATTTGATGGTGAAGCACTATCCATTAATTCAATTGTCAATATTTAGTCGAGGATTAGGATTCTTTTCAATGTGTAAAAATCCGACGATTTCAAAACAGGGTGCTAAGAAACATTGTAAATGCGTCTTTCTATATTCGGAACAATGACCTTCACAGGGACCTGGGCGTGGAATGCGTACAGAATGAAATACACAGATTCGCGAAAAAGCATGAGGGTCGGCTTCACCACCACACGAACCCTGAGACCACCCCGCTCTTGGACCCCACAAATCTAGTTAGGAGGCTAAAAAGAATCAAATCCTTTGAACTAGTGCAGCATATATGTATAATCATAGCATACATAATCATATAAGTGTTGATTACATCAACAAAATAATTTATTTTGTATTGCTTAGTTTGTTATTTTTGCTGTTGTTTGCCTTCGTCGATGACATCACACACTTATTGCACACTTATTGCTACAATGCTTAGGTCAACGTTTTTCGGTTAGCAATATTTGTTATTTTGTTGTGCTGAGGCGGGCATTTTTTTGGTATAAAGTACAAGAATAAAATGTTCATGGCATCAGTCCATTCAATTCAAAGCATTTTGAATTTTTTACATGGTCCTTCGAGCCGGATTAGCCAGAATAGTGGAAAGTGATTAGTTAAAAGTGGTACTAGATCAATATATTCAAACAGTGGAAATGAAAGATAGCTCGTACTCCATTACGCAGTAAACATGAGCGAAATCGAAGAAATCGCACTAAATCAGACGAGAATCACGGAAGAAGTGCATCGATTGTGGACAAACTTCAAAAAGGATGGAGAATCACGGTACTCTGTGGAGTATTTCAAGACACGGCTCAAGAAACTGGGGCAGCACTGGATTGACTTCCAACTAAACAATGGGTACCTAGAAGACTTAAGGAAGACGAACCCGCATCATGAATACTTTGCCAAAAAGTATTTTAGCCAGTTCGAATCAAGGTATCATGACATTAAAGGTGCCTTGAAGTCAAAACTGGATCAGTGGTCAACGAACAGGCGAGCCGATATTCTAGAATTACCAGCCAGTTCAAATCCAGCTACAGTAGTTCAGCCACCAAGGAGCACATCATCAGATAGAACGGAAGATTCAATTGGAAAGACGAAGTCCTCAATTCAGTGCACTAAGTTGAACCTCGCCAAAGGGAGATTTTTACGCCTAATTGACAGTCTGGATTTCAGCCAGAATTCCGTCTATTTAAAGTTCAAGCTGAGTCAATTACAAGAATGCTGGACAACGGTACGAACAGTTAATGAGGAAATTATGGTGTCAATGGACAAAGCGGATTATGACGAGGAATTTATTGAGTTGGAGCAGATGTATCAAGATGCATATATTCAAATTAAGGAGACAGAACAGACACAGTACCAGAGGGAAGCTGTAGTAACACAGCCTGACAGGCATCGGGAAATTAAACTTCCACCTATAACAATACCAACATTCAGTGGAATGTATGAGGAATGGACACAATTTTGGGAACTGTTCGATCGTTTAGTACACCAAAACAGAACCTTAAGCAATGTCGAACGAATTCACTATTTGAAGGGTAATCTAACCGCAGAAGCAGCAAGGATTGTCAACCATCTATCACCTACTGCAAGCAATTATGCAACAGCAATAGAATTGCTAACCAAACGATTTCAAAATCCAGCAGCTTTGGTCAACAACTTTATTCAAAAACTGCTTACTTTGAAACCAGTTCGAAATGAAAATGCTCTGGATCTAAAGACTATTATGGATACATCAAGGGAAATCCTGTACGGAATCAGCAACTTGGGAGTGGATGTCAGTTCCTGGGATCCATTGGTGATACAAATTCTATATCCAAAACTAGACAATGAATCAAGAAGGCTGTACCAACAATCAAAAGGAACATCAACAGAAATTCCAAAGTTAAATACATTTTTTGACTTTATTGAGGGCAGATTCAGGGGATTGGAGGGCAGTCGCGAATTCAGCAGAGAACACCAATCGCAAGCGGTAAAACCCAACTCTACAAAAAGCCTCTTGACTACAGTTACGCAGCCAAAATGCGCTGTTTGTGGCGAGAATCATCAGGTATTCAACTGTAAGAGATTTTTAAGTATGAAACCAAAAACCCGACGGAAAGTGATCCAGAACTCAAGGCTGTGTTTCAACTGTTTGCGCATGTCCACCTCGCTAAGGAATGTTTGTCAAAGAAGGGTTGCAAGATATGCGCATACCAGCATAATTCTCTTCTTCATCCCCCTCAAAGTGAAAAGGCAGCCGTCTTAGTAACAAGCAAGGGATCACCATCGACAACGCGAATCGTCGCTGCATGTCAAGCTAACAGGACAGTACTACTAGCCACAGCCATGGTAAATGTGTGCGTTGGACGACAAGTGAAACTGATACGAGCTCTGATTGATCAAGGCTCTCAATCATGCTTCGTGACAGAAAAGTTAGCGCATCAGTTAAGGGCACCGTTGGCCACACAAGTTATCGCAGCATGCCGCCTTACCATTCAATCAATTCATGATGAAGGAGTCAACATGGAGGTGAACGCTCTGGTAATGCCTGTTATCACATCAAGATTGCCATTACAACAATACTCACCCAACGATTGGCCACATATTCAAGGCTTGAAGTTGGCGGATCCATGGTACGGACAACCAAAGGATATCGAATTGCTGATAGGATCAGACATTTTACCACATTTCCTGACCCATGGATTGATCAAAGGTCCACCTAGTACTCCAATGGCACAAAATACAAGGTTTGGCTGGATATTGTCTGGACCGGTAGTGACCAACCAAAGTCCTTACTTCATGTATCAGTGTGTGCAGCGAAGATGATGGATTAAAGAAATGTTGGGAGCTAGAAGAAATACCCGTCGCAAGGGTCAGGTCTGCAGAAGATGAGAAATGCGAAATTCACTACCTATTGACACACAAAAGGGATAAAACAGGACGATATATCGTCAAGTTACCACTGCTAAAGGATCGCATAGTCTTAGGTGATTCACGCAAAATGGCGTTAAAGCGATTCTTTTTGTTGGAGCAGAGATTCGCAAGAAATGAGAAGCTTCGGCATGACTATTGCAATTTCATGCAGGAATATCTTGCTGTTTGACACATGGAGGAAGTACAAGGAGATTCCTCAGAAAAAACGTATTATCTTCCACACGATGTGGTGATAAAAAATGACAGCACTACTACCAAACTGAGGGTGGTTTTCGATGCCTCGGCAAAAACAACATCTGGGGAGTCGCTAAATAGCATCATGATGACAGGCCCCACGATTCAAAGGGATTTATTTTTATTACTTCTCCGATGGAGGTCGTTTCCAATCGTCTTCACAGCTGACATCGAAGAAATGTATCGTCAGATTTTACTCGACCAGGAGGATCAAAACTTACAACGTATTTTGTGGAGAGAAAACTCCAAGGATCCAATCAAGGAATACGTTCTCAAAACCGTCACATATGGCACATCATCCGCAAAATACTTGGCAATTAAAACTCTATGTCAGCTAGCTGAAGATGAAAAGCAAGAGTATCCACTAACAAGCAAAACATTGCTTGAAGGATTCTATGTAGACGATTGTTTGGGAGGTGCAAATTCCTTAAGAGAATGTCAAGATCTGCAAAGGGAATTGACGCAACTACTTCGGAAGGGTGGTTTCAACTTACGGAAGTGGACATCAAATAATGCAGCATTCATAAAGGCATTGCCAACGGAAGGAACTGAATTTGGGTTTAGTTTAGTTTAGTTTATTTCCAATAGAATGATTACATGGATACATTAAGATTTAAATCTTGTAGAGCATCTAAATAAAATTTTGACCAGATTCATTGAAGAAAGAGTACGTTAAAAAAAAAATAAAAAAAAATAATAAAAAAATATAAATAAATAAATAAGTTAATAAATAATAAATAAGCTTGAAACAGACATAGATAAATAATAAATACATTAAAATATAACAATTTAATTTACAGTGTATCTAATCACGATTGGAAAGGTGCAAAAATAATTTTCTCTTGAAGGCTGAAAGTGAGGTAGTGCTTTGTAATCCGTTTGGGAGAACATTCCACAAACGAATGGCAGATACATAAAATGAGCGTTCAGCAATACTGTGTGTAAAGCGCGGTAAAGTTAATTTTACGCCTCTTTGTGACTGAGCAAAGTTGAGAGTATCTGAGAGGTACGTAGGACTTTTTTTATGGATGATATTGTGAAGCCTCACAAGCAGCCTAAAATTTAAGTAATTATCAAGACTCAAACCAAAGATATGATGCCGCAAGTGGGATACACTTATATGCCTAGGGATACGGTAAATATAGCGAATACAATCATTTAGAGCAACATTAAGTTTTCTTCTACAAACACAGTCCAGAGATGGATAAACAGACGAGTTGAAAACAAAATAAGGCATTATTAGGGATTTGATGAGATGTTTCTTTAGGTTTGGTATCAAAAGGTCTGAGGAAGATCTCAAACAACGCAAACCAGAGTAAATTTTCCGGATAGCGTCAGAGATTGCTTTACAGCAACTCATATTGCTGTTTAATTTGAAACCTAAATAGGTCACGTCTTTAACATAGGCTATGACTTCATCATTAAGAATGACAGAGGGAAAATCATCAGAGTTGAGCTCATCTCTAGCGCATAGCATAGCAACGGACTTGGACGGGTTAAGTGTTAAGCTGTTATTTCTAGACCAAGCAAAGATACGGCTTAAATCATCATTCAATCTTACGATGCAGTCATCCATCAAACCAAAAGGACGAAAAATATAAAGAACAACATCGTCGGCATATAAATGAACCTGGCAATTAGAGATGAAATCCGGGAGGTCATTAATAAACAATGAAAAAAGCAGCGGGCCTAGTACCGAGCCTTGCGGAATACCAATATTAGTGACAAATGAATTTGAGGTTCCGGTTTCAGTTTTGATACATTGAACTCTATTAACTAAGTAGCTGCGCAAAAGCTTGAGAGATGAATTTGAGAAATTAAACTTCGATTTTAGTTTGGAAATAAGCATTGAGTGGTCAATACTGTCGAAGGCCTTGGAGAAGTCTAAGAGTACCATTACTCCAAACTTGCCAGAGTCAAGCGCAAATCGGATATCTGTAGTAACTTAAATTGCAGCAGCTTCACAACTATGAAGGCTGCGAAACCCAGATTGCCACACAGAAAGCAAGCGACGTTCGTTTAGGTATAATTGTATTTGATCGTGCATTATTTTTTCCAGTAACTTGCCAGGAAAGGATAAGATACTTATAGGTCTGAACTCGGAGGGTTTTGAGGGATTTGCTTTTTTGGGTACTGGGATAATATTTGAGTTTTTCCACACTTCCGGGAACTTCCCACTATAGAGACAAAAATTGAAAATATGGAGCAAGTAATTCATTATAAATGGAAAAATGAGCTTTACAAACTTCGGAGAAACATCATCAGGACCGACGGCATTCGATTTAACAGATTTAATGGAATTTAAAATCTCGGGTACACCGATACAAGCGTAACTGAAGGAGTTTTCATTGTCAGGTATGTCAAAGATACTTTGGGGAATTTTTAAGCTTGAATGGCTGGGGATTAAAGCATTAACCATTACTTCAGGGCCGAAAGGACATTTATGTTTGTTTTTGTCTTCTTTTATGCCAAGTTGTTTGAGATTGCTCCACAGCTCTCGAGAGCTAAGTGATAGATCTAGTTTTTGCGTTAAATATGCACGTTTGGAATTACGAATGGTGGTATTGACCTGGTTTCGCGCGTATACATATTGACTTTTGTTGAACTCAGTTGGATTATTCTTAAATCTTCGGAAAAAACGTTCTCTTTCCCTAATAAGGAATTTTATGTTATCAGTGAACCACGGACATTTATTACTCCTTACTTCTTTTGTCACTATTGGAATACATAAATCATACAAACTAGATACTAAGTTATTAAACCGAGCAACTTTAACATTAAGGTCATGCGTGTAGAAAATATCATCCCATTCGGATCTATTGAAATATCTTACCATAGTCTCAGAATTAAAATTTCTATAAGATCTATACCTAATAGTTTTAGTTTGGTTAGACCTGTCTAAATCCAGATAGAAGGAGCAGAAAATGAAATCATGAATAAACTCTGAAGATGGTTTAATTTGGTCACTTCCTAGAATTTTATGTCTAGAGCTAGTCAAGAACATATCGAGAAGGGAAGGATTCATGTATGATTTGAAACACGTTGGCCACTGATTATTTACCACTGAAAGACCAATCTTATCACAAAAGTGAATGAAAAGTCGCTTAGAAATGCTGTCTTTCAAAAAATTTACATTAAAATCACCTCCAACCAAAATATGATTATACTTTGAACTAAGTCGCATTAAGGTTTCCTCAAGCTCGGTTATGTAATTCTCTCTAAACATATTTGGTGGACAATAAACGGCAACAAGCAGTAGTTTTTCAAACGAACTCCTCACCTCAACACAAACAAAGTTAATATAATTCCCAGTTGATTTGTAAACAGCAGTCCCAGACAAATGTTCACGTATGTACATACACGCTCCACCTCCAACTCTATCTCTTCTATCACTTCTAAAAATGTTGAAGCCAGGTATGGAAACAAGTGCATTCAGGGTATAAGTGTTCAACCAAGATTCTGAAACCATAATGACATCCAACATAGAGGTACTAAATATCTGATATAACAACGTGTACTTAGCTCGAATACTCTCTGCATTTAAACAACAAACTTTGAGTCCATTTTCGTACGCGCCACACAGTACATTTAGAACGCGTCTCACATTATTAGGATCCATGCCAGTAAACATAAAATAGAAAATTAACCTCCACCATCAAACACAGCAAAAAAGAGAAAAACAATTGCACCACCAATAAATATTTAAGAACGTATACATAAAAATTATAATTAAAGGAGATATTCGAATCTTTGTGTTTATACATTTTCAAAAAATATTTATGAGGAATGGACATTATTTTAAGCATATAATCCGAATTGAAAATTCTATTATAATACATAGTAAGAGTGAAAGCTCGAGAAAAATAAATAAATAAATAAATAAATAAATAAATAAATAAATAAAACAAAACAAAAAACAAAAAAAAAAAGTACCTACAAATGCTCTAATTACAAAAGTATATATGTACAATATTTAAAAACAAAAATAGAAAAAGATCATATATCGCAAGCATCTACACCAACAGCAGTATCAGCGACAACAGCAACGGCAACACCATCGCCCACAGCGTCCACAACAACATCATCCAAAGTGACAACATGAGTAGGAGAACGGCACGCAGGTGGAGAGAGTAACGACGATTCTTTACTCACAGAACGAGTTGCACCATTGGGAGAAGTATTGAGAAAGACTTCAAGAGAGTCCAAGCTCTTTATACAAATTGGTCTCTTGCTCACATCATTGCTATGTCTAACAAAAACTCTTCCACGTCTGGTAAAAACAGAATGCAAAGAACCACCCTTCTTTAGTTCATATGCTCTTCGAAAAATGGTATGGTTGTACTTCGTTAGGCTCTCGTATACACGTACAAACTTATTACTCACGAAGCCGAGATCATTTAACGTGACAGCTCTCTTATTATTTTTGAAGAATGCATTTGCATTAGATAAGACTTTTACCTTATCCAGCGCGTGAGGCAGTTTAACGATGATTGCACTTGACTTAGAGTTGCTTTTTGGTTTAGCTCGATGAATGCTGATAGGTGTCGGTGGTTGTAAGTCAATCAGCTCACAATAACGTTGAAAAAGAGCGCTAAGATTTTCTTTTGCCGCAACGGGAATACCATGAAGTACGACGTCACCAGCAATGTTACTTCTAGCTAAGGCATCAATTTGCATTTTAAGCATAGCGTTGTCTCTTTCCATCAGCTGCGCTTTAAAGAAAGTGAGCTCTTCCTCATGTCCGTCCAATCTACTTTTTTGCTGCTCAAGGTCGTCCAATCTGCCTCCCAGCGTAAAGAGAGTGTGGTTAAGGGAGGTTAATCTCTCATCAGATTTCCTTTCCAATGATTTCAACTTTTCATCAAACTCTTTTTCAATTTTACTAATCCGAAGAGAGAGATCATTGTACATCAAGTTAATTTCTGCTTTTAATTGCGAAACAATTGATTCAGTTAATGATCTTGACAGAGAGTCTAATCTAGCATCAATTATGTTCCACATATGAGAGTTCTCTAAAGATGTTGAGGGGGTGCTTGGACAGGAGGGAGAGGATATCACTTGCTTTTCTGCAGATCGTAGTTTTTTTTGGGTCAGACTATAACTTTGATAGTGATACAACGGTTAAGATTTTTCGAATAAATTGGTGCCCAAACACAGACGACTTCCAATTTAAGATCATTGTATCATCATTCAGCACAAAGGGTACCAAACGAGCTATACTGAGTGACGCTGGCAAAATCTTCGATCCTTTCGGTTGATTATCGCCAGTAACTATCAAGGCAAAGATCATCACTTCAAAAGGTGAGAATTCCACGATGGACGGAAGGCGCCCACATAGAGTTACACGGATTTGCGGATTTGCGTATCAGAAGGTTATTTATCGCAGTTCTGCTACAATAAGCCTCATTGCATCCAAAACAAGGGTGGCACCTGTGAAGCAAGTTTCATTGGCAAGACTGGAATTATGTGCAGCAGCGTTACTTACGAAACTAATGAGGTACATCAGAGAGCAATTGGACATCAATTATACCAAGGTTTTCGCATGGTCCGACTCTACCATAGTATTGAACTGGTTAAAACAACATCCAGTGAAATGGAACACATTTGTCGCCAACCGAGTATCATATGTGCAACAACAATTTAAGGGACAATGGGGGTTTGTACCCGGAAAAGAGAATCCTGCGGACATTCCGTCCAGAGGATCATTTGGAGATACCTTAGCTGAAAATTCAAGATGGTGGACCGGTCCAGGGTGGTTGAAGAAGGATCAACAATATTGGCCAGCTGTCAATTCCATAGTGGAAGTGCAAGAAATGCCTGAGATTCGAAAATCTCACGCTTGTCTAGCGATGCATCCCAGCAATCCTTAACACAAGGACGACATTTATCTAATGCTTTCACCATTATCAAAACTTCAACGCGTAAGTGCATACTGTCTGCGGTTTAAATCCAATTGCCAACGGAGCAAGAGACATGAACCACTACTTTATGGCAAGTTAACCATAAAAGAACTACTGGAAGTAGAAAGAGCGCTTGTTAAGGGTGCTCAACGAAGTTTTTCTGAAGACATAAAGAGCCTTATTGCAAATGAGGTAATCAAATCGAACAGCAAGATATCATCACTGAATCCGTTCATCGACGCCAGTGGGATATTGCGAGTGGGAGGTCGGTTGAAACATGCTCACTTATCAGTTGATCAGAAGCATATTACATTCCTCGAATCATTCATCCAGCAGGCCCAAGAGGAAGCTGAGAGATAAAACCCAAACATCAAGCTTCTCTTCTGCTCTTGTGATTCTGTCGTTATTCGCATCCGTTATGCCGGGTTCTACAAATTATACAATAACACATCCAGAGACTGGATTATTTGTGGAACAAATTGGAACAGCCAAAATTCAACGAGGAGAGCTACGTACAAGCGTTCGATTTCCAATCACAGACGTCTTACGGGATCAAGTTAATATGAACAAGACGAGAGATTAAATGGCTGAGTTGTGCAACAAGGCAAAATCATTAACACAGGAGAGTCAATGCGATGAATTGATTCATCACATGGAAGGAGAATGGAAGAACGTACTTTCAATTTTCGACAGACTTCAGGTAACACCTTTGCGAAGGCAAAAACAAGGATTACGAGCAACCATGCTCATATCAATATTCGGAGTAAACGATGAAGTATACCATGACATCGATGACCGAGACAACAACCAGAAGGCTTTGATAAAAAGTAGGAAAACAAATAGTAAGATCATGTTGTCTACAATATCCAGTGTGAACGAAACGGAAGCTAGAATCAACACTAAAATCAACATCTTTACAAAAAAGCTGAATGCTGGTCTATAGGTGATTAACAAGATGGAATCTTGGTACATCATTGTTGACGAGAATAAAATAAATATACATGTGATGAACGCATATTTAATTGCACTTAGTTACGAGTACATGCAAGAAACTGAAACGAAATGCAATAAGTTGCTAAATGCATATCTTAAACGTAGTAATTTGTTCGAGTTCTTGTCACTCAAGGGTATGGAGGAAATCATTAAGAAGTGCGCGGAGAGACTTGGCCCAGAGATGGAGGTATTACCAGATCCAATGGACAAACTAGAGATGTCCTCGACTTCAACAGAGATTTTAATAGCTGGATACTTCATGATCAGTGATTCCAATGAATATGACCTGATTAAACATAACACTGTTTGTTGAATGAAATAACCACACTGTGTTGTCACTGTCGAACCACTTGACTCTTTATTTTTGTACTCTAGCTTATATACTAAAATTATGCTTATTCTACACAAAAAAAAATGATATTTTGGTGGGAACCAAAACCATTTTGCAATTCATGGGAATGTCTCAAATTGTTGGTCACAACACTGTTCCTGAAAGGATCGAGGAGCAGATATTTCGAGAAGTACAATTACAGCAGTCGGTGCTTGGAGTCAACTATAATCTACAGAGGTATTTCGAAATACCACTGGAAGATATAAGCAAGGCATCAACTCTCAATCCTCCGGCCATCAATATTTCACAGTATTGAGCAGAGTGAGGATTGTATTGTCCAGCAACTGTATAAGAAACTAGCTTTCAAGCAATGTTCATCTAGGACGCTAAGAATAACACACACTGTAAGGGAAATAATTGTGGACACGCAATACCTGGATGTTCATTACACCCGAAGCAACTACTGTTTTTGTAAACTGTGGACCTACTCGAGAAGAAGTGTTTGTTAATAACACGGGAATTATTTCCATCATTCCGGACTGCGTCATCCAATCCAAATTCATACGATTGGAAGCGAAATTAATCAAGGAAAGGAGAATCATGATGCACTTTAGCAAATCAATTACTACTATAAACACATCCGTATCACCTCAAATTCCGGTTTATTTTACAAATGAGACCGTCATCCCAATTAACAAAGATGTGACTGAAATTTCCAATTTCAATTATCAAGAAGCAATCGAGGCACTCAACCGACTACACGACCACAACCGGAAAACCATCAAAGAGCATGGGTATTGGACAATTAGGCTTTGCTCAATGTTTGCAGCGGCCACTGTTATCATTTGCCCATTGGCTGTGGTCCTTAAGTACGGCAAGTGTCCAACTAAAAACTCTACCACATCTACATCGAACTGGAAGATCAAGACCACATTCGGAGTAGTAATTTTGAAATCAATTGTTCAACAACGTCGGAGGAGGGAAAATGTTGATTACATCAACAAAATACAAATTTATTTTGTATTGCTTATTTTATTGCTTAGTTTGTTATTTTTTCTGTTGTTTGCCTTCGTCGATGACATCAACACGCTTATTGCTACAATGCTTAGGTCAACGTTTTTCGGTTAGCAATATTTGTTATTTTGTTGTGCTGAGGCGGGCATTTTTAGAATAAAAGTACAGAAAAAGTAACAGAAAAAAAGTACAAGAATAAAATGTTCATGGCAGTCCATTAAATTCAACTTCAATTTTTACAATAAGTTAGCTTCAAAGTTTTAAACTTTTAATTTTGTATTCTTTATTGATTTAAGTCAAAACAAAATTGTTTATTAGGCATCTAAAATCATACCCGTTCCTAAACATGGAAATAATATTGATACCGCCCGATCGCTATACTGCCATTCATATCCAAGTTTTTCGAAAAGCTTACGAGCACGCAATTGAACTCTTTCTTAAATCAACATAAGCTCTTCTCACAGTTTCAGTCAGGTTTCAGGCCAAAACACATTTGCACCTCCGCCCTACTAAAGATTGTTGAAGACTTTCGCTATGAAATTGATAACGACCATGTGATATCCTTAGTATTATTAGACTTCTCTAAAGCATTCGATACTGACCCACATGAAATTCTTCTCAAAAAACTAAAATATTACTTTAATTTGGATTCTTCAGCGTTAAAACTCATTAGGAATTACCTTGGCGATCTCAACCAAGCTGTTTATGCTAACGGTAACTTATCCACCTTTCTCAAACTGAAAACGGGAGTCCCTCAAGGATCTATACTGGGGCCCTTACTGTTCTCGCTGTTTAATAACGACATTCCTACCATTCTCAAACACTGTAAGGTACATATGTACGCAGACGACGTCCAATTATACATCAGCTTACACGATGATCACAAAAAAACCAAATTATGCTCAACCCCACCAAGAGCCAAGCTATTGTCATTGGTCGTACTATCCCAGACTTAAGTAACTTTCCACCAATCCAAGCCAGCGGAAGCAACATCGACTATGTAAAGACTGTTAACAACCTTGGAGTCATCTTTAATCAACAACTTACGTGGGGGGATCACATCACCAATGTAACAGGTCGAATCTACGGTGTCTTGCGTATACTATGCTACGCTGGAAATTGTCTCCCAATTAGCATTATATCAATGCTTGTCAAGACGCTACTGATCCCTATTTTAGCCTACGCACTCCCGGTCTTCTGCGATCTCGATAGTTACAGCTCACGCAAGCTAACCGTTGCGCTTAACAGCACAGCACTTAGACAACACTTCAGCACACCGCTTTAGGATATATATACAATATGTATTTTTTTATTTTTTTTCTATTTTTTTAGGGGCATCTAGAGCTGGCTGGTCTAGGTACTTGTTTTTGTTTTTTTTTTCTTTTTTTTCTCTATCTTGTTTTCTTTTCTTTCTTACTTATTATAAATCAATTATCGGCTTAGTTTAGTTTTGTTTTGCTTCACAATTTAAAAGATTAAACATCTTATGTGTTAGCTTATGCCTTAAATAAATAAATTCAAATTAGTCTAAGGATTAGATTGTAATATTTTACTAACATTACCATATGTTTTTCAAAAAAAGAAAATTGTGTGAAGATGCACGTGTAACTAGCCCATTAACCATATACATATTCTGTTGTCCTGTTTAATGATCCCATGTCAAATACTGTGATCTGTTGGGTTAGATAATTTTATTATTGAGTTTTATTCAATTTAACCAATGGTTAGTAATGGTCGGGTTCTAAAACTTTTGATAATTTGGTGAAATTCTGATGTGTCCTGTTCCCCTTTCTCTTTTTAAATTCATTTTCGAATTACACTCGTATATGGTAGTATTGGTAGAAGTTTAGCCTTTTTAATATTGTCCTTAGCCAAATAAAAAATATTTTCAAAATAGTTTGGTTTGTAAGACATCTCATAGGTGTCCACAAATTTTCGTGGAGGCAAACACCGCCATTTATTGAGCTTAATTCAAGCTATCTTAATCTAATCTTACTTATTAGCTAGGAAGAACGGGATAGAGGGGAGGGCGGTTAAAAAGGTGGATTTTTAGGCTAGGAGTGCTCAGATTGAAATCGAAGTAAGGATTTGAGTTAACATTTCCATAGGCAGTACAGGGGGTGAGTAGATAGAAGAAACGGGGGTTTGGTACATTGCGGGGGTTAGTGTTGATTGAGACAGAGTTGTAGGGGATCGCGCAGTCAATGATACTTGAAAGGAGCCGATGAATGAAAATAATGTCAGATGCAATTCTTTTTTCTTCCAACGTGTTCATGTTCATTAGTTTAAGGCGGTCTTGGTAAGGTAGTAAAATCAAAGGATTGCACGAGGGGAGCCCTTGAAGAGCAAAACGTAGGAACCGGAGGTGGATGCTATCGATTCTAGATTCTGCACTGGAATCGGCTTTCCCAGTAACCACCAACTTCATAAGCCGAACTTTTCTACGAGAGGATCATCGTCTAGTGCCATCATAGTTAGGCTCACTCGAGCACTAAATCAAGTCTTTAAAAAAAAATGCGGAATATTATAAAGCAAATGGTAAAGGGGTGTGTTTAAGTGATCTTGGTTTTGGCAGCAATAAATTTTTGCGTGTGTATGAATGTCTCACAAAACAAAATCATGCACTCTTCAAACGGGCGAATGAACTCCGTCGCAGCAAGTATTTACATACTGTCTTCAATAAAAATATGTCAAAATGTATGGTAGAACCCAATGACATGAGACACTTTTTTGCCGGGAATCTCCCATATAATAATGAAAATAATCTCTCCCTCGATAATGTGAATTCGGAGAATATATAGGTAACACTAAGATTAAAATGGCTATTCAATCTATTAAGTCTAATACTCAGGGTGCCTCCTAAGTTCATAAGACTTATTTTACCCTTGGTAATTCAATATATACGTCATATATTTGATGTATGTATTTACTCTTGTAAATTCCCCGAACAATGGAAGAATGCTGTAGTCATTCTTGTTCCAAAGAAAATGAATCCATCTGGCCTGCCGGATTAAAGACCAATAAATTTATTGCCCTTCCTAGCAAAGATATTTGAAAAAGTTGTTGCAAATCAAATTCAAATCAAATCAAATCTAGAAATTTGATCTCGAAATGGCAGTCAGGATTCAGACTAAATCATAGTTGTGAATCTGCTGTAATTAAAGTAACAATTGATATGCGTATGGCCATGGATTCATATGGATCTGCCTTGTTAGTGCTCCTGGATTTTTCGAAGGCTTTCGACTGCATCGACCATGCAATTCTTTTAAGCAAACTGAAGCATACATTTGGCTTCTCGAATTATAGTCTCAAGTTAATGGCTGAGTATTTGAAAATTAGGCAATTAACTGTTAAAACCGCTATTGGTATGTCTTGTCCATATGTTGTCAACTGTGGGGTCCCTCAAGGGTTTGTTCTGGGGCCATTATTATTCTCCTTATTTATAAATGATCTGCCTCAAGTAGTTTCTAATTGTAAAGTGCATATGTATGCTGATGATGTGTGTATTTATATGTCGTGCCCTAAGAATTTGTTAGTGGACTGTGTGACCAAAGTTAATGAGGACTTACGTAGGATAGAAATTTGGTCTGAGCAAAACAAACTCAGATTAAACACACAAAAATGTCTTGCAACAATGTGCTCTAATTGCGAATATTCCCCTAGAAGCCTTCCGCACATATTGGTAAATGGTGAAAACATACCTTATGTAAATAAAGTAAAATATCTTGGCTTTACAATAAATAAGTCCATGACATGTTGTGATGCTATTTCAGAAACGGTTAAAAGAATTTACAACAGGTTACGTAGTTTGAGGTACTCAACTAGCTTATTTCATCCTGATATGAAGATAAACTTGGTTAAGAGTCTTATTTTGCCATTTTTTTTTGTTGTGTGTACCCTTGTCTTGACTTTAGATGTAACCATAAGTTAAACGTCGACTGTCTTCGTTATATATTTAATGTACCTAGATGCATAAGTGTTAGGCAATATAAATCAAGACTGTTTGGAATGTCATTAGATTAATATCGAAAAATGAGGAACCTATTACAACTTCACAAAATTATTCATAAAAAAAGCCCACAGTATCTGAAGGATATGATTAACTTTGCTCAGTCACGTAGAGGTATTTCTCTGATCTTCCCCCATTTTACACACACTGTTGCAGAGCGTTCTTTTCCTATCTCAGCGATACGGCAGTGGAACAGCTTACCAGCCGCAGTGCAGAGGAATAAATGAAATGAAAATATTGAGATTTTAGAATCGCATACATTTTTTTAGATTCTAGAAATGTGGGTTTGTTGGTAAGGAGGCCACACTTGGGAGTCGTATTCAAGAAGGGGCCGGAAAAAGGTTATGTAAAAAGATCGGGTAACGTGAGGGTTGGAAAATTCGTTAGACCATCTTTTCACGAAACCGAGTGCAGAATTAGCTTTAAGGATTATCTCATCGATGTGTGCGCGAAAATTTAGCTCCTGGTCACATAATATGCCAAGATCGCGAATGACCTGAACAGTGGAGATGGGTTGATTATTGAAGAAGTAGAGACGAGGAGGAGGTTTGATTCATTTACGTGAAAAGGTAATTGATTGGCATTTGGAAATGTTAAGCTCCAAGCAATTTTTGGAACATCAGATGGAAGAACTGTTGAGATCAGATACAGATGAATAAAGGAAGAGTCATGACTGGAGGAAAGGGTCTTGAAGAACTTGGTGTCGTCGGCATATAATGAGATGTGGGAATGTTTGATCACTCTTTCAACGAAGAGAAGTGCTAAGTGGCTGCCTTAGGGGACGCCCGAGGAAGCTAAAAAGGGATTAGAGAATGCAGATCTCAAACTAACACTGTAATATCGATTTTCCGATGAGAAGATATTCATTCAAGAAATGAGGTCGAAGCCAAGGGAGGACAATTTGAAGAGTATCAGTCTGTGGGAGATTTTATCGAAAGCTCTACTGAAATCGGTTGAAATAGCGTCGACTTCTTTCCCGTCCTCTAAGGCTGATAGGGTAAAGGACACAAATTCAACAAAGTTTGTGGTTGTAGATCTGCATTTGAGGACACCGTGTTGTCTAGGGGAGATTAAAGACGTGCAGCGAAAACTTAGAGTTTCGTACAAAATACTCTCGAAGAGGGTATACTATATGTGACAGTTTGGCAATCGGACGATAGTTGTTAACAACGTTCTTCGGACCTTTTTTGTGTATAGGGATGATAAATTGGGTTTTCCATAAGAGAAGACTATGAGAAGGATGCCCTTTACTAGTTTATCTGTCATATAAGAAGTTTAATCATCGTGACAACTCTCCGCGATTCTGTAAGTCCGATCAGCTTTATACAAGAAAAGTTTCTTCCTGCTTTTATGACTGTGTTTTTAATTGTAGTACACTTCACGTATTGGCAAGTGCTGATTCAGTTATTCTTTTGATAATTCCCAAACTAATCTAAATTCACTTGTAGTTAAAAGCTATTCGATGAGTTATCTTGTCGTGCTTGGAAGAAATTTCATTGACAAAAATGGTATGGTACTGCAGAGAACATCTAAAGAAGCTAAAACAACTGAACAACTGAAAACATTTTGCCCGAGCTATCCAACATCCAGAACCATGGCGTTTCAAACTTACCGTCACCAGCATCGCTGTTCAGATGACTAAGTAGTAAGTACAATACACCAAATGATGAAGTTAATGTTATTAAGATAATTTTGAATATTGATTAAAGTGATAACAATACATCAAATGATGAAGTTAATGTTATTAAGATAATTTTGAATATTGATTAAAGTGATATCTGTTTTTCCGTGCAGGGACGGGTTAAGAATATCCCTGCAGCGATACCTCTCGCTTGTCGTAAGAGGCGACTAAAACAAAGGTAAACAAAAATCACAACTAGGCAATTTAGAAAACACCAAGGTGAGCCTAGGGACACATATACCACCATTAGACTGCCCCACAAGTGTACATGCAAATCAGTGGGTTGACACGACTGGAGATCACCCGGTGTTGTAAGAATAAGATCAAACAAAAAAATCTGGAGCATGCCCGTGTCACAAAAAAAAAAAAAAAACAATTGGTGCAAACAAATGCAAGAACACCAGCATTTGATTGGCCTCAGCGATGAAGTAATCCCAACCGGGAAGCCTGCCACTACTTTCTGAGGTCAAACCGGCGGACCAGTAGGAATGCAGTTAAGTGGGTCATACACTTTATTTTTTATTTTATTTATTTATTTATTTAAATTCCTTATATAAATTCCGTAATAATTCACAATTTGGAATAACATAACAATTGACATAAAAGCTATGAAATATAAGAAAATTCAAATGGCATTCTATATTTTTTATACATAAGTACTAAAAATAGAGTCGAGTGCCACATCAATGTTTAAAATTAGACAATATAAATTTGATGCATTTGAGTGGGGTGACCCTTGAGATACAAAATTCAAAAATGATGAGATATGCATATATTAATAAGATTATCAAAGAGAACATAATTATTTTATAATTTCATATAATAAACAATATAAGCTAAGGCATAAATTAAACCAGAATGTCAGAAAGAAGAGATTCCATAATGGAGAAATTAAAATTGAGAAGCCAATTCTTTACTAGTTTAAGAAATGTTCCTGGTACAGTTGTTTTTCTGATCGACAGAGGAAGTTTATTGAATATACGATGAGACGAAATATAATAAAAATTACGAAAGGAAATAGTATGGAAAGAAGGCACAGAAACAGAGTACGAGAAGTTTCCACGTAAGTTGTATTTTGACATTAAACGAAAATTCCGATTACCAGATTTAAAAAAAAAACATTTAAGTACCTTAAAACAATACAAATGACGAACAGGAAGAATTTTTAAGTCATAAAACAAAGGGTAACTAGGATGACGCACAGGTTTACGGCATAGTATTCGTATAATATATTTTTGTAACACTAAGAGAGAATTTATTTTATTCTTAAATGTACCTCCCCAACAAGCAATACCATATTGTAATTTTGATTGAACAATACCATAGTAGATAGTTTTCAATAGCGTTTTGGAACAGACATTACGCAAATAGAAAAAAGTGTAGAACGACAATAACTCCTTAAAGTTTCAACATGTTTCGAGAAGCACATTTTCGAGTCAATGATAAGCCCAAGATATTTAAACTCATTGACGATCTCGATTTGAAAGCAATTATCACTGCAGCTTAAGTTGTCATTAAAGGTAGGAGAAAATAAGCCAGACCTACAATTGCAGGCATTAAGTTCAAATTTTCGGCACTCCGGTAAATGAAAGTAAATATTAACTTCAGGATACGGTAATGTTGACTTCTGACAATAACAACGCCGGAAAAAGGAAAAGAAGAAGAAGAAGAAAATTAAAGTGATAACTGTTCTGAATTAGATAATTGATATTAATCAGGATATACCACACAATGTGCAGACAAAGGTTAGGGAAATGGTTAGTCCAGATTTTGTTCGAACTTTGACGCATGTTGCTCAAAAGAAAATCAGTTTAAGATGAGGATAGTTCTATCTAAAGATTCATCATTTCATTCTCCACCTAGAAGGCTGTCGTATGCTCACAAAATCGAGTTAGAAAAAATTCTCAGAGACTTGCTTCGTAAAGGTGCAATTCGTGAGTCAAGTTCGCAATATGCCCCACCTATAATTTTAGTAGAAAAGAAAAATAGGGAGTTCAGGTTATGAATAGATTTCAGAGAGTTGAATAAGATCACTTTACGTGACAACTGTCCACTACCCTTGATTGAGGACAATATCGATCGGCTCAAAATAAATATTTTACAACTCTCAATCTGTAAAACGGATTTTACCATGTTCCATTTGAAGAAGAGTCGATGAAGCATACATCATTTACAACACCGATTGGCAAATATGAATTTAGAAAAAATGCCATTCGGACTTAGAAACGCACCATCCGTTTTTGAGCGCTACATGAAGCATATATTTGATAAACTGATTTCTAAGTAAAAAATTTTAACGTATTTAGACGTTTTAGATAGTCTTCAAGAAGTTATTGATATTATTATCAGCGAAAGATTAAGGCTTAGGTGAGATTAATGTCTTTTTCTTAAGAATGAAACAAACTATTTAGGTTATAAAATAAACGCAATTGGTGTTAATTTAAATGAAGAAAACCTTAGAGCCATTAAAGATTTTTCATCACCCACCTGCATCAAAGACGTTCACAGCTTTTTAGGACTTTGTCCTTATTTCAGAAAGTTAATTTTTCAATTCGCAAACATTGCAAAGCCTCTTTATGATTTACTTAAGAAGAATACACCTTTTGTCTTTGAATCGAAAGAAATAGAAGTGTTTAACCTGTTGAAAGATAAGTTGATTTCAGCACCAATTTTGTCCATTTATAGTCCTCAGAATGCCACTGAGTTGCATTGTGATGCGAACATACCTGGGTCTGGCGCTAATTTGGTGCTAATTCAGAGGCAAAGCGATGAGAAATTTCACCCTGTGTTTTACTTTCCTAAACGTGCGACAGACGTTGAAAGTAGATATCATAGCTACGAATTAGAAAGATTGTTTATAATATACGCTCTTAGACGTTTTAGAATATATTTACAAGTAATTCCCTTTAAGATTGTTACTGATGCCAAGCTCTTGCCCTAACATTAAACAAAAAAATATTGAATACTCGTATTTCAACATGGGCATTAGAATTGCAATCGTTTAATTATTCAGTTGAACATCGTAAAAGCGATCGTATGTATGTCTCATGTAGCCTTAAGTAGATCTTTTAATATTCTAGATATAGATGAGTCATTTGAATTGGTTTTGGCAGCAGCACAGAAGCATGACCCAAAAATCGTGTCAATTAGTGCAGGGCTAAGTAAATCTGAAAGTACTCTGTTCGAAATGGTTAATGGATTCATATATAGAAAAGTGAAAGAAAAAATACATTTTTATATCCCATCCCATATGCAAGAACAGGTAATAAGAACTGATCATGAAGCGCTTTGCCATTAAAGGGTTGAGAAATATTTTGAGCATTTGTCCGGGATATATTGGTTGCCTAAGATGAAGGATAAAATAAAGGAGTAGATAAAAAGATATCTTAAATGTATATATTTTTCTCCTGAATGAGGAAAAACAGAGGGCATCCTGCATTCTATCCTCAAAGGAAATTTGACACCATTCACATCGACCACCTCGGTCCTTTTCCAAATTCACGCATTTCTAAGAAGCATGTCTTAGTAATGGTAGATGGTTTCACTAAATTTATAAAATTATATTCTGTTAAAAGCACGCAAAATAAAGAAGCAATATCTTGTTTGAAAACTTATTTCTCAAACTTCTCTAGACCTAACCGTATCATATCTGATCGTGAAAACTGCTTCACCTCAAAAGAGTTTATTAACGATAATAACATTCAGCACATCAATGTACCAACTCATTCCCCACAATAAAATGGTCAGGTAGAACGACTCAATAGCATAATAACACCTATGTTGGCGAAAGAATGTGCTGGGATAAATACTTAGGAAAGTTGAATTTTCTATTAATAATAGTGTTAACCGACGCACATGTTTTACTCCTAGCACTTTATTATTTGATAGGGATCAAAGAGGAAAATTTTGTGACAGGATTAAGGATTTAGGATTTATCCTTAGATAAGGATAAGGCAAAAGAAAACATCGAAAAAAACCAAATGCGCAGTGAACTTTATTACAATAATCGTCATAAAAATCCAACTCAATACAAGGTAGGCGATTATGTCATGATTAAGAGCGTTATCACTATGACAGGTATAAATAAAAAGTTACTTGCTAAGTATCGAGGGCCATATGTGGTCAAAAGGGTATTACCAAATGACAGATATGTAATAGGTGATATAGATGGACTTCAGTTGACAGGATTACTTTATAAAGGAGTATGTTCTCCGAATGATATGCGGTTGTATGCGGTGCCTGATGCTGAGTTGAGTCACCATGAAGAAGAGAATGTATAACGAAGGTAAGCGATGAAAACAGTAAACTAACATTGATTACCAAGCCTTACCAATGTTGCTAATGATTTTTTTCCTTGATTAGACAGGATTTCGATCCTTGATTCGAATTTGTAAATATAATACTATTTCTATGTTGTTGTGATTATTTGTTTTAGTCAATTTCAACTTCGTTCTTTATTTATATGCTGTGTATATGTAAAAAATTATTCCTTGACGACAAAGATTTATTCATGAAATAAAGATATCAATGAAATTTTTATCTTATCGAAGAGACATTTGTAATCACAACAATTTGTAAGATTTTATTATCGCTTCTAATTGTATAGTTCAAATCTTGTAAATGTAGTCAGAACGATTTCCTTTCAGAATGGCCGATCTCTAGGCAATTATTTAATAATGCAATTAAATGACAGTATAATCGCACTTGTAAAGGACACTGTGTACTAAATTATCGAAACAAGTATGTATACATGTACTTTCTACTATTACTATTACTATTTCTATACCTATGTTCTTCCTATATACTAAAATGATCGGATGATCTTCCCGTTGACATATGTAAATCGCTCTCCAATAAATAGAGCCGTGAAATACTTTTAGGCGCTCATTCCGTTGTTACCAATAAACTGTCGCGAACGAATTTTTCCGTGTTTAATTTTTTAGCCCAAAATTTTGAGCTCTGAGAGCTTTTCTTCGGGGTCTTTAATCGACTCCACGACTTTGAGAAGTTTCGTATGCAACCTCTCAGCCTTTAGAGTGAAGGTGAAAAACTATGTCTGTGGACTCCTTCAATAGGTTCTTAATCTGCTTATGCTGTTCCAGTGTTTTACTGGAATTCTAAATGTTCAACACCAATGGCATACTTACACCACTCGATCGTTTCGCGTATGGCTGTGGTATAAGTCATGAGGGGTGGCACCCTCCCCCTTTTGGAATGTTGTTACTGCTTCTGTTGTTTTGCTGTTGTTGTTGCTACTACTATTTTGACTGCAGCAGGTGTTAAGGTTGCCATGCAGCCTGCTTTTCCTGCTGTTTGTCCTGCGACTGCCCTTGTGGTTGTTATTGATACGACTAAAGCTGGACGGCTCCCTATCCCTCTATCGTCCTGTTCTGCATCTAATGTAATTGATCAAAGGCCTACTTGACGCGTAGGATCCGTTCTTCCGTTTCAAGTTCACTATACTTCTACTCCGTAACCGAACTTGACAGGGTGGCGAAGGGGTGGTGATCCCCCGTGTAGCGACCTTCCCTACCAACGGAGAAGTAGGCTGCTTTCACGGGTAGCATTTCTTTCTGCTGTGATTGTTGTTGGTGGTGCTGCTTGGACATTGATGTTATGGCGATGGCGTCTCTCGCTTCGACCTGAGCATTTAACTATATTAGGCCATGAGTTGACCTGTGGTGTCTTTTCATGACGGTGGCCGGTGTTACGAAATCGGATGATATATCATCCGATTTCCACTCCGTAAGATGTACGGGTATTCCTTCGACGTGTACCGACATTTTTACTTTAGAACCGGCAGAAATAAAATCACTTATCTTTTTGAATATTATGGTACGGGTTCTGAAAATTCTGCACTAGTTTCTGCAGATTATGAACAATTTTATAACAACTTATTAACAATTATTATTAAAAATTTATTAAAGCCGCTTATAGAAACGCAACCGTTCGTGTTAGTGGTTAACTACAAAGTGCTGTTTATTAAAATTTCTTTTGTTTAATCAATGTCAAGGCTTTTACAATAAAAAAGAGATGGCCGTAGGGCGCGAAATTCAAATATTTGTAAATGGTATAATATATTTGAATTCACAATGCGTACTTTAGACCACATGTTATTGTATTATTATTTAAGTTTCTGCCTTGATGAAACAGATTCTTTCTGTGCAACGAAAAACTCCATTAGCTGTTCACTTTTATTTTAATGAACTGTAGTGTGATCAAGAGCTTTTCTTTAAATTAGTTTTGGAGCTCGGCTTTGGAATCGGTTAGCATTTGAATTCAGAGCTTAGTTGGCAAATTAACGACGAACAAAATATTGTATAAATGAACAGAACATGAATTAAACAATCCTAATTAACTAGTCCCACTAATCCCCATAAAAGGAAAACTGCAATTTTCCATGGTGATCAGAAGGCAACTATAAGTTCTTGCAGGCGCACCTATCCGATTTTACCCAGAAGGCACATTGTAGGCGGCAGAATGCTTCTTTGAAAATAATTGCGAGATCCCAAAACTTACAGCTCATCCTTCTGTTTCTGTTGGTTAGCAAGTCCTTATAGCATCGTTTTTTTTTCGGTTTGTCGTCATCGCCTGAATCTTATAGTAGACTCCAGCAGGATAGACGGTTTATAGCACATCAGTTATATACTTTTCATCTATAAAGAAATAAGAATATGTGGGATTGCACCATCATCGGATATCACGCAATGAGCTCGAAAATTTACAAAAGATTCGATCTGATATGCCTCTAACTCTTCAAATGTAAACACAGCGGCCCCCATAATCCTTCACGAATATATTTTTACTGATTAACATCTTATACATAGGTACATACTCGTATCGTTTCCCACATTCCACCAAAATGTTGTGCGGATGTGGAAGCGCAACAATGATAATATTCATGTTATATCGTAGTGGGATTGTGAAAGGATAAGCTTTTGCATCCCATTGAGACAACGACGTGCTCGTTAGAAATTCGTTTGGTTTTCATTGAATAAAGTCGAACATTTTCCACTGCCAACCCTAGGGTATTGCTTAAGCGAAATTTTGATATTCCAGAATAAAAGAATTGTTCTAAATAGTTCCTTAATTGCGAAAAAGCGCTTGTTGTTCATATACCGCCTTTTATTTATTTCGACCTTTATGTCATTTTAGCAGTCCATACGGTTCCCAGATATTTGGCCTCATCCACTTTCTCAGGGATTTATCGAGTATGGCATGTCGTTTGGATCGATCTAAGTCAGTCAGTGAAAATATATTTGGTTGTCTGTTCATTTACTTCTAAATCTACTTACTTTCCTGACGTTATTAGAAGAGAAGGTCCATATCATCAGCATAAGCTAGAGCGGCGTCTCCTTGTTTCAATCTTTTACGTATCTTCATGTATTGTCGTACAAAGCGTTTCCTATTAAAACTCGTCCTTTGTTTCGCTATAGGCTTATTTGTCTCAGTTTCACCATCCTTTTGGGCATTCGAAACTTTTCAAGGATAAATACATTTTCGATCGGTTTAAATAGTCATACGCCTTTTTAAAATTTGCAGAAAGTTAGAAGACCTTCTTGTGATATTCTAGAAGCTGTCGTATAGCAAAAACTTGATCACTGGCTTCACGCTGGCAGTCTTCAATTATTCTCTAATGTGGGTCTTTTTAACAGAATATGTGAGAGCATGTTGTAACAACATAATAGAGGAGATATTTTCCGGTAAATTTTGCATTGTACTCCGTTACCCTTTTTAAAAGGGTATACAGCGTATCCTATTGTATCCTTATGTCTCCCGGACGCAAAATCGGATGAAAATACGAATATGTTATCCAATTTCACAACACCATCCACCGTCCGAATGAGAGACGTTAATCTTGAATTTTCGATTCAAAAGCTACCAGTCGAAGTAAGGAAAGGGGCGTACGAGGGGGTCCGATAAGTACGTAGCCTACTAAAGAAAAACAAAAATTTTGGAGAAATGGCGATTTATTTTTGAATATAATCTCCTTTTAGCTCCATACACTTGACCCAGCGATGCTCCAACTTCTTTAACCCGTCAGAAAAATACGTTTTCTCGATGTCTGCAAAGTAGACCTCCGTGGCGGCAATGAATTCCTCATTCGATTGAAATTTCTACCCGGCGAGTGACTTTCGCACGGGGCCAAATCTGAAGAATACGGTGGATGGGGTAGCAGTTCGTAGCCCAATTCGACCAATTTGGCCGTGGCGAGGGCGGAGGTGTGAGCCGGTGCGTTATCATGCTGGAAGAGCACTTTTTTTTTTGCCAAGTGGGACCGTTTTTTCTTCAATTCGGCGTCGAATCGGCCCATAGTACAGCCCTGTGACCGTTTTGCCCTTCTCCAGGTATTCGATGTAGAACACACCTTGTGAATCCCAGAAAACGGTGGCCATCACCTTTCCGGCCCATGGGACAGTCTTCGCCTTCTTCGTAGCACGTTCGCCGGGTGAAGTCCACTATTTCGACTGTTCCTTGGTCTCTGCTGTGTACCAGTGGATCCATGTTTCGTCGACTGTCACGAAACGACGCAGGAACTCCATAGGATTGCGCTTAAATAGCGTCAAACACTGTTCTGGAGTGGTCTCACGGTTGCGCTTGTTGTCCGGAGTGAACAAACGCGGCATCCATCGAGCCGACAGCTTTCTCATGCCCAAAATTTCATGCAGGTATGACCCACGCGATCTTTTGAAATGCCTACTGTCTCAGCTATCTCGCGAACCTTCAATCATCATGGATTTTTGTCACGTTATCCTCCGTGGAAGCCGTTTTCGGGGCACCTGGACGTGGCTCATCAAAAACCGACGTGCGACCACGTTGAAACTCGTTAAACCAATTTTTGATGGTCGCCATCGAAGGAGAAAAGTCACCGTACACAGCATCCAAACGCTCTTTGATTTCGCTGATCTTCTTCTTCTTTTCCTTTTTCCGGCGTTGTTATGGTCAGAAGTGTACGACCATAACCTTCCCGGTTTGACCTCAGAAAGTAGCGGCAGGCTTCCCGGTTTGGTATTACTTCATCGCTGAGGCCAATCAAATGCTGGTGTTTTTGCATTTGTTTGCACCAATTGTTTTTCGGCCTTTTTTTTTTTTTTTTTTTTTTTTGACACTGGCATGCTCCTGATTTTTGTGTTTGATCTTACTTTTACAATTTTACAACACCGGTGATCTCCAGTCGTGTCAACCCACTGATTTGCATGTACACGTGTGGGGCAGTTTAATGGTGGTGTATGTGTCCCTAGGCTCACCTGGGTGTTTTCTAAATTGCCTAGATGTGATTTTCGTTTACCTTTGTTTTAGTCGCCTTTTACGACAAGCGAGAGGTATCGCTGCAGGGATATTCTTAACCCGTCCCTGCACGGATCTTTGATTTCGCTGATAATTGCGCCATCTGGCGGTGAGTCTAAGTACTTATCGGACCACCCTCGTACAGACAGTATAGCCTATGACTGTTTCGAGGGTTGCCTTTTTTTTAGTTTTTACAATCGAACAATAGGTGGCGTTAATGAGTTGTGGCACCCCTGTATTTGTGAACATTGACGTTTGTTAAGCAATTTTCTTATTTAGAAATAGACTGAGTAAATTGTTGATAGTGAATCTTTAAAAGAAGCAAGTTAGTGCAAAAATGGAAATCACCCGTGAAGGCTTACGTATGAATTTATTGATTTATATGAATTTATTGATGATATGATTTTTTTATGAATTTAAAAAAGTCCTTACTCATCAACAATGCATATAATCGCTTCGTGTAATTTTCAATAATGAAGCACCATCAGAGAAGACTGTTTACAATTGGTTTGCAGAATTTCGTCATGGTCGTGCGTCCTTCAGTGATGAATGTCGACAAGGTCCGCCAAAATCGGTTGTCATTCCGAGAAACATTGATGCTGTGCGCAACATGATTAAAGAAAATCACCATGTGACTTACAAACAGATAGAGGCGTCCCTTAGGATATCGCAGACTGCAATACAATCGATTGGTCATGAACATTTAGGTGTGAGAAAGATATTTTCCAGATGGATTCCACATCATGACAATGCCAGCTCCCATAAACCACGTCAAACAACTGAATATTTGAAGGAGAAAACATCAAATATCTGAAGAAGAAAAACATCTTTTTCCCCACTGTCAAACAAAAGAGTTGTCATCTAAGCGCAAATCGACCAACTTGAACAACAGATCCATGAACGAACGATCAAAATGGAGGGCAGCTTCCGCTTTAAGATTCCCTTAAAGATCCTGTTGATTAATGTGAAGTCATCGAATTGAATTGAGCGAAGAGCCGCACCTTACAATCAATTGCAAGACGTAAGCCCCGATGTACTTTTGGTTAGCGAAACCTAGCTAAACCAGAAGCACAAAATCCGGCATAGTCCTTATATAACAAAAAAGACAACATGCCACCCGAGGCATTAGAAATAACTTTAATTATAAATGTATATATAGGTGACATACCCCGCACAGTCCACTGTCGGTCAGATTACTTATCCCATGCACTCAACAGTCGGGCACTCGATATTTTGGATAGTCTGAACGGTAGCACTCACCTGTATCAGGTTTAGTCGAGTTATTTGTTTAAAATGCACAAACATCTAGATTGCAATCTGCATGCGCATCGAAAAAATTGAATAAACAGTTTTTATCGTCGAATTGACGAAGTTGAACTTGCGAAGTGGACACTAGATTAGATATAAGCCAACAAATTGTAATAAGTTCAGTTGTTAAGTGCGAGTACAATCAAGCGGTTGAAATTCGGAAAATTGTTTTTTTTTTCGGAAAAGTCTCAAGTAGAGATTTCAGTGGCGCACTCGGTAGGATTCCACTATCCTAACGAGAAAGAACCAAATAAATGCGACCGAATATTAACAAAAGTTTTGAAAAAAAGTGATTAAAATATTTTTCGCTATTATTAGAACCACGGAAAATTGGTGACTAAAAAAAAGAAAAAAAAAACACACAATTACAAGTTCATCACAGCGAAACCGAATCACTAAAAATCAGTCATTAAAACTCGTGCAAATCAAAATTAAAGTACAAAATTCTTAACAACCTAAAAAATAGAAAAATTGTTAATAATAAAACAGTGTTTGCTAATTCAATCTGTACCTAATTCCACGTAAAAAAAGACCGATAAATTCTGGAAACTTGTGATCGAACAAGAAACCATGGAACGCATGTGAGCAGCACTGGTTGCCTTAATCACGAACAGTCAACCTAGATTGAGCAGGGCAGTTACTCTTATGAGGACAATATCCTATATAAGGGAATTCACTGCAGTAAAAAACAAACTGACGCAGTTTATAAACGTCGTGGAGACGCATCTCAGCGCAGTGGAAGCCGCCTACCAAGCAGAACTATGGCAAGAAATTTTTAATGCAAAAATCACCGGGCGAGCGAAGGGGCTCCTGAACAACCAGCCGCGCAACTGGGAAGAAGCCAAGAAATTGTTCAAGCAATACTTCCGACCAGCCAGCAACTATGAAAACATCTCACGGAAAATGTCTAGCTTAAAAGTAAGTTCAATTGAAGATTTAAATAGTAAAGTAGAAAAAATTATACAGGAAATTAATTTTGCGCCACGTATGAAACAAACCGGGTAGAATCAAAAAAAAAAAACACCTTTTATACACTTTTAGTAGAATGAAACAATTAGTCAAGTAGTTTGACCTACACGAAATAAAAAACATTGTATACACCTAAATAGGGTACGACCACCATAATTTAGACAAAGACTTTACAAATCATGATCGACATCCAACACAAAATGTTCGACCCATTAAACCAGACAACAATTCTTCTTTTCAATAACAACCCCCAGCAGAGAGGAAGTTCAGATCAATATAGGCATCATTGTTTCTCTCAACCAGTTAGATCAGGTCAGGATACTTTAGACAACCAGTTGTTAATCCATCAGGTTAGTTCAGAAATTCCCAGCGTCAACCAGAGCCCATGGAAAGAGCGCACGTAGCACACAATGAGCCAATAAACGAAAGACAGACCCTCAACCCTAGGAAGTACATAACATTGAACCCGAGTTTTTTCTCAACTGAGCCTCGGAAACAAAATATTCATGGGTGTGACAATTGACGACAGAAAATATAGAGGATTAATTGACACAGGCTCAACCAAGAGCATTATTAACTCCAGCAGAGTAGATTGTAGTAAATTTAGGATTTATGAACGAAAAAACCTACAACTTCGAACTATTAACAACGTCACAACTGAAAGCGGTTGAAATTCGGAAAATTGGTTGAGAATAATTAACCATTGTAAGACCTGTCTGGAGATCAAGTATGAACGCAAACCTATAAATCTGAAATATGAAACAAGTCAAACACCAAGTAGACCCAACGAAATTATCCACATGGATATATATTATTTAAAAAAAAATATCCATTCTTAACTTTTATCGACAAATTGACAAATAAAGCTTATGCTTACTTTTTGCCTAACAGAAACGATAGAGGAGCACTTCTCCTTGGTAAAGCCTCGAAAATTATAACGGATAATGAATTCAAATCCGAACATCTTAAGGAATTTTTAAGGGAACAAGAAGTTGAACTCCATTTGAATAAGCCCAACACCCACACCGGAAAGAGTGACATCGAAAAATTCCATTCGACACTACAGGAAACTTTAGTAGCCATGAGGAATTTAGATTTGACGCTTGTTCAAAAGGTACATAGGGCATTAAAGACCTATAACAATAGATATCACTCCACTATTCAAATGACGCCTGAGGAGGCAATGTACACTGACTTTGCAAGCTTAGTTAAAATAATACAGGCACAAAAGGAAAAAGGAGCACAGAAGTTAAATCTTGATAGGGAAAGTTACCAATATAATAGCAAAATTATACCAGTAAAGAACTATAAGAGAAATTACTACAAAGACGAATGTATATATAGATTAAAACGAGTAGGTAGGGAACACCCAATGAATATTAAAAGACCCCGTATGTTTGCAGACGACGACATTGGTGTTTCTCAGACTAGCTGTACTGATGATGAGACAAATGACAGCAACACGAACGATAGACAGGATAACAAGTGACAACGGGTATGTTGAAAGAAACATGGGACGAACAGAGATAATACAAGAGACCAAGACGAAACTACATATTATAAATACAAACGAACTAAGACAAACTGTAAACGCTATTAGGAACAATATTCAAAGATTACACATTATTAATGACAGAACAATTAGAAAGGAGCTGGAGAGTATAGATTCAAAAACAACAGCAATAAAACCAAATAGGACCTTCCGACAAAGACGAGGACTAATAAACGCTATAGGATCTGTACAGAAATGGTTGTTCCGGACAATAGACGCTGACGACATAGAAGAAATAACAGAACACATGAAAATTATAGAACAAAACGATCGAAATGCCATTTACAATTTAAATCAACAGATGTAAATTAACTCCTACTTTAAGGATACTGTTATTAACATAAAAAATATAGGCACTATAGAAAAAGATACAAAACAAATAGCGCAAGCATATCAAGAGTTAACCGATGACGAAAGACGAATTATTATATGAGGGTGATCCGATAAGTACCTAGCCTCACCGCCAGATGGCGCCAGTATCGCATGTATCGTATAATACATTCTACTAGACGGTTACTATCGAAATTTCTGCCGGATCGGACTCGTAGTTTTGTTTTGATCGCATGTGGAAGCGGGAGTGTCGGCGGATTTTTGAAAAATGGAAATGAAAAAAGAGCCCCGAAAACGGTTACCACGGGGGATAACGTGACAAAAATCCACGATCTCGTATTGGCAGACCGCCGATTAAAGGTGCGCAAGATAGCTGAGATAGTAGGCATTTCAAAAGGTTGCGTGGGTCATATCCTGCATGAAATTTTGGGCATGAGAAAGCTGTCGGCGCAATGGGTGCCGCGTTTGCTTACTCCGAACAACAAGCGCAACCGTGAGACCACTCCAGAGCAGTGTTTGACGCTGTTTAAGCGCAATCTGAAGGAGTTTCTGCGACGTTTCGTGACAGTCGATGAAACATGGATCCACTGGTACACACCAGAGACCACGGAACAGTCGAAACAGTTGACTTCACCCGGCGAACGTGCTCCGAAGAAGGCGAAGACAGTCACATCGGCCCGGAAAGGTGATGGCCACCGTTTTCTGGGATTCACAAGGTGTGATCCACATCGACTACCTGGGGAAGAGCAAAACGGTCCCAGGGCTGTACTATGCAAAATTATTGGGCCGATTCGACGCCGAATTGAAGAAAAAACGGCCCCACTTGGCGAAGAAAAAAGTGCTCTTCCACCATGATAACACACCGGCTCACATCGGCTGCCCCATCCACCGTATTCTCCAGATTTGGCCCCGTGCGACTTCTTTTTGTTTCCAAACTTGAAAAAGTTCCTCGCCGGGCAGAAATTTCAGTCTAATGAGGAGGTCATCGCCGCCACGGAGGCCTACTTTGCAGACCTCGAGAAAGCGTATTTTTCATACGTGTTAAAGAAGTTGGAGCATGGCTGGGTCAAGTGCATCGAGCTAAAAGGAGACTTGGATATTGGTAAATAAATCGCCATTTCTCCAAAACTTATGTTTTTCTTTTGTAGGCTAAGTACTTATCGGACCACCCTCGTACAGCAAGAAAAAACTGATCAAATATAAAAACTAAAAATTCTAGAAGATAAACTTAGCCAAATATTACAATAGATAGCATAGCCTTAGTGAAACAAGGACCTGTGCATCCAAGTGTTAGGACAGCAACCAAAATGAAATCTATACAACTAGATCTTTATAAGTTAAAAAATGTAAAATTAGGGCTACTAAAATGCGATAAGGACAGACTGATAATAGCAATCAAAATCCCACACTCATATAAATTAGTTGATTTTAAACTTCTAACAGCCATACCCACAGAAAATCATAACGAAATAATAATACAAGGTCAATATTTCCTAGAAATTAAACAAACTAAATATAAATACATGACAAACCCTTGTACGTACCCTGCACATTCCACTGTCGGTCAGATTACTTAGCCCATGCATTCAACAGTCAACAGTCGGGCATTCGATATTTTCGATAGTCTGAACGGTCGCACTCACCTCTATCAGGCTTATTCGACCTATTTGTATGAAATACACAAACGCCTTGATTGCAATCTGCATACGCCTCGAAAAACCTGAATAAACAGTTTAATTGTCGCATTGACGAAATTGAAATTGCGTAGTAAACACTAGATATAAGCCAAACAAATTGTAATAAGTTCAGTTGTTAAGTGCGAGTACAATTAAGCGGTTGAAATTCGAAAAATTGTTTTTTTTGCGGAAAAGTCTCAAGCAGAGATTTCAGTTATAGGGGTGGAGTACGGAGGTGAATGTGAAGAGAATGTACATTTACATATAAAGGCTAGGATTTTATGAGTAGATCATTTTGTAATAAAACTAATTCGAAGTCACGTTGCAAGTGATTTCGATCAATAATTTGATCTCCGGGGCTTACTTCTTACTAAGATAATCGAAATGTCAAAGGCTTCATCGATAACTTTTGAAAAAGTGTAGGAACCGCTTTGTGCAGTAAAGGTTGTGAAACTCCCAGTGGATCAGTGGGATGCACTAGTGATACCAATAATTATATCAAAACTACTATCTGACGGGAGTAGTTTATGAATATGGGAATTCCGATGAGAGCCTAATACTAGAGTTTATGGCCAAGAGAACTCATAGTCAGCGTCCGGAGTTGTTTTCGGGCAGAACAGAGCACCACAATCAAAATATAAAATTTGGCTTGGTTGCAACGGATGGACCGAAGTGTTGTTATTGACAAAAGACATGAAACGCAAACAACACTTCGATGCAGTGAAGAATGTTGGTTTTGGTTGAAGCTACCTATCAGTACAATACGGGAGTGGTTTACGAATATGGGGATTCCGATGAGAGTCTAACACTACAGTTTATGGCTAAGAGAACTCTACAAACATCATTTGAGTTTCACAGCGTCCGGAGTTGTCTTCGAGCAGAACAGAGCACCGCTGCAATAAGATAAACATTTTTAGTATTGTTGAAAAAGTCAAGATATGAAGTTTTATATACGTTAAATAATAAAGCTCTGTTATTCATTTTGTTTAAGAAATTAAATTATTTTATTAAATTTATATATTAAACATTTTTGTGTTTTCAAAAGTAATTATAACCCCATTCCTTATTAACGGATTGTAACGATTTGTATCTATAATATTATTGTTAAGATGTAGTTTATCTACATCCGTTTTATGGTTTAGAAGGTATTTAAATTTGTGTTTCAGGGATTTTCAAATTTTAAATGTCCTTCGGTCCTTTCCAGTAGTTTGCTGTGAAAACCATTCTGGTTTTTTACTTCGTATGTGTTAGACTATGCATAGAAAAAATTTCAAGAAAATCGGAGGTGAGTACGTTTTGGATCTTTATCCTTAGTTTTTGCTTCAACTGCCTTAAAACTGGACACATGGCCCTTCAGGTGGATGCCGACAGTGTGATCGGAAGCACCATACACTCGATTGTCGTGGAGTTAGAGGTCAGTCTCTATTTTCTGGGCCGTTGACGCTGCCAACACTGACGGAAAGGTGCCACAGCCAACTTCAGACGATCCTGTGATAACTTGAACTTACTATGTTGCTTACTACAGCCTAAGAAAGGAGGCAGCGTTTTACTCAAATGAATATACTCTGCGTTTTCACTGCACGTCCATTGGTAGTTTCCAAAGCCAAAAAAATAATAAGAAAAAATGTGCTATTCGACAGCTCGGTGGTGACAACTTGCATTGTCTCAAATTTCGTTGGGACCGATGGAGTGGTGCCAAACCTTGAACAATAAGCATGTATAAGTCGCCAAAAGGTCATGAAAAAAATTTGATCTCAATTTTAGAGTGTCCACATAGGGCCAGTGAGAATGAAGCAGTTTTATCCGGCAAAAATAGTTTTTAGTAGAAATTAATACGTATGAATTTAAAACTAAAACAAAACACTTAACAAACCGAGAATGCGAGAGCCGGCATGAATATTAAATATCGGTAGCAAAAGTTAACAGTCAATATTAACTGCGGTTATGTCGTGTGCAAGAACAAGGGAATAATAGAATCCTTTTTAGTCAGCGATTTTACATTTAAAAGTGCATATCTCGGTTCATAAGAAGGCATATTATTATTCCAAAAAAAAAAATTGAAGGGCATATTTTTTTAAACGTTTATGAATTTTATTATTAACTCATTATTGCGTTAGTCAGGGTTTCAAAATATAAACATATTTTAATACAAAGCCAATTATTGAATCACATAAAGAACATGGATTGTAAGGGTCATTAAAGTCTTTTGTATACCGGAGTAGAAATCCAAGCAAAGAATTAGCTTTGGTAATTAAACAGGATGTCCCACGAGCAGTGTGCCAAAAAGCTAGAGCGTGTAGGTCTGGTCAAGACAAGAAAAAAATGGTATGGGAGGGGAGGGTCTATTCCCCCCCGTTTAGCCGGGAGGGGCAATTTTCTAAAAAATTTACTTAATTTGGAAAAAAAAAAATTAAACATAAACAGTTACATCCACAATGCCGCGATATACTTTTTTGTAAAGCCAGAAACCTCTTCTTTCATCTTGTTTTTAAACGAAGCTGTTTTAAGGAATAGTTTTTGAGAAATTAATTTTCAAACTCAAAATTTTGAAAAAAAAATTAAAAAAAAAAAATTTCGAACTAGTTTTTTTCAAAATTGTATATAATTAATGTTGGAAAGTAAAACTCAGAAGTAAATTCAACGCAAATGAATCGTATATTCGTTCTTTCTCTTTTGTTATCTGTTTGTTCCTTTCTAACCCTGATGTTCATATTCACACATTTGTTATGCGTAACTTATTGTATCACTTCGCAATAAACCACCAACTGAATCGGAGTCGTGTTTTTATTCGTTCAACAGGTTATGGGCCCAGGCACCCATAGTTTTGCTTACTATAAAAAGTTTAAAAGTTTAAACAGTTTAGAATTTAATTTTTCAAAATGAGTTCATCTTTGTACCAGATCGAGAAGCTCGATAATAATAATTTCGATTCCTGGCATGTGCAAATGAAGAGTATTCTCATACACTCTGAATTGTGGCAGATCGTGAATGGAAAATTCGAGAAAAAGGACGATATGAAACCTGAGGAATCTGCTAAATGGGAATCGCAAAACGAAAAGGCATTAGCGACTATCATGCTAAGTGTAAAACCGTCGCAGATTAATCACATCAAACATAGTAGAACGGCGGCGGATGCATGGACAACACTTCGTAACATATATCAGCCCAGAGGACCAGCACGTAAAGTCACATTGTTCAAGCAATTAATACAGGCAGGTATGGCTGAGGATGGCAATGTCTCCCAGCACATTAATTCATTTTCAAACATCGTGGAAAAATTAGCCCAAATTAATGTAGAAATGAACGATGAATACCTGGTCATTATATTACTATCCAGTTTACCGAAGACCTTTGAGCCTTTTGTAATTGCAGTAGAAGCACGTGATTCTTTGCCCACATTTAGTGCTTTTAAAATCAAACTCCTGGAGGAAGGGGAAAGAAGATCGCAACAAAGCCATTATCCCGTAAGTGTGTGTGAGGAACAAGCATTCTTAGCTCGCACCAACACTAATAATGCGAAAGAAAAAGAAGATCGCAACACAAAACAATTTGTAAAAAATAACGGTAAATGTTACAATTGTGGTCGAAAGGGTCATTTCGCAGCAAAATGTAGAGTATCAAAACGGCAACAACGAAATCCTCGAACATATTCCTATTCCATTCTGGCTGCAGTGGATCTTCATAAGCTAAATTCTTCGAATTGGTGTATCGACAGCGGCGCGACAACACATATGTGCAATCAGCGTAGTATGTTCCAAACGTTCGAAGAAGTGAGAGAAAAGATCTTCCTCCCGGGAAACAATGTTATGGAGGCAATTGGAAAGGGTAAAGTCGTCATAAAAACGTCCATGTGTGTCATAACACTGAGGGATGTGCTGTATGTTCCTGAATTGCAAGGAAATTTTATGTCGGTAAGCAAAGCGGTGGACAACGGATTATCTGTTTCCTTTAATAATAGAGTTGCTGAAATAAAAGATAAGTCTGGTGGTGTCGTGGTAAGAGCTCAAAGGAGATATAATATTATTTGTATTTCAAAACGTAGAAAATGCGTGTTTTTATTCATCTGTTGAAAATACAATAAGGTGGCATGACACCTTACTCCGAAACCTTCCAGTGGTGCGTTACGCAACAATCAGGATGTTATTAGCCATAGCGGTTGAGCTGAACTTATATCTTCATCAAATGGATGTCTCTACGGCTTATCTTAACAGCGAGCTGAAGGACGAAGTGTATATGTAGCAACCGGAAGGATTTGTCGATGCACGATATCCTGATCGAGTACTCAGACTTAATAAAGCTATATACGGCTTAAAGCAATCTGGCCGTGAGTGGAACTCAAAGCTCGATAAGGTTCTTAGAAGCATAGGTTTCATCCCATGTAAAAATGAACCATGCTTATATAAAATGAATTCTGATGGAAAATTTAATCTCATTGCTGTTTACGTCGACGATATCATTTTAGCATGTTCAATGAAAGATGATTTAGCAAACATTAAGAAGCAGGTAACAAACGCATTTGATGTCGTAGACAAGGGCCCATTGCAATATTTCTTGGGGATGGAGATTGACAGAGATGGAGATACAGGTGCCATTTCTGTATGTCAAACACAATACATCCACAATCTCTTGAGGGAACATAAAATGGAAAATTGTCGTCCTGCGGTTACACCCTTAGATACTAGTTATCAAGTAAAATGCGATAGTGACAGCTGCAAAAGAGTGGATCCCGTGTCATATCAATCTGTTATTGGTTCCCTAATGTACCTGGCAGTTTCAACCCGTCCTGACATTTTACATTCCGTATGTAAGTTGGCACAGCGAAATGTAAATCCACATGTCGAACACGAAACAGCAGCAAAACATATCATAAGATATTTGGCTAAGACGATTAATTATAAACTCCATTACAGCAAACAAGGACAACCAGTTTACGGGTATGTTGATGCAGATTGGGGTGGGGATTGCACAGATCGAAAATCCTACACCGGGTATGCGTTCCTCTTGGCTGGCGGGGTTTTTTCTTGGGAAAGTAAGAAGCAGAATACTGTTGCTTTAAGTAGTACTGAGGCCGAGTACATGGCTCTGTCTGCTGCGGCAAAGGAAGCCATATACCTAAGGAGACTTTTGGTAGAGATCGACTTCCTTGGTGCAGATTCTCCCATTACCATAAACGGGGACAACTTAAGCGCGAATCATCTTGCAAGAAATCCTGTGTACCATGCTCGCAGTAAACATATAGACATCAGGTATCATCACGTAAGAGATGTAGTACAAAATAAGGAAGTAACGCTGAAGTACATCCAATCAAGTGATATGGTAGCAGACATCCTTACTAAAAATTTGCCTGAAACAAAGCATGTAAAATTTACTGAATTAATGAATTTATATTGAATTTGATTTTTTTATTGTAAACGATACATTTGTGTTGAGAAGGAGTGTTGGAAAGTAAAACTCAGAAGTAAATTCAACGCAAATGAATCGTATATTCGTTCCTTCTCTTTTGTTATCTGTTTGTTCCGTTCTAACCCTTATGTTCATATTCACACATTTGTTATGCGTAACTTATTGTATCACTTCGCAATAAACCACCAACTGAATCGGAGTCGTGTTTTTATTCGTTCAACAATTAAGTACTAATTTTTTTCAAAAATTCAATTCTCTTATTAGTTTTTAGTTAAAAACAGAAAACCGGATGCAAAAATGTCTTGTAGTTTTTGAGAAATTAAAAAAAAACCCGAACCATTTTTTTCTAAGAAAAACCTGTTTTTTGGTTTTAGCGCGGCAGGACTTGTAAGCAAATTAATGTATGAAACATTGACCTCTTTTTTATTATTTTTAAAAAGTTCGGAGTTTTATGAGGATACAATAAAGTGACACAGTATTGGAATAACCCTGGATTAATCCTTTTTTTTTCATTGATAACGCCTGAAAACTGACCTGTCAATTTGTCTTCGTCCGCCCGCCGCCGATGGGTTCTACCCGCTAGGACCTTAAGACAATAAAACCGCAATTTTTCTTTATTGAAAAACAAAATATTTGCAACCCAAATGTAACTAAAAGGCATCGCATTTTTAATAAAAAACCATTTCCAAATTGGATGTTAACTCATCAACACATTACAATGTCAAACTCATACGCTCGAGAAGAATTAACGGACATGCACTTCTTCTACGGTTTAGCTAATGATCTCGAGATCGTGAAGCCGAAAGACTCTACGCTGAAAGATATCCCAATCGGAGGTGTCCCAGTCGTAGCATGTTTTCAAGAATACACCGACGTCTGCGAGAGCACGGAGTGCTAGAGCATCGAAGAAGCGAAAGATCAGTTACAGATGGATCAGGAATCTTAGATGAAAGAATTTTGGATTTGGTCCGACGTAATCCCCCCCTTAATACAAGGAGTGCCCAAATCTAGAGTATGGAGAGTGCTTCATACCGAAAACTTACACCCGTATCATTTTAAGCCAGTTCAGGAACTCACCGCAACCGACAAGTTTTTGAGAGCAGAATTTTGTCGATCATTACTGCTTCGAGATGAAACTGGACGAAACTAATTTGCAAGGATATTCTGGACGGATGAAGCACAGTTTACCAGAAATGGGGTTACTAACTTCCACAATTTGCATCATTGGAGTAGCAACAATCCACATAACAAAAAACCAAATAAATCACAACACGGCTTTAGCTGTAATATTTGGCTTGGTATTGTTGGACAAACTGTAATCGGGCCCCGGTTTTTGAATGCCGTTATTAATGAAGAATCATACCAGCAGTTCCTACGAGACCTTTTGCCCGATTTGATGGACAACGTTCCTTTGGCCATAGCAGATAATTTAATCTACCAGCAAGATGGAGCACCAGCACACTACAGCTTACGGGTTAGAAACTGGCTGTATGATAATTTTAGTGACCCTTGGATCGGAAGAAGGGGCCCCACGGAATGGCCACCTAGATCACCAGACTTAACTCCTCTAGATTTGTACGTGTGGGGATTCATGAAGAATTATGTTTACGAAGTGGAAATAGTATCTTTGGAACAACTGAAAGAACGGATTGAAGTCGCTGGAGTCAAATTGCAGGAAAATTTGTCAAGCATAGACTTATGTGCAGCCATTAGAAGGAGATATAATCTTTGCCTTCTAAAAAATGGGGATCATATTGAAAATTTATTATAATAAAACTCCGAATTTTTTAAAAATAATAAAAAAGAGGTCAATGTTTCATACATTAATTTGCCTACAAGTCCAGCCGCGTTAAAACCAAAAAAAAAGGTTTTTCTTAGAAAAAAATGGTTCGGTTTTTTTTTTAATTTCTCAAAAACTACAAGACATTTTTGCATCCGGGTTTCTGTTTTTAACTAAAAATTAATAAGAGAATTGAATTTTTGAAAAAAATTAATACTTAATTGCATACAATTTTGAAAAAAAATAGTTCGAATTTTTTTTTTTCATTTTTTTTTTTCAAAATTTTGAGTTTGAAAATTTATTTCTCAAAAACTATTCCTTAAAACAGCTTCGTTTAAAAACAAGTTCTCAGAAGAGGTTTCTGGCTTTACAAAAAATGGCATTATGGATGTAACTGTTGATTTTTAATATTTTTTCTTTCCAAATTAAGTAAATTTTTAAGAAAATTGCCCCTCCCGGCTAAACGGGACCCTCCCCTCCCATACGATTTTTTACTTGTCTCGACCAGACCTACACGCTCTAGCTTTTTGGCACACTGCTCGTGGGACACCCTGTATAATAAATATGTGTAGAAAAGTTTAATTCAGCATCAAAAATGACTCCTAAATCCTTTTGGTTTTTTTGAGTGATTTTCTTCACAAAAGATTACTCCTCTCAAAATCCTTATGGATTTGAATCCTAGGCTTGTCACCAGTATATTGGATCTGATGATAATTGGATCGCAACATTAGTTTTCCTTTTTTTGTCTAGGGGGTTATGAGAAATCCTATTACGCACGATAAAAAAATGTAAAACACCCATAACAATAATAATAATGATAATAATCTGCTTAAAATCAAGAAACTTACTTCGAAAGAAAAAGTATCTTGGTCGAGTTCATCCCTATCAATTGGCTGCACAATGAGTTTTCCGGATGTTTTATCTATATAGATGAGGTTTGAATCTGAAGAACAAGGAAAAAAATATAAATGCAATATTACAAAAATCGGAAATAATTTTTTTCAGATATGTAAAGGTTAGAAGGAACATAGCAACTAGAAGAAAGTATTTGGTAATATTAATTACAACTACCGCTAGTTTTGGCATACATTTGGTTGATTTGGTTGATATATGTTAATCTACATCCAATTTTAAGGGATACGAATTTTTTTTGTGCCAATACGCTTTTTTGGGGTAAAATGGATCTAAAGCTCTTAAACTATAGTCTTAAGGTTTCATACACGTCTAGTCAACATTTTATCAAAAAACCGACGAAGGAACTGGAAAATGATGGAAATGCTTCGAAAGGTCGTAATCCAGAATCAGAGCCTAGCATGCCTTTGGGGAAAAGGCGGGGGCTGCTAACGTCAAAGCATATCATGAGGGAGTGAGGGAGTTTGCCACGAGGTGGCAAATTTATCTTACGAAATTTTTTGAATTTCTGCAGAAATATTTTCAATTCCTTGAGCTTTTGGGAACGTAAGACAAATTTAGTCACAACAAATCAACAAAATTATTTTTTAAAATCTTATCGTCAGTCATAAGATTTTAAAATCTTATCGTCAGTGATCATCAGTTCCGTGCAGGGACGGGTTAAGAATATCCCTGCAGCGATACCTCTCGCTTGTCGTAAAAGGCGACTAAAACAAAGGTAAACAAAAATCACATCTAGGCAATTTAGAAAACAGCAAGGTGAGCCTAGGGACACATATACCACAATTAAACTGTCCCACAAGTGTACATGCAAAAAAAATCTGGAGCATGCGGGTCCAAGGCCGCATGCAAGGCCGAAAAACCATTGGCGCAAACAAATGTAAAAACACCAGCATTTGATTGGCCTCAGCGATGAAGCCAACCACAAGCGTACCAGTAGGAATGCAGTTAAGTTATGGTCCTACACTTCTGACCATAACAACGCCGGAAAAAGGAAAAGAAGGAGAAGAAGAACGTCAGTGATCATCAGACAATTTGTTTGCCTTGTAAGGGCGACGTCACTATATATCTGTGATCTATTTGTGGTGTGACTAGAAGTTGTTAGAATTAATATAATATGCCCAAATCAGCAAATCTTGGATTTTCGAATTCTATTGAATTGAGGATCTCATATCAATTTCGTGAGTCAAAGGATGATATGAGCACAAAATTAATGTCCGACCTAGGCTGACAGATAAAAGATCAATGATTCAATCAATAAAATCAGCGAGTAAATTTCAAACTGCAGTCACACAATTCCAACTACTCTGCAAGGATTGAGGCCATTTATTTTGAAGAAAATTATCTCACCTCAGCTTGCACAGGCGCTAAAATGTTCATTTCATTATTGAAAATCCCTGGGAATCCTGTCTGTTTAGACAGTTTCTAGCGATTGGAAGAAATTGCAGGCGATTTCAGGCGATTAATAGTATGTAGGGGGATACAAAGCGAAGTTTTCTATTACGCGAGTAAGCAGGAGTGAAATCCTACCGAAATGGCTTTCAGGCTAATGCCACATGCGCCCCCGTCCGAACAAAACCCTGGTAGGCCTCAAATTACGTTGGATGTTTAGTGACTGTTAAGTTAAGATGTAATATTCCTGCTTGGCACCTATCCGGCCTTGAATGCATTACCCCATAAGGGCATGTGTTAATGTGTTAACCCTCACTGCTTGCAAAGATAACCATGGGACCGTGATGACTACACATCCGAACACCGATAGCGGCCTATGAGTTAAAAAAAAAAAAAACAACCACAGAAACGGAGATCGTCGGTCGTAGTGGCTACCCCAAATACTCCATGGATTAGACCCGGCACAGTGCCAAAACGAAAGCCTACCCCAGAAAAGGACCCAATGGTAAAAAAGGAAAAGAGGAAAGAGATCCTGAAGGAGAACCGAACCAAGTCAAATAAGCAAATAAGAGCAGCACTGCGACCGCCAAGAAAGAAGTAGATGGAAAGGACGGCGCGGTATAAGTATCGACAAAAGATGAAAAAACCGATCAGTTAGTCTGGTCTAAGGTTACCAAAACAAGGACCATGAAAAAATAGTCGAAAAGGATAAGCACGATACAATAGTCATCGACGCCAAAGGAGAAACCTCGTACGCGGAGATATTCCGCAATATGAAAACAAACCCCAGGCTGGAACAAATTGGCAAAGCAGTGCCAAGAATTAGGAGGACACTCAAAAAAGAGCTGCTAATACAGCTCAAGGACATCGAGAGCTAGGCAACAGAGTTCAAAGCCGCTACAAGCGAAACCCTTGATCAAAAGGCTGAAGTAAGAGCCCTCACACACCGCATGCCCACGCACACAGAATGCAATTCTGATTCGAAAGGATATCGCTTTTGGACGTCATAACCCTACGTCAGACGTACAGACGCACCTAGAGTGCCATAATCAGCCTTCCAGTGGAAATAGCCAAAAGCCAAAAAATGCTCCATGCGGGAAGACTTAAAGTAAGATCGGTAAACTGCCAAATTCGGTAAAAAACCCTAATGATGAAGTATTTCAAATGCCTTGAATTTGGGCACTTAGCTATCAGCGGCGAAAGCACAGAAAATCGCTCAAAACTGTACAGGAGATGTGCAACAGAAGGCCGCATAGCAAAAAATTGCGGCAAGAAGTCATCATGCATGTTTTGCAGAATGACCCAGAGAACGCAAAACACGTACTGGGAGTGGAAAATGCTCGATCCTTAGGAGAGCTATCGCCAGTAAGCAACGATGAAGATTATACAAATAAACCTGAACCACAGCGATACAGCTCAGGATATTCAATTCAATTCAATTCAATTTTATTACAATAAATTTGTACAGTAAGGCAAAGTCTAAACTTAGTATAATTTTACAATTAGGAAATTTTTAAATTATACTTCTTCTTCTTCTTTTCCTTTTTCCGGCGTTGTTATGGTCAGAAGTGTAGGACCATAACCTTCCCACTTAACTGCATTCCTACTGGTCCGCTTGTGGGGTCCGCCGGTTTGACCTCAGAAAGTAGCGGCAGGCTTCCCGGTTTGGGATTACTTCATCGCTGAGGCCAATCAAATGCTGGTGTTTTTGCATTTGTTTGCATCAATTGTTTTTCGGCCTGCCGTTTTTTTTTTTTTTTTTTTTGTGACACGGGCATGCTCCAGATTTTTTTGTTTGATCTTACTCTTACAACACCGGTGATCTCCAGTTGTGTCAGCCCACTGATTTGCATGTATACTTGAGGGGCAGTTTAATGGTGGTATATGTGTCCCTAGGCTCACCTTGGTGTTTTCAAAATTGCCTAGATGTGATTTTTGTTTACCTTTGTTTTAGTCGCCTTTTACGACAAGCGAGAGGTATCGCTGCAGGGATATTCTTAACCCGTCCCTGCACGGAACGAAATTTTTAAATTATACAATTAACATATATCTTAAAGTTAGTATATATTTCTAAAGATATGGAGGGGTGGAGGGGAGAGGAAAAGGGATAGAGGATTTTAGTTCAAGTTTGAAAAGTATTTTAAGACTGCGTCCTTAAAGCTTGAAGTGTTATTTAATCTTTTAATGCATATTGGCAAGCTATTCAAAAGTCTTATGGCTTGAACGAAAAATAGTCGAGAAGAATTAAGATATTTGAAAATAGTAGGTCCTAGGTTAAAGGTTATTATCAACTGCATAAAACGAATTTTCTGGGAAAGATATATCGGAGATTTATCTTTTATTATATTGTGTAGAAAGATGCAATATATCTTGATATATTTCTTGATATAGTTGATATAGTGAGTCAGTGTACAGCCTAAAAGGTTTTTTGACTGAATAGATATGTGTTCATTTCTTCGAAGCCCGTGAATGTAACGCACCGCATCAATGTAAGCTTCTTGAAGTTTACGCTGAGATAAATAGTACAGATTGCCTTAGACGAGTTCAGTTCAGAGATTATTGTAACAATAAGACTCAGTACAAGTTTTCGTCCGGTTTCAGACGGTGGTGTGAAGCTAGATGTTAGCCACAGCTTACGAAGGCATCTATAAATCCTGCCAATCACCATATTTACGTGGTTATATCCTGAGAGGTTATTATTAATTACAAACCCCAGACTAGTAGCAGATTCAACTATGTCCAATTTGATGTTTTCCAAGCAAAAAATAGATGAGGTATATTTTTTGTTTGCAATTGGTAAAATTTTGGATTTTGTGGGGTTAATAGTATATGCTTGCCAAGTCAGTATTAAGCAAGTTAACGAGCTCATCAGTTTTATGGAAAGGGCGAACTAGATATAGCTGCACATCGTCCGCATAGAGGGGTATTGATGCATTCCGGCATACGAGTGGCAAATCATTTATAAAAGTGCAAAATAAGATAGGCCCTAGAACAAAACCCTGAGCAACGCCTTGGGTGACAATTTTGAATGCCGAAAAAGACTCACCGTTGACAAATCTTTGCATCCTGTTGGTAAGAAAGAGCCCTCTCCTTAAATCCAAATAGTTGTTCAAGTTTCCAGCAGAGAATATAATGATTGACAGTGTCGAACGCTTTCGAAAAATCAAGTAGACAGAGAAGAGTCAGATTCCCCTTATCAAATGCTTATCAGAATAATAAATAGAGATGAAAAAGCGGATGTGGTTTTAATAAGCGAACCATACACACACTTCGATAGCAGCATATGGATTACCGACAAGACAGGGCACGCTTCAATATGGATATGCGGAAGCTGAGCCTTTCAAGACATTGATGAGAATTAGTTAAGGTTTCGTGCGTGCAAGAATGGCATCACATTCTACAGCTATTGCGCCAGACATAGCTGGACAACTAGCCAATGTAAAGCAATGTTGGACAATGTAGCTACCTGCTGACTATGAACTGGCATGTTAGCGAGGACTACAGTCATAGCGACCACCAGGCGATTGTCTTCGAAATAATAAAGGAAAGAACCAGGCAACGCCCAAATATAAGAGGCCCACAATGGAAGGACAGTTTGTTTGACAGAGAAACGTTTGAGGAGATGCTGAGCGGCGGTTCAATTGATACAAATGGATCAGCTGAAGATTTGTTGCACCACAGCCTGCGACGCGGAAATGCCAAGGAAAACAGCAACCCGGAAAGACGCCCCATGCTACTGGTGGAATGACGAAGTAAAAATACTCAGAGCAAAGTGCTTGCCGGCTCGACGTAAAGTCTTAAGGTCAAGAGGAATAGTTTGATTCCAACAACACCTTGATACCTTTAAACATATGGGGCGGGACCTACCGAGGGCATTCAAAGGGAGCAAGGCAAGATGCGTTAAACGTATTTGCGACGAAGCTGAACTCAACCCATGATATTAAGAACATTTGTTTTTTCTTTTGTTTCTCAAAAGGCTAGGCTCATAATCGTTCGGAAAATAGATGTTGGCAATATTACAGCCATCACCCTGAACGAACTGCAAGATCCTTCGATAGATTTGGAGACAAAAAGGCGCCTGGACCCGACGGAGTTCCGAACAAAGCATTGAAGCATGCTGCATAAACAAGACCTGAGATGTTCATAGCAGTTATGCAGAAATGCTTAGATGAAGGAGTGTTTCCAAAACTATGTAAGTTGCAGCACCTAGTACTGCTACCCAAGGGAAACAAACCACCCAGAAAACCATAGTCATACCGTCCGATATTTTTTTTTTTATTATTTCTCAAATTGTTAACAGTACAAAGGTCTGGGATATCTTAACACTTATGACATGAAATAATAAAGGAATTAGTGACACAAAATTACAATGAATAATAAATAGTGTCGAATGTCATAACAAAGTACGTAACTAAAAATTAAATTGTAAGGGGTGACCAAATAGAAAGAAAATATAACAATTAAAAAAAAAAAAAAAAACCAAAATTAAAACAAAAAGATCAAAAGAAAGCAACAATTAAAACCAAAAGATAATCTTATTGTCAATGTATGGCAGTTAACAATGTGTAAATTATACATATAGAAGCATAGTCTTTAAAAGTACATTTTTTACGGATATCAAGAAAGCAACAACAGAAAGACTTAACCAGTACGACAGAAATTGAGATTAAACATTAAACGTAATAAGAGACTTTAGATGATAAAAATTATGGTCGAGAAGCCAGCTTTTAATATGTCTGAAAAATGTACCAGATACTGTGATTGTTTTTAAATAATCGGTAACACAAAATAGAATAAAAATTACGTTAATAGGCGGTGTGGAAAGACGGTACATATAACAAGCTAGCGGAGTTGCCCGTAAATTGTGAGTAGATATTAATCGAAAATTACGACAACCGGATCTCATACAAAATAATTTTAACACCTTAAAACAATATAGGTGACGAGAAGGTAAAATGTTTGTGTCACAGAACAACAGTTAGGTAGATATTTTAAACTTTTGGGAATCTGAAGCATAAAAATGAACATTTACATCCAAATTGTATGATGAAAGGCTGAAGTGCATTAGTTTTGTTTTTGAACTTATTATTAAGTTATTTCCTGCAAAACCATTTCCGCAGAAGATCAAGATCCCACTCAATGACCTAAGTTATTGAATTTGACATCATTTTTAATATCATCAATTTTCACCTTCTGAGACCTATTTTCTAGAGAAGATTTTAACCATTCAAGCATGATGCCTCGAAAACCCCCTTTTTCCAATTTCCCTAACAATATTTTATGGTTAACCCCATATGGAAGGCCTTAGTAATATCGATGAACAAATAAGCAGTGTGCTTTTTCTGATAAAGGTTAGACATTATTTGGGAACAAAATTGCACCAGAGCATCTTCAGTAGATTTGCCTTTTTGAAATCCAAATTGAGCCGGATTAAAAAAACCTTGTTGTGGTCAGAAAACTCACTAACCTATCTTTTAGAAAATTGTCAAAAACTTTACTTATGGTTGGTTAGAGGGATATTACTGTGTAATTTGAGATTTCTGTAGGAGAAAACTCCTTAAACGAGGACACCACGTCTGCACATTTAAATGCTTCTGGGAATATGCCTTCAAAGACACTACGGTTAAAAATAACTGCTGACTCATTTACAAGAAAACAAGCGCTTGATTTGAGAACTAGACTAGAAATACCATTGAAGCCACAAGAATTTGATTCCTTTAGAAAACCAAATACCCTTAGAATTTCAAAAACAAAACTTTTAGTTTGGAGCGGTTCATTAAATTCCAATAGAAAACTGCACTGAACACAAACTGGTGGATTTATAAAAGAGGGTATTTGTGATTGTCAGTAGGTCGGAAACTACACACCAATTAACATCGATAACAGTCAGTTTCTTAGAAAGAGACAAATTATTGAGAATTTTATTGATAACACGCCACTCATTAGTTAAATATCCTTAAGTTGTTAGAATCTGAGAAGGATAGTAATTGTCATGACATATGGAAATTTCTTTTCCAGCTCAGCGCAGAGTATCTTGTAATTATTTCTGTCTGATATTATTAGGATCCTTGACTTTTACTTTATTGGACAAGTAATTTGAAATCCAGGGTTTAAATCTCTTTATCGTGTTTTTTCCAGAAGACAAGAAATACCATTTCCAAATGTGATCCCATAGATTACCAATAAAGACTGAAAACGCTGTTGACACATCTGCACAGGAATAAACATCTCCCTAAAACTCATACAAAACTTTGTTTTTAAGTTGGCGGAAGCTAGTTTTCATTTTGTTAATGTATGGTTTTTTGCCGACATTATTCTTGTAATTTAATGGTTCAATTAAAAGACCAATCATGCTGTGATCAGTTATCTTCAAATATAGAATATAACTTTCGCATTCTTGCATAAATATAATATAATCTAGACACCTGCCGGATAAAGGCCTAGTAATTTTTTCGATCAAACAAGCTAAGCCATGCGAAGCTAATAATCCTAAGTAGTTGAAAATCGTCTTATTTGATCTACTCCGTTTACTACTTTTTCGAAAATCTTTCTAGCAATCGGAAGAAAACTAATTGGTCGGAGATTAGCAGGGTTTGATCTATTTCTATCCCGTTTGGGGATAGAGTGGACCATCGCTATTTTCCATTGCGCAGTATAATATACATTATTCAGAACGTTGTTGAATAGCGTGGTTTAAATTTCTACTGCTTCAACTGGCAAACGACATTTGTGATACCATCTTTTCTCGTCGACTTCATATTTTTAAGTTCAGATTTTAGAGAAGCTCATACTATACATAAACAAACTGCTCATTGGGGACAATACCGTCCGCATGATTATTATTATTGATATTATTTTATCACCAATGGTATATTTCTGCACGGAGCCGTGAGAAGTGGCTTCATTTTCAGGGTCCTGTCGACCGTGTGCACCATTTCAAATTAGCACTGATCGATTTAAGTTTCCGCTGTGGATTCTCGCCAACAGAGAAGCCGCACCACTTCGGCACTCTGTCGCTCATCGATTTTAGTACCCTTATTTCCGGATCGTGTGGGTCTGTAAACAGCCGTTTAATCCCGTAATGAAACTATTGTTGGTGTTCTACTCGCCCCTTGATTGTTTGTGAGACCTGTTCGACGAATAGTTTTAACCAATGCTCGCTTTACGACTATGTCTCTCTATTTAGTCGTCCGTCAAATTTCTCAAGTTTCGGCTTAAGGGTACATTAATGGCACTCAGGCGTTTCAAGATTTATAGACATGAACTTAAAAGTCATTGTGTTATATGTAATGAATATTTCCATACTAATAGTAACTATGTAAGTTCGGACAATAGAGAAATGGATTTTTTTGTAAAAGAAATAATCAAGGCCTTAAATGTGTTATTTGTGGTACTCATTACAGTAAATCTATATTGGCTGACGCTCCCTTTTCATCTGCACATCTTACTCTTTATAGAAGTATTAGTTCCGGTAAGAAAACTACTGTTTTTTTGTTTTTTTTAGGCTTCTACTATCTGTTGGAACACTTGGACGCAAATACTGAGCCATTATACAGACTTCCTTTCTTGTATCTTCCCCGTTATCCGGAGAAAGGAGAAAGGAGAAGTTTCAGTGATGTAAACTTAGAAATTCGGCACACATCACGTCGGCCCCAAGAGTGCGCCACTGTGCGCAAGCGAAGGCGGGACAGTCGCAAAGAAAGTGTTCTGCTGTGTCATCCTCCTCACAGCATGCAGCACAGGTAGGTGTCTCACTGATGCCAAGTACGTAGAGAAGCCTAATGGCCCGTAATGACGCCCGCATTCTGCAATTAATTTTAAGGATAAAAATAATGTTGCCGACTTCGACTTCTTGCAGACGTCAGTGCATACGCGCTTAGTAATCTTGCATCCTGGATATTCCTTCCATCTACAACTGTGTGCATTAAAGATCCAATCGTTGATGTTGGATTTGACCGTGGAAACAGGTAGACGTGAGGCGGGTTCAGCTCCTGAAAAATTCTGAGCCCCTTCTAATGGGATCCCAGAGTGACCTGGCACCCATGTTAGCCTTGATGAATTTTATCTTCCGACTTTATTTGCAAAGGTGTTGAGTATAATATACAATAATTTGAAGCTGGAGAGAGGTTTGCACATAGCTTTGAGTGGAGCCTGGCTGTCCCTGCAGACGCATATGCTTTTTCCCTTCCACTTGTGCTTGACAACATAGTGCATGGCCATTAGGATTGCGTATATCTCTGATTAAAAGACAGACCCATATTTTCCTAAGGGGAAGTGCAGTCGGATGTTTTCCCGTGGAGACCTGGAGACATCTGTAAAAATGTAAGGACAGTCCATTCCAGGTTCGGTATTTTACCATAGCCAGTCCTGATACCATGGAAATTTTACTGTGAAAAAAACTATTTCTCTTGAGGCGAGACATGACTTTCAGTGCGCACCCTCGATATATGTATATGTCAAGGGAGAGAAGAATCACCATAGCATCTAGAGCAGCAACCGGTGTGCTGGGGAAAGCTCCCGTACAGCAGAGACAAACCGCCTTTTGCAGTTTGGTGAAAGAGGCCAAGACCTGTTTGCCTGGCACCACCAGACAACCGATGTATATGAGATTATCGGTCTTATTATTGCCGTGTAGATTCAAAGGACCTTTTTGGCGATAAGCCCCATGTTTTGCCAAAGGCACCTTTGCATTGCCAAATAGCTGACAGCGCTTATATGGTTTTTGACTCAACTTGCTATGACCAAAGAAGCTTTCTATCTAAGATGACTCCCAGATACTTAGCTTCCTTGGATATAGCGATGGGAATTGGAACTACTGCTAGTACGTCCTTTGCAGTATCTTCCCCCAAAACGCTTGCCTCCCATGAAAAATTCGGATCAGCCAGCTTTAACTGTGAATTTGTACAGCTTAAAAAAGTAATGCTATCTGAAATCAATACTCGCGAAGAACCAAATGCCTCTTTAAAACAATGAGTTGATTTTTTGGGGAATACATAGTTTGAATACTATGTAGCAGCGTGAAAATCGATGTGCAATCGACATCACTGGCATTCCCGATATTGCTAGTGAGAACATCAAAGAAAAGGGGCACGAACACTTAACTGATATCATCGGAGAGAAGATCAGGAAACCGGAAATTGTGTTACGCTATGTAAGCAGTATCGGACCTAATAATGCAAATAAGAGTGCATGTGAGTTAAATTAATGAATGTTAAATTAATGAAGAAAATGTGGGAGAGAGGAAATAAAGTTTGGTTCTGTTTTGCCTGGTTCCATCACAACAACAACTTAAATGGTGGCGGCAACAGAAAGAGCATCAGCAGCAGCAAGATCCACACCATCGATAGTCTCACGGAAATTCAAAATCCTTTTTGCATACACATTTATGTAAATTTGTTGGGGTAAGGAATTCTTATAAGAAAAAAAGAAGGAGATAGATTAATAAAAATTAATTCTTTTGATGATTTAAATGGAGAATGTGGTGGAGTTGCTATGTATGTAAAAAATAATATAAAATGTAAATTGGTAAAGAAATCAACTGACGTAGACGTTCTTGAGTGTGTGTTTTTTTGAAATATGGTTCAATAACGCAAAATTTTTATTAGTGTGAGGGATGTCTTAGAAGACGTGGGAACTTAGTGTGCTGAAATAGTTTTATGTGGTGATATGATTATGGATATTTTAAGAGGGCAAAATAGAAATTTCTTTGAAATGATAGAGTCTCTGGGTCTTCATTTTGCAGATACGTCGAATCATACTCATTTTTGTCCTAATAAGACTGTTTCTCTAATGATGATCTTATGGCAAACAATGCCGTCGCCAGTGAAGTGGCTAACACCCTGTTCATTTCGACGGAGGATCTCCAGATGATCTTCGAGTCATTGAAAAAAAAAATCCGCGGGAATCGATGGAATATCGAATGTTGTGCTTAGGCATCTCCCACCAGCGGCTGTAGAGATGTACGCCATCCTGTTCAACAATGCACTGAATAATGCATATTATGAATCAGCCTCAGGTTTAGTTGATCGGTGTCGCGCCGAGATCGGCGAGACGTCGTCCGTCAACATCAACGCTTTTGGTGGCTGGAGTGAACATCTTCAGTGGTACCATCAGTTCATATAACCTCTTCAAGGCAAAGCCCGCCAAACGCCAGCGGCAGGCTTATATAAGCTAGGGTAGGCTAGGGTAGGTTAGATTAAAGTAGGCTAGAGTGATGGGTAGCTTGAGTTTAGCTCTAAGCAAAATATATGTATAAAAAAAAAAATAAAAAAAAAATAAAAATCGTAAACAGAAAAAAATATATATCTTCTTCTTTTCCTTTTTCCGGCGTTGTTATGGTCAGAAGTGTAGGACCATAACCTTCCCACTTAACTGCATTCCTACTGGTCCGCTTGTGGGGTCCGCCGGTTTGACCTCGGAAAGTAGCGGCAGGCTTCCCGGTTTGAGATTACTTCATCGCTGAGGCCAATCAAATGCTGGTGTTTTTGCATTTGTTTGCACCAATTGTTTTTCGGCCTGCCTTTTTTTTTTTTTTTTTGTGACACGGGCATGCTTCAGATTTTTTTGTTTGATCTTACTCTTACAACACCGGTGATCTCCAGTCGTGTCAATCCAACTGATTTGCATGTACACTTGTGGCAGTTTAATGGCGGTATATGTGTCCCTAGGCTCACTTTGGTGTTTTCTAAATTGCCCAGATGTGATTTTTGTTTACCTTTGTTTTAGTCGCCTTTTACGACAAGCGAGAGGTATCGCTGCAGGGATATTCTTAACCCGTCCCTGCACGGATGAGAAAAAAAAAATATATATATATACGAAATATATATTTTGTATGTATATATCTATATATATATATATATTTTAATTAAGGTAGGTTGAGCTAGTTTTAGTTAGTATTAAGTTTTATGAAAAATCAAAATATAAATCGGATGCTAAGTTTTTCGAAAAATAAACATTTTCTTAGCTTAACTATTTTCTTTTTCAAATTATTGTAGTCAAGCATTAGGTCGAAAGACATAGTTTAAGTTGTTCTGTGTACTTTAGGGTGTCCGTATAGGGCCAGTAAGGTATTTTAAGTTTGTTAAGTTATTTAAGCTAGTTTTAAGCATTTTTGTCTAGCCTAAGATAGCTGTAAGTAAAAATTTAATAAAAATGAATTAAAAAAAAAAAAAGACTCTTTCTCTCATAGATATTTGTCTTGTGTCTCAAACCAATCTTATATCTCACTATTATCTATCAAATAGCCGTTTCTCACCATGATTAACTTGTAATTATTCTAAATATTAATCCGACGACAGTAAATGAAAAAGTACATAAGTTCCGAAATTTTTCTTTTATTGACATTCCCGCATTATTAGAGAACTGCCAACATTTAAACTGGTCACATCACTACCTTACATTTGATGTTATATTTTCGAGGAACACATACACCACCTGTTTAACAAGTACGTTCCTCTTAAAATTAAAACCATTAAAAATATAAAAGTCCCTTGGTTTAATGAACAGATAAAAAATGTGGTAGCAAAGCGTGACACACTCTACTATAAATGGCGAAGATTCAAATGTCCGTTTATGCTCAGCCAATATAAGAGTGCACGGAATTCTGTAACCTCACTAATTCGGAAGAGTAAAGGAATGTATTATCAACAGGAATTCAGTGTAAACAAATCTAGTTCAGCCTTTTGGAGATCAATAAAACAAATTGGCAAAAACAAATCGTACTGTTACACCCACTCAGTATAATGTTAATGTGCTCAATGAAAAGCTTCACTTAGTAGGGATGAAATTGACCTTACCATATTTCTCGTTTCAATGTACTCGTATATGTGAAGCTTGTGTTGGGCATGCGATTCTATCAGTTAAATCAAAAGCAGTGGTTCTTGATGATATTAATCCACATTTTATTAAAATTCCTTAACCTTTTATATGCAAATATATAACTAACTTATTCAACATTAATATCACAACAAGCTGTTATCCCTAGAGGTAGAAAAGTGCGAAAATTATTCCTCTTCCTAAATCTAATAACACTGATTTTAGACCAATTGCTATTTTACCCTTTCTCAGTAAGGTGTTTGAAAAAATTATAAGTAAGCAAATGAGAAACTTTCTAAAGGAACACAAACTCATATCAAAATCACAATCAGCCTTTCGCAGAAAACATAACTGCATAACGGCACTTCTCAAAGTTTTAGATGATATTCGTTTTTGTTTTGATAACCATACGATGTCTGTACTTGTATTTTTGGATTTCTCGAAGACGTTTCTGTAAGCCACTCTATTCTTTTGTATAATCTTAGAAATCAATATTCCTTTGAGGATCCTGTTTGGAAGCTCAAGCAATAAATCAACTATAAATCAACTATTCTACCAACCATATCAAGAGTTCCCCAAGGCTCTGGTCTAGGGCCACTACTATTACATTATTTATAATTGCATAGAGCATTGTGATCATCATATTTATGCGGATGATGTGAAACTTTACAAGACTTATCCAGTATCTGAAGAGTCAGCTGCACTTGTAGATTTTAACAAAGACATCAACTCTTTGGTCAAAAAAGAATCATTTCGATCTTAATCCGTTGAAAACGAAAACTCTTAAGACAAGCAGGGGTAATGTAGATACATGATCCATCTTACTGCAAATGAATAATAGCAACATTAAAAAAATATTACCAAAATAAAAAATCTCGGAGTTTATTTCAAACAATCCCTAAATTGGAATAACCACATTAATTATATTGTTGGCAAGATATATTGTATCCTTCGGGGACTAAGTCCAACGACACATTTTCTACCAGCTGATGTTCAACTTAAGCTTATCCATTTATTATATATGTATGGTTGTGAAATATTTTCAGATATCAATCTCGCAAATTAAAGGTTTTATTTAATAATTGTGCCAGGTATATATTTAAGTTGGATCGGTATGCTCATATTTCAGACTAAGTTACTAAAAGAATTATTGGTTGTTCACTCAACCGTTTCTCGAAATATCGAACCGTCCTCGAATAACATAAAATAATACACACTAAATCAGAGTATTCGAGATTAAAATTTGCGCCCTCACAAAGAACCATAACTTTAATACCTCCCAAACATAAGTTTTTAATAACCAGTCGTAATTTGTTTGTAAATGCAATTCGTCTTTGGAACACACTCCCCCCTTCCATTTGAAGAGTGACCACGAGAACTTTTTGAGTTCTTTAGGCAAATAGAGGCTAAGAAACGCATTAGTGTTTCCATATATAAATATTGTTATTATTTTCTAATTTTTTCTTATTTTGTTTTCTTTCAGATCCGCGGTCCTTGATGCTGTGAAAAAAACAAACTCCTAAGTTAACTTAAAAAAAAGATACGGCCATTTATACTGCAAAAATACGGTTACATATTTCAACCCTCTCAAGGGAATCAAAATGTATAGGGTACTTCCCGCTGACCTAGAACTATGAAATTTGGTAAGTAATATCCTCATATACTACACGTACAGGGAAAAGTCTGAAAACTATTGTTATGCCGTCGTTTCAAGACGATTAAAAAAAAACTAAATATTTTAACGAGGATCCCTCGTCCGGCCAGCTATGTATTCCGGGTTTGGGGAATGCTGGTGTTACCGTCGGAGATAGTGTGAATGAAGATCCACCGATGGGTCGAACTATAACAAGGGGAGTTTAACTTATGATAACCAAACAAAAATTCAAGGACCACTGATGTTAAACTTTATAAATTTAATTTATTATAAATGCACAGTGACTTGACAACTCTCTTATAAAAATCACTAAAATCAACTTCGACCAGTTAAAATTGTTTGGTGTACTTATATTTTAATTATTGCTGACATTTGAAAATTACCTATTTCGATTTATTGCTGATATACAAATTGGGTCAATAAATGATTTACTTATTTCAATTTATTACTGATATACAAGTTGGGTTAATAAAAGAGAGTAAAAATGAAAAGGTGCTCAGGCGCTGAGTCGGTACGCGTGCGGTGTTCTAGCGTTCCCTTTTGTTCTTCTTCTTTTTTTTATTTTGTTGCTTGCTGCCTGCATAACACCTCCCCCCTTTAAGCACATCTAGGGATACCTTATCCTTGGATTGGATTTTGGCGTCTGCATCTCGAAGTTTTCTGTTCGTTGTTCAGGTGTGCTGTCCACTCTAAGGGTTATTTCGGGATTTACTTGGTTTCTTTTATTAAAACACAGCTAAAGTTGTTTTTCCGGAGTTACATTTCCACATCATATAGACTATAAGCAGCACACTAAAAACCCCTGATATTGAGATAAGTACACCCTGTGAACGTTCGGGTATCTTTCCTAGAGCTTTTGACCAGAAACTTCTTTGTTGTTGTATTTCCACTGATAAGTCCTGTAGTTCATGTATGACCTTCGCTGTAATTTTGGACATTGGTTCCTGGAATATCTTAATGTCTCTTAGTTTGGCATTTACACAGCAGTCGTCTAATTCTCCATAGGAATATTTGTCTCTCAGCAATACGTCAGGGTTTTTGTTCGATGTTCTAATAGTAGTATCATATGTTTCTAGTTTACAGTTTTCGCTTAAAGTTATTATGCCTGTGCCAAAAAGTTTTCCTGTTTCTGTGTTATTATTACATTTACATTTAAAACTCGTTTCATCGGTAATTGTATATAAAAATGAGTTACTTTTAATTTGGTGATAAATTTCTACTTTTGAATTTATTAATTTAATGTCACAGTTGTAGGCTCTATTTCTCATATAGATATTTATTTCACAATTGGAATCACTCATGGTGCTTTTAAGTAGTTGTGGTTTACAAAAAAATAATTGGTTAACAAATTTACAATCTTCTAGGTTATGTTTTATGCTATGTTTTTCTCTCATTTGGTCAATAATTAAATACTTATAATTTAAGGCTATAGTCAATATTCCGTTTGTAACAATTTTAGGAATAGCAATTATTTCATACACATCGTAATTGATTTTTGTTACTTTTGCTCTTTAGTAAATGCTTTTAATTCTATGAGTTTTAGGATTTGCGAATAGTTTTCCGTATTTGGTTCTATTGGAAAGATTCTATTATGTTCTAGATCTCTTAATTCATTTAGTAGGTCGGACGGTTCAATTATTCGAGGATGCAAAATCCCTGCTTGAATGAATAAGAGGCTATCTAGAATATTGTCTACTTCTAATTCCAATTGCACAAGTTTATGGTTAACTTTATTTGATATGTCTTCAAAATACGAATTAATAAGTATGGTCCGATTGAGATTGGCTTCGTCATTATTAATTTTATTAAGTTCGGTTATAACATTATTAATTTTGTTCATAGTAATTTTACTGTTCTTTACACCCTCTAATACCTTTTTATTTAAATAACTCAAAATTTTTATATTTTCGTCCATAACGTCTTTAATACGCTGTTCGTTTTCAGATACGCTTTGGATTGACGCATGATAGTATTCGGCATCCTCATTGTCCATGGTTCCAAAAAGAACTTTAAAACCTGAACCAATTACGTTAATTAAGCCGCGTTTTTCCCTTTTTGGTTTACCAATTATTCCCAAAACTGTTCCGATTCTATGGTCTATCTTAATTACTTCCCGCTTAGCTGTTTGTTGAAACTCTTTACTTCCTATTCTAGATTCCAGGCAAATATTATCTATTGAATTTATAATAGTTCGGATATTCGAGCTGGACTGTTCTAACGTATTAATGTCTAAATTTATTATGACTGATACTTTATTATTTATTTCTTTTCCGGCTCCTAAGTGATTGAAATATAAACCAGTATTATTTTGTAGGTCTTTTATTCGGACGTTTTCTGCGGTAATCTGCCCGATGAACGAGATCCTGTAAAATAAGGTTTCACATTAGCTCTATTGAATTTTTGTTTTTTGTTTTGAAGATTTACAATAGATGATCATCGTGAACTTCAGAAATCGAAAAAAGGACCTTTCAGTTTTCCTTTTCTTTCGTTCTTTACTAGTACCTTTTCACCTACTTTATATTCTATTCTTTTCCCAATCTTCCTATCATACCTAAGCTTAGATTTCTCCCTGCATTCTCTGGTATGTTTTTTAACGTTTTCCTGAATGTCGAAAAGATTTGCTTTGAGTTCATCCATCTTCTTTTCCTTTTTATCCCGGCGTCGTTATGGTCAGAAGTGTAGGACCATAACCTTCCCACTTAACTGCATTCCTACTGGTCCGCTTGTGGGGTCCGCCGGTTTGACCTCAGAAAGTAGCGGCAGGCTTGCCGGTTTGGGATTACTTCATCGCTGAGGCCAATCAAGTGCTGGTGTTTTTGCATTTGTTTGCACCAATTGTTTTTCGGCCTGCCTTTTTTGCGTGTTGAAATTGGAATGTTGATTGATAACGCCTTTTTTACGGGGTTCAAAGGATCTCTCCTTTGAACATGGCAATACCAACTGAGTCGGTCGCGCTCTATATTTCTTGTGATGGTTTCTTTTACGTGGAGGCTTCCTCGGATCTTTGAACTTCTAATTCTGTCACGCTTTGTTACTCCCGCTGTCATGCGAAGCATCTTCATCTCAGTTGCCGTTAATTTGCTCTCATACTTTTTGTGCATTGTCCAGCATTGTGAACCGTATGTGAGCGCCGGACGTACAACTGAAGTGTAGAGCCTTCCTTTCAGCTTAGGGGGCATTTTTCGATCACAGAAGATGGCGGAGTTTTCCCGCCACCTACGTCCACCCTACGCTTACGCGATGTTTGATGTCGTCATCACAAGTTGCTTCTCTATTAATCATAGATCCCAGATATTTAAACTTTTCACACTTGGGAAGCACTCTTCCATTCAAGTAAATGTCTGGAATAGGCTGATGAGGGTCAGAGAACGGGCAGCACAGATACTCTGTCTTCTTTGAACTAATACGATACCCGTGTCCCTCAAAAATGTCCACCCACACATCAAGTGCTCGTGTAGGGACGCCTGATCATCACTTATAATGGCCCCATCGTCAGCAAAGAATAGCTGGTGCACATTGGGGTCCGTCACTTTTCCTTCAAGCAAGCAATCAAGGACTGCTATAAAAAGCAGTGGGCTGAGGACGCTCCCTTGGTGTACACCGACTTTGATTGCGAACTCTTCGGTGACTCCTGCGGTGCATCTTACTCTTGTCGTTGCTCTCTCGTACATGTCCATAATCACTCGCACGTAGATTTCTGGAACTCCTTTTTGTCTTAGCGCTACCCATAAAAGATCTCTTGGTTGCCGGTCAAAGGCCTTCTCGAAATCAACCAACACCATATGCAAGTCCTTTGAAGAATCACGATGCTTTTCCATCATGATTCTTATACTTTGGATTGCATCTGTTGTTGATTTACCCGAGACAAACCCGCACTGGTCATCAGATAGTCGTATTATTTTCCGCAGTCGGCTATCTAATACCCGTTCAACGATCTTCATGGTGTGCGACATCAGCTTGACAGAACGGTAGTTATCACAATTTCGCGTATCACCCTTTCCTTTGTGCAATGGAAGAAGATAGCTTTCCCTCCATTGATTAGGCATAGTGTCGCCTCTCATAAGTTTGGAGATAAGAACCATGAGCCATCTAGACCCGATGTCTCCCATCTTTTTCCAGAACTCAGAGGGTATCCCGTCCGGCCCAACAGCTTTTCTTTTCTTGGAGTTTTTAACCGCGTACCGAACTTCTTCGACTGTGATGTCGGGTATTTCGGCATGATTCGGGGCGGCTCTTGGAAAGTACACTCGGGGAAACTGTTCGTTCAGAAGTTCCTCGCAATACTGTCGCCATTTGTGGAGAATTTTTTCGTCTTCCACAAGGAGTTGGCCTTCAGCATTGTTAATAAACTTTGGGAAACGAATCTCCTGAGCATTTCTTCTTCTCTGGGCGGCTATCTTAAAGATATTTGCGAAACTCCTGGGTAGCCTGGTTCCTGTCAGACGCGGAAGACGATATTTCTTCCAACTCCTGATAGAGGCCTTCCATGCTTTTCGCTTTGAATTCGACGCATTTTTTCTTCGCGATACTTACCTTTGCAACATCTATATACCTTTTCACGGCGAGCTTTTTCCTCTCTATTAGTAGAAGAGCACTTTGACCAAGCTTGGAAAGCCATTTTCTTTTCGTGTATCACTGCTTTGGCTTCGTCTGTCCACCACCAGGTTTCTTTTGCGTGTTGGCAGGGGCCTTTAGATGTTCCGAGCAGTGATTTGGCTTTCTCCAGGCCAGATTGTTGAAGGGAATCCCACATGTCTTGTGCTCTGCACTCCTCATTACCGACCTCATCGATAATGGAAGAGACGTAGTTTTCCATGATGGTAATAAAAGCTTCGCCTTTTCCTTTATCCAGCTTATACCACTTGATTCTCTCAGACACCTTCGTTTGCTGCTTTGACTTCTTTCTCGCATCCATAAAAAATTCAGTCAGGAGGAGACGGTGTTGAGGGGCGATCGCGTCTCCCAGGATCACTTTGCAATCTTTAGCTCTTGGCTTCATGAAACTGGATACCAAATGATAGTCTATTTGAGTTTCATTTCCGCCGCTGCTATAAGTGATCAGGTGCCGGCTTTGTTTGGCCAACATGGTATTTAGCACTATAAGACCGTACGACTTGCACATGTTTAGGATATCTTCACCTGAAGAGTTCCTGGTGCCGTATCCCAGCCCTCCGTGGTAGCCTTCATAGTCTTCGCTTGTCTTCCCGACATGTCCGTTTAAATCTCCCCCAACAAACAAAAGCTCTTCCTTTGGGATGATTTTGACAAGGTTGTGGAAATCTAGCCAGAATGCATCTTTTTCTTTTTGTTCGCATCCTACTTGAGGGGCATATGCGCTTACGATGTTCCACACCTCACCATGCATCACCAATTTGAGAGCCATCAAACGGTCACTGGACTTTGAAATGGTTAAGACGTTGCCAAGTAACTCTGCCGCAAGGATGATGGCGATTCCGTTTTTTCCTTGTTCCAATCCATAGTAAAACATCTTGTAGGCTTTTGTTTTAACGTCCAAGAAACGTGCCCGATTACCGGTGTTTCGCCATTTCGTCTCTTGTACGCACAGGATGTCTACTCGCCTTCTAACCATCATTTCTTCAAGCTCATAGCTGCGCCCACTCATGCTTCCAACGTTCCAACTCGCGACTCTTAAATGTGGCTTACGCCGTTGCATTACTTTGCTATCCCCCGGAAATCCTATAGCTCTGACCCGAGCATTGCTGCTCGTCCCAGGATCACGACCATTAGTAGTGCCTGGCGGGGTAGTGCTTTTCCTTTTAGCGTTCTTTGACACGGGCATGCTCCAGATTTTTTATTTTTTTTTTGATTGATCTTACTCTTACAACACCGGTGATCTCCAGTCGTGTCAACCCACTGATTTGCATGCACACTTGTGGGGCAGTTTAATGGTGGTATATGTGTCCCTAGGCTCACCTTGGTGTTTTCTAAATTGCCTAGATGTGAGTTTTGTTTACCTTTGTTTAGTCGCCTTTTACGACAAGCGATAGGTATCGCTGCAGGGATATTCTTAACCCGTCCCTGCACGAGTTTGTTTGTTGCTGATTATGTGATGGAAATCTGTTTTGCATTAACTTACATATGTAAATTATCTCGTACATTCATCTTTACTTACATACATACATATATGTACAAACGTACATATAAACATAATTGTGTATCTAACATTTTGTTTTTTTTCTTACTCTTCTTTCTTTATCTTCTTCTTCTTCAACTTTATCTTCATATTCTTCCTTCTTTTTCTTCTTTTTTTCCTTAATTTCAATTGAATATGTGAACATCGTTTTATTGTGTAATTACGATGCACCAGAAAAACAAAAAACGTACAGATTCGAAAAATGAAGAGTTGTGTATGTGTTTCCGTTTCATACGGCACACTTCGGCTCCCTCTCCCTTAAAATCAGTTTTATGCCGCTAGAAAAATGAAGAGTTGTGTATGTGTTCCATATCATACTGCACACTTCAGCTCCCTCTCCAATAAAATCAGTTTAATGCCTGTTGATGACATCAACAAAATACAAATTTATTTTGTATTGCTTATTTGTTATTCTTACCTTTGTTTGCCTTTGTCGATACATCAATAAAAAGCACACACTTATTGTTGCAAGGCGTAGGTAACCCTTTTTGGCTTTAGCTAGCAATATTTGTCATTTTGTGCTATAAGTTGTCGTGCAGAGGCGGGCAATTTTTTAGTATAAAATACACAAATAAAATGGTCATGGCATTTGTGGTCATAATTTTAAGAATTCAAGTATGTAGTTTGAATTTTTTCATGGTTCTTCGAGCCGGATTAGCCGGAACAGTGAAAAGCGATTTGTTAAAATTGGTACTAGACCAATTAATAATCAGACAGTGAAAATAGAAAATGAGTGAAATCGAAGAAATCGCGTGGAATCAAACGAGAATCACGGAAGAAGTTCCTCGATTGTGGACTAACTTCAAGAGAGATACATATATAATCTCGATACTCTGTAGAGTACTTCATAAGACGACTCGAGCAGCACTGGACCAACTTCCAAATAAATAATGGGTATTTGGAGGATCTATGAAAGACAAATCCGCAGCACGACTACTTTGCGAAAAACTATTTTTGCCAATTTGAAGCGAGGTATCTTGAGATTAAGGGTACTTTCAAGGCAAAATTGGAACTAATCAGGAAAAATATCCAACCTACGCCAATGTCACTATCAAGCGATGCTGATAATCAAGCTTCACGGTCAGCGCACGTAAGACAAGGACTAATTCAAGATCAACAATCAACGAACAACTCATCCGTTCCAGAAAGCACTGAAGTGTCAACTAATATCAAGAAGTGCAAGATTTAAAAAGTTGTATCTAATTAAAAACAAATTTATACGCATTGACAACTTGGAGTTGACCCAAATCGCAGTTTACTTGACATTTTAATTAGATCAAATTAAAGAACACTAGACAAAGTTGATGACAATGGACGACGAACTCATGTACTCATTGGAAGAAGCTGATTACGAGCAGGAATACGTGTCCAATAATGAGTTCTTCGAGTTAACGCAAATATATCGAAATGCTTATATTCAAATTAAGGAAGCAGAACAACGACAGTAAAAACAAGTGGTAATAGCTTCACAAGCTGCAACACATCGTGAAATCAAACTGCCAACTATAAGCACACCATCATTTAGCGGCAAGTAAGAAGAGTGGAAATCTTTTTGGGAACTCTTTGTTCGATTAGTTCACGAGAACGGATGTTTAAGCGATATTGAACGAATTCAATATTTAAAAGGCAATCTAAAGGGACAAGGAGCAAGGATTGTTAACCATTTGGCACCGACATTAAGCAATTATGCAGCAGCTATAGAACTATTAACTAAGTGGTTTCAATGTCCAGCAGCATTGGTCATTCAAAAATTGCTTACCTTGAAACCAGTTTGTTTCGGCGACTTTGCCATAAGAGACGAAAAATATATTTTTAAAAAGAAAAACGGTCCGCGGCAAAACTGTTTTCGAAAAAGAAAGAAAACTGTTTGGAAAAGAAAAAAAAAACTGTTTAACCAAACGTTAGTATAAAAACTGTGTCTTTATTTTTCATTTTTATTGTTTATATATAGTGTGTGGAAGTGACATTCCTTTCCAGGGAATTCCCCGGAATTTCCCTATGTGACATTGTTATGGGAAATTTCCGGTTGGGTGCATTCCACCTTCCGGCCGTGTCATCACATTGCGTAACGCAAATGTCTTCATTGTGAGTTATTTTGACTGGTAATGGACAAAGCTTAGTGATGGGTCTTTTGAATTCGCCAGTCTGGGTTTTGAGCTTAACCACTCTTGTTCTATTGTCGGCTCCAGGATAAGTGTCCACGATGCGTCCTAGATTCCACTTGGATGGAGGAAGTCTATCGTCCTTTAGGATGACTAAGTCACCGACCTGTAATGACGGTTGGTGTTTCAGCCATTTCGGTCTCTGTTGCAGCCGTACTAAGTACTCCTGTTGCCATTGTTGCCAAAATGTTTGCATACGAAGTTGGATCGTCTTCCACCGGTCGTTTAAATTTGGTTTTCCCGATATTAAATCCGGTTCCGGAACAATCATGACCTCGTGACCGATTAAAAAATGTGCAGGAGTTAAGGCACGGAAGTCGTCGGGGTCTTCTGAAAGGGGGCATAAAGGTCTTGAGTTAAGACACGCTTCAATTTGTGTCAGAAGCGTGGATAATTCTTCGTAGGTAAATACCGCATTCCCGACCACTCTTTTGAGGTGATACTTCACACTCTTTACGCCTGCCTCCCAAAGACCTCCAAAGTGTGGGGACGCCGGGGGGATAAATGTCCACTGAATTCCTTGATTTGCCAAAACTTCAGCGATTTCCTTCCAATCATGCTTCGCGTGGTCCAATAGACGGTGGAGTTCTGTTTCGGCTCCGACGAAATTTGTATAGCAGTCGCTGTATATTTCGTGGCAGAGTCCTCTACGCGCTGCAAACCGTCGCAAAGCTGCTAAAAAGGCTTGGGTTGTTAAGCCGGTTACAGCCTCCAAATGAAGTGCTTTGGTTGTCAGACAGACAAATATAGCCAGATAACCCTTATACGTTTTGGCAGCTCTGCCTCGCCATGTTTTTATGTCCAAAGGTCCAGCGTAGTCAACTCCAGTGTGCGTGAAAGGCTTCGCTATATTCACCCTGGGGCTAGGGAGGTCCCCCATCAATTGATGAGCCGTTTTGCTGCGGTACCTATAACATATTGTACATTCATGTATGTGTTTTTTGACAGCTCTTTTTAATTGAAATATCCAATACTTATTGCGCAAGTACCCCATCATCAATTGGATACTGCCATGGAGAGTCCTGCTGTGTGCCTCACGGATTAATAATTTAGTGTAGTGATGCGATGGTTCTATGATTATTGGGTGTTGTTGATCGAAGGGAATATCTGCATTTTTAAGTCTTCCACCGACTCGAAGAATGCCATCACCATCCATGAATGGATGCAAGCAACCCATACCTCTTGTTTTATCCACCCCTTGTTGAAACATTTCAAGTTGAGATGAATAGGCTAGAATTTTTGATGCCTCATTAAGTTCCAAGGGATTTAATGGACCACTCCTTCTTTCCGTTCCTTCATGCGTTCTAGAGTTGAATCCAAATCTTCTGCAGTACGCGGTTATTCTCATAAGCCGGTTAAGATTTGAGGATCGGTGAATCAACCAGCTTAGCCTATTGTCGATGATTTGGGTGTCGACATGATGAACTCTGATGGGCTTCTTCTCTTCGTCAGTGTGAATCTCAACTAGTTGCACTGGATATTCAAAGTCCCACCTAGATCTAAGAAATGTAGGCCCATTCCACCACAAAGTTGATTGAATAAGTGCTGATGGAAGCATTCCTTCCGACACCAGATCAGCGGGATTTTGACGCGTAGGCACATGATACCAAATATCGGCCTTCGTTAGACGTTGGATCTCTCCGACCCTGTTTCGGACAAAGGTTTCCCACTTTGCCGGCTCTGCACGTATCCAGCACAGAGTGATCATGGAGTCTGTCCATGCGAAAGTGGGAATATCTCTCCCCTCAAGAGTCTGTGTGATATGGTGGAGTAGTTTCGCTAGTGTGACAGCTCCGCATAACTCTAATCTCGGAAGAGAGATTGGGTTTACTGGTGCGATCTTCGATTTGGCCATGAGCAGATGCATCTCAATATTGCCACCTTCATCTTCACCCGAAGGTACACTGCTGCTCGTTCCGACGAATCGCAAAACCCATGCAGTTGGATGCGCGTAGTGTTACCGGAAGTGCGAAGCCACCGTGGAAACCTTAAGTTATTGATCGCCGGCCAGTCGTTGTGTATCGCCTTCCACTCATCCCGAAGGTCAGGATCAACCGGGTCATCCCAAGCTTGTCTACGGACCCAGAGAAGCTGCATTAGTATTTTTTCCAGTCAAGGTGGATTTATTGCTAGGTACAGATGTCCTGGCAGATATTTTGATGCCAGAAATGGACGTAACGCAAACACAGTTCGACATGAAAATGCGCTCAATTTGAAAACAATCATGGACATGTCAAAGGAGATCTTGTATGGTTTCAAAAATGTAGGGGTCGACGTAACCTCCCATTAGTGATTCAGTCGTTACATCCGAAACTTGATCCTGAATCCAGAAAATTATACCAACAAGCAAGAGGAACTTCAACAGAAATTCCTAAACTAAGTGAATTTTTTTGCTTCATCGAAAGATTCCGAGGATTAGAAGGCATCCGTGAATACGATCGTGAACCTCAGTCGCAAGCACTAAGGTTAACAGATACGAAAAACCATTTGACTACAGTCACTCAGTCGAAATGCGTTGTGTGCGACGAATCTCATCAATTGTATAAATGCAAAAGGTTTTTAAGTATGCAAACGAAAACCAGATTGGATGTAGTCCGAAAGTCGAGACTGTGTTTCAACTGTTTGCGAGATGGACATAAGGCGAGGGAATTTTTGACGAAGAAGGGTTGCAAAATATGCGCACAACAGCATAATTCCTTACTCCAAGGTCAGCTTGGAGGTAGATGCTCTAGTGTTGTGAGTTATCACATCAAGACTGCCAGCACAACAATTTACACACAACCAGTGGCTACACATCCAAGGGTTGAAATTGGTAGATCCATGGTACGAACAACCGAAGGAGATTGAATTACTGACTGGATCAGATATGCTTACGCAAGTTTTGACGAACGGATTAGTCAAAGGCCCAGCCAACACTCCAATGGCACAAAACACAAGGTTTGGCTGGATACTATCGGGACCAGTCAGCTGGATTCCAACCCCAAGGAAGCAGACACAAGATAATATACTCACATCATGTATCAGTGTGTGTAGTGAAGATGAAGTTTTGAAGAAATTTTGGGAATTAGAGGAAGTTCCAAGTGCCATAATCAAGTCTACAGAAGAACAAATGTGCGAGAATCACTATCAAATAACACACAAACGGGATGACACAGGGCGTTACATCGTCAAATGACCACTACTAAGGGATCGCATTGTTTTGGGTGATTCACGCAAAATAGCATTAAAGAGATTGTTTATGTTGGAACAAAGATTCGCAAGAAATGAGAGTCTTCGGATTGAATACTCCAATTTCATGCGAGAATATATTCAACTGGGGGACAAGGAGGAGGCATCAGAAAGTTATATTGGGAAAAAATATTATCTTCCACATTATGCGGTGAGAAAAAATGACAGCACTACCACCAAACTAAGAGTGGTATTTGACGCTTCCGCCAAGACAACGTCTGGAGAATCACTAAACAGCATTTTGATGACCGGTCCCACGATTCAAAAGGATTTATTTTCCTTGCTACTTCGATGGAGGTCGTTTCCAATCGTCTTTAAAGCTGACATCGAAAAAATGTATCGTCAGATTTTTGTCGACCAGGAGGATCGAAACTTACAACGTATCTTGTCGAGAGAAAACTCCAAGGATCCGATCAAGGAACACGTTCTCAAAACCGTCACATATGGCACATCATCCGCCCGTAGTTGACAACTAAAACGCTATGTCACATACATTCGGAGAAAATTTTGGATCATCCCAGGAACAAACACTGTCAAGGCAACAAAAATCAATGCATGAACTGTTTCCGATACAAGACCAAGGAATCAAATCAACTTATGGGACAACTTCCGGAGGCTCGAGTACGGTTTTCACGGCCATTTACACATTGTGGCATTGATTACGCAGGGCCAATCAACGTACGATGCTCAAAAACTCGAGGTGTGAAATCGCATAAAGCTTACATAGCGCTGTATGTCTGCATGGCAACAAAGGCAGTGCATATTGAACTCACTTCTGATTTAACTACGGATGGGTTTATGGCAGCATTGCGACGTATGATCAGCAGAGGATGATCTATAAACCATATATGCAGCTAAAACAAATTTTATTGTCGCAAGAAATATTATTGACGCATTACAATCCACGCTAGCCGAAAATGCGATCCATTGCCATCTCATTCCACCGGGAGCTCCACATTTTTGTGGACTCTGGGAAGTAGGAGTTAAATCAGTTAAATACTATTTGAATCGCATCATGGGAGAGCAAAAATGAACATACGAAGAGATGAATACCATTCTGGTGCAAATAGAAGGATGCTTGAATTCAAGACCACTCTGTCCATTAACAGACAACATTAAAGATCTAGATATATTAACACCGGGTAATTTCATTATTGGATCACCACTGATAGCACCACAGCGTGATGTCATTCTGGACATGGCAGAGAGTAGTTTAAAAAGGTGGAAGTTAATTCAAAAACTTAAACAAGATGTATGCAAGCGTTGGTACGAGGAATACGAGTACATAACCAAGATGCAACAGCAATACAAGTGGAAGCAACCCGCAAAGAATTTGGAGCCTGGCAAATGGTCCTGTTGAAAAACGAGCTTCTGACACCAACGAAATGGCCTCTAGGCATAATAATCGAAGTGCACAGCGGCATTGATGGGCTTATCAGAGTAGTAACAGTAAAAACAGAGAAGGGAACATTCAAGCGGCCAATAGCCAAGTCATCCAGCAGGCCCAAGAGGAAGCTGAGAGATAAAAACTAAACATCAAACTTCTCTACTGCTCTTGTGATTCTGTCGTTATTTGCATCCGTCATGCCGGGGGCTACAAGAAATAAGTTAACGCGAAACAGATTTCATCCCACGATATGCAACAAACAACATGCTACGTGACGGAATCTCCCGGCCCTTTGTGCACCAGCCATCCATCCAAGGTTGCACACGCTGCCATCTGAGCTGCACACCTAAGCCCAGAACATCTCGTCCGAGCGTAGACTTACGTTCGACACCTGAGCCGCGCATTCCTGTCGTCTGGCGAATTTCACCGTTGCCGACACCTGATCCCACACGCCGACGTCGCAGCAGGTTACGACGAAATAGTATTTAAGCTAGAGTAAGAATTAATGTAGATTAGATTAAGTTGTGAAGTGTAAGGCTAACCTATGCCCAAAAAATATTAGAAAATAAATATTTTTTTTTTAAACAAAATAATAACGTAATTAGTTAATTGACGCCCGAGCAGGGACCGGTGGGAAGTGCGGGAGTGTTCAATGATTACGAATAAATAACCAGTCGCCTCAAGTAGCCGCCGTGTTATCTGTCGGTCGTGTCGTCACATGTGCTATAACCAGTCGCCTCAAGTAGCCGCAGTGTTGTGCAGAAAAAATTCCTACGACGCAAGTGATTGACGCGCTCGACTCGCTCCCCCTGCCGGTCCCAGAACCCTAACTCTAAGTGAGCCGGTGCATCCGATAAAGACCCAAAAAACTATCGTCGCTAGAAGGTCCTGAGAACGCCTCTAGTGGACCGCGTGAAGAGTGTGTGCCGTGGATCCCGAGTAGCTGAACGACGAAAAGGAGAACTCCAAGATGCCGACGCGGAGATGACACCAGCATTAGTATTGGTATTGTAAGCATAGAACCTAAGTTATTACAATAAGAAGAAAGATTATTTTGTGTCACGAAGCAAAAGAAGAGCTAATAAATATTGAACACGCTCTACATTGGGCGAAAAAAGATATCATTAATTCATACATTTTGTCAAAAATAGAGCTTGACCTCCATCTACCGGTCCAAGGTAGCGACCATGATGATTTTAAAATCATCTCGAACAAAATCAACAACGTATTAGAAAATAATAATAAACAACTCGTAATTAATAGAGATATAATCAATAAAATTAACGAATTGGTAACTTCCTCTAACGAAATCAGTAAAGTTATAAAATCAAATGGAAATATAATTAAAGAAAAACTGTTAGTGATTAAGAATAAAATAAATATAGTTAAGGTGGAATTGGTCAATATAGGTTATGGTATTCAATGGGCTAAAGCCAATGTCATTAATTCATTCATTTTATCCGAATCTGAAATCGATACTGTTAAAAACATATTAGAATTAAGTAACATGTCAAAAATAAGCGTAGAGGAAATTTTAGAATTTAGCGAAGTAAAAATAGCGTTAAACGAAACAACAATAATATACATTATGAATGTTCCAATAACTGATAAAGAAGAATGTACCAAACTATTAATTAAATCAATAAAAAAAGGAATGTTTGCAAATAAGATAGATTATAAGGAAAGAATAAAATGTAAAAGCAAAATCTTTGGAATTAAACATGAATGTAAAGTATTCAACAACCTTTCAATATGCATGAACAAAGATATCATAGATATAAGTAATTCGTCCTGTATACCTAAGCTATTAGCAAGTCAACCGTCGTCGTGCAAGAAGATCAACAACCAGCACCTTACATCAGTGGAGGAAATTGCGGGTGGAATATTGTTCCTGAATCAATACAATGGCACAATCAGAGTAAATGACGAAGAGATGAACTTAACGGGAACCTACATCGTCCTGTTTCACAATGTGACTGTCTACGCCGAAGGAAGACGATACGTATCAATGGAAAAGCTGACCATCAAACCTTTACCAGCGTAACTGCAGCCCTCCTCTCACCATTCCGAATTTGAAGAGTTCCTGTCATTAAAAATGATAAAAAATCTCCATACATATACAACAAGTTTAATCCAGCTGCTGGAGTCGGAAAATAATATGAAACACGTCGGAGGCTACAGTGTGTCATCGATCATCATCATAGTACTGGTCATACTCATCGTCAAGTTTTGGCTAAAGAACAGATCCCACTCACCCGAGGTCACCATCAACCACGTTAAGAGCTTCGCCACACCGGGAGTTCCTGCCGAAGCAGAGAAACAAGCGGCCCCGACAACATCCCCAAGAATCTCTACTATCAGCCAGATTCCCATATTCTAAGAAAGATACAAAGACAAAACGTGGACGTCTTGTACTTAAAGGGGGAGGAGTTAACGCGAAACAGATTTCGTCCCACGATATGCAACAAACAACATGCTACGTGACGGAATCTGCCCGGTCAACACTTTGTGCACCAGCCATCCATCCAAGGTTGCACACGCTGCCATCTGAGCTGCACACCTAAGCCCAGAACATCTCGTCCGAGCGTAGACTTTCGTTCGACACCTGAGCCGCGCATTCCTGTCGTCTGGCGAATTTCACCGTTGCCGACACCTGATCCCACACGCCGACGTCGCAGCAGGTTACGACGAAATAGTATTTAAGCTCTAGTAAGAATTAATGTAGATTAGATTAAGTTGTGAAGTGTAAGGCTAACCTATGCCCAAAAAATATTAGAAAATAAATATTTTTTTTTTAAACAAAATAATAACGTAATTAGTTAATTTATACAATAACACACCCGGAGACTAGATTATTTGTGGAACAAATTGGAACAGCCAAAATTCAACGAAGAGAGCTACGTACGAGCGTTCGATTTCCAATCACAAACATCTTACGGGATCAAGTTAACATGAACAAGACGAGAGATCAAATGGCTGAGTTGTGCAACAAGGCAATCATTATCAAAGGGGAGTTAATGCGATGAATTGAAGAAGAATAGAAGAACGTACTTTCAATTTTCGACAGACTTCAAGTAACACCTTTGCGAAGGCAAAAACAAGGATTACTAGCAACCATGCTCACCTCAATATTCGGAGTAAACGATGAATGACATCAATGACCGAGACAACAACCAGAAGGCTTTGATAAAAAGTAGCAAAACAAATAGTAAGATCATGTTGTCTACAATATCCAGTGTGAACGAAACGGAAGCTAGAATCAACACTAAAATCAACATCTTTACAAAAAAGCTGAATGCTGGTCTAGAGGTGATTAACAAGATGGAATCTTGGTACATCATTGTTGACGAGAATAAAATAAATATACATGTGATGAACGCATATTTAATTGCACTTAGCTACGAGTACATGCAAGAAACCGAAACGAAATGCAATAAGTTGCTAAATGCATATCTTAAACGTAGTAATTTGTTCGAGTTCTTGTCACTCAAGGGTATGCAGGAAATCATTAAGAAGTGCGCGGAGAGACTTGGCCCAGAGATGGAGGTATTACCAGATCCAATGGACAAACTAGAGATGTCCTCGACTTCAACAGAGATTTTAATAGCTGGATATTTCATGATCAGTGATTCCAATGAATATGACCTGATTAAAAATAACACTGTTCCTGAAAATATCGAGGAGCAGACATTTCGAGAAGTACAACTACAGCAGTCGGTGCTTGGAGTCAACTATAATCTATAGAGGTATTTCGAAATACATACCACTGGAAGATATAAGCAAGGCACAAATTCTCAATGAAACAACATACATCCTCCGGCCATCAATATTTCACTACTGTCTTTGTAAACTGTGGACCTACTCGAGAAGAATTGTTTTTAAATAATACGGGAATCATTTCCATCACTCCGGACTGCGTCATCCAATCCAAATTCATACGATTGAAAGCAAAATTAAGTACGGCAAGTGTCCAACTAAAAACTTTACCAACATCGAACTGAAAGATCAAAACTACATTCGGAGTTGTAATTTTGAGATCAATTGGGCAACAACGTCGGAGGAGGCAAAATGTTGATGACATCAATAAAATACAAATTTATTTTGTATTGCTTATTTGTTATTCTTACCTTTATACCTTTGTACACACTTATTGGTGCAAGGCGTAGGTCAACAGTTTTTGGCATTTGCTTTAGCTAGCAATATTTGTTATTTTGTGGTACAAGTTGTCGTGCTGGGGCGGGCAATTTTTTAGTATAAAGTACGCAAATAAAATGTTCATGGCATCAGTCAGATGCTCGTTACAATCTTTTGTTTTTTTTTTTAATCGTCTTCAAACGACGGCATAACACATTTTCTGGTGGCAGCGGTGGGATTCACCGAGGATCAACAAGGAATCAGAAGTTCATTGATGGAATTCATCCTAATTTTTATTGTAAAGCAATTGTTTCATATACATTGTACAAACATATAAAGTGAATACCCAAAGGGAGTGCTCTAAATGCTTTCAAATCTTCGCGGTTCACTTAATTCCTTGCGATATATTAATAACATAGAGAACGAAAGTGATAACGGTACAAATAGTGATTATTCCTCAGTCCTCATATTTCGGGAATACCTAATAAAATAAATAAGGTTTATAAAAAGGCGAAAAAAAATAAAATAGGCGAAATAAAAAGGTTTATAATAGATACGGTAGCCGAAATCTCCCTTATCAAAGCAAATTGCGTATACCTATAAAGACGAGGTAAATGCCGAGAAAACAATGAAGTTCAAGGGAATAGGAGGTAAATCCTGTAAGACCTTAGGAGAAACTGAAACCAAAATTGCATTATGTTGAGAGGTTGGCTAATTAAAGCCAAATGTGATTAAATTCCATGTCATTGAAAACGGTCTATTAGGAGAATACGACGGATTAATTGGGAATCATTTCCTAAGGGAAGGCGGTCTAACTATTGATTATAAAGAGAATGTAATAGTAGGTAGTTTCGGAGAGATTCCACTAAGGTATTTGAATGAAGAACACATTGTTAAAGGAAGAACCGAGGTATTCAGAACTGTTAAGATAAAAGGCAATCTAGATACAGAGATAGTGATACCAAAACAGGAAATTACCGATGGTATCATCATTCCAGGTTGTGTAACCGAGAACAAACAAGGAAAATGCCTAGTATCAATTGTAAACACAACGGACACACCGTGCTAATATAAAACGGACACAAGGAGCTAATTTGAGCGATTTCAATATTGCAGAAAATAGAGTTCAGAGGGTGGCCAAGAATGTTCGCACTGATCACCTGAACAAAGAGGAAAAGGAAAGCCTAATGGAGATTATTAAAAAATTCAGTGACTTATCCAGTACAGATAACGAAAAGCTGTCACATACATCAGTTGTGAAACATAAGATACGTACTTTACCTGGTTCGGAACCTATATTCACCAACAGTTATAGATACCCAAAAGTTCACGAGGAGGAAGTTCGTGAACAGGTCAAGAAATTAAAAGATGACGGTATAATAAGTGATAGTAACTCCCCTTGGAGTCCCGAAAAAGGCTGACGCAAGTGGGAAAAAGAAATGGCGTATGGTTATCGATTACCGCAGTCTAAATAATTTGACTATCGCAGACAATTATCCTCTGCCCAACACCGCAGAAATTTCAGACCAATTGGGAAAAGCCAAATGCTTTTCCACTTTGGACTTAACGTCCGGATTCCACCAAATTCCAATAGCAGAGGAAGACATAGAGAAGACAGCATTTAGTACTCCATATGGGCATTTCGAGTATACCAGAATGCCATTTGGATTAAAAAATGCTCCAGCCTGTTTCCAGAGACTCATGAACACAGTTCTGGCATGTTATAACGGACGAAGGCGTTAAACCAGATCCTAAAAAGATCAGAAGTATCATCAATATGGAAGCACCTATAAATCCTAAGGGAATAAAATCTTTCCTCGGCATGATTGGGTACTATAGGAAATTCGTAAAGAATTTCAGTAATGTTGCCGAACCTTTAAATAGACTACTAAAAAGGATGCTCCGTTTATATGGGGTCCAGAATAGCAAGAAAATTTCACTAAGCTAAAGGAATTAATTACTACTCACCCTATACTACAATATGCTGATTTTAGTAAACCATTTGTGATTACCACTGACGCTTCCAATAGAGGCATTGGAGCCGTACTCAGTCAAGAACATAACGGCAAGGATCTTCCAATACACTACGCAAGCCGGACTCTTAACAAATCAGAAATCAACTATACAACCACAGAAAAGGAATGCTTTTTCATTTCATTTCATTTCGTTTATTATTATTCAAATAACATACAATACTTCAAGATATTATATCTTATTTTAAGTATTAATATCATATCTTATTACTTTAAGTATTAAAGGAAAAAATAAAACAAAAAAAAAAAAAAATGCAGACATTATTACTACTATTGATTATTTTAAGGAAAAAAAAATTTCCTTGGCCATCGTATGGGCAACTAAACAATTTAGACCATACATTTATGGTACCAAATTCGTTATCCAAACTGATCACAGACCTCTGACATGGCTCTTTAAGGTTAAGGATCCAGGGAGCAGACTAGTAAGATGGCGCCTCAAACTTGAAGAGTTTGATTACACCATTAGTTATAAGAAAGGTAAGGAGAACGTGGTTGCCGATGAACTCAGTAGAAATGTCAGAATAACCGAGCAAGAAAATAAAGAGACATGGCAAGACTTAATGAGTCTATTAGAGGAAGAAGGTATTGAGGTAAATAATGAGAATAAGGAAAATTTAGCAAGTACAAGTAGAAAGGAAATAGAAACAGACAACTCAGTAATAGACGATTTTGAGCATCATCAGGAAGGCGAAACGGAGAATGAAAATTCCAGAATGTTAGAACAGGTTGATAATCCGGATAGAAGATAAGCTATAATTAAGGAATATCATGAGGGTCTTATCGGGGGTCATACAGGTCAGAACGTCAGAACATGGAAAGGAATGCAAAAGGAAATCGAAGATTATATCAGAAATTGTCCCCACTGTCAAACTGAGAAAATGAATAGAGTCCCCACGAGAAATCCAATGACAATTGTCAGCTCAGCTAACAGAGCCCTGGAGAAAATTATGATCGACCTTATCGGACCAATGAAGGAAACGGAAGAAGGATTTAAATTCGGTTTAACCATACAGGACGACCTTTCGAAGTTCATTAAATTTATTCCACTTAAAAATAAAAATATGGAAACAGTGGCGCGAGCTATTATGGAAGAATGGGTTATGAAGTTTGGAATGCCAAAATTAATCCTAACCGATAACGGCACAGAGTTTTTCAATTCCCTTTTTGAGGAATTCTGCAAACTATTAGGGATAAAACACATAACAACCAGTGTAGCTCATCCACAAGCTAATGGGAGCGTAGAAAGAGCACATTGCAGGTTATTGGAATACCTTAAGACAACAGGAAAGGAATTAAACCAATTAAAGGATTGGCATAGGCGAATGCCCTATGCAAGTTTCTGTTATAATAGCACAACCCACAATATAACAGGATACACGCCATATGAAGTTGTTTTCGGTGTTGAGGCAAATAGACCTAGCGAGGTGAATATTGTGAACCAAACCACGATATATGACTATATGGATGAACTCAAAGGACGGGATACCCTCTGAGTTCTGGAAAAAGATGGGAGACATCGGGTCTAGATGGCTCATGGTTCTTATCTCCAAACTTATGAGAGGCGACACTATGCCTAATCAATGGAGGGAAAGCTATCTTCTTCCATTGCACAAAGAAAAGGGTGATACGCGAAATTGTGATAACTACCGTTCTGTCAAGCTGATGTCGCACACCATGAAGATCGTTGAACGGGTATTAGATAGCCGACTGCGGAAAATAATACGACTATCTGATGACCAGTGCGGGTTTGTCTCGGGTAAATCAACAACAGATGCAATCCAAAGTATAAGGATCATGATGGAAAAGCATCGTGATTCTTCAAAGGACTTGCATATGGTGTTGGTTGATTTCGAGAAGGCCTTTGACCGGCAACCAAGAGATCTTTTATGGGTAGCGCTAAGACAAAAAGGAGTTCCAGAAACCTACGTGCGAGTGATTATGGACATGTACGAGAGAGCAACGACAAGAGTAAGATGCACCGCAGGAGTCACCGAAGAGTTCGCAATCAAAGTCGGTGTACACCAAGGGAGCGTCCTCAGCCCACTGCTTTTTATAGCAGTCCTTGATTGCTTGCTTGAAGGAAAAGTGACGGACCCCAATGTGCACCAGCTATTCTTTGCTGACGATGGGGCCATTATAAGTGATGATCAGGCGTCCCTACAACGAGCACTTGATGTGTGGGTGGACATTTTTGAGGGACACGGGTATCGTATTAGTTCAAAGAAGACAGAGTATCTGTGCTGCCCGTTCTCTGACCCTCATCAGCCTATTCCAGACATTTACTTGAATGGAAGAGTGCTTCCCAAGTGTGAAAAGTTTAAATATCTGGGATCTATGATTAATAGAGAAGCAACTTGTGATGACGACATCAAACATCGCGTAAGCGTAGGGTGGATGAAGTGGCGGGAAAACTCCGCCATTTTCTGTGATCGAAAAATGCCCCCTAAGCTGAAAGGAAGGCTCTACACTTCAGTTGTACGTCCGGCGCTCACATACGGTTCACAATGCTGGACAATGCACAAAAAGTATGAGAGCAAATTAACGGCAACTGAGATGAAGATGCTTCACATGACAGCGGGAGTAACAAATCGTGACAGAATTAGTAGTTCAAAGATCCGAGGAAGCCTCCACGTAAAAGAAACCATCACAAGAAATATAGAGCGCGACCGACTCAGTTGGTATTGCCATGTTCAAAGGAGAGATCCTTTGAACCCCGTCCAAAAGGCGTTATCAATCAACATTCCAATTTCAACACGCAAAAAAGGCAGGCCGAAAAACAATTGGTGCAAACAAATGCAAAAACACCAGCATTTGATTGGCCTCAGCGATGAAGTAATCCCAAACCGGGAAGCCTGCCGCTACTTTCTGAGGTCAAACCGGCGGACCCCACAAGCGGACCAGTAGGAATGCAGTTAAGTGGGAAGGTTATGGTCCTACACTTCTGACCATAACGACGCCGGGATAAAAAAAAGGAAAAGAAGAAGAATCAGCAACAAACAACATGCTACGTGACGGAATCTGCTGAATTTGCACCTGAACACGGACATCCGTCAAAGGTTGCACACGCTGTCACCCGAATCCGCCCCTAATGCAAACCAACATCCCATGGGACCATGAGAATCGCTGCCGACACCTGAGGTGCGCACTTCAAACATCCGGCACAATCCATCGCCGCCGACACCGGACCCAGTACGCCGGTGAACTATCAGTAGGTAGTGTAAGTGTAAGATAGTGTAAAATTCAAGTTAAGGCAGATTAAGTTGTGAGTTGTAAAGATAACCTATGCCCAAGTAAATTGAACAAATAAATATATTTTTTTTTTTAAATAATAAATAATCTAATTTGTTAATTTGTACATGCTTAAGTGAATTGAATAAGCAAAATGATGCTGAACCGATCAAGGATCATGGATGAAAAGAAAATAAATGAATAATGAATGAGATTGGAGGGAAAGGGGCTGGGGGAATGTCTTATACTACAAGTACAGGGAAAAGTCTGAAAGCTATACATGTGTATTTAAAGCACCGGTATGCGCGGTCTTAATTGTATTTCTTAAACTTTTACTAGTTTGTACAGAAGAGAAAAATCTGAAAGCCCTATATTTTTAATGAAATCAACGGGGTCCAAATTTTGAAATGAGTTAACCATGTCATGTAGGGTATCGTATGAAAGGGTTTTATTGAAACAAGCTTAAACAGATTTTTAATTATTTTTATGAGGTATGGTTTTCGATTCATGACGATGAGTGAAAAAAAAATATATATTTTCCCTCTATTATATGTATAGGTACCTAATAACTCTATTGTATGTAGTACAGTTCGCAGTGTTATGCCTATCTACTTAGTCCTTTTTTTAATCTTGTAATTAAACACAATCTTAAATAGGTACCTACCTACTTAACTGTCTTGTACCAAGTATTATTATACATATTATAATGTAATAGGATATTAAACAAACAAACACAACATACTTTACTCACTTTTATCCGGACAGAAAGGTGTCTGTATCTGGTAGTATAATGGACCAGTATTTGCATCTGAGTGCTTTAACAAATATCGAAGCCTCCAACAAAAAAAAAAACTAACAAAAAAAGCTCGATCCCATCCTTGTGCAGGAAACTACACAAGAACTATCTGCTTTCTTATTTTTTTTTCAAACACCACAAATTGATAATTTTCCGGAATCCTCTGACTTTATTAGAACCCTTATTTTATGTATAAAAAAAATATATCCGTATGTCCCCATAATAAAAATATTTATGACGATTGTTTATTACGTTGTCTATTCTCTTGTGTAGAATTGTACACTTATGGATGGTTAGTGCATTTCATATAAAAAGTCATTTGCACTTAGTCCTTCAGAAGTGAACTTCGTGGAATAAATTGTGAATTTAATAATAATAATAATATAAAAAAAAACTATCCCGAGACCAAGATATTTGACAGTTCAAAAACGGAAGCATTCTTGGATGAAAGTGATGGTGATGTTTGTGATATTTCTGGGACAGTGATGGAGATTCCTTGTTGATTTTTAACAGGTGTATTATACATATATAACTAGTTTTCTTTTTTATCTTCATTTTGCTACAATTATCGTTAATGTTCTATAAAATTAACTCAGTGTTAATTAATTTTTCAAGAATTTCTTTTTGGCTTTCACAGTTGATTTTTTTTATTGTATTAAAAACTTTCCACAAATCAATAAAAAAATATGGCTACAGTTAATTTAAAAGTTAACGACAATACGTTCTTACATAATGTAATATCAATGCCTCCTGATGGCAGTTGTTTATCTCATGTTTATATTCAAGCTTTTTCAATTTATAACTCAATCAATGTTGAACAAACACAAGTTCTGAGAGCTATCATACAATAGTCAATTACATTTATAAATAATTGGGAAGAGTTTCATTTGTATGCAAGCAATGCTCGCGGAGACCCTTTCTGTTCGCGGCAACACTATAAATTAACTATGCTAAACTCGTCCAGTTATGATGGCACTGCTAAAGTGATGGCAACAGGATTTTTGTTCTCTGCGAGGTTTGAAGTGTATGAACGTAATACGGGTATATTGAGAGGTGTATTTGGTAAGGAATAATAACCCATTAAGCGTTTGCTTTTTTACAGGAAATTTGTCGTCGGGACCTTATGATTTTTGTTTACCTATGGAATCCGATGTGGCAACAAATTTTAAAAACACTCAAAATTCAGTAATAATGGGGAGTCCAAAACGTAATAAAAGCGGTCGCCCAAAAATTTTGAAAAAATCCCGCTCGGTACAAGTACGTGAAGCTAAACAGAAATACAAGATAGCTAATTCTGAGGATAATATGCCAACTGTGGCATGTTATACAGTGAAGGACAGTGAGGAATCTCAAGATCAGGAACTTCAGATCAATAATGAACTCGAAATCCCTGCTACACCCTCCGTGTACTCCATGACCTATACACCCAGGTCAGTGCCGCCAAAGGTGTGTTCCATAACGTATACTCCTAAATATGATGCGTCTTTAGATGGTTCTTTAGTCTGTACTTCTAAGTCTGTCGATAAAGTGATGCACTTTTTCAGAAAAGTTGTCTTTCTATGAAACGAAAAGCGTCAAAAGACCTTACGAATTACAATAGGGAAAAAAATCGATTGTCGAAAAAATAAGAAGACGTTAAAATTCAGGAGAGAATAAAAAACAAGCTGTCAAAGAGATTACAAAAGGCACACGCATGTAGAAGGACAAGTGAAAAAGATCGTGCTCATGAAAATGCTTCCCATCGTGTAATACGTCAGAACCCTGAATACAAAGCAAAGGCGTAATACTATTGAACACCAAATAAATAGGAAGGATTCAGATTATATGGAACGCGAGAAAGAGACACGAACATTTAGAAACAAAGCTTATCATAGTGATTGAATGGATTTCCGTCAACAAATGATCACAAAAATATCTGTTCCTGTTGTGGTCGTTTGTGGCATAAAAATGCTCTTAAAGTCATTAGAAAAGATCAGTTGCCTAAAACTTATTCAGAGCAAAACCTAAATCATTTATTTCTAATCAATACGTTTGGTGACAGCCGTTCATTTTGTTACACGTGTCAAAAATATCTAATGGCTTAACTTATCCTGAAATTCCAGATATTTTGCAGCAACATACTCCACTTGAAGAACGTATTGTGTTAACACGACATATATTCCTTAAGATAGTTAGGCGAGGTCAAGGTCTCGGTTTCCAATATGGATTGGTAGGGAATGCATTAAATGTTCCAGTGGATGTTAACACGATGGTATCAGCCGATGGTACGACCAAGACATGCGTCTGATAGTCATGTAATAACGCTTGTTTTGAAGAGGAAAATGTGCTACAAACACGGCCGGAAAGAACGTATTCGACCTGTAATAGTGAGAGAAGCAGCAAAATATTTAGTGCAGACAGAATTATTTAAAGAACTAAATATTATCTATGATAATAATTGGACCTACGACGAAGATGATAATACCGGTGATACAGACCACAATGAATGCACCTGCGAACTTGAAAAATTAGATGAACCAGTCAATCACGGTAACGCAGAAAGGTTACTAGATAATGAACAAGATGTCATCATTACAATGACACCTGGTGAAGGCAAGTACCCCCTATCACTACTTTATGACGCTTATCTTGAAGAGTAAGCTTTTATTAAGGTTCATGGCGGAGTAAAAAGACAATTTAAAATAAAACTAAGTGCCTCTGAGATAATGAAATCAGAAATAAGCCGGTATGATAGAAGAGCCATGCGGCCAGATTATTTATTTACTTTATTGAAGAAACAACAAATGACTCCAATAGGTGGCTACATAACAATTTGTCTTCGAAAAAAAGCCATCAACGGCGCTGCTATCTTAGTGAATAACCTTCTCAATGATGACTACGTACAGAACCTCATTCAACATGACGATGGACTTAGAATTCTTAGTGGCGTAAGAAATTCCCCGGCACACTGGGAAGAAGAAAAAAAAAAATTACTAGCGATGATTAATCAGTTCGGCGTCCCCACATTATTTATAACAATATGAAACACGATGGCCTCATTTGATAAAACAGATTAAAAGTACGGTGGACAAAGCGGATGTCTCGCTCGAGGAATCAGAAAACATTCCCTACTTGGAAAAGATGCGCATCATTTAGTTCAACCCATTTATATGTGCTATGTTTTTTGAATTGCGGTTTAAAGAATTAAAAAAAAACATGGCTTTCTAATAAAATAAAAAACCACTACCATAGGATAGAATTTCCAAACAGAGGTTCTACTCATGCTCATATGATGTTGTGGGTAAAATATGTCTTCATTCCTGGAGACATATTATCAATTGAAAAAGTTGTAATGTTTGTTGACCAAATCATATCTTGCAATAGTGAAGAATTAGCCGAATATTTAATTAAAGTACAAACTCACAGACACACACATTCATGTCATTCCAAGCCAAGTCGTCCATGTAGGTTTGGAATACCTTTTTTTCCAATGGATAGAACACGGTTTCTGACACTCCTGGAAGAAGATAATCGAAGCCTAAAAAAACTGGAAATAAGTGTCAAAAAAATTAAAAGACGACTTTGATGAATATACCGCCACTTTTCACATTTAGTGAGTACTTAAACTATACTGGATTAAACATCGATCAATACATCATGGCAATTAGAGCAACACTAAAACGACCCAAAATATATTTAATCCATTTTCCAAAAAGATATTGGAATTACAGCGAGCTAATATGGATTGCCAATTTATGCTAGATCCATTTGCCTGTTCTGTTTATATTGTAGATTATATTAATGAAGCTGATCGTGGCATGTCGAATTTATCAAGAGCAGCAGTAGAAGAGGCTAAAAATGGCAATGCCACCGTAAAAGACTATTTTCGGGCTATATCTAAAGTCTTTTTGAACCCCTCCGAAATTTCAGCCCCAGAAGCTATTTACTGTCTGGCGGGATTACCTATATCGCAAGCCTCTGAAAGCGAGGTTTTTATAAACACAGGTCACCCAAAAGAAGGAGTCGGTATTTTAAAATCGTTAGCAGATTTACAGTCCATGGATCCATTATCCATAGACATATTAAAAAAAAAAATTAATAAATCATTATAAAGATAGGCCTCGTAACGAAACTTTTGACGCGATGAGCTTAGCTCATCGAAAAAGTAGGTTGCCCAGGGTCATACGTTTCCATAGATATAATAGAGCTCAAGATCCTGACAATTTTTATAGAGAGCAAGTAATGTTATACACAAACTGGAGGGATGAGATGACTGAATCGGTCAATGATAATATAAATCTCGAACTGAAATTTATTGAACTTAGTGCTGAAATCCATTCAGAGAGTCTTCAATTTAATAGCTTAGGAGGTTCAGATGAGTTCGAGGCATTGTTGAATGCAATTCGTAATGCTGACAAAGATGAAGAGGATGAAGACAGAATTGGTGGTCAAACTGTACACAGTACACTTGGACTTCAAGTATCCCAGTGTGGCCAAACAATGCCCGAGTTATCAGCAAGCACCGCGACTACATTAGCATGTAGACTTGCAAAAGTAAGATAAATTATTTTGGATGAAAAATCAATGCTAGGGAGTAGAATCCTTAACCAAATTAATAGAAGATTGCAACAAGTGTTTCACACTGATAAACCATTTGTTCGTGTTTCTATCATATGTGTTGGGGTTTTCAATCAATTATATCCAGTGGGAATCAACTGAGTTTTTCAGCCAAACCCTAGTCAAAATCCATCGGTTCCGTCTCTTTAAGATGATCACTTTTGGCAAAGGGATGATTTTGCATTCGCCATAGCCCTAAATAAAATTGCTGTCGGTCGGATGACATAGAGTTAATTAATTCTAGATGTTATAATATCAACTCTTTACCTGCTGAGGCGCATGGAGCGGTGCATTTGTTTGCGACCAACAATGAGGTCGACATATATAACAACCAAATATTGTCTCGTGTGGACACCGAAGAGTGCTCCGTTAAAGCAATCGATGTGGTTTCAGGAGCACCAAATCCACAAGCTGCTAGAAAAGCTTTGCAATCTCTAAGTGCTCTACTTACAATACAAACATATGGTCTTCCAGAGTTTGTTTTTACGAGAAGGTGCACGTTATATGGTAACTGTGAATATTGATACTTCGGATGGCCTTGTGAATGGTACTACCGGCAAATTGAAGGCTATAGACTACGATCAACACAAAACGACAAGAAAAGCGGTCTTTGCGTATTTGGGTTTGCTCGATAATAATACGGGAATAATTACATAAATAAATGTCTATTATAGGTAACTTCCAAGAAATATCGTCAGTACCTCAGTTCCTATTGGACCCCTTTGGAAGCTGTTATTTACACTGTGAAGAAATGGAAATCGTCATATCTGGTTATGCGCCGTACTCAATTTTCGGCAGTACCTGCAGAAGGGATAACTATTCATAAGTCACAAGGCGCCACTTTGGAAAAAGTAGTAGTTCATATCACTAAAAACGTCAAAAAATCTATGTTGTATGTAGCTTGTTCTAGAGCGATGTCGTCGTCTGGACTCTTTTTGGTCGTGAGTTCAGGTAGTTTTAATGCTCCATCTGAAATATCAGAATCTTGCGCTGTAAGAATGGAAATGAAAAGACTGGAGCAAAACAAATTCGTACCATGTTTCCAATTTTTGCAAACAGCGGAAGATAACGTAGTTCAAATTATATTTCATAACGTGCAATCATTGCGCAAACATTTACCAGACGTGATCATAGATCCTATTATTCTTGCCTTCCATGCCGCATTGTTTGTTGAAGCCTGGGGATGTCGTTGAACTTGATGGTTTTGATGAGGTGTGCAGAGTAGATGGATTTGAATAGCTAATGCAAATCCAGGTTGGGGATCTGTCACATATTTACGTCGCAATCTTAAGAACTCTGTGTCTGATGGATCATGTAAAAGATACTGTTTGAATAATCCGGGCGCTGCGAACGGATACTGTGAGTGAACACATTTTGAGATGTTTAAAATTCGGTTGATTGTTGTTTATAGGTCACGCCGATGTCTAACCAATGTTGCTGTAGCAATATACAGCAATATACGAAAACAGCCGCAATTGTAATATTTCTCGCCTGATTGTTTTAGGAGATTTCAACATCGATTTTAAAACCAATCCCCAAAATGCAATTTCAATATAAATTTCTTCTATAGGCATGTTACCCTTAATAAGCACTAGCACTACAAAAACGAACATTATTCTAGACAATGTTTTTCCAAACTTTGATGCACAATGTGATGCTATTCATTCTTTTTTCAGTCGCCACTTACAAATCTTAATTAAATTTGATACTTAAGTAAGAAACAACTTTGATAAGTTTACCTAACTAACATATGTATGAACTGTTAGCATAACTACAATTTCACTTATAAAACACAATAATATAAGTAAGTAAGTAATAAGGCTTTGGAAATTGAATTTCGAGAAAATCTCGGAAAAAACTGCGGGACTCGTTTCTTGAACTATTTATAATATGAACCTACAAATTTGTACGGAACCCTCGGTGGGCGAGTTCACTCGAGTTATGTTTTTTTTTTATTTTATAATTGACGCGTACACAAGGGGTTGTGGCTACCCTTAAATATCAAAACACAGCACGGGCCGAAGGTACAAAGGGAGAGAGGGAAAGGAGGTACCGGTGCATATTGATTTTAAATGTTTCTGAATTGTAATGAGTGGGAAAAGTTGAGCTGGAGGAGCATTCCATATTCGTGTGGTTCGGCTAAAAACAACGAGTCAGGCTTGAAGGTGAACTGATGGGCATTCCCGGCGAGAGTGTATTGTTGTTAAATTCTTTAAGGGGAGAAATGCAACTGGCTAGCTCACTTGAAAAAGATAGAGAGAGAGAGAAGAGACATTGCGTGCGTGTTCGAGTGAGTCGATCGACTTATTCTTCGATCGACGATATTGTTGTTTCCTGTGAATTTTATTACTCGCTTCTGTGTTCTATCTAGCAGGTGCAGAGAGGCCTTGGAAGCAAGCTTGGGGCGGATGAAGGCCTTGTTTATTGAAACTAGATCAGAGGAGGTGAAATATTTCCAGCATCGTTTGACGAATATGTGGTCATTCCAACTATGAGTTTTATTAACACACATACCAAGGATGGAAAGTCTTTTGGTTTCATCGACACAATTCGCACAATTCAAGTATAATGGCAATTGAGTGACAGAAGACAGAATTGTGTTTTGGAAGTATTAAATTCCACTCTATTGTTTATACCCCATTTAATTCTGTAACAAGTTTGGAATTTAATGGTGCTTAACATCAGCTGGCGTTCCAGTTCTATGGCCGAAGAGCAGGGACATGAGTCCTGGAACGAATATGAAAATCTGGGTGTGCTGTCATCAGCGAAGGAGTGTATTGGATTAGAAGTAGCAGTTAAAAGTTCATTTATAAAAATGAGGAAGAGTGTCGGTGACAGAACAGAGCCCTGGGGAAATCCACCGTTTATTTGGTGAATATCAGACTTGAAACCGTCCAAAACAACTTTAATTGCACGTTGTTTTACTTTCTAAGTGTTTTATTCAAAATTATCGATTCCTTGCATACAATACATATTATACATACATATACTCGTACTCAAATGCGGAAATGAATAATTAAATAAGCGCATACAAAATATGGCCTCACATGGCATAAAAATGGCATTACATTTTAATCTTTTTCTTCTTTTCCTTTTTCCGGCGTTGTTATGGTCAGAAGTGTAGGACCATAACCTTCCCACTTAACTGCATTCCTACGCTTGTGGGGTCCGCCGGTTTGACCTCAGAAAGTAGCGGTAGGCTTCCCGGTTTGGGATTACTTCATCGCTGAGGCCAATCAAATGCTGGTATTTTTGCATTTGTTTGCATCAATTGTTTTTCGGCCTGCCGTTTTTTTTTTTTTTTTGTGACACGGGCATGCTCCAGATTTTTTTGTTTGATCTTACTCTTACAACACCGGTGATCTCCAGTCGTGTCAGCCCACTGATTTGCATGTATACTTGTGGGGCAGTTTAATGGTGGTATATGTGTCCCTAGGCTCACCTTGGTGTTTTTAGAATTGCCTAGATGTGATTTTTGTTTACCTTTGTTTTAGTCGCCTTTTACGACAAGCGAGAGGTATCGTTGCAGGGATATTCTTCACCCGTCCCTGCACGGAACGGCATTACATTTTAATATTGAATATAATTTTTCTTGCTTGTTTTCCTGTTAAGCACTGCATTTATACAATTTTTAAAAAAGCTTGAGCCATGAGCAGAACCATGAGAACACTTTTTCCGTAGAAAAAAATATTTAATGATAATAATATTGCATGTTTTCTTGGTAAATTATAATGCAAAATAAATAGAACTTACAATCTTTGTCGATAAATTCAAGTTTGTAATGAATATCCTTGTTTATGCCAGTATCTCCGTCAATAGCTTTGACTTGAAATTCCTTTAAACAAAAGTGGATTAATATGTTTTTAACATTTTACTTGATTTCTAAATGTCATGTACTTGCACAGTTTTCTCCATAAAAGTTTCTGTAGTCAAGGGCTTAACCCAAATCGGATTTTTATTGGGAACATCTATGACTTCAATTATAGCTGATATGAAGCCTTTATTTTCATTTGCATCTGAGACAGTTATATTTAAATTATATGCGGCTCTCTGCTCGTAATGTAATTCCTGAATTATCCTGTAAAAAAAGATAATGTTTAAAAAGATAATAGGACTCAAATAATCAAATAGTGTGAAGTACTATGGTTGGAAGAGATCATGTTTAATGAAAAAAAAAAATACTATAGCTAATTATCCATAACCACACATTTCCTAAGCATTGATAGGATGGAATTGAGTTTATAATTATATACTCGTATATATATGTAAGTATATTTTAAACATAGGCTTTTAAGTGGCTAAGCTCTTGGCAAATTAAACAATTTCTTTTTCAGCATTGTAGCGAATTTTCGCATTTTGTTTTATGATTTCCTAAGTTTTTTTCTCAATTTTAAATTCTAAATTTACATATGCATATATTGGCCGTTTCTTAAAAGTTTTCGAATTGAATTCTTTTTTTTTTTTGCTTTTCACTCAATAATTTTTGATGAATTTGATATATGCATCATTTTCCGAGATTGATTGTATCAGAATTTGAATTTGAGAAACAATAGAGAAGTAGTTAGTTGGGTTGTACGGAGCCTCACTGTCGTTAAAATCCGCAATGCTTCCCACTAAACGAAGGTAGTCTTCAAATTGATTTTTATGCTATATAATTAAGCATGATCGTTGCCAATAATAACATGTGAAACTTATATAAACTGAGAAAATTACCTTAAAACAAATCGTTTACTATATTCCGTTCCTTTCCCATATTCCACTAAATTAAATATGGTTTGTATATTTTGTCCTATAACATTCATTTTTATATTGTTTTGATACATTCCATCCACATCGTAGACATCAAATATACATTCAGTATCAAAATTAGATTTCAGTTCCTGTAAAAGTAAAAGTAAAGAATTAAAATTATTTATTTGGAGGAGTTCATAAATATTGTACAGATGTAAAATTTAAATTTATATAAATCACTTACTTCAACTTTACATGGTGATGGATAATACGTCACGGTTGGATTGTTGTCAAATATGTTTTTTAATGATACCCGAATCGAGCGTTCTTTTTCCGCTCTAATATTGATTGAAAAAACATAAATTCTCTGATGTTCGTTTTCATAATCCTGCCTTTTAGTTATTTCAACAAGCCTTAAAAATGCCGCAGTAATGTTTAAATAATTTTAAATACCTATAATATTTGAATAAAAATTACCATTCTCCTTCATTGTTTTGTAGTACTTGTGCTCCTAGAAAGTGGTTGTCTCCGAATGAAAAGGCTCCGATTAAAGGCTTTTCTTTCCCTTTATATAAAATATTAAAAAAAAAATCATTAGTTAAAAACCTAGTTTTCTTAATTTATTTAATTTGTACGGTTTAATTCTACCTACCACAAATCACTACCATTTAGGTAAAATTAATTTTTCGAATTAATTTTATAACGAGAAAAAATTAATTGTGAAATAGTAGTTAATTTGTATAAGCTACTATCCCCTTGGTGTTCTTATTCCTCTTGTATCAATATAACTTTGGTGCACAATGTAAGCGATATTCGAGGGTAATTTATCCGAAAAAATACCATGATTAACATGATGGTAGACATTTTAAGACGAAGAACAGTCTCACACTTTGCTTATTTCTTCAATATTTTCCAGGGATGGAATCTTAAAGCAGTACTTTAAAGGCTTTCACTTTTCTTTTGCATTTTTCGTCAAACCAAGGCTTTCCACTGCGAGCTATGCAATAGCCTAATTAGTTTTACCACTCTTTTAATTGTGTTCCATGCTGTTCCACCTGTTTTGCTCCTTCGTTCGTTAGAGCTCGAGCGTGTGTCCAGATCGAATTATTGCCACCGACACCATCACCCAATCATCGTGGGAGCCAAGCGTGCCAAGCTGATAACGACGTCGCCGACCAACGATATTGTCAACGAATATCGACCGATCAGGATAAGTTAGGTTAAATTATTTTTTTTAGAAACGATGGACGGTGTAGGACGGTATAATAAAGTCCACCAAGAGGGAAAATTAAAAAGAAATTTGAGCGAAGCGAAGCTCTAATACACGGGATTGCCACTTCTTTCAAATCGAACTCCTCTGTCCCTGTTTGACCAATCAAGATGAAATTTTGCACATATCTAGAGACTAAGGTGGTGATTGTTATAAGTTAATAACATTTTGGAAAAGTTGTATCACAGAGGAATAATCACCGAAAAACGCTCACATTGACTTAACATCTTCTTCTTCTTAGATGGCGTTACAGTTCACCGAGAGCCACAGCCAAGCTTCTCTAATTAACTTATGTTTATTTATTTTTCACATAAGTGAACGGGACCTACAGTTTAATGCCGATTCCGAACGACGAGCGCCGAGAAGCTTTTCAAGGCAAGGAGTTTTGCCAGTACCCAGAGGAGAGAAGCCGCGTAATGAACATTCGATGGCATTGATGTTATCGGGATTCGAATTCGCTCATTTTGCGTCCGAGGCCGACACACTACCCACGCGCCCATCAGTATCAATGCACAAAAATAGTGGGTTCGAAAGCTTAATAAACTCTTGATAGACCCGGCATTTTCTCAAGACAGACAGAAGCATCAACAAGAACTCCACTTGGCAAGTTAAGAAGCCCGGGTTTGCATAGCTGCACGCGATGAATTATCATCCGATTTCGCAACACCGACCGCCGTCATCAAAAGGCGCAGGAGGGTCAACCCAAGGTCCAATTTAACTAAGCGCCCCTCCCTCACTACTCCGTCCGCAGAGCTGCTGGTCGAAGCGGGGAAAGGGGCGCCATCACCATCACATCACCATCGACGTCCGAAGCAGCCGGACAAGAACAACAACAACAATTAAAAAAGGAGTCCCCATGGAAGCGGATGTTACCTACCTCTCCGATAGTAGGGAAGGTCGCTACACGGGGGACAACAACCCCTTCGCCGCCCTTTCGAGTTCGGCTACGGAGGAGGAGCGTAGCGAACTTGAGGAGAAAGAACGCCTCCTACGCACCCAGCTGCTAGCCGTGGTCCAAAAATGAAAGGAAAATAAAAAGAAAGAGGCAGAGCAGGCATCAGCCGCTCGACAACAAAAACAACAACAACCAAAACAGCCGCAGAAGAAGCAGCAGCAACAACAACAGCCACAGCAGCAGAAACAGCAGCAGCAACAACAACAGCCGCAGCAATAAAAACATAAGCTACAGAAGCAGCAGCAACAACAACAACCGCAGCAGCAGAAACAGCAGCAACAACAACAGCCGCAGCAATAACAACCGGTATAGGTAATTTTCAAGTTAAATGTTTAGGCCAAAAATGCTATGCTATTCAGTGCAAGACACTGGAACAGCCTAAAAAGCCTATTGAAAGAGTCAACGACGGAGTTTTTCTCCTTCACTCAAAAGGCCGACAGGTTGCAAACGATGCTCCTCAAGGGCGTGGAGTCGATCACAGATCCCGAGGAAATCCTCTCAGAGCTCAAAGAGTTCGAGAGTGACGACCTCAAATTCGTGGGGGTTAAGCCATTCTACACGGTAAGCTCCCGAAGGGATAAGCACCCTTCTTCGTGGTGCATCTCACACCCAGCAGCAAGCTGGAGAGGCTAAGAACTATTAATTCCTTAGCATCCCAGTCTGTCACATGGGAAAAATTAAAGAGGAGCGGAAACATTTTGCAATGTATGCGCTGCCAAAGGTTCGGGCACGCCGCGTCGAACTGCGAAATGCAGCCTCGAAGCGTTAAGTGCGCAAAGAACCACAAAAACGAGGAATGTGACTTTGGGAAAGACAAGGTAGCGGACAGAGAGAAGACTCGAGTGTGTCTTGTGTCGGAACCGAGGACACCCTGCAAACTATAGGGGATGTCCTAAGTTCCAGAACATCAAGAAAGAAAACCTGGGCCGTAAGCAAAAGGTCCTCGGGTCGCTTCCAAACACCAGCCGTCACAGCCAAGTTGACCTACGCCCAAATGACGGCAGGTTCGGGAAAGGCGGTACGAAAGCCCGTGGCTGTTCCTTCAACCTGAGTGCCTATCTCTAAGCCACCGGAGGCCGAGGTGGATGTCTGTTCGATCTTTCCCGCAATCCAAGGGTAGATTGGGCAGCTCCAAAAACAGATCCTTGAGACGGCGATCCGAGTAGATAGTATCTGCTCGCTTCTGCCGGGGCCTAGCACACATAAGCTCATGATGGGTACGCTGGTAGAGAGGCCCTTGAAGATACTTTCGGTGAATGTAAATTCACTGATAAGGATGGAGCGACGAGCCGTACTCTTCAAACTGTTGCAGGACGAAAGTCCCGATGTACTCCTGGTTAGCGAAACGAGGCTAAACCAGAAGCACAAAATCCGGCACAGTTCTTACAGAATAATTAGACGAGACCGACACAACGCTACTCAAGGCGGGGGAGTTGCGATCTTCATAACAAATAATATAAAACATAAAATTATATATAGCGGTGAAGTGCGGATTTCCGTGCAGGGACGGGTTAAGAATATCCCTGCAGCGATACCTCTCGCTTGGGCAATTTAGAAAACACCAAGGTGAGCCTAGGGACGCATATACTTTAAACTGCCCTACAAGTGTACATGCAAATCAGTGGGTTGATACGACTGGAGATCACCGGTGTTGTAAGAGTAACATCAAACAAAAAAATCTGGAGCATGCCCGTGTCACAAAAAAAAAAAAAAAAAAGGCAGACCGAAAAACAATTGGTGCAAATAAATGCAAAAACACCAGCATCTGATTGGCCTTAGCGATGAAGTAATCCCAAACCGGGAAGCCTGCCGCTACTTTCTGAGGTCAAACCGGCGGACCCCACAAGCGGACCAGTTGGAATGCAGTTAAGTGGGAAGGTTACGGTCCTACACTTCTGACCATAACAACGCCGGAAAAAGGAAAATAAGAAGAAGCGGTGAAGTGCAGAGGTTCCAGGTGCTAGAAGTCTGCATTGTGTGCATTCCTCTCCGTAATGGACAGAAAATGTACATTTTAGCGGCCTATGCACCTGAAGCACCTCAACCCAATATCTTTATCGCAGAGCTCGAGACACTCTTTCGATCCCTGTGCTTGAACTCGTTAGAAAACTTCTACATTTTGGCTGGCGATTTAAATGTAAAATATAGTGATTAGGGAAAGAATATTCCCAACATTAGGGAGAGCCTACTAAGTCACTGGTGGGTTCTTCGAACATTGAATATAGAGTCAAGTTGCTTGCAACGGATAGGCCGTCGTATCCAAGGAGCGGCTCCTATCTGGATCTCATGCTGATAGACTCTCGATTGAGACTGGCAGACACGAACGAATGGTCTATTAACTGTCTACGGACCATTGTATACGACAGTGACTATTGCGGACTATGTGCCGTGATCACAGTACCTGACGAGTGCGCGGAGATGGCAGAGTATATCCAAACGCACCCCTATGATTACAGTAGGGCGCTTTGGCCTCGCTTTGCCAATTCCCTGACGAGAGCGCTGACTTCCAGCGCCCCCTTCCCACCGGCTAATAGGAACCTGTCAAACAACGAGATTGACAGGTACCTGAAACAAATTGACGATATCATTAAACAGTCAATGAACAGTACGATACCACGCCAACGACACCACTTTACTACAAAGGTATACCGAAACGCGACAATCGACGCACTGCACAGACAAAGAGTAGACTCCTGACAAGACTCAAACTCTTGTACAGGCGGTTTACCGACAGACAAAACTCGGAGGTCACTACACTGAAGTCACTGATTAAAAATCTCCAACAGTTAATCAGAGAGAATTACAGAATATCTGTAAGTTTGCATTGGAACAACAGAATTCGTGCTGTAAAATCCAACAGCGCGAGTATGTTCCCGCAAATAAATAAAATATTTCGGAGAAACAATCAGAATGACATTCGGGATCTAAAGCTTCCGAAAACGTCAGACAATGAACGTTTGCTACGAACAGTTATCATCGATCCAGAGAGCGCCATCCTAGATGACGACTTCTTCGTGATCGAGGATCCTCAGGAGAAGGTGGCGACAGTGGGAGCTGTTTTCCAGGAAGTGTACAAGGTGAATGATAGTATTTGCCCCAACCATAACCTGGAGAACAGAGTCCTGCTGCATCACTTCTACCTTAGAAATGATCTCGATCACTGGCAATCCGAGAATCTTGGTTTTACCAGGTTCAATGAAGATTTCATGGCAAACAATGCTATGCCAATGAAGAGGCTAATACCCTGTTCATTTCGACCGGAGATCTCCAGATGATCTTTCAGTCATTAAAAAAGAAAAAATCCGCGGGTATCGACGGTATATCCAATAATGTGCTTAGGCACCTTCCACCAGTGGCTGTATTGAGTTAGACCATCCTGTTCAACAAAGCACTGAATAATGCATATTATCCAGTGCACTGGAAAACAGCGGTGATGCAACCAACCCCGAAGAAGGGTAAGGACACCTCTAACCCGGCAAATCTCCGGTCGATAAGTCTCCTTCCGAGTATCAGCCAGATCTTCGAGAAGGTGGTCCATAGGGCCCCGTCTAAATGGGTCGAGGACAATAAAATTATCCCGGATAACCAATTGGGTTTCATAGCGGGGCATGGCACTATTCATTCCGCGTCGAAACTCGTATCGGATATCCAATGGAACAAATGCAAGAGCCAATGCACGGGTGCCTGCTTGATTGACTTGGAAAAAGCCTTCGACACCGTATGGCTAGAAGGTTTTTATTACAAGCTCAGTTGGCTGGGAATAAGTAAACCACTGCTATAAATGATTTTTTACATGTTAACAGGAAGAAAGTTCGCTGTGAAAATTCCCAACGTAACTTCTACATTTGAAATCAAAAACGGACTGCAACAGGGTACGGTAAATTCGCCGATCCTTTTCAGCATTTACCTGAGTAATCTACTTAGTTCTCGTCACCACTCAATAGCGTACGCAGACGACCTAATCGCGTACGGATCAGGTCCAACGATCGACGTCATTGTCACTCTCTTGCACCGTGTTTTTGAAAAAATTCAGCAGTATTGTGATGACTGGAAGTTGAAAATCAACTTCCAGAAATCAGAATCTATATTGTTGAGAACGCCTTTGCCTAGGGCCTCTCGGGACACTAGAAAAAATTGGCGCAGGTTCTCTATCTTTGGGCCAGACGGGCGCCCACTGGCGAAACAAAGTGTAGTCAGATACCTTGGGATCTGGCTAGACCAGTATCTATATTTTGACAAACATGTAGATGCTGCTCTGGCAAGGGCTCGGGGCGCTTTCTCTATAACAAGATGGCTGTTTCATAGCAGCCAACTTGATTCTAGGGTGAAGGTAATCTGCTACATGGCCTTAATCAGGCCCATGGGTGCCTATGGATGTCCCGTCTGGTTCAATGTGAGAGCCAGCTTAATGGAAAGGATTCGGGTGTTTGAGAGACAATGTCTCAGGACGTGTCTGGGGACACCCGAATCTGAGTACACGAAATTTTACCCGAACGAGGTCCTATACAATATTGCCAGGATTGTACGGTTGGATAATTTCCTGATCAAACTCATTTGAAGCCACGTTGCAAGAGCAATGACTTCGGTCAATAGCCTGATCTTCGGGGCCTGATCTAAATCGTTGGGGTAGTAGATTTATATCACGAGAGAGTGCGCCTTAATGGCTTTGTACCGCCAGAAGCATTCCTCTATTTAGATCGATGTGGGCTGACCCAGGATAGATTGGCGGTGCCGCTAGTCTTCCACGTGGGTCGCAATTCCGTGGAACGGCGATTTCCCTACGGATCCGATGTCGCGCTCCGTGAGCCCGAGCGCTTCAGGCTCTGTAGATCGGTCTCACGCCGGGATCGAAGAGACGTAGTCCGCCAGCATCAACGCTTTTGGTGGCTGGAGAGGACCCCACTTCACTAGGTGCAGACTCTTTAAGGCAAAGCCTGCCAAACACCGATAGCAAGCTTACATAGGCTGGGGTAGGGTAAGGTAGGGTAGGGTAGGGTAGGGTAGGGTAGGCATTAGTAGGGTAGTATAGGACAAAAAAAAAAAAAACAATGAAAACAAAAACAAAACAAAAATAATATTGTATAATTTATTAAAATTAAACAAAAAAGATACATATAGGTATATTAAACATTTATTATGTATATGATTTTATATATAGTTGTCGAAAGACATAGGTTTAAGTTGTACTGTTTGTTTTAGAGTGTCCGCCTAGGGCCAGTAAGATATTTATATTTCTAAGGATAACTAAACTAGTTTTAAGCATTTTTGTCTAGCGTAAGATAATTATAAGCAAAATCGAATAGAAATTAATCTAAAATTGAAAAAAAATTGAATAGGAATACTATGTATCAGAATGAATTCTATGATGCAGATTACGAAGAAACTTATAACAGTGAACAGCAGCATTTTCCTAAACTATCTTGTCCTACGCCGATTGGAATTTTAAAAAATACTGATGCTGCTAAAAATTATGATATCACCATTAAGGCTATCAAAACGTAAATATACCATTTTTTCTCAAATCTATTGGTGGTACAGATTTGATTTTCTATGTCATTTAGATATGAGAAAAGGAATCTTAACAAATGATAGAGGGAAGGAATGTTGCTATATAATTACTGCAGAGTAGTTATTAATCTTTCATTTAAAAATGATACCCGATCACACTTATCCTTGTTTTTTATAAGATTAGTAGGAGACGTCTGTTTAGTTCAGAAATGAGCCAGCCATAGACTCATAAATATAAGGCATAGTATAAATATAAAAACATAGAGTAGAACGCGTAGGTCTAATAATGTACAACGAGAATATAAAACATTATACATATGTACATTATACATTCAACATTTCCTTTTGCAGATAAGCGATGGGATAATATATACGAATAGATGGAACTTCATAATAGTTACAATATTTCATCATAATAAATAATTCAATAATTCTGGTTGCGTAGAGAAAAGGTAAACGGTTTTGTTTTTTTACTAATTAAAAATGGAATGAGCAAATTTGTCAGGAGGCTTTACTTGTCTTCCATACCGAGTTGTAACAAAATCGTTATTTTTTGATGATTTTGGAGAACGTATAGTTTCTTTTTGAGTACTCGATATTTCCTCCGATGATTGATTATCTGTCTTAACACTGTTATTCTCCTCAGCGTTAACATCAATAGGAGATTCAATGAAGACCAATCTCGATCAAGGTTCTCGACATCTGGGTACAACTGTACGCAGATATCATTCTGAACTTAAAGCTTTCTTGTAGAGTATGCGCTTACCTTCATTCAATGGTTTAAGAGATTTTGTGCCTTGATTATAATATGATTCAATTCTCTTTTGCTGTTCCCTCACAAGCTTCTCATGTTTCTTTATATCAACTAACTAATTGACTTAAACGTATCTTGAATAACCAGAATCTTTGTCTGCAATTTGCGCAACATTAGCAGCTCTGACGAAAAATTCATATTTCCTTTTTAGTTTGTTTTCCTTTAAGTTGTTCGACTTTCTAGAGGAACTCGAAGCCAAGAAACAATCACTGACCCTTCCTTATCTTTCCTTTTCTGAGCTGAGCTACTAAAGCAAATATGCGAACTTCGGATACCAGGCGACCTCCGATTTCACTCCAGCCTTCCTGCAGCGTCTCGGGCTCCCCTGTAGGAGACCGTTCGTTCCCGAGTACACGTGGGACCGAAATTTCTCAATTAAAAATTACTAAAGAGAATGACGCCTCTCAAATGCCATCGCCCTCTAGGGCCTGTAAACCCTGAGCGGCACAGCAAATAACAGCAACGTCTGATCAGGTCAGAGACACTTTAAGGCGACCATTAAGTAGGCAAAAACTAGAGATGAAATTTTAGTACACGTACACGCAAAATATGCCCCTGCCACTAAGGGCCCGGAGCCGAAACGGGTTTGTTCCAGCGACAACACCCCGCTGAACCCTCCCACCAAACGCATGAGAGTACGCAATCCGCAAGCCAACAAGGTTGCTGGAAAACAAGACTCCGGGTCTCCCCAATAATCTTCAAAAAGCTGTGATTAACACCTCAATTTAACAGCAAGGTAAGGTAATGTGTCGGGTTGGCTCGCTTTGTGTGTGCCGACGCAAGCACAACCGATTGGATGAGGTCCAACTTCACGGCTGTAAAAAAAAAAAACGGAAAATGTACAGAATTGCAGTCTTGCAAAGCATGTCAGATAAAGAAAAAGACTCTCTGCATCCGGTCCGAGTAATCAGCGACAGGTCCCTGGACCGGCTGCTAAAACTAAAATGGATAGTGGTTAATCATTTTTAATGACGTCAAAATCATTATAAGAAGCCACGAAAAGGTGTCAGTAGAACCTTCACCGGTCGCGACATCAACTATTGGCGGCCCAAAAACTACCACGATGCCACAGGTGGCAACCACAGTAACAAAACGTTCCTCCACCAAACTCGGGGAATCTTCGATAAGAAGAATCGGTGGATCGTTGGATCACTTCCATCGGATAGGAAACTTCCGGCGTGGAATTTAGAAGCCACACAGCAGATGAGTGAGGTGCGTGTACTGCAGGGTAGCCTGCATCATGCCAAGGTACCTCGGACACATTTAGCCTGCGTTTCTACCGCGACAAAAATCTCTTGGGGTCATACAAGAACCACAGTTTCTAAGAGTTAAGATTATGGGGCTACAAAATAAATTAATTTACGCTACTGAAGAATCTCCTATTAGGCACACATGTTCCATCGGTTCTAGTATACAGCCCCAGGTAAAAACGGTGTCTTTCCTGCTTTCTTCCAAAGAGGCTTAGACATCATTCTAACACCACTGATGGCTCTCTTTACGTCCTGTTTCAACTTGGGGTACATTCCTCAAATCTGGGGAGAATTCAACATTGCCTTCCACCCTATTATTGGAAAATCAAGTGAACAGCCTAAATCCTATCGCCGTATCAGGCTAACATCTTTTCTACTAAAAACAATGAAAAAACTCGTAGAGCTTCATATTAGAGGTATATTAGAAAATCAAATGCCTCTGTATCCAAATCAATATGCATACCGCAAAGAAAGATCTACTGAGAATGCGCTGTATCACTTTATAGTACATATAGAAAATAGTTTCAGACACAAGGAGATCGCAATTCGCGCCTTCCTCAATATTGAGGGGGCATTTGATAATAATGGCTACAACTCAATCACTATCAAAGCACTATCCCGGAGAGGTGTAGACCACCTCACTAACCATTGGGCTAGAGCGATGCTTGAGAGCCATGTTATATCAGCTACATCCGGAGAGATATCTTTGACAGAATCGACAGCTAAAGTGTGTCCAAAAGGTGGGTTCCCTTCGCCACTTCTCAGGTCGATAGTCAATCGACGACCTACTCTAGAAGTTAGCTAACCTCGGTTATGAAGTCAACGGATACACCGTTGACCTTGTAATAATTGTTTCAGATAAAAGCGAAATTTTTGCCTGTGAACGCGTACAACTTGCGCTACCATTTATCTTTGGCTGGTGTAGCAGAGAGGGTTTATCGATAAGCCCAAACAAGACAACCTTAGTCCCGCTTACAAAAACGAGGAAAATATTATACGAGTACAACCCTGCTCTGTGTCCCTAAACGGTACAAATATTGGATATTCAGAAGAAGTCAAGTATCTAGTTGTTGAACTGGAACTCCAACATCATAAGCAAACTTGCGATGGGGGACTGAAACCTAAGGTAATCTATTGGTTATATACCGCGATAACAAAACCTATCAACACTTGTGCGCCTGCTGTATGTTGAACAGTGTAAATAAGTTGTGAAGTGTAGATAAACTGACAGAAGAAATCTGTTAGTCAGTCTCAACCGTGCTGTTATTTTAATTGTCACGTAGTGTGCCTTCGCCCAGCAGCTCATCAGTCGTAATTTGGATTAATAAAGTGACAGACGTTCATGTCAGTTGAGGTAACTAAAAACATTACAAACAGAAAACTACAATAGTTAAACTTCAACGCCTTCAGAGGGTAGAATGTCTCGACATTACAGGCGCCGTGCCAACCTGCCCGACGGCAGTCCAAGAGGCTCTGGTCGGAATTACTCCACTTTTAATTAAAGAGATTGCTATTCGTAGTGCAATCAGACTCCTCCGCTCGGAAATGGACCAGCCATGTAGACCATTCGGTCACATGTCTATTCTACAACACCATCCTGAGCGGGATATGATTATCACAGTTTCGGACGCATTATCACACAGGTTCTTTGACAAAAGATTTGAGATACTGATCCCAAAAAGCAGAGCTTGGGAAAGCGGCGATCGCTTGCCAAATGTCAATGGCTTCAGATGGTACACAGATGGTTGCAAAATGGATTCCGGTGTTGGCACTGGCATGAACCAAATCGGCCCTTGGAGCTGGTCCTAGTGTTCACCAGCCGAACTATCTCCGTTATAGCGTGCGTCCACCTAAACTTACTGGCATGAGAGGTCTAACGATCAATATACTTTCTCAATGCGTTGGGCTCGTAACTCGAACTCAAAATCCGTCAAGAAATGCAACGATGCCCTGCAGGAAATAAGGTAAAACTCTGGTGGGTGCCAGGTCACAAAGGCATAAAAGGCAGTGAAATCGCCGACCAATTCGCTAGGAAATGTTCTAGTGAAAGTACAATGTACCGAACCTTTCTGCGGAATCCCCATATCAAAGATCATTTTTTTCTTAGACGAGTGGGAAAAATCGCAACACCTGTACTTTTGGAACAGCGTTCAAGGACCCAGAGAATCAAAGTCATAAGGCCCCTGAACAAATACTATTAATATTCTTAAATATAATAGAGTCGATATCAGAGGACTGATCAGTTACCTTTTGAGACACTGTAGTCTGAGATATCATCTTAACAAAATCGTCTGAAACTGAGTGTCGATTCTGTCTAGAGAACGTGGAAATCATACGAGTGTCCTGCCGTCTGCCATTTTAGGATACTCAGAGAAACGAGGGACATCATCCGCTTTATTAAGAAAGCAGGGAAACTCCTCGTCTAATTAGTTAATTAGCGCAATGTTCTAAGCTATCTGTTAGCATTAGCCCCCAATTAAAATAAAAAATAAAAAAAAATAAAAATAAAAAACCCAAAAAGGAATGAAAATATGCTTAGATAAAGTGAAAGATATTATAAGTCTGCAATATTTTTTTGGGGGCTCAGGATACTATAGGCGTTTCGTTGAGGAGTATGCCTCGCTAATATCTGCGTGGAGAAAATGAGAACATAAATGCGAATCAATCGAAGAACGTGAGGGTCGAACTAAGTTCAGAAGCACTACAGGCCTTTAATATACAGGGTGTCCCACGAGCAGTGTGCCAAAAAGCTAGAGCGTGTAGGTCTGGTCAAGACAAGAAAAAAATCGTATGGGAGGGGGGGGTCTATTCCCCCCCTTTTAGCCGGGAGGGGCAATTTTCTAAAAAATTGACTTCACTTGGAAAAAAAATTATTAAAAATCAACAGTTACATCCACAATGACGTCATATACTTTTTTGTAAAGCCAGAAATATCTTCTTTCATCTTGTTTCTAAACGAAACTGTTTTAAGGAATAGTTTTTGAGAAATTAATTTTCAAACTCAAAATTTTGAAAAAAAAATGAAAAAAAAAAATTTCGAACTATTTTTTTTCAAAATTGTATGTAATTAAGTACTAATTTTTTGTCAAAAATTCAATTCTCTTATTAGTTTTTAGTTAAAAACAGAAAACCGGATGCAAAAATGTTTTGTAGTTTTTGAGAAATTAAAAAAAAACCCGACCCATTTTTTTCTAAGAAAAACCTTTTTTTTTGGTTTTAACGCGGCTGGACTTGTAGGCAAATTAATGTATGAGACATTGACATCTTTCTTATTATTTTTAAAAAATTTGGAGTTTTATTATAATCAATTTTCAATATGATCCCCATTTTTTAGAAGGCAAAGATTATATCTCCTTCTAATGGCTGCACATAAGTCAAACAATTTGACTCCAGCGACTTCAATCCGTGCTTTCAGTCGTTCCAAAGATACTATTTCCACTTCGTAAACATAATTCTTCATGAATCCCCACACATAAAAATCTAGAGGAGTTAAATCTGGTGATCTAGGTGGCCATGCCGTGGGGCCCTTTCTTCCGATCCAACGGTCACTAAAATGATCATCCAGCCAGTTTCTAACCCGTAAGCTGTAGTGTGCTGGTGCTCCATCTTGCTGGTAGATTAAATTATCTGCTATGGCCAAAGGAACGTTGTCCATCAAATCGGGCAAAAGGTCTCGTAGGAACTCCAAGTATGATTCTCCATTAATAACGGCATTCAAAAACCGGGGCCCGATTACAGTTTGTCCAACAATACCAAGCCAAACATTTCAGCTAAAGCGGTGTTGTGATTTATTTTGTTTTTTGTTGTGTAGATTGGTGCTACTCCAATGATGCAAATTGTGGAAGTTAGTAACCCCATCTCTGGTAAACTGTGCTTCATCCGTCCAGAATATCCTTCCAAAATTGTTTCGTTCAGTTTCATTTCGAAGCAGTAATGATCGACAAAATTCTGCTCTCAAAAACTTGTCGTTTGAGGTGAGTTCCTGAACTGTCCTAAAATGGTACGGGTGTAAGTTTTCGGTATGAAGCACTCTCCGTACTCTAGATTTGGGCACTCCAAGCATAATAGCTATTATCCTTGTACTAAGGGAGGGATTACGTCAGACCAAATCCAAAAATTGCGGTTTTATTGTCTTAAGGTCCTAGCCGGTTGAACCCATTGGCGGCGGGCGGACCCAGACGAAATTGGCAGGTCAGTTTTCAGGCGTTATCAATGAAAAAAAAGGATTAATCCAGGGTTATTCCAATACTGTGTCAGTTTATTGAATCCTCATAAAACTCCAAATTTTTTTAAAAATAATGAAAAAGATGTTAATGTTTCATACATTAATTTGCCTACAAGTCCAGCCGCGTTAAAACCAAAAAAAAAGATTTTTCTTAGAAAAAAATGTTTCGGGTTTTTTTTTAATTTCTCGAAAACTACAAAACATTTTTGCATCCGGTTTTCTGTTTTTAACTAAAAACTAATAAGAGAATTGAATTTTGGACAAAAAATTAGTACTTAATTACATACAATTTTGAAAAAAAATAGTTCGAAATTTTTTTTTTTTCATTTTTTTTCGAAATTTTGAGTTTGAAAATTAATTTCTCAAAAACTATTCCTTAAAACAGCTTTGTTTAAAAACAAGATGAAAGAAGAGGTTTCTGCCTTTACAAAAAAGTATATCACGGCATTGTGGATGTAACTGTTGATTTTTAATATTTTTTTTTCCAAATTAAGTCAATTTTTTAGAAAATTGCCCCTCCCGGCTAAACGGGGGGGAATAGACCCCCCCCCCCCATACGATTTTTTTCTTGTCTTGACCAGACCTACACGCTCTAGCTTTTTGGCACACTGCTCGTGGGACACCCTGTATAGTAGTTAAAAGAATTTTAGCTTCAGAAGCTATAATATTGCTAGATCTGAACTAATAAAAACCATCCGACCTTACCACTGATGCGTGATGTGAGCAATGTATTATCCCAAAGTGGCAGACTCATAATAATTATGATTTCAAGAACTTTATTCCCGGCTAACTGCAAACGAAAGAGAGCCTTGTGCTACAGTTTGGGCTTTGTTAAAGCTGCGTTAAAGCTGGGGAGTGTTTATGAAAGTATATTACTTCCTGTAGCTAAGTATATACAGCCACGAACTACCGCCCAACTGACTTAATCCATACAATCCCCCCAGTATTAGAAAATGAGATAAGAAACAAATTAACTGATACAATCCCACCAGTATTAGAAAATGAGATAATAAACAAGCTAACCATCCAAAAATGTATTTGCTTCGACTAATGAATGGAATAAGTCTATCAAACTGTTTGTAGAAAAAAGTATTCAAAACCACCTTGGTACCAATATATACCACAATTAACAAATCCATAAAAGTAATCTTAAAGAGAAAAATGTTTTTTTTTTTTTTTTTTATACTATTTTGATTTCATATTATTAGCTGTTTGAGCAAGTGGAAAATCGCAGATACTTAATTTTTCAGTTCAGTTCGCCAAACCGCAGTATAGACTTTATATTAATCTATGTAAAACATCTTGACCACTTCCAAAGTTTTCTTGAAAATTCTGAGAGAATATTCATTTTTAAAATTGAAAATTACAAAAAAGGATTTTGCAATAAGGACATGTAGGGATGTCTTGTTTTATTTGAATGTATTCCCGCCCGGCTTCTTACGGTGGCACGGGTACAAGTTCATCGGTAATTTATGGTTATATCATTTAATTTTGACTGTCTAACCAACGTCGATTTTTAAAAAGTACAAAGCAAGGCAACTTTTTGAGGATGCATTTTCACCTTTGAACCTGTTTTGGGCTGGAGTCGTTGGGCTGGTTTCGTGCGACTGGGGCTGGTTTTATACGACAATTTAGCTTGTTCATCCAACCCATTCATCAAAAAATGCGCCTCGTCGCTAAATATAAATTTTCGAACAAAAGTAGGGTTCTCTTCCAAACATTCCGAAACCCAGTTAGCGAACAAGCGACTTTACTTATGATATGTGAATGAGAGATGATCAAAAAATGCAGACGAAAGCATAACACCCGCAGTATAAGATCACTTCAAAATTCATACTCTACGTGTGCATTTCCAATATAACATCTTAATGGCATGGAATAAAATTACTGTAAAATTACAAACAACGCGACAAATTCAGTCGAATCTCTCGAATCACAAGACAACAACCCCCGGAGAGTAGTGAACGAACGTCTTCGACACAAGCCATCTGCACCCCGTATAGGTTGTGTGATAAACATCATAAGAGCGTCACTCTTGAACGTGCACGAATTATAACAAAAAAAAAAAAAAAATCATGAACTTTTAGCTCCTTTGTCAGTTGGATAGCTATGTAAGTTGCTATGGTGATTTGGCATCAGTAACTGCATAATAAACAATAGATTTGGCAGATGTCACCAAAACAACATGGCCGCCATAGGCTGCTTTATTGGTAATAAATGGACGTTACTTCAGATCGCAACAAATTTCATTTCTAAAGCCTGTACCAGCCATCACGCAACTACAGTCGAATGAAATGTTAGCATGAGGAACATTTAGATCATCGAAATGCAAGGAACAATACATACCTCTACTGTCTAAATTGTTGTAATATGGTGAAATAATATTCATAACTCTGACTATATTAGGTAGGTAACATATACATATACATGTACAAAGAAGACCCGCTCCAAACTTAAAATTTAAGTCAAGGAGTAAACTGGACTCAACGACTTAAAACGAGTCATTGAAGTACCTCCCAATCCAGGAGCTTCTGACCTCTCAATTGATGGCCTTTTTTTTGTTTAACTTTTATGCTTTCAATTCAGTATAAATAAATTAGTGGGTCATAAAAGATTTTCACATTGTAATAAGTTTTTATTTTTTTAACTTTGGGAATTTTTTTCTCGACAATGGCTGAGTATTGCACCTTATAACTTGGCGATATAAATACTCTTATTGAGTACGTATTACACTCAAAAACTCTTCTCGATTTGAATACCCCACACCTTTGCCATCTACTTGTGAGTAAATTCCAACGAATTCATTGGTTCTATTATTCGAGGCTGAGTTACACCACTCTGAATAAATAGAACCCTATAAGCTGAGACAAGGGTCGTCTCCGGGTCGGGGAAGGAAGTCTAGCATAACTACCGCAGTACGTCTCTCAACTCTCTGCCGCGTTTTGTGATGTCCGGAAACCGCAGAAAACGCTGAACAGGCAGCCAAGTGCAAATGAGGGATGGAAAATAAACCCAAAGGGTGGAGATAGGTCAAGAAGAGCACGAAATAACAAAAAAAAACGTAGTTAATTCAATAAATAAAAATAATTTATTTCAAAGAAAATAAGTAGGCAAAAATGGGTAATTCAAGGACAGGAACTCTAACGACAGTGGGGGACCCGACCGTCTAAAAGAATATCCAACAATGGAAGTACATACATGACATGGACATGCATACTTATTTTTAATTTTTTTTTATTATTTATTAATAAAGGGTTTTCCAATGGGGACTTGACAGCTTTGAATTTAATTTGTGAACGCACCCTTTCACTAATCATCAAACTGTCATTGCCAATTTATTCACTAAACTTAACATTTTCATCGCGGTAAAGTACACGAACAAGCAACGTCTGCAAATTATAAAAATTGTGACCGCAACTTTAAGAGCGTTAACTCCAATTTTCGGTCGTAATTCTCGCCCTAGTAGACAGGCAATAACAAGCTTAGTGCAAAAATTTCAGTCTACATATTCGTTGTGTGATGTTGCCGTGTCAGTGAGATAACGGGTTGGTCGAAGTGTCGAAAATATCGCTGCCGTTCAGGCGTCCGTAGCAAACGATCCAAATCAGTCAATTCCACGGCGTTCTCAAGAATTGGGCATCGCTCAGACAACATTATGGCGTATTTTGCGTAAGGATCAGTTTCGACAACCCCCATCGTGTGCAGTCGCTGTGATATTTAGCTCCCAACATTAATTGTCTCTTGTCAATTTTTTGCTCACTGCGAAAATTATTACGTGAAATTCTTTCTCGCCACTTCCCATTTTCCGTCGCCAGTTGCATTATTTACTGACCCACTTCAAAATCCGTACGCGAGTGACCCTTCTGCCCCGTTTCCTAATTTCTGTTATTACTGCAAAATACCCAAATATGAATCATTGCGATTTAGCCCACTGTGCCACCGACAACGAAAATGCTGATCGAGTTATATGCCGAGGTATTTGCGGCAAATCGTTCCATCTCCCCTGCATCGGGCTTGCTAAAAGATCCATCACGTTTTAAAGAATTTTCGGAGTATTTCTTCTTCTATTGTGAAGAATGCAAAAAGATATACATCGGGGAGGGATGTCCTGTTCGCTATCAAATGTAATAATGATAATATAAACTGCCTTCAACAACAACAACCTAGTGTTAAAAAACTTATCGGCGAAGTTCGACCTAATTCCTAAATGTGTTGAAGACCTAAACAACCTTGTGGAATGCTCGATCCTTTCCAAACTCAACTCTCTCCTAATACCCGCAGCGCCGAACTAAAGCGTGACTTGGTTTCCACTCTCAACACGCACCTTAACCCTGTTCTGTTCAAGAAAATAAACGAAAACCTAAATTCCCCCCGAACCGATATTGACCTACATTTCAGTCACTCATCGAAAAAAAGTATATCTCCCCCATATCAACCTGACCCTCTGCTTGAAGCTATGGCTAACAAATTGAACGATGTTAGCAGTGAGCTTACCTCTACTAGGTTCACCTTAAGTGACCTAGTCGAAGAATTAAGAACAGCGGCTCACAAAATTGACGACATCCACTTCCCCGGCCAGTATCATAATAATCCGTCATTTGGTAACGCCTCTTTACGCGACGAACTACTTGAAGCCAATCTTTCCACCCCTTTAATTCGTGCCTCCCCACCACCACCAACAACATAATCTGTCTACACCCAAACAAACCATCTCCTTGAAGTAGAAGAGTCAGCCGAGGAAACCAGTATCGACCGCTTTGGCCAAATATGGAGTATACGAGAATGGAATCAGCGCCTCCAAAGGCTTCGCAGTAGCAACGAGGACACCACTACTTTTTTGGTTGAAGGACGGGACCCAATCGCTAAGGAACAATGGATAAAAAAATTTACGAAGCACTACAAAATCCCAATACTCAGCTGCCAAATGCTTCAATATTTCGGACCGAACAAACTAAAGCTTTCCATCGCAATGAAATATGCTTGGCTATTTCTCAATTCCGGCCGCCCACTCACTCTCGGTAGAACAACATTTACCAAATGGAATGAAAAGTTTGATTCCCATCCTAAATCTACTACTAAGCCTAAACATAAACTTAGTAATAAGAACAATAATATAAGTAAAAAGCACTCTAAGCCCCCATCCAACCCCCACGATAACTGGAGCAACAAAACCGAACTCTTCCCAATTTTTAACCACCCATCAATTTCCCATTTACAGTCTTCTCCCTCAGTACCACCAAAACCTCAAAGCCAACGGGTCAGCTTTAATCTGAACCCAACTAGTTCTTCTGCCAATACAACCGTATCACCTTCAACCCTAGCACACGACCCGGATCCAAACTCATTCCCAAATTTCGACCTGAAGTCTGGAGCTAAGTATCCTAACTTTCGAAGCTCCCACATCCTTAATCCTTTACACCCGCCCTATCTAACACCTCTGCTACAGCCAGATCCTCATCTCTCTCACCATCTTCAAAGCTATTTCCTTCAACATCAGTCCCCTCCAAATCTTTCGTTGATCCCCTACTGCCACTCTCAGTCAAACTTACTCAGCAATCTATTGACCCCAACGAATCTCGATATGCACTCTCCAGGTTAAGAGACAAAAAAATCTATGAGAACATTCGACTCTTCTTGGCTTATCTTCATGACAAATCAATCTCGGTTTGCTATGAAGGTAAAACAAACACCAGCGTAATGGTCTCAATTCAACAAGAAGGTCTCCCCACCGATTTCACTACCCTCAAGAAGCTTTTCATTAAATATCACGAGTTTTTCAATATCTCACCCAAAAAAGGATCAAACGATCTTGATACCTTCAGACAATATATACACTCAAAGCGCATATCGCACCTTCAGCGTAGCAAAGCTGCCCATGATAGGTTTTTTCGGTCCTAAAAATCTCACCATCCCTGCCACTCCAACGCCCCCCGAAAACCTTCCTCTTACCTTTTATTATCAGAATGTAAGAGGTCTGCGCTCTAAACCTCAGGCAGTCCTGCAGCAATCTCATGCGTTACCTTTTGAAATCTTTGCCTTAACCGAAACGAACCTAATCCCTAGTATAAACAACCTTGAGCTATTCCCATAAAACTTTAACGTTTACCGCGATTATGTTAACCGACCTACTGATGGTTGTCCATGCCGCGGTGTTCTTCCAGCTGTCCGAAACTCAATTGACTCCTCTCTCATAGCAACTTCATCTTCGCCATGTCTCGACTTTGTTTCCATTAAGATTGTATTACCCCGGATATCGCTCTACGTCATCTGCTTTTACATTTTGCCATCACAACCTACTGAAACATATAACTTGGCCATTGATACAATCTATAATTTAATTGAATTACGAGATCCCCAAGACGAGATCCTAGTTCTCGGTGACTTCAACCTTCCTCACCTTAAATGGATCCCTTCAGACGACCAATCGTTTATATGCCTCTAATCCCACTGCAGCCAAAGAATGCCTCCTCTCTGACCGCCTAGCTGATTCCAGCCTTAACCAAGTTAGTGGCATTTTGAATTACGTGGGCAGACAACTCGACCCCATTTTCAAAAATGACCCCTTCAACTCCTCAGTTTCAGCTTCTCCGCTGTCGACAACTACCACCCTCCCCTTCTTCTCTCGTTCTTTCACAACTCCCCTATACAGAACTTTTCCCCCACTGTTCGATTCTTTCACGATGTTCACAAAGCCAACTTCCGTCAAATCAATGAATATCTCAATAATGCCCCTTTTAATTTCAACAACCTTACCGTAAATGATGCCATATCTATATTCTACAAAGAAATATTTAATTCCCTTTATGTACCCTTTTCTCGACATAAAACCTCCTCCACCTCCCCTCCATGGTATAATCGCAGGCTCCGTTCTTTGAGAAACAAACGGAACAAGCTCTGGACAACTTTCCTTCGTACTCAATCTCCAAATGACTTCTCGAACTATTTCGGTACTTACCTGCATTTTGTAGAGCTTTATAAATCTCTCTATCAACACTACTTAGTTGAGATGCAAACCAACCTTATAAATAATCCCAAGTCCTTCTTTCAATTCGTTAATCACAAAAGAAAATCTGATGGCTACCCAAACTCACTCTCATTCAATAATGATACTTCCAATGATCCTCATTACATCGCCAACCTTTTTGCCACATTTTTCAATCAATCTTTTACTCGTGATTCCTTTGCACCCGATCATACCTATTTCAACTGTTTACCAAACTTCTCCTTTGGACCATTTCTCCCTCGTAGTGTCGACCCCGTTATCATCGAAGAAAGATTAAAGCAACTTAACGATGAATTCACCCCTGGCCCCGACGGCCTTCCAACTATATTTTTAAAAAAATGTTTCTCCTCCTTTTCTCTACCTCTCTCAAAAATCTTCAGCCTATCCCTTTCCCAAGGTGAATTTCCCCGGATATGGAAAACCTCTATAACAATAACCTTTATAACACCTATACACAAAAAGGGTCCGAAGAATGACATTAACAACTACCGTCCCATTGTCAAACTGTCTCATATACCCGAAATTTTCGAAAGTATTTTGTATGATAACTTAAGTTTTCAATGCAAGTCTTTAATCTCCCCCAGACAGCACGGCTTCCTTAAAGGCAGGTCTACAACCACAAACCTTATTGAATTCGTTTCCTTCACCCTTTCAGCCTTAGAAAATGGCAAAGAAGTCGATGTTATCTCAACTGACTTCAGTAAGGCCTTCGATAAAATTTCAGACAGCTTAATACTCTTCAAACTGTCTTCTCTTGGCTTTGAGCCCATCTTATTAAAGTGGATTTCCCCTTACCTGGAAAATCGCAACTACAACGTTCGCTTTAGATCTGCCCTCTCTAGCCCCTTCCTCCGGTGTCCCCCAAGTCAGTCATTTAGGCCCGCTTCTTTTTATCCTCACCATTAACGATATTGAAATGGTTATCAAACATTCCCACATCTCTCAATATGCCGACGATGCTAAATTCTTTAAGATCATTTCCTCAGAACATGACTCTTCCCTTATTCAATCGGACCTCAACAGCTTTTCCACCTGGTGCTCCAAGAACTGCCTCGACCTTAACATTTCAAAGTGTCAATCTATTACTTTCTCCTGCAAACGTAACAAACCTCCTCCCCGCCTCTACTTTCTCCATAATCAACCCCTTTCTACAGTTCAGGTGATCCATGATCTTGGTGTATTATGCGACCAGGAACTTAATTTCCTTGCACATATCAGCGATACAATTCTTAAGGCCAATTCTGCACTCGGCTCCGTGAAACGATGGTTTAAAGAATTTTCCAATCCCTACGTCACTCGGTCTCTTTACATAACCTTTTTCGCCCTATTCTCGAATACGCGTGTGGTCTCCTTACTATCATTCACACATTTCCAGAATTGAGAGTTCCAACGTCGTTTTCTCCGTTTTGCTCTTCGCGGCTTACCCTGGGACAATCCTCTAATCTTACCCCCCTATCAAGACCGCCTAAAACTTATTAACTTGAACTCGCTGGAAGAACGAAGAAGGATATCCGACATCCTTTTTATCCACCGACTCCTCTCAGGTACCATCGACTGCGCGTCCCTTTATAACTCTATCTTTTTTAACACTAACCCTCGTAATACACGAAATCCACGTCTCTTCTATGTACCCACCTCTCGTACCTCCTATGGCTCCAATGAACCTAACTCCCTGTAACTGTTTCGACTTTAACATCAGCACTCCTTGTCTAAAACTCCGTCTCAATCGCCATCTTTCTTAGTTTCCTAGATTGTAAGTTAAATTAAGTATGTAGCTTGAATTAAGCACAATAAAATGGAGGTATTGCCCCCACCAAAAACCAAAATCAAATTACACCCATACAAGATCAAGCTGACTCAAGAATTGAAGCCGATGGACCATTTGAAGCGACGTACGTTCTTCGATTGGGCTCTGGAGAAGATGCGCCAAGATGAATTTCATCGCAAAATCATCTTCAGTGACGAAGCTCATTTTTGGCTCGATGGGTTCGTAAATAAGCAAAATATGCGTTATTGGTCGGGTGAAAATTCACATGTGCTTCATGAATCACCACTTCATCCACAAAAAATAACTGTTTGGTGCGGTTTGCATGCCGGCGGCGTTATTGGGCCATATTTTTTCGTCGACGATAACGATCGTCCCGTTACTGTGAATGGCCAGTGTTTTGCGTCATGATTACCGATTATTTTTGGCCCGAATTGGAAGATATGGACGACATGTGATTTCAACAGTATGATGCCACACAGCACACGTTACAATCGATTTATTGAAGAGTAAGTTTGATGAGCGTGTTATCTCAAGAAATGGGCCAGTCGATTGGCCGCCTCGTTCGTGCGATTTAACGCCTCTAGACTATTTTCTTTGGGGTTACGTTAAGTCATTGGTTTATGCCAACAAGCCGACGACGTTGGAAAAGCTCAGAGCCAACATTGAACGCGAAATAGCGGCCGTTTCGGCCGAAATGTGTGGCCGAGTCATCGAAAATTGGGTCCAAACAATCGACCACTGCAAACGTGCTCGTGGTGGCCATATGAACGAAGTCGAGGTCCATTCATAAATGTTTTGATTGTACTTCAAACCGATAATAAAGTTTTTGAAATATCTCAAATGGTTTGCGTTTTATTTTAAAAAAAAAGTTGTCAAGTCCTTTTTGGGAAAACCTATATTTGTTTCGAATTTGGGTCTTCAGTGTTGTTGATTGAACATCTCTTATTGCTTGCGAAAGCTGTTTTAATATCGGAATAACTTGTGGAGTGAAGTTATTTTCTTGTTCTATAGATCTGAGATCATACCTAATGTCATCTATGGTTTGTAGTTCCCTTCCAAACATAAGATATGATGCTGTATAAAACGTGCTTTGGCATTTGGCGGTATTCATAGCAAACTTTAAGCGGGTAAGCTAAAGGCCCATGTTGTATGATTGTTGCCCACCAGGATTGCGAGTTGTGACATCAGATCTCTGTCCTTTCTTCCTACCGGATTGACTTCGGGGTGATACACAGGAGTCAAAGTTTGTTGAATTTCAATATAGTCAGCTAGTTGTTGTATTAACGAGAATATGAGGCCCAATGTCTGTCCAAAGATACCTTGGCATAGCGTAACAAAAGAAGACTTCTTGGAGCGAGGTCCACTCATTGCTTGCTAGGTCTTCAGCTATCAGGATCCATTGATATCCATCCTTGGTAATAGGTAATGGTCCAAATAGGTACAACTTCGAAACCTTGATTATTTGATACGGTTTGGAGTAGGCCATATGGTTTCATATTGCTTTGTCTCTCATTCTAGGCCAATAGTATCGAGATGTGATTAGACTGCTCAACGCCATAATGACCTGAAGTGGCATTATCTTGATAACGTAACTTCAATTTTCATTTCTAATTGTGTAACTTTGTCTGCCTTCAAGATTTTGCAATATTTATTGAATTTTTTATTTTTTTTTGTTTTTTGTTGTATTTTTAATTGCACTTTATTTAATAACTTGCCTGCTTAGTTTAGACTGCTTTCCTTCAGGCAGTATTCTTTTTTAAAATTCTCCTTTTAGTGCCATGCTCTGTACGATGGTATGATTTTATTGGCCCTTATACATAGTAGGAATGAAAGACGAAGTCCTGAGCGATAGGTTACAATTAGATTCCAGTCTCATTCTAAAGAAGGCTGTAACATCATTCAGGCGGTTAAAGGAATTAAATCGTCAGAAAAATCTTTCTTCAACTTCGCCTGCAGTAGTGAATAATGTTAGACGTTTCGAGAATAAATCAAAACATTTCAGTTTTCGGGGCTAACTTTTGGAATTACTTTTGCTCCTGAATATTTCCAAAAGATAATGTCAAAGTTGCTGTAGGGAGCTAAAAATGCTATAGTACATGTTTACGATATCCTTATTTGGGCTAAAAATATGCAGGAACTTGAAAAGTTGGTAGATGTGGTGCTTATAAAATTAAGGAGGGGTTACACTTAGCGGACACAAATCAGAGTTCGGTAAAACGGATATACATTCCCTAGGACACATTATTTCAGAAGGGTCGATAAAGGTTGATAGATAAAAAACATTTTTTTTTCATATTGCATATATATCAAGATATATATTTTCTGGCAGAGAAAAATTATGCAAATATAGAAAAAAATACAAAAATGAATGTAAATATGATAAATAAACTTAACCAACTTCTTCTTCTTTTCCTTTTTCCGGCGTTGTTATGGTCAGAAGTGTACGACCATAACCTTCCCACTATTGGTCCGCCGGTTTGACCTCAGAAAGTAGCGGCAGGCTTCCCGGTTTGAGATTACTTCATCGCTGAGGCCAATCAAATGCTGGTGTTTTTGCATTTGTTTGCACCAATTGTTTTTCGGCCTGCCTTTTTTTCTTTTTTTGTGACACGGGCATGCTCCAGATTTTTTTTGTTTGATCTTACTCTAACAACACCGGTGATCTCCAGTCGTGTCAACCCACTGATTTGTATGTACACTTGTGGGGCAGTTTAATTGTGGTATATGTGTCCCTAGGCTCATCTTGGTGTTTTCTAAATTGCCTGGATGTGATTTTTGTTTACCTTTGTTTTAGTCGCCTTTTACGACAAGCGAGAGGTATCGCTTCAGGGATATTCTTAACCCGTCCCTGCACGGATAAAATAAACTTAATCAACTAATAGGAGCTATTGGTGGAATTAAAAATTTTACTTCTTATAATAATTTTAGTTTGACAGTATTGGCAATTGCATGAGCATGCGACTAACTTAAAATGTATTTGATGCGCAGAAATGTTACTGTACACACGGATCACAGACCCCTTTTACAAACTATGAAAACTAAAAACTTAAATGATCTCACTCCAAGGTTGCAACGCATTCGTATGTGAATGATGACGTATGACTACTTAATAAATTACATCCCCGGTAAAAATCTAATTACACCTGATAATCTTTCGAGAATGCCCATTGATTCAGAAGAATTGGAGGAGGAAATACAACCTTATATAAATCAGATATTCTTACAAAATATTTATGCCAAGTACGAGAATATCATTCGAGTCATTCAATCACAAATATTGGATAAGGATTGATTGATTAAAAAAATATTTGAGGACTGAATGGCTAGAAAAAAAAAATGAACGTCCGGCATTAAAGACTATTATTCTCTTAGAAACGAACTCAGCGTTATTGGTGATTTACTATTAAGAGGCAACAGAATGGTTATTCTAGAGAATTTAATGATGTTAAAAAATTACAGGCAGGACATTTAGGTATAATTAAGACGAGAATTAATGCTAGTAGAACCAGGTGGACAGGAATTTTAAAAGCCATTGAGCTTAAGGTGAAGAGATGCTCAGCGTTTGTCCAGAACTCAAGAAATAAACAAGAGCCGTTAGTCGCATCAAATTTGCCGGATTACATATTGCACAAAAATGCTATGCATTTATTTAAATTAGAAAATAAATGCTATATTGTTATAATTGATTTTTATTCCAGATACTTTGAAATTAGAAAGTTGGTTGTGAAAAAAGTATGCAAAGTTACGTTCAGCCGACATGGAGTACCGCGAAGTATTTTCACCGATAGCGGGACACAATTCCAGAACCTCGACTCATCACCTTTCGACGCTTTGCAAAGGAATGGTCTTTCAAAATTTTCTCGAGCAGCCCTCAATTTCGTCAGGCGAATAGAGCTACGGAAGCGGCTGCGAAGGTAGCTAAGAATATAATGAAGTAAAATCCAGAAAACGTCCAGCTATTATTACTAGCATACCAAAATACATCACTTTTTAATCTACTATATCCGGCAAAACTACTTTTTGGGACGGAGACTACGTGACAACCTTCGGGGTGTAAATTTAACTAAGAAACCAGATTTTCGGAACCTGGAAAAGAGGAATAAATTTATAGAAACAAATTTAGATCAAATTACGATAGACGACGCGGAACAAAAAGCTGATAGCATTAAAGTTAGGAGAGTTTGGCTGGGTAACCGATCTCAGGAGACATGGGAAAATGATTAAAAAAGTACAGCCTTATTTAGTCAAAACGGATAAGCAAGTTATCCGCAGAAATAGATTTCATTTGATTTTAGCTCCTTACTTAAAATCTTTTCAGATAAAATCCCCTGCTGAGGTCTACTTGGAACCTGACGTTAATTTACCAACATCTACGTTCATTTACCAACATCTACCAAGGAGACATCTGCGGACTCTACAAAAAACTGTGAAGATTCCTGCTCGTTCATGTTCCAGTGATGCTTTTATATCTAGATTCGGGAAAAATGGTTATTATTTCAATATTTGAAATTAAACATTTTTAATTGATTTCTTTTGATTAACTTAATCTGCCTATTCATTTGGAAAACATAATATTTCAAGTATTAAGACTTAAATTTTACATGAAATCAATAACTCAGTACAAATTGTATTTAAATTTAATTCTAAAACAAACAAAAAAACAAATTCGGAATTTAAATTAATTAATGAGATATTAAATATTAATTTTATGTAAACCTTTAATATCTAAAGATAGATATTACATTTGTAACACTTTCAACCAGGTAAACTACTATGATTGTTATACGAGGGTTGCCTTTTAAGTTTTTACAATTGAACAATAGGTGGCGTTAATGAGTGAGTGAGCAACACTGTATTTGTGAACATTGACGTTGGTTATTGTGAAGCCAGTGGCAATTTAGAAACTGACTGAGTAAGTTGTTGATAGTCAACGTTTAAAAGAAGCAAGTTTGTGCAAAAATGGAAATCACCCGTGAAGGCTTACGTTGGATGATTTTTTTATGATTTTAAAAAAGGCCTTACTCAACAACAATGCATAGAATTGCTTCGTGCAGCTTTTGGTAATGAAGCACCATCAGAGAAGACTGTTTCCAATTGGTTTGCAGAATTTCGTCATGGTCGTACGTCCGTCAGTGATGAATGTCGAGAAGGTCGGCCAAAATCGGTTGTCATTCCGAGAAACATCGATGCTGTGCGCAACATGATTAAAGAAGATCGGCACGTGACTTACACACAGATAGAGGCGTCTCTTAGGATATCGCAGAGTGCAATACAATCGATTTTGTATGAACATTCAGGTGTGAGAAAGATATGTTCCAGACGGATTCTGCATAATTTGACCGAAGCGCAAGAAAAGGGTCGTGTTGATTGGTGACATGTTGAAAAGATTCGACCAAGGACGTTCAAAATCCGTATACTACATTGTTACAGGAGACGAAACTTGGATATATTCGTATGATCCTGAAAGAAGACAACAGTCTACTGTTTGGGTGCTTAACGGTGAACCCAATTCCACTAAAGTTGTTCGTTTTTATGTTTCTATGATATCAGCTTCAGAGTGGAAAAAAATGTTCCCGGAATTGGTTTGAGCGTGTGCAAAAATATATAGACCTTAAAGGCGAATATTTTGAAAAGCAATAAAACACTTTGGTTCGAACTTGTTCGTTTCTGTTTCACTTTTTGTAAAAACTTAAAAGGCAACCCTCGTACAATTATTTAACCTAATAGAAAGCCAGAACAGCACTAGAACATGCTCGACTAAGCCTTGAACACTCAGCATCTTCATTAACAACTTATCAAAAAAAATTAAATCCAGGGAATAAACATGACTTGAGAGAACAAGTAATCCTATATATGGTTATAAATATGGTCGAATATTAGTTTCATTGAATTTTTATTTAACGATTTAAAAAGAACATAACCATTCCCTTCAAATATATCAACCCTTGAATTTTGAATTTATTTTCTAACCTTTCTTTGACTACGTTTTTAACTAAAACCCTCTGCCCCATCTGGTACTCTGGAATGTTAGGTTATTTCGCTTCAAGCTTATCAAGCTAATCAAACATTGTCTTTTCATTAAATTCTTCAGTTAAACTTGGTGCGTGAAGTTTATATTAATCATTTCTCTGACTTTAAAGTATTATATCAGTCGAAAATATAGTCTCTCGATAGCCGCTTTTACTTTCAATATTGACTTCTAGTTCAATGCTTAATTATCATCGTTCTGTAGAGCTCGCCATTGACGGTGACCGCCTCACCAACGTCGTTTTTGAAAATGTACAAACCAATGACGCCGCCGTCCCAAAATCCACACCAATCGCAAATTTTTCGAATATGCATTGTCACTTGGTTAACCTCGTGTGGGTTGGTGTTGTCATATATGGCAATTTAACTTGTTAACATATCTATTCATCCAAAAATGCGCCTCATCGCTAAAGATGAATTTTCGGCCAAAATTGGGGTCCCCTTCCAAACGCTCCGAAGCCCAGCCGGCGAATAAACCCCGTTGTCTATGCCCAAGTCCTGATATAAAATTTGCCAAGTTGAAGTCTGCGAAAGGCTGAGGTCTTATGCACGCCGAGAAATCGAATGCCGATATTCTCAAACGATATTGCGTTCCTCGGTGGAACGTACGAATTTTGGCTGATTGATGACCAAACCGACTTAATTAAAATGACTCGAAAGCACATCGCAAGAGCTATGACTAACGACAGCAACCTAATCTCCGGACTTACTACCCGAATTATAAAAACCACGAGAGCACACTCCAATCGTACTTTATTACTCCAGAAGCATTTCTCCATATAGATCCCGAAAAGTTAGTGAAAAATAGAGATAGTATCCTCGTACGTTGACAGTACTAAAAAGCCCATGTGTTATAACACCGCAGTAATAGACGCCGATTTTTATTTGTCGTCGGGTGCAAACGCTTCCTAGAGCGGTGTGCTACTCACTCCTTAGTTTGTAAATTAGATTAGGGCTGCCTAGGGGATCTTTTAGAGGCTGTTAGCGTCTTCAGAATTAACCGAGGCCTATTAGCCTTGGTGATATCTCGGATAGATACAGTGAGCGAGGTGGCGAAGTTGAGTTGATAGAAGATGCAAGAAGAATATATTTAGATTTAGAATATAGTTAGACTTAGAATGCCCAAAATGGGCCGATAACACATATTAAGTATTAAGTTAGATTTAAACATTTTCCTCTAGTAAATAAGAATAGAAAGAAAAAAACGCCGTCGCGCAGTGGGTAATGTATCGGTCTCTGACGCACGATGAGCGTGTTCGGAACCCGATAACACCAACGCCATCGAATGTTTAATTTTCATTTCGCGACTTTTCTCCTCGGCGGGGTACTGGCAAAACCCCGTAGGACACTCGCCTTGAAAAAGCTTTCGGCATTAAACTGTAGGTCCCGTTGTCACTTTGGTGAAAAACAAATCGCACACAACATGAGTGAATCAGAAAAGCTTGGTTCTGGCTCTTCATGAGCTGTAACGCCATCTAATTATAATAATAAATAGAAAATTATATACGAGTATATGTATAATAATATATGAATATATAGTTATATAAAATGCTAATTTTTCTTAGCCTTAATTGTTCATTTATTTAAATTGTTTGTTGATGACATCAACATAGTACAAAGTTAATTTGTATTGCTTAGGTTAAGAATTTGTTATTTTTGCTGGTTTGAATTTTGCTAGCCGGAATATTGAAAAGTTATTAGTTAAAATTGGTACTAGAACAAAATATGTACGTAAACGTTCGTACTCCAGTACGCAAAAGACATGAGTGAAATCGAAAAAATCGCATTGAATCAAATGGGAATCACGGAAGAAGTGCACAGATTATGGGCTTATTTCAAGAAAGATGGAGAATCTCGATTCTCTGTAGAGTACTTCACAAAGCGACTCGAACCGTTAGAATAGCACTGGACCAACTTCCAAATAAATAATGGGTATTTTAAGGATCTACGAAAGACAAATCATGACTATTTTATGAGGAAGTATTTTAGCCAATTTGAAACGAGGTATCTCGAAATTAAGGGTAGCTTCAAGGCAACTAACGCCAATGCCATTATCAAGCGATGCAGGCATTCAAGCGTCACGGTCAGCTCCTGCAAGACAAAGACCAAGTCAAGAGGCAGAAAAACAACAATCAACGAGCAACTCATCCGATCCAGAAAGAACTGAAATGTCAACTAATATCAAGGAGAGCCCAGCAAGATTCAAAAGGTTGTTTATGATTAAGAACAACTCTATACGCATTATTGACAACTTGTAGTTGACCTAAAACGCAGTTTACCTGACATTTAAATTGGATCAAATTAAAGAACACTGGACAAAGTTAATGACAATGGACGACGAAATCATGTAATCATTGGAAGAAGCTAATTACGAGCAGGAATACGTGTCCAATAATGAGTTCCTCGAGTTAACGCAAATATATCGAAATGTTTATATTTAAATTAAAGAAGTAGAACAACGACAACAATAACAAGTGGCAATAACCGCACGAGCTGAAACGCATCGTGAAATCAAACTTCCAACCATAAGCATACCATCATTTAGCGACAAGTATGAAGAGTGGACATCATTTTTGCAACTGTTTGTTCGATTAGTTCACGAGAACGGCTCTTTAAGCGATGTTGAACGGATTCAATATTTAAAAAGCAATCTAAAAGAAGAAGCAGCAAGGATTGTTAACCATTTGGCACTGACATCAAGTAATTATGCAGGAACTATAGAACTATTAACTAAGTGGTCTTAAAGTCGAGCAGAATTGGTCAACAATTACATTCAAAAATTTCTTATCTTGAAACCAATTCGACTTGAAAATGGAAATGTCAAAGGATTTATCTTGTACAGCATGAAAAGGTAGAGGTAGATTCCGAGTATTAGAAGGCATCCGCGAATTCAATCGTTGACACCAGTCGCAAGCGCTAAGGGTAACAGGTACAAAAAACCATTTGACTACAGTCACACAGTCGAAATGCGTTGTGTGCGGCGAATCTCATCAACTGTATAACTGCAAAAGGATTTTAAGTATGAAGACGAAAACCCGATTGGATGCGGTCTAAAAGTCGAAACTGTGTGTTTTATGGCGAGGGAATGTTTGACGAAGAAGGGTTGCAAAATATGTGCACAACAGCATAATTCCTTATTCCATTTCCCTAGAGGTGAAGGTACTACAGTCCCGGTAATAGGAAGTCATCATCAACAGGAATCGCTACCGCATGTTATAGCAAGAGGATGGTATTACTAGCTACAGCCATATTGAACATATGCGCTGGAGGACAAGGTAGGCTCTTGCGAGCTCTGATTGATCAAGGGTCCCAATCATGTTTCATGACAGCGAAGTTAGCCCGTCAATTAAAGTATGAGTCAAAAATCAATGGAATCAGCGGCCATGCTAAAAAATTATCGCAGCATGCCGCTTCACCATTGAGTCAATTCGCGATGAAAATGTCAGCTCTAGTAATCCCAGTTCACATAAAGACTGCCGCCACAACAACTAACACCCAAACCAGTGGACATACATCCCAATTGGCAGATCCATAGTACGAACAACCGAAGGAGTTTGAATTACTGACTGCATCAGATATGTTTCCGCAATTTTTGACGAATGGATTAGTCAGTGGCCCAGCCAACACTCCAATGGCACAAAACACAAGGTATGGCTGGATATTATCGGGACCAGTCAGCTGGACTCCTACTCCAATAAAGCAGACACATGATGGCATACTCATATCAGTGTGGGCAGTGCAGATGAAGGTTTGAAGAAATTTTGTGAATTCGAGGAAGTTCCAAGTGCAAGGAACAATTTTTGGTTTTGGATGATTCACGAAAATGGCATTAAAGCGATTTTTTATGTTGGAACAAAGTGAGAGTCTTCGGAATGAATATTCCAATTTCATGAGGGACTATGTTAAACTGGGACACATGGAGGAGTTGGGAGGGGATTATATTGGAAAAACATCCACATCATGCAGTGAGAAAAAATGACAGCACTATAGGTACTACCAAATTAAGAGTGGTATTTGACGCTACCTTGAAGACGACATCTGGAGAATCACTAAACAGCCCACAATTAAAAAGGGTTTGTTTTTCCTTGCTACTTCGATTTCTGTCGACCAGGAGGATCGAAATTTACAATATATCTTTTGGAGAGGAAACTCCAAGGATCCGATCAAGGAATACGTTCTCAAAACCGTTACATATGGCACATAAGCCGCACCGTACTTGGCAATTAAAACTCTATGTCAGCTAGCTGAAGATGAAAGGCAAGAGTATAAACGGGCAAGCAAAACATTGCTTGAAGGATTCGACGTTGTCTGGGAGATGCAATTTCTTTGAGAGAATTTCAAGACCTGCAAAGGGAATTCACGAAACAACTTCGCAAAGGTGGATCAAACAAACCAGCATTCATAAAGGCATTGCCAAAAGAAGTAACCGAATTTGAGCCAGACTTTAATTTTAATACTGATACAACGTTTGAAATTTTGTGAATAAAATGGTGCCCAAGCACTGACGAATTCCAATTTAAGGTCAATTTTTCGTCATTCAGCACAAAGGATACCAAACGAACAATACTGAGTGACGCTGGCAAAATCTTTTATTCTTTCGGTTTGTTGTCGTCAATAACTCTCAAGGCAAAGATCCTAATTTAAAAGCTCTGGCTTCTGGGCGTCGAATGGGACGAGGATGCCCCATTGAAGATTAAAAATGAATGGAATAAATTCAAGACAAGGCTATCAGCACTTCAAAAAGTATGAATTCCTCAAATTCCTACATGGATTTGCAGATGAATCAGATGCGGTGGTATATCAGAAGGTTACTTATCGCGGTTCAACTACAATAAGCCTCATTGCATTCAAAACAAGGGTGGCGCCTGTAAAGCTAGTTTCATTGGCAAGATTGGAATAACGCGCAGCAGCACTATTTACGAAACTAATAAAGTACATCAGAGAGCAATTAGAAATCAATTATACCAAGGTTTTCGCATGGTCCGAATCTACCATAATATTGAACTGGTTAAAACACATCCAGTGAACACATTTGTTGCCAACCGAGTATCCTATGTGCAACAACATTTTAAGGGACAATAAAAGTTTATGCCCGGAAGAAAGAATCCTACTGTCATACCGTCTAGAGGATCATTTGGAGATACCCTAGCTGAAAATTTAACATGGTAGACAGGTCCAGGATGGTTGAAGAAGGGTCGAAAATGTCACGCTTATCTAGTGATGCATCCCAGCAATCCTTCACACAAGGTCGACATTTATCTTTTTTTTTCACTTTTTTCAACGCGTAAGTGCATACTGTCTGCGGTCTACTTTCTGGCAGGTTGACTATTAAAGAATTACTGGAAGCAGAAGGAGCGCTTGTAAAGGGTGCTCAACGAAATTTTTTTGAAGATATAAGGAGTCTTATTGCAAATAAAGCACTCAAATCGAAAGCAAGATATCATCACTGAATCCGATCATCGAAGCGAATTTCGAACTTTTATTTTCTCTAATTCTAAATTCTTAAATAAATAGAATGGATGAAAACTTTTACTATACTCATGCGAAAAAATAACTATTATTTTCTAATTTCATTAACATAAATACGAAAAACTATTTCTTACCCTTTCTCTCTCATCTCATTTCCACTCATCTCTGAAATATATCCGAAAATCTTTAAAGATGTACTCCCCTTTGCCTTCTCTCTGAATTTGGCTTTATTTCGCAAGCAATGTTCGGCGTTATTTCACTTTGTCATTGAGAAATAACGCCGAATTCCAAAATTCGGCGCTATTTCGCTTTCATAAAGTGAAATAAGGCCGAATTTGAGAATTCGGCGTTATTTCACGGCACCAAAATTAACATACGAAGAGATGAATACCATCCCGGTGCAAATAGAAGGATGCATGAACTCAAGACCACTCTGTCTGTTAACAGACAATATTGCAGATCTGGATGCATTAACACCGGGTCATTTCATTATTAGATCGCCATTAATAGCACAACAGCATTATGTCACTCTAGATATAGCAGAGGGCAGCTTAAAAAGGTAGAAGTTAATTCAAAAATGTAAGCAAGATATTTGCAAACGTTGGTACGAAGAATACATAAAAAAGGTGCAGCAGCGATACAAGTGGAAGCAACCCGCAAAGAATTTGGAGCCTGGTGCTGTTGCAAAACGAGCTTCTGACACCAACGAAATGGGCTCTAGGGAGAATAATTGAAGTGCAAAGCGGAATTGATGGTCTTATCAGAGTGGTATTCAAGCTGCCAATAGCCAAAGTGTGCGTGCTGTCAAACGAAGAAAATATCATGAAGTCTGACAATAACATATTGCATCCCTTGAATCATCCACCTAGCCGGCCCGAAAGGAATCTGAGTGATCCGATCAATACCTGATTCGTAGTAATAATTTTGAGATCGATTGGACAACAACGCCAGAGGAGGCAAAATGTTGATGACATCAATAAAGTACAAATTTATTTTATATTGCTTAGGTTATTTTTGCTTTTGTTTGCTTTTGTCGATGACATCATATCAACAAAAGTACACATTTATTGTTTCAAGGCGTTAGCTAGCAATGTTCGTGATTTCTATTGTGCTGATTGTCATGATTAGGTAAACAATTTTTTACTATAAATTACACACAGTCTTTAGTACAAACGGAAATTTTCAATCAATAAAAATTTAAATCCTTTGTTTTTATTTTTTTTTTAATCCATTTTTTATTCATAGTTTCTTAGATCTACTTTATCCTAGACAAACATGTTTAAAACTAGCCTAACCATCCTTACAAGTTTAAATATCTTACTGGCCCTAGGCGGATACTCTAAAACAATAGTACAACTTAAGCCTATGGCTATCGACAACTATATACATATAAACTTAGAATTAACATTATTTTAGCTAACTTAAGCTAAGAAATATTTTTTTATCAAAAACTTTGCATATGGCATAAAAAAACTTAGTATATTTCCATCTTTATCTCGATTGGCCTTAACCCATTTTCGGTAATGTCCAACCCTCTCTAGAAGAGAACTAAGGTGTCGCTTAGCATATTAGCATCCTTGGTAGAGCAGCGAAATGTCCCCATCTGATGAGTTTAGCAGGGAGATAAAGCATATGTCTGTAGATACACTGCCGCTTCATGGATTTCGACACGACACTGTTTTAACGCGGCTAGTTAATAATAATAATTGGTACCATTAAAGGACACCCTTCTCTTTAAAAGTTTCTGCATTTCCTAGCAGATAAATATACTTTTGGAAAATTGACACACGAAATCATAGTGGTTTGAACAGAACAGAGATAACTATAGAATATTACCTTCTAACTAGGGTCATAGAAAATAGTTTCCCAGTGGAAGAGTGCAGAGGAATAACCAAGAATTAGTGAAATCGAATATTTTAGTATTGATAGAGAGTCCCAACATACTCCAAAAAAAAATTGGAAACTCCGATCAAGGTATTGATCTTCTATACTACCTATAATTTTAAGTAGTAGTGAGGAAGTTTTTAGTTTCTTTGAGGTGTGCTATAGTGCTACAGAAATGATAACAAATGTATGTGCCACCAAAGTTCTAATAAATAAGGAAAGAACAAATTGGAAAACACTAAAGGACGAACTTCAGAGAACCTGACAGCAGTATGCATTTACAAAGAGAACTAATGAATACGTCTACGCAGAGAGTCAAAATTAAATTGCAAAAACACACGCAAAAGCAAATGGAATACATTAAATGAAATACTTTCTGTTCATAAGCGGATTATTAGAAAAATTATCCTCCTATGTAGTGACTCAGAAACCAAAGGACATAGCTGAAAGCGGAAGAAAGAAAGCGATTGAATTAATTTGGCACAAGTACAAATTAAGACTATACGTTTAGAAACCTGGCCAAATATAAACTTCAGGGAAAGTAAGTGTTTTAACTGCGATAAAATAGGAGGCCTAAACAGGATTTAACGAAACGAAAATAAAAACGCCCACACTCTAGTTCCAACTCCAAGTCAAAAAAAAAAAAAAAACAGGAAAATGAATATAAAATTAACATAAGAAGTGTTACGGAGTTTAAGGTTTTAAAGACTCCTTTGATTAATAAGAACATAAGAGCATTCTTCATCGATACAAAAGCAGAGGTATCTTGATATTTATTAAGTTTTCTTACAAGCGTAAAGATAGGAATAAGGGGGCGTTAAGTATTGCCAACGAGTAATACAAACATCAGCCTAAGCTTTTCATTACATGCGTAAGCTCGCGCTAACTAAATTTGTGGAAATTTGTTCGAAAATTGCGGTAGTTAACCCTCTAGTGCACTCATAGTGATAAAATAAATGCCGTTTTTCTTTTTCAGTTTAGAAAACCAAACGAGTAAAGCGAAAAAAAAAAATATACAATATATATATTAAATTAAGTATTAAAATATATTAAATTATTAATATATTAAATTCGCCATACATGTCTACTTGTGCAGTTAGCACTATTTCGAACGGAAAAAGGTGTGAAGTGTGGCAAAGATATACCACAATAAATTTAGTTTTTGTTTTTTTTTTTAATGTTTTGTTAATCAAAAACTAATATAAACATACACAAATATGGAATGAAGTATACAAAAAATTATAGATGTGTTGAAACAAAGCAATTCTTGGGCTAGACATAAATGAACTAAACATTTCTTGCAAATAATGTAAGACCTACATACATATATCGGCAATCAATTTGGCATATTTGTCTCGTTTTTTGCCTTTCCAAAATGTGGTCTGTTAAAACTAAACGGACGGAATTCAGTGTGAAATCTTCACGTCGCCCTATAGTTTTCTTTGTTAGACTAGTTGAGCAAACTGGGGTTCAAATGTGAAGAATTAGCACTTACTTTTCTGCGTTTTAGAGTGCTGTAGTGTAAAGCAGAACGTCCTCTTTTCAAAATCTTCCCACTTTTATTTAGGTGTTCTGCTACTGCCAATTTGTAGTCGAATAGAGGCTGCCACAAGATCCACGCATTGACCATACACATATCCAAAATGGGGAATAAAAATTGTAGATACAACTTTTCTGATCTTTTGATCGATACAGACCAATCATTTTTTTTTTTTTTTGATTGATTTTATTGATTTTTTATTGATTCATTCAAGACATTTACATAGTTTAAGTAGTTTAAGTTTAGCCTTACGGCCTTGTCTGCAGAAAACTGTCCCTACAACAATCTGGCCTGGAGAAAGCCAAATCACTGCTCGGAACATCTAAAGCCATCTAAACCTGGTGGTGGACAGACGAAGCCAAAGCAGTGATACACGGAAAGAAAATGGCTTTCCAAGCTTGGTCAAAGTGCTCTTCTTCTAATAGAGAGGAAAAAGCTCGCCGTGAAAAGGTACATATATAGATATTGCAAAGGTATCGCGAAGAAAAAGTGCGCCGAATTCAAAGCGAAAAGCATCGACGGCCTCTATCAGGAGTTGGAAGAAATATCGTCTTCCGAGTCTGACAGGAACTAAGCTACCTAGGAGCTTCGACAAAGCAATTTGAACAGAGGAGCAAATATCTTTAAGATAGCCGCCCAGAGAAGAAGAAATGCTTAAGAGATTCGTTTCCCAAAGTTTATTAACAATGCTGAAGGCCAACTCCTTGTGGAAGACGAAAAAATTCTCCACAGATGGCGACAGTATTGCGAGGAACATTAAATGAAATACTTTCTGTTCATAAGCGGATTATTAGAAAAATTATCCTCCTATGTAGTGACTCAGAAACCAAAGGACATAGCTGAAAGCGGAAGAAAGAAAGCGATTGAATTAATTTGGCACAAGTACAAATTAAGACTATACGTTTAGAAACCTGGCCAAATATAAACTTCAGGGAAAGTAAGTGTTTTAACTGCGATAAAATAGGAGGCCTAAACAGGATTTAACGAAACGAAAATAAAAACGCCCACACTCTAGTTCCAACTCCAAGTCAAAAAAAAAAAAAAAACAGGAAAATGAATATAAAATTAACATAAGAAGTGTTACGGAGTTTAAGGTTTTAAAGACTCCTTTGATTAATAAGAACATAAGAGCATTCTTCATCGATACAAAAGCAGAGGTATCTTGATATTTATTAAGTTTTCTTACAAGCGTAAAGATAGGAATAAGGGGGCGTTAAGTATTGCCAACGAGTAATACAAACATCAGCCTAAGCTTTTCATTACATGCGTAAGCTCGCGCTAACTAAATTTGTGGAAATTTGTTCGAAAATTGCGGTAGTTAACCCTCTAGTGCACTCATAGTGATAAAATAAATGCCGTTTTTCTTTTTCAGTTTAGAAAACCAAACGAGTAAAGCGAAAAAAAAAAATATACAATATATATATTAAATTAAGTATTAAAATATATTAAATTATTAATATATTAAATTCGCCATACATGTCTACTTGTGCAGTTAGCACTATTTCGAACGGAAAAAGGTGTGAAGTGTGGCAAAGATATACCACAATAAATTTAGTTTTTGTTTTTTTTTTTAATGTTTTGTTAATCAAAAACTAATATAAACATACACAAATATGGAATGAAGTATACAAAAAATTATAGATGTGTTGAAACAAAGCAATTCTTGGGCTAGACATAAATGAACTAAACATTTCTTGCAAATAATGTAAGACCTACATACATATATCGGCAATCAATTTGGCATATTTGTCTCGTTTTTTGCCTTTCCAAAATGTGGTCTGTTAAAACTAAACGGACGGAATTCAGTGTGAAATCTTCACGTCGCCCTATAGTTTTCTTTGTTAGACTAGTTGAGCAAACTGGGGTTCAAATGTGAAGAATTAGCACTTACTTTTCTGCGTTTTAGAGTGCTGTAGTGTAAAGCAGAACGTCCTCTTTTCAAAATCTTCCCACTTTTATTTAGGTGTTCTGCTACTGCCAATTTGTAGTCGAATAGAGGCTGCCACAAGATCCACGCATTGACCATACACATATCCAAAATGGGGAATAAAAATTGTAGATACAACTTTTCTGATCTTTTGATCGATACAGACCAATCATTTTTTTTTTTTTTGATTGATTTTATTGATTTTTTATTGATTCATTCAAGACATTTACATAGTTTAAGTAGTTTAAGTTTAGCCTTACGGCCTTGTCTGCAGAAAACTGTTTACAAAAATTGCGAAAATATTGAGTTCTTATATTTATAAACTGCTTTAAATAATTTTTTTTTTGTTGTATTTGAATTTAAATAAAAGTGTTTGGCTTTTTTCATTAAAGTTATTTTGGAAAGGTTTCTAAATTCTATAGGGAGCTTATTGAAATTTTTTGGGATTATTACGTCATATTTCCTGTGACCGTATTCATTCCAGTATCTCGCGATGTAATATCGACCTTGATGTCTTCTTCTAGTGTTGAATATTTGCTGGGTTGGGATTTTGTATGTATTGTCATTATAAAAGTTGGATATTATTTCTAGTTTGTGTAGTTGAGATAATGTTAGTGGTTTGATATCATTTCCGATTTGTTGTCTGTTGTAGTGTTGTCCTAATTTAGCCTGATATATATATAGCCAATATTTTGTAACTTAAGTTGTATATTTTCTAGTCCGTTAAGTTGCATTTCCCCATGCAAGAATACCGTATCTTAGATGAGAGTCGACCAGTCCAAAGTAACATTGCCATAAAACGTCTGCAGGGCAATAATATCTAAGATGAAATAAAGCGTATGCACTTTCAGTTTCATTGTAAGTGCCTTAATGTGGTAGCTCCATTTTAAATTATAGTCAATCATAACTCCCAGGTACTTGTGTATGGATACATTTTCAATTATATCTGAGCAGTTGTCATCTTTTTGCAAATAAATGTAGTTTCCCACTCTATCCAAACAATGATATTCATGAATTTTTATCTTTATTTTGTACTTTATGATGTGTGGTGGACGAATATGCATTACTTTTTTTTTTTTTTGCGTTGACAACTAGACCGTTATCGTGGCATCATGCAGTGATAGCGTCAAACTCTTGTTGCATTTTGGTCTCTGCTTTCTCAACGTTTCTATGACTTACTACAATAGTTCCATCATCTGCGTATGCATAGCCAGTACTTTGTCTAAGTATTGAAAGCGTGTCATTCGTGTATATTATATAAAGAAGTGGGCCTAACTTTGGTCCCTGTGGCACTCCGCATGTAGTTTTCTCTTCTTCACTATATTTCTCTTTGATTTTCACTTTATATTTCCTATCTTTTAAGTCTCTTTCTTAGAGACTTAAAAGAATATTAAATGACTTAAGGTATCCAAAGCTTTTTTAAAGTCAATAAATGGTACCACAATCTATTTGTAAACGGTTTATGCTTGTGTTCTTTCTAAATCCGAACTGATTCCCTTCCAGAATTTTATGTTTTTCCAGATAGGTATTGTTATGAGTTGGCACTTTTTCAGACGAGGTGGAAGAAAAACTTCCCAGAGAGAAAGGTCGACCTTACTTTTGTGTCCGGCGTGGAACGCCATTGGACAGACAGGGTGCCTATTTATATGGCACTCCTCTTTTACCTATTGCCGTTTTAAGGCAAGAGAATTAAAACTGCCGATGTTTGTTTGGCTGTCTAATTAATTCTAAATTTTATTGTGGCCTGCTCGGGCTTTTATATTTCGTCGTCCATTAACATTTTAAGTGTATACATAGAGACAATATATTATTACTATTCTAACTTATCCTAAAATCTACGGTGCTTCCTTTCTTCTTCCAATTTCGCTTCAATTCAAATTCTATTCAGTGTTATGGATTTGGCCTTGGCCAATTGGAGTAAGTTCTATTTGAATGGGCGTTACTTATCCCATATGAAACGTTTGTCATTTCATTGTTTTTATTTTTGTTTTGTTTTAGCTGCTTATGCTGCCGTATGTAGGTCATCAGGCAAATGCACTTGTAATTGCAAGCTCAGCATATTCGAAGTTGTTTTTATTTTTGTTTTGCTTTAGCTGCTTGTGCTGCCGTATGTAGGTCATCAGGCAAATGCACTTGTAATTGCAAGCTCAGCATATTCGAAGGCACTTGTTGTTAAGTGCAGTAATGCGGTTAATATGCGGTTACATAATGTGCGATCACATAACAGTATATAGCCTTGAATAAACCACTTCCTCAAGTATTTTATCTATGACTGAAAGAATAGATATTGGCCTATAGTTCTGTATCTCGTCTTTCTTACCACCTTTGTATATAGGACATACAATAGATGTTTTTAGCATGTTTGGCACTGACGATTGGTAAAGACTCATGTTTACTAGTTTCGCTATAATAGGAGATAGTATTTTAGCATTATTTTTAAGATCTTTTGGTCTTATGCCATCGATTCCTCTTTCAGAGAACTTAGCACGTTTTCTCTTTCCCTCACAGTAACTTCCTCCATAAATATTAATTGCTGCGTTCTGTTTGACGGGCCATAAAAGGTTCTGTAGTTGCATTCATGTACAATTTTGGCTATTTCTGACTTGAGTGTTTTTGCGAAACTATTTGCAAGATCTCCGAAGTGTTCTGTATTTGTAAAATTCTCTGATATAATTTCATCCAGATTGGTAGACTTCTTTCCTAGCATCTTGTTGACTAATTTCCAAGACTCTGTAGGATTTGACTTAAATTCGTTAAATTTTTGTTTATAGTATCTCAGTTTAGAGATAACCTAAAACAAAGGTAAACAAAAATCACATCTAGGCAATTTAGAAAACACCAAGGTGAGCCTAGGGACACATATACCACCATTAAACTGCCCCACAAGTGTGCATGCAAATCAGTGGGTTGATACGACTGGAGATCACCGGTGTTGTAAGAGTAAGATCAAACAAAAGAAAAAATTTGGAGCATGCCCGTGTCAAAAAAAGGAGGGAGAAGAAAGAAAACGGTCAAACCGTAGCATTATGGGAAAGAACCCTAAAAGGAAAAGCACTACCCCGCACTAATGGCCGTGATCCTGGGACGAGCAGCAATGCTCGGATCAGAGCTATAGGATTTCCGGGGTATAGCAAAGTAATGCAACGGCGTAAGCCACACTTAAGAGTCGCGAGTTGGAACGTTGGTGGTCGCAGCTATGGGCTTGAAAAAATGATGGTTAGAAGGCGAGTAGACATCCTGTGCATACAAGAGACGAAATGGTGAAACACCGGTAATCGGGCACGTTTCTTGGACGTTAAAACAGGCTTTCTACAAGATGTTTTACTATGGATTGGAACAAGGAAAAAACGGAATCGCCATCATCCTTGCGGCAGAGCTACTTGGCAACGACTTAACCATTTCAAAGTCCAGTGACCGTTTGATGACTATGGATTGGAACAAGGAAAAAACGGAATCGCCATCATCCTTGCGGCAGAGCTACTTGGCAACGACTTAACCATTTCAAAGTCCAGTGACCGTTTGATGGCTCTCAAATTGGTGATGCATGGTGAGGTGTGGAACATCGTAAGCGCATATGCCCCTCAAGTAGGATGCGAACAAAAAGAAAAAGATGCATTCTGTCTAGATTTCCACAACCTTGTCAAAATCATCCCGAAGGAATAGCTTTTGTTTGTTGGGGGAGATTTAAACGGACATGTCGGGAAGACAAGCCAAGACTATGAAGACTACCACGGAGGGCTGGGATACGGCACCAGGAACTCTTCAGGGGAAGATATCCTGAACATGTGCAAGTCGTACGGTCTTATAGTGCTAAATACCATGTTCAAACATGGCACCTGATCACTTACAGCAGCGCGGAAATGAAACTCAAATAGACTATCATTTGGTATCCAGTTTCATTAAGCCACGAGCTAAAGATTGCAAAGTGATCCTGGGAGACGTGATCGCCCCTCAACACCGTCTCCTCCTGACTGAATTTTTTATGGAGGCGAGTAAGAAGTCAAAGCAGTAAACGAAGGTGTCAGAGAGAATCAAGTGGTATAAGCTGGATAAAGGAAAAGGCGAAGCTTTTATTACAAACATGAAAAACTACCTCTTTTCCATTATCGATGAGGTCGGTAATGAGGAGTGCAGAGCACAAGACATGTGGGATTCCCTACAACAATCTGGCCTGGAGAAAGCCAAATCACTGCTCGGAACATCTAAAGCCATCTAAACCTGGTGGTGGACAGACGAAGCCAAAGCAGTGATACACGGAAAGAAAATGGCTTTCCAAGCTTGGTCAAAGTGCTCTTCTTCTAATAGAGAGGAAAAAGCTCGCCGTGAAAAGGTACATATATAGATATTGCAAAGGTATCGCGAAGAAAAAGTGCGCCGAATTCAAAGCGAAAAGCATCGACGGCCTCTATCAGGAGTTGGAAGAAATATCGTCTTCCGAGTCTGACAGGAACTAAGCTACCTAGGAGCTTCGACAAAGCAATTTGAACAGAGGAGCAAATATCTTTAAGATAGCCGCCCAGAGAAGAAGAAATGCTTAAGAGATTCGTTTCCCAAAGTTTATTAACAATGCTGAAGGCCAACTCCTTGTGGAAGACGAAAAAATTCTCCACAGATGGCGACAGTATTGCGAGGAACTTCTGAACGAACAGTTTCTCGGAGTGTTCTTTCCAAGAGCCGCCCCGAATCATGCCGAAATATCCGACATCACAGTCGAAGAAAGGGAAAGGAAAGGGTGATACGCGAAATTGTGATAACTACCGTTCTGTCAAGCTGATGTCGCACACCATGAAGATCGTTGAACGGGTATTAGATAGCCGACTGCGGAAAATAATACGACTATCTGATGACCAGTGCGGGTTTGTCTCGGGTAAATCAACAACAGATGCAATCCAAAGTATAAGGGTCATGATGGAAAAGCATCTTGATTCGTCAAAGGACTTGCATATGGTGTTGGTTGATTTCGAGAAGGCCTTTGACCGGCAGCCAAGAGATCTTTTATGGGTAGCGCTAAGACAAAAAGGAGTTCCAGAAACCTACGTGCGAGTGATCATGGACATGTACAAGAGAGCAACGATAAGAGTAAGATGCACCGTAGGAGTCACCGAAGAGTTCGCAATCAAAGTCGGTGTACACCAAGGTAGCGTCCTCAGCCCACTGCTCTTTATAACAGTCCTTGATTGCTTGCTTGAAGGAAAAGTGACGGACCCCAATGTGCACCAGCTATTCTTTGCTGACGATGGAGCCATTATAAGTGATGATCAGGCGTCCCTACAACGAGCACTTGATGTGTGGGTGGACATTTTTGAGGGACACCGGTATCGTATTAGTTCAAAGAAGACAGAGTATCCCAGCCTATTGCAGACATTTATTTGAGTGGAAGAGTGCTTCCCAAGTGTGAAAAGTTTAAATATCTGGGATCTATGATTAATAAAGAAGCAACTTGTGATGACGACATCAACCATCGCGCAAGCGTAGGGTGGATGAAGTGGCGGGAAAACTCCGCCATCTTCTGTGATCGAAAAATGCCCCCTAAGCTGAAAGGAAAGCTCTGCACTTCAGTTGTACGTCCGGCGCTCACATACGGTTCACAATGCTGGACAATGCACAAAAAGTATGAGAGCAAATTAACGGCAGCTGAGATGAAAATGCTTCGCATGATAGCGGGAGTAACAAAGCGTGACAGAATTAGAAGTTCAAAGATCCGAGGAAGCCTCCACGTAAAAGAAACCATCACAAGAAAGATAGATAGCGACCGACTCAGTTGGTATTGCCATGTTCAAAGGAGAGATCCTTTGAACCCCGTACAAAAGGCGTTATCAATCAACATTCCAATTTTAACACGCAAAAAAGGCAGGCCGAAAAACAATTGGTGCAAACAAATGCAAAAACACCAGCATTTGATTGGCCTCAGCGATGAAGTAATCTTAAACCGGGAAGCCTGCCGCTACTTTCTGAGGTCAAACCGGCGGATCCCACAAGCGGACCAGTACGAATGCAGTTAAGTGGGAAGGTTATGGTCCTACACTTCTGACCATAACGACGCCGAAAAAAAAAAGGAAAAGAAGAAGTATCTCAGTTTAGTGATATTTATCTTTCTGTTTATTTCGTTCTTACATATATCTTTTGAATTCTCTCTCGTAATTCTGGTTTCCTCTGTTGTTTTTAACACTTCTATATAGTCCATCTCTTGCAATACACGTGGTTCGCAGTTCGTTTGTCATCCATCCATATTCATTTTTTCTTGTCTTTTTTTGTTGAGATAGTTGAAGATTCAATGATTTTATTATTTTTTATTTTCATAGAAATCATTTACATTGGTGAAAACGTTAAGTTCTTCCCAATTGTATCTATCAATCTTTTGTGAAACCATGTGTCTCGAGATTAGCAGTTGATGATCTTTCTTTTTAGGCTCTACATTATCTTTAGATATTAGTGCACTATATATAGCGTAATGATCTGAAACATTTATTTCCGCTACTGCGGACTTAATCTCATCGTTTTGCGCTCATACTAAGCAGTGTTTAATTAGTGTTTTAGAATTTCTAATTCCAAGATCTACTCGTGTATCCGATAGTGTTGTATTTATTAGTCCTTTCAAGGATATCATGGATAAATAGTTACTTACACCAGAGCCATTTGTTTTCTTTATATTTTTATTCATATCTCCTACTACAATCAACTTCTTTTTCTTGTCTATTTTGTCCAGATTATCGCTTAATTCTTGAATGAAGTGATTGACATTTAAGCGGGGTGGTCTATATACGGACACTACAGTACATTCCAAATTTCTACGCTTGATATTAAGTACAATACTTTCGTATGTAATATATTCTCCTCCAATTTTTTTCATACCCAATGTTCTTCTTCCTCTTTTCCTTTTTCCGGCGTTGTTATGGTCAGAAGTGTAGGACCACAACCTTCCCACTTAACTGCATTCCTACTGGTCCGCTTGTGGGGTCCGCCGGTTTGACCTCAGAAAGTAGCGGCAGGCTTCCCGGTTTGGGATTACTTCATCGCTGGGGCCAATAAAATGCTGGTGTTTTTGCATTTGTTTGCACCAATTGTTTTTCGGCCTGCCTTTTTTTTTTTTTTTTTTGTGACACGTGCATGCTCCAGATTTTTTTGTTTGATCTTACTCTTACAACACCGGTGATCTCCAGTCGTGTCAACACACTGATTTGCATGTACACTTGTGGGGCAGTTTAATGGTGGTATATGTGTCCCTAGGCTCACCGTGGTGTTTTCTAAATTGCCTAGATGTGATTTTTGTTTACCTTTGTTTTAGTCGCCTTTTACGACAAGCGAGAGGTATCGCTGCAGGGATATTCTTAACCCATCCCTGCACGGAAATTTCATTTTCATACGCAATGTTATCTTTAATAAAACTGCTATTCCTCCTCCTTTTGTATTGGATCTGTTAAAGTATTCTGTTTATAAAAGTATCAATATTGATGGCTATAAAATTTTGTAAAAGTCATTCCCTTCCGATCTTATGTTTGTTTCCGACAAAATAATTGGATCGATATTTTCTAAGAATTTATGAACAGTCAACAAAAAAGTATTCCAATTTTTTCGTATCAATCTTATGTTTAAGAAAAAACAGGACAATTCATTTGTATTTTTTATATAATCTATTATTTCTTGATTTGACTTCAAATTTTTAAAATTAATATTTATAATTTCGTTTTCTAAATTTTCCATAAGTTTAAACAAATTTTTAGACGCAAGTGTCGACGTAGATAAACGAAAATGCGCTATGCAATTTTGTCAATATCACTATCCGTCTCTATCTCCACAATTTGCTCTCCATAATTTTTTCTCGCAAGAATTTTATTACCCCTAAACCATACGTACATATTTCCAGTTAACAGTTTTTGCTTTGGTTTTTGCTAACCACAGCATCTTTTTGAAATGCACGGTTAATCGACTGTTTATATAAGTTAACGTACGACAAATTAAATCTACATGAGAAAATGTGCCGACGTAGGGTCTGGGAGATTTACACGTCCAGCAGAGAGTCAACAGGCAACGGTCACCCGAGCACCCACGCCCTAGAAGAATGCGAAGGTCGCCTGAGAGCACCCGCGCTAGAGAAGAACGCGACGATCACTTGAGTACCCATCGCCGGAAGGAATGCATGCAAGTGGCTGCACTCGATTAGTATTTAAGGTAGAATAGGAATTCTATGTTAGTCCGATTTAAGTTTCATTTCGTTGTATAAGGGCAACCTATGCCCGGTTTGAATTTAAATAAAAAAATATTTTTTTTTAAAACAAAATAGTTTAAATTAAATTAATTGGCGCCCGAGCAGGGACCCACGGTGTGTAAAGTGAAGTAGAAGTGTTATAAATAATAATTAGCGAAAGTGTTCGGCCAGCGGCCTATGAAAAAAAATAGCTCCAGAGCCGTCAACCACTCGCGACCGACTTCCAGTAACTCCAAGGCCATTACGCGCTCGCTACCGCATTTTACAGTTGATCTCAAGTAGCTCGAGAATAGTGCCGGTACGCGTTCCGAGAAACAGAAGTTGGGGAAAAAGTGCTCGAGAAAGCACTAAGGTTTGACACTTTATGACCACCCGCTGGTCCAGTGAACATATGGTATAAGGAAAAACGACAAAGTGAAAAGGAAAAAGCAGTTAGTGAGAAGAACGCATAGATAAAATTTAAAGAGGAAGGGAAAATAATAAATATAATAAATAAATAAAAAATATAATAAGGAGTGCATCAGTGAATCCGCTAGGGAAGAAAAAAGACAGAAATATACTCTCTAGTGCAGCTAGAAGGAACTAAGAACTCCTCTAGTAACCCATGTAAAGTGTGTGTCTGCGGAACCTGAGTCACTGGCTCAGGATAGAAAGGAACAATTCCAGGACGCCGACATGGAATATCGCTGATTTTACTTTAGTAAGTTGTAAAAGTATAAGAAATTTAACAATTATATATAATTATAAGTATACCTATATGGAATAGAAATTCAAAAAAGCAAGAAGCTGTTTTAATAAATTAAAAATGTGTAAAGTGAAAGAAAGAAAAGAATAAAATATAAATAAATAAGTAAGAAATACCAATTAAAAGGAAAATTAAGAATCAGTAAAGTGTGAAATTATATGCGAATAAAAAAATTGAAATAAGAGGTTAACCAATAAAGTAGAATTAGTAAAAAAGTAACAAAAGAAAAGAATAAAAGTAATAATTGCAAATAGTAAGGGTGAAGTAATAAAAATTGAAATAAGAGGTTAAACCAATAAAGTAGAATTAGTAATTGCAAATAGTAGATTATCGTAAAGAAGAAAAGAAGGAGGAGAAAAATGCCAATTACTCGGTCCCAAGGTGTTGACCCTACACCAGAAATACCCTTCGCATCCACCTCCGTCCCAATAAATATGGGTCCATCCCCACCTTCGCGATTAAGCACAGGCTCCGTTTCTGGTGCGCCAGGCGACACAGAACATAACACTTCATTCCAACCTTTCATCGCCCCGGAGGTACAAGCGACCCCGGAACTCGATACACTGATATGGTCTATTGTGTGTTGTGTGCTCAATCAGCGAGGTCCAGGAAGAGGAAGACCTTGGAAGACCTCGATAAGGTTCGGGATGTGGTCCGATGCCTTAGGACTTTTTCTGGAGAGGCTGGAGAGTTTTCCTCCTGGAAAAAGAGCGTCGACCGCGTCCTCCAGATCTTCGAGCACACTAGGGGTACCCCCAAATATTACGGTATCCTTAATGTAATTAGGAACAAAGTGATCGGTCAAGCGAACGCAGCATTGGAGTCATACAATACTCCACTTAATTGGGAGAGTATTTGCCAGCGTCTAACAATTCATTACGCTGACAAACGCGACGTTAGCATACTGGAACATAAAATGTCTTCCCTCGACCAAATGGGCAACTCTATACAAGCCTTTTATCAAACCGTGTATTCCTATTTAACCCTCATCCTTAGCAAAATATCATGTATGTCTATTACAGCCGAGTCAATGAGGTTATTAACTCAGACCTACAGAGATAAGGCGTTAGACACTTTCATCAGAGGACTGAGGGGCGACTTACCGTGGCTATTAGGGATAAGAGAGCCTGTTGATCTACCACAGGCACTACACCTCTGCCTGAAGCTCGAGAATCAAAGCTTCAGAGCACACGTCATACACGCCGGCCAAGGCGCCGTAAGAAAGCCACATGACCCACACCCTAATCCTCCATTTCGTGGGCAAAACGCCACACCTCCACACAACCCGAATAGAAGCCGCATTTATCAGCCAAATACAGCTAACGTCAGCTATTTCCAACGCTAAAATTACATTCAAAACCCACACCCAACTAATCCCTTTAAACGCCAGAACCAAGTTTCATACCATCAAGGTTATCCCCAACGTCAGGATTTCCACCGAACTACCATATAGACGTCTCACCAGATGACCTTGCAGACCATTATCAGAATTTAGACATTAGACATTGATCAAACAATAGAGGACACGGACGTACATCTCGAAGATCCGACAGGGCCCCCAAGTGTAGAAGAAGCAGCAGTTCCTGAACTGGAGTACTGCGACATTAATTTTTTTAGGTTAAACGGCCCTTCCTTGCGTTATATAGAGTGTAAGACGAAGGGAGGTAAGGTATTTAAATTTTTGGTCGATACCGGTTCAGCAAAGAACTACATACAACCATCCCTCGTCGAAATACTATTGCCAAATGAAAAGTGTTTTCTAGCCAAATCCATAGCTGGGGACACTAAAATAGCACACTATACATTAATCAATCTCTTTAATTTAAAAAACGTAAACCTCAGATTTTTCCTATTGCCAACTTTACATAGCTTCCATGGAATTCTAGGAAATGACAGTCTAAGGGAATTGTCAGCTGTCATACATTCCAAAGATAACCATAAGAACATATGCGGGTCTATTAAGATAAAATTGCATCAGTTAAGCTCTCCAACAGTAAACGCGTTATGTGTCAAAACGGATAACATGACAACAGCTCAGCAAAGACTACTAAATACAGTCGTTAGTCGGTTCCAAAATCTATTCTCTAAAAACGATGACAAATTGACCTTTACAACCAAGGTCATCGGGGAAATCCGAACCACAAACGATTCACCAGTCTATAGCAAGCACTACCCATTTCCCATATCACTCAAATAAGAAGTCGAAAAGCAGATCTCCAACCTTTTAGCAGATGGCATCATCAGACTATCAAGGTCGCCCTATAATTCTCCCGTTTGGATTGTCCCAAAGAAACCGGACTCCGCGGGGGCAAAGCATTTCAGAATGGTGATCGACTATAGGAAACTTAATAACGTAACTATAGCCGATCGTTATCCTATTCCCTATATAAATGAGGTCCTTGCGCAACTAGGCAAGAACAAGTATTTTACGGTTCTTGACCTTAAGTCCGGCTTTCATCAGATTCCATTGAAGGAATCCGATATAGAAAAGACCGCATTTTCCCAGTTGATCACAGACCAGTGAAGGAGTAGGTAGTGTTTCGGCTAGAAAAGTGTAAAAACAATTATAAACAATATAAGTGCGCGTTTAGGCGAAGTATTCGCGGAACTCGAATTAGCCCAGTGGTTAAGTGCCCGACCCGCAGTCGGAAGGTTACCGGTTCGGATCCCAAGTCGGGAGGAAAGTTTTTCGTGTGCGTTTTTCTCTGTTTCTTCTGCTGCTTCTGAATTAGTTGGAAGTAGCAGGAGGAGATGTCGGGAGACGGCGGGGGAAAACCCGTACGTCGTACGGAGTCGGAATCGGGTGATTTATCATCCGATTTCGCAACACCGACCGTCGTCATGAAGAGGCGCAGAAGGGCCAACCAGAAGCCCAATCTAACTAAGCGCCCCTCCCTCACTACTTCGACTGAAAAGCTGCAGGTCGAAGCGAGGAAAGGGGCGCCATCGACGTCCGAAGCAGCTCAACCAAAACCAGCGATCCCCGTGGAAGCGGATACTGCCTACCTTTCCTATAGTAGGGAAAGCCGCTACACGGGGGACAATAACCCCTTCGCCCCCCTTTTATATTCAGCTACGGAGGAAGAGCGTAGCGAACTGGAACAGAAAGAGCGTATCCTACGTGCCCAGCTGCAGGCCGTAGTTGATAAGCTGAAGGAGATAAAGAAGAGGGATTTAGAGCAGGCAGCAGCCGCCCCACAGCAAAAGCAGCAACAACAACAGCAGCCGCAGAAAAAGCAGCAGCAACAACAACAGCCACAGCAGCAACAACGACAGCCGCAACAGCAGCAGCAGAAACAGCAGCAGCAACAACAACAGCCGCAACAGCAGAAGCAGCAGCAACGTCCTAAAAAGGAGAAAGTGCCACCCATCTTCACCTATACCACGGCCCTACGAGAGACCATCGATCTCTGTAAGTATGCTATTGGTGTAGGTAATTTTCAAATTAAATGTTTAGGCCAAAAACGCTATGCTATTCAGTGCAAGACACTGGAACAGCATAAGCGGATTAAAAGCTTATTAAAGGAGTCCACAACGGAGTTTTTCTCCTTCACGCCGAAGGCAGAGAGGTTGCGGACAATGCTCCTTAAAGGCGTGGAGTCGATCGCAGACCCCGAGGAAATGCTCTCAGAGCTCAAAGAGTTCGAGAGTGACGACCTCAAATTCGTGGGGGTTAAGCCATTCTCTACGGTGAGCTCCCGACGGGAGAAGCGAGTTATTCCCTTCTTCTTGGTACAGCTCACACCCAGCAGCAAGCTGGAGAGGTTAAGGACTATCACCACCTTAGCGTCCCAGACTGTCACTTGGGAAACATTAAAGAGGAGCGGAAACATTTTGCAATGTATCCGCTGCCAAAGGTTCGGGCACGCCGCGTCGAACTGCGAAATGCAGCCTCGATGCGTTAAGTGTGCAAAGAACCACAAGAACGAGGAATGCGACCTTGGGAAAGACAAGGTGGCGGATAGAGAGCAGCTCGAGTGTGTCTTGTGTAGGAACCGAGGGCACCCTGCAAACTATCGGGGATGTCCTAAGTTCCAGGACATCAAGAAAGAAAACCTGGCCCGTAAGCAGAAGGTCGAGGAGAAGCGTCCCTCGGGTCGCTTCCAAACACCAGCCGTCACATCCCAATTGACCTACGCCCAAATGGCGGCAGGTTCGGGAAAGACGGTACAAAAGAACATGACTGTTCCTAAAGCCCCAGTGCCTGTCTCTAAGGCACCGGTGGCCGAGGTGGATGTCTGTTCGATCTTGCTCGCAATCCAAGGGCAGATTGGGCAGCTCCAGCAACAGATCCTGGAGACGGCGACCCGAGTAGATAGTATCTACTCGCTTCTGCCGGGCCTAGCGCACCTAAGGTCTTGATGGGTACGCTGGTAGAGAGGCCCTTGAGGATCCTGTCGGTGAATGTAAATTCACTGATAAGGATCGAGCGACGAGCCGTACTTTTTAACCTGTTGCAGGACGAAAGCCCCGATGTACTCTTGGTTAGCGAAACAAAGCTAAACCAGAAGCACAAAATCCGGCACAGTTCTTATAGAATAATTAGAAGGGACCGACCCAACGCTATTCAAGGCGGGGGAGTTGCGATCTTTATTAAAAACAATTTTAAACATAAAGTCATATATAGCGGTGAAGTGCGGAGGTTCCAGGTGTTAGAGGCCTGTATTGTGTGCACTCCTCTCCGAAATGGAAAGAGAATGTACATTGTATCAGCCTATGCACCTGAAGCACCTCAACCCAATATTTTTATCGCAGAACTCGAGACACTTTTTCGATCTCTGCGCTTAAACTCATTAGAAAACTTTTACATTCTGGCCGGCGATTTAAATGCCAAACATAGTGATTGGGGAAATAACATTCCCAACACTAGGGGGAGCCTACTAAGCCATTGGTGGATTCTTCGCAGCATTGAATATAGAGTCAAGTTGCTCGCAACGGATAGTCCGTCGTATCCTAGGAGCGGCTCCTATCTGGATCTCATGCTAATGGACTCTCGACTGAGACTGGCAGACACGAACGAATGGTCTATTAACTGTCTGCGGACCATTGTATACGACAGTGACCACTGCGGACTATGTGCCGTGATCACAGTACCTGACGAGTTCGCGGAGATGGCAGAGTGTGTCCAAACGCACCCCTACGATTACAGTAGGGTGTGCTGGCCGCGCTTTGCCAATTCCCTAACGAGAGCGTTCACTTCGAGCGCCTCCTTTCCACCGACTAATAGGAATCTGTCAAACTACGAGATTGACAGGTATCTCAAACAAATGGACGATGTCATTGAAGAGACAATGAACAGTACGATACCACGCCAAAGACAGCACGATACCACAAACGTATACCGAAACGCGACAATCGACGCACTGCACAGACAAAAAAGTAGACTCCTGACAAGACTCAAACTCTTATACAGGCGGTTTACCGACAGACAAAACTCGGAGGTCAGGACACTGAAGTCACTGATTAAAAATATCCAACAGTTAATCAAGGAAAATTACAGAATATCTGTAAGTTTGCATTGGAACAAAAGAATTCGTGCTGTAAAATCCAATAGCGCGAGTATGTTCCCGCAAATAAATAAAATATTTCGGAGAAACAATCAGAATGACATTCGGGATCTAAAGCTTCCGAGAACGTCAGACAATGAACGCTTGCTACGAACAGTTAGCATCGATCCGGAGAGCGCCATCCTGGATGATGACTTCTTCGTGATCGAGGATTCTCAGGAGAAGGTGGCGACAGTGGGAGCTGTCTTCCAGGAGGTGTACAAGGTGAATGATAGTATTCGCCCGAACCACCACCTGGAAGATAGAACCCTGCTTCATCACTTCTATCTTCGAAATGATATCGATCATTGGCGATCAGAGAACCTTGGTTTTACAAGGTTCAATGAAGATTTCATGGCAAACAATGTCATCGCCAATGAGAGGGTTAATACCCTGTTCATATCGACGGAAGATCTTCAGATGATCTTCGAGTCATTGAGGAAGAAAAAATCCGCGGGAGTTGACGGTATATCCAATGCTGTGCTTAGGCACCTTCCGCCAGTGGCTGTAGAGAGGTACACCATCCTGTTCAACAATGCACTGAATAATGCATATTATCCAGTGCACTGGAAGACAGCGGTGGTGCAACCAATTCCCAAGAGAGGTAAAGACACTTCTAACCCGGAAAATCTCCGGTCAATAAGTCTCCTTCCGAGTGTCAGCAAGGTTTTCGAGAAGGTGATCCATAGGGCCCTGTCTAAATGGGTTGAGGACAATAAAATCATCCCGGATAACCAATTCGGTTTCAGAGCGGGGCATGACACTATTCATGCCGCGTCGAAGCTTGTGTCGGATGTCCAATGGAATAAATGCAAGAACCAATGCACGGGTGCCTGTCTGATTGACTTAGAAAAAGCCTTCGACACCGTATGGTTAGAAGGTCTTTATTACAAGCTCAGTCGGCTGGGCATAAGTAAACCACTGCTATATATGATTTTTGACATGTTAACAGGTAGAAAGTTCGTAGTGAAAATTGCCAACGTGACTTCTACCCAAACATTTGAAATCAAAAATGGACTGCAACAGGGTACGGTAAATTCGCCGATCCTTTTCAGCATTTACCTAAGCGATCTGCTAGTTTCTCTTCACCATTCAATAGCGTACGCAGACGACCTAATCGCGTACAGATCAGGTCCAACGATCGACGTCATTGTTACTCTTCTGCAGCGTGACTCCGAAAAAATTCAGCAGTATTGTGATGACTGGAAGTTGAAAATCAACTTCCAGAAATCAGAATCTATATTGTTCAGAACGCCTTTGTCTAGGGCCTCTCGGGACACTAGAAAAAACTGGCGCAGGTTCTTAATTTTAGGACCGGACGGACGTCCACTGGCGAGACAAAGTGTAGTCAGATACCTTGGGATCGTGCTGGATCAGTATCTATATTTTGACAAACATGTAGATGCTGCTCTGGCAAGGGCCCGGGGCGCTTTCGCTCTAACAAGATGGCTGTTTCATAGCAGCCAACTTGATTCTAGGGTGAAGGTAATCTGCTACATGGCCTTAATCAGGCCCATGGTTGCCTATGGATGTCCCGTCTGGTTCAATGTGAGAGCCAGCTTAATGGAAAAGATTCGGGTGTTTGAGAGACAATGTCTCAGGACGTGTCTGGGGCTACATAGGACACCCGAATCTGAGTACACAAAATTTTACCCGAACGAGGTCCTATACGATAGGGCCAGGATTGTACGGATAGATAATTTTTTGATCAAACTGATTCGAAGCCACGTTGCGAGAGCAATGACTTCGGTCAATAGCCTGATTTTCGGGGCTTACTACCCCAACGACTTATATCACGAGAGAGTGCGCCTTAATGGCTTTGTTCCGCCAGAAGCATTCCTCTATTTAGATAGATGTGGGCTGATCCAGGATAGATTGGCGGTGCCGCTAATCTTCCACGTGGGTCGCAATTCCGTGGAACGGCGATTCCTCTACGAACCCGATGTCGCGCTCCGTGAGCCCGAGCGCCTCAGGTTCTGTAGATCGGTCTCACGCCGGGATCGAGGAGACGTAGTCCGCCAGCATCAACGCTTTTGGTGGCTGGAGAGAGCTACGTCAGTGGACACTTTGAGAGCTTCAGCCTCTTCAAGGCATGGCCTGCCTAACACCAATGGCAGGCTTACATAGGCTAGGGTAGGGTAAGGTAGGGTAGGGTAGGTAGTAGTAGGGTAGTATGTATATAAAAAAAAAAAAAAAAAAAAAACAAAAAAAGATATATATATTAAATATATATTATGTATATAGTTTATATATATATATTTTAGTTAAGTTAGAATAAGTTAGGTTTAGTTACATTAAGGTAGGCTTAAGTTTTATATATAATACAAAAAATGATAATATGCTAAGTTTTTAATAAAAAACATTTTTCTTAGCTTAAGCTTGATATAGTAATGTTAGTGGTAAGTTGATATAGTAGTCGAAAGACATAGATTTAAGTTGTTACGTCTATTTTAGAGTGTCCGCCTAGGGCCAGTAAGATATCTAGATTGTTAAGATAGTTAAGCTAGTTTTTAAGCATTTTTGTCTAGGGTAAGATAGATCTAAGAAATTATGAATAAAAATGAATTAAAAACTAAAAAAAAAAAAAAAAAGACCGCATTTTCCATTAACAACGGAAAATGCGAATTCACCAGACTTCCTTTTGGCCTCAAGAACGCGCCATCAATTTTCCAAAGAGCTCTCGACGATATCCTCCGAGACTATATTGGAAAAACTTGCTATGTCTATATCGACGATATAGATATATTTAACATAGCAAGAACGAAATCGAGCACGCTAAGCACATAGAAGAGGTCTTCGAAACTCTCTATGATGCTAACATGAAAGTGCAGCTTGATAAATGTCATTTTTTCAAGCAAGAAGTAGAATTCCTCGACTTTTTCATTTCATCGGAAGGGATAAAAACCAATCCTGCAAAGGTCGAAACCATTAAAAATTTTCCCATTCCACAGACTCTCAAGGATTTGCGCTCATTTCTTGGCCTGTCAGCTACTATCGCCGCTTCGTCAAGTATTACGCAAAGCTTGCGAAGCCTCTGACAGCCCTCTTAAGAGGGGAGGATAGACGTGTGTCCAAACAAGAATCCGCGAAATAACAAATCTTCCCCGACTCCAAAGCTTTGGACTCTCTTAAAAAAATCAAGAATTCCCTTACCTCTAAAGATCTCCTGCTAACATATCCAAATTTCAACAAATCTTTCGAACTAACAACCGATGCCTCTAGCTACGCCATTGGAGCAGTCCTGTCGCAGGATGAGAAACCAATCACGTTTATTTCGAAAGAAATGTTAGCAGTCATATGGGCCTTAGGCTCTCTGCGTAATTTTCTCTATGGCTCCGCTCACGTCCGAATCTTTACCGACCACCAACCTCGTACTTAGGCGTTGAGTAATAAAAACAACAACAGTAAGATGAAACGGTGGAAAGCAATTCTTGAGGAATATAATTACGAATTGCAGTACAAGCCTGGTAAAAGTAACATAGTAGCGGACGCGCTTTCTAGACCCCCTCAAGCGTCACAAATAAATTCCCTCATGCCTACAATGCATAGTGATGAGAGCTCTTCACACAATCTCATCCCTAGTGTCAATGTCCCCATCAACGTGTTTAAGAACCAAATTTTAATCCAAATTGACGAAGTCCCTAACCTAAAGTTCGAAATTTTTTTTCCTACTTATCACAGGCACACAGTTACCGAGCCAGAGTTTACCGAGGAGAAACTGAAAGCAATTCTGAAAAAAACTTCTTAACCCCTCTGTAATTAATGCCATAAAAACTGAAGAGAACCTCATGGGTTTCATTCAGGAACTGTATCCATCCAATTTTTCGAATTACAAAATTAGATTCACTCAGTCCCAGGTTACAGACATTACCAATGAGCAAGAGCAGGAGAACTTGATCGTCAAAACCCACAGAAGAGCCCATCGTGACGAGCACGAAAACAGAATCCAAATTCTCAGGGAATATTACTTCCCAGCAATGAGAAGAAAAATAAGACGGATAGTCAGATTGTGTGCGGTCTGCAGAGAAAACAAGTACGACCGTCATCCGAATAGGCCGGAGCTGGAAGCAATCCCGATACCACAATACCCAGGACCTTTCGTCCACCTCGGTATCTTTTCAATCGCAGGAAACCTTATCCTCACTTCAATTGATAAGTTCTGGAAATATGCTTCAGTTAGAATCCTAAAGTCCAAGGCCACAGAAGTCATTAGACAGCCGCTTCGTGAGATACTTTTTCATTTGGGAAATGCTATAAAAAAAACTACTGAATATTTTCTCAAATTTCTTTTTTTATTTGAAAGTACAGTCCTTCCGGTTAATAATGGAAAATAATTTCATTCAAATGGCTGCCTCGGCTGGCTATGCAGTAGCCTACACGATCGGTCCAATTTTTAAGCACATTATCGATTGTGTGCAGCTGTATTTCACCAATGGCTTCACGAATATTGTCCTTTAAAGCGTCAATTGTCTCTGGCTTGTCGGCGTAACACTTATCTTTGACGGCACCCCACAAATAATAGTCCAACGGTGTCAAATCGCAGCTCCGAGGTGGCCAAACGACATCAGCTCTGGGGCTGATAATGCGATCTTCAAAAACAGGGCGCAAAACATCGAGTGTAGCTTCGGCTGTGTGGCACGTAGCGCCTTCCTGTTGAAACCAAATGTTGCCGATATCCTCCTCTTAAATTTTTGTGAACAAAAATTCGTTCAACATGGCCCGATAACGATCGCCATTGACTGTAACGGCCACTCCTTGCTCATTTTCGAAGAAAAATGGCCCAATTATGCCTCTGCACCAAAATCCGCACCAAACAGTGGCTCGTTTTGGGTGCACCGGCTTTTCAATGTATGCGTGCCGGTTTTCTGTGCCCCAAATGCGACAATTTTGCTTGTTTACATACCCGCCAAGATCAAAATGAGCTTCATCTGAAAAGATGATTTTTTTGGCAAAATCGGCATCTTCTGTAAGTCGATCGCAGGCCCACTTAGCGAAGCGTTGTTCAAGCGTATACACAACCATATTCGTTCAGCGGAAGGATAAAACTAATTATCTGTCAAATCAGACATGAGCTAAGTGTTACCATTCACGAAATAAGCACTACTTGAAAAAAAAACGTTAGATGGCGGACCCTTTATAAGACCTCTAAAAAAAACTGGATTTTACATTAAAAATTATATACGAAAAAATGTTGTATTGTTTAAATACGTGTTATGGAATAATAAATAACTGTAAATCTAATAGCAATATAGCCATATATAATAGTAATAATTTAGTAGCAGGCATCCCAAACCTACTCCAAAGTCGTCCAAGCAACTGCAGCAAAACCAGTAGAGAACGCGCCAAGGACGTAGAGGAAATCATTCCCGGTACATTTCTACTTAACACATTCCAACTGAACGGTACCTTCATCATCCGGTACAAGAACACGACCATAACAGTTCAATGGAAAACATTCGCTTCTTACGAGACAAGAAAGTCATGCCTAATACCCCCAATAGTCCAACCAGAGACCTCGAACTCTAATGCGGGAGAACTACCTTCCTTAGAAATGGTCAACGAGCTAAGTCTTAAAAATACACGGACCATCGAACTGCAAGAAAGAAATATGTGAGGAAATACAGTCAATCTAATCCTCATTCTTTTCATTATAATTTCCGCAATACTCGTAGTCGTAAGAATAAGAAGAATGCGTAAGCCAAGTAAAGTAGCGGTTACCATTAGCAAAGAAGAGGAACCTGCAAAGGTAGAACAACCAAGTCCAGAACATGCCACCCAGGCCGCGCAACCCCAGACGTCACCATCCAAGGTCACGCAAGTTAGCAAAATTCCACTGTTCTAATTCTTTGAAGCAAACGGGGATGTTTGCACTTAAGGGGGGAGGAGTTAACGTACGACAAATTAAATCTACGTGAGAAAATGTGCCGACGCAGCGTCTGGGAGATTCACACGTCCAGCAGAGAGTCAACAGGCAACGGTCACCCACGCTAAAGTAGAATGCGACGGTCACCTGAGAGCACCCACACTAGAGAAGAACGCGACGGTCACCTGAGTACCCATCGCCGGAAGGAATGCATGCAAGTGGCTGCACTCGATTAATACTTAAGGTAGAATAAGAATTCCTATGCCTATGCCCGGTTTGAATTTAAATAAAAAAATATTTTTTTTAAAACAAAAAAGTTTAAATCAAATTAATTTATATATGACATGGTTAGAGTAATTAGCTCATAGTTGTGTTTCAATTTTTGTTTATATCCGCGAATGTCAGATTTTTCTTTACTTTTGTCTTTTCTAGGATTTCTCGTTTCGTTTGTTTTCGTGCAAACCTAACTGATATATTCTTTAGTTGTTTGTTTTTTCGATCCGTGGACGCATATATTTCTTCAATGTCGTTCTCGTTTATGTCCATTTGTAATTCAGCATCTACTGCATTCACGACGTCATACACATTATCGGTGTTCTTCATTGGCATTCCTTTTATTTCAATGTTATTATCAATTTGTTGCTGTTCCAATGTGTTGATTTGTTTTTGTAAATTTGTTATAAGTACATCTTTTATTTCATTTTGCTTTTTGTATTCTCCTATTTCTTGCATTAAATTTTGAATTAGTTCATTGTTTTTGGCAAGTGCCGTGCTTAGCTCGTCATATTTGGTACTGGTGAATTCGACTGTTTCTACATATTCTTTTAGCATTTCTTTGATTTCTTGCAGATCCTTGTTTATATTATTGTTTTCATTTAAATCAATCGATGTGGTAATGGTGCCTTTCGGAGAATCAGCAGATCTGGATCTCTTTGCTTGCTGGATTTGTACGTTTTTCTTTTGTACCTTTTCCTTTCCCCTGCAGAATGTACATTCCCATGTTTTTTGTTGATGCTGATTATTTCCTCCTCCTATTATAGGCGACTGTGGAGCATTCGAAATGATATTTTCCTTCGCATCTTCCGCATGTAATGTGCTCCCCAAAGGCAAAGGATCCTCGCAGCGAGCACAATTTCCACACGTAATAATATGTAAATATTTGTAAATAAACTTTAGCAACAAATTATATCGAACTAGGAATTTTTTTTTGTTTTGTTTTGTTTGCAGAAACGATCAAAAACACGTCTACACTCTTAGAACTCAAGAACTCTAATTCAAAAGGTCAACACCCCTTGTTCAGAAGCGTTTTTCTGATTGAGAATATCAAGCGCATAAACTTGATATTATGTTGCAGGTGAAAACAAGCACTTTAACTTGTTTTCGTTGTTAAGTATGAAATGAAACTCCTGGTTGCTGAATAGGAGCTCATACCATCTAAGTGTTTATTTCGTCCTTTTATACTTAAAATTAGCCTACTCTATCTTTACATTAATTGCTCACAACTAGTTATTATTACGATATTACCATTAATGTGTCATCAGCACAATAGGTGGTTGGCTTGACCGACACACGCGAATGTTGTTTCTGCGTCAACTCAACGGTGCTTGTTGACATTACTTATGCGCATTATTTTTATTTACTTATGTGCGCATCGTTAGCACATAGGTAATTGAACTGAACACCCCTCCTCATATTTGTTGTATTCCTCTATTATCTTATTGCATTCAATCTCTATGTATTTCTCTCCCTTTCTCCCTACTCTTAGAAATAAGATCGCTTCCCAGGAATGTAGAAAGCATATTGACAACCTTATTATCAAAACAGGAAACAAAAGAAACATCAATCCCATTAACTTTTGCCACTTTTTCAATTATATTCTCTCCTCCACTCTTTTTCTTCTCCTTTTCTGCTGGAACAATAATGTTAGGAATCCTATTCAGTCTCACAGTTCTAATTGAAAGAAAATCCGTTTTGGTTAAATAAGCTTGAAGAAAAACTTTTGAATTTTAGATATGGTCGGAAGAAAGCATGCCCGATGAATGGAATCTCAGCATCGTTTTCCTGGCCCATAAGAAAGGAGATACCTATGACTGCGCCAATTACAGAGTCTCCTGCAAATTGCGTGCAAGATCCTCTTTGCCGTACTGTGTAAGCGCCTGAAACCGTTCGTGGACAATCTGGTAGGTTCCTACCAGTGTGGTAGGAACGAGGCCAGGAAAATCTACGATAGACCAAATATTTACACTACGGCAGATCTTGAAGAAGACCCATGAATTTCAGGTCGACACGCACCACCCCTTTGTCGAGCTATACAGAGCCATATTTTAACATCCCTGCCAAACTCATCAGACTCTGCAGGATGACTATGGATAATTCTCGCTGCTCCATTAAGGTCGGATGTGAAAATACCGAGACCTTCGGTGTTTAAAAAAGGATTTAGACAGGGTGACAGGCGTTGTCGTGTGATTTCTTTAAGATTGTACTTGAAAAGATCATGCGGGACTCGGCGACCAATACAAGAGGTGCGATCTACTTCAAGTCTACACAATTGCCTACGCAGATGACATTGACGGACAAAGCGAGACGTAAATGAGGCGTTTGCAAGCATTGGAACAGAAGCGGCCTAAAGGTAAATGGGGACAAGACAAATATATGCTGTGATCAATAAAAGACGCACAACACTGACGTCTTTGTCAGAACGTCACCCTCGGCGGCTATATTTTTGAAGGAGTCACGGACTTCGACTACCTTCGCTCGATAGTGACAAGCAGCAATGACACCAGCGCTGAGATAAAACGCAGAATAAGAGGGGCTCAAGAGGCGATTGAGTAGTAGAGCCCTCTCTCGAAAAACTAAGGTATCCCTCTACCTTAATCATACCCTCCTCTATGGCGCTGAAGCTTGAATGTTATCAAAAGCGGATGAAGAGGCTCTTGGACGTTTCGAGAGGAAAATTCTGCGTGCAATCGTTGGTCCCATTTTTGTAAACGGAGAGTGGACGAGAAGTTTCAACCAAGAACTGTACGGGATGCACAGCGACATCGGCCTAGTTAGACGTCTCTGGATCCAACGTCTAAGATTACTGGGCCATGTAGAGCGAATGGACATCACCGCTCCTGCCCAAAGATTCTTCGACTCCGACCCCGAGGTAAAAACGACCTCAACCAACTGGGCGTGCGGCACCGGAGACAGCTGGCCAAAGATCGTGCCGGCTGAAGAGGCTTGTTGGCCTGGTTCACCCCGAACTGTAGCGCTATCTAAGTAAAGTAAATAAGGATGAGTATCGGCATCAACACCGAATGCCAGTCCACCGATTTGCAAACCAGCCACGGAAAACACTAGGATGTGTTGGAGCAGCTACACGAACCGAAAATGTTCATAAAATTGGACCTTAAAAACGGCTTTTTTCATGTAGATTTCACCGAAAGTAATGACGGACGGTCACTACGTTGAACCGAAAAATGTAGTTTCTTGTGTTCTCTTGTTGAGTTTTTGGGGCACACAGTGGAGAATAGGAGCATTATCCGTGCAGGGACGGGTTAAGAATATCCCTGCAGCGATACCTCTCGCTTGTCGTAAAAGGCGACTAAAACAAACGTAAACAAAAATCACATCTAGGCAATTTAGAAAACACCAAGGTGAGCCTAGGGACACATATACCACCATTAAACTGCCCCACAAGTGTACATGCAAATCAGTGGGTTGACACGACTGGAGATCACCGGTGTTGTAAGAGTAAGATCAAACAAAAAAATCTGGTGCATGTCCGTGTCACAAAAAAAAAAAAAAAGGCAGGCCGAAAAAACAATTGGTGCAAACAAATGCAAAAACACCAGCATTTGATTGGCCTCAGCGATGAAGTAATCCCAAACCGGGAAGCCTGCCGCTACGTTCTGAGGTCAAACCGGCGGACCCCACAAGCGGACCAGTAGGAATGCAGTTAAGTGGGAAGGTTATGGTCCTACTCTTCTGACCATAACAACACCAGAAAAAGGAAAAGAAGAAGAAGAAGAAGTGGGGAATAGGAGCATCAAACCGTCAATGGGAAGGTAGGAGCCGTGCAGAAATTTCCTACGACAAACAACATAAAGATAATCCAAAGTTTCTTGGGATGGTTCTACCGAAAATTTATTCCAGCCTACTCGCAAATTGCGAAGCCGCTTACAGACCTCTTGGGCAAGTCAGCCATATTCAGCATGGGTGAAGAACAGAATGCTGCAATCGACACGCTGAAGTCGTGTCTATGTATAGAACCGGCGTTGAAGTTGTTTAATCCAGCGTTGGTGCAGGTTTATTAAACTGTAATTGAGATTCTAACTAAGCTATCGGTAAATGATCTTAAGAAGTGGTACAAGCACACGTCTAAGTTGCCAAGTATGATGAACTCAACGGTGTCACGAAACACGAATCGAAGCCCGTTCCGTAACGAGAAAAGAAGGAAGCCATGAGCTGCGAGCGCTATTGGAGGCAGTGATTAGGGATGTCTCCGAGGATAGACGAGGCGAAAACAGGCAAACTGTAAAGCAACGGATCTCAAAGGTACAGGCAGAAAATTGTAGAATATACAACCGGAAGGGGATGGCAGAAAGACAATACCAGGTGGGCGATCTGGTAGCAATCATGACAACGCAGTTCAGCGTGTAAAGTAAAGGAAAGGACAGATATGACATTCGTGAAGTAGGCAGCACGAGAGTACAAACACGACATGGACAGCGGCTGATTGTTTCAAGCCGTGGGTAGTACGTGACGAAAACGATTACGAATGGCACAGAGATGTACGATGAAGATTCCGATTAAGGTCAGTCGTACACCAGGATGGCCGAATATGAGTGAATGAGTAAGCCGCAACGTGGGAGCCGACAGCAGTAATACTGAAACCGAACTGAGTGGGCAAGCGATGTGGGTCAGGGTGTCGGATTTATCACATCATTTGCTTAAATCGTGGCCACGATTGGGCAAAGGGCATGACTCCACACTAACGAAGGACTATAAAGGCGAAGGAATGCGATGAGGCAAACAATACCTCACAATGATTCCGTTCCGAACTATGAGCGAGGAATATAAGGAGAATAGAATTCGACGAGCGGCAGTGTTGGTTGGGTGAAAGGTTGCTGGACGGTTCTAAACGGTTTCTGAAATACGTACATTGAAATCGTTATATTTTAGTGTATGGTATTCTATATTTATAGTATGGCATTCTGTTAGCGGGGGCGGTGACCGGCTTCGCATGGAAGATATGGGGCTGGTATTGATTGCTTGATACCCTACGCGTCTGGGAACTGCTATGAGCGAGGAATATAAGGAGAATAGAATTCGACGAGCGGCAGTGTTGGTTGGGTGAAAGGTTGCTGGACGGTTCTAAACATTTGCTGAAATCATTATATTTTAGTGTATTTTACGAGTACTACATTTATCAAATAAAAACTATTGAGTTCCTACATACATACCTATTTTTAATAAATAAAATAAAACAAAACAGTTAGTACTTACTGCTTCTCCGCTCTTCGGGCGCTTTGTCGTGGCGGAGGGACTTAAGAGGGCAATAACTTCCAACTAAGACCCGGAGAATTTCGAATTAACATGAATTAATGGACAACCATATGGAGGAAAGTACTCCAGATGGTACCCGCAATAGCGGAAATCCACCCACGATCTCCTGGATCGCGACCCAGGCAAGGATTATGGAGGCCCCAACGCTCCAGCCACCCGGAACGACACCGACTCCTGCAGCTCATTGACAGAGCACCTGGTTGGACTGAGCATGAGTGGTGCAATCAACAGAGGCGACCCCGACGATGGCGCGGCACGGGAAACCGCTAAGGTTGAACGAGCCCCAGAATTGGGACGTACATTGCTTGCTAAGTACCAAAAAAGAAGGAGAAAGAAGCGTGCCTGAAAATCGTGCAAAGAGGCTTGCATAGCCGAAGGCACGAACGATGAAGACAAACCTCTGGGAAAAGCAGTGAAGAGGATTAAATCGGCGGGGGTATTCCTTATCGAAGCCCATTAGACCCTCTCATCTGCGGCCCCCGCACTTCTTGGTGGCTGACCAGCGCAAATCGCCAACACTGCGAGGATTGTCTACTGGAGCTGGATTCCGGGGAAACCTGGAAACAAGCTGATTGTGCTGACGTGACTACGTGTGCAGAACCCGGGACTTGACACGAGGGCCCGGATTGTCTATTCCTACAAAGAGAGTAAGGGCTCTTTGAAAAAAGAGGGCTTCGCTCTGGTTGTCTGTATCCGCGTACGATTCACGTCCCTACTTTGGCCTTGGTAGGATTTTATTCCATTTTATTGTCAAATAGTCGAACGTCTCCGCAGTCTAAATCTATGATTTTTACTCAGATTAATCCACAGCATTGCGACTCGGTACTGCCTCCGCCCCGAAGGCGGTTTCTGAACTTGTAGAGTACTGTGAAGCCAGAAGGATTGGAGTCTTCATCAAAACCTAATTGGCAGAATTGAATGCGCTCTCGAAAGGTAAGAGTACGTGCTGGGCATTTCCGTCGACATTGAGGGAGGTTTTGATAACGCTTATTTCGGCAGCATGTGTAACGCAGCTAGACCGCATGGCGTAGATAAAGCACCGATTTTGTGGATCAAAGCAATTCTGGTTAACATGACATTGATGGCTGATCATTGATCGCCCTGATGTCTGCAAGAAGTACCCAACATTCTTCTTATCCTTAAGGAGAAATGATTGCAGAAGGCTTACGGGCGCAATTACGAGCCATTACACCTTTGCCAAGCGTCTCTACGTGCTTGGCATCAGTGAGACCTCCTACCTCTTCTGCATGTTGCGAGGAGGATGACACAGCAGAGCACTTTCTCTGTGACTGTCCCGCCTTCGCTCGCGCACGGTAGCGCACCCTTGGGGCCGACGTGGTGTGTGCCGAATTTCTTAGCTCTACATCACTGGAGCCCCTCCTCACTTTTCTCCAGGCAACGGGGAAAGTAGCTGGACAAAACTAAAGCACGAAAGCATTATTAATATTTGGTGGCGTAATGCTTGTTTTGGATAAGTGCAGCACAGTATAGTCTAGGCATAGAGTCAATAAGGTTATCAATTATTGCCTGGGGTATGTTATTCCAGGTAATTTGTGTTTGGTGAAACAAGGAGTCTAAATTTGGGCAATAAGTGCGATTGATTCGCTGATCTACAATCTCCCATTGATTTTCTATGAGGTTGAGATCAGGCGATTATGCTGGCCATTTCATAACGTTAATATAGCTTTCAGAAAGCCAATTCTTAACATAGTTAGCTGTATGCTTAGGATCGTTATCATGTTGAAAGATCCATCGCCACGGCATATCCTCCTCTGCATGAGGAAGCATGACGTTTTGATGAAAATCTCGGTACATGAAACGATCCATTTTACCATTTAAACTGTAAATTGGCCCTACTCCTTGGCTGGAAAAACATCCCCAAACAATAATATTGCCTCCCCCGTGCTTTATTGTGCTTTTTATAAAACGGGGATTTAGGCGTTTTCCCTTTGGTCTCCATACTGTCCGAAATCCGTCAGAGCTTTTTAAATTAAATTTAGATTCATCTGAAAAAAAGTACTGTTTTCCATTTAGCCACCGTCCTGTTTAAATTAACCGTCGCAAATTCAAGTCTTGCTCGTCCATTTTTTACAGAAATAAGTGGTTTTATTATGGGTCGATATGAATTTAAGCCACCACAACCGCTCTTCGCCGTATCGTCCTGCTTGAGACCTCTAGACTTAATTCGTCCCTTATGCATCTAGATGATTTGAAATCACGGTATGGCTTATACCAAGTTTATTTTCGATGTGCACCACTGATTTACCATTATTAAAATCTATTTTTTCTTTTAATTGCTGAGAATAGTTATTTCGCCCCATTTTTTCACTTTTTTTATTTTATTTCTTAATTGCACTACACAACTGAATCACACCACCGAAGCCACGCAATTACTAACTCTTAGGAAAAAAAAAACAGTGAATTCCATACAAATGCTAAGATTAAACAAACACGGGTACTTTTTGATGAACTTTTGTTTGATTTGTTTTTATTTAAAAAGGTTAAGAGTATTAATAGAAATGTTAGTTGTAAGCTGAAGTTTAAATATATTTTGGTTAGAAAAAAAATTTATCGCAAGTTTTTTTTAATTTTCTTTAGTTTTAAACAAAAGGATATCATCCCGTGCTTTAGTTTTAGCCAACACTGTATGTTGCCGTATCCTTTTCTTTGTATTTCTCACAGAACACGCTGCTTCCGAACTATTAAATGTTCACTATTCATCTTAGGTTAGTAACAAATATCGACTAAGCGTGCTATTGCGATTCGATCAGCATTTAATTTTAAAGAATGAGTCACGCGAAATCGCATTATACTACTCGTCTACGCACTACATCTAAGTCAAATAAATTTAAAGAGACCACATGGAACAATAGTAGAAGTCAGGAAGAGTATACAATTATTTCTAAATAATATTGAAAGAGTAAAAACATCCATGGTTAATTTTCAGGTTATATTGTAGAAAACAACTTACTCGGCGAATATGATGAGATATTAGGACACCCGTTCCTTAAAAAACGAGAATATTCAGTCGATCCAATTGTTACAAAAATATTTTTATAAAAATAGCTCTATGATATTTGAGTCAGGATACCTTAATAAAAGGAAAAATAGAAGTTAGAATACACAAATTTGAAAACTGGAACGAATCGTAGAAGGACTTTATTGCTCCTAAACAGAAATTTAGCAATGGAGTTATTGTATCAGGAGAAAGATTTCGACATAAAGCATGATCAATCGTTGATAGGACTTGAAAGAATTGGAAATAGAAAAAAATAAAGGATAGGTAAAGTTAATGGAATAGGTCTGGCCAGACCTTGCTAAATATTATATGGAAAAATGTATTTATTTCACAATTTCATACAAAAAAAAAATCTTTTTACCTATATCTGTCAAGTAATTATTAGTTTTGTTTAGTGCATTTGGATGCGGGCTTTAACAAATATTTCTGTGGGGAGGACTGTTTCAGCAGGGAAAGAAACCAAGTCTCTAGCTGCTATTTTGAGCCAATCTGGTCCTTTGAAGTATTTACAGAAATAAAGCTGCTTAATAATTCTAACTCATATATAAGGAATAGTTGGTCCAACAATTTTGTCAAAAAAGTTTCATATAACATTGCCGATGTTTCAGATCACGTTTTCAACAAAAGCATTTATTGTGGTACATTTCCTGATTCCCTAAAAATTGCTGAGGTTATACAAATTTTACAGATAGACGATAGCAGAAACTTAAACAATTACAGACTAATATCTCTTCTTCCTATGTTTTCAAATTTTTTTGAAAAAACTAATTAAACCCAAGTTGTAACGTTCTTAAAAAAAGGAAAGTTCTCTAGTCAAGACCAGTATGGATTTAGAGCGTGTAAATTTACTGAGGATGTACACTTAAATTTCATCAACTTTAATTATGATAGCCTAAATAAAAGAAAATTTACTGACACACTTTATATAGACATAACAAAAGTATTTGACATCGTAGACCACAAAACATTATTAGAGAAATTAAATAAAGCTGGCTTCAGAGACTTTGTGCTCAGTTGGTTCTCTTCATATCTTAATAACTGAGAGCAGGTAGTCAAAATTGTAGACAAATTCAGTCAAAGCGCAGAGGTTCGAATTGGAGTACCTCAAGGATCAGTTCTTGGTAATATCTTTTTCTTGATCCATTCAATTCTTAGCCAAAACCTAAAGGAATTCAGACAGGATTCAGATCATATTGTTTGCTCTCATTCTAATCGCTGCGTTATGAACTTAATTGCTAACATCTGCTACGACTTAGAATATCTCGGGCATTGGTTTAGTATGCATAATCTAGTCATTAGTGACAAAACCAAAATTATGTTTTTTAGTATATCGAGTAACTTCAATCTGGCCTGGAGAAAGCCAAATCACTGCTTGGAACATCTAAAGGCCCCTGCCAACACGCAAAAGAAACCTGGTGGTGGACAGACGAAGCCAAAGCAGTGATACACGAAAAGAAAATGGCTTTCCAAGCTTGGTCAAAGTGCTCTTCTACTAATAGAGAGGAAAAAGCTCGCCGTGAAAAGGTATATAGATATTGCAAAGGTATCGCGAAGAAAAAGTGCGCTGAATTCAAAGCGAAAAGCATGGAAGGCCTATATCAGGAGTTGGAAGAAATATCGTCTTCCGCGTCTGACAGGAACCAGGCTACCCAGGAGCTTCGACAAAGCAATTTGAACAAAGTAGCAAATATCTTTAAGATAGCCGCCCAGAGAAGAAGAAATGCTCAGGAGATTCGTTTCCCAAAGTTTATTAACAATGCTGAAGGCCAACTCCTTGTGGAAGACGAAAAAATTCTCCACAGATGGCGACAGTATTGCGAGGAACTTCTGAACGAACAGTTTCCCCGAGTGTACTTTTCAAGAGCCGCCCCGAATTATGCCGAAATATCCGACATCACAGTCGAAGAAGTTCGGTACGCGGTTAAAAACCCCAAGAAAAGAAAAGCTTTTGGGCCAGACGGGATACCCTCTGAGTTCTGGAAAAAGATGGGAGACATCGGATCTAGATGGCTCATGGTTCTTATCCCCAAACTTATGAGAGGCGACACTATGCCTAATCAATGGAGGGAAAGCTATCTTCTTCCCTTGCACAAAGGAAAGGGTGATACGCGAAATTGTGATAACTACCGTTCTGTCAAGCTGATGTCGCACACCATGAAGATCGTTGATCGGGTTTTAGATAGCCGACTGCGGAAAATAATACGACTATCTGATGACCAGTGCGGGTTTGTCTCGGGTAAATCAACAACAGATGCAATCCAAAGTATAAGGGTCATGATGGAAAAGCATCTTGATTCGTCAAAGGACTTGCATATGGTGTTGGTTGATTTCGAGAAGGCCTTTGACCGGCAACCAAGAGATCTTTTATGGTTAGCGCTAAGACAAAAAGGAGTTCCAGAAACCTACGTGCGAGTGATCATGGACATGTACAATACAGCAACGACAAGAGTAAGATGCACCGCAGGAGTCACCGAAGAGTTCGCAATCAAAGTAGGTGTACACCAAAGGAGCGTCCTCAGTCCACTGCTCTTTATAGCAGTCCTTGATTGCTTGCTTGAAGGAAAAGTGACGGACCCAAATGTGCACCAGCTATTCTTTGCTGACGATGGAGCCATTATAAGTGATGATCAGGCGTCCCTACAACGAGCACTTGATGTGTGGGTGGACATTTTTGAGGGACACCGGTATCGTATTAGTTCAAAGAAGACAGAGTATCTGTGCTGCCCGTTCTCTGACCCTCATCAGCCTATTCCAGACATTTACTTGAATGGAAGAGTGCTTCCCAAGTGTGAAAAGTTTAAATATCTGGGATCTATGATTAATAAAGAAGCAACTTGTGATAACGACATCAACCATCGCGTAAGCGTAGGATGAAGTGGCGGGAAAACTCCGCCATCTTCTGTGATCGAAAAATGCCCCCTAAGCTGAAAGGAAGGCTTTACACTTCAGTTGTTCATCCGGCGCTCACATACGGTTCACAATGCTGGACAATGCACAAAAAGTATGAGAGCAAATTAACGGCAGCTGAGATGAAGATGCTTCGCATGACAGCGGGAGTAACAAAGCGTGACAGAATTAGAAGTTCAAAGATCCGAGGAAGCCTCCACGTAAAAGAAACCATCACAAGAAAGATAGAGCGCGACCGACTCAGTTGGTATTGCCATGTTCAAAGGAGAGATCCTTTGAACCCCGTCCAAAAGGCAATATCAATCAACGTTCCAATTTCAACACGCAAAAAAGGCAGGCCGAAAAACAATTGGTGCAAACAAATGCAAAAACACCAGCATTTGATTGGCCTCAGCGATGAAGTAATCCCAAACCGGGAAGCCTGCCGCTACTTTCTGAGGTCAAATCGGCGGACCCCACAAGCGGACCAGTAGGAATGCAGTTAAGTGGGAAGGTTATGGCCCTACACTTCTGACCATAACGACGCCGGAATAAAAAGGAGAAGAAGAAGTATATCGAGTAACTTCATTGAATTCCACAATGTGACTTATCATAGTAATATTTGCCAACACATGTTACTAAGTAGTAATAATTGTGGTATAAGCAATTGTTCCAACATATATAACACTGACATAAGTTGCTCTTCTAAATGCTTTATCAGGGTATCAGTTTTTAAGTACTTGAGACTTGTAGTTGATAGCGGACTTAATTGGGATGCGCATACTGCTATAACACTTAAGGTTATATTAATATATATATATATAATTATATATATACAATAATATATTATGGTTTGGTTTAATCAAAACTGCAATATGGTCTAATGTGGTGTGGTGGTACTCATGGGAATAAAATTCAGTCATTGATTGTTGTCCAGAATCAGAAACATATTATTAGAATTATGTGGGGAAAGGGACGTGTGGAGAACAGTTTTTCACTCTTTTTTAACTCAAAGATACTTCCTCTTAAACAGTTTTACTTCTACAAAGTTTTAAAAATATTTTTTTTAAGAAATGCATACTCATTTAATCCTAGTTTCATTGTCCATGTACTTCGTAGCATCGATCTTAATCTGGCCACTGTACCACCTCATAACTTAACTCATTTTCTGATTTTTTTTACTTCCGTTGCACCTAAACTGTTCAATAAATTACCACTTGCATTAAGGTGTACTTCTAATTTCCTTCTTTTCAATCGAGGGATTAAAAACTCGGTTTTTAATTGTACCGCTATTGTGTCTTGTCGTAGGCACAATAACCCCACTATCACTACCACTATTCTATTATATTTACTACTTAAACTTTATTCTTTTTTGAGATGATACGTTCGACACTAGTTCCTCGAACTACAGAGTGCATTTACTTATTCTTCATTACTTTATGTTTTCAAATAATGAAAAACACTTAATACTTTATATCTTCTTATATAAAATTCCTGGTTTTTCCATGAGTAACTTTTAAGGCTCTGCAAATACTAAGTATAACATATCTAATACTAAGTACATATCTTTCTAATGAACTGAAGAATAAAAATTTGAAATAAAATAAATAAATAAAAAAAAAATTCAAATGCAAAAATAATGGTGATAATCATTACAAACCGGGCTGGAAACTGAACAAATTACAAAAATAATTTTAAGCATATACATATGTAAAAATATATACTAATTACAAGTTTTTCAAAGGTATACCGCACTAACCATACGTACATACCCGGGTATGCAGCCTGTTTCTTCATGCGAATTGTGGTACTGCCTTTCTGTCAGTGTCGTTCTGTAGATTGCCGTTAACTAGTCTAGTGTAAACGTGTTGAGAACATTTACAGTTTCTGGCGATTTGCACATAAATGGTTAAATCGCAGCAACAAGTTCAGTGCGTTATTTCCCTTGGTTACAAATTTGGTGTATAAAACAATAAACTATCTGTGTGTAAAACCAGAAGGTGAATAATAATATTGGAACATAAATGTTAGTTGTTTTTAATAGAGCTCATATATTGTTTTGGATATGGCAGACAACAGACAAGTCTTTTCCAGAATAATCACAGGATGACCCTTGAGGCGAGAGAAGCACTCTTTAGTCAAGTGTTTGAAAATATTTTATACACTGAATACTAAAAAGAGTCGGATCATAGAGATGTCATGATAATAATACTTAGTCCGACGCTGAATAGGAAAATATTCCAACAGAACTGCAATCAAATGAGGATACTGACGAAGACGAAGAGAAACTAGGGATTTGCAGAATCATGTGAAACCCATGCCAAGCTATGTCGCAAGAGACATAAATGAGTGGAAAAGAAAATAACCTAGCCCTCGTCGATTTCTCTCCCAATATGTAATTAGGTAAAATTAACTATGACAAATTAGGTTTATTTATTGTATATTTCATTTCTGTATGTATGTCGCTTGCCTCTCAATATTCATGTATGCTCCACTGCACTTAAATGTTTTTAGATGTTTGTAATATGAATTCCATAGGAACTAGGTGATTGTGAAGAAATGTTAAGTACCATGCTAAGAACTTTTTGTTGTTGTAGAAATAAATTTAAATAGCCCATAAAATACACAAAGCTTATCACCGAAAATCGATGAGTTCAGTTCGCTAAATCGAATATAGATGCAGTCTGCGTTTCGGAAACTTGGTTTAAGTCAGATACCAATAATGAAATTCACAAATTGGATGGATGCAGAGTTTATCGTCGCGATAGAAATGATCGAGGTGGTGGTGTAGCGATATATGTGAAAAGTGGTCTCAAATGTAGAAGGACACTTCTTTCGCCTGCTGACTCTTATATTGACTATGTGTTTGTTAATATAGTAAGTGGAGACAACTCTTTGCTCCTAGGTTCTGTTTACAGACCAAATAGTAACGTTGACTTAACATCTTTTTTGTCAGTAATAGAGACTATCTCAACTAGCTCTGTGGTTCTATGGCTATCTCAACACAGCCTTACTTCTGAAAAGAAATTAATAAGAAAGCGTGATGCAGCGTATCATAGGTTTTCGGGTTTAAGCCTCTCCCACCGATTACACAAATATCTGCGAAATATTGTCGTCCGTGAAATAAAAATGGCAAAGGCACGAAGTTTCTCTGACAAACTAAAAACCAACTTGGGTAGTCGAAGGCTGTGGACTAACTTACGACAAATTACATCGACGGTAACGAACTAAACCAAAAGTTTGCTTTTGGAGTATTTTGTTTGTCAATTAAGTCCTGTGCAATTGGACTTGATGAAATTCACCCAATTTTTATCAAAGCCATTCTTCCATTGATCCTTTCATAAGTGGCACATATATTAAATTTTATTTTAACCACAGGAATTTTGCCTAACCAATGGAAAATGGCCATAGTAATACTTCTACCAAAAAATTAAATTGGTGATGAATATCGACCGATTTCAATTTTGCCATTCCTCTCCAAAGTATGCGAGTGGTTAATGCAAAAGCAAATAAATGAATATCTTTCTCGAAACATGATTATTGCACAAGTGCAATCGGGTTTCCGGTTGAAACATAGTTCTACAACTGCTCTAGTGAAAGTTGTTGAAGATATTAAGACAAGTTTGGATAAAGATGAAGTTGCTTTCTTGGTTCCTCTAGATTTTTCTAGGGCATTTGATACTGTTGATCATGCCTTACTCTGCAAAATATTGAATTACTTCTATGGTTTTCTCCACCAGCAGTTAAATTAATTTCATCCTGTTTATGAAATAGAAAGCAGGCTATATTGGTTGATAATGCCTTATCTGATCACCTGAAACTTACTCGCAGAGTGCCTCAAGTATCAATTCTAGGTCCTCTCTTATTTTCTCTGTACATAATGAGATACCCTACACGCATTTATTCTGACGATGTCCCGGTTTATAAGAGCTGTCCATTACTCGTAGATCTTATTGAAAATTGTGCATTGAATATAAATCTCACCTTAACTGCATATTTTATTGGTCTTTGAAAAACGGTTTGAGACTTAACCCTATTAAATCCAAATGTCTGGTTATATTCAGGATAAAATTGGACCTAATTTTCCACAACTAATTTTAAATAATACCACAATTGACTTTGTGGATACCTCAAAGAATTTGGGAGTTGTTTTCAATCGATTTTTGACATGGAATGATCACATAAATAGCATCGTAGGAAGGACTTTGCGGACCCTGTGGACGGTACAACCCTTTACATTATTGAATACACGTATCATGTTGGTAAAATCTTTAATAATCCCTATACTTGTGAAATATTTGGTAATTGTAACTCTGAATGTACCTACTCGAAAATTAGAAGTTACCTTCAATAGTGCTGTTCGATATATTTATGGGCTCAGAAGATATGATCACGTCTCACACCTTTCCAATAACGTTCCAGGTATGTCATTTGAAAACTATCTTAAATTTCGAATATTGGTCTTTCTTTGTAACATTTTCAAAACACAGCAACCTTCTCTCTCTCTATATATCTATAAAGTTCACTTGATCACAGACCAGTGAAGTGGAAGGTGGGGTTTCGGCGTGTTTACAATAGAAACAAACAACAATAAAAAAGTGTAAGTGCGTGTTTGGGCAAAGTACTCCCAAATAGGAAATTAGCGTGGTGGTTAAGTGTCGGACCCTTGAACCGAAGGTCGGAAGATGAAATCCCCAGTCGGGAGCGAAAAGTTTTTTTTCAAGTTTTTCGGTGCTCTTTTTGCTAGAACTAGTAGCAGTAGAAGCGGGAAGAAATGTAGGGAGACGGCGGGGGAAGACCCGTTTGTCAGACGGAGTCGGAATCGGATAATATATCATCCGATTTCGCAACACCGGCCGCCGTCATCAAAAGGCGCAGAAGGGTCAACCCAAGGCCCAATTTAATTAAGCGCCCCTCCCTCACTACTTCGACTGAAAAGCTGCAGGTCGAAGCCAGGAAAGGGGCGCCATCACCAACACCACCATCAACATCTACGTCCACAGCAGCTGGACAAAAAGAACAACAACAACCTAAACCAGTGGTACCGTAGAGGATATTTCCTACCTCTCCGATGGTAGAGAAGGCGGGGGACAACAACCCCTTCGCCGCCCCTTCAAGTTCGGCTGCGGAGGAAGAACGTAGCGAACTTGAAGAGAAAGAACACTTCCTACGCGCCCAGCTGCAGGCCGTAGTCTCCACCCTCGCCCTCCAGCAAAAGCAGCAACAACAACAGCAGAAACAGAAGCAACAACAACAACCACAGCAACAGAAATAGCAGCAACAAAAGCTGAAGCAACAGAAGCAGCAACAACAACAACCACAGCAGCAACAACAACCGCAGCAGCAGAAGCAGCAACAACGCCCTAAAAAGGAGAAGGTACCACCCATCTTTACCTATACCACAGCCCTGCGAGAGACCATCGATCTCTGTAAGTATGCTATTGGTGTAGGTAATTTTCAAATTAAATGTTTAGGCCAAAAACGCCATGCTATTCAGTGCAAGACACTGGAACAGCTTAAGCGGATAAAAAGCCTATTGAAAGAGTCAACGACGGAGCTTTTCTCCTTCACTCCAAAGCTCGAGAGGTTGCAGACGATGCTCCTCAAAGGCGTGGATTCGATCACAGATCCCGAGGAAATGCCATTCTCCACGGTAAGCTCGCGACGGGAGAAGCACCCTTCTTCGTGGTGCATCTCACACCCAGCAGCAAGCTGGAGAGGCTAAGGACTATTACTTCCTGAGCATCCCAGACTGTCACATGGGAAAAATTAAAGAGGAGCGGAAACATTTTGCAATGGATCCGTTGCCAAAGGTTCAGGCCCGCCGCGTCGAAATGCGAAATGCAGCCTCGATGCGTTAAGTGCGCAAAGAACCACAGAAACGAGGAATGCGACCTTGGGAAAGACAAGGTAGCGGACAGAGAGCAGCTCGAGTGTGTCTTGTGTCGGAATCGAGGACATCCTGCAAACTATCGGGGATGTCCTAAGTTCCAGGACATCAAGAAAGAAAACATGGCCCGTAAGCAGAAGGTCGAAGAGAAGCGTCCCTCGGGTCGCTTCCAATTACCAGCCGTCACATCCAAGTTGACCTACGCCCAAATGGCGGCAGGTTCGGGAAAGACGGTACAAAAGCCCATGGCTGTTCCAAAAGCCTCAGTGCCTGTCTCTAAGGCACCGCAGGTGGAGTTGGATGTCTGTTCGATCTTGCTCGCAATCCAAGGGCAGATTGGGCAGCTCCAACAACAGATTTTGGAGACGGCGACCCGAGTAGATAGTATCTGCTCGCTTCTGCCGGGCATAGCGCACCTAAGGTCGTGATGGGTACGCTGGCAGGGAGGCCCTTGTCGGTGAATGTAAATTCACTGATAAGGATCGAGCGACGAGCCGTACTTTTTAACCTGTTGCAGTAGTTGCAGAATAATTAGAAGAGACCGACCCAACGCTACTCAAGGCGGAGGACTTGCAATCTTCATAAAAAATAATATAAAACATAAAATTATATATAGCGGTGAAGTGCAGAGGTTCCAGGTGCTAGAAGTCTGCATTGTGTGCATTCCTCTCCGAAACGGAAAGAGAATGTACATTGTATCAGCCTATGCACCAGAAGCACATCAACCCAATATTTTTATCGCAGAGCTCGAGACACTTTTTCGATCTCTGCGCTTAAACTCGGTAGAAAACTTCTACATTCTGGCCGGCGATTTAAATGCCAAACATGGTGATTGGAGAAATAATATTCCCAATACTAGGGGGAGCCTACTAAGCCATTGGTGGGTTCTTCGCAACATTGAATATAGAGCCAAGTTGCTCGCAACGGATAGTCCGTCGTATCCTAGGAGCGGCTCCTATCTGGATGTTATGCTGATAGACTCTCGACTGAGACTGGCAGACACGAACGAATGGTCTATTAACTGTCTACGGACCATTGTATACGACAGTGACCATTGCGGACTATGTGCCGTTATCACAGTACCTGACGAGATCGCGGAAATGGCAGAGTCCGTCCACACGCACCCCTACGATTACAGTAGAGCGCGCTGGCTACGCTTCGCCAATTCCCTGACGAGAGCGCTCACTTCGAGCGCCTCCTTCCCACCGACTAATAGGAACCTGTCAAACCACGAGATTGACAGGTACTTCAAATAAATGGACGATATCATTAAACAGACAATGAACAGTACGATACCACGCCAACGTCAGCACGATACCACAAACGTATACTGAAACGCGACAATCGACGCATTGCACAGACAAAAAAGTAGACTACTGACAAGACTCAAACTGTTGTACCGGCGGTTAACCGACAGACAAAACTCGGAGGTCAGGACACTGAAGTCACTGATTAAAAATCTCCAACAGTTGATCAAAGAGAATTACAGAATGTCTGTAAGTTTGCATTGGAACCACAGAATTCGTGCTGTAAAATCCAACAGCGCGAGTATGTTCCCGCAAATAAATAAAATATTTCGGAGAAACAATCAGAATGACATTCAGGATCTAAAGCTTCCGAAAACGTCAGACAATGAACGTTTGCTACGAACAGTTATCATCGATCCAGAGAGCGCTATCCTAGATGATGACTTTTTCGTGATTGAGGATCCTCAGGAGAAGGTGGCGACAGTGGGAGCTGTCTTCCAGGAAGTGTACAAGGTGAATGATAGCATTCGCCCGAACCATGACCTGGAGAACAGAGCCCTGCTTCATCACTTCTACCTTTGAAATGATTTCGATCATTGGCGATCCGAGAATCTTGATTTTACCAGGTTCAATGAATATTTCAAACAATGCCATCGCCAGTGAGGGGGCTAATACCCTGTTCATTTCGACGGAAGATCTCCAGATGATCTTTCAGTCATTGAAAAGGAAAAAATCCGCGGGTATCAACGGTATATCCAATGTTGTGCTTAGGCACCTTCCACCAGTCGCTGTAGAGAGGTACACCATCCTGCTCAACAATGCCCTGAATAATGCATATTATCCAGTGCATTGGAAGACAGCGGTGGTGCAACCAATCCCCAAGAGGGGTAAGGCCACCTCTAACCCGGCAAATCTCCCGTCGATAAGTCTCCTTCCGAGTATCAGCAAGGTCTTCGAGAAGGTGGTCCAAAGGGCCCTGTCTAAATGGGTTGAGGACAATAAAATCATCCCGGATAACCAATTCAGTTTCACAGCGGGGCATGACACTATTCATGCCGCGTCGAAACTCGTATCGGATATCCAATGGAATAAATGCAAGAACCAATGCACGGCTAGAACGCTAGATTGTCCTTATTACAAGCTCAGTCGGCTGAGAATAAGTAAACCACTGCTATATATGATTTTTGGCATGTTAACAGGTAGAAAATTCGTTGTGAAAATTGCCAACGTACCTTCTACTCAAACATTTGAAATCAAAAACGGACTGCAACAGGGTACGGTAAATTCGCCGATTCTTTTCAGCATTTACCTGAGTGATCTACTTGTTCCTCTTCACCACTCAATAGCGTACGCAGACGACCTAATCGCATACGGATCAGGTCCAACGATCGACGTCATTGTCACTCTCTTGCACCGTGACTTAGAAAAAATTCAGCAGTATTGTGATGACATAATCTATATTGTTCAGAACACCTATGCCTAGGGCCTCTCGAGACACTGGCAAAAATTGGCGCAGGTTCTCAATCTCCGGGCCGGACGGGCATCCACTAGCGAGACAAAGTGTAGTCAGATACTTTGGGATGGTGCTGGATCAGTTTCTATATTTTGACAAACATGTAGATGCTGCACTAGCAAGGGCCCGGGGCGCTTTCGCTCTGACAAGATGGCTGTTTCATAGCAGCCAACTTGATTCCAGAGCGAAGGTAATCTGCTACATGGCCTTAATCATCCGTCTGGTTTAATGTGAGAGCCAGCTTAATGGAAAGGATTCGGGTGTTTGAGAGACAATGTCTTAGGACTTGTCTCGGGCTACATAGGACTCCCGAATCTGAGTACACGAAATTTTACCCGAACGAGGTCCTATACAATAGGGCCAGAATTGTACGGATGGATAATTTGCTGATCAAACTCATTCGAAGCTGCGTTGCAAGAGCAATGACTTCAGTCAATAGCCTGATCTTCGGGGTAGTAACCCAACGATTTATATCATGAGAGAGTGCACCTTAACGGCTTTGTCCCGCCAGAAGCATTCCTGAATCTAGAAAGATGTGGGCTGATCCAAGATAGATTGGCGGTACCGCTAATCTTCCAGGTGGGTCGCAATTCCGTGGAACGGCGATTCCTCTACGGACCCGATGTCGCGCTCCGTGAACCCGAGCGCCTCAGGTTCTGTAGATCGGTCTCACGCCGGGATCGAGGAGACGTACTCCGCCAGCATCAACGCTTTTGGTTGCTGGAGAAAACTCCGTCAACGGACACCTTTATAGGAGCAGTCTCTTCAAGGCAAAGCCTAGGGTAGGGTTGGTAGGGTAGGATACGTTAGGGTAGGCTAGGGCAAAAACGAAAAAAAAAAAAATAAAAATATGAAAAAAGCACAAAAAAAGAAAAAAACTGGAAACAAAAAAAAAACAATGTAAATATAAAATGTGAAAAAAAAGATATATATATTATATAAAATATATATAGTGTATATATTTGTGTATATATTGTATATTTTAGTTAAGTTAGAATAAGTTAGGTTTAGTTAGGTTTAATTAGTTTAAGGTAGGCTTAAGTTTCAAAAAATGATCATATGGTAATTTTTTTAATAAAAAAAAAAACATTTTTCTTAGCTTAAGTTAGTTATAATAATGTTAGTAGTAAATTTATGTAGTCGTCGATAGACATATATGTTTCAATTGTACTGTTTGTTTTAGAGTGTCCGCCTAGGGCCAGTAAGATAGTTACATTTGTTAAGATAGTTAAGCTAGTTTTAAGCATTTTTGACTAGGGTAAGATAGATATAAGATCATGTGAAATAAAAATTAATTGAAAACAAAACAAACAAATCTATAAAGTTATAACAACTTTCAATTCGAAGTATCAAATAGATTTACTTCTCTCATAATACCGAGGTTCAATTACCTTATATCTGAGAGACAATTCTTCACCGTTGCCATCCGTTTCTGGAATTCACTTCCCAACGTTTTAAGAACACTAAGCGATATACATACTTATGTACATAGATTTAAAAAAGAATTGCATGGTTTTCTGTGCGTTCAAAATAATTTATTTTCCTGTTAATTTTGTCAATATCTTATTTTTGCTTCTTTTTTTAATTTTTTCATAAAATTCTAGTCTCCTTTTGTCCTAATATCAAATTAATTAATCTATTACAATATTACTCAATTCAATTCAACTCAAAATAATGTACCTAAAGTATATATTGAAAGAACGAGTAGCTATTGCAAATTTATAAGACTCATTCTTAATGTTTTAGCTTTCCGCACATTCTTAATAAATAAATAAATAAATACGAATGGAGGTCCACATTCATCGACTCGAAATTTGTAATTATTGCAAACTTTCAAATGTATTTTCACCCACGAAAGTTGTGACATAATTATTAGGGAAACAAATCGCAAAGTAAAATGGGCCTATAACAAATAGAATGAGAATAATACTGCATGCAGTCGAGAGTGGGAACCTGTAAGTACAGAAGAATTTGATGCATATTTAAGAATGCTGATAACCGCAGGCGTATCTCGATCAAATGACGAATATGCTAAAGACCTGTGGAAAACATTTTCATATCCTTTATACAAGGCAAGGTCTAAGCAGATTTTGGCGCATTTCCCAATATATCCCTTTTGACCACAAAAGCACTCGTATAGTGTTAATAAATTCAATGCCAAGGAGAATTTTTGATGTTGTTACTAACAAAGGAGGAAGTACTATTGAACTTCAATTGTTTTCCCCAAAAAAAAAATTACTCTCTATTTTAATTTCGCGCTGATTTTCTTAAAATTAAATTTTTTTTAAATTACTTACAGTGCCAAAATATTTTTTCACAATACTTTTAGTGGCTCGTTTTTAAAAGTACTTACAGTGCCAAAATATATTTTTACAATACTTTTAGTGGCTCGTTAAACGTACTTTAAAAATAAAATAAACTGTATTATTCAAATGCATTCTATCTTCAGTTATACATAACACCCGCTTAGTGTAGATTGTGACTGGTAAAATAGCGAAGGATTGCACTTTTAAAATTGAGGAAGTTTGAAATTGATTTTATATTATAAGTCCATAGTCTAATAGTGTGAATTAAAAACGAGGAACAGACGTGGCGAGTTGACTGCGGTAGGGAATAATGTTCGTGGTTTTAGAAGATCGAGTGAAATTCAGTCTGTTGTACAAATACGCCGGGCTAAGGTTAGTAATAATTTTGTGTGGGAACATACAGTTTATGGTGTTGATGTATTGTTGCAAGTTGCAACCTAGCAAATCTCGAGAGTACTCAGAGGTATGCTCGTAACAGCAAATACCGTAGATGTAACGCACTGCGTAACTTACGTTGGGATAAGGAGTGTAGGCCACTATATATTACCTCCGAGTATGTTATTAGTGGCAAAACTAAAGAAATAACCAGTCTTCGACGTGTTTCGAGGGAATTACTTGGGATTTTGTCGGGTTAAGTAGTAGTCCGTTATTGATAGATCAAAAGTACATTCGTTTCAGACCGTCGCTTGAAAGGAATGCAAGTTCATCGATATTCGCAAATGCTTTAGAATGATGTAATTGAATATCGTCCGCGTATAAATGAATATCTGCACACTGACGGAATATCGTTGATAAACATGCAGAATAATAGTGGACACAATATAGAACCCTGTGGTACACCTTGTTTCACATTCATGAGGGATGAACAACGCTCACCCAAATCTACCCTCTGCGACCTACCAGAAAGAACACTACTCAATAAGCAAACCGCTCTTTCAGTGAAACCAAAATTCGTTTAAGCTTCCAACATAAGACATTGTGATTTACTTTATCAAGAGCCTTCGGGAAATCTAGTAGACAGAGAAGAGACACAGCATTCTTGTCGAAAGATTGCCTTACTTCTTCGAGGAGATTTATCATGGCTGAAGAACAGCTGTGTTTGGCTCTAAAACCGTAATGCATACAACATATTATTAAAAGACAAGTGTTTCGTGATCTGTTTAGCTATTACTTTTTCGAAGATTCGCTTTCTCACAGAATGCTTATTGGCCTTAGATCAACAGAAGATGTTAGAAAAGCTTTCTTGGCAATAGGCAAAATTGTAGCAAGTTTCCACGACTGTGGAAAAGTCGATGTAATAATACACCAATTTATTACAGTGGTACGATGGGAGGCGATGTATGGTAATATAAGTTTGAGGGACCGTATTGGTATGCCATCTTCCCCAAAGGAATTGGATTTAATGGCTATGACACATTCGACAATTTCCTCTTCAGTGGCAATAACAAAATCGTCTAGTCCTGGAGGTGAAAATCGAATGTGATTGAACAAAGATCTTCTCCTGAAAAGGCGCGGTTAAGTTCATCACATTATTGCTGCTAGATAAACCAATTTTTCTTAGATTACTCCATAAATTTTAAGAAGAAAGATATGTATTTAATTTAGAAGCGAGGAAAATTTATTTCAAATTGCGTATGACAGAGGTAGCGTAATTACGCGCAGTCTTAAACGAAGTCCAATTAACCTCAGAAGGCTTACGTTTTCATTTACTATATTTACAATCTGTTTCTTCTTTTGATAGAGTTGACTATTCCACTTCTACCGCTCTTCTAAGTAGCAGAATTGCATGCAGTAGTACAAATCATCACATTGTATCCATTCAAGAACCATGGGTGTGGAACAAACGCCTGTGTGGTCTTGGTGGCATACGTGATGCTACAATCCTTTATGATGAGCGATCCGAAAGGCCCAGGGTCTGCCTCATCATATCGAATACGCTATCGGCAACCAAACTTGGTCAATTCTGTGGTCAAGATCTGGTAGCTGCGAAAGTGAGCTACAAGGCGCACGGAGAAATTGAACACTTCGTCGTGGCGTCTACTTACTTCCCCTACGACTCGGTACTACCCCCGCCACCTAAGGCGGTTTCCGAACTCGTAGAGTACTGTGAAGCCAGAAGGATTGGACTCATCATCTGTTGCGATGCTAACGCTCAAAACACATTTTGGGGCAGCAGCAAATGCAACCGGAGAGGAGACCATCTTTTAAACTTCATTCTTTCGTCTGACCTTTTCATCAACAATGTTGGCTCTCTACCAACCTTTGTGACGGCGAGACGACAGGAAGTGATTGACCTAACCTTATCTAACAGGCATGCGAAGGCCATCACTAACTGGAGAGTCTCACCAGATGTTACGCTGTCAGACCATAGATACATCGAATTCCAATTGAAGTGCGGGATCTCCCCCTCGCAGCCCAAGCGGAATCCGAGAAAAACAGACTGGGTGCGATTTAGGGAGGAGCTTGAGAAATCCACTCAAGCCCCGCCTAAACTCAAAACTAATCAATCGGTGGAGGATGCAGTTCACAACCTGAACAGCGCCATCACCAAATGTTTTGAACTCGCATGTCCTGTCAAAAAACCTCCCAACAGGAAGCCGGTTCCCTGGTGGAATGCTGAGCTCCAACGGCTTCGTAGGGAAGCCAGAAGTCTTCTGAACAGATCGCTTAAATCGAACTCGGAAGATGACTGGAATAAATATCGATCGAAGCAGAAGGAATATAAGAAGCTTATTCGAAAATCGAAGAATGATTCCTATAAGTCCTTCTGCGAAGAGATCAAATCCCTGAGCGCGACCAGCAAGTTGGTTAAAGTCCTCAAACGAGGAAAATCGACAAAGCTGGATGTACTCAGAAAATCTGATGGTACCTTTACCGAGTCTAAAGCAGAAACTCTTAGTTTACTGTTTCAGACCCATTTTCCGGGAAATCAGACTGTCGGCTCGTTGCACACTCCCTCATTGGATACTGCGGCTGTAGCGATGAAAACAACTCGGCGTAGCTGGTATGTTGCGTCACGCGTGGCAACTACTGAGGCCATTGAATTTGCTGTGGCATCCTTCGATGGCTTTAAGTCGCCGGGCACTGATGGGATATACCCCGTTATGCTGCAAAAAGGTATAAGACAGCTGCTTCCTACACTGAAAAGAATTTTCACTGCTAGCCTGGCACTTGCCTACATACCTATCCCTTGGCGCGCGGTGAAAGTGGTCTTTATTCCCAAAATAGGGAAAGAGGATTACTCACTAGCCAAGAGTTTCAGACCAATAAGTCTAACATCATTCCTGCTGAAAAGCATGGAAAGACTAGTAGAGTTGCACGTGCGCAAAGTTGCCCTTCGAATGCATCCTCTGTCGGACATGCAACATGCTTATCAGCGCGGAAAATCCTGCGAGACTGCGCTTCAAAACCTAGTTGGGAGAATTGAATGCGCTCTCGAAAGGAAAGAGTACGTACTAGGCATTTTCGTCGACATTGAGGGAGCTTTTGATAACGCTACCTTCGACAGCATGTGTAACGCTGCTAGACGGCATGGCGTAGAAGAAGCACTGGTTTTGTGGATCAAAGCAATGCTTGTGCACAGGACATTGATCGCTGATACAGGCCTCGAACAATGTGTCAAGTCTGGAGTAAACAGGGGCTGCCCGCAAGGTGGCGTCTTGTCTCCGCTGTTATGGTGCATGGTGGTCGACTCTCTGCTAGATGCTCTCAATGCCTCTGGAATCTATGCCCAGGCCTATGCGGATGATGTTGCTGTTCTCTCTGTCGGCTCATGTTTAGCGAATGTCTGTCTCAAAGCGCAGGCGGCGCTAAACGTGATCGATGACTGGTGCACGAGAAATGGGCTGTCGGTTAATCCTCTTAAGACCGATGTCGTTCTCTTCACGAGAAGGAGGAAAACAACTGGCATTGCTCAGCTGGTGCTAAAAGGCATTCCCATCCCTATATCCAAGGAAGCTAAGTATCTGGGAGTCATTCTAGATAACAAACTTCTCTGGTCAAAACATGTTGAGTCCAAAACCACCAAAGCGCTGTCAGCTTTCTGGCAATGCAAAGGTGCCTTTGGCAAAACATGGGGCTTAGCGCCGAAAAAGGTCCTCTGGATCTACACGGCAATGGTAAGACCGATAATCTCATATGCATCGGTTGTTTGGTGGAGCAGGCTGACACGAAAACACGTTGTGGCTTCACTCACCAAACTCCAAAGAGCGGTCTGCCTCAGTTGCACGGGGGCTTTCCCCAGCACACCGGGAGCTGCTTTGGATGCTATGATGAACCTTCCACCCCTTGACATATATATCAGAGGGTGTGCACTGAAAACTATTTCTCGCTTAAAGAGGAATGGTCTTTGGTACAACTCGCAGTGGAGTGAAAGTGTACTTGAGAGAGAAATATCCTACGATCACTGTCTCATGGATATGCCCTCTGACGCAATGACACCTGCCATCCTACTGCGCTGTAACTACACAGTCACATTTCCTTGGCGTCAGGACTGGCTTTGGCCAGACACTGAACCTGGAATAGAATGTCTTCGCATCTTCACAGATGGCTCCAGGACTGATCAGGGATCCGGCGCCGGAGTTTTCTTCGAGCGCGAAAACATTCGACTGCACTTCTCGTTAGGAAAATATGCGTCTGTCTTCCAGACGGAGATTTACGCAATCCTAATGGCCATGCACTATGTTGTGAAACACAGATGGAGGGGAAAGAGCATATGTGTCTGCAGCGACAGCCAAGCTGCACTCAAAGCTATATCCAATCCTCTGTCCAACTCCAAACTAGTGCATGAACTCAAGACCTTCTTGAACAAAGTCGGAAGACTTAATTCACTTAGGCTTGTATGGGTTCCAGGTCACTCTGGAATCCCAGGAAACGAGATCTCCGATGAACTCGCTAGAAAAGGCTCAGAGGAGAGTTTCTCAGGGCCTGAACCCGCCTTAGGTCTACCAGCTTCAACGGTTAAATCTGACATCAATGACTGGGTATTTAACGTACACAGTCGCAGATGGAAGGAATATCCAGGATGCAGGATGACTAAGCGCGTACGCCCTGACGTCTGTAAAAAGTCCGCAACATTCTTCTTATCCTTAAGAAGAAATGACTGCAGAAGGCTAACGGGCGTCATTACGGGCCATTACACTTTTGCCAGGCATCTTTACGTGCTTGGCATCAGTGAGACGCCTTCCACTTGTATACCAAGGTCATGCGCAGTTCTGAATTTTTACCGTTTCGGTTAGTACGCAGCGAAAGTACAATTCAGATAGAATTTCTTGGAAGAGTTTAACTTTATCATTCACATCAGCCCTTAAGCAACATTCTTCCCAGGGCGCTGAGACAACAGCGTTTTGAAGAGTGATTAGATCGATGGCACTGAAATCTTTAAATGTAAAAGTGTCTGGGATAAGGTTTTTGGACAAGTTAATATCATAAGTACGGAACAGAAGATCATGGTCAGAAACAGCAAACGACAATAGTTCAAAAAATAAAACAAGCGACAGAGTTGACACAGCGATTGAATCTAGTAGACTTGGAAGACGATTCTGAGCGGAACGAGTGGGATAAGCATGTTTACTACTGTCATACCAATCGAAGAGACTAAGTCTTCCATTTGGAAGGCAAGTGAGTCATTTTTCAATAGATTAGCATTGAAGTCTCCGCAAATTATGATCTGCTCATATAGAGCACTGTAATTTAAATTCGCTGAGAAGAACGGCAAAGGGTAGCAGCTTCTATTGTTCTTGAATGCTCATGCAAACAAACTATTGTCGTGTACTATTGTCGCGTAATTCGACTAAAAGGTATTCTATTTCCACCATTCAGTTTATACCTGATTTCCAGTAAATTGTTACCCCGTCACCCGTAGTATCAATAGATCCATCGTTCCTTCTTCTTTTTCTTTTTCCGGCGTTGTTATGGTCAGAAGTGTAGGACCATAACCTTCCCACTTAACTGCATTCCTACTGGTCCGCTTGTGGGGTCCGCCGATTTGACCTCAGAAAGTAGCGGCAGGCTTTCCGGTTTGGGACTACTACATCGCTGAGGCCAATCAAACGCTGGTGTTTTTGCATTTGTTTGCACCAATTGTTTTTCGGCCTACCTTTTTTTTTTGTGACACGGGCATGCTCCAGATTTTTTTGTTTGATCTTACTCTTACAACACCGGTGATCTCCAGTCGTGTCAACCCACTGATTTGCATGTACACTTGTGGGGCAGTTTAATGGTGGTATATGTGTCCCTAGGCTCACCTTGGTGTTTTCTAAATTGCCTAGATGTGATTTTTGTTTACCTTTGTTTTAGTCGCCTTTTACGACAAGCGAGAGGTATCGCTGCAGGGATATTCTTAACCCGTTCCTCCACAGGACTCCGATTGCATTTGCTGCTGCCGCAAACAGTATTTTGAGCGTTAGCATCGCAACAGATGATGAGTACAATCCTTCTGGCTTCACAGTACTCTACGCGTTCGGAAACCGCCTTAGGTGGCGGGGGTAGTACCGAGTCGTAGGGGAAGTAAGCAGACGCCACGTGAAGTGTTCAATTTCTCCGTGCGCTTTGTAGCTAACTTTCGCAGCCACCACATCTTAACCACAGAATTGTCCAAGTTTGGTTGCCGCTAGCGTGTTCGATATGATGAGGCAGACCTTGGGCCTTTCGGATCGCTCATCATAAAGGATTGCAGCATCACATATACCACCAAGACCACACAGGCGTTTGTTCCACACCCATGGTTGTACTTATTAACAACTAACATATGTACTTATTAGAAAGAATAATAATAAATCGTGTAAATGTGTAAATTGGTGAAACAGTTCTCTCAATAGCATCATCACAGTCAGAAAACCACAATACAACATTGAAATTCTTTTACAGAGCCCTAAGAAAGTTTTAAGCCCATGGAATAACGACTGCAAGAACACTAATAATAAATACACCAATCTAATAAATACAGATTGAAAAAGAAAAAGAGAAGCGACAGAGCAAAAACATATCATAGGATATCATATAAAATCACGGAAAATAAAATATTTAATAATATCAAACTTTCCAACAGATTTAAAAAAGAAATAGAACACTACCGTCTTAACTAAGCGAGAGAGCCTCGTATACGAAATTAACCCTAAGTTTTTTACAGGTGCTTCCTACGCTGTAAAAATGCGCAGACCCAAATATTCGACTCCTCAAATTCCAATAAGCATAGCAATACTTTTGACTGAAAAGTTATACTAATCCACATAACAGAACTGGAACAATTGTTGTTGGAAAATTGTTAATAATCTGCAAACAATTACTGGAATAAAGATATACGCGACCATTCGTTATATTCTTTCGTAGTATACGACATTAATTTAATTAATATTCACTCAGACAGTTTATTCCCAACAAAAAAAAATGAAAATAATAGAAGATCCCTGACGTTATTTGCAGGGCATGGATGTGAATTGCCGTTAGTCCCGACGGCAGGGACTTTGAATAAGCCTTAATATAATAACTTACATTCACACTGAATAAAATAGAAGAATTAAGAGGCATAGCAAATAAATTAATAAAGATGCAAAAAATAGAAAACACTAAAAATGAAATAATGTTTAGACTAGAAGCTGAATTATACTACTATACTAATTATAAGAGCCGAAATACAAGACGTAAGGTATGTCATTAATTGAGCAAAACAAACATAGTATATACAGTTGTCTTATCAATTAAAAAAAAAAATGTAAGTGAACACTTGAAAAATGAATATAGATAGATATACAGAATTTATTGAAGTCGAAACGGCCTCGAATACAAATAGCTCGACCATGATACATATTGTTAACTTTCAAACAAATATTATAATAATAAAAATGTTGCTTTATGCACTAAAAATTTTCGAAAGTTTTTCAATATGAATAATAAAATCTTTTCGAAAATTAAATATATTAGGTATATCGCAAAAATATGATTTTAAGTATAAAACTACAAAAATTGGAATAAATAAAAATAAATATTATCAAGTATTGACACAAATGCGAAACATCTTCTGAATAGCAGATTATGCGAAAATCAACAATAATCACATTCCTTAAATTGAGACGATACTACCCGACACATTCCTCCTATATGTACTCGTATATCGCATATACCTATGCATGTAACTAAATATTCTTGCTATTGTTTTGGTTTTTATGATACATCATTTTGCAGCTGACATAGATCGTGCATCACTTTCAACAGAAGATTGATATTCGCAGTTGATAAAGGAAAATTACAGAATATCTGTTAGTTTGTATTGGAACAGTAGTTTGTATTGCAACAGCGTGAGTATGTTACTGCAAATAAATAAAACATTTAGCAGAAATAATCTAAAGCTTCTGAGAACTTCATTTAATGAACGCCTATTATGAACAATCTGCGTTGATCACGGCGCTTTCCGGATCGATTTCTTCATGATCGACTATGCTCAAGAGAAGGTGGAGAGAGTGGGAGTTGTCTTGCAGGAAATGTATAAGGTGAATGACAACATTCGCCCAAAGCAAGACCTAGAAAACAGAGTTATAAATACTTCATTGGCGATCAGAGAACCCCGGTTTTACTGGTTCAATGATGATTTCATGGCAAATAGTGCCGTGAGTGAAGGGTCTAATAATCTGTTCATTTCGACGGAAGATCTCCAGATGATCTTTGAGTCACTGAAGAGAAAATAAAACCGCGGGAACAGGCGGAATATCCAATGTTGTGCTCAGGCACCTCCCACCAGTTGTAGAGATTGTATACCATTGTTGTAGAGATGTATACCATCCTGTTCAGCAACGCACTGAATAATGCATATTACTCGTATCCAATGCACTTGAAGACAGCAACCGCTCCCCAAGAGGGGTAAAAACACCTCCAACTCGGCAAATCTTCTATCAATAAGTCTCCTGCTGAGTATCAGCAAGGATTTGAGATTTCGGATGACCAATTCGGTTTCGGAGGATATCCATTTGTTAAATCCAATACACGTGTGCCTGCCTGATTGACTTAGAAAAAGCTTCTGATACCATATGACTGGAAGGACTTTGCTACAAGCTCCGCCATTGGGCAGATTACCATTCTATACTACTATATATGATTTTATATATATATATGATTTTCGACATTGTCAACGTGAGTTTTACCTATAAATGACATATTAACAATAGACTACAACAGGCTACGGTGACACCCGAATCTAAGTACACGAAATTTTACCCGAACGAGATTATATTCTCTAGTCTAGAGAAGAAGAAGAGAGAGAGATTCTAGTCCAAGATTCTTATAAAATTGATTCGAAGCAACGTTGCAAGAGCAATGTCTTTCGTCAATAACCTGATCTCTGGGGCTTGCTACCCCAACCCAGTACCATTCATAGAGCCTCTTCAAGGCAAAGCAAACGCCTGTCTTTTTTTCTTTTTGCATTTTTGTCTTCTTGTTTTTTGTCAGTGAATAACGAATAATATAATTAGTAAATAATATGTAATATCCTGCGAAGCCATATGGCTTGCCTGCAAGAGGTTGGGTTTCATGCAAACTATTACATATAATTATTTACAGTTGAACAGATCAGAATTAACAATAAAAACATTGATATGAAACAATAGAACTTAACACAAGTAAGTGTGTACATCAAAAACATATAGAGAACAGAAGGATGCGAAAGAACCTGCACAAATTTCAGATTTACAATTAAATGAAATTACCTTAAGCTAAGGTAAGCTAGGGTAGGCTAGGTAAGAATTAGGTAGGCGGTGGTAAGTAGCTTATGTGTAGTTTAGTTTATTTTTACCAAAAAAAAAAATACAGATCCATATAATGTATATAATGTATACATAGTGTTATATGTATTTTTGTTAAGTTAGTCATAAGGCCGCGAGGCTTAGTTTAATTCGTTCTGTATTTAGACTGCCCGTTTTATTAAGTTTTAAGCAGTTTAAGTTTTTATCTAGCGTAAGATAGTTCTAAGTTCTAATAAGAAATACAAATGAATTCAAAACAGATTCATATTTCCAAGATTTTAGTATTGTATATTATCTTATATATAGGTAAAGGAAGTCACAAAAAACAAAACATTAGAAACGAAAAAATAAAGGAAAAACACTTTTATTATAAAATGAATGAGGCCAAATCAAAAAAAAAATTTATATACATTTGAGATAATATTACTTCGTTATACTTTTGGCTTTTTCTTATAAAAACGTACGACGACCTGAACGTAATGATGTTTGCTTTTATAGTATTCTATGAACACGATTTAAGTGGTCTGGTTTTCAGTAATTAATGTACTCGAGATTGTATTGACTTTACCAAACAGTTGATAGAAAATGTAAAATGTCAAGTTGAACAATAATATTATGAGATTTTTAAAATATACGTAAAATTGTACTGACGTACTTGACATTTTTTTTTGAAAGAAAAAAAAAGATCAGATTTCAAACTTGGAAGCTTCCAAGAGTTTTATTGGCATTAACGGAAAAGCTATGCACGTTAGGTTTAAGGTCTGTAGAGCTCCAAATGAAAAAAATGTACAGGGATACATACTTGTCTTTTAAAACATGCTTAATAAATATTCAATTGAAAGAAAAAATAAAAAATTGTGAGGATTTTGCAATTGAAATCAATATTCTGACTTTCTTGGATTGATTATACTTTAATGCGCGTATTGTACTCGTTTACTGTAACGGGTAAATGGTTACATTCGGTAACCAAATGAATCTAAAATTCTGAGTTAACAGAATTCAAAAAAAGACAATTTTAAGACCTTAAGTTAACAGAATAAATCCTAGAGTTGGAGAGGTATGCGAACATTTGAATTAATTTTTCAATACTCAAATATTACATAAAAACTTCGTAAAATGTAAATTTAAAAATTAATAAGGCTTCGAAAAATCATATCCACTACATTTCGAGGTTGCTCTTTCCAATGATATGATGTTTGTTTCAAGACCCCAAATTATCAGGAAAATTGTGCTAAATATACGCAAATTCGATCAAAAGTTAAATGGTTTGGGATTGTTTGCTATCTCGAAAATAGTTAGTCTAGCTTTAAGATGCTTTATCAATCTGTTTCTTTACACCTTACGGGGTTGTCAGGAGGAGACGGTGTTGAGGGGCGATCGCGTCTCCCAGGATCACTTTGCAATCTTTAACTCGTGGCTTCATGAAATTGGATACCAAATGATAGTCTATTTGAGTTTCATTTCCGCCGCTGCTATAAGTGATCAGGTGCCGGCTTTGTTTGACGAACATGGTATTTAGCACTATAAGACCGTACGACTTGCACATGTTTAGGATATCTTCACCTGAAGAGTTCCTGGTGCCGTATCCCAGCGGCATAAGCGTGGGAGTAAGTGTATCCGAGAATAAGACTGTTTCAATGTTGCTCAAGGGCAACTTAGCAAGCAGTCGACATCCGACGATACGACTGAATGGCGTGAGTATCAGATTTGTGACGGAAGTCAAGTATCTTGGTATCACAGTGGGTGAGAGGATGAGGTTCATGTCTCATCTTCTGAACCTGGGTGACCGTATGTGTAGCCTAGTTGGGCAGATCAGGCGAGTCTTTAGGACGGATTGGGGCCTGAGCAGGCGTGCTGTTCGTACTATATACACCGGTCTCTTGGTTGCTTGTACAACCTTTGGAGCATCGGTGTGGTATGAGTCAGTTATGTCTGTATCAGGCCGTAACCGAGTACTGCAATGCCAGAGGAAGGCACTTCTAGCCTGTTTGCCTGTGTGCCGGACAGTTTCCACTGCCGCATTACAGGTCCTCCTGGGAGTCCCTCCTCTTGATCTGGAGATCATTAGAAGAGGTATTGCCTTCAAGGTAAAAAGGGGCTTGCAGTTAACCAGAAGAGACTGGTTATTTGGCATGCCAACGGAGGGGCTATCAGCCAGGGAGCGCAAGACCCTACTTGGTGGCTACGTTCTATCTGAGTGGCAGACAAGATGGAACGAAGCCGAAACGGGTAGGGTCACATATCGCTTCCTGGAGGATGTCTCCTTAATGAGCAGGAATCCACAACTGAGTTTTGGTCTCAGTTTCGGTTACCTCCTGACGGGACATGGATCCATGAATGCGTTTCTGCATAGGATGCGTCTCAGTCAGGAGGCCGGTTGTAGGTGTGGCTCTCCCTTCGAAGATTGGGTGCACGTTCTGTGCGTGTGCCCATTATACTCAGATCTTAGGGATTTAGAAGCTATGGGTGTTAGGTATGAGGGCGAGGTGTGTGACGTGAGCGGTGTCTTTACTGCGCCGTCACACATCGATAGGATGCGGACATACGCGAATTCGGTGTTCGCTAGGCGACGGGCTAGGAGAGATTAATTTCGACTCCTGCCCACATTACATTTCTATCCCATCTCAATTCCCCCATCCAATCCTTCCTTCTCCCTCTTCCTTCTTCCCTCCCTCTCTTCTAAATGGCTAGCAGTCCAGGGTGTAGGGCACCCCAACTGTCAGTAACCGTTTACGGTTGCGAGGCTCGACCGGAAGCCTAATTCTGGTACCACGGGAGACAGGAGCCCCCGGGACATTAATGTCAGATATATAAATGACAGTCCCGGCCTGTCGTGCGGTCGGCCCCCTAGTGGGAGTATCGTGGTGGTTGTGGTTGTCCCAAATCGCGGGAAATTTGTTGCTTGCAACAGGGTGCCGTGACCCGTAGAACGGAAGAGGTTTTAGATAGGCCTCGCCCCTCGCCAAGGGGGAAGTCCATGTCCCCTACACATGGCTTCGAATTGGTTCTGATGGTGACTTAATCCCAGCTAATAGAAGTCACCGGAAGGGCGTTAGTTGACGTTATCAACTCCTTGTGGGATGGCCCACCGTGAAATTAAGCCAACAAGGCAGGTGTTCACGTTAAGCACATAGCGGAATCTGCCGTATCCCAGCCCTCCGTGGTAGACTTCATAGTCTTGGCTTGTCTTCCCGACATGTACGTTTAAATCTCCCCCAACAAACAAAAGCTCTTCCTTTGGGATGATTTTGACAAGGTTGTGGAAATCTAGCCAGAATGCATCTTTTTCTTTTTGTTCGCATCCTACTTGAGGGGCATATGCGCTTACGATGTTCCACACCTCACCATGCATCACCAATTTGAGAGCCATCAAACGGTCACAGGACTTTGAAATGGTTAAGACGTTGCCAAGTACCTCTACCGTAAGGATGATAGCGATTCCGTTTTTTTCCTTGTTCCAATCCATAGTAAAACATCTTGTAGGCTTTTGTTTTAACGTCCAACAAACGTGCCCGATTACCGGTGTTTCGCCATTTCGTCTCTTGTACGCACAGGATGTCTACTCGCCTTCTAACCATCATTTCTTCAAGTTCATAGCTGCGACCACTCATGCTTCCAACGTTCCAACTCGCGACTCTAAAGTGTGGCTTACGCCGTTGCATTACTTTGCTATCCCCCGGAAATCCTATAGCTCTGACCCGAGCATTGCTGCTCGTCCCAGGATCACGACCATTAGTAGTGCCTGGCGGGGTAGTGCTTTTCCTTTTAGCGTTCTTTTCCATAATGCTACGGTTTGACCGTTTTCTTTCTTCCCTTCTTTTTTTGACACGGGCATGCTCCGGATTTTTTTTTTTTTTTTTTTTTTGTTTGATCGTACTCTTACAACACCGGTGATTTTCAGTCGCGTCAACCCACTGATTTGCATGTACACTTGTGGGGCAGTTTAATGGTGGTATATGTGTCCCTAGGCTCACCTTGGTGTTTTCTAAATTGCCTAGATGTGATTTTTGTTTACCTTTGTTTTAGTCGCCTTTTACGACAAGCGAGAGGTATCGCTGCAGGGATATTCTTAACCCGTTCCTCCACAGGACTCCGATTGCATTTGCTGCTGCCGCAAACAGTATTTTGAGCGTTAGCATCGCAACAGATGATGAGTACAATCCTTCTGGCTTCACAGTACTCTACGCGTTCGGAAACCGCCTTAGGTGGCGGGGGTAGTACCGAGTCGTAGGGGAAGTAAGCAGACGCCACGTGAAGTGTTCAATTTCTCCGTGCGCTTTGTAGCTAACTTTCGCAGCCACCACATCTTGACCACAGAATTGTCCAAGTTTGGTTGCCGCTAGCGTGTTCGATATGATGAGGCAGACCCTGGGCCTTTCGGATCGCTCATCATAAAGGATTGCAGCATCACATATACCACCAAGACCACACAGGCGTTTGTTCCACACCCATGGTTGTACTTATTAACAACTAACATATGTACTTATTAGAAAGAATAATAATAAATCGTGTAAATGTGTAAATTGGTGAAACAGTTCTCTCAATAGCATCATCACAGTCAGAAAACCACAATACAACATTGAAATTCTTTTACAGAGCCCTAAGAAAGTTTTAAGCCCATGGAATAACGACTGCAAGAACACTAATAATAAATACACCAATCTAATAAATACAGATTGAAAAAGAAAAAGAGAGAAAGAGAGAGAAAAAGAGCGACAGAGCAAAAACATATCATAGGATATCATATAAAATCACGGAAAATAAAATATTTAATAATATCAAACTTTCCAACAGATTTAAAAAAGAAATAGAACACTACCGTCTTAACTAAGTGAGAGAGCCTCGTATACGAAATTAACCCTAAGTTTTTTACAGGTGCTTCCTACGCTGTAAAAATGCGCAGACCCAAATATTCGACTCCTCAAATTCCAATAAGCATAGCAATACTTTTGACTGAAAAGTTATACTAATCCACATAACAGAACTGGAAAAATTGTTGTTGGAAAATTGTTAATAATCTGCAAACAATTACTGGAATAAAGATATACGCGACCATTCGTTATATTCTTTCGTAGTATACGACATTAATTTAATTAATATTCACTCAGACAGTTTATTCCCAACAAAAAAAAAATGAAAATAATAGAAGATCCCTGACGTTATTTGCAGGGCATGGATGTGAATTGCCGTTAGTCCCGACGGCAGGGACTTTGAATAAGCCTTAATATAATAACTTACATTCACACTGAATAAAATAGAAGAATTAAGAGGCATAGCAAATAAATTAATAAAGATGCAAAAAATAGAAAACACTAAAAATGAAATAATGTTTAGACTAGAAGCTGAATTATACTACTATACTAATTATAAGAGCCGAAATACAAGACGTAAGGTATGTCATTAATTGAGCAAAACAAACATAGTATATTCAGTTGTCTTATCAATTAAAAAAAAAATGTAAGTGAACACTTGAAAAATGAATATAGATAGATATACAGAATTTATTGAAGTCGAAACGGCCTCGAATACAAATAGCTCGACCATGATACATATTGTTAACTTTCAAACAAATATTATAATAATAAAAATGTTGCTTTATGCACTAAACATTTTCGAAAGTTTTTCAATATGAATAATAAAATCTTTTCGAAAATTAAATATATTAGGTATATCGCAAAAATATGATTTTAAGTATAAAACTACAAAAATTGGAATAAATAAAAATAAATATTATCAAGTATTGACACAAATGCGAAACATCTTCTGAATAGCAGATTATGCGAAAATCAACAATAATCACATTCCTTAAATTGAGACGATACTACCCGACACATTCCTCCTATATGTACTCGTATATCGCATATACCTATGCATGTAACTAAATATTCTTGCTATTGTTTTGGTTTTTATGATACATCATTTTGCAGCTGACATAGATCGTGCATCACTTTCAACAGAAGATTGATATTCGCAGTCGATAAAGGAAAATTACAGAATATCTGTTAGTTTGTATTGGAACAGTAGTTTGTATTGCAACAGCGTGAGTATGTTACTGCAAACAAATAAAACATTTAGCAGAAATAATCTGAAGCTTCTGAGAACTTCATTTAATGAACGCCTATTATGAACAATCTGCGTTGATCCGGAAAGCGCCGTTTTGGATGACGATTTCTTCATGATCGACTATGCTCAAGAGAAGGTGGAGAGAGTATGAGTTGTCTTGCAGGAAATGTATAAGGTGAATGACAACATTCGCCCAAAGCAAGACCTAGAAAACAGAGTTATAAATACTTCATTGGCGATCAGAGAACCCCGGTTTTACTGGTTCAATGACGATTTCATGGCAAATAGTGCCGTGAGTGAAGGGTCTAATAATCTGTTCATTTCGACGGAAGATCTCCAGATGATCTTTGAGTCACTGAAGAGAAAATAAAACCGCGGGAACAGGCGGAATATCCAATGTTGTGCTCAGGCACCTCCCACCAGTTGTAGAGATTGTATACCATTGTTGTAGAGATGTATACCATCCTGTTCAGCAACGCACTGAATAATGCATATTACTCGTATCCAATGCACTTGAAGACAGCAACCGCTCCCCAAGAGGGGTAAAAACACCTCCAACTCGGCAAATCTTCTATCAATAAGTCTCCTGCTGAGTATCAGCAAGGATTTGAGATTTCGGATGACCAATTCGGTTTCGGAGGATATCCATTTGTTAAATCCAATACACGTGTGCCTGCCTGATTGACTTAGAAAAAGCTTCTGATACCATATGACTAGAAGGACTTTGCTACAAGCTCCGCCGTTGGGCAGATTACCATTCTATACTACTATATATGATTTTATATATATATATGATTTTCGACATTGTCAACGTGACTTTTACCTATAAATTACATATTAACAATAGACTACAACAGGCTACGGTGACACCCGAATCTAAGTACACGAAATTTTACCCGAACGAGATTCTATTCTCTAGTCTAGAGAAGAAGAAGAGAGAGAGTTTCTAGTCCAAGATTCTTATAAAATCGATTCGAAGCAACGTTGCAAGAGCAATGTCTTTTGTCAATAACCTGATCTCTGGGGCTTGCTACCCCAACCCAGTACCATTCATAGAGCCTCTTCAAGGCAAAGCAAACGCCTGTCTTTTCTTCTTTTTGCATTTTTGTCTCCTTGTTTTTTGTCAGTGAATAACGAATAATATAATTAGTAAATAATATGTAATATCCTGCGAAGCCATATGGCTTGCCTGCAAGAGGTTGGGTTTCATGCAAACTATTACATATAATTATTTACAGTTGAACAGATCAGAATTAACAATAAAAACATTGATATGAAACAATAATTTGTAGAACTTAACACAAGTAAGTGTGTACATCAAAAACATATAGAGAACAGAAGGATGCGAAAGAACCTGCACAAATTTCAGATTTACAATTAAATGAAATTACCTTAAGCTAAGGTAAGCTAGGGTAGGCTAGGTTAGAATTAGGTAGGCGGTGGTGAGTAGCTTATGTGTAGTTTAGTTTATTTTTACCAAAAAAAAAAAATACACATCCATATAATGTATATAATGTATACATAGTGTTATATGTATTTTTGTTAAGTTAGTCATAAGGCCGCGAGGCTTAGTATAATTCGTTCTGTATTTAGACTGCCCGTTTTATTAAGTTTTAAGCAGTTTAAGTTTTTATCTAGCGTAAGATAGTTCTAAGTTCTAATAAGAAATACAAATGAATTCAAAACAGATTCATATTTCCAAGATTTTAGTATTGTATATTATCTTATATATAGGTAAAGGAGTTCACAAAAAACAAAACATTAGAAACGAAAAAATAAAGGAAAAACACTTTTATTATAAAATGAATGAGGCCAAATCAAAAAAAAAAAGTATATACATTTGAGATAATATTACTTCGTTATACTTTTGGCTTTTTCTTATAAAAACGTACGACGACCTGAACGTAATGATGTTTGCTTTTATAGTATTCTATGAACACGATTTAAGTGGTCTGGTTTTCAGTAATTAATGTACTCGAGATTGTATTGACTTTACCAAACAGTTGATAGAAAATGTAAAATGTCAAGTTGAACAATAATATTATGATTATACTTGACATTTTTTTTTTGAAAGAAAAAAAAAAGATCAGATTTCAAACTTGAAAGCTTCCAAGAGTTTTATTGGTATTAACGGAAAAGCTATGCACGTTAGGTTTAAGGTCTGTAGAGCTCAAAATGAAAAAAATGTACAGGGATACATACTTGTCTTTTAAAACATGCTTAATAAATATTCAATTGAAAGAAAAAATAAAAAATTGTGAGGATTTTGCAATTGAAATCAATATTCTGACTTTCTTGGATTGATTATACTTTAATGCGCGTATTGTACTCGTTTACTGTAACGGGTAAATGGTTACATTCGGTAACCAAATGAATCTAAAATTCTGAGTTAACAGAATTCAAAAAAGACAATTTTAAGACCTTAAGTTAACAGAATAAATCCTAGAGTTGGAGAGGTATGCGAACATTCGAATTAATTTTTCAATACTCAAATATTACATAAAAACTTCGTAAAATGTAAATTTAAAAATTAATAAGGCTTCGAAAAATCATATCCACTACATTTCGAGGTTGCTCTTTCCAATGATATGATGTTTGTTTCAAGACCCCAAATTATCAGGAAAATTGTGCTAAATATACGCAAATTCGATCAAAAGTTAAATGGTTTGGGATTGTTTGCTATCTCGAAAATATAGGGTCCGCCAAATAACTTTTTTTTTTTTTTGAAAATGCTATAAAAAAAACTACTGAATATTTTCTCAAATTTCTTTTTTTATTTGAAAGTACAATCCTTCCGGTTAATAATGGAAAATAATTTCATTCAAATGGCTGCCTCGGCTGGCCATGCAGTAGCCTACACGATCGGTCCAATTTTTAAGCACATTATCGATTGTGTGCAGCTGTATTTCACCAATGGCTTCACGAATATTGTCCTTTGAAGCGTCAATTGTCTCTGGCTTGTCGGCGTAACACTTATCTTTGACGGCACCCCACAAATAATAGTCCAACGGTGTCAAATCGCAGCTCCGAGGTGGCCAAACGACATCAGCTCTGCGGCTGATAATGCGATCTTCAAAAACAGGGCGCAAAACATCGAGTGTAGCTTCGGCTGTGTGGCACGTAGCGCCGTCCTGTTGAAACCAAATGTTGCCAATATCCTCCTCTTCAATTTTTGTGAACAAAAATTCGTTCAACATGGCCCGATAACGATCGCCATTGACTGTAACGGCCACTCCTTGCTCATTTTCGAAGAAAAATGGCCCAATTATGCCTCTGGACCAAAATCCGCACCAAACAGTGGCTCGTTTTGAGTGCACCGGCTTTTGAATGTATGCGTGCGGGTTTTCTGTGCCCCAAATGCGACAATTTTGCTTGTTTACATACCCGCCAAGATCAAAATGAGCTTCATCTGAAAAGATGATTTTTTCATTTTTTCACATTCTGCAACATTACCATGATTTTCAAAGTAATGTCGCAATATTTCCCAGCGTTGTTCAAGCGTATACACAACCATATTCGTTCAGCGGAAGGATAAAACTAATTATCTGTCAAACGAAATAAGCACTACTCGAAAAAAAAAACGTTAGATGGCGGACCCTTTAGTTAGTCTAGCTTTAAGATGCTTTATGAATCTGTTTCTTTACACCTTACGGGGTTGACATCAAAATTTATATCCAGAATATGTTAGCTTTAGGGTATTAAATATGTGTCTACAAATAGAAACTTCTTACTAATTTAAAGAATAAGAATCACTTATATTTTTTTCAATTGAAATTTTATAGGCACTAGTTATTTTTGAAAGAAAATCATTAAACGACTTATAGTTTTTTGGGACTTTCGTGACCTTAGGCAATTATTGAAAACATTTTTTTTAAATTTTATTTATTCTTTTCCCTAAGAATTAAACTTCCGCGTTTTCGTGAATCTGCGTTTTCAATATTGAATGAATATTATATACTCGGGTACTCTTATTACGAATTTTAATAACTTATTTTTAGGTCTTTTTCAATGAACAAATATAGTTTGAATATAGTTATAATATGAGCTAATATTAAAAATTTAGTTGAGTATACAATGCAACGTTAACAATTTATGTATTTACCATTATAATTTATTTTAGCTAAGACAAAGGGCGTCTGTAATTCCTCAACGATATCAATTTTCTGATAACCTTCAAACCCTTGTAGAGTAATATTTGAATTGAAATCCAAGAAATAAGGTTCGTTCCAATCTATTAAATGTTACACAGAAAATACATTTATAGTTTTCATAAATATTTTAACTAACCTGCGCGTATAAATATTGTTTTAATTAGCATCATTAGCACATAGTAATAAAAAAGATTTGTTTCCTTCATTATGATACTTTCGCCAAAGCTATAGAAATACTTAATAAGCTGTGAAACAAAATAAAGTCAGATACGCATTAATCTGAAATGAAAATTCTATTCTCTATTACACTAAAATTTGGACACTGTATCACTAGTTTTACAAGGAGTACACAGCATGCAAAAAACACAACTGAAATTGATATTGGAAGATACGACTGATTTCCATTTAAAACTTTTTGTCAAATGGTGTTCCGTAGAGATAAAATTAAGTTACAAGTAAGATAACATTTTATCTAATATAAGCACTGGAATAGTCATTCATGTGATACTTGTATTGGAAACTTGAATACTCGGATGCAAATATATAAAAAGTATATAAGATTCAATGAAAAATGTTAATTCAATTTATTTATTTTGACAAATATACTTGTACACATAAATGATGTCAATTGTTAAATAATAAAAAAAAACAATTTTTTTTATTAAGTCAGTTAATCAAAATAATAATAGAAAAAAATTTAATTACCCAAAAGAAGTGTATAGCTCGAATTTTCTCTCGACCTGGAGTATATATGAGCTTTGTTATAGAGCTCAGTTGATCAGCTTAGTGGACGTAAGGTGCATATAATGCAACGGTTGTCCGTTTGTATGATAAGTGTACACGTTTTCCGCACGTTTTGCTGCATGCAACCGACGCATAACTTCGTAACTGCCTTATTGAACGTACGAACGTACGGTGATAGGAACATAAACATTTTGTCTGACTCAGCCGATGCAGGCACCTTTTTGTCGATGTTAGCTTCGTTTGGTTTTCATTCTCTTTTGAATGAGCCTACTCGATCTGAGTCCTGCTAAGACCACATTTCCTTATGACTACACAGAAGTAATGATGTTGCTCACAGAGCTATGGCCTATGATTTAAAAATAACAGACCATAGTTTAACTAGTATACAACTTGATTGCAGGATAACTAGAATTAAACAAACATTCAATACGAATTCAAATAAAATTGACTTTACCTGTCTAAAATCAAGTTTGAATTTTGAGCTCTGGTATGGAGTTTTCGATGCACAGGATCCATCCATTGCTTTTGATATATTCCTACATAAGTTACAAAGTCACTTATCTAACTGCACTATGGGCATATTTATTAAAAATAATAAGTTAAGATGTCTTAAGGAATGGATGACTCCAGCGTTACTCAGCAAAATAAGAAAGCAACAGCAACTTCTTTTACACCCTAATAATGCTAGATTTCAAAATGACTACACCAAACTATGTCTAGAACTAAAGACTGATATACCAAACGCTAGGGATATTTATTTCAGGAATAAACACATTTGGGCAACCCTTAAAGGGAATGGAGCGTAGTCAACGAAATACTATATAGAACCAAGGACAGTGTTGATATAGCTATAAGGCATAATAATAGTTATGTGTCTGAGCCGTTGAAAGTGTCTTGTTCAATGATTTCTTTTCAAATCTGAATTTGTCGTGTGGCTTTTCCAATGATCATAGTTTTTCTTGCCAATGTACTTATAATATGAACAAAGATTTTCATCAATCACAAACTTTTTTCTTTGAAGAGTTTACGGCACTTGAAATTAATAAAATTATTTTGTCTCTTAAAACATCTCATTCCTCTTCTTTCGACTACATCGCTAGCTATGTTTTGAAAAAAAATCTCCTTTCAAATTGCAGATGTTTTGAGCTATATTTTTAATTTATGTGCGAAGCAGGGTATTTTTCCGGAAACCCTAAAAACAGCTTTTGTGATTCCCCTCCATGAAAAAGGTGATACCACAGTTTTCAATAATTATCGTCCTATTTCTTTTCTGTCAGTATTTTCTTTTTTTAGATAAGACAACATTTTTCAGTAACTGTCAGTATAGTCTTAGAAGTGGTATATCAACGGAAAATACTTTGCTCAAATTGATTGGTGAATTATATGAAAGTGTTAATTCATCTAAAATCTCAGGCCATCGATATGGTGGATCACTCCATACTTCTTGATAAACTTTATCTTGCGCGCTTTAGAGCTTTTATCTATGAGTGGTTTGCATCATATCTAAAAAAACAGAAAGCAAATGGTTAAAATAAAAAACTACCTTAGTTCACATAGAGACATTATAATTTCCCTTTGTATTATCATTCACCTAACATACAGTGACTCACAGCTTATTTAACCCACCCCATATTTACAAATTCAAACGAGTATGGCTCCTTAACGAAAAAAGTTATCAACAAAATAAAAACGTAGAAAGGTTAATCAAGTTTTGGACTTAAATAAAAGATCTTCATTTATTAATTTTAGCTTAAAATTACACAACAAATTAACAAAAACAAAATAAACTCAATAATTCAATGTCACAGCTTATTTGACCCATGTATGTATAAAAGCAAGTAAAAACCTCAAGTACAACATTTTTTATTCAAGTTAATATTTGGTATGCCCCCCTTTTGGTCTATAACCATTCTGAGCCGGTTAGGATATGACTCCACTAATTTTTTGGTCGTTTCACGAGGAATTTTTGCCCATTCTTCAATTAAGGCAGTCTTCAGATCATTTTTATTCGAAATGTTGAATTTTCGAATATTTGCGTCCAAAATGGACCACAGATTTTCTATAACATTAAGATCTGGAGACTGCGATGGCAGTTTCATAACGTGAGGACAGTTATAGATGAGCCAAGTTTGAACAATTCCCGAAGTATGTTTCGGGTCATTGTCTTGTTAGAACCGAAATGTGTCTCTAATTCCCAATTGCTCTGCACTTTGGAGCAAGTTATCTTTTAGCACATTGAGATAGACCATTTTGTCCATAGTGCTCTCAGTGAATTGAAGTTTTCCGACCCCTGCTGCTGACATACAGGCCCATACCATGACATGACCACCTCCATGCTTGACTGTTGGCTTCAAATGTTTGTCCTGCAGCTCTGTATTTGGTTTGCGCCATACATAAGATCGCCCATTGGATCCAAAGATATTAAATTTGGACTCATCAGCAAATAGAACTTGTTCCCAGAAGCCTGAATATTTCGTTATATACTCCTTTGCGAATTTAAAGCGGCAATCTCGATTTTTTTTATTGATGAAAGGCTTTTTGTGTGCGACTCTTCCATGTAAATCGTTATTTCTTAGGATTCGTCGGATGGTTTCTGCAGAACACGACCTCCCAATCATATTTCCCATCTCACTAGCCAGTTTTGGTACCGATAACTTGGGGTTTTGTTTTATTTTTTGAACAATATACCGCTCATCTGAGCCACTAAATATTTTATTTGGAGCGTTTCTTCCCTTGTTTTCAATTCGATTCTCCAACACAAAGCGATGAATTATTGCCTTGACCGTGCCATCTGGTATATTCACGATTTCGGCTATTTTCCTATGAGATAGCCCATTCCTGTAATGATGCAGGACTATTTTACGCTGCTCAATTGTTGTGCGCTTTCCCATCGTCGTAACACGTGCTACCTTGTTAAAAACTAACAAAAACTGATAATTCTACTTGCGAATGTAACAGCTAAGAGACAAACGCAACAAAAACCGTTATCCCAATTTCGTGCGATCGTAGCTGTTCATTAAACACAGTGGGTCAAATAAGCTGTGGCATTGAAAATTGAATTTATTTTATTTTTCTTAAGTGTGAAATGACATTTTATGTTAAAATCAATTTATTTAACTGTTTTGGCTAAGATTAAATCTCAGTCAACCTTTCTACGTTTTTATTTTTTTGATAGCTTTTTTCGTTTAGGAGCCATACTCATTTGAATTTGTAAAAATGGGGTGGGTCAAATAAGCTGTGAGCCACTGTAGTTGTTTCCGGTTTAATTTATTTGGTTGCCACCACAATACCGTGACATTCAAAGATCATTTAAATTGCAGTGACACATGCTTCGAAATTGAGCGTATCAACAGCTTTAAATATTTAGGCATTACAATAGATAATAAACTCAGTTGGAAAGACAGTAATTAAACAGCTATATCATCTTTGCCTCTATTGCAGTTTAAAACTAGTTTACAACGGCTTATTGAAATCTAAGGTTGAGTACGGGTTATCTTGTTGGGGTTGTTCCTACTCCATCAATATTAAGCCTTCGCTGATAAAGCAAAAATATGCGGTTCGTATTATGTGTAAAGTAAATTGTTGCACTCCTAGCTTTGAATTGTTTAGGACCCTTGAAATTTTACCATTAAGACACTTATACCGTTACAAGGTACTAAATATATTCTTTGAGAATTGAGGATTTTATGCTGTTAGATTAGATGAAATTCACAATCTGCGTGTTAACCCATTAATGGCCAAAAAAAAAAGCTACTACTTGAAATTTTGTTTATTTATTTGTTATAAGGAATACAAAAAAGTATATGAGTTGGAAAAAGTACCGTTTTTTTTTCAGCATTTTAAAGGGGTGTACCCAAATTGGCACAGTGGCCTCTTATGAGTGATAATTTTTAAAACAAGGTTTTTCTATGCACAGGGTTTTCTTGCATTTTTTGCAGCCCCAGCTACTTCTGTTATGACAAATAACACACCGTACTCGTCTCGGAAGCTTTTCCGGTACGTGGTTGGCGCCGTCGAGTTGAAAACCCTCTATATTGGATGTTGAAGACCGAGCAGAGTGTCTTTGGGGCGATTGCTTCAGATAGAATCTGGCAATGCTTCGACGAAATAGTAATTGGTCCATGGCTTCTTCACTAGAATGTACGTGCAATCTCCAAGCATTTGATATGGCCATATCAATCATGTAGGTGAATAATACCCACCACCATTTTTTACAATGTATGCCGATCCTATACATCCAAATTGATTGGTCCATTTCATCAACTCCACCCATGCTTTTATTATAATTTTGAAATAAATGCGGGATCTTGACATCAAACTTTTGTTTCTTTTCTGCAGATCATCTCTTTACAGTTCCTACCGGCTCGTATGAATCATTTTTTTTGTCGAATCTGTAATCATACTCTCATCTTGATTTTTTCTTCATCTCCTTAACATTTGATAATTAGCATTTCTTAGTGCGGTTGTCACGAATGGTTCCTGTAGCACGATAACCTAATTGGCGCAAATCATTTAGCAGATCATAGCTAGTGAAAAAGTTATCAAAGAAAACTTTGTGATTTGCAGGATCCGTTATCATTTTATTTAGCAGCATTTTAACTACTTTAGTTCCTAGAGGCTCAGTGCTGGAAATACCAGTTCTACCACAGTAAATATCGAAGCTGTAACAATATCCTGAAGCACTGGCTGCTACCCAATTTTTATACCCAAAACGTACTGGTTTCCCTCTAATGAATTGTTCTGCTGAGTGATGACCATAGTACTTCACCATGGATTCATCTATGGAAATATTTTCGTGAAAAGTATTCCATTGGTTGAGCATATCTGCAAGTTTTCGTACCTTGAACATTTTATCGTTAGTATTTGGAGCATCGTTGTTATCTACAAGGTGTAAATTCCTTTTTATTTCTCTGAATCTATTACTAGACATAGCTTTTGACACTACGTGGACTCCGATATCCTCATCTAATGACCAATACATACGTTCTCTAGGTAGTTTATGATAACCAGACAATATAAGTATTCCAAAGAAAATCTTCAACTCTCCAGCATTGACGGTAAAATTGTGTCGATTGTTTTGACTCGCGTACAAGTTACTAAAATCGGCAATCATACCAAAAACTTTGTCGTCAAAAAACATTTCAAATATTTGAACAGGTACCAGATCACTAACTGCTTCTTTCATGCGAATTTCATTTAGTACCTGGCTGTCAGATTCTGTGTAGCAGTTTGTATAATTTGGGGTACACCTTCGCCAAACTGGTGTTCTGTTTGAGGCAAACTTGATCTAATTCGGGTTCTCTTGGCAGCTTATCATCGCTGCTATTTTCTGAACCCGAAAGAACACCAACATCGCGGACAAATACCTCAATATTTCCGGGAACATCATTTGGCAAGTAAGGTGGAGCATCGTTGTCATCGAAACCCTCTTCTTCATCAGTGACAACACTTGGTTCTGGTGGAATTATAGCCAAGTCATTCTCCAAACCGTCACTGTCTTCTACTATGGAATTTATAGCCTCTTCTAAACCTTGAAAGTTGTTACTAGCAGTAAATCTACGCCTACGATCCATTCTGGAAGAATGTTTCGTATAAGAACTGTTGTCCTTTGGAAAATTGTCCTCGTATTTATATCGCCACTCGTCCGCAGCGATTGTGGTTGGTAGGCTACCTACTCGTCCGCAGTCATTGTGGTCCATGGTTTGTAGGCTACCTACTTGCGAGGATGTTTTTATTATTTCCGGTCCCTTTGCTGGGTTTGTTTGCGCTACGCGCAATAATTGAGGATTTATGGTTTTCCCCGTTGATTGGCGCCGTTGTTTTTATTTTCAATAAAAACTAAGTATACTTGTGGCCACTGTACCCAAATTGGCACAGTAATGTTTCGAATATAACAAGAAGTTACATTCTCGTTATACTTAACTGCCATATGTTACAAATCATAAATTATTTATTGAATTTTATATATTGTAAGTAATCACGGTAATAATATTTATCTACTTATTATAATATTTAAAACCAATACATACCTCCACACGTGTCTTGACATAAAAATTCAGCGAGTAAGTATCAAAAAATCATAAATGATAACTGAATCGTTTTAGTGTGTATTAAATCACTGCACTTCTAACTACTCAAAACTGTAATAATATTTTATTTGGTGTCAACATTTTTTCTTTCTACCCTCAATAATTAGGTGTTCCCAAATTGGTACGGCGACCAAAAATGGGTTAATACAACACACTTTTCCCGGTTCTTTATCGTCACTGCTCCTTGGTTATTGAATTCACTACCTCAAAACTTTAGATGAGTGAAAAAGTTTTTTGCATAACATTAAAAAATGGCTTTTTTCTTTTAATTATCACTCAATAGAGTTATTTTTTGTGCCCGACGCGTAATAAATAGTTTGGACAAATGTTGCTTGGATCTTCTGCGTTTGTTTTCTTTCTCTCTCACTCTCTCTTTTCTTTTTTGTTTTAAATATGTAATTTTGTTATGTCCAAGATTTCCCCATACATTTTTTTTTATCAAAATTAATTTATAATAGATTCACTCACCTCCTGTCATTTCGCAATATCAATGTTTGAAGCAAAATCATTAATCTTTTAATTGTTATAATTATTAGCTATTTTTTTGAAATATGAATAATTAAAAAAAAATTAAAGGGACATGACAACTTAAAAAAAATATGTGTTAAATGTTTTAAAATGCCTATAATTTTAATGAAAATCAAAACATTCATAAGAAACTTTACACATATATTTTGAAGAAAAGAAATTGTATACATTTTTTTTTTGTAAATTATTTGTGAGATTGATGGCTGCGGAAAAAAAAGCAAAAAATCACGGCGGGCGTTATTGCGGCTCACAGGAATATCCGAAAAAAACGGGATCTTACTCAGCTCAGCTCAGAATGAACTGCAAGAAAAAAAATTGGTGGACAAATGACAAAATGGCGCCGTTTTTCCAAAATTGGGCAAACATCGTGTCAAAATCGCGTGCACTTCTTTCTTCCTTTGAAGCCCCTGTGCTCTGCAAATTCCTCTGCTTAATTCGTGCAGCATCACGAACACCATCAACTGCTATATTTATGTTATCGATATATTAATATTATGTGTTATTACTCTAACTCGACCTCAAATCCATGAGACAGGAAAAATTAGCAATGCCTTTGATTCCAAGACTAAGTAATCTCGTTATCAAAACTAACTGTCTATTTATTTCATATGATCTGCAATTTTTGTTCTTAAATAAGTGAAATTATCACTGCACTTAAACGTCACACATAGCTTGGCCCACTCCCGTTTCATCACTTTTAATAAATATTACATCCCTATTACAGGATTTGCATTTTAAAATTGTTTGTAAATAAGTAAATACACTAAATTACAATATATTATACAATATTGGAAAGTTGGACCTACCGACCTTCAAGTTCATCACTTTTTGCAGCTAAGCGGCAAAAGCATAGCTGTATTCATCAGCGAATTCATTATTTACCAAGTTTTTTAGGCATTTTTCAACGGACTTTTTACTTTGAATAACGTACATTCACTAAAATTCATTCAAAATATACATTTGGAATAAACTGTATAATTACTAACAAAATCAATTTATAAAGGAAATAAATATAGAATTATATATAACATATGTTTGTTGAAAGTCATCAAGGGTTAAAATATGGCGAAAAATGTTCCATGGTATAGAAAAAAGTAAATAATTTAAAGAACCATATATAGGGTCCGCCAAATAACTTTTTTTTTTTTTTGAAAATGCTATAAAAAAAACTAGTGAATATTTTCTCAAATTTCTTTTTTTATTTGAAAGTACAATCCTTCCGGTTAATAGTGGAAAATAATTTTATTCAAATGGCTGCCTCGGCTGGCCATGCAGTAGCCTACACCATCGGTCCAATTTTTAAGCACATTATCGATTGTGTGCAGCTGTATTTCACCAATGGCTTCACGAATATTGTCCTTTAAAGCGTAAATTGTCTCTGGCTTGTCGGCGTAACACTTGTCTTTGACGACACCCCACAAATAATAGTCCAACGGTGTCAAATCGCAGCTCCGAGGTGGCCAAACGACATCAGCTCTGCCAATATCCTCCTCTTCAATTTTTGTGAACAAAAATTCGTTCAACATGGCCCGATAACAATCGCCATTGACTGTAACGGCCACTCCTTGCTCATTTTCGAAGAAAAATGGCCCAATTATGCCTCTGGACCAAAATCCGCACCAAACAGTGGCTCGTTTTGGGTGCACCGGCTTTTCAATGTATGCGTGCGGGTTTTCTGTGCCCCAAATGCGACAATTTTGCTTGTTTACATACCCGCCAAGATCAAAAAGCTTCATCTGAAAAGATGATTTTTTTGGCAAAATCGGCATCTTCTGTAAGTCGATGATTTTCAAAGTAATGTAGCAATATTTCCCAGCGTCGTTCAGCGGAAGGATAAAACTAATTATCTGTCAAATCAGACATGAGCTAAATGTTACCATTCACGAAATAAGCACTACTTGAAAAAAAACGTTAGATGGCGGACCCTTTATGTATAAGGTATTAATTTGAAATAGAAGTAAGAGGAAACTAATAAACTTAGGTGGTACTTTAGTGAAATGGCTTGGCGGTAGAATGGTAGCTATGATAGAGAATAGATAGGAGGATAACTTTAGACAGCAACAATCATAATTTAATAGGGAACATAAAATTAAATAACTGACGGAAATTAATGAAATAACCAAAAAATATATAGTTTAAGAATCAGTGTAATTTAAAGGTAGAAAAATGTTACTAAAATTATTGTTTAATATTAAGCGAAGGGATAGCAGCTACTTTTAAAATATTTATATAAATAAACAAGTAATTATAATTGGTAATTTTAAAAATTAGCCTTCAAAGCTACAAAGTAGGTACTATATTAAGTATTAGAATAGGTTATATAATTAGAAGTGTACCCACTTACGTTACGTTACATTTTTTGAAACGAATTTTTGGGAGCTAAACTCGGACCTCGTCCATTCCTCGAGACTTTTCCAGCCAAAAACATACATGCACACCTGTATCGGTGGCTGGGGGTAGCTCGTCAAAGCACTAGCTAAGCTAGATTAAAAAAAAAAAATTATATTAAATTTAAAAACTGTTGTCAGGGCTAAATTTTTCTATACTCCAACAATTCTAATCAGAAACAATTTATGTTTCCGGCCAGGGAACAAGTTTCAACTTGTAAACTTGGCCAAAAATCCCAACCACACCGGAAACCATCGAAAAATGCATGATTTCGTGTTGGGCAATAGGTAAAATAATCAATAGAGATGAGTGAGAAAGCTGCGGCTGTAACGATATCTGAAGAAATGGTACAAGATATCTTGCACAAAGAATCAGGGATGCAAAAGCTTTGTGCAAGCTGGATGCCACATTTGCTGAATGCCTATCAAAAGCAAATACGGAAACGCTTTTCGTAGTAATCTTTGAATCGATTCAATAAGGATCGAAACGATTTTGTGCGGCGATTCGTCACCACGGATGAGACATGCGTTCACCGCTAGAAATGAAGCAGGCTTTTGTTTATTGATTACCTTTCAAAAGACAAATATTACTCTAACATTTCGGGGGTGGGCTTGAAGAAAAAAAAAAAAGTTCACCAGGACAGTGTATCTGTGTGCAAGGGTGCGTCGGCCATCTCTCTTATTCTCCTGATTAGGCACCCTAATTTTTTTTTTTTTTTTTGTTGGAGGCTTCTACTATCTGTTGGAGCACTCAGACACAAATACTGGTCCATTGTACTACCAGACCTTGTCTTTATTGTATTTTCCCCGTTGTCCGGAGAAAAGTGAGGAGGGGCTTCAGTGATGTAGAGCTAAGAGATTCGGCGAAGGCGCGACAGTCGCAGAGAAAGTGTTCTGCTGTGTCATCCATCTCGCAACATGCAGCACAAGTAGGCGTCTCACTGATGCCAAGCACGTAGAAATGCTTGGTAAAAGTGTAATGGCCCGTAATGACGCCCGTTAGCCTTCTGCAATCATTTCTCCTTAAGGATAAGAAAAATGTTGCAGACTTCTTGCAGATATCAGCACATCAAGACTCAAGGTCATGAGTTGCTAGCAAGATCTGCTCCGCAAAAATTCAAAATAAAGTCGTTAATAGTGTTCTTTAAATTGTTAAGTTCGTCCCTAGTAAATTGGCTATCTGTCTAGTACCGGTTCTTTCATTTTATCGTCATTGTTTTCTAAATTAAAAACCAAAAAGTGAAAATAAAATTATTCGACTTTTCTATACAATGGCCGGTACACCAAATTCTGCTGAATCTCATCAAAGATCACTTCGGTCCGTTAATAAATCTGGCACCTCCCTTAAAACCGGTGGTTCTCGGGAAGTTCTTAACTTAATTAATAGTCGCTTTGACTCATTAAAAGCTGACTTAGTTAACTCTGTGTCTCCAGTGATTAAAAATGAATTTAAAAACGAAATTAAGTTAATGGAGAAGCGTTTAATTGACCAGTTAACGTCTTTTAAAAGTGAATTTGAATTCAAACTTCAGTCTGTGGAAGAAACCCATAACAAAAAATGCAACGCTCTCCTCTCTTCAATTAAATCCTTGCAGGAAGTAAACAAAGATTTGAAAAATCAAGTTGACTTTCTCTTTCGCAAGCGTGTTGCGGGAGACGTTGTTCTACACGGAATTCCTATTGACAAAAATGAAGATCTAAGTGAACTCTTTAAAGCGCTCTGCTCAAAAATAAATGCAAATCATGTTGCCCCCGTCTCCATCACCCGTGCTGTCCCGAAAAACAATGCTAAAACTAGTGTGGTGATCGTTAAGCTTCCGTTCGAAGAGAATAAAGTGTGTTTACTAAAAAGTCTCGCGACATACAACAAAGAGAACTCCCGCCCGCTGTCTCTTCGCGACTTAGGTTTTGACAGCAGCAATTTCGTCCGTATGTATGAAAGCTTGACTAAACATAATCATGCAGTATTCCAGAAGGCCTTGAAAATGCGACGTGAAAATCATCTACATTCTGTGTATACACGCAATGGAAGAGTGTTTGTTAAAAAAGGTGCAGGTGACAGATCTGTGGCAGTTTGTGACGTCCCTACTCTTATGTCTGTTACCAATACTGCAGCTATGCACCCGCTCTCTACCACCAACAATTCAATTGTTTCCGATGTCGAAGGCAGATCTGCTCTTGGAGATGTCATTGGGTGTGTTGCTGAAACAAATTTGTTGCTGTAACCTTTCTGGTGAAAATGTTTCAACTGTCAGAGTTGCCAATTATTTTTTTGAACTTTAACTTCTGTACTTTAATTTAATTTTATCATTAATGTTTTTAATTTATTTTGAATTTTTAGCAAAATATTCTATGCTTTATTTATTATTTAATATTATATGGTAAACTGTTCGCTAACTTTTATTTTTACTTATTTTAATTTGCTATTGCTTTCTGAAGACGGTGTATACTTTTATATTGTATATAAATCCTCATCCTATGAGTTTGAACCATCCTGACAATATAAGGACCGTTCTCAATGCAATCTGTGAATCAAATCAAGGAATCAGAATTTGTCACATTAATGCCGAAAGTGTCAGATCTAAGTATACGATTTTACACCAAATATTTAGTACTTCTAAGATTGACATTCTAATGGTTTCTGAATCTTGGCTTAACTGTGATATACTATCAGAAATGGTAAAAATTCCTAATTTTACTTTATTTAGAAATGACCGTAAAAATAGGGTAGGTGGTGGTGTGTGTATTTATGCCAAAACCTGCCTTAAACCGAAGTTTGTATATTCGTCCTCTAAGCCTGTTATAGAATTTTGTTGTTTAGAAGTCAGTTATGCACATGAGAAGGTACTTCTTGTTGTAGTGTATTCGCCCCCTCACAGTTTTATAGAAGAAAACTTAGTAGAACTTCAAGACACATTATTAGAACTACATCTCAAATATAATAAGATATTGGTAGGTGGCGATTTCAATGTGAACATCTTAAAGTGCAATAATATAACTAGTCAATTTTATTATTTCTGTGATAGATTAGGACTGTCTATAGTTAATTCTAGTTATCCCACCTGTATAATCCCTCACTACTTGACATGTTTCTTACTAATTGTGCTTCGAGTGTTTTATGTTTTGACCAAATTAAATTGACTAGTGAATTCATTCATGATATGATTTTTTGTTCTTTCGCTTTTAATACAGATGGACTCAACAGTGATAACACCTTTAGCTTTAGATCGTTTAAGGACATCAGTCTTATAGGACTTACTCGTGCACTCTATAGTTTAAATTGGCATGATATATATCTCACCTCCAATATCAACAAAAAGGTTGAAATTTTTAATAATCTAGTCAACTCCTTATTTTATAAGTTTGTTCCTGTTGTTACTAAGCGTGTTAAATCTTGTTCTTGTCCCTGGTACAGTATCGAAATTCAACGTAAAATTACTGAGCGTGAACGCCTTTTTAATAAATTCAAACGTAATCCCACATTAGAAAATAGAATAAAATATTGTATTTTACGTAACAAAGTTACAACTCTTATCCGTAACTCCAAAAGGTCTTATTTTTTAAAAAAGCTTGACCCTAGCTTAGGTTCCAAGCAGTTATGGAAAAATCTCAAAGGGCTGGGCGTAGTTTCTAATAGTAAAATGTCCAATTGTTCGATATCTCCAGAAGAAATGAGTGCGGCTTTTTCCACTGATCCTCCTCACCCCTCATCTTTTAACCTTGATCTGAGTTCTCCTGAATTGTCATCAAATTTCTATTTCCGATGTATTGATGAATTTGATGTTTTCAAAGCTATTAGCTCTGTTAAATCGAATGTCATAGGACCCGATGGTATCTCACCTCGATTTCTTAAACTTATACTGCCTCATATTATTTGCTACATACATCATATATTTAATTACTGTATCTACAGCTCCCAGTTCCCGGATAATTGGAAAAGGGCCAAAATTATTCCTATACCCAAAAAGCTTAGTCCCAATTGCCCTGCAGACTTTAGACCAATTAGTATTTTGTGTTTCTTGTCAAAAGCTTTTGAAAAAGTATTATCTCTCCAAATGCGGACATTCTTAGACGATAATAATATGCTCTCAAAATGGCAATCCGGTTTTCGAAGCAAACACAGCTGTGAATCTGCTGTTCTAAAAGTTACTACTGACATTCGTTCAGCTTTAGACTGTAATGATATCTGTATAGCTGTTCTTTTAGACTTTACTAAAGCCTTCGACTGCATTGACCATTCCTTATTACTTTTAAAAATTAAAAGTAGATTTAATTTTTCAAACTCCTCCACTAAGCTATTAAGTTGTTATTTAAGAGATAGAGTACAAACGGTCGTAACTGAGCTTGGTTGCTCAAATTCTAAAGTTATTCATGCAGGGTTCTGTTCTGGGGCCACTACTGTTTTCTCTTTTTAACAATGAAATCCCAGATATTGTTAAAAACAGCAAAATACACATGTATGCTGATGATGTGATTATTTATTTTACGCGTCCTATTGGTCTTATTGAAGATTGTACCGCCAGGGTGAATGATGATCTTGATAATATATCCAACTGGTCAAAAGGTAACAAACTGAAGTTGAACCCTGTCAAGACAGTTTGTATCGTTTTTTCTAATAATGAGCTCTGTTCAGATGAATTTTCACCTATTGTCCTTGATGGTTTTTTTTTTTTTTTTTTTTTTTTTTTTTTTTTGTTGGAGGCTTCTACAATCTGCTGGAGCACTCAGACACAAATACTGGTCCATTGTACTACCAGACAGACACCTTGTCTTTATTGTATTTTCCCCGTTGTCCGGAGAAAAGTGAGGAGGGGCTTCAGTGATGTTGAGCTAAGAGATTCGGCACCCACCACGTCGGCCCCAAGGGTGCGCCACCGTGCACGAGCGAAGGCGGGACAGTCGCAGAGAAAGTGTTCCGCTGTGTCGTCCTCCTCGCAACAAGCAGCACAGGTAGGCGTCTCACTGATACCAAGCACGTAAAGATGCCTGGCAAAAGTGTAATGGCCCGTAATGACGCCCGTTAGCCTTCTGCAGTCATTTCTTCTTAAGGATAAGAAGAATGTTGCGGACTTTTTACAGACGTCAGGGCGTACGCGCTTAGTCATCCTGCATCCTGGATATTCCTTCCATCTACGACTGTGTACGTTAAAGACCCAGTCATTGATGTCAGATTTAACCGTTGAAGCTGGTAGACCTAAGGCGGGTTCAGGCCCTGAGAAACTCTCCTCTGAGCCTTTTCTAGCGAGTTCATCGGAGATCTCGTTTCCTGGGATTCCAGAGTGACCTGGAACCCATACAAGCCTAAGTGAATTAAGTCTTCCGACTTTGTTCAACAAGGTCTTGAGTTCATGCACTAGTTTGGAGTTAGACAGAGGATTGGATGCAGCTTTGAGTGCAGCTTGGCTGTCACTGCAGACACATATGCTCTTTCCCCTCCATCTGTGTTTCACAACATAGTGCATGGCCATTAGGATTGCGTAAATCTCCGCCTGGAAGACAGACGCATATTTTCCTAACGAGAAGTGCAGTCGAATGTTTTCGCGCTCGAAGAAAACTCCGGCGCCGGATCCCTGATCAGTCCTGGAGCCATCTGTGAAGATGCGAAGACATTCTGTTCCAGGTTCAGTGTCTGGCCAAAGCCAGTCCTGACGCCAAGGAAATGTGACTGTGTAGTTACTGCGCAGTAGGATGGCAGGTGTCATTGCGTCAGAGGGCATATCCATGAGACAGTGATCGTAGGATATTTCTCTCACAAGTACACCCTCACTCCACTGCGAGTTGTACCAAAGACCATTCCTCTTTAGGCGAGAAATAGTTTTCAGTGCACACCCTCTGATATATATGTCAAGGGGTGGAAGGTTCATCATAGCATCCAAAGCAGCTCCCGGTGTGCTGGGGAAAGCCCCCGTGCAACTGAGGCAGACCGCTCTTTGGAGTTTGGTGAGTGAAGCCACAACGTGTTTTCGTGTCAGCCTGCTCCACCAAACAACCGATGCATAAGAGATTATCGGTCTTACCATTGCCGTGTAGATCCAAAGGACCTTTTTCGGCGATAAGCCCCATGTTTTGCCAAAGGCACCTTTGCATTGCCAGAAAGCTGACAGCGCTTTGGTGGTTTTGGACTCAACATGTTTTGACCAGAGAAGTTTGTTATCTAGAATGACTCCTAGATACTTAGCTTCCTTGGATATAGGGATGGGAATGCCTTTTAGCACCAGCTGAGCAATGCCAGTTGTTTTCCTCCTTCTCGTGAAGAGAACGACATCGGTCTTAAGAGGATTAACCGACAGCCCATTTCTCGTGCACCAGTCATCGATCACGTTTAGCGCCGCCTGCGCTTTGAGACAGACATTCGCTAAACATGAGCCGACAGAGAGAACAGCAACATCATCCGCATAGGCCTGGGCATAGATTCCAGAGGCATTGAGAGGATCTAGCAGAGAGTCGACCACCATGCACCATAGCAGCGGAGACAAGACGCCACCTTGCGGGCAGCCCCTGTTTACTCCAGACTTGACACATTGTTCGAGGCCTGTATCAGCGATCAATGTCCTGTGCACAAGCATTGCTTTGATCCACAAAACCAGTGCTTCATCTACGCCATGCCGTCTAGCAGCGTTACACATGCTGTCGAAGGTAGCGTTATCAAAAGCTCCCTCAATGTCGACGAAAATGCCTAGTACGTACTCTTTCCTTTCGAGAGCGCATTCAATTCTCCCAACTAGGTTTTGAAGCGCAGTCTCGCAGGATTTTCCGCGCTGATAAGCATGTTGCATGTCCGACAGAGGATGCAATCGAAGGGCATCTTTGCGCACGTGCAACTCTACTAGTCTTTCCATGCTTTTCAGCAGGAATGATGTTAGACTTATTGGTCTAAAACTCTTGGCTAGTGAGTAATCCTCTTTCCTATTTTGGGAATAAAGACCACTTTCACCGCGCGCCAAGGGATAGGTATGTAGGCAAGTGCCAGGCTAGCAGTGAAAATTCTTTTCAGTGTAGGAAGCAGCTGTCTTATACCTTTTTGCAGCATAACGGGGTATATCCCATCAGTGCCCGGCGACTTAAAGCCATCGAAGGATGCCACAGCAAATTCAATGGCCTCAGTAGTTGCCACGCGTGACGCAACATACCAGCTACGCCGAGTTGTTTTCATCGCTACAGCCGCAGTATCCAATGAGGGAGTGTGCAACGAGCCGATGACAGTCTGATTTCCCGGAAAATGGGTCTGAAACAGTAAACTAAGAGTTTCTGCTTTAGACTCGGTAAAGGTACCATCAGACTTTCTGAGTACATCCAGCTTTGTCGATTTTCCTCGTTTGAGGACTTTAACCAACTTGCTGGTCGCGCTCAGGGATTTGATCTCTTCGCAGAAGGACTTATAGGAATCATTCTTCGATTTTCGAATAAGCTTCTTATATTCCTTCTGCTTCGATCGATATTTATTCCAGTCATCTTCCGAGTTCGATTTAAGCGATCTGTTCAGAAGACTTCTGGCTTCCCTGCGAAGCCGTTGGAGCTCAGCATTCCACCAGGGAACCGGCTTCCTGTTGGGAGGTTTTTTGACAGGACATGCGAGTTCAAAACATTTGGTGATGGCGCTGTTCAGGTTATGAACTGCATCCTCCACCGATTGATTAGTTTTGAGTTTAGGCGGGGCTTGAGTGGATTTCTCAAGCTCCTCCCTAAATCGCACCCAGTCTGTTTTTCTCGGATTCCGCTTGGGCTGTGAGGGGGAGATCCCGCACTTCAATTGGAATTCGATGTATCTATGGTCTGACAGCGTAACATCTGGTGAGACTCTCCAGTTAGTGATGGCCTTCGCATGCCTGTTAGATAAGGTTAGGTCAATCACTTCCTGTCGTCTCGCCGTCACAAAGGTTGGTAGAGAGCCAACATTGTTGATGAAAAGGTCAGACGAAAGAATGAAGTTTAAAAGATGGTCTCCTCTCCGGTTGCATTTGCTGCTGCCCCAAAATGTGTTTTGAGCGTTAGCATCGCAACAGATGATGAGTCCAATCCTTCTGGCTTCACAGTACTCTACGAGTTCGGAAACCGCCTTAGGTGGCGGGGGTAGTACCGAGTCGTAGGGGAAGTAAGCAGACGCCACGACGAAGTGTTCAATTTCTCCGTGCGCCTTGTAGCTCACTTTCGCAGCTACCAGATCTTGACCACAGAATTGACCAAGTTTGGTTGCCGATAGCGTATTCGATATGATGAGGCAGACCCTGGGCCTTTCGGATCGCTCATCATAAAGGATTGTAGCATCACGTATGCCACCAAGACCACACAGGCGTTTGTTCCACACCCATGGTTCTTGAATGGATACAATGTGATGATTTGTACTACTGCATGCAATTCTGCTACTTAGAAGAGCGGTAGCAGCCTTGCAATGCTGTAGGTTGATCTGAGTAAAAATCATGGATTCATACTGGGGAACACGTTCCATCCTTCGACTACTTGACATCAAAATGGAATACAATCCTACCAAGGCCGAAGTAGGGACGTGAGTCGTACGCGGTTTTCAGGGCCTCAACAGAGCCATTGTCCATTCCCACTACCAGAGTGAAGCCCTCTTTTTTCAGAGAGTTCTTTTTCTCCTTGTAGGAATAGACAGTCCAGGCCCTCGTGTCGAGTCCCGGGTTCTGCGCACGTATTCGCGTCAGCACTTTCAGCTTGTTTCCGGGTTTTCCCGGAATCCAGCAGATGGCGCGCGTTAGTTTCGGGAGACTAACTACTTGATAAGTGCTAGTTCCCAGGGGGGGGATTTTCGGCACCATGCTCCTGATCCAGGCAGATGTCTGCTGAGAGGAACAGCTCACCACGAAGGTACCATTCATCAAAGCAGACCTCTCCGCTTGAATACAGAAGCCTGTTGCTGAAGCTAGCTCCAGTAGATGATCCTCGCAGTGTTGGCAATCTGCGCTGGTCATTCTGCTGTCACTGCCAGCCTTCCCTATTCTGACCTTTTCGGAGGAGATGGCTGCCTCTTTGTAGGAGAGGTGCTTGTCTCGACTCTTTACGGTCATTTGTGTTGCCTTTCCAGAGGAAGGGGTTTTTTTGTGTGAAGTGCCCGCCTCCGATGAGCAGCCTTTGGTCCTCTCCGTCTTCAGGTTTTTGCTTTGATCTTTATTGATCGCCGCATCTGCCTTTGGACTCCGATTTCCCGCCGCCATATCAGAGGAGGAGACATCACGTTCTCTCTCCCCAGCAAGATTGTCCCCGGCGGCCATCTTCCGCTTGCAAGTGCTCTTACCTTTTTCGGTTCGAGCTCCTGCTCCCTTCCGACGCCGCTTTCGAACAGCTTTGCCAGCCTGAGGGTTGTTATGATCCAAGACCGCTTCGCCTTCTGCGATCAGAGTCAGTCTGCCAGCATCATCACCTTTTTCGGCGGTGGCACCGACCATGACAGGACCCTGAACATCTTCAGCTCCGTCAGTTTTGGAACTTGGCACGCTCTTATTGGGAGTTTGACCGTCACCAATAAGAGGAGGAGTGTTTGAGGCGCATGCCGAAAGTGCTGGCATGCTTGTGCCTCCAGCAGCAGCCTTTACTAGCCGCCGACGTTTTCTGCGCTGCGCGCCGGCAAGAAGTGCGGGATCTGCAGGTGAGAGGGTCGGATGGGCTTCGGTAGGGGATACCTCCGCCGATCTGATCCTCTTACCTGCCTTTCCCAGAGGTTCGCCCTCAATCTTCGTGCCTTCGGCTGTACCAGCCTCTTTGCACGATTTTCGGGCACGCCTTTTCCTCCTTCTTTTTGGGCACTTAGCAGTGCAATCTACAGCACGTCCCAATTCTGGGGCTCGTTCAACCTTGGCGGTTTCCCGTGCCGCACCATCGTCGGTGTCGCCTCTGTCGGTTGCACCGCTCACGCTCAGTCCAACCAAGTGGTCGGACAATGAGCCGCAGGAGTCGGTGTCGTTCCGGGCTGCCGGAGAGTTGAGAATGACTGGTGGGGCCTCCAGAATCCTTGCCCCGGCCGCGATCAGGGAGATCGCGGGTGGATTTCCGCTATTGCGGGTGCCACCTGGAGTATTTTCATCCATCTGGTTGTCCATTCATTCATGACTAACTCGGGGTTCTCCGGGTCTTAGTTCGAGGTCATTGACCTCTTAAGCCCCTCCGCCGCGACAAGGCGCCCGAAGAGCGAAGGGGTGTCCTTGATGGTAATCCCATTACCGTTGTTAATTCTGTTAGATATCTTGGTTTCCACATTAATTCTTCACTGTCTTGTTGTGACGCTGTAAGAGATACCCTGAAAAAAGTTTATTGTGGATTGCGTAAATTACGATACTCGGCGAAATACCTGCATCAACGCTTAAAAATAAGATTAGTGAAAACGCTTGTAATGCCTTACATTTTGTTTAATTGTTTTGTGTTTCCCTGTCTTGACTCTGTCTGTAAGTATAGACTTAAGGTTGCGTTTAATGACTGTGTCCGCTTTATTTATAATATACCAAGATCCAATAGTGTGTCCAGTTTTACATCCTCAATTTACGGTCTCAATCTGAATTTGTATTTAAACTTATATATGTATTTAAACTTATATTAAAATTATTTAAAATCATACAAACTAAATCTCCTAGTTATCTTTTTGAATTATTACACTTTGCTCAATCTAATAGAGGAAAGAAACTTATTATTCCTTCATTCACACGTTGCATCGGAGAGCGATCCTTTTTTGTATCTGCAATTCGCGCCTGGAACCATCTTCCACATGAATTGCAGACAATCAACTCATATGCCGTCTTTCAGAAAAAAACTTTTTCTTTATCTTACCGTTAACCGTTTTGTTTTTTAAATTTTCTTTTTATTTTTTATTTTTTTTTTTTTATATTATTTACTAATTGTTTTAAAAATTTATAATTTGTAACGTCTGGAAAACTATACTTTTAAAAGATATCTAATCTTGTAGTATAAATGTAACTATAATTAAATAAATATCAATATCAATATCAAAAAATATCAATATCAATATCAGGGCGTACGTCATCCTGCATCCTGGATATTCCCTCCATCTACGACTGTGTACGTTAAAGACTAAAGATTGATGTTAGATTTGACCGTGGAAGCAGGTAGACCTAAGGCGGGTTCAGGTTCTGAGAAACCCTCCTCTGTGCCTCTTCTAGCGAGTTCATCGGAGATCTCATTTCCTGGGATTTCAGAGTGACCTGGGACCCATACAAGCCTAAGTGAATTTAGTCTTCCGACTTTATTCAAAAAGGTCTTGAGTTCATGCACTTATTTGGAGTTGGATAGAGGGTTGGACACAGCTTTGAGTGCAGCTTGGCTGTCACTGCAGACGCATATGCTTCTCCCTCCACCTGTGTTTCACAACATAGTGCATGGCCATTAGGATTGCGTAAATCTCCGCTTGGAAGACAGACGCATATTTTCCTAACGAGAAGTGCAGTCGAATGTTTTCGCGCTCAAAGAAAACTCCAGCGCCGGATCCCTGCCCAGTCCTGGAGCCATCTGTGAAAATGCGAAGACATTCCATTCCAGGTTCAGTGTCTGGCCAAAGCCAGTCCTGACGCCATGGAAATGTGACTGTGAAGTTACAGCGCAGTAGGATGGCAGGTGTCATTGCGTCAGAAGGCATATCCATGAGACAGTCGTAGGATATTTCTCCCGCAAGTATACTTTCACTCCAATGCGAGTTGTACCAAAGACCATTCCTTTTTAGGCGAGAAATAGTTTTCAGTGCACACCCTCTGATATATATATCAAGGGGTGGAAGATTCATCATAGCATCTAGAGCAGCTCCCGGTGTGCTGGGGAAAGCCCTCGTGCAGCTGAGACAGACCGCTCTTTGGAGTTTGGTGAGTGAAGCCACAGCGTGTTTGCGTGTTAGCCTGCTCCACCAAACAACCGATGCATATGAGATTATCAATCCTATCATCGCCGTGTAGATCCAAAGGACCTTTTTCAGCAATAAGCCCCATGTTTTGCCAAAGGCACCTTTGCATTGCCAAAAAGCTGACAGCGCTTTGGTGGTTTTGGACTCAACATGTTCTGACCAAAGAAGCTTGCTATCTATTATGACTCCCAGATACTTAGCTTCCTTGGATATCGGGATGGGAATGCCTTTTAATACCAGCTGAGTAATGCCAGCATTTTTCCTCCTTCTCGTGAAGAGAACGACACCAGTCAGACATTCGCTAAACATGAGCCGATAGAGAGAACAGCAACATCATCCGCATAGGCCTGGGCATAGATTCCAGAGGCACCCTCATACTTCCATCTATTTCCAAACTTTGTCTGTTTCTGTGAATATACATAATTTCACAACTTTCCAGAACTTACATCCGGGAAGTTATACTGGCGTTGGAGAAATGCTGGACCAAGTGTATCAGAAATCAGAAGAGATTATTTAAAAACAAATTTATTGTTTAATTGGTCGAGAAATTTTCATATTACTCTCATTCATTAATTTACATAGTACATAAGGTCGAGAGACATTAATTTAAAAAAGTGTGATTAACTTAATTAATAATTAATTTAAAGGTAATGTTAATTAAGGTAAGGCAGGTAAGGTAAGTTTAGGTAAATAAAAATTAAAACTTATAAGTGGCACACACAAATAACAACCAAAAAGTAATATAATTACCTATTAGTTTGTGAAAGTGAATTGATTCTTTCCTGTCATAGTTGTATGCATGTTAAAAATACTTTAGTAAGCACATTACTGGTCAAACTGATTGTTTCAATTAAATATTAAGAAATTGACCATTTTGAGACCTCCAGATTTTGAATACGTAATACCTAGATAAATTTTCGTGGTCGTGTCTTTCACACTTTCTCAACCTTTTCCAGTGGCGCATATTTATGTAACCTATTAGGTATCAACCCTAATTATCCATGAAAATTGGTAGAATGGGTTTGCTGCACTCTACAGCATGGTCTTAAGCTTTGAGCAACCAGTTCCTCCAATTAATATTACTCTTTCGAAGTTTCTTTTAAATTTACAAATTGACTGAAATTCTATTCTACCTACATCTGTCAACTTTCATAAATTTATAATAGTAGCCGGGATTGATCGCCTTCTTCTCTTACAATGGCGACGATTTTTTTATGGTATTAGTCAATAGCATTGAGCCTGTAATGACTATGTTCGTAAACAGATTAAATCACGAAAGTTTAGAAACATATTAATTCGAGTATCAATATCAAATATTTCTTAGACCTCTTGAATTAAGAATTTCAAAATCCAAATACTGTACACGGTCATCCAACTCGTGGTCCGGTTTTAACATTCCTATTTCAATCATAAACTTCAAATCCAGTTGCCATTAGTGAAAGTTTTTGCCTTGTCTTACAATACATTATATCGAGATTCGCATTTAAACTCTTAGCTTACTACGAAATGCGTAAAAATACCGACTGTGTTCTTGAAATCAGTGTTTGTATTATCAATTTTCATCCAAAATTTTCTTCAGCAATAAACTTCGCTAACAGAAACAATAGTGGAAACTACCAAAAGTCATTGTTTGATCTGGTGGTGTCATTCGTCTATGCTTTTTCAAAAATGAGAAAGGTGTAGGTTAGGTTAGGTTAGGTTTTCTTAGTTAGGCAGTTCACCGATTTTAAGTTATCACAATGGAGTTTGAGCAATTCAAAGATATGCAAGTGGAAGAAATATGATTTCAACAAGACGGTGCCATATCTCACACAATATGATCAGTTTTGGCGATCAATTTCGCATTTTGATGATGTGTACCAAGATTAAATTGCCTTGTTAGAATCGAGTTCGGAAAGAACACGTTGGAAGATATTTCAATGATATTATATTCCATTCACCCAAACAATAAAGCAGAGTAAAATTAAATATTGTTCGAAATGGTAAGGTCCAAGTCAAATATTATTCTGTAATTCATTAGGATCATATCTTAAGCTGCCTTCCGGCAAGTCTGAGTTTTCATGTCGCGTCCCTTCAATAGACGAGACATGAATGCTGTATTTACACACACATATTGTAGGTGATTGAAGGAAATTTCGAAGTTATTGCGTTTCGAGCTTCAAACGTTTGCAAAAAAACGTTTGATAAAAAAAAATACTTTCTGGCAAATAAAAGTTTCGGATCTGCCAACATACTTACCGGCACAATCCATTTATGTATATTGTAATCCAATATAACTTATATGTATATCCAATAGTAAAAGCCCGTAGAGCCCCATATAAAATCTAGCTGACTAATGTACTTACATTGAATTACCATATACAACGCAGTGTATTCGCTGATTGGGCTGGGGAGCAATTTTTGGAAAGTTGACCGAAATTTCGTCAAAAATCATTAGAAACAACAATTCTTTTAGGAATGATACATGTGTGCACAAACAAAATCGTCCGATACGATACCATTCAAATTGATAACTCAACATAAAGGGCGTCATATAGCAAATTATTTATGTGACTATGAAAATTGGGCATTCGAGTAAGTGCCAATAAGCAAAGCCGTGGCCGGCTCGTATTTCGTAATTAATATCATAGAATGTTCTTTCAAACTAAAAAATAATTTAAATATATATTTCACACACAACTTTATCCCTCAGTGGATGAATTTCAACAATCGTTTTTGAGAAGATGATCAGAAATCAAATTCGATCTACGGGTTTCCTACTGATGCCAAGATAAACGCTACGTCTATTATTTTCCAATTAAGATGAAACCGCAATCCAAAGAGGGTGTATTTTTTTTCTGTTAGACCGCAAACGAAACGCTGCACTGACTGCTGCTTTACTCTATTTTTGATTATTTAACTAAGCTGATCTTCATAGAAAAGTGAAGGCTTTATTTATTTGTTTCACGTTGATTTTCTTTTCTTGTAATAATCCGCCCGGTATTGAGTTGTCTGATTAAATGGAATGGGGAATCTATATAAGCTGCCTACATTTATCATCTAAGGCATTGTCAACAATCGTACAGCACCCGCATATAAGAATTTCGAATAGAAGAGATACGAGAATAATAAAAATGTCGGTATGAGAAACCATTGTAATAATCTAAACTTTTCTATATTGAATTGAAATAATTTAATTTCAATTTTAAAACTATGTGGTAAAAACTGAATATATTTTTCTATTAATTTTAAGAAAAAAAACTTCATTAAAAAAATTATTTACAAAAGTAAATCAGTAAATAGGTAAACCAATAAATACAAAAAAACAACAAAATAAAAGAATAAATACAATAAAAAAATAAATAAATAATTAAATCAAGACGATAAATAAAATTGAAAAGATAAATAATTAAGCAATCAAAAATAAATTAATAAGCAAATATTTAAATTGAGAAAAAATATATTATCACATGGCCAACGACTTTAATATGCAAATAAGTTGCATGTGAGTTGCATCGGCAAATGTATGGGAACGTATGTTGACGTATGAACGTATTTCCGAGCAGTCAAGTGCAGTCAGCGAATGTGCACTGTTAGGATCAGGGAAATTATTATATATGTATGTATATTGTAAGGAAGACAAAAATAAATTTTGACAGGTTTCTTTTTCTGACTTTTATTTTCCTTCAATGATTTACAAAAAAAACAAAGGAATCGTCCGAGATGTCAGCTATCTCAATGTCCCGAGAACATACTTATCGTGTGGCAGAACATAACATATGAGCACCGGAATTTCGGGATGAGATTCTTATTAGGCCAAGTCACCGAGGCAGCCGCACACATAATTCAAAACTGCTTTAGAACCCACGGCGGGTCAAACATGATGCAGTTTAAATAAAACCCAGGGTAACTTGCACCACACCCTGACCTCTTGAGCCGAAGTACTCTTATATATAGAAGCAGGCAGTTGGATTAAATTTTGTTGCACTGTAACACTGATTGCCAGATCGGATGGGGAAACTAAAACTAAACTATCAAACAATTCTTCAATTCTCGAAGGGCACGCTCACACTCGTATTTGAAAACATAAGACTTATATATTTCAGGAGGTCATACAATGGCCGGACTATCCTGGAGACTGTATTTACAAATCGGCGAAAGTTGAAACTTAGTCCGAGGAATGAATGTAGTTCTTTGCTATTCTTAGGAGTGGGAAACTGTCTAATGGCTTTTAGATGGGAATCACTTGCTTTTATTCCCAGTTCATAACAAAACACTTTCCAATGGACGCAGATGATCGGGCATGTTGCCACTTAAGATAACGATGTCGTCCATATAGATATTTCGTGACAATAATAACAATCAACTTAAACTTCATTTTAATTTTTCCATGTACATACTAGTATATTCTAATTATTGCTGACATTCGGGAAATCGAATCGATCGATTATTGCTGATATTTGAGAAATCGAATCAATCAAAAAAATGTGTTCAGGCGCTGGGTAAGCATGCGTGCAATGTTTTGTAATTGTTGGCTGCATAACAATATATGTATATTATTTTCTTTGTTTCCCACTACTACCCCACAATGAATGTTACAAATCAAGGCATAAGGTAAATCACTATGTTTTATTACTACACGTGCCGAAAGATTTTTGATAATACTATCAATCCCACGCTTCTCTGCAAAAGACAATCTTCGCAGTGGACAGAAGAATGGGTTATCCGTGCCGAGCCGTATGTGCATTTCGTAATTTAAATGGATCGCTTTTGATTTATCAAAATGTATGTATTTATCGAAAATTACGTTCCGCGCGAGTTATGGAATAAAACACAACCGTAGTGTTTTGGTTCGGTCTTAAGACTGTCTTTATTTTATTATTATTTGACAATGAAATTTCTTACGACCTAATTAAAAATACTTAGTAGCTAGCTCAGCACAGAAGGTTCATTACTTCGATTACGAAATTTGGACAACGGAAATTACGGCCGAAAGAGAATGAAAATATGCCAAAGCGCATCGAACTTAATTTTGTCGATCAAGCAATAAACCTTTTGTGCGGAAGTAGCGAGCTCCGGGGTTCGGTCAATGCCTTTGAATGCAATGTAGGCATTGACGTAACACTTCCCCCCCTAGCTGTGAGATACTCCTGGATCTCACTATATACTTACATATTAGTTATTATTTTCTTATGTCTTAAAAAAAAATATTTTTTTTGTTCTTATATTCTATTTTATTCCATAGCTTTCTTTTATCTTATTGATAGAACAAATATGTACGTCGTTAGGAATGATTCCATTTTCCTTAATCTCATTAACACTAGTATTTAACTGTAATTTTAATCTAGTTTGCCTTTGGCGTATTATTTTTATTACTACAATAATGACAATCAATATAAGAATGGTTACACTTACGAAGCTATAATTTAAACTTTTGTGGAAATTTAATTCATCGATGGCTTTAATATTACTTTCTTGTTTCAGAACTATGTCGTCAAATGTCAGTATTTTTTCAATAGGGAGCGTTTGGTTTTTATTTGGAATAACAAAACTATCTTTATATTCGAATACAGTATTGGAAAATTGTATATTATTAAATGAGATTGTGCAATTGTTAAAGGAAAACAAATAATTTCCATTGAGTGCAAAATTTCTTTCGTCACAATTGCTTTGAAACCGTTTGTTTTTCATGTTTTTTAAAATTAATGTTGTGCTATCGATTTCTATTATTTGCTCTAAAGCATTTGTGTTAAGGGGACAATTTTGTTGAAAAATGCAGTTTTTACTCTTTTTTAATTCCTTTAAGGATTTATTTTCCTCGAATGTATAGGCTATTCCTTCTATTTCAACTATAATTTCGAAATCAGAAACTATCTCAATGTTGTTCTTGTTCGGCATGGGCATTAACATTTTTTTATTAGTGATCGTAAAATTGGCTGGTAGCTTAATGGCAAAAATTATTTTAATATTATTAAAAGTAGCGACGCCTGTTCGAATATTTGAGAGTTTCCTAAAATCAATATTGTGGGTTACGATTTCTTCATAACTCAGCAGGTTAGGATGTAGAACACCTAATCTTGCTGAAGCTATATTTTGTTGTAAGATTTCAACCTTTTCCTTGAGAGCCCCAAGCTTAAACATTTGTTCGATGAAAAAGGTTTCAGCGTGAAGCCTTGCAGAGAGACCTTCGATTTGGTTAAACTTTTCTAAAATTCTTTGTCTATCTGCTTCGATTGTCTGTTTCAATTTTGAAATGCTCTCGTTATAATTTTCATTTATTTTAATCTGTTGGTTTACGGTTCTTATGATCTCATGGTTATTTTCATCTGTAACCGAAAAATGTTTTTCTATATTTTGTTTATCCTCATCGTCGAGTGTTCCAAAAAGCCATTTGAAGGCGCTGCCTACGAAATTAAAGGGACTCCTCTTATACCTATGTGGGATTATGGTTAAAACTTTACCCTTAATATTTTCTACTTCTCCTACTAACAAGTTTTTTCGGTCCTTGTCTATGTCAATATGGTCTAGAATTTTAGTGAATTGTTTGAGTGTATCTAGTATTTCGTCAGGGTCTATTATATGTAAAATTATGTCATAGTTACAAACTATTTCTACTTTACCAATATTTATCTCTGAGTATCCGAGGTGCGAATCGATTTTTTCAATTTGCAAGGTTTGGAGTGACATGGGTATCAGAGCCAGTAGTAACAGATGAGGAAGTACCACCTGTAAATTTAAAGGGACGTTTAATATTTGACTCGTGAACGTTGCTCAAAGGGTATTTTCTAAACTTCGGTTGTTCCTTATGTCTAACACTTGTATAATTCTTTATGAACCCTTCTTGGCGAACTTCATTATATTCTTCTCGAGACCTGTTCCTAGTGGTAATGACCTTTCTTTTGTAATTATTTAACCTATCGCTTATTATATTCTTATCAATTCTATTATTTTGAACTTCAAGGGGTGTGGTCTGGATAGAAGAGTGAAAAGAACGGTTGTAAAGTTCTACGGCTTTAAACATTTGTTCTTTAATTGGCATCTTATTCTCTAAATTCAAAACACGTATTCGCTCCGTTAGTGTGTTATTAAGTCGTTCGACGTCGCCGTTTCCGGTGTGGCTGTTTGGTTTTACAAAATGAACCTCTATGTTTTCTTCTTTAAAGAAGTTCTTCAAATTGATATTGTTGAACTCGTTATCGCAAACTACTTTTGTCATTTTTCCTTTGATGGAAATGTATTGGCGTATTTTTTCAATTAAGGTCCTACTGTTTCTATCTTCAAGGTAAAAGCTGACCGCATGTTTAGAAAACTTATCTATGAAATTTAGGAATGAATGCTTAGAATTAACATAAGTATCTATATGAATTATTTGGTTAAGATCAGTAGGTGTTTCGCTTAACTGGAATTTCTTTTTAATAGGGTTTCTGTCGTATTTTGCAGCTGTACAAATGTCACAATTATTTATTACTTTGTTGATTAAAATCTTAAGTTTTGGATAAAAGATTTTGTGCTTCATACCTTCATAGTTAGCGATTATACCAGAATGTCCAGATTCTACTTTGTGGTAGAGAGAAATTTGTTTAATAGCTTCATCCTCATTAGTTAGATCTTTTGCGAAGTGGCAACATTTAACGAATCTTATACCAGAATTAGCTGGGTATATCACTAGCAATTTTCGCTGTGCTTGATTGAACATAAAACTATTTAATTGTGAATAAATTCCAACTTTTCCCTTACTGACATGCCTTCGGACGATATCAGCAATATTGTTTGGTATGTCATTCTTTTCAATAAATATCCTTTTGTTGTTGAATAGATTTGTAGATTCTCTTTCCTTTGTTTCACATAGTATCAATTGTGTTTTGAACCGATTCACTATTGTGTCTAGTATAGGGATCTGGTCGTATGTATTTGTTTCCAACAGGTTAATTTCGTTAGTACTCGCATCAATTCTGCTAAGAAAATCAGCCAATTTATTTTCTTTGCCTCTTACATAATCGATTTTAGCTTCGTATTCTCCTAACTGTACAAGCCAACGTTGGAGTCGTGGATTTAAATCTCTTCCTATATTCTTTGTATGTAACCAGCGTATTGGTTGATGGTCAGTACACAAATCGAATTCTTTCCCAAAGAGATATGGCCTGAAGTATTTAACTCCCCAAACTATTGCAAGCAGTTCCTTTTCGATCGTGGAATAATGCTTTTCGTGATCGTTAAGTGTACGAGAAGCAAACGAAACTGGGTGTCCATCTTGCATTAAGGCGGCACCCAATGCAAAATTGCTTGCATCAGTTACTAATTTGAAGCGTTTTTTAAAATTGGGATATTTTAATATTGGGCAGTCAGTAATAACGTCTTTTAGTTTCTCAAATGCGGAAATATAATTGGGATCATTAACGTTTACTTTAGAATTTTTTTTCAAGTATTTCACCATTGGGTATGCGATTTTGGCATAATCTTTGATGAATTTCCTATAGTAACCAGTTAACCCGAGAAAAGATTTAATTTGTTTTTGGGTTTTTGGAAGCTTAAGGTTTCGGATGACGACAATTTTGTCAGGGTTAGGCTTTACCCCTTCTGAAGTAAGTATGTGCCCCAAATATTCCGTTTCTTTAGCCAAGAAATTGCATTTGTTAATCTGAATTTTGAGTCCCGCTTTCTTAAGTGTTTCAAAAATTTTTCTAATATTAGTTAAGTGTTCTTGGAGTGATGTGCTAAAAATGAGTATATCATCTAAATACACAACACAAATCCGGTTAATATACTCTCTAAGAATAGAATTCATTAACCTTTGAAACGTTGAGGGTGCATTTTTTAAGCCGAATGGCATCCTCACGTATTCAAAATGGCCAAATGGTGTCGAAAATGCAGTCTTCTTTCTGTCCTCAGGCCTGACTAAAATTTGGTGAAAGCCTTTAGCTAAGTCAAGAGTAGAAAAATAATGCGATTTACCCAATTTGTCCAATATCGCGTCAATATTAGGTACTGGGAATTTGTCGCTTACTGTAACTTCATTTAACTTCCTATAGTCGATAACAATCCTCCATTTTTTATTTCCATTTTTGTCAGTCTTCTTTGGGACAACCCATAGCGGACTATTGTAGGGAGAGTTGCTTTCCGTTATAATGCCCTGCTGTAGCATCTCGTTTATTTGGTGCTGTATTTCTGTTTCGTGTACTCTTGGATACCGATATATTTTAGAATATATTGGATTACTTGTTGTAGTAATAATCTCATGAGTAATTTCGTGAGTGAATGTTAAGTTATCGCCTTCTTTATAAAAGAGATTCTTATATTCGCTAAGTAGTTTCTTAATTCCAATCTTTTCTTCTCCATTAAGGTGATCGACATTAACGTGATCTAACAAAGGATCTATAGGTTCTAGAGAGCAAACACTATTGGGGTCAATGGGATAATTATTTGTAATAAATTCGAATTGTTTTCCTTTAATTTCAACACATTTCTGATTCAAATAAATATTGACTTGATATGGGACAAGAATGTTTAGACCTAAAATTGCGTCATACTCCTTACTATTTATATTGAAAACGTTCCAATTTATAGTACCCGAACTTCCAAATTCGGAAGGGACAGGAGTTTTAATTCTTGCGGTAATTACAGTTCGACCATTAAGAGTTAAATAGTGCTTAGGTTTGGGTAATGTTTCCTGCTTATAGTTACGTAATATATTTGGCTTTATTATGCTAGTTGTTGATCCTGTGTCAATTAAACATTTTATGGTTTGGTTTCCTAATGTTACTCTGACTATCGGTAGGTCTTGTTTTGAGGCGGTATTTGAAAATTTTCATTGGATTCCCTTGGTTTGTTAGTACTATGGGGTGGTTGATCTAAGTTAAAATAGTTGCATTGGTTTGCATTTGAAAATTGATTTCGAACAGAGGGACTGGCTCCCGAAAATCTTTGGTTGGGGTTTCCATAGTGAGTGTGAAAGTTATCTTGTAGTGAATGTCGTTGTGCACCTTCATTTGACATGTTCTTACTAGGAATATTATTACCTGATCGAGTTGAATTATAATTCCAATTACAAGGAAAAGTTTTATTTTGCTGTATTATATTTCTACTGTTAATTTTTTTGTGCCTTATATCTATTGTTCTCTCGTCATCTAATAACTTTAATTTTGAGTATTTATTATAAATATCTATCATACTATGATCTAGTTCAATATGTAATCTAATAATGCCATCTATTTTCTCTAAGAGGATCTCTTTGAGATCTCTTTCTATACGACTAGGATTATATAAAGCTGGCTTTAGTTCATCATAGTCGTAAATTTCGTTTAACTCAAGATTGGCATTATTAAATATATTAAAAAGTTCTCTTAAATTACTAACCTTAACATATCGCAAATAATTGAAGACTTCCGAGTAGGTCCTCGTTGGTCGAAAATGTTGTCGCAATTGGTCCTTCACCGCTGTCCATGTAGCATGATGTCCCAGTAGTCGAATGCACACTGCAGCTTTCCCTGATATTTTCTCAGTTGTAACTATATTTACAGCATAATTGTAGAGCTCCTCATTATTGCCACATAACTGTAGTGTTGCCTCCACAGATTTGAAGAAGGATGCAAGACTGTAATCATCCATTCCATTGTAGGGCTTAAGTTGCCGGAACTGATTCAGGACTTTATCTGGGCTCATCCCGAACTGGCAGTGGTAACTTGCTGGACGGGGGTCTGACTGCTGCATCCTTTCTTCCTGTGCCTGGATTATCGCCGTGAGGGTTGATATCTGCGCCCTCAGTGCTTCCTCTGTTGTCGGTGTTGAGCTGGTTGCCATTGTTTAAATCTTCTTTGTTTTTTTTTTTTTTTTTATAAGCGCTTATGATTCGTTTTTCACTTTTCAGTCACTTCACTTCTAGCCAACTTATTTTTGTTATATATTCTTCGCGATTCGAACTTAGATATCTTTTGATAACAAGTTAACCGACTGCGCCAGTTATGGAATAAAACACAACCGTAGTGTTTTGGTTCGGTCTTAAGACTGTCTTTATTTTATTATTATTTGACAATGAAATTTCTTACGACCTAATTAAAAATACTTAGTAGCTAGCTCAGCACAGAAGGTTCATTACTTCGATTACGAAATTTGGACAACGGAAATTACGGCCGAAAGAGAATGAAAATATGCCAAAGCGCATCGAACTTAATTTTGTCGATCAAGCAATAAACCTTTTGTGCGGAAGTAGCGAGCTCCGGGGTTCGGTCAATGCCTTTGAATGCAATGTAGGCATTGACGTAACACGCGCTTTTAGAAGTAATAGTATCTATGCTACGTTGCACTACTTCAATTCCAAAGATCTCACATCCTTCCGCTTTATCGGTTAAATCCTTAAATAGATGTTAAATGTCTTCTTTTGTTCTCTCAAAGAAAGTCAACGAACTATAACCACAAAGTTCCGCTTACAATACTATATACTTCATTTACTCTAACGTCCAGAGAAAAACGAATAATTCAATACTCGTAAATGTTTGGTAAAGTGCTTTTTTTTTCTTGGAGGCTTCTGTTGTTTGAGCACTCAAACACAAATACTGGTCGTTTGTATTGATTGTACTGCCAGACAGACACGTCAGATGACGTTACAGCCAGAGTCAAGCTTCTTTTTATTCACTTATGTTGTGTTCGATTTGTTTTTCACTCAAATGAAAGGAACCTAAAGCTTAATGCCGATTCCGAACGGCGAGAGCCGAGAAGCTTTTTAAGGCAAATGTACACACGTCAGCGGCCGACACACTATCCACTGCGCCATGGCGCTCTTTCTTTTTAAAGGGTATACTAGTAGTTAAAGCTAAATTTTCGGAAGGCGGAATGCATCTGTTATTCGAAATTCTTAATTTAATTCTGAAGATTTGAAGCACATCGAGGCCGATGATCAAACACACAAACAACATGTCGAATGGCCATAAGTGAAATTTTATTTACTTTCCCAGCAACCCGAAGGCAACACAGTAACGCTCCGTAGATGTAAGACTTGACATCACCGAGCCGCCGGTAACCAGAATATTGTTTTTTTTTTGACCTGCGGAAAAAATGCATTTACGCATATCCGAAGCTGAAGGTGTTGACGCTCGGGTTATGTGGGACTCAACTGTTGGCATTTCTCCCAACAGCTCATACCCACTAAAATAACCGCAGCCTATCACTTCGCCTGTCGCCTATCACTGCGCGTGTCGACTTAATTACTAGCTGCCGTTTGGATGTTAGGGCGCAAGTTACCCTGGGTTTGGGGATCAGCTCACCAGCTTATCCGACGCCAAGCCTGGGCCATTGCCGATGTTGGTACGTGGTAATTTTGTTCCACCTGGACCAGTTGGTGTGGCTGCCTTGGAGAACTCTTAGCGTGATAAATCCTAAGAGCCTCCGTGACAGCCCCATGGTCAAAAGAGAGTCAGCGGATTTCGAGGCCCAAACTCCAAACTTCGAGGAGAAGTTGACGTCGGCTGGTCTGACGTTGTATCTTTGAACGATGCATGACTTGATGTCAGCATTGTCGGCATAGTACCTTCTCTTCTTTTCATGGACCTCGTTTAGGGATGTTGCTCCGCTGACTATCTGGCTGTCAATGACATTGACTTTGCCATGTCGAGCCACAACAAGGTCGGGTTTGCCAATACCTTCAGTTGTTAGGAATTGTGGCTCGTGCTCCACTGACCATCCCTTATCACGCAGGCCTGATGAGAGCACTTTGCAGACTGCATCGTGACTTAGAATGCGCCCGCCGTGCATCCTGAAGCAATCTTGGCCTATGTAAATTTAAAATAAAACGTCTCTATTTGCTCGCTGGACGCCACGTGATGTTCTGATTAGTGAGGGGAGGCAGTTAATCCGGACGTGGTGGTATTGGACATAGTCCCGTCCGGAAATATACATGCCACCGTATATCCAGGAGCTCGAGATGTTGGTTTTTCCACACTCACGTAGTTCGTGGCCGTCTACGGAGTTATATAGGGATTGGGCCCACCATCTTTCTGCCTCTTGGGTGTTATTGAGGGTGATACCCTCTGACTTGGTGAGAGCGCGGTTAACCCATTGGATTCGTCTCTGAACCCAGATGGTGCCGCAAGCGGCTCTCACTGCTGGCGAGGTGGAGTTCCCCAATGCCTGAAGTCTGCCACGCATCAGACAGGGGACGAAGGTTTCGAAAGATGGCAGTCCCAAACCGCCGTCGGTGGTTTTTGTGTGGAAGTAAGCTCTTGGGAAATCGTGTGGCAAGCGGAGCCATTTGCGCACTGCAGCCCGGATTTGAAGGTCTAAGGCCCTGAGTTTCCCCAAGGTTGTACCGGCTAAGACAAGTTTGTGGTAAAGGCGAGGCATCAAGAAGCTTCTAGTGATGAGGAGCCTCTGTTGTGGTTTTAGGGGGGCTTTGGTTAGGTTGTCAAGTTCGTTTGCTAGTGTACCGCCGGCTTTTTTGGGGCCGATAGGCCTAAAGTCTACTCCAAGATACCGCCATTCCCTAGACGCCGTCAGTTGACTGACAGCGGAACCGTCGAGAAGTTGGAATCTTGGAGTATTCAAGACTTTGATTTTCTTGTCCCGACCAGACGGAACGATGGACAGGGCGGTGCACTTGGCAGCACTGAACGATAAACCAAGCTTCTGTGCCTCAAGCTCGGCAGTGCGCAAAAGTTTTCTCATTCCAGGTTCGGTGCTGGAAATGAGGATGGCATCGTCTGCGTAGAGCAGTGCATTGACGCGCTGAAAACGAAGGTGGACAGTGGGTCCCCCTGGCGTACTCCTTTGGAGACTTGAATGGGTTGAGATGTTTCCCCATTCACCTCAAGTATTGTTGAGCTGCGGCCGTATGTGTTGGTGAGGTATCTGACTAGGCCTGTTGGAAGACCTCTCCTTCCCAAGATGGCACTGATTGCCCTTTGGCTGACGTTGTCGTATGCCTTAGCGCAGTCAATAGAGACAACGTGGAGTTCTCTCATCCTGCGCTTGGCATCGTCTAGCAGGGACGCTAATACAGCGATGTTTTCTGCACACCCATAATCGAGGCATCTGTGGCGGATGTCAATAAGGCCAGAGGTATGGAGGCGTGAAGCCAAGATTTTGTGTAGGTGGCGGACAGCGACTGAGGGGATACTAATTGGTCTGAAGTCGGATGGTGTTTGACTTGAGCTTTTCTTGGGAAGGAAGACGGTTCTTGCACTCAACATCTACTCAGGGTAGCATCCTGTCTTCATAGTCAGGTTGAAGAACAGTGCTTGAATCGCCTAAGGGACCTTTCTCCATCGTCTGAACGATAGTCCGTCAATACCGGTGGTAGTATTTAATGGCAATTGAGTAGAAGAGGTTTCGGGAATGGTGATGGGGTGCCAGAGGTGTTCGTACATTTCGTTCGTACGATTAGGTGGGCTTTCCGACGTGAGATTATATTCTTGAGATTCAGACGAGAAGATTTGTCCCCAGAAGTCGACCATGTGGTTAATGCCTGGGATTTTGGACTCGTTTCTTCCGTCTAGAATCTCTTTAGCAGCCCTGCCAACGGAGCGTTGGAACAGGTTCTGCATTCTGGCGTACTCTCTTCTTCTCAATCTCCAGTTAGGGATACTGACGGTAGGCAGCCTCGCTCATGTCGAGAAGTGCGAAGTCTTTGTCGAGGGTTGTTGAAATCTGCCCTAAACCATGTTGCGAGAGAGGCAGTTATATCATCGCCTTCCAGACATCTCCCGGCGATCTCAGTGAGACGCCAGGCGTCGAACTGCTCGCATTCGAGAGCCGCAGGAATTAGCTCCCTTATGGCTATGTCTAACGGGTTTTCGGGCACGGGTTGGGAGGGAGTAGCTTGGTTAGGAGGAGACTCGGGTGATTCGGGGTACAGGTGTTGGTGCGCCGCCTCGAGGTGGTCGCTGCGCCGAAGTTCGGCGAGAATTTGTGTGACCAGGTCTTTGTAGGGTTGGTTCTGGCCCGCCAGATTGATTGCCTCAAGAGTTCGACCATCGCTAACCCTAGCTAGAAGGTATTGGTTTATAAACCTAGCCCCTTCTATTTGACCTTTGGCTACCAGCGCTTCTTAACCCTCTCGACATCGACTTCGGCGTGAACTTCGTAGGGGTGCCGTTGCGAGCGGTGCACGCCTAAGCCACGTTTTGTCCTAAATGCACGATCGTAGTTAGGACAAGAGATCGGTTCAGCGCTAGCCAGTTCTACAGGTGGAGGTGGAGGTGGTGGCGAAGACGCCTGGCTGGCTGGCGCTGGTGAGATGGATGGGCTTGTGAGACCGGCAGTCCGAGGCCTCTGCCGGAGATTGCGAACGTTTCTGTTTTGGTTCATTGCGAGCTCACAAGAGATGATGCCGGGTTGCAAGCCCGACGTCACCATAATCGCGTCCTCCGGAAAAAAATTCGTCATCACCAGCAGGCAGGAGGTCAGCTTTCGAAGTTCGCCATGCACTGTTAGTCCACCTCGCCCGTGTAGGCCTCGGCTTGATCAGCGGTACCACGAGAAGGTAGTGCATGACTTGGTGTAGAGAGGCTATATGTCCGCTTCAACACCCTGTAGTAACCTGACTCTCTAGATACTTAAGATGCCTAGGTAACGTAAGATATACCTACGAGACCTATAAATACCTAGGACCCAAGAGACCTAAGATACTTAAAAATACTTAAGGGAGGGACGCTTTGTGTTGTTGGCGTCCCGCTCTGTCCGTCTGGGTAGCCACCCGTTATAGGACATTTATTCGCAGGACGCCTATCGGTTCCCAGTCAGTCTCCTTCTGGGTTAAAACCCGAGTCCGGATACCGACTGGGGGTGTCATAGTTACTTGCGTCCCTCTATTACTAAGAGAGTCATAGTTACTCCCGCGTTTGACAGTTCCGCGGTACGGTAGATCTTCGTATAAAAATCACCGGACTTCCAGTGTCGAGAAGACAATCAATATTAGTAAACTTTGTGCACAGTTTCATTAACCTTTCTACATTCGCGTGAAAAAAATTACAACTATACCCGCACGGTCTCTGGGACCAAAACTCAAGAGCCCTTGTTCCTCTTCCACTAATCAGTAGAGTGATATACTGTTGAACTAAAACAATTTTATATTACGAGTAGTTATTGCAGTTAGTAACTACATGGCAGTCTTCTTATTAAGCCCCTTAAAAAAGTTACTTTTTCATATAGGGTACAATTTTTTTTCTAAACAAAAACAAAAACTTCAAAGCTAAAATGTAAAGGAACAATAAATGTTTACGGCAGTCGGGACAAACAATTATTGCATGTTTCAAACAAAAATAAGTCTTTCGATTTTTTTTCTGGACGAACAATAACTACAGCGACCAATTTTAATATTATTAGGCGATACCAAAGATTGTGGTCGATCTTACCTAATTATCTCCATTTTAGCGATTGTGGCAAACCCCTTTCCTCAAATGTGCGTTTATTAGATAAAATGATAAAAAATGCTCTGCTGGTGACTTTTTTATTCTAATTGATTAGACCATATATGACGTCCGAATTTTTACCAGCACGTTCATCATGATTGGCCTGAAAAATCCTAAATTGCACATATTTTGTCAACCATATCAACGCCTCCTTTTGTGGCATTATAATCCATTATCTTCTCAGGCTTCCCTGTCTCTTCACTGATTTCTTGATCATCATGCACACTTGACATATGTAGAACATTGTAATGTTTAGGGGTGTTATGTATTAACGACCGGGTAGGGAGCGACCTAGGCAACTACGAGGCAGGGCACGAATTCCATAAAGGTTCTGCCAAAGAAGATGCGGAGGGAATAAGACAGGGCACGAATGCCATAAATGTTCTGTCTGGGATAGGTTTTAGGAATACGGCACAAATGCCAGGGAAACAACTGGTTTGATAGTCAAGTCGAATCTAAATTTATTTTCGAGATATCGATCTTTATATATTATTTCCCCCACTAGCATTTCCAATACATATCGATCACAAGTAGGTCGCGTGCCATCGTATTTCGGCTACACGTTGTGTTCCCACAAAGAATCGCTTCTCAGATGACACACCATTCATGACACACATCTATCGGAATACTTGGGCAGTGAACTTTGTAAAGTTTATATTCCAATTCTTTCTGCCTGAATTCTAGTGGTGTCAGCATTTTGTCTTGTGCCGTCCAGTGTATTACTTTACCGACCATATATATACATATACATATATATACATATACATATGTATATATACATATACATATATATACATATATATACATATACATATACATATATACATATACATATATATACATATACATATATATACATATACATATATATACATATACATATATATACATATATATACATATACATATATATACATATACATATATATACATATACATGTATATACATATATACGGATCACAGGTGAGTGAGTAGTTAGTGGCTCCACATTATAACATATTATATAATTTAATAACTCCACTAAACAAAAATAAGAAAAAAATAGAATGAGTAAGTTGCTAAAAAAACTTGTTACCCCAATTGACCAAGGACGAGGTCAATTTCAAAAAGGCAAACAAAGATACGAAGGCATCCAAGCACTATCTCCAGGGACGCCAAGCCATTCTTGAGTCCAACTTCCAAGCCAGCGTTACAGCGAACTCCAATGCAGTATGCGCAGCAGTCGACGACGCTGAAAGTGAAAAAATTTACGAAATATATGACAAAATTGGAGAATTGTATGTCACTTGCCGCTCGTCGCTGCTGGAAGCCCTCGACAACATACCGGCTACTTCTACATCCGTCGCCAACGTGCCACATGCCGGAAAAAGGCATGAACTGCGTCTTCCAAAAATAAACTTGCCCTCCTTTGCGGGTAGTTATGAAAACTGGAGATCTTTTCATGACGTTTTCCACTCGCTGGTACATAGTGACCCAACACTAACAGAAGTCGAAAAGCTGCATTACCTAAAATCCAGCATTACTGGTGAGGCGGAGCGCTTACTACAACATTTGAGTTTAGATGAAAGTAACTATAACACAGCATGGACAATACTCACAAATAGATACGATCACAAAAGAGTACTGGTCAACACTCAATTGAAGTTGTTCTTCAACCAGCCAGTCTCCAGGGTTGAAACATCAGAGAACCTGAAACAACTTCTAGATTTTTCCACTGAGTGTCTGCACGCTCTAAGGAACTTAGGAGTGAAGACGGACAACTGGGATGTGGTCGTGATCTATGTTATGTTACAAAAATTACCAATTCTAACTCAGCAGCTATGGGAAGAAAAACTCGGTTCTCAAAAGGAGCTTCCTACCTTTGCGGAATTCGTTCAATTCCTGGAAGCCAGATTTCGAACTTTAGAGGCCGTCGCTCAACAAACGCCAACACCCAGTCATAAAACTGAGAGCCAAGGAAAGCAAGGAAAAAAGAATGTCTTCACAACAAGACCCCAACCGAAACAGCAATATAACTGTGGAGTTTGCAGAAAAGGGCAGCATGCGCTATGAAACTGCAACCAATTTCTGGCTTTGGAAGTGGATGGACGTATCAACGTGGTAAGACAGCTACACATTTGCGAAAACTGTCTAGCATATAGTCATCGCACTCAACAGTGTCCAAGCCGCATATGCTGCTATTTCTGCAGCCAAAGACATCACACTTTACTACACAAAAACCTCAATCCTAACTCACAACACAATAATTACTCTCACACAATACCTTCCCAATCAACACCATACAATATAATACAGTCCACTCATACACCCGCACCTCACCCCAACACCAAGCACAAGCTCACCAACCCCACACATACACCCAAACACACCAGGTTTCAACTCAACCCCACAAACATACGACAATCAACCCAAACGCACCGGCGTTTCAACACATAGACTCCCATCAGCCCTAAACAGCCAATGAACCTTCCGCATCGACTTCCTCTCTGAATACCTTCCACACTCAACACCACACAAACACACAAGTTCCTTTGGCAACCGCAATCGTGAAGGTAAGATCAGCTTCTGGAGACCACATTCATCTGCGCGCGTTAATAGATCCAGAAGCCAGCTTCATCACAGGATCAGCAGCACAACGACTGAATCTAAGGGCCAAACGCACATTCATCGAAGTAACCGGACTAGGGAAAGTCATCAACGGAACGTGTTACAACTACGTCGATATATCGTTCGGTTCACTACACTCTCTATATGCCGGACGAACTCGAACATATATCTTCAAATCTATTACCGGCCTTCTACCGGCTCAACACGTCAATTTCGACAAATGGACGCACATAAAAGGTTTAATTCTGGCTGATCCCAACTACCACACTCCGGCTGCAATAGACATCCTTCTTGGTAGCGACATATACGCCGAAATCATCCTGCCAGAAGTGATTAAAGAGCAGAAGTCCATTGCCCCAATTGCACAAAAAACAAAATTGGGATGGATTTTGTTAGGCAAGACTCTTGTAGACTCTCCAACGCAAATAAGGAGCTTCGTCCAAATGTTCGATCTTGATTCACAAGTACGAAAAATCTGGGAGATCGAAGAGTTGCCAACGAAGAAATGCGAAGCGGAAGAAGATAAGGCTTGTGAGCGATACTTCGCTCAAAATACAATACGCCTACCCAATGGCCGCTACCAGGTTTGCCTTCCCTTCAAAGGGGAATCTTATCCAACCATGGGCACCTCCAGATGCGGTGCTCTTCAAAGATTTTATCAACTGGAAAAATGCATGAAGGAATATATGTCCCTTGGACACATGAGTGAGATTCAAGACCCCCTTGAAGTAATGTCGACACCTTACCACTATTTCATCCCCCATCATGCGGTCATTAAAGAATCCAGTACCACCACAAAATTAAGAGTCGTATTCGATGCGACTTTTAAATCATCTTTTGGCTCTTCACTTAATGACCACTTGATGGTGGGACCAAAGATCCAGAATAACGTGCAAGATGTCATTCTTCGTTGGAGGAGGCATCGTATCACATTTACCGCGGACATGGAAAAAATGTATCGACAAATTAGAATGAACATGAAGGACACAGACTACCAACTCATCCTTTGGAGAGACAACCCACAAACACCAATTAAAATTTATCGCCTGGAAACGGTCACTTTCGGAACAGCTTCAGCCTCTTACCTGGCGATCCGAGTTCTCCATAAACTGGCAGAAGATGAATTCGTCAATTACCCTTCTGTATCATACATCTTACACGACGACACATATGTAGACGACGTCATCACTGGAGCAGATACAATAGAAGCAGCCCTAAAAAAGAGAGACGAAGTGAAGAAAGTCTTAGCATCTGCAGGATTTAACTTACGTAAGTGGACCAGCAACGACGAACATCTCTTGCAGGACATTCCGGAGGAAGACCGCGAGGTGGACTTCTCTTTACCCTTCGAAGAAGCAAACCTGGTGAAGACATTGGGAATGAAATGGTTGCCCATAGGTGATTGTTTCACTTACCAGGTGTCTCCGTTTCCAGAAAATGACATCACGAAGCGAACGGTCCTCTATTCAATTGCCAAATAGTTTGATCCACTCGGCTGGCTGTCCCCAAGCATCATCAAGGCCAAAATTCTGCTGCAGGACCTCTGGACACGGGGATTAGAATGGGACACGCCGCTGCCCAAAGAGCTCCACCAACATTGGATCACGTTTCAGAGGGAGCTTCCGGCGATTCAAAAATTGCGTATTCCAAGGTGGATTCAAACGAGAGCAGGTAACATCAATCTGGAATTGCATGGTTTTAGTGATGCCTCACAAAAGGCGTATGCTGCTGCTACGTACCTCCGAGTGTTGGATAAAAACAAGGTCCACATGCATCTCCTCATGTCTAAGACCAAGGTAGCTCCTTTAAAGACAGTCACTCTTCCACGTTTGGAGTTATGCGGTGCGGTTTTGCTGGCCAAACTAATCCAGGAGACGACCAAAATCCTACGACTAGAAGGCTGTAAAACATTTGCTTGGACAGACTCCGAGATGACACTATGCTGGATCAAGTCTCCTCCATCCAGATGGCAAACCTTCGTCCAAAATCGAGTAGCTCAAATACAATCACTCACGAGCACCGATATATGGAGACACATACCATCCGCACAAAATCCAGCAGATATAGCTTCGCGTGGTATTTTCCCAACCAAGTTGCTAGACCACAATCTATGGTGGAATGGTCCAGCATTCCTCCGGGAACGCTGGATTTTTACATGTCATGCGCAACCCAACAATCTGAAAATTGAAGACGAAAAGCGGGCAAAACAAATACACTTCGCATCCAATCTACCAGTTCCTATCACCGAAGCCATCCACAAGTACTCGAGCGCTAACAGAACGACAAGAGTACTTGCCTACTGCATGAGATTCGTATCTAATCTCCGCAAGAAACCTACGGATCGAGAGCTGGGCCCACTTTCCCCTTTGGAACTCTGGACCACAACATTGGCCATCGTCCGGATCGTCCAACGTGAAATGTTTGCCACAGAGGAGAAAGACAACACTGGAAACATAAAGGGTCTAAAGTCTGTGAATCCATTCGTCGATAAACAGGGGATTCTACGAGTCGGCGGTAGACTTCAACACGCGGACCTTGAATTTGACCAAAGGCATCCTATAATTCTTAAGGCTACACATCACTACACAAACTTAATAATCAGGGAAGCACACGAGAAAACTCTACACGGTGGAGTACACAAAATGGTTCCTTACTTGCGTCAAAGGTTTTGGATCTGTGGCATCAAAAATGCCGTCAAGAAGTACGTACACGGATGTACTATATGTTTCAGGTATAAACCAAAGCCGATGGCGCAGCTGATGGGGAACTTACCTGCTCCTAGGGTAAGAGTTTCGAAACCATTCACACATACAGGAGTCGACTATGCTGGCCCTATCGACATCAAAACATGGAGAGGAAAAAATGCTAAACAGTTGAAAGGCTACTTTGCCATGTTTGTGTGCCTGGCTACAAAGGCAGTACACATTGAAACTGTCAGCGATCTTACGACACAAGCCTTTTTGGCAACTTTCAGAAGATTCACAGCCAGAAGAGGATTGTGTTCCCACATCTACTCGGATTGCGGTACCAATTTTGTCGGAGCAAACACAGAACTCCAAAGGCTTCTCAAGACCGCACAGTTGGATTGGAAGACATGCGCTGAACAATTGGCAAGCGAGGGAACGGAATGGCACTTCAATCCACCAGCATCCCCTCACCTTGGAGGATTGTGGGAAGCCGGAGTGAAATCCATTAAGTTCCATCTCAAAAGAGTCGCCGGCAACCAGGTTCTAACATTTGAGCAACTCAGCACACTATTAAGCCAAATAGAAGCTTGCTTGAATTCTCGACCGTTGTGCAAGCCTTAACTCCGAGTCACTTTCTTATTGGAGGTCCACTTGTCACCCCACCACAACCCCAGTGCGAAACTGACAAGACCAGGTATTGCGACAGGTGGCAAAGAGTGCAAGCTCTGACCCAGACGTTTTGGAGAAGATGGAGCACCGAATACCTCACGCGTCTACAACAGCGACCAAAACAGAAGCACAAGGGGTAAAGAAGGCGACTTGGTGCTCCTTCGCGACGACCGACTCCCCCCGGCAAAATGGAACTTAGCTCGAGTAACAAAACTACACTTCGGCACGGGCAACATAACGAGGATAGTCACTGTCAAAACGGCAACGTCGTCAAAAAACCGCGAATTCAAAACTCCGATATCAAAAATATGTATGAGTATGTCCCCTACCAAGCAATAAAATCACTGCACAAAAAACAATAATATAAAACAACATTATATGCAAACAACAAAAATATGCAAAAGTATGTCCCCTACCAAGCAATAAAATCACTGCACAAAAAACAATAATATAAAACAACATTATTCAATCAACATTTCAAAAACAAAACGTAAACAAACTCTCAAACGTCATTCACGTCGTACAACTTAAAAAAAACAATGCAACAACACATCATGCATACACTTTCACGAAACGGTCCCGGCCATGCGTAAGTCACTCATCTTTACACTACACACGCACCTTTCTCACAGTTTAAAATAAAAATTATAATAATAACAATAATATAAAGAAAAGAAATAATAATAAAACATATCACAATCATATAAAAATACAAAAATAATATGAGTACTCACCGCGATGATGCCGACAAACGCCCCATAACACAGCACTTTATCAATGAAAAGACAAGCAACACGATACACTAAATACCCAACACCTAATCCCATGATACTCCCCACTACACCACACTCATTCCATTACACATATGCACAGACACACTGTCAATAATGCACATTCTCGCAATTAAAATATCAAAAAAAAAAACCCAAACCCACACTCGTGCCGCCACTACTACTTACTCTGCAATTTCTGTTGTCATTTCTTGTGTTGTCTTTCTGTTCAAACACTAATGCTTTCCACTTCAAGCAAATTTAACACAGATGGCACTGGCGAAGTTAAGTCAATCAGTCCAGCCCAGCACCAGAGATGACATATGAGGAAAATGAAATTGCGAACTGCGTTCACAACCGGGGAGCATGTTGACTCAACTACAAGTCCGATACATGATAAACAATTGAAGTGCAACAAATTGATATTGTTGTATAATAATAGTGATTGTAATCCCACCATAAAGGGAAATTTGTTTGTTCTTATTGTAATATTCATTCAGGGAAATTTGCAATGTTGTTGTTCACTTGGAGCAATATTAAAAAAGACAAAGAGATATACATATGTACACTTGTGAAGTAAACGTTGAACAAAGGAGTTGAAACCGAACGTTACGTGTGTTTTTATTCAAATAACATATTCAAATTAAAATTTAGAAAACGGTGAGAATTGTGTGGCTCAACAATAACAATGATTATAAGACATACAAATGCATAAATATATGCTTAAAAAAAATTACCTCTTCAAATTTGTTACGTGTATACCTGACCCGGTCTCACAGACCGAATGACGCTTGAAATCACTACACGTGCTCACCGCACAAATTTTTGAACCACACTTAAGTTAGGAATGAAACAAAACACGAGCTACCATAAAGCACACTGCGCTAAATTGCACCATTTCTAAAACATATGCGAAAAAGTAATTTGACAGTCTCACAGGCCAATGTGCTAGTATACTACAGGAATGTTAGCAATAAATGATAGGCTTACCAGTTGTAATGAATGGATAAAGTTCCGAATAGTACTCATCTCCGATTTTTTTTCAAAATGTTTGTACGTATACTCTAATATGTCAGAAGTAAAAATCCAAAGCGGTTTTTAGCGCAAATTACTAGAAAGCACCAAAAGGATGTGCGAAATTTAATTATCCTACAGAATATAAACTCAAATATCTTTAAAATTATAACAGGTATATATTTAATTGATACCGCAAACTAAAGCAACAATTTAATACGTTTAACTGACAGAAAGCATTTTAATCCATTTACAAGTATTAAAGATATGAACAGTTTTTCAAAAGTGTGTCCATATTTTCAAAAAAAAAAAAAGGTTTTAAAAAAAAAGAGTAGTATGAAGGTATCTTTCTTTTACGAAATTATAACGACCGTCATTTAACGATATTTGTAACGAGACTAGACATTTTATATTTTTATATTTAATATTACCATATAGAAGAGTTCAAGGTATAATTTAAAAGGCTAAAAGGAGGGATAATGCATATAGAGGTACATTAAAATATAAATATATTAAAAAATACATATTGGTATTTCCCTGCCATGAATATACTCGTATATGTACGTCGTCGCTTTTATAAGTAAATCGCAGCGAAATATTTATGCGGCGGGCCCGCTGCCCCCTTGCAATCCCTCTGCTTGGATTCATTGTAGGATTTGGAGTAGATGAAATGTTGGGTGTATGCAAAGTATAAGCGAATAATTGCTCGAAAAATATAAAAAGGAACATCGCTTATGACTCTTACCTTGCATATGGTGGGATACAGGCACCTCTTGTGATCCACACAATGGACCACACGCATCGTCCACTCAGCGAATGCACACTTCCCTTCTTTCTTTCACCCATATCCGCTAATAATGTTAACGATTACTTCTTGCTCAGTAGGCTGTGCGAATAGAAGCAAAAATTGACAATCGCCAATCCAAAATTAAATTTCAAAATCTGAAAAATAAAAATAAATTTGTTTAAAAAAAATGAAAAAGTAGCTGATCACAAACCGCGGTGCCGTGTGTGCGTGAATAATAGTGTATGCGCGAACAACCGTGTGAGGTTGTCAAAATTCCACGTTGAACCCTCCAGTGGGTGTGCTTGAACTTTAGTGTGTGTCCTGCTACTCAGCTCAACAGCAGTAGCAGGAAAAATGTCAAAGGACGTCGGGAGAAATCCCGTTCGTCTAACAGAGTCGGAGTCGGATGATCTGTCCGACTTCGCAATTCCGTCCGCCGTTTCGATATCCGACACAATAAAAAAAAGGAGAAAACTCACGCCTCGGACAGAAAAACTGCGAGTCGAAACGAGGGAAGGGGCGTCATAAAAATTCAAAGAAGTGCAGCAACCACTCCCAGTGGAAAGTGACGTTGCCCACCTCTCTCGAGTACGCTACACGGGAGAGAACAATTCCCTCGCCGCCCTTTCAAGTTCGGTTGTGGAGGAAGAACAGAACAAACTTAAAATTGAAGAGCGTACTCTACGCGCAAAATTAAAGGCGATAGTAGATCGACTCGCCGAAATACGGCAAAAAGAGGAGGAGCATGTTACAGCCACCCAACTACAACCACAACAATCAACTCAACAACAGCAGCCGCAACAGAAGCAGCCGCAACAAAAGCAGCCTCAACAAAAGAAGCCGCAACAAAAGCAGTCGCAGCAGAAGCAGTCGCAAAAGAAGCAGTCACATCAGAAACACCAGCAAAAACAGCCGCAGCAACAACAACGTCCTACTATAGACAAGGTACCACCCATCTTTACTCATACCAAGGCCCTACGCGAGACCATAGACCTGTGTACGTATATTGCTATGCTATCCAGTGCACCACACTGGAGCAGTATAAGCGGGTTAAGGATCTTTTAAAGGAGACCACGACGAAGTTTTTCTCCTTAACCCCCAAGGCCGATCACTGACCCCGAGAAATGCTCTCAGAGCTCAAAGAGCGACGACCTCAAATTCGTGTTGGTCAAGACGTATACTACGGCGCGAGCCAAACGGGAGAACCGGGTATTGCCTTTCTTCTTGGTCCAACTCGCACCCAACAGAAAGTTGGAGAGGCTAAGGTCTATTACTTCTTTAGCTTCCCAACGTGTAACATGGGAAACATTAAAAAGCCAAGGAAACATTGTGCAATGTATCCGCTGCCAAAGGTTCGGGCACGCCGCGTCGAACTGTGAAATGCAGCCTCGATGTGTTAAGTGTGCAAAGAACCACAAAAACGAGGAATGCGATCTGACCCAGGACAAGGTCGCTGGCAGGGAGCAGCTCGAGTGCGTATTCTGTAGGAACCGTGGACACCCTGCAAACTATCGGGGATGTCCTAAGTTCCAAGATATAAAAAAAACAAATCTGGCTCGTAGGCAGAAGTCGAAGGGGAGACGTCCTTCGGGTCGCATAGAAACACCAGCCGTCATACCCCAAATGACCTACGCCCAAATGGCGGCAGGCCGACGGTACAAAAACACACGGCTGTGTCCAAAGCTCCGGTGCCTGTTTCTAATTCATCGGAGGCCGAGGTGGACTTGCTTTCGATCCTGCTCGCCATCCAAGGGCGGATCGGCCAGCTCCAATAGCAGATCCATGAGCAGGCGACCGAATGGACAGAATCTACTCGCTTCTGCCGGGCCTAGCGCAACTACATTCGTAATGGGTACGCTGGTAGAGAGTCCCTTAAAGATCCTGTCGGTGAATGTGAATTCATTGATTAGGATTGAGCGAAGAGCCGTACTTTTCAACCTGTAGCATGACGAAAGCCCCGATGTACTTTTGGTTAGCGAAACAAAGCTAAACCAGAAGCACAAAATCCGGCACAATTCTTATAAAATAATTCGAAGGGACCGACCCAACGCCACACGAGGCGGAGGAGTTGCGATCTTCATCGAAAACAGGTGCTAGAGGCCTGTATTGTGTGCAATCCTCTCCGAAATGGAAAGAAAATGTACATTATAGCTGCCTATGCACCTGAAGCACCTTAACCCAATATTTTCATTGCGGAGCTCGAGACACTTTTTCGATCTCTGCACTTAAACTTGGTGGAAAACTACTACATTCTGACCGGCCATTTGAATGCCAAACATAGTGTCTGGGGAAACAACCTACCCAACACTAGGGGAAGCCTACTAAGCCATTGGTGGGTTTTGCGTAACATAGAGTACAGACTCAAGTTACTCGCAACGGATAGTCCTTCGTATCCTAGGAGTGGCTCTTATATTGGATCTCATGCTGCTAGACTCTCGACTGAGACTAGCTGACACGAACGAATGGTCTATTAACTGTCTACGAACCATTGTATACGAAAGTGACCATTGCGGACTATGTGCCGTGATCACACTACCGGACGAATTCGCGGAGATGGCAGAGTATGTCCAAACACACCCCTACGATTACAGTAGGGCGCGTTGGCCGCGCCTTGCCAATTCCCTGACGAGATCGCTCACGTTGAGTGGTCCCTTCCTTCCCACCATCCAATAGGAACCTGTCTGAAATGAAAGTATAATATTTCTTAGAAAAAAACAACGGATAGATAACTTAAGGACATTTTTTATTTACTGCACCGATGATGCTAGCAAATAGTCAATAGTTAGTTAGACACCCTCTACTTCGATCAATGATGTGCAAAGTGAACCGCTCGTATCGACCCACAAGTTAAAATATACACCTTCTTCGAGGATTTGCTACCCACATCTGTCTGTACATATAATGGCCCAGCGTAATCAACACCTACCATATCAAAAGGCCTTGACATCAACATCCGTTCGCGAGGAAGGGGGGCAAATGGTTGCGATTCAGGAATAGCCAGCAAACGTTTGCAAATAAAACATCGAGAAATTTTGCCCCTTATAATCCAAAATTTTTTTCTTATTTCGGCAAGTCTAGCGTTTGTTCCACTATGTAATAACTGCTGATGAGTGTGCAAGACGATAAGTTTGCTGATGTAGGATTGGTTCGGTAGAATTATTGGAAAGTACTCAAATACATCCTGTTCAGCACCCCTTAAACGACTGTTGACTGTATCCATGTTTATCTATAAATGCAGATAATGAGTACAAAACTGAAAATTTACTAATTCCAGCTCCCTTCCGCAATGCCCTTATCTCATGTTCAAAATGTATTTGCTGAACAATCTTCAACCAGTATTGTTCAGCTAGTTGGAGTTCCATTGCCGTAACAGTTTTATCTATACCTTCGAGATACTTCTTCCTTAGTATCATAACAAATCGGATTACGTAGCCAGTTACTCGTAATATTCGTTTCCAATAGCTATAATCTTCTACTCGCAGTATAGGTTCCAGGGAAGTTATCTCAACTGAATCTGCAACTGCTAACTGTAAAGAGATAAGAGCATGCATTAAGTCTGATTGATGTATATCCAAAGAATTTTCAGAAATTGGCCAATTTTCGGGACTACTTCTTAACCAAGTAGGTCCATGTCTCCACGTATCTGATGAAATCAAATTGTGCGCTGTTACTCCTCGTGTTAACAAATCAGCGGGATTCTGCTTGCCAGGACAATGACTCCATTCGAAATTTGCTGTTAACTTCCGAATTTCGTCTACCCTATTTGCGACGTATTCTTATTTAATTCATTTCTTATTTAATTAATTTTTTATCCAACAGAGCGAGATCTTAGAGTCTGTCCATAGATATACTTGATTAAAGGCTACCTTTAAATTCTGAACCAAATAGGAACATAATCTTGCTGCAATTAATGACGCTGTAAGCTCTAGCCTAGGAAGGGTCAATTCGTTCGTTGTCTCAATAGTTTTAAGCGCAGCAACTCTATTTTTAGCGCAAAGAAAATGTACCCTTATTTCACCGTCAGTATATGTAGATCTTACATAAGGTACAGCACCATAAGCTCTTCGACTAGCATCAGCAAATATGTGAAGCTCCCTCGATAAAACGTTCGTTCCATCAAAAACACAACGTGGTATAGAAATCTTCTTTAAATCAAGGATACTGTTATAAGACGCGTTCCAGATCCTTATCAAGTCATCGGGCAATGGACCATCCCAGTCCAATTTTCTTTTCCAAGCTGTTTAAAATAATATTTTGAAATTAATTAGAAAAGGTCCAAGAAATCCTAAAGGATCGAAGAAACGCGATATTATCTGCAACACCCACCGTATTGTAGGGATCATTTTGCAGGAATCGATGGCGCTTAATATTGAATCTATGTCAACTATTAATTCATCGGTATGGATATACCACACCAAACCCAACACCTTTTGAACACCAGGTGGAATTTCGGAAAACGTCTTTCTAACAGATCAACGATTGCTGTTCCACTTTCTTAAGTTCATTGCGGCGGGTCATTCTGTATACTTGAATTTCGGGGAGTGAACCGTCGGAGTTAACATTTGTAGAAAACCAATAAAACCGATGGACATCACGGTCCTCTTTGCTCAAAGCTATTTGCAAAAAAGTTTTTTCAATGTCTACGACTAGACCAACAGACCCCATACGAAAATTTAATAAAATGTTGAATATATCAGGTAGTAAATTAGATCCTGGAAGCAAATTATCATTTAAGGATAGACAATGTTCTGCGTGCGCGGATGCATCGAAAACTATTCGAAGCTTCGAGGTCGACTTGTCATCTCGATAAACACCTCGATGCGGCATATAATACTTCCGAATATTATCCCCTTCTTGTCCTTTTCTGCTATTCCATTATAAATAAGATCCCACATTGCCTTATCATATCTTATCAGTTCCTCAGGTGATCTCGAAAGCTTTCTGATTAATGTATTGAATCGGGAAAGTGCACCCACCTTGTTATCATCCAAGACGCTAGTGTTGTCCTTCCATGGCAAGCAAACCTCATATCTATCATTCCGTTTTGTAATATAGTTGTTTATAAATTTAAGTGTGAATGAGTCATTTTCATCTGTGGTTGATTTTATGCCGATTGTTTCGAGATCCCATAATGACCTTTCGTTTAACACTCCAACTTGTAAAATATTCGCCATGTGTAACCGATCCGTTGGAATATAATTTGGAGTGGGACCCTGCAAGGTCCATCCAAATATCGTATTAACCGCCGTTAATCTTTCATCAATTCGCCTTATCTGTCCAGTAACTATACGCCAGTAATTATCCGCTCCGATTAACATGGAAATACCCTTTTCTGGATGTAGGTCGTAAAGGCGTGCATCAACCAAAGCGATTTTATATTTACTTGTGTAATGATCTGTAGGGATTGTTAAGACGTCAGCGCAAATCGTGGGAACCACTACTGCTTCAAGTTCGATGGCGTTTTTTCCGTATTGGTCCTTTATTGTTACTCGAACTATCTTATATTTTTTATCTGACAGTTGCCTTTCCTCGCTTCCGAATGGTATAACGCTAATGTTTCGCGTACCGATGACCTTCAGTGCTAACTTGTCGACAACGGATTCCTTGATGAATGTCATTTGACTGCCACGGTCGAGGATTGTTCGCACATATCCACTAGTGTTACGCTGATTATTTAGAACAAAAACTGTAGCTGTTTGTAAGAAGACATTCGTAAGATTTTCGCTCATATTTCCCGTGTACAAGTCGTTGGTTGCTTCGAATGCCTACGGTAGTCTGGATCGCACATAGCCCTTGCGTGCCATCCTTTGCATGATGTGCATCGTAAATGTTTGAGCGTACAATTTTTTGCCGAGTGACCCCGAGACGTGCAACGAAAACACCTTCCGTCTTGTTTTAATAAGTTCTTTCGCTGTAATAATGTTAATTGGCCATTACAGTCCCTAGTGAAATGCGTAGATGTTTTACAAAAGAAACATGACCTTTGTGGGCGCAATGCTGACAGCAATCCGGCTGCAGTCAAATAAGTTTTAGGTTGTCGTCTGTTGTCTCTTTCTGATGAGTTTTCTAGCGTCACGATTTCCCTTTTGATGAATTTAAGTAGGTTTTTAATTTGTTTGTCACCGCTTAAATTAAAAGAGCATTCACTAGCGGAGGACGAGGCAATGTCATCAACAACGGGTGCATCATTTTCTATAAGCACTTCGGTTTGAGTTCGAAAGTAGTTTGCTCGAAGCTCGTTTGGTAAGCAACGCATCAATTTTGACTTCAACATTATGGAATTACTCCATAGTGGAAGAAATTCCTAACGCAGCGAGCGATCGCATGGATGACATTACGGTGTTATAAATGTGACGAAGACCTCGAATATCTGTCCTAGAGCTCAGAGATGGAATAGACATCATTTCGTTAAAATTTTTATCTATTAATTTATCAGTATTACCGAATTCTTCCTGTAGCAATGCAAGTGCCCCATCGTAGCAATTCCCACTTGGAGTAAAACCGGCGATCATCTGCAGCTGCTCCCTTTAACGATGACTGCAAATAATTGAATTTGTCCCCTCCCGATAATGAATTATTTTTATGTACTGTAGTTTTAAACTGCTCCCAAAATGGAAGCAATTCTTTAAAGTCGCCCGAAAAGGTTTTTAGTTGGAGCTTTAGTAACTTTATACCGTTCGAAATCTCACGCGATGGTGTTGGGACGCTTGACAATGAGTTGTCCTGCTTTCGCATACGTTGTAAACGTTCGAGACGCTGAGTCAACCGTGCGATAACGGACACGGCTTTGTCTTCATACTCGGTAGATATTTCACAATCCCTTAACTGTTCTTCAACCTTTCAACTTGGTGTGAATTCACTATTTGCTTTAACTAATCCGTCATGAGCCGTTCTTGATATAGAAAAACTGTTAATTCCTCTTCAATATTGTTCCAATTATCTTCGTTCTCCGGAACTGGTTGCGATTGAGGAGATTTTAAATAATCATTAGCACTATTTGCAACACGCGTTACTTGTCCTCTATATGCTGACCGATTTGCATTCTCCATTTCGACTTAATCGATTCCCGGGTTTCGACACCATGAAATGAAAGTATAATATTTCTTAGAAAAAAAAAACCGGATAGATAACTTAAGGACGTTTTTTATTTACTTCACCGATGTTTAGATTGCGATGCGTTAGATTCGACAACTCTTTTCTACACTGTCAAACAGTGAGATTGACAGGTACCCCAAACAAATGGATGATAAAATTAAGCAGACGACGGACAGTACGATACCACGCCAAACACACTACGATACCTCGAACATATACCGCAACGCGACAATCGACGCGCTGCACAGACAAAAAAGTAGACTCCTAACAAGACTCAAACTCTTGTACAGGCTGTTTACCGACAGACAAAACTCCGAGGTCAGGACACTGAAGTCACTGATTAAAAATTTCCAACAGTTAATCAAGGAAAATTACAGAATTTCTGTAAGTTTGTATTGAAACAACAGAATTCGTGCTGTAGAATCCAACAGCGCGAGTATGTTCCCGCAAATAAATAAAATATTTCGGAGAAACAATCAGAATGACATTCAGGATCTAAAGCTTCCGAGAATGTCAGACAATGAACGTTTGCTACGAACAGTTATCATCGATCCAGAGAGCGCCATCCTAAATGACGACTTTTTCGTGATCGAGGATCCTCAGGAGAAGGTGGCGACATTAGGAGCAGTTTTTCAATAAATGTACAAGGTGAATGATAGTATTCGCCCGAACCACGACCTGGAGAACAGAGGCCTGCTTCATCACTCTTACCTTAGAAATAACATAATTTCGATCATTGGCGATCAGAGGACCTTGGTTTGTAATGAGGTTTATTTCGACGGAAGATCTCCAGACGATCTTTCATTCATTGAAAAGGAAAAAATCCGCGGGTATCGACGGTATATCCAATGTTGTGCTTAGGCACCTTCCACCAGTCGCTGTAGAGAGGTACACCATCCTGTTCAACAATGCACTGAATAATGCATATTATCCAGTGCATTGGAAGACAGCGGTGGTGCAACCAATCCCCAAGAGGGGTAAGGACACCTCTAACCCGGCAAATCTCCGGTCGATAAGTCTCCTTCCGAGTATCAGCAAAGTCTTCGAGAAGGTGGTCCATAGGACCCTGTCTAAATGGGTTGAGGACAATAAAATCATCCCGGATAAGCAATTCGGTTTCAGAGCGGGGCATGACACTATTCATGCCGCGTCGAAACTCGTATCGGATATCCAATGGAATAAATGCAAGAACCAATGCTAGAACGTATGTCTAGACGGTCTTTATTACAAGCTCAGTCGGCTGGGTATAAGTAAACCACTGCTATATATGATTTTTGACATGCTAACAGGTAGAAAATTCGTTGTGAAAATTGCCAACGTAACTTCTACTCAAACATTTGAAATCAAAAACGGACTGCAACAGGGTACGGTAAATTCGCCGATTCTTTTCAGCATTTACCCGAGTGATCTACTTGTTTCTCTTCACCACTCAATAGCAGACGAGCTAATCGCATACGGATCAGGTCAAACGATCGACGTCATTGCCATTTCTTGCAGGGTGACTTCGAAAAAATTCAGCAGTATTGTGATGACTGGAAGTTGAAAATCAACTCCCAGAAATCAGAAACTATTTTGTTCAGAACGCCTTTGTCTAGGGCCTCTCGAGACACTAGAAAAAATTGGCGCAGGTTCTCAATTCTTGGACCGGACGGGCGTCCACTGGCGAAACAAAGTGTAGTCAGGTACCTTGGAATCTGGCTAGACCAGTATCTGTATTTTGACAAACATATAGATGCTTCTCTGCACCTGTGCAGGAACGGGTTAAGAATATCCCTGCAGTGATACCTCTCGCTTGTCGTAAAAGGCGACTAAAACAAAGGTAAACAAAAATCACATCTAGGCAATTTAGAAAACACCAAGGTGAGCCTAGGGACACATATACAACCATTAAACTGCCCCACAAGTGTGCATGCAAATCAGTGGGTTGACACGACTGGAGATCACCGGTGTTGTAAGAGTAAGATCAAACAAAAAAAAAAAATAAAAATCTGGAGCATGCCCGTGTCAAAAAAAAAAAAAAAGGAGGAGAAGAAAGAAAACGGTCAAACCGTAGCATTATGGAAAAGAACGCTAAAAGGAAAAGCACTACCCCGTCAGGCACTACTAATGGTCGTGATCCTGGGACGAGCAGCAATGCTCAGAGCTATAGGATTTCCGGGGGATAGCAAAGTAATGCAACGGCGTAAGCCACAATTTAGAGTCGCGAGTTGGAACGTTGGAAGCATGAGTGGTCGCAGCTATGAGCTTGAAGAAATGATGGTTAGAAGGCGAGTAGACATCCTGTGCGTACAAGAGACAAAATGGCGAAACACCGGTAATCGGGCACGTTTCTTGGATGTTAAAACAAAAGCCTACAAGATGTTTTACTATGGACTGGAACAAGGAAAAAACGGAATCGCCGTCATCCTTGCGGCAGAGCTACTTGGCAACGTCTTAATCATTTCAAAGTCCAGTGACCGTTTGATGGCTCACAAATTGGTGATGCATGGCGAGGTGTGGAACATCGTAAGCGCATATGCCCCTCAAATAGGATGCGAACAAAAAGAAAAAGATGCATTCTAGCAAGATTTCCAAAACCTTGTCAAAATCATCCCAAAGGAAGAGCTTTTGTTTGTTGGGGGAGATTTAAACGGACATGTCGGGAAGACAAGCGAAGACTATGAGGACTACCACGGAGGGCTGGGATACGGCACCAGGAACTCTTCAGGTGAAGACATCCTAAACATGTGCAAGTCGTACGGTCTTATAGTGCTAAATACCATGTTCGTCAAACAAAGCCGGCACCTGATCACTTATAGCAGCGGCGGAAATGAAACTCAAATAGACTATCATTTGGTATCCAGTTTCATGAAGCCACGAGTTAAAGATTGCAAAGAGTTCCTGGGAGACGCGATCGCCCCTCAACACCGTCTCCACCTGACTGATTTTTTTATGGAGGCGAGTAAGAAGTCAAAGCAGCAAACGAAGGTGTCTGAGAGAATCAAGTGGTATAAGCTGGATAAAAGAAAAGGCGAAGCTTTTATTACCAGCATGAAAAACTACCTCTTTTCCATTATCGATGAGGTCGGTAATGAGGAGTGCAGAGCACAAGACATGTGGGATTCCCTACAACAATCTGGCCTGGAGAAAGCCAAATCACTGCTTGGAACATCTAAAGGCCTCTGCCAACACGCAAAAGAAACCTGGTGGTGAACAGACGAAGCCAAAACAGTGATACACGAAAAGAAAATGGCTTTCCAAGCTTGGTCAAAGTGCTCTTCTACTAATTGAGAGGAAAAAGCTCGCCGTGAAAAGGTATATAGATATTGCAAAGGTATCGCGTAGAAAAAGTGCGCAGAATTCAAAGCGAAAAGCATGGAAGGCCTATATCAGGAGTTGGAAGAAATATCGTCTTCCGCGTCTGACAGGAACTAAGCTACCTTGGAGCTTCGACAAAGCAATTTGAACAAAGGAGCAAATATCTTTAAGATAGCCGCCCAGAGAAGAAGAAATGCTCAGGAGATTCGTTTCCCAAAGTTTATTAACAATGCTGAAGGCCAACTCCTTGTGGAAGACGAGAAAATTCTCCACAGATGGCGACAGTATTGCGAGGAACTTCTGAACGAACAGTTTCCCCAAGTGTACTTTCCAAGAGCCGCCCCGAATTATGCCGAAATATCCGACATCACAGTCGAAGAAGTTCGGTACGCGGTTAAAAACTCCAAGAAAAGAAAAGCTGTTGGGCCGGACGGGATACCCTCTGAGTTCTGGAAAAAGATGGGAGACATCGGGTCTAGATGGCTCATGGTTATTATTTCCAAACTTATGAGAGGCGGCACTATGCCTAATCAATGGAGGGAAAGCTATCTTCTTCCTTTGCACAAAGGAAAGGGTGATACGCGAAATTGTGATAACTACCGTTCTGTCAAGCTGATGTCGCACACCATGAAGATCGTTGAACGGGTATTAGATAGCCGACTGCGGAAAATAATACGACTATCTGATGACCAGTGCGGGTTTGTCTCGGGTAAATCAACAACAGATGCAATCCAAAGTATAAGGGTCATGATGGAAAAGCATCGTGATTCGTCAAAGGACTTGCATATGGTGTTGGTTGACTTCGAGAAGGCCTTTGACCGGCAACCAAGAGATCTTTTATGGGTAGCGCTAAGACAAAAAGGAGTTCCAGAAACCTACTTGCGAGTGATCATGGACATGTACAATAGAGCAATGACAAGAGTAAGATGCACCGCAGGAGTCACCGAAGAGTTCGCAATCAAAGTCGGTGTACACCAAGGGAGCGTCTTCAGCCCACTGCTCTTTATAGCAGTCCTTGATTGCTTGCTTGAAGGAAAAGTGACGGACCACAATGTGCACCAGCTATTCTTTGCTGACGATGGAGCCATTATAAGTGATGATCAGGCGTCCCTACAACGAGCACTTGATGTGTGGGTGGACATTTTTGAGGGATACGGGTATCGTATTAGTTCAAAGAAGACAGAGTATCTGTGCTGCCCGTTCTCTCACCCTCATCAGCCTATTCCAGGCATTTACTTGAATGGAAGAGTGCTTCCCAAGTGTGAAAAGTTTAAATATCTGGGATCTATGATTAATAAAGAAGCAACTTGTGATGACGACATCAAACATCGCGTAAGCGTAGGGTGGATGAAGTGGCGGGAAAACTCCGCCATCTTCTGTGATCGAAAAATGCCCCCTAAGCTGAAAGGAAGACACTTCAGTTGTACGTCCGGCGCTCACATACGGTTCACAATGCTGGACAATGCACAAAAAGTATGAGAGCAAATTAGCGGCAGCTGAAATGAAGATGCTTCGCATGACAGCGGGAGTTGTTCTGTTGCGTGACAGAATTAGAAGTTCAAAGATCCGAGGAAGCCTCCACGTAAAAGAAACCATCACAAGAAAGATAGAGCTCGACCGACTCAGTTGGTATTGCCATGTTCAAAGGAGAGATCCTTTGAAACCCGTCCAAAAGGCAATATCAATCAACGTTCCAATTTCAACACGCAAAAAAGGCAGGCCGAAAAACAATTGGTGCAAACAAATGCAAAAACACCAACATTTGATTGGCCTCAGCGATGAAGTAATCCCAAACCGGGAAGCCTGCCGCTACTTTCTGAGGTCAAACCGGCGGACCAGTAGGAATGCAGTTAAGTGGGAAGGTTATGGTCCTACACTTCTGACCATAACGACGGAATAAAAATTAAAAGAAGAAGATATAGATGCTGCTCTGGCGAGGGCCCGGGGCGCTTTCGCTCTCACAAGATGGCTGTTTTATAGCAGCCAACTTGATTCGAGAGTGAAGGTAATTTGCTACATGGCCTTAATCAGGCCCATGATTGCCTATGGATGTCTCGTGTGGTTCAATGTGAGAGCAAGCTTAATGGAAAGGATTAGGGTGTTTGAGAGACAATGTCTCAGAACATGTCTCGGATTACATAGAACACCCGAATCTGTGTACACGAAATTTTATCCGAACGAGGATAAATTTTAACTGAAATTTTATCCGAACGAAAAAAAATTTTATCCGATAGGTCAGCCTCTTTAAGGCAAAGCTTGCCACATGCCAATGGCAGGCTTACATAGAAGAAGGTAGGTTAGGTTAGAGTAGGTAAGGGCAGGCTAAGGCAGGCTAGGGTGGCAGGTAGGTTTAGTTTAGTTTTAGCTTTAATTTTAAAAAATAAAAAACAAACAAAAAAAAAAAACAATAACGAAAACAAAAAAAATGTATATATTTTAGTTAAGGTAGGGTTAAGTTATTCTTAGTTATAAGTTTCCTTGTTAAAAAAAAAATGATCTGATTCCAAGTTTTTTTAAATATCACTTTTCTTGGCCTAAGTTGTTTATTTATTTTAATTATTACAAGTAAATCGTAAAGCCGAAAGGCATAGCCTTAAGTGGTGTTATTTGCTTCCGTATAGGGTCAGTAAGGTATTTTATGTCAGTTGATATTTAAACTAGTTTTTAGCATGCATTTTTGTCAAGTATAAGTGAGTTCTAAAAATATATAAAACAAAAATTAAATAAAAAAAAAAAAAACAACGTTGACGATGAATCAAGACACACGACACCTTTGAAGTGTGCCCATTTAAAAGTAAAGGTCGCTGCAGTATGACTAACTCAAGTGGGGTCAGTACATCCCAACGATGAGTTAAGACATATGACACCCTTGAAGCCTCCGAGGAATCAAGCCACATGACACCTTTGAAGTGTGTCCATTCGTACACACTGCGCTACAGCAGTATATTGGGTAAACACTAATTCATGCACAGCCATAGCAAAACCCCAAAAAGCAATTTAACGCAATTAAGTGCAGTGCATTAAAGTCGAGTTTCGTAGTGTGTACACCTAAACTGCAGAAACCGATTTCTGACGCGGATAGGAATTAAGAAAGAAGAGGGGATAAGATGAGTACGCTAAATATTGCTTACCTCTCCGACTACCAAGCGTAAAAGCGAAAAGACAGCAAACTGGCGCTAAAACAGCAGCAGTGACAAATAACGTGGAAAAAGTTTTAAAAAGACCCACGACCGTAAGATCCGGCGAACTTCAAAGCGAATGTCTGAGGCAAAGTTTGGGCAGTGTTTAAAAAAAAAAGACCAGGGGTAACAGTCTTCTCTAGGGCGTGAAGCCTACCTGGAAACAACAGTCACAACAGTAACAACAGAAGAAGCCACAACAACAGCAGCAGAAGCAATAACAACTACAGCAGCAGTATTTATTAAAATTTATAAGACAATATATTGTATTTTAAGATATTATACATTATCGTTTGTGCATATATACGAGGGTGGCCCGATAAGTACTTAGCCTACAGAAGAAAAACAAAAATTTTGGAGAAATGGCGATTTATTTTTCAGCATAGTCTCCTTTTAGCTCGATACACTTGACCCAGCGATGCTCCAACTTCTTTAACCCATCTGAAAAATACGTTTTCTCTACGTCTGCAAAGTAGGCCCCCGTGGCGGTGACGACCTCCTCATTCGACTGAAATTTCTGCCCGGCGAGTGACTTTTTTAAGTTCGGAAACAAAAAGAAGACGCACGGGGCCAAATCTGGAAAATACGGTGGATGAAGCAGCAGTTCGTAGCCCAATTCGACCAATTTGGTCGTGGTGAGTGCGGAGGTGTGAGCCGGTGCGTTATCATGGTGGAAGACCACTTTTTTCTTCGCCAAGTGAGGCCGTTTTTTTTTCCAATTGGGCGTTGAATCGGCCCAATAATTTGGCATAGTACAGCCCGTTTTGCCTTCTCCAGGTAGTCGATGTGGATCACACCTTGTGTGTGAAACGGTGGCCATCACCTTCCGGCCGATGGGACAGTCTTTGCCTTCTTCTTAGCACGTTCGCCGGGTGAAATCCATTGTTTCGACTGTTCCTTGGTCTCTGGTGAGTATCAGTGGATCCATGTTTCGTCGACTGTCACGAAACGACGCAGAAACTCCTTCGGATTGCGCTTAAACAGCGTCAAACACTGCACTGGAGTTGCGCTTGTTGTCCGGAGTGAGCAAACGCGGCACCCATCGCGCTGACAGCTTTGTCATGCCCGCAATTTCATGCAGGATATGACCTACGCGATCTGTTGAAATGCCTACTGTCTCAGCTATCTCGCGCACCTTCAATCGGCGGTTTGCCAATACGAGATCGTGGATTTTTGTCACGTTATCCTCCGTGGTAGCCATTTTCGGGACACCTGAACGTGGCTCATCAAAAGCCAGCGGGTGACCACGTTGAAACTCGTTAAACCAATTTTTGATGCTGCGCGATTGCCCTTCCAAAAATAAGAATCGAATCACAGACCGATATTGCTCTTTTTCCATTTATCTGAAATCCGCGGACACTCCCGCTTCCACACGCGGTCAAAACAAAACTACGAGTCCGATCCGTCTGAAATTTCGACAGTAGCCGACAGTAAGTAGCCGATAGTAAGTTCCTTTTGCGTTCCTTCGCATCGGACCTCCCTCGCATATGCAACATACATATACCCTACCGATTTTGACACTGGTCCCTCCTTGATTCCGTGAGATCTTCGGTAATTCTGCAAAAAGACGAAATTCTTCGGTAATTCTTCAAAAACACAAAAAAAAATCAAAATTTTTACGCGACGAAATAAAGTATTGTAATTGCGGAGATTTTCGAATTTCTACCGCACTATTTCAAAGACAACTGCGGCATGGAGTTCAAAATAAGCATAACTGATGTATTCAACATCGTACCCACCTTCGACGGAAATCCTCGAGATACGAGCAAATTTATAGCTTGTGGAAACACATTTTTCTCTTCCGTTTCGGAAGATCAACATCGAAAATATCTTGAAATTATAATAAAAAAAAATAGAAATAAAAAAAAATAAATTAAAAAATTCGAACTAACACAGTTCGACTCCTTTGCCAAATGGAGCGACCTAGTAAAGGAGCTCGAGAGACACTTTAGGCAAGATAGATCCCGATCCTTCACTCAAAACGGGTTACTATCTTGCAAACATGGACCAAAAGAGAGTTTGAAAAATTTTGGAGATAGATTTTCACAACTACTCACTGTCCTGGATTTAGCCACACAAATTGGTATCTCTGAAAGAACCGTCCGAGACTATTTAGTTAAAGAAAATGCAAGTTAGCACTGCAAACGTTCGAGGACAACATCAGAAACCACAGCCTAAAAAATTTGACCAAAGCCTACAAAGCAGAGGATCTCAGAAGTGCGATAACATACGCCGTTGAACAATCATTTAGACAAGAAATGAGTCCCAATGATTAAACAAAGAAACCCACTTGTTGGATATGCAGTAAGGTAGGACACGCCGAAACATGCTATCGAAACACGGATTTCCCTACATTTTCAACCTCTATAAAAAGGAAAGTTCAGTCGCTTACGTGTACGTACTCCCAAAAGCCCAACCACGCGTACCAAAACTGCAGGTCTTGGTTGGCACGTACTTAGCAGGTACGATAAAACCCATCGGGTAGAACCTATAAAGACAGACGCAATTATGGTCGCCTGGACTTACACGGGCTACCAGACCAAGATCGTCTGCATAATCAAAACAATGCGACATTACGAAATGTGCTCACAAGATTACGGGATCATAAACTAAAGTTACAACCCGATAAATGTCAGTTTATAAAACGGGAATTAATGTATCTAGGGCACGTAATAAGTGACAACGGTATTAAGCCGAATCCAGAAAAAAGAACTTACCCTAGACCTAAAAAGGCTAAGGATATAAAGGCATTTCTAGGTTTTTTAGGTTATTATCTCAGGTATATCCCGAATTTCGCGCTGATAGCAAAACTACTTACCAACCTATTAAAGTAGGTCAAAGATTTCAAATAGGACGCACTTTGCGAGGAATCGTTTTTAAAATTAAGAGACAAACTAATCACTGCTCCAATTCTAATTTATAAAAATTTCAAAGAAAGTGTGCTAATAACCCTTGACGTTAGTGATCACGTGATAGCTGCAGTACTGTCCCAAGGGAAAATAGGTGAAACAGCCTGTATGTCACGTTAGTCGAACACTAAATTCGACAGAAACACGTTATTCAACAACAGAAAAGGAATTGCTAGCAATAATCTTCGCCGTAAAGCAATTCCTACCTTACGTTTATGGCAGGAAATTGACCATCCTCACGGGTCAGAGACCACTCCAATGGTTATTATATCTTAAAGATCCAACCTCTAGACTAGCTCGTTGGCGAATAGCATTAGAAGCATACGAATAAGAAATAAAATATAAACCTGGTAAATGTAACGTTAATGCAGATGCACTAAGTAAAATAAAACCAAAATCCGAAAAAACAACAAACGTCATTCTCGTCACTACTCGAAATCAGGCGATACAGCGAAGTAAATGACCATGAGTTCGAGATAATTACGCCAAACCCTTCAACCTATACTCTCATTGAAAAGTTCGAGTAAATAGTACTTCAAAACAAACCCGAAAACCACCAAATCTTCTAACTAGTGTTGCATATGAAGTACAGATGGCTGGTGAATACTCTCTCTCTCTCTGAATTGCTTATTATATATGAATTCATTTTGTTATACTCGTATTGTACATTAGGTTAAGCTTAAATAAAAATTACAATAAAGTGACACTTTTGCTGAAACGTGCTTCCCGTCAATACTACATGGCGCAGTCGGAAATTTGAAATAAGTAAAAGAAATTGAAATTAATTAAAAAGGAATAAAAAGACAATCAGTATTAAACTAATAAAACAAAAACAAATAAAAAAAAATAAATCATGGATTTTACTAGACCAGAACACCTAAATTTGGATGGGAATTTAAAAGAAAATTGGAAGAGATTTAAATTACAGTTCGACATATATTCGACAGCAACAAAAACGGACAAAGAAACTGATGAAATATCAAGTGGCAAGATTGCTTAGTTGTGCGGGACGAGAAGCTATTGAACTATTCCAAACCTAAGTGAAAGTGATAAAAAAGTAATTAAGAAAGTTGTTGAACAATTCGAAAAATATTGTAACCCGCGTACCAATGTAGTATACGAACGATACTTATTTTATAAAAGAGCACAAAAGGAAGGCGAGCCATTTGACCATTTTTTTAAAGATATAGCCACATTGGTGGAAAACTGTGACTTTGAAGGGCAAAAAGATAACATGCTGAGGGACAGGATTGTAATTGGGATAAGCAGTCAAAACACCCAGACGCAGCTTCTTAAAATTGATAACCTAACATTGGAGAAAGCAATTGAAACGTGTCGTATTGCAGAGACAACAATGGAGCAGTGTAAGGTTATGCAAAGAACAATCGGGGACTCAAAATCGGAAGTAGACGCTGTGAAACATGCCAATGTAAGAAATAATAAATTCCAACGTACTTATGAACATAATACAATAATTATATTAAAAAATTTCAGAATTCACATTCAAATCAATCTGTACAAAGACGTATGCATCAGCCATCTTCAGGAAATAGTCGATTTAGTGCTGGACGTGGGGACATGTGCAAGTTTTGTAATTTGAGTCATGTGAGAGGTAAATGTCCAGCATATGGAAAAAAATGCAACTTCTGTGGTAAATTTAATAACTATTCATCTGCATGCAAAAAGAGGAATCACCAGGTAAGTGATATTGCTTGTGAAAATATTGAATTAAGTGATGATTCTTTATATATTGATCACGTGGTGCTTTCCGTTAACTCGAATAACCTAGAGTATTAGACAGAAGTGTTGCATATTGAAAACATCCCTATCGAATTTAAATTAGACAGTGGCTCACAAGTTAACATTCTTCCAAAAAAAATTTACGAACAATTTAAAAATTCTGTAGATTTAAAAGCATTTAATCAAAAACTTGAAGATTATGGTGGTTTTAAATTGTGTGCTCTAGGAATGGCTAGCTGTAAAACCGTTTTAGGACAAAGAGTTTTAATCTTGATTTTGTGATCGTTGATTGCAATTCAAAGCCTCTTCTTGGTCTTGAATCTTGCATAAAATTAGGATTAATAAGCCGCGTTAATTTAATTGAAGTTCGACATTCTGAGTTGCATGATTTTATTGAGAAAAATAAAGATGTTTTCATAGGTCAAGGTCGATTTCCTGATAAATGTTCATTGGAGCTAAATAGTTCAACAAGTCCTGAGGGAAGGTGCATGATACTCTTTTAAAAATGGAAGAGAAAAATATTATTACTAAAGTCGAAACTCCTTCAGATTGGTCACATAATATGGTTATAGTTGAAAAAATGACAAATCGATTCGTATTTGTTTAGATCCAAGGGATTTAAATGTTGGATTAAAACAAGAATATCATTTGATACCTAAAATAGAAGATTTTATTTTTAAAATGCACGGTATGAAATTTTTTTCTACATTGGACTTTAAGGAGGGATTCTGGCAACTAGAAATTGATGAAAAATCAAAGAAACTTACTGTATTCAGTACACCATTTCTAACTTATAGGTATGAAGTTTTATCTTTTGGTATAAAAACGGCCCCTGAGAAATTTCAAAAGTTAAACGATAAATATTTTGGAAACTTGAAGGGTGTATTTGGTTACATAGACGATTTAATTATAGGTGGAAAAACGTTAATGGAACATGATGAGAATTTAGAAAGGGTATTAAAAAGAGCTAGAGAAATCAATGTTAAATTTAATGAGAAGAAAGTCCAATATAGAGTAGAAAAAGTTAAGTACTTTCCCCAGATCCGAAACGAGTTGAATCTATAAGTCATATCAAAAGACCTTCTAATAAAAAAGAACTACAAAAAATATTAGGAACGATAAATTATTTACGCTCATTTATACCAAATTTAGCCGAGTTATCAGCACCAATGAGAGAATTATTAAGGAAGGAACATTTGTTTGTCTGGTCACCAGCACATGATAAAGCACTGAATGATATTAAAAAGACTATCGCCAACGCTACAACCTTACGTTCTTTTGGTTTACCTACTACCATACAGACTGATGCATCGAATAATGGAAAAGGTTGTTGTCTATTGCAAGAGGGAAGGCGAGTTTCTTTTGGATCAAAAAGTCTTTCTGCAACAGGGATTTCTTATGCACAAATAGAGAAAGAATTATTAGCAATTGCGTGTCAAAAATTCCACGATGGCCGGCATGTAACAATTCATACAGACCATAAACCACTTTTATCCATTATAAATAGGCCCTTGGAGAAAACATATTCCGTAAGACTGCAGCGTATAAAAATCAAACCCTTTAAATATGATATTGAAATGAAATATGTCCCAGGTAAAGATCTTCACATAGCCGACCTGCTTTCCCGAAACTCACAGACTGATTCAGACATAAATTTTAACAGATGTTGTCCATAGTGTAAGCATGAGTGACCCTCAAAAAAAACGATATCAAAAACATACAGCTGAAGACGAAACTTTATCTAATATAAAAGCACTATTTAGGGAAGGGTGGCCAAATTCAAAAAACAAATTACCAGATCATATGAAATTTTACTGGACCATAAAAGACAAAATATTTTTTGAAGACGGATTAGTGTTTTATGAAAATAGAATATTTGTACCTAAGTCATTAAGGTATGAAACTTTAAAGGCCCTACATGAAAATCATTTTGGCACAACCAAAACACTATTACGCGCAAAGACATTATTTTATTGGCCGACAATGAATCAAGACATTGAAAATATGATTTCCAGATGTCCAATCTGTGAAAAGTTTCTTCTTCTTCTTCTTCTTTTCCTTTTTATCCCGGCGTCGTTATGGTCAGAAGTGTAGGACCATAACCTTCCCACTTAACTGCATTCCTACTGGTCCGCTTGTGGGGTCCGCCGTGTGAAAAGTTTCGAAGTTCAAATATAAAACCAAGCCTACATCCCCATGAAGTCCCGGAGTATCCCTACCAAAAGCTTGGTTGCGATATTTTAGAATTCGAAGGAAAATCATTTTTGGTTGTTATAGACTATTTTTCGCGCTGGTTTGATTTGAAAAAACTACCAAACAAATCAGCTAAGAGTGTTGTTAGGATACTAAAAGAAATTTTTGCCACTCATGGCATCCCTGAAATCGTGGTTTGTGATAATCAGCCATTTAACTCTTTTGAATGCCATAAATTTGAAAGTGACTGGGGTCTAAAATTTGTTTATTCAAGTCCACACTATCCTCGTTCCAATGGACTAGCAGAGAAAGCAGTTCATATAGCCAAAACTATGATGAGGAAATCTAAAGAAAGCAATATCGATATTAATATTTTCTTACTTGAGTACCGAACAACAACCATTCCCAGTATAGGCTATACTCCATCTCAGTTTTATTAAACAGTAAAATACTTAGAACCAAACATCCCATAGATAAACGCCTGCTTATACCTAAATCAATACCTGTTGATGTAAGGAAAAAGATGCAGGAAATAAAAGAGAAACAACAGAATTGGTATAATAAAAACTGCAGGCAATACGAATTAAATCTTAGGGAAGGTAACAATGTAGTCTATAGGAGAAATGGAAGATGGGAACCAGCAAAAATTGAAGGGACAACAGAATCTCCTAGGTCTTATTTTATACGCAATGAAGATAATCATATACTACGCAGGAACAGTTTACACTTACGTAAATCCTTTAATGAGCCACAATTTAAAATTCCTGAAGCTCCAATTACTGAAACTAAAACCACAACTAATATTCAAACAGAGCCTATTTTGCATCAACAAAGTAAAATACCAAGCACCACCTCGACAAATCATCACAAACAAGATCACTACATTACCAGGTATGGACGTCATGTTGTTAAACCTATTTTCTACCAAGCGTATGTAAGTCTCATTTGAATCCAGTTGTAGAGGGAGATGTTGCATATGAAGTACAGATGGCTGGTGAATACTCTCTCTGTCTCTCTCTCTGAATTGCTTATTATACAGGGTGTCCCACGAGCAGTGTGCCAAAAAGCTAGAGCGTGTAGGTCTGGTCAAAACAAGAAAAAAATCGTATGGGAGGGGGGGGGGGGTCTACCCCCCCCGTTTAGCCGGGTGGGGCAATCTTCTAAAAAATTAACTAAATTTAAAAAAAAAAATATTAAAAATCAACAGTTAAATCCACAATGCCGTGATATACTTTTTTGTAAAGCCAGAAACCTCTTCTTTCACACTGTTTTTAAACGAAGCTGTTTTAAGGAATAGTTTTTGAGAAATTAATTTTCAAACTCAAAATTTTGAAAAAAAAAATTTCGAAATAGTTTTTTGCAAAATTGTATTTAATTGTAAATAATAAAAAAGAGGTCAATGTTTCATACATTAATTTGCCTACAAGTCCAGCAGCGTTAAAACCAAAAAAAAAAAAGTTTTTCTTAGAAAAAATGGTTCGGGTGTTTTTTTAATTTCTCAAAAACTACAATACATTTTTGCATCCGGTTTTCTGTTTTTAACTAACAACTAATAAGAGTATTGATTTTTTGAAAAAAAATTAGTACTTAATTATATACAATTTTCCAAAAAAATAGTTCAAAAATTTTTTTTTTCATATTTTTTTCAAAATTTTGAGTTTGAAAATTAATTTCTCAAAAACTATTCCTTAAAACAGCTTCGTTTGGAAACAAGATGAAAGAAGAGGTTTCTTGCTTTACAAAAAAGTATATCATGGCATTGTGGATTTAACTGTTGATTTTTAATATTTTTTTTTTCCAAATTAAGTCAATTTTTTTAGAAAATTGTCCCTCCCGGCTAAACGGGGGGAATAGACCCCCCCCCCCCCTCCGATACGATTTTTTTCTTGCCTTGACCAGACCTACACGCTCTAGCTTTTTGGAACACTGCTCGTGGGACACCCTGTATATGAATTCATTTTGTTATACTCGTATTGTACATTAGGTTAAGCTAAAATAAAAATGACAATAAAGTGACACTTTTGCTGAAACGTGCCGTCAATACTACAACTAGCACCAGAGGAAACTAGTGTTTAGGAAAATAAAGAACTACACCAGACCAAAACTGGAAGAAATAAAGTGTTACAACACAGAACTTATTACGAATGTTATTGCTACAATACCTTTACCAACTCAGCAGGGAAGTAACAAAGAAAAAAATCCTCAAAATATTAAAACACATTAAAACCAATTTCATCGACAATCAAACTAATAGCGTAGACGTTTCTATATCGTATTATTCGAACTCATACAAAGACCATAAAGCATTTTAACTTAAACCTTCTCCAACACCAACATAAAAATATTCCTATACTCTGACTCCAGAATTCATCTAAAAGACCGTTCCGAAAACGAAAAAATATTAACAGAATTCCATGACTCTCCATTCGGGGGTCATCAGGGTATTTCCCGCATAATAAAATGAATCAAGCGGAAGTAGATCTGGCCATCTTTAACAAAAGATGTAAGAGTTTACATTTCACAATGCGTAAGATACGCGGAATAAACTCAGTAAGACTTTTCGTATACCTCTGAAACTAACTACGACGAGCTCAAGTCCTTTCAAACGAGTGGCACTAGATATAGTAGGCCCACTACCATCAAGTCACGACAATAATAAATACATTTTGACATTTCAGGACGATCTTACTAAATTCACAAAGCCACACCAATTCCAAATTCAGAAGCTTCAACCGTAGCACGAATATTAGTTGAACGACTAATATGTCGATTTGGAACTCCTGAATTTATACTCACGGATCAAGGAACCAACTTCCTTAGTACACTTTTTGAAGAAGTATGTAACTACTTAAGGTAAAAAGATGCAGATGACTCCATATCATCCCCAAACAAATGACGCACTTGAGCGTAGCCATCGAACCTGAGCCGAGTATTTTAGACACTACGTTAACCAAGATCCACTCACTTGGGGCACACGGCTACCTTATTCAATGTTTGTATATATTACCACACCTCATACCAGTACATCTTGCACGGATTCCCAGCTCTCTGAACAGACAACCACAGATCTCGTATTATTACGACAATTCTTCTTCTTCTTCTTCTTTTCCTTTTTCCGGCGTTGTTATGGTCAGAAGAGTAGGACCATAACCTTCCCAATTAACTGCATTCCTACTGGTCCGCTTGTGGGGTCCGCCGGTTTGACCTCAGAACGTAGCGGCAGGCTTCCCGGTTTGGGATTACTTCATCGCTGAGGCCAATCAAATGCTGGTGTTTTTGCATTTGTTTGCACCAATTGTTTTTTCGGCCTGCCTTTTTTTTTTTTGTGACACGGACATGCACCAGATTTTTTTGTTTGATCTTACTCTTACAACACCGGTGATCTCCAGTCGTGTCAACCCAATGATTTGCATGTACACTTGTGGGGCAGTTTAATGGTGGTATATGTGTCCCTAGGCTCACCTTGGTGTTTTCTAAATTGCCTAGATGTGATTTTTGTTTATCTTTGTTTTAGTCGCTGCAGGGATATTCTTAACCCGTCCCTGCACGGATAGCGTATTATTACGGCAATTATGCCAATGAATTAAAAGCACGCGTGCAGCATGGGTGTCACGCCGCTTAAAACATTCTAATTAAAAATAAAGAAGACAAGATATTTTTAAAAAACCAAACAAGAAAACCCAAGTTCTCAACTCTTTGGGAAGGTCAATATGAAATCACGAAAATGTTGTCCAAAGAAAACTCGGAAATCAAAGTCGGAAATAAACTCAAAGTCATACACAATAATAACATGAAACCATTTGTGGAATAAGAAAACACAACACACAAACACCCGTTTTGATAGTATTAAACGAATAAGAAATTTTTCCTTTTAGATGCGTTGTCTAATACTATAATTCCTCTTGTCTACGGACTATTACACATAACTCCTATACAACCCAGGGATATATTTCGAGCAATTAGGATAGTATGTGATGAGTGATCACTCATCGACGTGGTAGGAATCATCAGCAAATTCCTATTCGGCACTCTCAATAACGAGGACGCTAGTTTTTACGATAGGCAAATAGAAAAACTGAAAACCAATGAAGACTATCTACTCACGTTGGTCAAAAACCAAACATTAATAATTGAAATTACGGCCAACATCTCCAATACATCGGAGGCAGCTGTAGAAAACCAATTATCCGTAATAAATTCAAAGCTAGAAACAGTGAATGGCATGGCGTACAGACTGAACCATGCAGATTCCGAACAGAGATTATTCACTGAGATTGAGTCACTAACAAGTCTAATCACGCTAATCGTCATCAAATACGAGACCACTATTAACGTCATTATAGATCTTGTAACAGACGCCAAAAATGGAAAACCTAATCCAGCCGTAATCACACCAAACCAGCTGAAATCTGTCCTAACCAAAATCAAACAAGGAATAAAAATCTCTTCAATAATGACTAACGACATTCTTTCCCTATACCACACCCCTACTAACAAGGTTACGGTACGTGAAGAGAAGGTTATTTACGAGGTAGAATACTACCTTATTTACAAATTTATTCCGCTACCGACAAAATTTAATGACAATTTTGTGTTCATGCAACCAACTACAGAATACCTATTAATCGACTACAATGAGGAACATTACTCCAGCTTAAGTAAAGAAGACCTGACTAGTTTTAAAACTCACGACTACCAATTACTATGTCCTATAACTCACCCTTTATTCAACACAAACTCAAAACATTCACTGCGTGAAGTTGAGTTAATTCGTAGGATCGGTACCTTTTCCATTTCTTGTAACATAAAACAAACAAATCTATCAACAATATGGACACAACTATCCCAAAACAACTACGAAATAGAAAAAAATTGCAAGGACAACCTATCAACATATATGTATACTGAAAGATCCAGCTGCAATAGAAATAACAGGAGACTGTTACTTAAGATCTAAAGATTTGATCATCCGCGCATATAACGAAAAATTATCTTCTGTCAACAACTCCTACATACCTACACTAAACAATTCGTACTTTTTGGCAAACTACTCGTACACGAACCCTAACAAAACAAACAACCTAGCATTCATAAAATACTCCAGCCAAAATGAACTCCAACATGTATATAAAGGTTTAAATGAACTCCATGCGGCAGAAGAAAAACAATTAACACCTATAGACGTCCATAATAATCACCACTATATTTCAACATACGTCATTTTGATAATACTCACAGTCGCGATATATCTCATAAACGAACTTTTAAAAATACGAAAAACCAGAGTTACCGAAGAACCAAAGGAATCCCTTCCTTGTCCCATCCCTCTCCCGCGTAAACATACAGATACTTGTAATAAAGAAAAGGGGGAAGAAACCACTAATCCTTTACACTCACTCCCAACCCCTGGTCCTAAATTTGTATTAACAGGAATCTAACCATAACATGTGAAACGTGAAAAAGGTATATATTACATACCCGTGTATATATGTAGGATGAACTTATTTTGAAAGAAAATACTCTTTTATTTCAACTTCACTTTTTTTATTCACTATTCACTATTTTATTATTTTACTTTCTGGCTTGGTGGCCGTTCTCGTCCACTTCTCTAAAACAAGTGTTCGCTTGGTGGCGGTTGCTTATTCTGATCCATACATTATTTCTTAATAGGGCATTTCGTTGGAAGGAGATTGGAAGGGATATTGGAAATGGTTCGCGTATGTGTCGAGTAGATGCCGGTACGTCGGTTCAGTACTTGTCGGGTAATGTTCGTAGAGTTTGACTCCCATCCCACATTCGGCTGTCCTGGCGTTTCATTCGGCCCGAATGATGGATTCAGTTGGTCCACCTTTTCATGTACTCGGCAACCGTTGTTGTCGTTCCTTCGTGATCTCCCACTTTCTGAACATTATATCTCCCATGATTCAGCACCTTTGTCACCTTGAACGGTCCAAAGTATTTGGGTCTCAGTTTCATGCCGCCTCCAAACTGCGTTCGCTTAATGGCTACTAGCTCGTTCAGCTGATAACTCGGCTCGGTCACTCTGTTCTTATTAAACGACCTCCTATTTTCTACTTGGATTTTGGCGATATTCTCACGGACTTCTCTCCTCATAGCTAACCTTTCTGCATCCAGCTCATCTAGGAGTTCATCTTGTAGGATCTCTCGAAGATCTGGGTACACCGCTATACGCATTTCTAGTCCCGTCAGTATTCGAAATGGGGAAAACTTCATGCTTCTGGGCGGCGTGCTGTTCAGAGGTACTGGTTGAACACGATCGATATTGGTATAAGCATACCAATTTGCGGGATTATCAGCGCAAGCTTTAGAGAGCATGGGCACAGTTATCTTATGGATCCTTTCCACTTGACCATTCCCACGCGGCACCCCTGTTTTGATCAGTAAATGTTGAATGTTCTCCTCCCTACAATACTCCTCGAATGCTATTGATGTGAAAGCCGCTCCCCTGTCCCAAAGGTTCGTTTTCTTTATCGAATGTCTTCTCTACCAGCTCTTGCGTTTTCTTGGCGGAAAAATGTCGTTGCTGATGTGCGACGTTTATTATCTCCTGCTCCTTGCTCGTAGGTATCACTATTTGTTCTTTTGCTGGGTCTTTGTAGAGTACACCACCCTTAACGTAGAAGTCTTCGTAGTCTTCCTTCTCGAGAATCTGCTCACTGCTCACTCCAATTCCTCACTGCTCGGATCCAATCGTCCTTCAACTGCGCTTCTCGTATGCGGTGACTCATGGAATCCTCGACTAAAGGACACGTCACTCTGCTCAGCGCATCAACATGTTTCATCTTGGAACCTGAACGGTGTTCGATGTTCGAATTCCTGCAGAAACATAGCCCACCTGGACACTCTCAATGGGACATCGTTCTTCTTCATGGTCATTGCGAATGCATTGCAATCAGTGATGATCTTGATCTTCATTCCCAGCACGTAGACTCGCCATTTCTTTAAGGCCTGAATGATGGCTAGCACTTCCAGCTCGTATGAGTGATAACTTTCATCCACAGCGGTAGTCTTGCGACTCATATATTGGATTGGATGATACTGCATATCGTCTGGGTCCCTTTGTAGCAACACTGCCCCATATCCAAACTTACTCGCATCAGTGTGTATTTCTGTAGACGCATTGGGGTTGAACAACTTTAGAACGGGCGCTTTAATGAGTGCCGATTTAAGCTGCTCAAAAGCCAACTGCTGCTCAATACCCCACTTAAATCTCTCATTTTTGCGCAGTAGATCTGACAATGGATTAGCTATAAGTGCGAATCCTTCTATAAATCTTCTAAAATACGATACAAGTCCCAAAAAACGTTGTAATGCCCTTTTCTCTACTGGGGTTGGGTACTCTCTTACTGCTTTTGTTTTTTCCTCGGATGGCTTGATGACGTTATCCTGGATGACGTATCCCAAGAATGCAATCTTTCTTTTAAGAAACTGGCACTTCTCCCATTTGATCCGCAGGCCGTATGCTGCAGCCACTTCATGGACCCTTTTAAGTTTTCCTATGCCTTCCTCTTCATCGATCGATGGGATGACTAGGTCGTCCATATAAATTACCACTACACCTTCTTGGATTAAAGTCCGAATAATAGTGTAAATATATCGACAGAAGACAGCTGGAGAATTGGAAATGCCAAAAGGAACGTACAAGAACTCGTACTGTGCATCTTGAGTTACAAACGCCGTATACTTTCGCGATTCTGGATCCATTGGAACATGGAAGAAACCATTTTAGAGGTCTAACGTAGTATAGACCTTTGCCCCTTGCAATCTTTCGATCACTTCGTCCATCATAACCATCGGAAAGTTGTCTCTTATTATCTTTTCATTCTGTAGTCGCAGCAGAGCCTCTTAGTACCGTTCTACTTCGAAACTAAAACGATTGGCGAAGCATTCTCCGAACGACTTGGCTGAATGATTTCTTCTGCCAGCCACTCGTTCACTTGTTCTCGTACAAACTTTTGGTCCGCATATGCCATCCGTCGTGGTCTTTGGAAGATTGGAATTTCGTCCCTCAATAACACTTTCATCGTAACTGATGGTTCCTTGTTTCCGACTGGGCGATAATCTTCTATTATTTTAAGCAACTTAGTTCTCTGGTTTTCCTCTAAATCGGTTAGTTCCAACTTCATTTTCCCATCAAACACTCCTTCTTCAGCAGCAAGACATAAGTCACCAAACACTTCTGTAAACTCTTCCACACCCAGGCTATAGTCAGTTTCTCTACACCCGACCGTGTACTTATGGCTCCCAGCCATTCGATCAACTTCATTGCCCTGTACGTCCAGTTCGTGGTCAACTTCCCCACAACCGGCTGCGTACCCTTGACTTTCGTTCGATCCGACACCCTTTGTGTCCGCTACATCAGCGCTAACTCCATATGACTGACCTTCGTTGGTCCGTGCTACCTCGCTGCTGCTTGAGTTGCCTCTGACTTGCTTACTTTTGAAATCCACTCCTTCGTCTGTTACTATCAGATCTACCTCAGTAAGGATATCGTTCCCTATCACTGCTGAGTACTCAATGTCGCTCTCTCGAACTACGTGGAAATGAACCTTCAGTTTAATCCAATCTACCACCAGCTCTGTCCAGAAACTACCTATTGTTGTTACGTTTTGCTTCCCAATACTTACTTCTTCTTCGCTTATCTAGGTCAGCAAAATTACCCATTATTAATACGTCATATCGCGAAAGACATAAGTCGCTGCCTGTATCCAGCAATGCAGACAGAAGGACACCACCTACAGAGATGTCTTTGAAAACCCTATATATAAACCAATGGCCATGTTCACCCTAGCTACCGGGAATGAGTTAGTTCCGCCACTCGTTGATGCAGTGTGTGCGTTACCATCCTCGCTTCGTGACTTTTGTATCCTTGGGACATCTTTTTTGCACTCGCTGGCTCGATGATTCGGTTGGCCACATCTAAAGCATTTGAAATTTCTTCATCTGCAGTCCCTGACCACGTGTGTAACATCACCGCATTTAAAACATCCCCTTTCTCTCTTTTCCACTTTAACCACTGCTTGAGTGTCCCGAATGACTGTCCGACTACTGCCTCTAGTTTGCGTGAAACTGTGATTGCGTGAGCCCTTAACGAACGGTGCACTTCTGCACTTCTGCTGACGACGGTTTTATTCCAAATTCATCGGTCAATGCTTTCTTCAATGAAGCCCAATTCTTCACTCCTGTTTGGCTACGTAGGAAAAGTTTGGCGGCTCCTCTTAGCAATTGCTTGGCGTAAATAAATTTTTGCAGATTGCCCCAATTGACAGTATGCGCGGTCTCTTCGAATTCCTGGATCCACAGATTGATGTCCGGGTTACCAGTTCCATCGAACGGCGTCATGGAGTCCTCTATCTCGCGACTTTTGTCTTTTTGTCCGTTCGGAGGGTTTTTAAAAAAATTAAATTGCAAAATACAAACACGACTTTATTATTTTTTCTTTATTGAACTGGATATCTACTGTCTACGTCGAAGTCACCGGGAAAACTCACTGAAACGATTCTTTGCACTCTAATATATTTCGCGCCGCTGTCCATTCAGCGTTTGCAAATTGTTATCTATTCCCACGGGCAAACTGAGCGTCGCAACCTGACTCCCATTCTTCAGGTAATTTGCCGCATGGGACAAAAATGTGTCGTATTTGTCAGTGGGGTATGCTGACGTATACATAACTTCCCCCTCGTTTATTTGAAAATTCTCCGGAATTTTGTTATTTACTTTAACTTCGATATGTTTTTGATTTTTAAAAAATTTATATTGATGCTAATTATTAAAATGCACATAATAATTACTAAACTCAAATTCAAGCCATATGACACATTTTTGTGGTATTGCAATTCTTCTATTTTCTTGATGTTAACCTCATTTTCTAACACAATCTTATCTAATGTTATTTTGTCACTGAAATTTTTAAAATCTTGATTTATAGGATAGTAGAATCGTTCCTGGAAGTTCTCCTTAACATTTGAAAAATAATGATCTAATAATTTAATTTCACAATTATTGAAATGAATAAGTACATTTCCTGATATCTTAAAATTTCTTTCATCACAATTTTGCTCTATTTTCAGTTGCTTTGCATTTTTTATTACAATAGTTTCATCATCTAAAGTGATGATTTCCGTTTTGTTATTTCTTACAAGTTCACAGTTATGTTGATAAGAACAATGTTTACTTAAGCTTAATTCATTAAGAGTTTTCAGTTCTTCATATTTATATGTCTGATTATTATATTTGAATACAATTTCTTTTGGATAGTCTATTTCTTTTTGATCTACATTTGTTATTGGTATAATCATTCTTAATGGTATTTTTACAATTTCTTTCGGTATTTTGATAGCAAATATTAATACATTTTCTTCAAATTTACTTATGCCTAACTTTATACATTTCATTTTATTTAAATCAATATTATATGTTTGTATTTCTTCGTCTGTGAGTATATTCGGGTGTAGGATTCCATATCGAACTGATGCTAAATTATCTTGTATATGATCGATCTTTTCCTTTAGTAGTTGTACTTTAAATAGCTGGTCGTAGAATAGGTTTTGGTTTATTGTTTTACTAGCTACACTATTTAGCTGTCCTATTATTACTGCTCTATCTTTTTCTATAATGTTTTTTAATTGTTTGAATGACTTACTAAACTGTTCGTTAATTATAATTTGTTGATTTATGCCAGTGATTGTATTATGGTTATTTATTTCTACGTTCCTGCGATGGTTTTCGATGTTTATCCTGTCGTCATCATCCATTGTGCCAAAAAGCCAATTGGATGCTTTCCCAATGATGTTAACTATCCCTCTTTTTTGTCTGTTATTCATAGGTATAATCGTTCGTACTTTATTCGTCAAGTGTGTCAATTCTATTTTTAATAGGTCTTTGTGTTCCTCATCTAAAATTTCTATATTTGTTGAAATTCCCTCTATTACATTTATTATTTCCTGTGGTTTAATTAAATGAATTACTATGTCAGTTTTAGTTACCTTTAGTTGCCTTTAAATTGTTGATCTTTCTATAGACGTCTGTTGGTTCCAGCTCAGGTCTATATCGTAATTTCAGAGTTTCTTTTATGGTGTTCCAGTCATCCGGTCTTGGAAGGTTAATGATGGTATTCTTGGCCTCACCCTGTATCTTTTCCGTACCATGCTTCGTCGTAACTCTTCGTTGGTGATTCCGGATAGGTGATATTCCACAGTTTTAATAAACGAATTAATTGTCACATCGCCAGTTCCGGTGAAAGCTGTCATGAACTTGACTTCCTTCATAACTTTTTCCACGTTATCTCTTTGTGCTTCTCTCATTTGTAGTTCCTGGAACGCCGCTGTTAATTGTTCCAGCTGTTGGGTTTTCCTTAGCACTTCGGTGGTTAGTTCCTCGATGGTAGCCATTTCCAGTCCTTTTCGGTTTTTGTCGTAAGTTTCTATTCTGCTTTTTCCCATACAGTTCTTTACACTCTTATTTACTCTTATTCACTTTAATTATCACTAATTGAAAGTTTTCGTGAGTTGGCAAGATGCAATGAGAACTGTTTTCTTTTTCACAAGTACAATTTCACTCGTTATTATTTTGTTGGTCCTTTACACTTGTTTAACTAACTGGAATTGTCCATAGGTTAGCAAATGCAATGAGAACACTTTTCTTTTTCACAAGTACAATTTCACTCGTTATTATTTTGTTGGTCCTTTACACTTGTTTAACTAACTGGAATTGTCCATAGGTTAGCAAATGCAATGAGAACACTTTTCGTATCACTCGGATAATCTTTTCAAAATAGTTATCCGTCCCGACTGCGCCACTTTTGTCTTTTTGTCCGTGCGGAGGGTTTTTAAAAAAATTAAATTGCAAAATACAAACACGACTTTATTATTTTTTCTTTATTGAACTGGATATCTACTGTCTACGTCGAAGTCACCGGGAAAACTCACTGAAACGATTCTTTGCACTCTAATATATTTCGCGCCGCTGTCCATTCAGCGTTTGCAAATTGTTATCTATTCCCACGGGCAAACTGAGCGTCGCAACCTGACTCCCATTCTTCAGGTAATTTGCCGCATGGGACAAAAATGTGTCGTATTTGTCAGTGGGGTATGCTGACGTATACATAACTCGCGTAGCGTAAAAGTCATTCTTCCGACGGCTGTATCTCTAACGGAGTTTAATGTTTCGGCTTCGTCGAACTGATCGTCGTTATCGTCTTCAATGTCTCGGGACAAACCAAAGTGTTACAGGAGCCTGTCCTGCAAAACGGTTTTTAACCCAGTCGTTGCTAGGTTTAGTTGTATAAGTCGATCTTTAAGTCCGTCCACGGTCAAAGCAAAAATGTCGTTTTTGTTCATTTTGGGAATGGGTGGGATTGGAATACAATTTTTAATTTACAACAATAAATTACCAATTTGCAAAAAGAATAATTGTTAAGCAAAACTATCTTATTAAAATATGAAAAAACAAAATAAAGTGAAATGCCAACCAAAAAAATTATTAGGAAAAAATGAAATGCCAACCAAGGAACAACTCACTCTATGCATACAAAAAAATTCTTCTGGAACAATGGGTCTCTTCTACTTCTGTTGATACTTCTCGCTCTTCTCTTGTTGATCTCTGCTACCGCTGGCCCTTTTTCTGTGTGTCTGGATACTTCTCTCAACTTTGCACCGCTTTTCTCTTTTCTTTTTTTTTCCACTGTTCGTTGGGCAAACAACCACGATTCGTTCGAATAATTTTTGTGTGTGTATCCCTACTTTAGGTATTTGCATCGATTGTAACGGATTTGTCGATGCCGTTAACGATCGCCTGTTCCCAATAACACATGCGTACACACTTTGTAACTAAGTTTTTTTTGTAGGTTGATGCCTTTTTGTTTTTGTTTTTTTTTCAATGCACGATTTCACATGCGCAGTTAATGCCCCCACACTTCACCCCCTCAATTCTCATTCTACACACCGCCTCGCACATGTATGAATGCTACTATGGGAGATCTTAATGAATCATTCCCAAGGCAAAGATCTTGGAGGATCCCGGTTGAGCCCCCACTTGTAGGATGAACTTATTTTGAAAGAAAATACTCTTTTATTTCAACTTCACTTTATTTTATTATTTTACTTTCTGGCTTGGTGGCATTTCTCGTCCACTTCTCTAAAACAAGTGTTCGCTTGGCGGCGGTTGCTTATTCTGATCCATACATTATTTCTTAATAGGGCATTTCGTTGGAAGGAGATTGGAAGGGATATTGGAAATGGTTCACGTATGTGTCGAGTAGATGTCGGTACGTCGGTCCAGTACTTGTCGGGTAATGTTCGTAGAGTTTGACTCCCATCCCACATATATACATATACTCACAGTATTATTCGCACAAAGAGTAATATCCCAAAAATTACGAAATAAAAAGCATCCATGGTTCGTTTTTTTGTTTTTTTTTTTAATTTACTCATGCTTTTCAATTCATAAAGTTGCAGATGAAATACAATAAAAAAAAATCGATCATACAACTGTATTTAAAAAAGAAAATTGGAATACAAAATTCATAACACAAAATTATTGACACAAAAGGAAAACATGCTGAAAAGTATTAAATTTCTTCCAACTATTATCTAAAATTAATATTTAGTTGCACCGCCTTTGGCTTTTATAACAGCCTGTAAGCGTCTCGGCATACTATTGACCAGTTTTTTCGTAAATTCCGGATTTACTAAATCCCATTCCCGTTGAAGAGCCTCTTTTAACGTTTTTTTGCTGATTATAACCCTGTTCCTAATTTTTCGTTCGAGCTCTGACCAAAGGTGGTTAATGTCAGGGGACTGCGGAGGTGTTTTTAGTTGTTTTGGCACATTAAATACAACCACATCCTGACTGTATGAGCAGTATGCTTGGGGTCATTATCGTGCTGGAAGACGTAGGCCCCATCTAACCCCATTTTGGCAGCACTTTGTGGGAGATTCCGTTTTAAAATATCAAGGTACCCGTACTGATTCATTGTTGTTTCAATGAACTCCATAGTACCAACCCCAACGTGCTATATCGCAAACTCTAATCGTTTTTGTTTATTAATTTTTGATATAAACGGTTTGCGCCGTGCAGTTCTGCCGTTAAAATTATTAGAACGAAGAACACGTCGTACCGTCTCGACGGACAAAGACTTATTTATTGTGTCAGACAGTTCTGCGGTCAACAATTTCACAGGAGTCTTAGGATCTTGCTTGATTTTTCAAAGTATGTAACGTTCATTGGCCTCAGACAATATTTTTTTTCGACCTCTCCCGCCGTATTTTCGTATTTTCCAATGTTCCTTCGTATCTGTATTTATTTATGATTCTTATAACCGTGTACGATCTTCCAACAAGGTCACCAACTTCCCTATAAGTTTTTCCTTGACATACCAAACGCACTATCATTTTCCGCTCTTCTAAAGACGTTTCACTTTTTTTCCCACACATTTTGCCAATTTAAATTTAAAGTTATTTCTTTTAGGTATTTATTTAACCACTAATAGCGTATCAATCTAATTTTCATGAAAAAAAACTGCACAGAAAACGACACAAACACTACTAAATACCTTGTGCGAATAATCTTGTGTCTGCTAATTCTTGGATATTCCCTTAAAAACATTTGAAATTCACCGTTGTTTCTGAATGCGAACCCTATAAACAGACAGATTGTTGCTGCACAATCGGTACAGTTATCTTGCCCATAAAAAAATGACTTTGAAATATACATTCTGGAAAGAAATATCATTTTTCCTGTTAAAGGGCTTTGTGCGAATAATTTTGTGAGTATATGTATGTATATATTTTTTTCTTCTTAGCCAATAAAAACCAATTGTAACCAATGAAAAAAAAACAATAATACCTACGAGTATATTGTTGTATATAATAAGAAGGAGCATTGTAATAAATACTGTAATCTTCCATTTGGCACTACACTGTAAACAATATAAACAGTAAGCTTATAATCATTATACCTATACAAAAAATACTGTTACATATGTATGTATGTATATATTTGTTGGGCTGCTAAAGGAACCCCTCGCTGGTTTGATCCTCGGATTCGTCGTACAAAAAGGAAACAAAGAATACTAAGAAATTAAAAAATTTACAATTTAATTTTTTTTTTTCTTTTTTTTTTATAGGCACGTGTTACCTCGTTGAGGTCCTAATTCAGAAGAACGAGCCCAGCGAGCGATAGCATATGGATGGGCTTCCGTATTTACGCGAGTAAATACTGACTCGCGGGGCGCTATCAGCCTTCTTTTAACTTAAAGACTCGCGGGGCGCATTCAACCTTCTTTTAACTTAAACATTGCCGGCCGCCTTGCAGCATATGCTGTAAGATATCTAATTTTAAAGGTGAACATTCTTTTTTTTTTGTTTTAATCTAACATTGCTCATATAGTATAAAGTATTTAAAGAAATTAAGTATACAAGGTAAACAGAATCAAGAATAAGAAATTAATTTTATAAATTTGGAAGAAAATACAATACCAAGTAAGTGTTAGTCAATAAAGACAGTGCAACATTATCATCCATCTATGTATCTACACTATGTTTATATGCATAAGTTATAAGTTTTTTTGGTTAAGTGACAAAAGTCGATTATGAAATTACATTTATGAGTGAGTTAATACGCAAAGCTTGGCAATTGGACGCGTGATAACTCCGTTTTGAGTCTTAACTTCTGCGACACGAATGTGATTATCCGATCCTGGATACCCCTCAATAATGCGTCCAAAACGCCATTAATTTGGGGGAAGATTTTCATCCTTAATGATAACCAAGTCATTCAAAGATATATCCCTCTGAGGATGTTTCCATTTATATCTTCTATTAAGCTCCTTCAAATATTCATGTTTCCAGCGGCGACAAAGTTGATGATGCAAAATCTTAACTCGTTCCCACCTTTTAACATAATTAAGAGACTTTTCCCCTAGAGCAGGTTCTAATGAAGCCAACATGGGTCCACCACGATGGAAATGACCAGGAGTCAATGGAGGAATGTCAGACAGGTTTTCAGATATGGGGGAAATCGGTCGAGAATTAAGGCAACTTTCGATTCTTGCTAGGAGAGTAGAGAACTCTTGGAAGGTGAGTTTATGAGTCCCAGCCACTTTCCTGAAATGCTGCTTGAAGCTTTTAATACCAGCTTCCCATAAGCCGCCCATATGTGGTGCACCGGGAGGAATGCATTTCCACTCGAGATTCAGGTCTGAATATCGCTTTGCAACATCTATCGAAAACGATCGAATAAATTGCCTAAAGTCGTTAGCAATTATCTTACTGGCTGCTACTAAATTAGTGCCATTATCAGAAAATATAATTTTAGGCATTCCGCGTCGTGCGATAAATCTACTTAAGGCTGCTAGAAATGATTGAGAAGTCAAGTCACTTGTTGCTTCCAAATGTATCGCTTTTGTGGCCAAGCACACGAATAGACAGACGTAGCCTTTGGTGATGTGACAGTTTCGTGCTGTATAGCTTTTGATTGTGAATGGACCGGCAAAATCTAGCCCGGTGTTGGTTAATGGGGTTGCTAAAAGAGTTCGTTGAACTGGTAATGCTGACATGATCTGTGTTTGAACTTGTTTTTTACGTACAATGCATTTCTTACACAATCGAACGCATCTCTTTACCAAATTTTTAATTTTTGGTATCCAAAACTCACACCTGATCAAACGAACTACCAATTGGTTTCCGCCATGGATTGTAATATCATGAATGTACTTCACCAGCAAACTTGATATATTGGCCTGGTAGGGCAGGAGAATTGGATATCTTTCATCGTAAGAAAGTGTCGATGAAGTGAGTCGTCCACTAGAGCGAAGAATCTGATTTTGATTCATGATTGGATTGAGAATAACTAAAGAACTTTTCTTTGAGATGGGTTCATTCTTAGCAAAACTTAAGTATTCGTTGTAAAAATAAAATAATTGCGTTAGACGGATGGCATTCGATATTTCTTGCGGAGTTAGAACAATTGACGAATGAACAAATCGATCTTTAAAACGTGGACGGGTTCGATTTATGAAACGTATCATGTAGCAAAGTACATGCAAGGTTTTCGGCTAGGAAGAAAATCTTTCTACAAATGTCTCGACATTAGACATAACTGTAGTATGATTTGCTTTAATCGGCCTCCTTTCGATGTCACTATCAACAGCTTGCAGAAAGATGGATTGAGGCCACGACGCCTGAGCTTGGGAGAGCCAAGCAGGACCATGCCACCATAAACTACTGGCTTGGAGATCCTTTGGTGCTAGACCTCTGGTTGCTAAATCTGCAGAGTTATCCGACGAAGACAATGGAACTATCTGTCCAAAGAAACAGTTCATGCTTTGGACATTTAAGCTGTGTTATCACATTATGAAATAGTTTTGACAACAAGACAGCACCACATAGTTCAAGCCTTGGTAGAGCAAGCTGCTTTACAGGGACTACCTTAGTTTTTGCACATAAGATTTGAGAATATCAGCTATTCTCATTGTGCTGAACCCACAAGTAAATCGCGGCTGCATATGCTTGCTCAGAAGCATCGCAAAACCCATGTATCTGGGCAGAGTCCATTGGACGATAGTTGACCCACCGAGGTATTCGGATATATTGTATTTCAGGAAGTGTAGCAAAGAAAGTTTTCCAACGGTGACACGTTATGGGCGCCAGTGATGCGTCCCAGGACGTCCCATCTCGCCAGATTTGCTGCGTTATGATTTTTGATAGGATGATATTTGGAGCCAACCATCCTGCAGGATCAAACAGTCTTGCAATAACCAAAAGAACTGCTCTTTTGCTTAAAAGAAAATCTTCTTTTGATACTTTTAAAAAAAGTGGAAGGAATTCATTTCTGCATTCCACTGGATCCCAAGCGTTTTGGAGATGCTTTTGTCTTCCAATCGAAGAAAATCTTGGTTATAAAGATGAGTAGGAGAAAGATTCTTCATCAGATCGACACAGTTAGATGTCCATTTACGTAAAGAAAACCCTGCCGAAGATAAAGCTTTGGACAATTCATGCTGCGCTCGTAGAGCAGTTACAATGTCATGGGCTCCGGAAAGGACATCGACAACATAAAAGTCATTTCTAAGGATATTGGAGGCGAGTGGATACGTGTGTTATACGTCATCAGCTAGTTTATGTGGTGTACGGATAGCTAGGTATGGCGCACAATTAACGCCAAAGGTAACCGTTTTTAGTTCGTAGTCTTGAAGGTTGCTATCAAGGGATTTACGGAACAAGATTCGCTGGTATGAAGCGCAGTCGGGGTGAACTAATATCTGTCTGTACATTTTTTCAATGTCGGCATTGAAGACGAATCTATAAAATCTCCAATTCAAAATCAGAGTTGTCAAATCGGCTTGTAAAGCCGGACCGGGATGCAATAAGTCGTTTAGACTGACACCATTGCTAGACAGATGACCACATCTATTTTTGAACTTTCATAGAAATATGGATCTGCAAGCTCAAAATCGATCGGGTCCGCAATACAATCCAATGATCCGATCCAATACAAATTGAACACAATTTTGAAGAATTTGCTGTTATGGCATTACTCATTCCCGATATTTGGGCTTGTATCGGTTACTTCTGAATCAGAGTCTATAAGTGCACGCAATGTGAACTTATTACCCAAATGATGAATGTCAATTAAAGCCGTTGCCAGAAGAATTCGTCAATTGTTTCGAGAGAAATAATTTTGAAATTGTAGAGAGTTAGGATTTGCAGTGGACTGTATATTTTGAACTCGGTTTTGTGACATTGATTTGGGAGACCTGTTTTCCTGGGTTTAACGAAGCAGATTGTGATTGCTGGGTAGGCAAATTATGTAAAAGAGTGTGGTGTCTTTGCTTGCATTGCATGCATGTATGAATGCTTCGACAATCATTTTCCAAATGACTCAATGCCAAGCAATTTCTACAAACCTTAAGTGAATCAACGGTTAGACTTCGATCGTAAATGCTCATTTGTAAAAATGTGGGACATAGACGAAGCAAATCAGCCCCTTTGCATAGTTAGCAATTGAGATTAGAGGTTTTTGAGTGGAAAGCTTTGTTTCACTTTTTTAAGTTGAGAAATTTGACTTTTGCCATTTGAACTTTTCGGCATTGAGGAAATCTTAAGCTCGGACACCGACTCCAGCACCCTGGACCTATTAGTTAGAAATATATTCATTTCATCCCATGTTGGAATTTCACGAGGACTTTTAATTGATTATTCCCATAAAGATAGGGTTTTTTCCGGTAAGCGAGTAGAACACAAATACACGAGGATAGGATCCCAGGAATCTGTGGACACTTTATGGGTTTTAAGAACCGATAAACAATCATTGATATTTCGCTGAAGCTCTTTAATACTCTTGTCGAACGAAATCATGGGTAAGTTCAAAAAGGAACCCCTCGCTGGTTTGATCCTCGGATTCGTCGAACAAAAAGGAAACAAAAAATACTAAGAAATTAAAAAATTTACAATTTTATTTATTTTTTTTTCTTTTTTTTGATAGGCACGTGTTACCTCGTTGAGGTCTTAATTCAGAAGAACGAGCCCAGCGAGCGAAAGCATATGGATGGGCTTCCGTATTTACGCGAGTAAATTCGTAACGCCATCTGGGGGAATTATGCTCGAGACTCGCGGGGCGCATTCAACCTTCTTTTAACTTAAAGACTCGCGGGGCGCATTCAGCCGTAGAATTTTTTTTTCGTAGGAGTGGGATGTTGTGATCGACACAATGGACCAAACGCATCGTCCACTCAGCGTATGCACACTTCTCTTCTTTCTTTCACCCATATCCGCCAACAACGTTAACGATGAATCAAGACACACGACACCTTTAAAAGTAAAAGTCAGTGCAGTATGACTAACTCAAGTAGGGTCAGTACAGCCCAACGTTGAGTTAAAACATACGACACCCTTGAAGCGTACGAGGAATCAAGACAAATGACACAGGTGTCGAATGTTCGTACATACTGCGCTACATGCAGTATATTGGGTAAACACTAATTCATGCACAGCCATAGCAAAACCCTAAAAGCAATTAAACGCAATTAAGAGATATTGTGAATGAGTGCCAGGTTGCATGCATGAAAGTGAAAATGGGTCGGAGCAAAGTACAGCATATGGGTCAGTGCATTAAAGTCAAGTTTCGTAGTGTTGAACCTACGCTGCAGAAATCGATTTCTGTCGGTAGGAATTAAAAAAGAAGAGGAGATAAGATGCGTACACTAAATATTGTATAAAAAGGCAGCTGATATCGAGGGTAGGCAGAGTTAATTATCAGATTTACTCACGAGAACAGCGAGTAGTTCATTAATAAAAACTTTTGAAACATATATAAGTTGTTTAACTCTCCGACTGACGCTCTTCCCTTGATATACCAAGAAAGCACGGCGACAATCGTAACACACAATCGTTAACTGCACACCTACAAGCCGAATCGGAAAAGGAACAGCCGCAAGAAAATATCCAGGCTAGCAAAGAAATAGTCGCGAATAAACACACAGCAGACTTTTTTTTATCTGTTGTAGAAAACTTTGTAGTTAATCATCTAAGTCGCTTGTCTTTAAAACCCTTTATCTTACAATAAACATTTAAATTATAAAATCAAAAAAGAGGCTAGTGTGGTTCTTTTTAGTCTTTAATAATTATTTTCCTTTTCTGTATGTATGTAGATTTACGTATATCAAAATGCTCAGAATCCCTCTACCACATACTCAAATTTTATCAAAATCGAAGGGGTGTACTCGTTTCTCAACATTTATAAATTTTCCATCTTCTCTTCACAGATATAGCCTTGAATAACAAATCTCAAAATAACATTTTTATATCAGAATTCAAATTAATATTTATTTTATTATACATACATACACAATACGTACATACACAATATAATAATTTGTAATATATATAATATATTTAATTTACTCTAATTTGACTGGACAGATCATTTGCCGGGGTACCAGTGCTTAATATCTTTCAGCAAGTGGTTAAAAAGATCTTGGCTCAACTTTTTTACGCGAACACATCACAGAAATTTACATAAATTTTTCTCCATACTGGCATAATGGGATAATTGGCAACGCATCCACCGCCACAACGACTCAAAATTTTGAGTATGAGCCCCTGTCTGAGAGTTCACTCCTTGGAATGATTCACCGTGCAATGCTGGTATCCAAAAAATGTAAAATTAAGATATTCCTTTCAACAACCCGTATGTATTTTGGTTCCAGGCTTAACGTGTTTTTAACTCAATTCAATTTCATTTTTTTAATTTTTTATTAAATTTTTAATCTATATATATTGCCCTCTACGAATGATACTGCCTAATTTCCAAGAACTCTCAACAACAAGGCCCTGCTGATATTTACAACGGTCGGTTTCATATTCATAAATTCCCTACAAAAAGAAAACCAATCCGAAACCGTCTTACGTGAAATTTTTTAAGTGTTTGTATAATGTATTGGGTCTATAACTTAATTCGTGCGGTTTGCTAAGAGATGGCGTAACTTGTATTATTCCATTGTTATTATTCCATTGTTATTATTCCATTGTTATTATTCCATTGTTATTATTCCATTGGAACATGCGTTGGAAAGCTACTGTCATTGTACGTCATTTCAATATATGTCATTCATTTGAAGCGTAAACAACAATAATTTTTTTTCACTCAAATATGTCGAACTTTGTGCCTGAAAAAGTGTTTTTGCGGGGAGTTCTTCTTCATTACTTTAATATGAAGAAAACTACTGCCGAAAGTTTATGGTGAACATGCGCTAGCTGAGCGAACGTGCCAAAAGTGGTTTGCACGATTTAAAAGTGGTGATTTTGGCTTGGAAGACGTTGAACGTCCTGGGCAGCCAAAAAAGTTTGAAGATGAAGAACTGGAAGCATTACTCTATTAAGATTGTTGCCAAACACAAGAAGAGCTCGCAGAATCTTTGGGTGTCACTCAAGCAGCCATTTCAAAACGTTTAAAAGCAGCTGGATATATTCAAAAGCAAGGAAATTGGGTTCCACATGAACTTAAGCCGAGAGACGTCGAAAGGCGGTTTTGCATGTCCGAAATGCTGCTGGAACGCCACAAAAGGAAGTCATTTTTGCATCGGATTGTTACTGGTGATGAAAAATGGATCCATTACGACAACCCCAAGCGCAAAAAATCATATGTGAAAACCGGCCAACCAGCCAAATCAACGGCAAAGCCGAATATCCATGGCGCGAAGGTAATGCTCTGTATTTGGTGGGATCAGAAGGGTGTGCTGTATTATGAGCTGCTAAAACCGGGTGAAACCATCAATGGACAACGCTACCGAACACAATTAATCCGTTTGAAGAGAGCAGTAGCCGAAAAAGACACAAGGCAATCATTTTCCATCATGACAACGCTCGGCCCCACGTTGCTATTCCGGTTAAGAACTATTTGGAAAACAGTGGATGGGAAGTTTTACCCCACCCACCTTATAGCCCAGACCTTGCCCCTTCTGACTACCATTTGTTCCGGTCGATGCAGAACGCCCTCACTGAAATATGGTTCACATCAGAGCAGAATATCAAAAATTGGCTTGATTCATTCTTGGCTGCCAAGCCGGCGCAGTTCTTTTGGGATGGGATCCACAAATTGCCAGAAAGATGGGGAAAAGTCATAGCTTCAGATGGGCAATACCTTGAATAGTACTATTGTACACGTTTTTCTTAAATAAACGTTCAAATTTTGAAAAAAAAACCGCACGAATTAAGTTATATACCCAATATTATATTGCAGTAAGTATAACATATTTAGTATCGTTGAAAGGTCTTAGAAAAAAAATATACCTTTATACTACCTTTTTTTTTAAGTCATTTTCTTGAAAATAGGGAACATAGGGACACATTTTGCAAAAATTGTTCATACGAGTATCTTCAATATTTTTAGAGATATTTTTAGAGAGCGTCGTGGCGCAGTGGGTAATGTGTCGGCCGGTGAAGCATGATGAGCGAGTTCGGATCCCGATAACAACAACGGCCTCAAACGATTATTTCGCGGCTTCTCTCCTCGGCGGGATACTGGCAAACCCCCCGTTGTACACTTGCCTTGAAAAAGCTTCTCAACTATCGCCGTTTGGAATCGGCATTAAGCTTTGGGTTCCGTTCACTTGTATGGAAAACAAATCGCACACAACATAAGTGAATAAAAGAAGCTTGAGTCTGGCTCTTCATGAGCTGTAATGCCATCTAAGGTGTCTGTTTGGCAGTACAATGGACCAGTATTTGTGTCTGACTACTCCAAGAGATAGCAGAAGCCTCCAAAGAAAAAAAAAAAAAACAAAAGCTGCTCGACCTCAACGTCGAAGTAGAGCTACTTTCTACTTTGTCCTGCATTTTGACAGATGACAATGCTTGAATAGGTGCGCTGTTTGTGTGTATGGATTGTTTGAGGTTGTCATATTCTCGATCTTTGAACTTCCGAGCGCTTTATTGTATTTACCCCGTTGTCCGAACAAAAGTGAGTAGGGGCTTCAGTGATGTAAAGCTAAGAGATTCGGCACTCACCACATCGGCTCCAAGGGTGCGCCACCGTGCGCGAGCGGAGGCGGGACAGTCGCAGAGAAAGTGTTCTGCCATGTCATCCACTTCGCAACATGCAGTACAGGTAGGCGTCTCACTGATGCCAAGCACGTAGAGATGCTTGGGAAAAGTGTAATGGCCCGTAAGCCTTCTACAATAATTTCTCCTTAAGGATAAGAAAAATGTTGCGGACTTCTTGCAGACATCAGGGCGTACGCGCTTAGTCATACTACGACCTTGATATTCCCTCCATCTACGACTGTGCGCAGTTCATCGGAGATCTCGTTTCCTGGGATCCCAGAGTGTCCTGGGACCCATACAAACCTAAATGTATTTAGTTATCCCACTTTGTTCAAAAAGGTCTTGAGTTCATGCACTAATTTGGAGTTGAACAGAGGGTTGGACACAGCTTTGAGTGCATCTTGGCTATCACTGCAGGCGCATATGCTTTTTGCCTTACACCTGTGTTTCACAACATAGTGCATGGCCATTAGGATTGGGTAAATCTCCGACTGAAAGACTCACGACTTCTAAGCAGTCGAATGTTTTCGTGCTCAAAGAAAACTCCAGCGCCGGATCCCTGCCCAGTCCTGGAGCCATCTGTGAAAATGCGAAGACATTCCATTCCAGGTTCAGTGTCTGGCCAAAGCCAGTCCTGACGCCATGGAAATGTGACTGTGAAGTTACAGCGCAGTAGGATGCCAGGTGTCATTGCGTCAGAAGGCATATCCATGAGACAGGGGTCGTAGGTTATTTCTCCCGCAAGTACACTTTAACTCCAATGCGAGTTGTACCAAAGACCATTCCTCTTTAGACGCGAAATGGCTTTCAATGCACACCCTCTGATATATGTCAAGGGGTGGAAGATTCATCATAGCATCTAGAGACAGACCGCTCTTTGGAGTTTGGTGAATGAAGCTACAGCGTGTTTGCGTGTTAGCCTGTTCCACCAAACTACCGATGCATATGAGATTATCGGTCTTATCCTTGCCGTGTAAATCCAAAGGACCTTTTTCGGCGATAACCCCCACGTTTTGCCAAAGGCACCCTTGCATTGCCAAAAAGCTGACAGCGCTTTGGTGGTTTGGGACTCAACATGCTTTGACCAAAGAAGCTTGCTATCTAGGATGGCTCCCATGTACTTCCTTGGATATCGGGATGGGAATGCCTTTTAGCACAAGCTGAGTAATGCCAGTATTTTTCCTCATTCTCATGAAGAGAACGACATCAGTCTTAAGAGGATTAACCGACAGCCTATTTCTCGTGCACCAGTCTTCGATCACATCTAGCGCCGCCTGCGCTTTGAGACAGACATTCGCTAAACATGAGCTCACAGAAAGAACGGCAACATTATCCGCATAGGCCTGAGCATAGATTCCAGAGGCATTAAGAGCATCGAGCAGAGAGTCGACCACCATGCACCATAACAACGAAGACAAGGCGCCACCTTGCGGGCAACCCTCGTTTTTGCTGAAGCTAGCTCCAGTTGATGATCCTCGCAGTGTTGGCAGTCTGTGCTGGTCATTCTGCTGTCACTGCCAGCTTTCGCTATCCTGACCTTTTCAGAGGAGATGGCTGCCTCTTTGTAGGAGAGTTGCTTGTCTCGACTCATTACGGTCACTTATATCTCCTTTCCAGAGAAAAGGGTTTTGTTGTGTGAAGTGCCCGCCTCCGAGGAGAAGTCTTTGGTCTTCTCCGTCTTCAGATTTTTGCTTTGATCTTTGTTGATCGCCGCATCTACGTTCGGACTCCGATTTTCCGCCGCGACGTCAGAGGAGGAGACATCACGTTCTCTCTCCAGAGCAAGGTTGCCCCGGCGGCCGTCTTCCGTTTGCGAGCGCTCTTACCTTTTTCGTTCGAGCTTACGATGTTTACTATAAAAAGCCCATCAAACGCCTGAGGTCGTATTATGTGTTTCCCCATGAGATACCATTGTTTTTAGTCAATCCGTCAACGCGCGCGCGACCGACCAAACGCCACATTGTGTTTCTACTATAATATACTCGTATTTCACTGACATGCCATAACAATAACAATTTGTATAATATATCAATTCACCAATTCAATAATTGGTATAATTGTGAATACCATCATTAAGTAATAGAATTTTATCTGACCAACATTCTCCACGTGCGCCCGTGAAAGGAGTTCACAAATGTATTCTGTTTCGGTTCGATGCTTACGATTGGCATTGTTTACAGTTGATTTACAATATGGGGCATTTCACGTCAAGCGGACAAGTAAAAAAAAGTGAGTTTCTGAAATTTGTTCATATTAGGTCCAGTTGTACTTCGTGTATATATGAATACGAACACATAATATTTTTTTTATATGATGTGTATTTGGCAAGTTATGGGCTTCTAAAGAATCGTCTATATCAAAATTCGTATATTTTGGAAGAATTTTTTTCGTATTGAAAAAAATACAATAAAAGTTCAAATTACCCGATTTGCATCAAAAGTTTCCTGCTCTTTTTAAAAAAAGAAATCAATTTCGAAAAAAAAAAAATTTAATGTTCAAAACCGGAATTAAACATTTCGAAACAACATTTTGGAAACTTCGACCAATTTTATTTTTCTTATTTCAAAATATAGCTAAGAGTATATATATAATACACCAGAAGTTTTGAAATGGGATCTGCATTAGTTAAGGAGGTAGGTAAATTAATGTATGTACATGTAGCTAGTAAGTATGATGTTAGGCGTTTGTGTATGTCGGCCGGTTGGTACGAATAGAATTAGTATTAATGTGGTTTGTATAGTATTTAGTATGTATAATAGTATTAGTAGAAATTAGCATATAGTATTAGTATAATTAGTATTTTAGTGTTAATATTATATTGTAAAGAAATAATGTTTGTTTGTTAGTTTCTAAGTTAGGGTACCCCTACCCTAACCTACTACTACTACTACTAAAAACTGCTGTGAAATTAAATGATAATGTAATGAAATAACGTAATAATAAATTCAGAACGATTTTACTTTATAATTTTTACAATTATACCTTGAGTATCTACGCAACTGGTTCTTTTTACAAGAATACCTTCCGTTGTCGGAATGAAGGCATGCAATTTTTTAGTTCCTGAAATGGTTATTGCAGAATCAAACCGGGGTTGTAAAAAAATTCTTTCAAGATTAATATTATCTTTGGAGCAGTGATAAATCGCTTCTTGTTTTAAAGATGATTTTGCCCATTTATATAACTGCATTGGTGAAACGATTGATCTACTTGCAGGTAATTGTAGACTTGCACGCGTCGCTAAATGTTTGAGGTTTCCAACAAGACCATCACATGGCCCCTTTCCATGAGACGTTGCGTGAAAATGTAACTCTGCATTCACAAAATTTAATCTATTTTTAAAATGTTGAGAGACACCATCGGTTATATATATAATTTTAGACACAACTATTGCTTTTTCAAAAAGGTGTTTGTGTAGTATTTTTTGGTAAGCGTAAAAAGTGGCTGTATCATGTTTTAAGTCATCTGAAATCATAACAATGCTGCCATGTTTTATTTCAATTCGGTCTCTATAATAAAACACCGAATCAGAAGTGTTGCTTGGTCGTCATTCCAATGAAAAGATTGGGCAGCATTTTGGACAACGAAACTATAATTTTCTGCAAAATCACATTGTACGAGTATTCCTCCTTCATTGATAGTCTTCTTAAGAGTTTTAAAATAAAGCGCCTGTGTCTCTGCAATATAAGCATGAGGTTTCAGAGTATCCAAGGCATCACACAAGCTATCTACAAAATCATCAGAAGATAGTACTAGAGTAGATAATGTGAATCGGTCTGTGCCAAGCCACTTTCTAAACTGCACTTCTGTCACTTGATTGTTATCGAATATGATTATCAAATTATCACGAATTGCACTTAAGCCAGGACAAGACTTACAACATTGAATTGGCGGTGTTTTTGCAGTCATTAAATGACACCTCTCTGATTGGGACACATCATCTTGCGAAGGCAATCCTTATAAGGATTGTTCCATAGCAGTTCCAGCTTTAAGATTAGCTATGTCTCCACTATTCAACATTAGCTTTACATTTTAATGGTAATTACAAACACATACCATATGTGTTCCAGGGTCGCCAGCGAGGATACATTGTTTGGGTCTTAGAGTAAAAAACTTTGTTAAACCTACTTGTACGCGTGGATATTCGTCCTTGAACTTCGGGAGAAGTTCATCAATATTGCACATCAGAAGTTGTTTTTGTATATGAGTTCTTTTTCCGTCATCCTGCTTAACAGGATGGTAAATCTTTTTTACCGGGCATTATTCGGCTAATGTCTTCTCGGAGATAAAATTTTTTAACCAAGTTTTCGGTCTCGGGTAGTAGTTTACGACCACCACGTGGGTTCGGAGATGACAAAATACCAAACTGATCTACAAGCTGCTTTGCTTTTTTCGCTTGTTGCCTGGATGTTTCAAACTCTTCTGCAAGTCTATTTTCACTCCAGGACTTAGGTGCTCTGGTCAGGATCATAATTTTCATAGAAGCAGAAGTAGATGGATCATTAAATTTCTCCTTTAGCTGCTTCAAAATGTCTTGGTTATCTATTACTGTGTCAGTTTGAGTTGAATTATGTTTGAATTTGTCTTCGAGAATGAATGGTTCGTCTTGGATGTTTTGTGAAAGTTCACTCGATATTGGACTGCAGGGCACTTCTTTATTTTCGTAAGCTACTGGCGGTCTTTCGTTAAAAAGGCGTTTCCTGCAAGATGTACACACGTAAACGTTTGCTGGAAATCCCCACATTTCCACTAAACATGTAGAAATTATTCTTATACTTTTAAACTTTCGATGATTCACAAAACGAAATGGATTAAAACATCTATCACCGTACGGTGCCATTATAAATTGTCTCTGTCACTAAGAGGTCAGAGCAACAATTAAATAATAACGGAAATTCAAAATGATACATAAGTAATTAATGCTAAAAGATAGGGCAGATAAGAGAGTGGAAATCGGACTACAATATAATGATAAATATGAAGATAATGAACTTGTAACTAAGTTAAAATAATTAAACATTTAGTAACTAAGTAATGAATCCTTTATTAATTGAAGAAATAAACTTTTTGACAAACTACAGGTAAAGTTATTTTTTATTTCTTCCTACTAATATTTCTACAATATTTAAATGAATTGTGTCAATGTATTAATTTCTTTTTATTTAAAAGTAACTACCCCTAATTATTGTTAGAGCTTCAACACAAATGAACAGGATGATAAATGTTAATACTGTCGTATTTTGATTTCATAATTCGCATATTAACCGATAAACCGACATAAACAAACGCCTAACATCATACTTACATACATGTACATACATTAATTTACCTACCTCCTTAACTAATGCAGATCCCATTTCAAAACTTCTGGTGTATTATATATATACTCTAAGCTATATTTTGAAATAAGAAAAATAAAAATAAAATTGGTCGAAGTTTCCAAAATGTTGTTTCGAAATGTTTACTTCCGGTTTTGAACATTAAATTTTTTTTTTTTCGAAATTGATTTCTTTTTTAAAAAGAGCAGGAAACTTTTGATGCAAATCGGGTAATTTGAAAATTTATTGTGATTTTTTTCAATACGAAAAAAATTCTTCCAAAATATACGAATTTTGATATAGACGATTCTTTAGAAGACCATAACTTGACAAATACACATCATATAAAAAAAATATTATGTGTTCGTATTCATATCTACTAGAAGTACAGCTGGACCTAATATGAACAAATTTCAGAACCTCACTTTTTTTTCCTTGTCCGCTTGACGTGAAAGGCCCCATTGGCAGAATCACTACACGGCTAAGAGCGGGATCGAAGCCATAAAAAAAAAATATTCTGTGTTACCCCGTTTTTTATGTGTGGATCAGCAATATTGCTTTTGTGAAATTCGAGATTGCGACCATGGAAACTTTAGTATTACTTTATTTTGCTAAGTATAATATTTGATTAGATTTTATACACTTCGCGAGTCGACGACAGGGACGACAGAAATGTGTATGCAACTCGCGAACAGACCGGGAAGAGGTTAGAATAACAACAAACAAATCATTAATGATACTTTTACGCATTTGTGTGTAATTCGGTTGTAGGTAATTAGTGATATCTACTTTATTATCTTCTGTAAAATAAAAATTAATCGTTCTTTTTTTGCTGTATTTGTTGTTGTCTAGAGAAGGTTTAAAAGCTTTTTTTTTAAACTTGCACCCAGGCAGGGCCGGGCGAAATCGCTAGTAAATAAGAGATATTTATAAGTTTGAGTCGAACAAATCGGAATGTTAGGTATGTGTTACTCTGCCCATTACTGCGTCACTGTCGTCTTAAAATTTCATATTTCTTTTCCTAACAAAGTTTGTTTTATAGTTTTCAGAGATAAAGAAAATAATTTGAATATACCACTAATTTTAAAGCATTGCTTTAAAGATATTAAACAAGTTGATGTAAGTGATGTGAATGTATCTGCAATGTGCAATATACATATGTTCGAAAGTTATAAAGGGTAGTGTTACTTCTACTACAAATTTCCTGAAACATTTAAAGGTAGGTTTTTTTATAAAGATGCATTCATTTGTATAAGTAAAAGATAAGATAAATATTTCAATTACTGTTTACTTATTCCAAAAACTTATTTTATGAGGAATTTGTCATGAGAATTAATGAATTCTTGACTTTTTTTTTAAAATGTACTAACTCCTTTTTCATTTTATTACAGAGGAAATGTCCCTCAGATCTGTTGCAAGCTTATGGCAAACTTAAAAATTCAAACCTTAAGAAAAGAAAACATACTGAGATAAGTAGCAGCGGTTAAGAATTAGCAGTAAAACATAAAAAATTGAAGCAGTTTACTCTTACTGACGTTGCAAGTGGTTCAAAATCTGTTAATTTAGACAAGTTGATTGTACAATTTATTGTTGAAACGTATCCATAGTGGAGTATAAGTCTTTTAAAGCTTTGATTGAAGATGCACAGCAACTAACAAAGCCCCCAAAGGTTATGTGCCGTCGTACAGCTAAAAATAAAATTTTTGATGAGTACAATGAATTTAAGAAAAAAATTAAAATAGAGTTGAACGCTGTCGAATTTGTGTGCAGTACGGCTGATATTTGGTCTTCCTCTAAAAAAAGTTATTTTGGGGGTTACAGTCCATTGGATTGAAAGTGAGACTTTTGAATGGAAAAGTGCTGCCATTGCTTGCAGAAGATTTAAAGGGGCTCACACATATGATAAAATTGCAGAAATGATAGCTGATATACATTCAGACCATGACTTGAAACTATCAACAATTGTTAAGACAGTTAGAGATAACGGTTCAAATATGCTTAAGGCTTTTGATGAATTTGGAAAAACTGATTCAGAGTCAATTCAAAATAATGAACATGTTTCACATATTGATGAAGATATTGAAGAAACATCACTCGCAGAAGTCAATGATGAAGATGATGATTCATTGCTACTACTACAAGCTTTTGCAGACGTTTCAACTTCATCAGACTTAGAAAGTGATTGCCTACTGCCTGTACATGAACGATGCGCTACGCACACTTTGCATTTGATTGCCAGTACAGATTTTAAACAAGCAAGGTTAAAAAATACTATTTATAAGAAACTGCATGATATGGCTTTAGCAAAGTGCCAAGCACTCTGGAACTTATGTTCCAGATCACCAGAAGCATGTGAAACATATTTAGAGATGACAGGAAAGTCACCAACTTCTCCATGTGCAACTCGATGGAACTCTTATTACAATTCCATACAAGATCTTTTAGCCGTACAGAACAGTCTTAGTAAAACCATGAAAATGTTAAAATTATCTCCGTTGAAGGAAAATTAAATTCACTTCTTAAGTAAATATGTGCACTGTTCAAAGCCAATAGCAGAAGCTATTCAAAGCCTGCAAGGGGAAAAAGACACTTATTATGGTTCTCTGTTACCCGAGCTAGTAAGAATTCAACATGTGATCAAATGTCTTAGAACGGAAAATCTAAAATACTGCGGCTCTCTGCTAGATGTGATTGAAGAAAACTTAAATAGACGTTTTAAAAAGTTTTTGCAGTTAGAGCCTGCAGCAAATACTGGCCTCAGTGTCACATCCGTTCTTTAAAATGAGATGGGTACCAAAAGCGCGGAAAGAATATGTAAAAGAACTTATCCTGACTGAAACACGAAAAATTAATCGCACTGAAAAACAAAAATCGGAGGCTTTAGACAATATTGAAGGTGACATAAGAAAAAAGTCAAAAGATGAATCTTATTACATGTTTTTAGAGGATTCTGATTCCTCTGTTGCAAGTGCCGAAAACACAGGGTCTACTGGCAGGACCGCTGACTTAGGAACATTGCAATACTTAAATAATAAAGATACCAACATAAAGAGATTAAATGCTTATCTTACAATAAAAAATATATTTTTCAAATACAACACCTGTTTGCCAAGTTATGCCCCTTTAGAGCGACTCTTCTCATTTGGGGGCATAATCATGAGGCCTCATCGAAGAAAAATGAGTGATAAACTGTTTGAAGAACTAGTTTTATTTAAATCTCAATTAAAAAATTAAAAATATAATATTATGTTGTGTCACGTTTGCGCAATCAACGCGATTTACATGTAAAAAATAAACTTTCATTAAAAAAAGTTTGTTTTTTTACAAAAGTATTTTATCTATAAAAAGTATTCAAAAGAAACGTATTTTATGTCTAGTATTTCAGATACCATTACAGAAAGTAACTACCCCTAATTATTGTTAGAGCTTCAACACAAATGAACAGGATGATAAATGTTAATACTGTCGTATTTTGATTTCATAATTCGCATATTAACCGATAAACCGACATAAACAAACGCCTAACATCATACTTACATACATGTACATACATTAATTTACCTACCTCCTTAACTAATGCAGATCCCATTTCAAAACTTCTGGTGTATTATATATATACTCTAAGCTATATTTTGAAATAAGAAAAATAAAAATAAAATTGGTCGAAGTTTCCAAAATGTTGTTTCGAAATGTTTACTTCCGGTTTTGAACATTAAATTTTTTTTTTTTCGAAATTGATTTCTTTTTTAAAAAGAGCAGGAAACTTTTGATGCAAATCGGGTAATTTGAAAATTTATTGTGATTTTTTTCAATACGAAAAAAATTCTTCCAAAATATACGAATTTTGATATAGACGATTCTTTAGAAGACCATAACTTGACAAATACACATCATATAAAAAAAATATTATGTGTTCGTATTCATATCTACTAGAAGTACAACTGGACCTAATATGAACAAATTTCAGAACCTCACTTTTTTTTCCTTGTCCGCTTGACGTGAAAGGCCCCATTGGCAGAATCACTACACGGCTAAGAGCGGGATCGAAGCCATAAAAAAAAAATATTCTGTGTTACCCCGTTTTTTATGTGTGGATCAGCAATATTGCTTTTGTGAAATTCGAGATTGCGACCATGGAAACTTTAGTATTACTTTATTTTGCTAAGTATAATATTTGATTAGATTTTATACACTTCGCGAGTCGACGACAGGGACGACAGAAATGTGTATGCAACTCGCGAACAGACCGGGAAGAGGTTAGAATAACAACAAACAAATCATTAATGATACTTTTACGCATTTGTGTGTAATTCGGTTGTAGGTAATTAGTGATATCTACTTTATTATCTTCTGTAAAATAAAAATTAATCGTTCTTTTTTGCTGTATTTGTTGTTGTCTAGAGAAGGTTTAAAAGCTTTTTTTTTAAACTTGCACCCAGGCAGGGCCGGGCGAAATCGCTAGTAAATAAGAGATATTTATAAGTTTGAGTCGAACAAATCGGAATGTTAGGTATGTGTTACTCTGCCCATTACTGCGTCACTGTCGTCTTAAAATTTCATATTTCTTTTCCTAACAAAGTTTGTTTTATAGTTTTCAGAGATAAAGAAAATAATTTGAATATACCACTAATTTTAAAGCATTGCTTTAAAGATATTAAACAAGTTGATGTAAGTGATGTGAATGTATCTGCAATGTGCAATATACATATGTTCGAAAGTTATAAAGGGTAGTGTTACTTCTACTACAAATTTCCTGAAACATTTAAAGGTAGGTTTTTTTATAAAGATGCATTCATTTGTATAAGTAAAAGATAAGATAAATATTTCAATTACTGTTTACTTATTCCAAAAACTTATTTTATGAGGAATTTGTCATGAGAATTAATGAATTCTTGACTTTTTTTTTAAAATGTACTAACTCCTTTTTCATTTTATTACAGAGGAAATGTCCCTCAGATCTGTTGCAAGCTTATGGCAAACTTAAAAATTCAAACCTTAAGAAAAGAAAACATACTGAGATAAGTAGCAGCGGTTAAGAATTAGCAGTAAAACATAAAAAATTGAAGCAGTTTACTATTACTGACGTTGCAAGTGGTTCAAAATCTGTTAATTTAGACAAGTTGATTGTACAATTTATTGTTGAAACGTATCCATAGTGGAGTATAAGTCTTTTAAAGCTTTGATTGAAGATGCACAGCAACTAACAAAGCCCCCAAAGGTTATGTGCCGTCGTACAGCTAAAAATAAAATTTTTGATGAGTACAATGAATTTAAGAAAAAAATTAAAATAGAGTTGAACGCTGTCGAATTTGTGTGCAGTACGGCTGATATTTGGTCTTCCTCTAAAAAAAGTTATTTTGGGGGTTACAGTCCATTGGATTGAAAGTGAGACTTTTGAATGGAAAAGTGCTGCCATTGCTTGCAGAAGATTTAAAGGGGCTCACACATATGATAAAATTGCAGAAATGATAGCTGATATACATTCAGACCATGACTTGAAACTATGAACAATTGTTAAGACAGTTAGAGATAACGGTTCAAATATGCTTAAGGCTTTTGATGAATTTGGAAAAACTGATTCAGAGTCAATTCAAAATAATGAACATGTTTCACATATTGATGAAGATATTGAAGAAACATCACTCGCAGAAGTCAATGATGAAGATGATGATTCATTGCTACTACTACAAGCTTTTGCAGACGTTTCAACTTCATCAGACTTAGAAAGTGATTGCCTACTGCCTGTACATGAACGATGCGCTACGCACACTTTGCATTTGATTGCCAGTACAGATTTTAAACAAGCAAGGTTAAAAAATACTATTTATAAGAAACTGCATGATATGGCTTTAGCAAAGTGCCAAGCACTCTGGAACTTATGTTCCAGATCACCAGAAGCATGTGAAACATATTTAGAGATGACAGGAAAGTCACCAACTTCTCCATGTGCAACTCGATGGAACTCTTATTACAATTCCATACAAGATCTTTTAGCCGTACAGAACAGTCTTAGTAAAACCATGAAAATGTTAAAATTATCTCCGTTGAAGGAAAATTAAATTCACTTCTTAAGTAAATATGTGCACTGTTCAAAGCCAATAGCAGAAGCTATTCAAAGCCTGCAAGGGGAAAAAGACACTTATTATGGTTCTCTGTTACCCGAGCTAGTAAGAATTCAACATGTGATCAAATGTCTTAGAACGGAAAATCTAAAATACTGCGGCTCTCTGCTAGATGTGATTGAAGAAAACTTAAATAGACGTTTTAAAAAGTTTTTGCAGTTAGAGCCTGCAGCAAATACTGGCCTCAGTGTCACATCCGTTCTTTAAAATGAGATGGGTACCAAAAGCGCGGAAAGAATATGTAAAAGAACTTATCCTGACTGAAACACGAAAAATTAATCGCACTGAAAAACAAAAATCGGAGGCTTTAGACAATATTGAAGGTGACATAAGAAAAAAGTCAAAAGATGAATCTTATTACATGTTTTTAGAGGATTCTGATTCCTCTGTTGCAAGTGCCGAAAACACAGGGTCTACTGGCAGGACCGCTGACTTAGGAACATTGCAATACTTAAATAATAAAGATACCAACATAAAGAGATTAAATGCTTATCTTACAATAAAAAATATATTTTTCAAATACAACACCTGTTTGCCAAGTTATGCCCCTTTAGAGCGACTCTTCTCATTTGGGGGCATAATCATGAGGCCTCATCGAAGAAAAATGAGTGATAAACTGTTTGAAGAACTAGTTTTATTTAAATCTCAATTAAAAAATTAAAAATATAATATTATGTTGTGTCACGTTTGCGCAATCAACGCGATTTACATGTAAAAAATAAACTTTCATTAAAAAAAGTTTGTTTTTTTACAAAAGTATTTTATCTATAAAAAGTATTCAAAAGAAACGTATTTTATGTCTAGTATTTCAGATACCATTACAGAAAGTTATTTGCATCTGGTATCTGAAATACTTAATTTAAAAGTATTTTGCATTTTGTATTCCAGATACTTTATTTAAGGCATCTTGTACATCACTGTCAGCTACATTTTTCTCACAAGGCTCTTGAGCTATTCTCATCAATTCTAATCTGTTTTCATATCTTAATTTTATTGATTGAAGCAACATTTTAATTTTATTTTCATTTCTCTTTAGGCTACTTTCAAATTCGAGCTTATACTCTTTTAAATACAAAATATTCTTTTTAACTGATTCGTCATCTCTTTGAGAACTAAGTCAACATTGTGAATATATTGTACACAGTCCTCATTGCATACTCGACAGGCATGCAATCGAGTATGCATCTATATCACTGCACTTCACTGCACTGTGATATGCTTTACCACATACACCCGCGCATCTCATTCCCGTTTCTCCGCGAATCAGTAATCTGCACTTCGTACATTTTTTTTCATCCATTATAGAACATTAATAGAATAAATTATATTCCAAATTAAATGCCTTTTGGGTAATCAATAACATTAATTTATTATATTTTGAACAAGCAACGCACCCGCAAAAACAAAATTCTACCCACGGATTCTGCTTTAGAAGACCTACTGCGTTCAGTTTCCGTGACAAACAGTCAATCTGTGGTCTTCGGGACTACTTGAAGTCGCGAGCTTTTGCCAAAAAACTTCAGATAATCGCAGCTCTTAAGGAGAATATTCGACAGAAATGCGAACTGTTACCACCGGAAATCTTGTGGAAAGTCATTGAGAAAGTAATAAAACGGGTACAAATGAGTATCAACGCTGACGGCAGCCATTTGACGGATATCATGACATGTGCTCCACCATATTCTACACAAACGTCTCAATTAAGAATTTACGACCAAAATGCTTGTGGTCTTCGTACAAAAACAAATGATGTTTGAAATTTATTCATCTGAGTTGTTCGACTCGTCATATGTTGTATACCGAGTGGATCGTTCTCCGGAGGTTGGATTGATTCGAGGTGGAGGGGTATTAATTGCAGTTCGTGGTTCATTCAGCAGTAAACAATTAATTCTTCAAACATCTTCAATCCACTTTGAACAATTGTGTGTTCTTGTTTCTTCAGATAATCTAAATAAATTAGAATATTGCTTTGTTGTCAACTATATTGGGCCTAAGAGCAGCTTAGATTTGTACACTGATCTTATTACAAATTTTAATAATTTAGTAAATAATTTGTCTTCTAATCAATATCCATGCATCCTTGGTGATTTTAATCTTGGTGACATTGAATGGCGTTATCAAGAGGACGACCAAATGCTTGTTCCGTTGTTCCGTTCCGTGGAAGTTGAATTGATAGACAATTTTTTTTTTCGTTAGGGTTAATTCAAATTAATCATGTAAAAAATAGTTTGAATAGATTCTTAGATCTCGTATTCATTCTTAGAGATGTTAAATTTGTGGTCTTGGAATCAGACTTTCCTTTAGTAAAAAATCAAATTCATCATAAAGCTATTTTTGTTATATATGAATTTTATGACTTTCAACCTATAAGTACAGATCAGTGTTATACTTTTAATTACAAAAAGGCTGACTTTATTTCTTTCAACAATTATTATAATTCCATTATTAAAACACTTTTATTCGAGGGTGTACAGAAGTTGGTCCCTCTGGTTCGAAAGAGATTGTCCTTTAAATATCCCTGGTTCAATAAAAGGCTTAAGAATTTAGAAATTGTTAAAAACAAGGCTTTTAAAAAATATAAGGCGTCGGGGAAATCTGAAGATAGAACTGGTTTTATGCAACTGAGAAGGGAGTTTGATTTTTTAAACAGATTTCTTTATTCACAATATATAAGTACAGTTGAAAAGAATATAAAGTACAACTCTAAATCTTTTTGGGTTTTCCTGAATTCGAAACGCAAAGTTTCTGCCTTTCCTAATTCTATGGAACTAGACGGTGAGAGCTCGTATGATAACAAAACCACATGTAATCTTTTTGCTAATTTTTTTAAATCTAATTATAATTCAGACTACTAAACTGTGAAAATTTGTATGATGATATCAACTGCCAAATGGATTTTGATTGTTTTTCGTTAACAGATCAAGAAGTATTTGACGGCTTAACTCATCTTGATTTAAATAAAAATCTTGGAGTGGATTTGATTCCTCCCCTCTTCCTACCAAATTGTGCAGTTTCACTTTTTAAAGGATTACAAGTAATTTTTAATAAATCACTTTGCACTGGTGTTTTTCTCGATGGATGGAAATTATCTTCCATAAGCCCTATTTATAAAAGAGGTCTTAAAAATTTAATAAAGAATTACAGACCAGTCTCAAAACTTTCAGCTATTCCAAAACTTTTTGAAAGATTGGTATTCAATAGGCTTAATCTTGCAGACAACATGGTTTTTGTAGTTGACGGTCTACTACGACTAATCTATGTCTTTTCGCAATTTTTTGTCTCTATTCCTTAGAAAATAAAATGCAGGTTGATGTTTTAAACACCGATTTCGTGAAAGCCTTCGATAGAGTCATCATAAACTTCTTATTAGGACATTTGACAGAATGGGATTTAAGTTTGGTTTTCTTAAATGGTTAGAATCTTATTTATCGAATCGGAAACAAATTGTTAGAATCGGAGATAATCAATCATTCTTTATAGATGTCTTATCAGGCCTCCCTCAGAGTAGTCATCTCGGGCCTCTGGTTTTCAATCTTTTCGTCAATGACATTCCGGACTTTTTACAGTGTGCCAACTGTCTAATGTTTGCAGATGATCTGAAATTATATCTTCAAATATCCTCGTTAGAATATTGTCTTAACTTCCAAAAAGACATAGGTAAGCTCTTTCAGTGGTGTAATATAAATCATCTTGAGTTAAATATCTCCAAGTGTAAGATTTTTAGAGCTTTTCGATCAACACCTAGGATGCTGTTTAGTTACAGTCGTGGCAATGAAAGTTTATCAACTGTTAGTAAAGTGAAGGACCTTGGTGTTATTTTTGACACCAGGTTATCTTTTTCAGCACATATTAATTACATAATATCCAAAGCAAATTCGTTACTGGGTTTTCTAAAGCGTAACGCGGTAGTATTTAGGGATAGCTATACTCTTAAAACGATTTATACGTCTTTGATTATACCTATACTGGAATACTGTTGCGTTATTTTGTCTCCTTTTTATGAAAACTCTTCTGAAAGGATTGAAAATATTCAGAAAAGATTTACACGTTTTGCTTTGAGAAGTTTGGGGTGGTCTGGAGATTTCCCTTCATATAAGTCTAAGTGCTTATTAATAGATTTAAAATCTTTGAAAAGTCGTAGAGCAACCCTTGGAGTACTTTTCGTAAAGGACATTATTGATGGCAAAATTAATTCTTCAGAATTGCTGATTCTTATACCTTTTATGTTCCTGAGAGAAATCTAAGAAACAGGGACGTTCTCTTTTTGATTCCTGGTCATAGGACGAACTATGAACAAAATGAACCCGTAACCCGTTCTTTGTCACTTGCTAATTCGATTTGCAATGAAGTAGACTTTCAAATGAATAGATTTAGGCTTAAGAATATTGTATTGAATTTTTTTTAATGATATATAATTGTAAATGATTTTTAGTGATGAATAAATAAATAAATATCATCTTGTCTAGGTAGAAATCGTAAAAGTTCAAATAAGAATTTCCATCACTCAGAATCATTTTTTTACTGAGTAAAAGAGTAATTCAAAAACAAAATTGGATGATTAATTTTGTGCCACCTTGTATTTTACATTATCTTATTAATTAAAAAAGTTTTTTTTTCTTGTAAAAAAGGTAGCTTGTGTTTTGGAAGCAATTTATTTCATTTTCCATTTGTTCAAATAAGGAAATATGTTATTCAGTGCCAATTGCATTTTGGTTACAATATCGATACCAAGAAAATCGGTTGAATAAATTCCTGTGTCGTGAGTAAACGTTGTTATTTTATAAACGGTCAGTTGATCAGATGTATATGTGTTAAATGAAATTGGACCTAGGACGGAACCCTGAGGAAAACCTTCTGGTATGATATATTCCGAAGACAAGGAATTGATGACTGAAAAGAAAAAACGTGCCCATAAACGACATACGAATAAACATATTCAAAAAGCCAAACTCAAACAATTTGTGTACTAAACCTGCATGCCATAAAAAGCCATAAAGCTTTTTCGATGTTCAACAGGACCTACCCAGTTGATTTATTCGACTGAAAACCGTGCCTTATATGACCAGTTAACCGGTCAATTTGTTGTTTTGTGCTGTGGTTAGTTCCTATGACGACACTTAAAATCTCCTCCTAATAAGTAAATTGCAGTCATGCTACTAATAACTTCCCCCAGATCACTCTTCAAAATTTGCTTGTTCATTTACTTCTAGACTAATGTTTTCTATTAAAGCAGTTCTTATGCTAGGCAGTATTTTATGCCTAATTGTATTTTAAATAAGAATCACTACCCCGCCGCCTCTCAAGGAAGTTCGATCAAGGCGACAGCATTTATATACATTAATGAATAACGACGTATTGTCTGTTATTTCTCGACAAAAAAGATATGATTTCAATACATTTTTAACGAATACTTTTGCATTCCAACATACTATTCTAAGCCTATAATCAGTCTTATTGTGAAGTCTATTTCCTTTTTTTCGCTTTTTAAAATTTAATATTTTTGGTATAAGATGACGTAATTCACGTTTTCCATATATGTTATAAAATTCCGGAGTATCTAGCATTCCTTGAGCTCTTCTTCGGGTGTTTAAGTTGTGACGTACATGCTGCAGAAATCTCTGGTCGTTCATGTAGTTTATTAGAGATGTTATCTGGAAAATTGCGTTAACATCTAATACCTTAAAATGCAGATGGGACGGTCTTATAATTTTGACGATGCGATGTTGAAGATTCAGTATCTTTTCCAGGTGTGTCTTCGATGCGTTTCCCCAGGCCAGGATTCCATACTTGATTCGTGATTCTACTAGTGAGTAGTACACCTGTTTTTGAGCTTCGAAGTTAGAATACCTTTTAAGATAGGCCATAGCAAAGAGTGAGCTCTTAAGCTGAAGCCGAAGAGCATTTATATGCTCGCGCCAGAGGAAATGCTCGTCTATAATTACTCCCAGATACTTGGTGTGTTTGACAACTTCTATGGATCGGCAGTTTGTCGACCATGGACAGCTTTGGTTCCTATGATATATCTTGACGTCATCTTTCGGTTTCGATGGCATGCGTATGTGCATCACTTTTGTTTTTGCTGCATTAATTATGAGTCCATGATCGTGGCACCACTTCGAAACAGCATCAAATTCTTTTTGTAGTATTTCTACGGCCGTGCTTACATTTTTGTGTTTTACAATGATTGCTATGTCATCCGCATATGCATAAGCAGTACTAGTTTTGAAGACTCTCAGAAGTTCGTTCATATAGAGTATAAATAGTATAGGGCCCAGCTTAGATCCTTGTGGAACACCATACACACTAGGTTTTTCTTGGCTTTGATATCACTATCTTCATCGTTCTATCATTTAGGTAACTTTTAAGCCAATTTCCCAATTGTCCTCGCAGGCCTATCCTGTTCACACTTTCAATAAGCTTCCCATGCGTTAAAGTATCGAATGCTTTACTAAAGTCAATGAAAAGGACAAGCACACTTTGGTTTTTTATTTAGACCTGCATTGATTACATTCGCAAACTCTCCCAGGAGCTTCTCCGTACTTTTATTTTTCTGGAAGCCGTACTGATTTGGATGTAGAATTTGGTGTTTTCTAATAAAATTATTAAGCCGTTTTACAATAATTTCCTCCAGACACTTGATAGTATTGCTATGGGTCTGTAGTTTTCTGTTTTGTTTTTTTTACAGTTCTTATAGATTGGCCGAATAATCGATGTCTTCATTAGTTTTGGTACGCAAGCTTGTGTTATACTGCGATTGATTATTGCCTGTATAACGGGGGCAAGAAAACGGGCATTGATTTTGAGATCGATCGGTCTTATGTTGTCTGCTCCAGGTCCTTTTTTGGCATTCAATTGACACAACATTTGAAATATTTCATCAAGATTGGCTTCTTCAATATATATACTCTGCTGTAACCGCAAATTCTCGTGGCTTGATGTTTTGGTTTTGCATGCATGAATAATTTGTGATGTCTGGTTTGAGAATTGCACTGCAAATTTTTCCACTACGTCATTTAAGTTTTCGTCCATAGCTGAAAAGTTATTATTAATAGCTTCATCAAGTGAAGGGATCCTTTTCCCCATAAGTTCGTTTATCACCTTCCATGTTCTTCTAGGATCATTCTTGGCATTTACAAACTCTTGCTTGTAGTAGTTGATTTTGGTGTCTTTAATTTTTTTATTTACAAGATTTCTGGCATTTTTATATTCCACTTCGTAACTTTGACTTCTTGGACTGTTTTTCCATCTTCTGTAGGTTTCGTCTCTCTTTTTACACATTGCAATTATTTCGTTCGTAATCCAGGGTTTCTGTTTTCGAGTTTTGTTTGTTGTTTTTATTTTGCTACATTCTGTGTATATATTTGCCATTTTATTTACGAACATGTTGTATAATGTTTCCACGTCATTTTGTTCAAGCATACTTGCCAGTTCGTTTCCTGTATCAATTGATTTACTTTTTGTTGGTTTATATGTGCAAATTCAGCTTGTTCAATAGATCGGTTATTGCTTTGGTTTTTGGTTGCATATAGAACTGCGTAATGATCCGAAAGGTCCGTTTCTATTATGGCCGAGAGTATGTCTAGCTTTGTGATGTTAACGTAGATGTGATCGATTAGTGTAGATGTGTTCCTTTTTAAGTCGACGCGTGAGGGTTGTTTTATAACACAGGTCAGTCCTTTCGAGGCCATCATCTCCATGTATTTAAAAACTAGAGAGTCAGTTTCGTCCTGGACGTTAATGTTAATATCGCCTAATACTACATTGTTTTTACTTGCACTAATAACTTCATCAATTTCTTCAATAAATCTAGCAACACTTGAATTTGGTCGCCGGTATATTGCATGTATAGTTTTTTGTTTATATTTATGCGTAATTTCAATATGTATGCCTTCATAATTTACTGGGTTAATTGGTATAATTGCATAATTTATATCTTGATGTATTTATAATTTATAATTTGATGTATATTGCCACACCGCCGCCTTTCATTCCCTTGCGGTTAACAAATTCAGTTTTAAATCCATCAATATAATAAAATTCATTCCTTTCTTCTGGTATATTAATTTCATTTAGGACTAATATATCAATATAGCACAATACATTTTCAATTTGTTCTATGAAATTGTCCCATGTTTTTGTTATGGATCTTATATTAAAACTCAAACAGCAAAAATTCATATTTTTTAAGAGTTCTTTTTCGATGCTGGTAACGCCGTGTATAACCCTAAAATCAACATCAGCTTCATTATTTTCATTATCCATTTTGCTTTGTTTCACATTCGTTCTTCTAATGAAACACACGTATGGTGGAGTGAAGAGTTTAGTTGGATATTTTATTGAGAAAGTCCTGGGGCAAAAGCACAGTATCAACAAGCCTCAATTCTCTAGCTGCACAGTCAAAGCAGGGTTCATCACCCTCAATTGTATGACAGAGAGTACGGTGGAGTAGCTGAAATTCACCACATCGCGGCTAAAGCCTTGGGAGGCAGTCGACCTTTGAACTGCAAAGGAGAAATCTATTCTTCAACCTTGCACCCTAGTCGGCTACTTTCCAAACGCCGCCGGCACGGCCACCAACAAAATACTCGACCTCATACAATTCAAGAACGTTTGATTGAAAGCAGACTCATGGAGGACCCTAAAAAAGACAAGAAGAGCACGTCCACTATATTGGTACTCTGAGTAGATCAAACAATAGACAAAAAAAACACTGAAGGAGAGAAGTAACAAAATCTACCTCAAATTCGGATAAATCAGCCTCTGTATAATATCCAGTTCGGACAAGACCAATTGTTACCGGTCGCCTCCCCACCTGTCCGCGACGTCGTACGAAAGGGTGCTCGGCCAGCTGCGAAGACTGGTCGTGAGTTGAGATGTCGAAATGGGCGCCACGCGATTGCCCTTCCGCCGACTTACCCGCAACAAGAATCGCGAATTTGCTGCGAGACTCGCGTAAGACACAAAACACCTCAAACAAAAAAAAGGTAAAGGAATAACACCACGGAACGTTCTTATAAATTAACAAGTTTAATTCCTTAGTCTAACTTAGTCTAGATTTACAATTGAAGTCTTATAACTACCCTTCACCGTGTAATAATTCTGAAAGTGACAAAAAAACGAATTCACTATCAACAAAAAGAAACCGAAGAAAAAAAAAACTATCGAGCCGCAAACTGAAGATTCGAACCCGTGCTCCTACTACTCCTCGTATTGTTACCGACGACTTTACCCTCACCGCCAACAGGCTCTCTACCATTCGTTGCCCCAATACCCGTCCACAAGCAACGCGATACCCGGATCGGCGTACACAAAAGCGACACAACGTACCACCACGGACCACGACCTTATGGTATAATAGCACCCACGTCAAGTTTTAAATTAAAGGGTACCTTTGCGATGGTCTCCTCTTAGCTGGCCGTACTAATGGTCTTGCCGTTCTTTTCCTTCTTCTTATGTGTCTTGGTATTAAGGCAGTACCGATGCTTCCACTTCGGCCACGTCCTGATGTCCAGCGGCGGCTTCAGTCAAAGATTAAAAAGGGGGGGAAAGGAAAACCTTCAACCATATCTTGTTCCTGCAAAAAAAAAAAGGAGAAATCGAATACCTACAACAACCGAGAACCAGCTAATATTATCCTTACCAAATAATTTCGTAAATCTTATTCCCCACTCGCACTCTTCACTATTTCGCACTACGAATCGGCCTTGCGAACTATGCTGATTAGTCGGCTATCCTCAACTGATTCTCTAAATTACTTAACACCCGACCAGAACCTGCCGTACGCACACTACCTTCTCTTTCCCTTATATAAGGGACATGTGGCGTGATGATCATGGCCTGATTCTGGCCTTATGTGTTTCCAGTCAATCCGAACATAACTCTCCGAGTCCTTTCCCTGCTCTCCCTTATGTATTTATAGCCCTCAACCTCAACCAAGCAAAAAAAACAAACAAAAAAAAAAAGTGACATCACACTCACTGGGAGTTGAACATCACTCGCCCGCATGTCGAGCTATGGTCGTCTCCCCCGGGCTGCATGTTACCTGTGGGGACGGTCTTCCAAAATGGGAACATACGAACCGCCCACAATCGATACTGAACGAAAGATGTCAACGAAAATCTTTCGCAGAACAATCATAACATTCACCCTCCTTCTTTTAGAAAGATTTTCGTTGTCCGCAGCCCGGGCGACCCTATGACAGATCTTCTTGCCGATTGAATAATTTTAGGTCCTTGGCATGCCACACACCGATCTTTTTTCCGCTAGCGTCAGCTAACTCATAGGTCCATGGGGAGACCCTTCTTATCACCTCGAATGGCTCCACGTATTTTGGAGCGAGTTTAGCCGTAAAATAGTTAGCCGCATCTGACAACACGAAATTTTTTCCTAAAAACTAATTCCTTGGGGAAAAACCGAACATCCCTTCTTCTCAAGTTGTACTGATCTGCGGCCTTTCTTGCCGACGCCTGCAACTTAGCCGTAACATCTTCCACTAACTCGCCTAGTGCCCTCGACCAAGCTTGAACGTCAAATGACCTATCGACCATGACACCCTCGGCAGGAAGTTGAGACCCGTCTCCCCTGACGTTCATCTCTCTCCCGAACAAAACAAAATACGGTGTAGCCTTAAGAACCTCGTGTGTCGAATTTCGAATAGCACACGCGACTTTGGGTAAAAGTTCATCCCATTTCCGATGGTTTTCGGAAACATAGGCCCGAAGTTTTGTCTTGAGTGTCTGGTTATAACGCTCCGCCGGGTTGGCTTGTGGGTGGTAAAAAGCCGTGAAATTTAGGGTAGCGCCATATGATTTCGCTAAGTCGGCGAGTTCTTTGCTCTTGAACTGAACACCATTGTCACACACAATCCATTTGGGGACCCCATACACCAAGAAGACTTGCTCTTCCAGAATAGTTCGAACGGATTTAGCTGTAGCCGTTCTTACTGGGAAAAATAAAGGGAATTTCGAGAAATAGTCTACTACGGTCAAGATATAGCAATATCCCCGAGTTGACCTTGGAAGTGGTCCCACAAAATCGACTCATAACATCTCCCACGGTCTGCTTATATTGCCACGAGAAGCCATCAACCCTGCTGGTTTTCGCAAATCAGGCTTCACCGCCTGACAGATTGCACAAGCCCGGACGTAGCGTGCAATGCTGGCTCTCATCCTTGGCCAATAATAGCTTTTTGCTACTTTATCTACCGTCTTCTGGATACCGCCGTGCCCACTCAAGACATCGTCGTGGCATTGTTTTAGTACCTCAGGCCTAGACTCCTTTGGGACCGCTCGCTTCCACTCGTCTCCCTCATCCATCAATTTCGGGTATTTCCTTGGTATGCGACGGAACAACATACTACCGTCGACCCTCCAGTCTGGAAACTTCCCACCATCCCGTCGAACAAGGTCTAACATCCTCAGATACCAAGCGTCCTCAGTAGTCTCAGAGATTGAAGCTAATTCATCACTCGCCCTGGGCAAAGCATCGGGGACTAGGTGGTCCTTCCCCTTACGGTGTATAACCTTGAAGTCGTACTGCTGTAATTTGACAGCCCACCGAGCTAGGCGTCCCTGTGGGTCCTTCAAGTTGTTCAGCCAAAGTAGAGAGTGGTGATCGGTAACCACCGTAAAACTACTACCTTCGAGATAGGGGCGCAACTTCTCAACAGCCCATAACACCGCCAGACATTCCCGTTCTGTGGTGGAGTAGTTCCTCTCGGTTCGAGTTAAAGTCCTACTTAGGTAGCTGATTACTTTTTCGCCCTCACCCGGATGCTCTTGAGTAAGAACTGCCCCTATTCCGCAACCTGAAGCATCCGTATGCACCGTAAACGGCAACGTGAAATCTGGGCACGTGAGGATCGGAGCCGATATTAATTTCTCCTTTAACGCGCAGAAAGCTTCCTCGCATTTCTCACCCCATTCGAACCGGCGCTTCTTCTTTAAGAGCCCGGTAATAGGAGCAATTAAGTCCGAAAAGTTCGGGACAAAACGTCTGTACCAGGACACCATGCCAACGAACCTGCGGACACCGGACACTGTCTTAGGCCGTGGATACTCGACCATACACCTAACCTTGTCTGGATCCACTAACAGACCTTTCCCATTTACCACGTACCCCAGGTATTTCAGTTCGGGCTTACAGAATTCGCATTTCTCCCGACTCAACACAAGACCGGCAGCCTTAATGCGCTCTAACACTGAACTTAACACCTCCAAATGCTGTTCGAAAGTCTCAGAGACTACAATGACGTCGTCCAGATACACAAACACGTTCGGTTCTAGGTCGGCTCCAATGACTGTATCAATAAAACGCTGCCACGTCGCTGGTGCGTTGTGAAGCCCAAAAGGCATGCGGCGAAATTGATACAGCCCTTTCCCGGGAATAGTGAACGCTGTGTATTCCTTCGACGACTCAGCCATTGGAATTTGCCAATACGCGGACTTGATATCCAAGGACGACAAGAATTTTGCATTCCGAAGTTTATCAAGCGTCGCAGAGACATACGGAATGGGATACGCGTCGCGGTCAGTTACTCGATTGAGTTTGCGAAAATCGACGCAGGACCGATATTTTCCGTCCTTTTTCCTAATCAACAGAATAGGCGAGGACCATGGGCTAGACGACGGCTCAATAACCCCTGCTTTGAGCATCTCGTCCACCTCCTTATTAATTTGCTCCTGAACAACCGGCGAAACGGGATAATAACGCTGTTTAATTGGAGGTGCGTTGGTTTTGATAACGTGTTCGACAAGAGTAGAGCAACCAAGACCCTCGCCCATCGATTGGAACATTCCGCCAACTAATTCGTCCAACTTTGTTTTCTGTGCATTTGTCAGCACAAAGCCGTCCTTAACTTCTAGGATCTCTTCTCCGAAGTCCCACACCCTATTCCTAAGGTCTGGTATTATGGAAAACTTTTCCCAAAAATCGGCCCCCAAAATAAGACTATGAGGGAGTTGGGGGATTACAAGTATCTCCATAACCTTCACCGTGTTTTCCACCTTAATCGGGATATTCAATGCCCCCACCACTTCCACCCCATCCCCATTGGCGACCGTGACTGTGTCAACACTAACCTTAACTAAACTACAATTCAGTTCCTTCAAAAGTTCCCAGCCCTTTTCCCCGAGTATGGTTCGAGACGCCCCTGAGTCTAACAATCCCAATAATTTAACCCCATAAATGTCGACATTCAGGTATGGGCGCCTATCAGAACCTTTCTTCTCCAAAATAAAGTCTAAGACTAGGTTACACTTTCGCGACTCTACAACGGCCCTTCTCTCCTGCACTGCGGTCTTCTTTGCCCGACTCAATGCCCCGCCTGGCCTTGAGTCACCGCCTGGTTTCCCGATGCTTTCGACTGCGGTGTACAGCGCGGACACCGACTGCGTATTGTGCCAACTGCGTTGCACCCGTAACATCGTACGGGTTGCGGACATTGAGCGGCGATGTGACCCGGCTGTCTACATCGGAAACAGGAAAGGGTGTCGTTGACACGGCGGGTTGTCGGGGTTACCGCTTGTACCTCCTCTCTACCTCCCTTGGCGTCTATATACGCCAAATCAGGCTCTAGTAGAGTATTGTGCCTCCGGGACGGTGGCGGAGCATAACTCTCGACCAAGTAAACCGTGGCTTCCAGCTGATGGCCAACCTTGACTAACACGTCTATTGAAGGAATTTCAACCAGTGCTATCTGCGTCTGGTAAAAGGGTGAAAAGTTCCTCCGGATCCATTTTAATTTTAACTCGTCCGTACACGGCTCGCTCAGCCTTGAAAATAGGCCTATCATGACGCTCACATATATCCCTATAGACTCTGAACGCCCTTGCGTCCTGCCTCTTATCTCCTCCCAAAGCCTATCATCGTACCCAGGTGGTAAGAATTCCTCCTTTAATTTATTGACCAGTTGACCCCAGTCTTTAATAAAGGGTTTTGTTGGCCCTATACCATATCGCCGCTTTCCCCTCGAAAAAATCGTACGCTGAGGCGAAAAGCTCCGGTTTCGTATAGCCCCGAGCGTCCCTTAGATCCTCTACTTTCTCCAGGAAGCAACCGATGGATTGTGTATGGTCACCGCTGAATTTGACGCCCCATTTCATAATGGGTATCCTTTTCTCGATTGGGAACAAAGGTGACGAGGTTGCCATGGGTTGGGAAGGGCCTGGACCAAGACTACCTATATTTACCGGCGGCATACTAACAGACTTATCGACTGGGGGTTGTTCCTCTACTCCAGCTTTCACATCTAAACTAGCGAGCAGGCCTACAACTTCTTGTCGAGTATTAGCGAGAAAGGATTTCTCCTCCGAGGTACTAACTTGTGACCTGCCCAATCGTCTCAGAATCCATTCCGCTTTAGCTACGATCTTTTTAAAATCTTTGGAGCTTTCATCGCCAGTAAATTCATTCATAAGTCTACGAATTTCCCCTAGTTTTAATTCTACAGCCTGCTTATCCTCGATAAAAGTGAATGGGTACTCAGGTAAGATGAAACTAGAGTCCCTCCTTAGTGCCGCACGCAATAGCTTCCTCATTTCCTCCACATCACCCCCCACTAGTCCCCTCACCTCTAGCTCATACCTCAACTCCTCCGAATTCAACCTATTTATTTCCATCTCTGAAACGAACTATCCCTACTTTTGGTTGAAGGTTTTCCTTTCTTATAATAATAGATATAATAATATACAATAGTTGTGAGTAATAATTAAGTGGAAGCTAGGCAACCAATAGCAATATAACGACAACGCACAGAAGAAAAGCAACTCAAAACTCCAAGCGCCAAAAAAAACAACTTAAATTAAAAAAAAATTAATTAACAAAACCGTAACCGAACGCCGGATTTTAAACCGAGTGGCGACAACCGACGGTTAACAATAATGGCTTATTTTAATGCAAATTTCTTGTATTATCGTAATGCCCCACGTTGGGCGCCAAAAATGTTACCGGTCGCCTCCCCACCTGTCCGCGACGTCGTACGAAAGGGTGCTCGGCCAGCTGCGAAGACTGGTCGTGAGTTGAGATGTCGAAATGGGCGCCACGCGATTGCCCTTCCGCCGACTTACCCGCAACAAGAATCGCGAATTTGCTGCGAGACTCGCGTAAGACACAAAACACCTCAAACAAAAAAAAGGTAAAGGAAAAACACCACGGAACGTTCTTATAAATTAACAAGTTTAATTCCTTAGTCTAACTTAGTCTAGATTTACAATTCAAGTCTTATAACTACCCTTCACCGTGTAATAATTCTGAAAGTGACAAAAAAACGAATTCACTATCAACAAAAAGAAACCGAAAAAAAAAAAAACTATCGAGCCGCAAACTGAAGATTCGAACCCGTGCTCCTACTACTCCTCGTATTGTTACCGACGACTTTACCCTCACCGCCAACAGGCTCTCTACCATTCGTTGCCCCAATACCCGTCCACAAGCAACGCGATACCCAGATCGGCGTACACAAAAGCGACACAACGTACCACCACGGACCACGACCTTATGGTATAATAGCACCCACGTCAAGTTTTAAATTAAAGGGTACCTTTGCGATGGTCTCCTCTTAGCTGGCCGTACTAATGGTCTTGCCGTTCTTTTCCTTCTTCTTATGTGTCTTGGTATTAAGGCAGTACCGATGCTTCCACTTCGGCCACGTCCTGATGTCCAGCGGCGGCTTCAGTCAAAAATTAAAAAGGGGGGGAAAGGAAAACCTTCAACCATATCTTGTTCCTGCAAAAAAAAAAAAAGGAGAAATCGAATACCTACAACAACCGAGAACCAGCTAATATTATCCTTACCAAATAATTTCGTAAATCTTATTCCCCACTCGCACTCTTCACTATTTCGCACTACGAATCGGCCTTGCGAACTATGCTGATTAGTCGGCTATCCTCAACTGATTCTCTAAATTACTTAACACCCGACCAGAACCTGCCGTACGCACACTACCTTCTCTTTCCCTTATATAAGGGACATGTGGCGTGATGATCATGGCCTGATTCTGGCCTTATGTGTTTCCAGTCAATCCGAACATAACTCTCCGAGTCCTTTCCCTGCTCTCCCTTATGTATTTATAGCCCTCAACCTCAACCAAGCAAAAAAAACAAACAAAAAAAAAAAGTGACATCACACTCACTGGGAGTTGAACATCACTCGCCCGCATGTCGAGCTATGGTCGTCTCCCCCGGGCTGCATGTTACCTGTGGGGACGGTCTTCCAAAATGGGAACATACGAACCGCCCACAACCGATACTGAACGAAAGATGTCAACGAAAATCTTTCGCAGAACAATCATAACACAATGAGGACTTAGAGACCCTCGACATGCCTGAAAAGTCTAAGAGTGTCGTAGAGGATGATCAAACTTCCGCCAAATCAGCACAATAATAAAAATCTTTCAAGCCGACCTCCAGTATGCTGAATGATCATCAGCTTAAATATGCAAAAAGCATGCTGGTGGTACATTTAATCTGGGACTGATTCAAGAGTCCTGGATTAACAAAAACAAAATATGAGGATTACACATTAAAAACTGTAAGTTGATATACGACAAATCGGCGGTCATACCCAGAGCTCCCATAATAATAGACAATAATAATACATTCTGAATTCACAGACAGGGACACAATCCCGATTATCTTCAGCACTGCAGACACAGAGGTTATCATTACATCAACCTACTTTCCGGGAGACGATAATGAAGCACCACTGAAACTAGTAAAGGACCTGGTGAAATTCTGTCATGGGAAAGGTAAGATGCTTATCATAAGCTTCGATTCTAATGCCCACAGCACGCTATGCGAAAACAGCTATAACAACGCAAGAGGTGAGTCCATTTTAGAATTTCTTGTAGATACTGATTTCCAAAATTCCATAGCAAGGGAAGTTCTAGACCTTCCACTAGCTGCTAACAAAGCATTTCACATGATAAAGAATGGTAGATATTTAAAGAAGCCAAATTCACAGACCCCAGCCACTCCCCAGTGAGCTATAGATCACCTAAAACCACAAATTGGGATACGCACAAATTCGTACTTAACAATAAATTACTAGGAAAACACCTAGACACAAATACTCCTGAGAAACTTGGCAACTCTGTTGAATATCTAACTAATACGATGATATCGTGATAGCTGCCCATTGAAAGAGAAGAACACCTTAAAGTCTGTGCCCTGGTGGAACTCGAGAAGTCGAGACTGAGCAGATTAAGGACCTCCGCAAGACGAGAGTTCAACAGGGATAAAAAGATGGGTAACTGGCAACCATACAAGGAAGCACTAACCATTTACAACAAAGAAATCAGATCATCCAAGAGGAAATCGTGGAAAAACTTAGCTACTTCTAAAGACTAATTTTCTAAATTTCTAATACATAACGTATGAAAAAGTTGATTAGGGCGGATAGTATTTTCCCTGCACACTCCCTTGACTAAAGAAAGAGACAGCTACAACATGAAGCACAGCATTATATTTCAAGGGGAAGTTCAAACCGAGAAAGTTTCCAAACTACAAAATAGATAGTTCATTCCCATTTAACTGCCGTAAGTGCGGAAAGAAAACTCATAAAGCTAAAGATTGCTTTCGAAATGATGAAAAAATAAAGAATGTGCAAAGTCGACACAGACGACTACAAGTACGGATTCACAGTGTAAAAAAATTAAATTCGCATTCAGAATTACGAACATAGAGGCGATGTCTCGTTTCGGTAGCGACATCATTCATATGCTCAAACCAGTCATCGTTGCAGTAACGAATGTAAGAAAATCCACATGTTGAACATTCTCTACATCCCAGATTTAAAGGCAAACCTTATTTCAGTAGGTAAAGCAACTGAAGGCGGATGGAAAGTAACATTCGAAAACCGTCATGCAAAATTATATGACAAAAGTGGAAAACTCTTAATAACAGGAAAGAAGAAGCAAGGATTGCTTTTTGTAGATGAAGTGCATCGAGCATTAACAGCAACTAACGACACAAATCTCCTAAAAAATTGTGCACAAAAGGATGGGGCAACTCAAATGTACGTGTGAAGAGGAAACCAAAAGTGAAGACAAAACAAATCAACCTGCCTGCAGCTATACAACACAAGTAACTGACTGCGAAGAAACTTGCAACATGGAAGCTGACGCTACAACTCTCAAGCAGCTGAAGAAAGTGGAAAGTAGGAATAATATGACTCGCTCATGCGAAACGAAGCCTGGAAGTTGGTAGATAGACCTACATACAGACAGGTAATAAAGTGCAAATGGGCTTTAAAAATCAAATTCAATACAGATGGTTCAATGGAGCGGCGCGGCGGAAGGCAAGGTTGATACCAAATTTCCGAAATTGACTACAGGATACTGACGCCTCTATCGCAAGCATCTATTCGCTCCGACTAATATTGGCTATCGCTGCTGAGCACAGATTCAAACTACGGCATTTAGACGTATCAGCAGACAGGTCTGCAGTGGAATTTAAGGTCGGACAAAACCTTAAAGGTACTTCTTTACTTTCTGACGAATGCATTTATTGCAAAATTAGTAAAAGAAATATTGCAATAATGACCATATACGTCGATGAACTCCTCCTGGAAAATAACGATCCCGAGGACAATCACAAGTGTGTCCTAGGTTATCGAGAGATTTCGAGCTATATGTTTGGTACTTTGATTATCGCAGAGCTATGAAGCCCGTCATGCAACTTGAGCTCAATCAGGAGGAGATATGCCGCCTCCTTTGCCGCGGAAGATATTGTAATATAATCGGTTTCTGTACTAGAACGTCGCAAAGATTCATTGCTTTTTCGATGCCAAGTGCACCAGTCAGCCAGCATAAATGATTGTGACTTTCAGTCGTTAACGTTAACGTCTCCAGCTCAACTTGAGTTCGAGTAAGATTGGAGCTTAAAGTTACCTTTTGTGTAAGTAATTATAGAAGATTTAGTGCAGCCCACTACCTTATGACAGTAGGTCCTGCAGTCCAGTGCTGACGTCTAGGATCCTCGGCGTACTGAAAAAGGCCGTTCACAATAAATAAAATATCTGGTCTGCTGTTGTTATATGTTGAAATATACAAGATCCGTCCGATTAGTTGTTTATATGATGTTTTATCAACGCTTTCACTTTCGCCTTTGATTGTTGGGTTTTCTTTTTTCCAGAATCTACTTTACTGCTGCGGGAAGACGCTTCTTGCTATGCAAAATTTTCAATCCAACGCTTTGGCGTTCATCTTTTTTCTCAACTTCACTCCCCAAATTTCTACAGCTTTTAGCAACCTGATCTTTATCCAATTTCCTCTTTTTCTTGCTTTGAAGGCGTGTTAGCTGCATGTAATGATGATGTTATTGGTGTGTTCTGAAAAGAAATGTAATTGCTTTTAATTAATTGTACAGACACCAACAACTGAAGAAGATTAAGAAAAAGTAGCTAAGGAGTACTTTGAGCTCTGGAATTACACTAACTGCATCGGAGCAAATGACGGGAAGCACATAAATGTTGTAAAACTGGTGGGATCCAGAGCCTACTATTTAAATTATAAAAAAAAAAAATACAGCATTTTTTGATGGCATTGGTAAATGCAAAATATGAATTTTTGGTGGTGGACGCCGGTTCAAATGGAAGAGTATCTGATGGTGGAATATTCGCTAACACAACATTTTGTCGCTACTACGCACAAGAATTCGTAAAATGTTTAATATTCCGAAACCTAACAAAATAGATAATTTCGATAAAGATCTTCAATTTGCTTTTGTGGCTTACAACACATTTGAACTGAATGTACATTTTATGAAGCCATATATGTAGCCACAAAGATTTGTCAAACCAGGAAGGAAATCAATTATGGTCTCTCAAGGGCAAGACCCGCGCTGAATAACACTTTTGGCATTATAGCCACAAGATTCCGCACTTTGCATATGACTTTAATCCTAAAAAGTCATATATTGCTTTGGCAATTTAATATTTTCACAATTTCTAGAAGTGGAATCCAGCTACATACATCCGAGGCTCGGACATAAACGTCGATCTACAAGCTGGAAAATGTCATAACTGGGAAAATAATGCAAGTTCTGAGAGATTTCTCCGAGTATTTCAATACTATTGAGTAAGAGGAGACTACTTATTTCCATCCCTGCACTCATTCTCTTGTACGGTTGTGAGAAGTGTGCGAGCAAAAACACAACAGAAGATAATGGCGGCAGTAAAGAAATGAGGAGGCCCCTAAGTCACTAGCTCTTAACCAACCGTATCGGAATCAATAGTGCTAAATGGTGAAATTAAATTCTACACCACACAATTCTTAACCGGCCAAGGATAATTTATACTATACTAATACTGCGCACTACAGGTCTCAACAGATGTGTTCGAAATAGAAATAGACTATTGTTATGTCAAAATGTCTAAAAATGTAAGTAAGAATAATGTTAAATCTGTTTCAGTTGTGAAATTCGTGTCCAAAATCTAGAAAGAGTTAATTATGAAAAACAAAATTTTACACAAAAACAATCTAACTTCCAAAATTGTTGACTGTGATAAAATCAAAAAGATTTATATAAACGAGTGCTTAAATAGAAAAACGAAATACGAGAATTTGCCAAATGCTGCGCAAAAAATTATAAAAAAGAAAAGATGTACAAGTATGCCCTTCGCTCTTCGGGCGCCTTGTCGCGGCGGAGGGGCTTAAGAGGTCAATGACCTCGAACTAAGACCCGGAGAACCCCGAGTTAGTCATGAATGAATGGACAACCAGATGGATGAAAATACTCCAGGTGGCACCCGCAATAGCGGAAATCCACCCGCGATCTCCCTGATCGCGGCCGGGGCAAGGATTCTGGAGGCCCCACCAGTCATTCTCAACTCTCCGGCAGCCCGGAACGACACCGACTCCTGCAGCTCATTGTCCGACCACTTGGTTGGACTGAGCGTGAGCGGTGCAACCGACAGAGGCGACACCGACGATGGTGCGGCACGGGAAACCGCCAAGGTTGAACGAGCCCCAGAATTGGGACGTGCTGTAGATTGCACTGCTAAGTGCCCAAAAAGAAGGAGGAAAAGGCGTGCCCGAAAATCGTGCAAAGAGGCTGGCACAGCCGAAGGCACGAAGATTGAGGGCGAACCTCTGGGAAAGGCAGGTAAGAGGATCAGATCGGCGGAGGTATCCCCTACCGAAGCCCATCCGACCCTCTCACCTGCAGATCCCGCACTTCTTGCCGGCGCGCAGCGCAGAAAACGTCGGCGGCTAGTAAAGGCTGCTGCTGGAGGCACAAGCATGCCAGCACTTTCGGCATGCGCCTCAAACACTCCTCCTCTTATTGGTGACGGTCAAACTCCCAATAAGAGCGTGCCAAGTTCCAAAACTGACGGAGCTGAAGATGTTCAGGGTCCTGTCATGGTCGGTGCCACCGCCGAAAAAGGTGATGATGCTGGCAGACTGACTCTGATCGCAGAAGGCGAAGCGGTCTTGGATCATAACAACCCTCAGGCTGGCAAAGCTGTTCGAAAGCGGCGTCGGAAGGGAGCAGGAGCTCGAACCGAAAAAGGTAAGAGCACTTGCAAGCGGAAGATGGCCGCCGGGGACAATCTTGCTGGGGAGAGAGAACGTGATGTCTCCTCCTCTGATATGGCGGCGGGAAATCGGAGTCCAAAGGCAGATGCGGCGATCAATAAAGATCAAAGCAAAAACCTGAAGACGGAGAGGACCAAAGGCTGCTCATCGGAGGCGGGCACTTCACACAAAAAAACCCCTTCCTCTGGAAAGGCAACACAAATGACCGTAAAGAGTCGAGACAATCACCTCTCCTACAAAGAGGCAGCCATCTCCTCCGAAAAGGTCAGAATAGGGAAGGCTGGCAGTGACAGCAGAATGACCAGCGCAGATTGCCAACACTGCGAGGATCATCTACTGGAGCTAGCTTCAGCAACAGGCTTCTGTATTCAAGCGGAGAGGTCTGCTTTGATGAATGGTACCTTCGTGGTGAGCTGTTCCTCTCAGCAGACATCTGCCTGGATCAGGAGCATGGTGCCGAAAATCCCCCCCCTGGGAACTAGCACTTATCAAGTAGTTAGTCTCCCGAAACTAACGCGCGCCATCTGCTGGATTCCGGGAAAACCCGGAAACAAGCTGAAAGTGCTGACGCGAATACGTGCGCAGAACCCGGGACTCGACACGAGGGCCTGGACTGTCTATTCCTACAAGGAGAAAAAGAACTCTCTGAAAAAAGAGGGCTTCACTCTGGTAGTGGGAATGGACAATGGCTCTGTTGAGGCCCCGAAAACCGCGTACGACTCACGTCCCTACTTCGGCCTTGGTAGGATTGTATTCCATTTTGATGTCAAGTAGTCGAAGGATGGAACGTGTTCCCCAGTATGAATCCATGATTTTTACTCAGATCAACCTACAGCATTGCAAGGCTGCTACCGCTCTTCTAAGTAGCAGAATTGCATGCAGTAGTACAAATCATCACATTGTATCCATTCAAGAACCATGGGTGTGGAACAAACGCCTGTGTGGTCTTGGTGGCATACGTGATGCTACAATCCTTTATGATGAGCGATCCGAAAGGCCCAGGGTCTGCCTCATCATATCGAACACGCTATCGGCAACCAAACTTGGTCAATTCTGTGGTCAAGATCTGGTAGCTGCGAAAGTGAGCTACAAGGCGCACGGAGAAATTGAACACTTCGTCGTGGCGTCTGCTTACTTCCCCTACGACTCGGTACTACCCCCGCCACCTAAGGCGGTTTCCGAACTCGTAGAGTACTGTGAAGCCAGAAGGATTGGACTCATCATCTGTTGCGATGCTAACGCTCAAAACACATTTTGGGGCAGCAGCAAATGCAACCGGAGAGGAGACCATCTTTTAAACTTCATTCTTTCGTCTGACCTTTTCATCAACAATGTTGGCTCTCTACCAACCTTTGTGACGGCGAGACGACAGGAAGTGATTGACCTAACCTTATCTAACAGGCATGCGAAGGCCATCACTAACTGGAGAGTCTCACCAGATGTTACGCTGTCAGACCATAGATACATCGAATTCCAATTGAAGTGCGGGATCTCCCCCTCACAGCCCAAGCGGAATCCGAGAAAAACAGACTGGGTGCGATTTAGGGAGGAGCTTGAGAAATCCACTCAAGCCCCGCCTAAACTCAAAACTAATCAATCGGTGGAGGATGCAGTTCATAACCTGAACAGCGCCATCACCAAATGTTTTGAACTCGCATGTCCTGTCAAAAAACCTCCCAACAGGAAGCCGGTTCCCTGGTGGAATGCTGAGCTCCAACGGCTTCGTAGGGAAGCCAGAAGTCTTCTGAACAGATCGCTTAAATCGAACTCGGAAGATGACTGGAATAAATACCGATCGAAGCAGAAGGAATATAAGAAGCTTATTCGAAAATCGAAGAATGATTCCTATAAGTCCTTCTGCGAAGAGATCAAATCCCTGAGCGCGACCAGCAAGTTGGTTAAAGTCCTCAAACGAGAAAAATCGACAAGGCTGGAGGTACTCACAAAGTCTGATGGTACCTTTACCGAGTCTAAAGCAGAAACTCTTAGTTTACTGTTTCAGACCCATTTTCCGGGAAATCAGACTGTCATCGGCTCGTTGCACACTCCCTCATTGGATACTGCGGCTGTAGCGATGAAAACAACTCGGCGTAGCTGGTATGTTGCGTCACGCATGGCAACTACTGAGGCCATTGAATTTGCTGTGGCATCCTTCGATGGCTTTAAGTCGCCGGGCACTGATGGGATATACCCCGTTATGCTGCAAAAAGGTATAAGACAGCTGCTTCCTACACTGAAAAGAATTTTCACTGCTAGCCTGGCACTTGCCTACATACCTATCCCTTGGCGCGCGGTGAAAGTGGTCTTTATTCCCAAAATAGGGAAAGAGGATTACTCACTAGCCAAGAGTTTTAGACCAATAAGTCTAACATCATTCCTGCTGAAAAGCATGGAAAGACTAGTAGAGTTGCACGTGCGCAAAGATGCCCTTCGATTGCATCCTCTGTCGGACATGCAACATGCTTATCAGCGCGGAAAATCCTGCGAGACTGCGCTTCAAAACCTAGTTGGGAGAATTGAATGCGCTCTCGAAAGGAAAGAGTACGTACTAGGCATTTTCGTCGACATTGAGGGAGCTTTTGATAACGCTACCTTCGACAGCATGTGTAACGCTGCTAGACGGCATGGCGTAGATGAAGCACTGGTTTTGTGGATCAAAGCAATGCTTGTGCACAGGACATTGATCGCTGATACAGGCCTCGAACAATGTGTCAAGTCTGGAGTAAACAGGGGCTGCCCGCAAGGTGGCGTCTTGTCTCCGCTGCTATGGTGCATGGTGGTCGACTCTCTGCTAGATGCTCTCAATGCCTCTGGAATCTATGCCCAGGCCTATGCGGATGATGTTGCTGTTCTCTCTGTCGGCTCATGTTTAGCGAATGTCTGTCTCAAAGCGCAGGCGGCGCTAAACGTGATCGATGACTGGTGCACGAGAAATGGGCTGTCGGTTAATCCTCTTAAGACCGATGTCGTTCTCTTCACGAGAAGGAGGAAAACAACTGGCATTGCTCAGCTGGTGCTAAAAGGCATTCCCATCCCTATATCCAAGGAAGCTAAGTATCTGGGAGTCATTCTAGATAACAAACTTCTCTGGTCAAAACATGTTGAGTCCAAAACCACCAAAGCGCTGTTAGCTTTCTGGCAATGCAAAGGTGCCTTTGGCAAAACATGGGGCTTATCGCCGAAAAAGGTCCTTTGGATCTACACGGCAATGGTAAGACCGATAATCTCATATGCATCGGTTGTTTGGTGGAGCAGGCTGACACGAAAACACGTTGTGGCTTCACTCACCAAACTCCAAAGAGCGGTCTGCCTCAGTTGCACGGGGGCTTTCCCCAGCACACCGGGAGCTGCTTTGGATGCTATGATGAACCTTCCACCCCTTGACATATATATCAGAGGGTGTGCACTGAAAACTATTTCTCGCCTAAAGAGGAATGGTCTTTGGTACAACTCGCAGTGGAGTGAGGGTGTACTTGAGAGAGAAATATCCTACGATCACTGTCTCATGGATATGCCCTCTGACGCAATGACACCTGCCATCCTACTGCGCAGTAACTACACAGTCACATTTCCTTGGCGTCAGGACTGGCTTTGGCCAGACACTGAACCAGGAATAGAATGTCTTCGCATCTTCACAGATGGCTCCAGGACTGATCAGGGATCCGGCACCGGAGTTTTCTTCGAGCGCGAAAACATTCGACTGCACATCTCGTTAGGAAAATATGCGTCTGTCTTCCAGGCGGAGATTTACGCAATCCTAATGGCCATGCACTATGTTGTGAAACACAGATGGAGGGGAAAGAGCATATGTGTCTGCAGTGACAGCCAAGCTGCACTCAAAGCTGCATCCAATCCTCTGTCCAACTCCAAACTAGTGCATGAACTCAAGACCTTGTTGAACAAAGTCGGAAGACTTAATTCACTTAGGCTTGTATGGGTTCCAGGTCACTCTGGAATCCCAGGAAACGAGATCTCCGATGAACTCGCTAGAAAAGGCTCAGAGGAGAGTTTCTCAGGGCCTGAACCCGCCTTAGGTCTACCAGCTTCAACGGTTAAATCTGACATCAATGACTGGGTCTTTAACGTACACAGTCGCAGATGGAAGGAATATCCAGGATGCAGGATGACTAAGCGCGTACGCCCTGACGTCTGTAAAAAGTCCGCAACATTCTTCTTATCCTTAAGAAGAAATGACTGCAGAAGGCTAACGGGCGTCATTACGGGCCATTACACTTTTGCCAGGCATCTTTACGTGCTTGGCATCAGTGAGACGCCTACCTGTGCTGCTTGTTGCGAGGAGGACGACACAGCGGAACACTTTCTCTGCGACTGTCCCGCCTTCGCTCGTGCACGGTGGCGCACCCTTGGGGCCGACGTGGTGGGTGCCGAATCTCTTAGCTCAACATCACTGAAGCCCCTCCTCACTTTTCTCCGGACAACGGGGAAAATACAATAAAGACAAGGTGTCTGTCTGGTAGTACAATGGACCAGTATTTGTGTCTGAGTGCTCCAGCAGATTGTAGAAGCCTCCAACAAAAAAAAAAAAAAAAAAAAAAAAAATGCTTTGGTGAAAAGGCGGATATGGACAAATTAATAACTATTAATACAAATGGAGATCTTTTAGTCTTTAAGTAATATGCAAGACTCTCAAAATTATGTTCTCTGTGTCCTCTCTATCAACTGTATAGATGTTGATAACCGCGATCTATTTTTTAACCAAGCATACTTATCCAATTTCCTCATTGTTCATCAAAACATGCGAGTAATAAGCATGCGAAAAGTTTCTATAACTTTATTATACATTTAACGTTTAAAAATCTACCGATTTTAATTTTATTAACAGAAATCTGGATTTTTGAAGAGGAAATCACTTTCTTCCATATCAAATGGTATAATTCTCTTTTTTGTTGCAATAACAATTATCATCAAGTAGTTTTATTGCTTTTAATGCAGGGACGGGTTAAGAATATCCCTGCAGCGATACCTATCGCTTGTCGTAAAAGGCGACTAAACAAAGGTAAACAAAACTCACATCTAGGCAATTTAGAAAACACCAAGGTGAGCCTAGGGACACATATACCACCATTAAACTGCCCCACAAGTGTGCATGCAAATCAGTGGGTTGATACGACTGGAGATCACCGGTGTTGTAAGTGTAAGATCAATCAAAAAAAAAATAATAAAAAATCTGGAGCATGCCCGTGTCAAAAAGGAAGGGAAGAAAGAAAACGGTCAAACCGTAGCATTATGGAAAAGAACGCTAAAAGGAAAAGCACTACCCCGCCAGGCATTACTAATGGTCGTGATCCTGGGACGAGCAGCAATGCTCGGGTCAGAGCTATAGGATTTCCGGGGGATAGCAAAGTAATGCAACGGCGTAAGCCACATTTAAGGGTCGCGAGTTGGAACGTTGGAAGCATGAGTGGGCGCAGCTATGAGCTTGAAGAAATGATGGTTAGAAGGCGAGTAGACATCCTGTGCGTACAAGAGACGAAATGGCGAAACACCGGTAATCGGGCACGTTTCTTGGACGTTAAAACAAAAGCCTACAAGATGTTTTACTATGGATTGGAACAAGGTAAAAACGGAATCGCCATCATCCTTGCGGTAGAGTTACTTGGCAACGTCTTAACCATTTCAAAGTCCAGTGACCGTTTGATGGCTCTCAAATTGGTGATGCATGGTGAGGTGTGGAACATCGTAAGCGCATATGCCCCTCAAGTAGGATGCGAACAAAAAGAAAAAGATGCATTCTGGCTAGATTTCCACAACCTTGTCAAAATCATCCCAAAGGAAGAGCTTTTGTTTGTTGGGGGAGATTTAAACGGACATGTCGGGAAGACAAGCGAAGACTATGAAGGCTACCACGGAGGGCTGGGATACGGCACCAGGAACTCTTCAGGTGAAGATATCCTAAACATGTGCAAGTCGTACGGTCTTATAGTGCTAAATACCATGTTCGTCAAACAAAGCCGGCACCTGATCACTTATAGCAGCGGCGGAAATGAAACTCAAATAGACTATCATTTGGTATCCAGTTTCATGAAGCCACGAGCTAAAGATTGCAAAGTGATCCTGGGAGACGCGATCGCCCCTCAACACCGTCTCCTCCTGACTGAATTTTTTATGGCTGCGAGAAAGAAGTCAAAGCAGCAAACGAAGGTGTCTGAGAGAATCAAGTGGTATAAGCTGGATAAAGGAAAAGGCGAAGCTTTTATTACCATCATGGAAAACTACCTCTCTTCCATTATCGATGACGTCGGTAATGAGGAGTGCAGAGCACAAGACATGTGGGATTCCCTACAACAATCTGGCCTGGAGAAAGCCAAATCACTGCTCGGAACATCTAAAGGCCCCTGCCAACACGCAAAAGAAACCTGGTGGTGGACAGACGAAGCCAAAGCAGTGATACACGAAAAGAAAATGGCTTTCCAAGCTTGGTCAAAGTGCTCTTCTACTAATAGAGAGGAAAAAGCTCGCCGTGAAAAGGTATATAGATGTTGCAAAGGTATCGCGAAGAAAAAATGCGCCGAATTCAAAGCGAAAAGCATGGAAGGCCTCTATCAGGAGTTGGAAGAAATATCGTCTTCCGCGTCTGACAGGAACTAGGCTACCCAGGAGCTTCGACAAAACAATTTGAACAAAGGAGCAAATATCTTTAAGATAGCCGCCCAGAGAAGAAGAAATGTTCTGGAGATTCGTTTCCCAAAGTTTATTAACAATGCTGAAGGCCAACTCCTTGTGGAAGACGAAAAAATTCTCCACAGATGGCGACAGTATTGCGAGGAACTTCTGAACGAACAGTTTCCCCGAGTGTACTTTCCAAGAGCCGCCCCGAATCATGCCGAAATATCCGACATCACAGTCGAAGAAGTTCGGTACGCGGTTAAAAACTCCAAGAAAAGAAAAGCTGTTGGGCCGGACGGGATACCCTCTGAGTTCTGGAAAAAGATGGGAGACATCGGGTCTAGATGGCTCATGGTTCTTATCTCCAAACTTATGAGAGGCGACACTATGCTTAATCAATGGAGGGAAAGCTATCTTCTTCCATTGCACAAAGGAAAGGGTGATACGCGAAATTTTAATAACTCAAGCTGATGTCGCACACCATGAAGATCGTTGAACGGGTATTAGATAGCCGACTGCGAAAAATAATACGACTATCTGATGACCAGTGCGGGTTTGTCTCGGGTAAATCAACAACAGATGCAATCCAAAGTATAAGGATCATGATGGAAAAGCATCGTGATTCTTCAAAGGACTTGCATATGGTGTTGGTTGATTTCGAGAAGGCCTTTGACCGACAACCAAGAGATCTTTTATGGGTAACGCTAAGACAAAAAGGAGTTCCAGAAACCTACGTGCGAGTGATTATGGACATGTACGAGAGAGCAACGACAAGAGTAAGATGCACCGCAGGAGTCACCGAAGAGTTCGCAATCAAAGTCGGTGTACACCAAGGGAGCGTCCTCAGCCCACTGCTTTTTATAGCAGTCCTTGATTGCTTGCTTGAAGGAAAAGTGACGGACCCCAATGTGCACCAGCTATTCTTTGCTGATGATGGGGCCATTATAAGTGATGATCAGGCGTCCCTACAACGAGCACTTGATGTGTGGGGGGACATTTTTGAGGGACATGGGTATCGTATTAGTTCAAAGAAGACAGAGTATCTGTGCTGCCCGTTCTCTGACCCTCATCAGCCTATTCCAGACATTTACTTGAATGGAAGAGTGCTTCCCAAGTGTGAAAAGTTTAAATATCTTGGATCTATGATTAATAGAGAAGCAACTTGTGATGACGATATCAAACATCGCGTAAGCTTAGGGTGGATGAAGTGGCGGGAAAACTCCGCCATCTTCTGTGATCGAAAAATGCCCCCTAAGCTGAAAGGAAGGCTCTACACTTCAGTTGTACGTCCGGCGCTCACATACGGTTCACAATGCTGGACAATGCACAAAAAGTATGAGAGCAAATTAACGGCAACTGAGATGAAGATGCTTCGCATGACAGCGGGAGTAACAAAGCGTGACAGATTAGAAGTTCAAAGATCCGAGGAAGCCTCCACGTAAAAGAAACCATCACAAGAAATATAGAGCGCGACCGACTCAGTTGGTATTGCCATGTTCAAAGGAGAGATCATTTGAACCCCGTCCAAAAGGCGTTATCAATCAACATTCCAATTTCAACACGCAAAAAAGGCAGGCCGAAAAACAATTGGTGCAAACAAATGCAAAAACACCAGCATTTGATTGGCCTCAGCGATGAAATAATCCCAAACCGGGAAGCCTGCCGCTACTTTCTGAGATCAAACCGGCGGACCCCACAAGCGGACCAGTAGGAATGCAGTTAAGTGGGAAGGTTATGGTCCTACACTTCTGACCATAACGACGCCGGGATAAAGAGGAAAAGAAGAAGAAGTTTTATTGCTTTTAATAAAGATTTTTCGTGTTGAACATTACAGTTTTTACCTGAACAGTTGCGATATATGTACTTGAAATAAGAATTGACGATTTAAAGTTAATTTTTTCTGTATATATAGACTTAATGTACTATTTCTACTCGTATCAAATAACATGTTAAATGTATCAGGTGTTGAAAAATTTGTTTTCAGGCGAACCTTTTTCACCTTTTGAGCGATTTGAAAAAAAAATTGAAAAATTCTAAAATAAAAAATTCTAATTTTATAGATATGTAAATATCTGTTTCTCTTATCTTCGTATTGTTTGAGTCGAGCATAAATAGGTCTACTCGTTTTTGTTCTTCCGCAAGTACTTGTATCGCCCACATTATGATACGTCTCCCCAACTCTCAGATAACTCAAACCTACCACTCTGTTGCCAATGTGCTAATATCCGATCACTGCATGACGTATCTTAGTTTCACAATTTTCTTGCCATTCTACAAGTAAACCCTTATTGTCTCATTGTTCTTTTGTTAAAACCGATTAAGGAGAGAAACAAAGCAAAAGAAAAATCCTAATAACAATAACATCACTTCTGCCTATAAAGAATTATGTAAAGATAAATATATCTTTTTTTTTTCCCAAATATACATTACGTCTGTCTGGATGACACCTAGTAATTGTTATAAGAGATACGGATGGATATACAATGATATTTGTGGCCAATGCCTTACAAATTCAGGTTGAACGGAAAGAGTTGTTTAACATTAGGTGTATTTTATCATGCCACTCAGGATCATGGGACATAATAAAACACTACAGATCAACGAATAGCCAGCTTGACATTTCGCCTTGTTCAGTCCTGTCAAAGATCTGACATTTGAAAACAAAATAAACAAACAAATTGAAGATGAAAGCAGCTGCTATTGAGGTAAATTGTGTTTATTTGTTGAATTTAAATGGTTAATATTTGTATTACAGTGGTTATTGGAAAGTGACACGGACAGTGAAGAAAGCAGCACACCTAAATATTCATTGTTGAATGAAGAAGTAACAGATTTCTCGGTAGAAATTTAAATTAATATACATGTTTACCTTTTTTTTGCCCACCTGCTCCATTCTTCACTTCACAATAAAAACAATCTTTGAAATTTAAGTGTGGAATTGCCATATCAAAGAAAATTTTTCTTTTCATACAAATTTGATACGACCGATTTAAATGCTGATGATAATAATTTTTATCGATATACACCAACTGGGGATAATATTTCCCCAATAGACTCAAGAGTTTTATAAATGTAAGATAATACACATATTATAGCATTATGAGTTTTCGTTCCGTGCAGGGACGGGTTAAGAATATCCCTGCAGCGATACCTCTCGCTTGTCGTAAAAGGCGACTAAAACAAAGGTAAACAAAAATCACATCTAGGCAATTTTGAAAACACCAAGGTGAGCCTAGGGACACATATACCACCATTAAACTGCCCCACAAGTATACATGCAAATCAGTGGGCTGACACGACTGGAGATCACCGGTGTTGTAAGAGTAAGATCAAACAAAAAAATGTGGAGCATGCCCGTGTCACAAAAAAAAAAAAAAAACGGCAGGCCGAAAAACAATTGATGCAAACAAATGCAAAAACACCAGCATTTGATTGGCCTCAGCGATGAAGTAATCCCAAACCGGGAAGCCTGCCGCTACTTTCTGAGGTCAAACCGGCGGACCCCACAAGCGGACCAGTAGGAATGCAGTTAAGTGGGAAGGTTATGGTCCTACACTTCTGACCATAACAACGCCGGAAAAAGGAAAAGAAGAAGATAGCATTATGAGTTTTCGGAAGCAAAAACTGTTTAACCAAATCCTGGCCACAATTTTATATGTTCATCAGGCAATGATTCTCCTAATTTGAATGCGAAACCAGCTGAAAATAGTGTTAACTCACTTCCACTCAAACTCGGATCTTGAAATTGATCCAGATCAAGAGCTGGATCACGTGTTGTTATTGTAATACATGTAAACCATGATCCGGATAAGATCTAGATGGCGTAATAAAAAACACCTATTATCATTTATCATACATACATAGTTGGCTTTCTTTTAATTTTTTAACACATAACATATATGTATAGGTACATCGAGTACAACAAAAAAAAAATTTAAATTCCACTGGCTTGCGTCTTTTTAATCGTCTACTTGCGTTGATTTCCTGTTCTGGTGGATTTCGTATTACGTTGTTTGAATGGTAACATACTGAGATTTTATGTTTTCTGCTTATTTTTTTGATTTCGTCTTTGACGGTGGTTATGTTGCGATCGCGCTGCAGGTCGTCGTTGGTAATGTACCACGATGCATTGACAATCGTTCGCAGGATTTAAGTTTGTAGTAGTTGAATAAAGTTTAAGTTTGTCATGCAGGTAGGCCCCAAATTTGGATTCCGTAAGTCCATATGGGTTTTATTATTGTCTTGTATTTTAGGAGTGTGTTTTCTGTGGATAACTTGGAGTTTTTTCCAGGAAGCCATTATAACTATAAATTTGTTTTTGATGACATTTCGTTTGAATATTAAACGCGGTTTCCATGTCAGTTTATTGTCTATAATTATTCCCAGGCACTTTGCAGCATTTTCGATAGTAATTTCTTTTATTTATTTAGTTTAGTTTGATGCTTTGTGGGTCAAAGTTTCTTTTTGTCGTGTATATGATTTGTACGGTTTTGTTCTCGTTTATCTTGATTCCCAATTTGCGGAACCAGGCGGCTGTTCTATCTAGGGCTGAGTTAGCTTCTTGTGTAGCAATTTTAATGCATTTGTTGGAGGATAGAATAACTGTGTCGTCTCCGAACGTAGCTAGCATGGATTTAGTTGGCCTTGGTATGTCGTGTGTGTAGAGAAGATAGAGCGTTGGTCCTAAACACTTCCTTGAGAGACACCGGCATCTATTTTGCATAGTTCGGAGCATTTGTCATTGTATTGCACATAGAAGTGCTTGTCCTCTAAATAACTTTTGATTATTGCTAGGTAGTCTGGTAACATTTTATTAATTTTAACTAAGAGTCCTTTGTGCCAATCACTATCGAAAGCCTTCGCAACGTCTAAATAAACTGCCACACAAAACCTTTTTTTGTCCAGATCGTTTAGTATTTTGTTGGTAAGTGGGTGAACCTGTTGAACTGTCGAGTGCTTTTGCAGATATCCAAATTGGTGGTCTGATATGAGATTTTTTGTCTTACAACTATGTTAATACGGTCAAGTAATTTTTTTTCAAAAATCTTCGATATAATAGCTTATTGACCTATATGAGTTGGTCATTGTTGGGTCTTTGTCTGGTTTGGGAATGGCTATTATTTTGGACACTTTCCAGACTTTGGGCTAATATTTTGGTCGGAGTATAGCATTGAAGATCTTAGAACAAGTTTCGTTGTGTAAAAATAATTATTATAAGCACAAGTTTCGTGAGGCAAGAGGTGATTCTAAAAAAGAATGGGAAGTATTCTCTGCTAGCTCCGAATGTTACTGTGATTGTAACTGCTTAGTTAATGAAGTGTCGTGTTCTCAAAGTTCATTTTTTGATTCCATATCGTCCTTTGTCTGCCATTTATTCTGTCTCTTAAAAACTCGCATTCACAAACAATTGAGAGTTTTTCTAACAACTTGATAGAAAAAATTGCTTTAAATATCTGTGATGTCTATTGTTTTATTTTTAATAAAAGCGTTACATATGGCGTTTTTCTTGATTGTTTAAATGTCGTGGAGGTAATTCCCTTATTTAAGATGCCATACCGCAGCGCAGTTTGTAGGCATAACATAAGCATTTGATATTGTCGATTATATTATATTCTAGATAAAGTGTATGAATTTAGGGGTAAATTTCACAATTGGTTCTGCTTTTATTTATCTAATACATGGCGCAAAATTAATCGTGCGATTGGAAGATGTTATAATGCTTGCAAATGGCATCGTACGTCAATCATATTCGACATTTGTAAACTAGACAGCTACAGTATACAAACAAATAAGCAATGGAATGTTATACTCCGCAATACTATATTCCGGCACTTAGCTACCGGACTCGAACAAATCGAAACTACAGGAGCCCATGTAGGGTGTGGCTGCCGATGTCGCTGAGAACGAAGAAACCTTAACTAGTCGTCTTGCCACGCAATTGGGCATCACCAGACGAACGCTATGGCGAATTCTAGTGAAAGACTTAGATATGTTGCCGTACGAAGAGCAAATAGTGCATCAGTTAATGCCTGCTGACCGCCAGTCGCTTGTGAATTGCTGTCAAGCTATCCTTAATCTCAAGAACGAAGATTACGATTTTGTATCGAAAATCATCATGAGCGACGAGGCGCATTTTCACTTAAGCAGTTACGTCACTGAAAATCCACGTGTGATGCACGAAGAGCCATGACATCCACTTAAAGCCATTGTCTGATGCGGGAGGAGTGACCGTATTTTTTTGAGGACGCCATCGGCAATACAGTCACTGTTACTGGCGAACCCTATAGGGCTATGATAAACAACTTCTTACTGCCGGAGTCGGATGAGTGGAGCTTGGTGAATATGTGGTTTCAACAAGACGGTGGAACCGCACACATAGCATGAGCCACAATGGATATTGTGAAGGAAGCGTTTCTTGGTCGCGTAATCTCCCGTTTTGGCGATTTGGCATGGCCAGAAAGATCGCCCCACTTAACCATCACAGACTTCTGTCTTTGGGCAACTTGGAGTCGCGGCCTTAGACAATCACCTCAGACAATCGTGGCAGGAATGCGAACAGCTATCACCGGAAATCTTGTATATACACGGGCCGCCATACTTCATCATACGACATACATTAATACGGTTGTGCGTTACCTAGAAATTCAATAAAAAAATAACTAGAATTCAGATGAAAAAGCAAAGATTAGTTAGATTATGGATTAAATGAAATTCCTTTTTATTTTCTTATCTCTTGAATAAAAAGGAAACATTAAAAAATTTTGTGTAAAATCTTCTTTGGAGAGTCTGTTCAAGAATCGCTTTTGACAAAATTCGGTGTTTATGGAGCTCATTTTCCAAATAGTTCCACAAATGCTTTATTGGGTTTAACTCCGGGTTCTGTGGGGAAGAATTCAATTATCTTGCAGCATCATTCCTTCACTTTTCGAGTTGTGTTTAAGGAAATATCCAGCAGGGACCCCAACCTAATTTCTCTACCGCAGGACATAGATTTTCTTTTAATATGTCAAGATATATGTGCTGGTTCATGTTACCTTCAATAAACACCAGCTTTCCCATGCCGGATCAAGCCATTCTCCCCACACCAAAGTTCTTCGAAGATTTTGAATTTTCATTTCTGCACCGGTCTTTCGTCAAACTCTTGAAAGACCGTCATGGCCAAAAATATTGTATTTGCTCTTCTCCGGGAATACAACTTACTTCCAAATAGACAGATCAGTATTTTTGTTTAGAGAGGCAATTTTTTTTCATTTTTTCTTGTTTATTTCACTTATGGACCGCTTCTTTCTTAGAGTTCTTAAAAAAAAATCGATCACCGTTGAGAATCCTTTCAATTTTACGTGTGCATGCTGCATGTATCTGCAAACATTTTTTTTGATGGAAGGGCAATTAGTTTTTGGGTTTTTTTCGAAAAGTTTTTAGAATGACCCTTTCACCCCATTAATTTAATTTGCGTGGACGACTGCTTTCTGTTTTTTTGAACATTTCTATGATATGTTGTAAAGTTGATTTGTTTTTTTCCCAATATGCGTGCAATCGCTGCTAAGGATTTGCCTTCTTTGGAAAACAAATTTGCTACCACTTGGTGGAAATCTTTGGTGGTTTCTTTTCTCTCTTGTTGAGCTAACATGATCACATTTTTCACAAAAGATATAAATTCATTGAGCATTGAATACAGAAAGACATAATTTCTGCTAAAATTTTAATTCACGAACAGAAAAACTAATGATAAATTTTGTCGTTTGACTTGCAACAGATTTTATTGCATTTAATGAACAAAGGGATGGAATGAAGAAAAGGGTGTGGGTAATAGAAATATCCACCAGTTATAAAAAGAAAAATAATAAAAGTTAATCCTATCAAAATAAACCGAATATATTACAACTATGTCTATCTTACGATGAATTCTGTCGGCCTGTGTATATGGTACAAATGCCGCCGCAGCCACCAATAAAATTCTTGAACTCATTCACAGAACTTGAAAGCAGATTCGTAGAGGACCCGAAAAGGTGTCAACAAGCGTATATCCAATTTGTTCGTGCTCTCAGTAGACCAATCAATTATAAAGTCACAGGAGGAGAGAAGTAATAAAATCTACTTCAAATATGGTCAAATCTCGGGCAAGACCAATGAGGACTTAGACGTACCTGGAACGTCTAAGAGTGATGAAGAGCATTATCAAACGTCCTCAAAATTGGAACAGTGATCAAAGTCCTTCAAGCCAACCTCCAACATGCTAAATCCTCATGAGCATATATAAATAATGGTGGTAAATTTAATCTGGGGCCGATTCAAGAACTCTGGATTAATAAAAACAAAATATATGGACTAAACATCAAAAACTGTAAGCTAATATAGGCTGTCGTAATAATAGACAATAATATTAAATTCCTCATTATTTCAGAATTCACCGACAGGGATACGGTCTTAATTATCGTCAGCACGGCAGACACAGAAGTAGTCATTACCTCAGCGTACCTCCCGGGAGACGATAATGACGCACCACCAAAAATAGTAAAGGACCTGGTGAAATTCTGTCAAGAGGAAGGCAGGAACCTTATAATAGGTTGCGATGCCAATGCCCACAACACACTATGGGAAAGCAGCCATAACAACATAAGAGGTGAGTCTCTATTAGAATTTCTTGTAGATATTAACCTAGAGATTGCGAATAAGTAAAGAACTAACCTTCCATGAGAAGGGAAGTTCTAGACCTTACATTTGTTTGCATTTCACATGATTAAAGAATGGAAGGTCTCCAAAGAAGCCTCCTTCGTAGAACACACCCATATCAAATTGAAATAAGGAATGGGTCTTTGGGATAATGAGCTATAGATCACCTAAAGCCACAAACTCAGATACGTATAAATCCCTACTTAAAAATAAACTATTAGGAATTTCCCTAAACACAAATACCCTGAGGAACTTAAGAAATCTGTTGAATTCCTAACACATACAATGATATCTTCCTACCATTGTTCTTAGAAGGCGTTACAGCTCACGGAGAGCCAGAGCCAAGCTTATCTCATTCACTTATGTTGTGTGCGATTTGTTTTTCACATAAGTGAACGGCATCTACAGTTTAATGCCGATCCCGAATGTCGAGCGCCGAGAAGCTTATCACGCGTCAGAGGCTGACACACTACCCACTGCGCCACGGCGCTCTCTGAACTTACTTTCTCTAACTTTGTGAGCAATCTGAATGAATATGCACTATAATAACTGCCTTAAAAAAAAAAAGAACACCATTTGGTGGAACTCTAGACTGAGTAAACACAGGAGATCAGCAAGACGAGAGTTCAGTAGTGCCAAAAGACAAGGAGGCGCCCACTAATTACAACAAAGAAATCAGATTATCCAAGAGGAGATAGTGGAAAAACTTTTGCGGGAACCTAAATAACTCACCTGAGACGACAACAATTTTTAAGGCCCTTGATCTACTTAAAGACCTGAATGGAAATCTGACGCATACTTTTACAGACACCTTAGAGCTACTTCTAAAGACTCACTTTCCCAGGTGTATTGTAAAAACTAATACTATAAACTACTGTGAAAAAAGTGTCATCTTAAACAAGTTAAAAATCCCAGTGTAAGCAAATACATAACGTATGAAAGAGTCGACTATTAACATCTTCAAATAATTCTGGTCCGTATGGTACTTTCCCTGCATATTGAATGCATAATGGCTTCACAGCCATCGGATATGCTGACTATATAACCATAATCATAAAACGTAAATATGAGGACATCATAGGTAATCTCATACAAAGAGTCCTAAAAATAACCTGGAATTACGACTAGTGCGATTAAGAAGGGCTCTCCGTCAATCCCAAAACACACATAATTCGATTCACAAACAAAAGAATAAATAATCTTCAGGCTCTAAAAATCAAAGAAATCTGCATTCCAATACAGGAAGAGGTGAAGTTTTTTTTCACATAAACAAAATATACTCAAAGGCCATCAGAGCTCTCGGGGCCCTAAAACAACTCGTAGGAAAACCTTGGGGGCTAAGGCCAAAAGTTAGTCTTTGGATCTATAGGTGCAATCAAAGGATTAAACCAATCATACTTTAGGCGCTGCTATATGGTGGAAAAAATGTGAACAAAAAAGCGGCATGAATAAACTCAATAAAATACAAGGACTTGCGTGTATCTTTACAACTGGAGCAAACATCCCACAATTGTCCGCTGCCATCCAGGCTGAAGGTGCACAACAAAACTTAACCTTACAAAGAGCCTATCAATATAAATGAGGAGACCTTGTTGGACATATAGAAGTTCTTAAAAGAGTGGACAACGGGATCTAACCCGAGTGAGTGATCTGATGTCCCCTGAGTAAAATTTAAAAAAGACTACAAAGTTCTCATACCAAGCAGAAAGGAATGGAACAACAACTACCCTTGTATGATGATGGAGCCCAGAAATGGTACACAGTTGGGTCGAAATCTGGAAACAAGGTAAGGGCTTGTGTAATAGGACCACAATACAGCCTACACATTTCCCTCTGCAATGAATTAACTGTATTTCAGGGTGAGCTATTTGCAATCAATGAAGCAGCACATAGCATCGGCGACAGGAGGCCCCCTAACACGGGGATAATTATATTCTCAAAAAAACCAAGCTCTTCTTAAAGCACTAAAGAGGTACACTTTTAAATCTAAGGTTGTCTGGGAATGTCACAAAACGCTAAACAAATTGGCTCTAAATAACAGACTAAAGTTGATCTGGGTGCCAGGTCATGAAAACCATGAGGTCAATGAAAAGTCTGATATACAAACCAGGAAAGGCGCTCAAATACCTTCTACGGGGCCATCCCCCTTTATGGTTTTGACAATCCAGACATAAACCTTCATTTACACAAATGGATCATTAAGCAAAAGAACTTTTTCTGGAACAGACCGGATGGTATTAAACACTCAATAAGAACAAGAACGTTCATGGAACTGAATCGCAATCCTAAACGTGCTTAAGGAGCTCTAGAACTAAATAAAATCGATCTAAGAGTACTATGTGGGGCACTAACAAAACATGGAACTATCACCTTTACAAAATGGGTCTCAGTAGCACAGTAATATGTAGGCAATGTGTATATACATATATATATACTCATTAACAAACTTCCTGGTTATATAACAGGTATCAATTAATACTGATTTCTGCGTAGCATCTGTGATGTTATTTTTCAGTCCTAGAGTTTCGATATCCACACGGAGCTGTTTTTAACCATATGCCATATACCTTCTGCACTTATGGTAATTGGGCCAATTTTCGCTTTAGCTAACTTCCAGTTTCGTTTTGTTTCTACAGCGAATTCTGCATATCTTTTGCGTTTCTTGCTACAGGTACGACCAATGTTTGCTGCTGCTGGCACTGCGATATCAATGAAAAAACTCCGGCGCTTTTTTTTCGCCGAGTGTTATGTCTGATCTATTATGAAGTCTTATGTGGTCCCAGCAGATAGTCAAAGTAGATCATACTGAACGTATTTATAGTACGAAATTCTGTTTGAGCTTAACTCGTACAACCTGATATTTTGTGATCTATAGTATAAGTCCGACCCAAACATCTGCGACACTTATAATTTGGTATGTTGCTTATTATCTGGTATGTCTCACATGATTACCTTTCTGTAATTTTTGGTCATTTTGGATGACGCGATGCTGGGCAGTAATAAATTGTGTGATGTGAATTTATTAACTTTGGCGGCAATAACTGCTCTGTTTTACTGACTGTGTATAGCTTTAATTTACCAATTTGGCTCTCTGACTATCTTCTGCTGGTCGCTGAAAATTACCGTTTAGATTTAAGGGTGTCAGATTCTTGTCCGCTTCCCTAACTACGTTGATAAGAGTAGTTCTTTCAGCCTCAAGGTGGAAATAGTTGCGGAGTGCAGGTATTTGATTATCGTGGAGTGTCGGGAGATGTAAAGACCTCTTCCATTTACTTTCCTTGCTGTTACCATTCGTTTGCAGCATTACTTTGGGTGATGGAACTTTTATGCTGTGAGCATGGGTTTTTAGTTTTCGCTGTAGGGCTTGGAGTTTGGTTGTAGTCCACCTTATAATACCAAAGCTGTAGTGAGAACAGGTATTGTGAATGCTTAGATCGAGTGGTATATTCTGCAGAAAGGTTCGGCACCTATGTACTTTCGCTGGAACCTTTCCTAGCGAGTTGATCGCCTATTTCGGTACTCTTTATGCCCGTGTGCCAGACACCCACCAGAGTTTGACCTTATTTTCTGCAGAGCATCGTGGCATTCCTTAACGGATTTCGAGTTCGTTCTGTACGAGCTCAATGCTTTGATCTAAATTTAGATTGACGGACGTACGGATGGCGTGTAGTTCTGCTTGGAGGACACTAGGACTCGTTTCGAAGGCCTTCGATGTTTTCCGATTTTGTCCAAATATGTCAGCATCAACACCGAAATCCATCTTGGAGCCATCTGTGTACCACCTGAGGCCTTTGATACTTAGTAAGCGATCGCCGCAATTACAAGCTGCGCAGTTTGGAATCAGTATCTCAAATCTCTTGTTAAGGGTGAGCGTGCGGGCTAATGCCCTCGAAACTGTGGTAAGCATATCCAACTGACGAAGATGTTGTAGAATGGACATGTGACCCAATTTTTTACATGGATGGTCTGTTTCTGAACGAAGGAGTCTGATTGCGCAACGTATTGCAACCTTGTTAATTACGCTGCAGTGGAGTAATTTCGATCAGTGCCTCTTGAGCTGACATTGGGCACGTTGGCATGGCGCCTGTAATGCCGAGACATGCTAGTGTCTGAAGGCATTGAAATTTAACTATTTTAGTTTTTTGTTTTGTCCACCATACCACAGATGCATAAGTGATGATAGGTCTTACTTTCGGGGTATATGAGTATAACCAACAGTTTACAATAGATTTCAATCCCCAGGTTTTACTGTAAGAGCGTCGACAGGCCCACAGAGCCTTAGTCGCCCTTTCAAGTTTGTTTTTTATGTTGGGGTTCCAGTTAAGTTGGCGATCAAGGTCAATACCAAAATCCAAATTGATTTGGATTAGTTGTTTTTGATTTTCTTATATACCTCTAATATGAAGCTCTATCAGCTTTTCCATTGTTTATAGTAGGAAAGGTATTATGCCGATGGGGCGATAAGATTTAAGTTGTTCACTTGGTTTTCCAAGGAAGAAGACAAGGTTGACTTCTCTCTAGATTTGAGGAATGCATTATAAGTTGTGATTGGACCTAAAGAGAGCTATCAATGGTGTTAGAATGATGTCTAAGCCTCTCTTGAGAAAAGCAGGAAAGATACCGTCTTAACTGGGGCTTTGTAGGGTTTAAATGAACCAGTTGCACACACAGAGTATGAATTTTGAAGTGATCTTATGCTGCGAGTGTTATGCCTTAGTCTGTACTTTTTGATCATCCCTCATTCACAACTGATGTTGATGCACAATTTTTCCGTATGGGAATTGTTCTTGACTATGGACGGACTTGAACTACGGACCTTCGGCTCAACAGTCGGTGATGATTACTATCGCACCACGACCACCCTAGTTTGTTATTTTGGGCTGATAATTTGGGTTAGCTTCTCTAACCTCACCAGTGATATTAAATCTGATATGTTGGTGATCAGATAATGGAAAGGTGCCAGTCACAAATTATATTTGAGACAAAAGGGCTACGGATTGTTAGGTCAAGCACTTCTTCTCTAATAGAGTTTATGAATGTGGGTTTGTTGCCCATATTACTAAATATTCAATAAGTGACTCACCTCTTTTGCTTTTATTGTTTCTGCTCCATTCCACATGGATCAGATGTCGTTTATGCCGGTGACAATAATCTACTAGGTCTTGTACCTCAACAGGTGGGATTTGGTCACCGTCCCCTGGGAAGTAAGCGGAGGCTCACACTTTGTTAAATTTTGTATGAACTCACTAAGTAGATTCTTGAGTTTCTGGTACATAGCAGGTAGTCGCCTGAACCAGATGTTTTGTATTCTGTCTAGGACTGGTGATTTCTAATAATGCGTTTTCTGATAATCTGTTTCACTTGCCCAAGTTTGACATGACTTAGCGGCATGCTTTGTATTTGTTTGAACCTTTGTTCCCCGCCGAGGAAAGTAGCGCGTAATGAACACTCGATGGCATTGGTGTTATCAAACTCGCTCATCGTGCGTCAGAGGATGACACACTACCCACTGCGCCATGGCAGTTAATATTATTATTATTATGTTTATTATTATTATTATTTTTATTATTATTATTATGTTTATTATTATTATTATTATTATGTTTATTGTTATTATTAGGTTTATTATTATTATTATGTTTATTATTATTATTATGTTTATTATTATTATTATGTTTATTATTATTATTATGTTTATTATTATTATTATGTTTATTATTATTATTATGTTTATTATTATTATTATGTTTATTATTATTATTATGTTTATTATTATTATTATGTTTATTATTATTATCTATTATGTTTATTATTATTATTATGTTTATTATTATTATTATTATGTTTATTATTATTATTATGTTTATTATTATTATTATTATTATGTTTATTATTATTATGTTTACTATTATTATAAGTATAATAATAATTATTATTATTTCAACAATACTTAGCACCGAAAAAGTTGCGCTTCAATAAGTAAGCGGGGGCATCCGGTTCCACCAAAATCGGAAGAATCCTCCACTAGGGCGGCTGCCTCCAGCCAGAGGAAATTAAAGAAAATTCAGATGAAGAAACGGTCGGAAACCTACGCCGATATCTTACAAAAAAATTCAGAATGTCAAAATTCATACTCGGTGCGCATTTTCAATATAACACCTTAACGACATGAAAACCATAGAGTTACTGGGAAATGCAACCAACGCAACTTCAATCAAATATCTGAAATCCTATTTAGGACAACCACCCCCGGAGAGTAGTGAATGAACATCTTCGACACAAACCATAAAAAAAAGAACTCGACAAGCCCGAAGACAAAGGGAAAGAAGGGTTTAGTCTTCCCTTAAGGGTGTCCAACACCAATAGTATAGGTTCTAGGTATACAAATACATTATCATAAACTGTATTAAGTATGATATTTCTACCAAAAAAAGAGTTGAATTTGGATGGTAGCCAAATTAGAAATTTTATTTATTGTACTGACCTTTTTGTAATAATAAAAAATGCTGTAAATTGGTTAAGAGTTCAAATAAATATTAAATGAATTGTGAATTCAAGTAAAGAACAATAATGTGTCATGTTGTAAATAGAAAAAATTATTTATTGAACCAGTAAACTGGCTACACTATAAGATATCTGACACTATAAAGGAACCATTACATGGTTGGGAATTGCGCTGTTAATGCAAAATAACAACAAGAATATAAAAATACGATGTAAATTAGCCCATTCAATCTAAAGTGTCGATTGAGCCATCATATAATGAAAAATAATTTAATAATACCTCAGCATGCTAAATGCTAAGAATACGGAAATAAAAAAACACATTTGAGCAAAGTCTGTTTTAATTTCCGGCACAAAACACATTGATGTCATATTTCAAAAGAAGACAATAAAACAAAATATGCACTATATGCAGAAACCACAGACAAGAATGAATATTTTAAAATCCAGCTGTATCCACGACTTTGACAAATGGAACGATGGTCAATTTATAGGCATTAAGGACAATCAATTGATAGAAAAAGATGACTTATTAAATATATTTCCAAATAAAAACGATCGAATAAAAATTGTCACAACCAACTTAAGCTTTACGGATGATATGGCATAGTCCATGGCATCAACAAACACAGCGAAAAACTCTAAATTTAAATTATATAAACAGTATAATTTCATTTGGTCTCTCATTTGTTCATTCTTCTTCTGTAATAGAATTACATACCTGGGGACACTCCTGCACAATTATATCACTTCATACCTCACTAAAATCCCAGGTTATGTTTTGACAACCACATACTCGCTTTCCTACTTGACTATCAAAATACCGCTTAAATCAAAGTCTTAGTAATTGAAGGCACTTTACCTCGAAGACAACAGAATTAAATCAACGGATTTTCTAAAACAAATTGAACTATAAAGATTATTTTATTTCAACACGACCATTAGAATTCGTTGACTTGTGATGTATGTTGCGCGTGAGATTTAAGGGATCGAGATCATCTGCAATTAATATTCAGAAGAAAAATTATCCCTACGCACAACATACACACATCATCTCCGATTTTCATTGTGTGAAAATCGTACAATCGGATGGTGCCTCAACGCCGCCTGTGCTACATTTTTGCTAAAATATGTATAATACAATAGATAGATTTTTCTCTTCAATTTGACCTACTTTTATATAAGGAAAAAAACTTAATCAAATGGGTGTCGAAGAAAAAAGCTGCTAGGTGAAATTTCTTGTTGATCTCTGGATCGGATGTAACCGCACGTGAGTGAGGGAAGAAAAAAAATTAACGGATAATGAATTAATTACAATAATATTAATGGATCCTAAATACACAGGACGGTATAAAATAGTGGTAATAAAAAGTATATTTTAAATGTGAAAATATTTGAAAAAGATTTCTATTCCCAAGCATCATATGGGGAGTAATGATAAATTTCCTCTGTAAAGTTGCAGACATAAACCCTCAGCCAGGAAAGGATGCAACGAAAAAAACGACCAACCATGCAAAAGCGCCTTACAAAGGCCACTCCCACAAGAAATGAATGTTAAGTGTAAAAAAATAAATGGGTTATATTATGGTTTGTTTATTGCAATATTTATCGTTGAAAAGGTCAAGATATGAAGTTTTATAAGACGCTGAAAAAATATAGCTCTGTTATTCACTTTGTTTTAGAAATTAAATTATTTTATTATGTACTGATATTAGGCGATCTCAAATCATTAGAGCATTTAATCGTTTTTTTTTTTAATTTTTTTTTTGTATGTATAGGTATGTATATATAATTTACTTCTCTTTTTAACACTGACTTGCGAACGCTCCAAATACAAAAAAAGAGCCAGTACATGGTAGTAGCCTAGTAGGTTTTGAATTACAGCTTGTCGATGTAGCTGCTTCAGCTGTAACTGCCCTGGGTCAATGTCTTCCTTTTTGCAGCCGAGTTGTACAATACCCCAAGTGAGAGGATGAGAAACTACCCTTTTTCCATACAATCTGTCTCATTCCTACATCAATCGTTATTCTTACATTCATTTACGTGATAGACTATCGACTTTATGGGTTTGATTGATGGCAGAGTGAGTTTGACATTTAGTTTATGTTTACAATTGTACAATGTGTAGAATTTCCATGTCTTATTTCTTATTTTCTGTTTAATATGTGTAGTTGTATTTGTTTGGTTGGGGCTGAAGCCCAACATGCTCCTGCCCTCTCAACCTCGAATTATTTTCTGATATGAAATCCGATCTAGGAACTTTACGAAGATGGTTTATGTTTCATAAATCACTAATTAGTGATAAGACAAAACTTATGCTTTTTAACATTATGGGTTCAGTTCCAAAAGATTTGGTATTGCTATCACTCACCTGGATGCTTAAGATTTCCATTATGGGATGGTTACTGCCAACGACAAATGTTGCCTACTTTTGATGATACTGCTGGCTGTTCTGATGATTGCTTCGCAATAGAAAGGGCATTTAAAGAAAGAAATTTAAATACTTAGGAGTCTTATTTACTTCAGGCTAAACTGGAATGACCATACTGCATATTTAAAGCAATATTCCAACAGAGTCGATAGGTAAATTTATCATCTTAGCATCTATTGTAATGCAGCAGTTTTAACATTGGCTTAGAATGGCTTGTTTAAGTCTAAACTTCAGCACGGTATATCGTGCTGGGGCGGTAATTTTAATAAAATCGAATCCTTATTTATTAATCTGTTATTTAGTTAACTGTTTCGACTTTGTTGGAAAATGTGACCTAATATGTGACTTTAATATTTTTATTTCGTTATTTATTTCATGTATACATTTATTTATTTATATTAACCAGAAACATCAAAAATAAATGGTCCCTATTCAAGACGCATGACGAAAACACAAAATAAAAATAAAAATAACACAACATTTTACAATTTTTTCATGACGAATATATTCGTCATAAACAGTTAACTGGTTATCAAGCAGAAACATGCAATTCGGGTCATCTGTCGTGTCAATCGTAGAACTTCAAGTTTTGAGTTATTTAGGCCCAGAAAATTCTTCCAATATACGAATATACTGTTTTAAAGTCCTTAAAATATTTTTCCTCAAAATTGGATATACTGCCGCCAGACTGTATGGTGACTACAATTTACGCGTTAACTCAAATAATCTTGTAAGGGCTTCCAATATAATAGTTTATAGTTTGTTATGTGTTGATAGCAGTGTTTACCCGGAATCTATACGTAATAGCATTTTCGAAAATTGTGTTTTAACTGGTTGTTCTTTTCTAAAATGCATTGGTTTCATGTTAATTTACTGCTAATAACCATTCTTTCTTAAAGTTGCTCCAATTGAATTCATAAAATTTTACTTAATCTATCACAGACTTTCTCCACTGAAGAACATAATCTGCTAGCTGGTATCGATACAGTCTTCGCCAGAACAATAAGACTCATTATAACATTTATTGTCAAATATTCCATAATGTTTTAATTTCTAATCTTGCTATTAAATATAATTATATGCATTATTTTATATTATATAAAATATATAATATTGTAGTAAATTAGAAAAGTAAATGCTGGACAACCCTGTACCCGATGCCGACAGTGTAGTATTCTCAATACTAAGGTTGCCCATGATTAAAAGGGGTATGTAATGGCTGACATCTTGGACGATTACGTTTTATTTGTCAATCGCTGAAGGAAAATATAGTTAAGAAAAAAGAAATGTGTCGAAATTTATTTTTGTCCTCCTTAGAACATCAGGTTTGGGGTTAACCACTAAAATTCATGGGCGTTGAATAACCCTGGAACAAATACATATTTAATGGCCGGCAAGAAATTATCAAAAGCGTAACTGCAGAAAGCACTTGAAGAGGCGAGTGTCGCCGTGCCACCCTCAGCATCACTCATTAAATTTCGCGCATTGCACGATCGGGAGCTTCGTACAAATGAACGTTCGGAGGCGAGGCGATTCTGAAGATCTTGATGACACCACGTCCATAACACCCCGACGACTTCTGTAACTTACCTTGAGACTTCTATTTCCACTTCGGAAAAAGCGCCTGCGACTTCTGAAACTTCTGAAACTTCTGTTGCTACATCTGGAATTATTGCGACGCTTACTTCCGAAACCTCCGTTACTTCAGTGATGTCAACAATATTTCATAGTGCCTCAACTTCTGCTGGAAATGGTAATAGCGCTGCAACTTCTTCAAATGTGGAAAAAGAACGTGAGCTTGCCCGCCTCGAGAGGCGTAACCGAATAGCTGACCTGCTGAGCTGAGCTAGCAGCAACCGAGCCAACAAGGCTACCAACCACACTAGTGAACTTCAATGACATAGAAAACACAGTTCCTTCCTTTTCTGGCGACGATTGCTACGGTATCAGAAAGTGGATTGCCGAAGCAAATATATTTCTGCTAGTAGACTCATGAAGGGAACTGCCAAAATGCTTTTGAGAACTGTAGAAGTGGACAATTCCGAAAGCCTAAAGAGACTTCTGGTTCTGAAGCGATTGACGAGAAAAGAGGTATACCAGTACCTAAGCTGCCCAGTTTGCGACGTGATAAAGCCTTGCTACATTACGTTTTGTCCATGCAAGAGATCCGTGCCTACGCTGAGCCGACCTCATCGAATATATTATTGATGTGACTGCAACAGTGTCTTTTTATACGCCGTCGTCAATTGGATAGCTTAAGCGCTTGTTGCCACGGTACGAAAAGAGGTGTGCAACTAAAGCAGCGCAACGACGTGAATTGTATAGGCGCCATTAACAGCAGAGGACCTGTTAAAAGGTATAACATTCTGATTTTATTTTGCGTTTCAATTAGGCTTATATACAATACTATTTTACATTTGTAATGTACATACGAGTACATTCTGATAAATCAACTCAAATTAAATAAATAAATATCTCGAGAGTCGAGATAAAAAAGGTTGTTTAAATAAAGATATGACGGCTAGGTGACCCTTGATAAGACGGCTGCTAAGGATGCGAAGTGTTGGCTCAACCGCTAATAATGAAAGTGTCAAATAATGTATCGACACCTCGTACATTACTTGTATAAATTACTATGATTAGATTATTTCTAAACATTGGCCGCCCTGAAAGTGGCGGGGGAACGGTGAACGGTTTGTAGATAATTTGATGTCCGGTAACTCCAACTGATTTAATTGTTTAGTAAGCCATTACTTGAAAGGATAACATCATCCTTTCTTCATTTTGTTGCTGTGCAATTTTTTCATAAAATATTTTTAAATGTTCTCCTTTTCGATATATAAATGATTCAAATTAGTGCTTCAAATTATTCTGATTTTCAAATACATTTTTTTATATTTTCATTTATTTTCTTTCATATTTATTTTCTGTCGTCAGCATCCATCATGCCAAGTGATATAGTGACCCAACAAATTCGAATACTGCTGTGAGTTTTCTATTTTTATTTATACGTACTATATCGCTGACTCATTGCAGTTACTATTTCTTCGTATATTCCTTATAATCTTTTAATTTAGCACATTGTTTTCCCAAGTCTTCTATTAATGATTGTATTCTGGTTAACTCATGCGAGTATGGCTTCAAGTCATAATGTGTAATCAAGTTCCGATATGAGTTTATCCTGTCTATTTTTCCCACCTTGTCACTATAAATTACAGTGTTGTTAGGAATACCTCTTATGGTGTCGCATACTGTCTCTGCCCTTGACTGTACTAATGACATTAGTAAGGTAATGAGGAGCCAAAATTTGTAATTAGGTTTCTGTATCTCGTTTTTGTGACTTTTTTGGAATATTGTTAAGTGAACTCTGTGTTTACCTTGCAGAGCAACTTGTTTACAAATCGGGCGTTTTTTTACACAGTTCTCTAATTTAATTGTGATAACTCTGATCTTCTTATCCTTTCCTTCATGAGTTTCTATTACTCGCCAAAGCGGCCATTTACATGGAACTTCAGTTTTCAGCAATACAATTCGATATTTTTTCAGATTTTTTTGTTGAGATCGCCACTTATATCCTTGCTGTAAGTTGGTAAGATATTCCTCCTTCCATCGCTTCCAAAAATGTCTTCTGATCTTTTGGAGTAATGATATGTAATCATGTGATGATATGCAATCATCTTCCGATTCGGAACAGTCGATTATCAGTTTTCCAATTAGAAAGTGACCTAGTGTCAAGATGTCGATGTCATTAATTTCATTCATAATTCAACAAAGTGGTATTGAATTCAGTACCGCTTCAATTTAGCTAAACACAGTACTGATTTCTTCAAACGTCAACTTTGTACGTATCTTCAGTTACTCTATTCAGGTGATGCTTTACGGACTTAATGCCAGCTTCCTAAATTCCTCCGATGTGAGTAGCTGCCGGCGAAAAAAATGTCTATTCAATTGTATGTTTATTATGAAATGGATTTAATGTAGCAATTTTGTTACTTCTGTGAATTTGCAATTTTTTTTTTTAAAGTTCTTTCTCCTTTGGAAATTCCTTATTTTGTTGATATCGAATAATTTAATGTTTGGATTGTTCCAATTCATTTATTGTCGTCTGTGAACCGGATTTTTTTCTTTGCCTGGTGAATCTGTTTATATTCTTTTAGGTTTTGCATAATTTGATATCTTTGGTATCAGAATATCTAAAAAGTGGTTTCCCGCTGTTGTTGTTATGGTTACAACTGCGTGTTCTGTTGGTTGTTGTTGTACACATTCTTCGTGTGAGAGCCATGTTGGACCCTTCCACCACACCCGATAAGACGCTAGTTTTTCTGGAGATGTCCCCCTGAAGCTACATCTGCTGGGTTATCATTTGTTTTCACATGTTTCCAATCTGCTTTTGGTATCAGTTGCTGAATTTCTGCTACTTTTTTTCCAATGAATTTGTCCTTATTTTTGTTATTCTTAATCCATCCTATTGTTATCATTGAATCAATCCAGGCGACCTTTTTTTCTTCTTGTTGAACTATTTGTCGGCTTTTCTTCATTAGTCTTGCTAAGAGGTGAGCTGCGCATAGTTCTAATTGTGGAAGTGTTTTCCTGTTCTTTACTGGATTAATCTTGCTTTCAGCTGTTAGTATTGATACGCTGCTTCCAGCTTTAACATATATTACCGCTTCATATGCTTTTTCTGATGCATCATGAAACTCATGGCGTTTTTTCCGATATTGGCACCCATCGTGGTATTCTGATTGATTCCGTAAATGGAAGCCCTTTTATATGTTCTTTCCATTCGTTTGTGAGTTCCTCATTTAGAATTTGATCCCATTCAATTTCCCAGAGCTTTTGTATAAATAACTTTAATATTATGTCAAATATGTCCTTTTGCAGTCTTGGATCTACCATTAGTATTTCATTTAAGCTTAGGCCATTGGAACTTTTTGTTGACCTGTTCAGGGTAGAGCTGTGACTGTGCACAAAAAATTAAAAATCAAAACTCTTTTTTTTTTCTTTTACGTTATAATTTCTGGTTAGAAGAAGCTAACAATAAAATCCTGACTTGTATTTATAATCAGCTGTTTTTTGTTATGAAAATGGGGTGAATAACCCAATGACCTACATTTGTTACATTCTGTGTATGTGTACGCTCTGCCATTTCCCCAGGTTTCGGAATAATTGGGAGAATGGCAGATCGCATTACAATCCACATTCCACAAATTCGATTCTCGCACAAGTTCTCATTTGTCAAGTGCGGGAGTCACATGCGCATGTTTTTTTTTAATTTGTTTTGTTTTATTTGTTATTTTTGTTGTTTTGTTTATTTTAATTTTTGTTAAATTGTTTTCAAGTTATGAAATTGTTGAGTAGCAACATGCTCCCGGGCCAAACTATGTTTTTTCGTGATGTCGTCGGGGGTGTGCATCTGTGGTGTTTTCTCGTTCGCGTTGTTGTGAAATTGTCTCTCGGTTGGGGGTGATTATGTGGATAGAAAAATAGATTTAATAATGTCATTGAGGGTGGTTATTGAAAATGTGCTAGACGGTGAAAATTAAAATTTATATGGTGTTTGTTATTGTTTCCTTCATGTCGACCTGTCTGTCTAACGCGCCCGTCATTGTCGGTTTGGGGCTGTTTCGGTTGTCCGGTTTCGATGGGGGTTGTGAGTCGTACGGCGGAGTTGAGACCGGTAAGGGGGATAATTTCGCGATCGGACGTTTTAGAATGTTTATTGCGGTTCGTAGGGTCACCAAGCGCGTAAGACCATCGGCGCCCGGACGGAGTTGTTGTACTCGAGCGAGTATCCACGATGATGGTGGTAAGTTGTCTTCTTTCACCAGGAGTAGATCTCCAACGTTGATGTTTTGTTGTATTCGTAGCCACTTTGGTCGATGTTGAAGCTGCTGAAAAAAAGTTGTGCTCCATTTCTTCCTGAAGTCTTGGGTAGGTCGTTGTAAATATTTCCATTTATCCAAATGGTTGACGTTTTTTTCAATTAGGTTTCTCTCAGGTGCGGTCCGAAGCGATGTGGCAATTAGGAAGTGACCCGGAGTTAGAACGTCTAAATCGTTGGGATCCTGGGACATGGGACATAGTGGTCTGGGGTTCAAACAAGCTTCAATTTGGGTGACTAATGTGTAATATTCTTCGAAGGTTAGCTTGGAGACGCCAATGGTCCGTTTAAGGTGAAATTTTATTGACCTCCCAAAAGCCTCCAAATTGTGGTGATGACGGGGGGTTAAAGTGCCATGTTGTCTTGAGTGCAGCAAGGCTGTTGGGGACCTCAGATGACCATTCTGTCGTGATGAATTTACTGTCCTTTAAGAGTTCGTTGTTCGCTCCTTTAAAGTTGGTGCCACAGTCACTGAATAGATTGGCACAGGTGCCCCGTCTGGCTATGAATCGTCGATATGCTGTGATGAAGGCTGACGAGCTAAGATCGCTTACCAGCTCGATGTGGATTGTAGATAAACAGACGAATACGGCTATATACCCTTTCTTTGACTTATTGCATCGACCCTTCCAAAGCTTAATTTCCACTGGACCCGCATAGTCCACTCCGGTGTTCGTGAATGGCCTCGATATGGTTACGCGTTCCACCGGCAAGTTTCCCATGAGCTGCTCCTGCATCTTCGCGTTGAATCTGTGGCAGCGTACGCATCTGTGTATGGTTGATTTCACGACACGTTTGGGGTTTGTTATCCAAAATGTGTTTCAGATCTCTGCCATCATAAGTTGTTGACCGCCATGAAGAGCGTTAAGATGGATGTCGCTTATAAGCAGCTTAGTGAAATGATGTGTATCCTTCAGGATGATTGGATGCCGTTGACTGTAAGGGCATGTTGAATTTGTCAGTCGTCCTCCTCTCTTTTTGTTCCTCTTAACATATTGTTCGCGTCGAGGAAGGGGTTCAAATTTTGTATTGAGCTACCCTTTGGAAGCATGCTTCCTGCAGTTAGCGCCTTGATCTCTTCTGGGAACAGTTCTTGTTGAACCAGCTTGATGAGCTGATGTTGGGATGTTTCCAGTTCTTCTGCTGTGAGTGGATGTGTATTAAATGGAAGCTTCTTATTGGCTTGTAGATTGTGGAAATACCTTCTCCATATTGCTACATTGCGAATAAGTCTTTTGAGACTAGAAAACCTTTGAAAGAAAGAGTTATTGATCACAATGTAGTGGGAGACCAAATGAACAAAATAGGTAAGTGTGGTTGTAAGGTTGTTTGCATAAAACATTGAAATATTTTCCTTTTTTTGTCTTTTAGTTTCTAAGTCGGTTTCGACGAGAATTTTTGCTGGGTGTTGCTGTGCAGTGAAGCCCTGAAGAAACTTGGAGCCACGTCACTTGTGGGAATCTCTTCTGGAGATAGCCCTCTGGAACCGATGTCAGCAGGATTTTCCAGACGTTTGATCCGATTAAATTGTGGATCTCTGTCACCCGGTCTGCAACAAATGTTGTACGTGTTGATGGGCTCCCACGAATCCAAGCTAAACAAATGGACCATGCGTACGTTTCTGTGGTTGGAAGCTTCATTGTGTTGGAAATCATATGCAAAAGTTTCGCCAAGAGATGTGCAGCACATAATTCTAAACGCGGGAGACAGATTTTTCTCACGGGAGCAACTCTGGTTTTAGCGGCGATGATACTTACTTGTTCTTTGCCATTGTATATTACGCGTGCGTAGATGACGGCTGCGTAGGCTTTCTCGGAAGCGTCACTGAATCCATGAAGTTGTAATGTTGCTGCGCTTTCATGACCGATCCAGCGAGGAATTTCTATGTCTTGGAGGTTGTTCAGCCCATGCCGAAGGTGCAATCTTCTTCAAGATCTTTTGAGATCTTCAGAGAGAGGAGAGTCCCAAGAAGCCTCATTTCACCAGAGCTCCTGGAGAATTAGGTTTGCCTTGAGGACACATGGTGCGATCCAGCCAAGAGGGTCAAAGATGCGGGCAATGTCTGCTAAGACGGTTCGCTTAGTGTGTGTTTCGGTGTTTGGTAAGTCGATTTTGATTTTAAAGACATCGTTTGTTGGATGCCATTGGATACCTAGTGTCTTAATGGCATCTGATGATTCGAAACTGAGTGGAAGGTTTACTTCTCTATCCTTTTCAGGAACTTGCTCCAGAACCTTTGATGAATTGCTCGCCCATTTGCGAAGTGGAAATCCACCGGAGTTCAATACCGAAATAATCTCCCTTTGGAGATTGATGGCCTCTTCTTCGTTGTCAGCTCCGTATATCAGATCGTCAACGTAAGTACCTGATTTATGTTAGGATGTGGGTGTTTTGTGTCTATGGCCAGTTGATGCTGGGTTCGTATTGCCAGGTATGGAGCTGCTGCCGTTCCGAAGGTGACAGTGTCTAAGGCATATGTTTTGATCGGCTCTCGTGTCGTTGCTCTCCAGAGAATGAGCTGATATTGGGTATCCTCTCGTCCCATCCTAATTTGCCTGTACATCATTTTAATGTCCGCTGAGAAGGCTATTTTGAACCTTCTCCATTTTGCAAGTAGATCTGGTTGCATGCGTGGGCCAACCAGCAAATGGTCATTGAGTGATTGACCACTTGTTGTTTTGCAAGAGGCGTCAAAAACAACTCGAAATTTCGTCGTAGTGCTTGTCTCCTTGAAAACAGCATGATGAGGCAGGAAATAATGCTTCCTAGGCAGTAGTTGCTCTGATGAAACTTCTCTCATGTGTCCCAATTTAGCATATTCGCATATTCCTTCAGTTTACTGTTCGATTTGAATTTTTGTTCTAGTTGGAGGAATCTTGCCATTGCTGACCGTTTTGAGTCACCAAGAGTAGGATGTTTATTGTCCTTAAACGGAAGTCGAACTTCATACCTTCCGTCCTGAAAACGCCTTGTTGTTTGTTGGTAGTGTTGTAGATACTGTTCTTCTTCCAATGTGAGTTTACGATGTTCGAGATTCTCCTCAATTTCCCAAAACTGCCTTAATTGGGACTCAAGTGTATTGTGGTGGTTCTGCACCGTGATTGGATTTGACTGCACTGCTTGAGTCGTGTATTCGCTTAAAATCCATCCTAGTTCGGTAAGCTGCGCTATAGGTGCTCCATCTTGACCCTTGACGAGTCCTTCAAGGATGATCGATGAATAGACGTCAGCTCCTAAAAGTAAATCGATCTTCCCAGGGTTATAATATGAGGGGTCAGCTAAGTTTAAATTGGACAGATGACTCCATCTGTCTTTATTTAAAGGTTGGGTTGGAAACACCGATGTAAGGTGAGAGAAAATTAACGCCCTAACTTCGAGACAGAATGAATTTGTTTGGGAATACATTGTGAAGTGGGTCTGGTAGCGCGACATGCCGGTAAGTGTTTATCCCAACCCTGTCACATTCGCGGTGATCTTGGTTCTCTTTAATCGTAGTAGTTGAGTTGCTCGTTCTGTTATAAACGATGCTTCAGAGCCTGGGTCCACTAAGGCTCTGAGAGTATGTTTCCTTCCGTCAATAGCCTTAACGTTGACCAAAACCGTTACTAATAAAACATTTGCTTGCAGTTGGTTGAAATTCGTTGTAAATGTTTTACTCGTACTTGTGGTTGAGGGACCAGTGTTCCTGGCTGAGTTGTTGGCTTCAATGTGTAACATCGTATGATGCTTAAAGCCACATTTGAAACATCGATTACTGCTGTTGCATGTTGATGCATAGTGGTCGTACCCGAGGCAGTTGGAGCATACTGCTTTTTCCTTTGTTGCTTCTGCTCGATCTTTGGCATCCATGTTTAGAAAACGTTTGCATCGCCGAATGCAATGGGGGCCGGTACACACGCGACAAAGAAATTGTTTAGCCGACGATTTGGTGTGAAATGTGTTGGCCTTCTTAAAAGGATTAATGGGCGAGGGTCTAAGGGAATGATTGAGCTCCGAAATATTTTCTAGGGAACTGAAGCGACAGGAGATAAAGGAGAGAAATGTCTTAATGTCAGGGAGGGCTTTCGAGTTGCCTATCTTGTCCTCCCAGTTTCTCTGTGTTTGGGGAGGTAATTTATGAAGTAATATATAGATGAGAATGCAGTTCCAACTATCAACTGCTATTCCAAGATTCGATAGTGCATGGATGCATTCCATAGTGGTATCATGCAATGATTTCAAGGACGCGGCGGTTTCATGGGAAAGTTTACTCTGTTCTATTAAAAGGCGTAATTGAGTGTTAACAAGTTTTCTTTTATTTTGATATCTATCTATCACAATTTCCCAAGCGGCGGAATAATTTTTCCCATCGATCGGAAGATGCTGAATTAGACGCGCAGCTTCACCTAACACAAAACTCTTTAGGAATTGGAGTTTTTGCACCTCTGATAGTTCTATGTTCTGGTCGACCATGGTTTGGAATATGTTGTGAAACTCGCACCACTCCTCAAATTGTCCGGAAAAGTTTTTTATCTGTATTCGCGGAAGACGGATATCAGATACGGAAGACCGCGATTGATTGATACGGGAACTGTCCAGATTCGCACCGTTACTCTCATTCAATTTCTCCAAATCATCGTGGAGAGAACCGATAAAGGTAAAATAGATTCTTTTTATTTCGGAGTACGTTTCCTCTACCAAGTATTTTTCTTTTAGGGGATCTGCAGACGCACTAATAATGTTAGAGTGTTCCTTTTTCGCACATTTGAACAACTCTTCCACCTCCACTAAGCGCGCGTTCACATACGCTCTTGTAAGCTCTTGGAATTCAATTGATTTGTTTAGTTTCGCCATCTCGGATTGCACTGTTTCAACACAGGGTACGATGCAGGGAGCAAATGCAGGGACAAAAGCGAGATAGATGTGAGCCAGCGAATTGTTAGAGCACGGGATCACTTATGGTTTAAATTCAGATTATTATATATGCACTGTTTCAACAAAGGATACAATGCAGAGAGCGAAGACAAAAGCGAGATAGATTGAGCTAGCAAATTGTTATAGCACGGAGTCACTTATAGTTTAAGTTTGGATTATTATATGCACTGTTTGTATGTTTGTATGTATGATAATTAATGGTAATTAAATCGGTAATAATTATATATAGGTAATTCAATATAGGTAATTTCAATATAGGTAATATATGTAATTTATTTAATTTAATTAAGTAGATATATGTAAATGTTTTTTTGTACTCAGCAGATATCCTGTTCTCACTGCAACTGTAAATTCAACTGCAATTGTTCAACTGCAACTGGAACTGTGTAACCACGATCACTGATGGGGATCTGGTGGATCTGGACTTTGCACTACTTTTGCACTACTACACTGCAGATCGCTGATTTGGATCTTTAATTGTTGCAGATCGTTGATAGGGATCTGACTTAGCACTTTTTATTGTTTAATTATTATTTAATTTTTATTTGATTATTTCAGATCGCTGATGGGGATCCGAATTTTAATTATTACAGATCGCTGATGGGGATCCGGCTCGATGCACAAAAAATTAAAAATCAAAACTCTTTTTTTTTTTCTTTTACGTTATAATTTCCGGTGTGTCCTTGTGCTAGGTTTGATTTAGAAGAAGCTAACAATAAAATCCTGACTTGTATTTATAATCAGCTGTTTTTTGTTATGAAAATGGGGTGAATAACCCAATGACCTACATTTGTTACATTCTGTGTATGTGTACGGCAGATCGCATTACAATCCACATTCCACAAATTCGATTCTCGCGCATTTGACAAGTTCTCATTTGTCAAGTTTTTAAGTTATGAAATTGTTGAGTAGCAACATGACCCATCAAACACAACTCGGACTTTTGTAGTTGTACTACGCTCTCGAATTACTGCATGATGAATTTGTAATATTGACTTCCTTCATATGGCCTAACTCTTTGTAATCTCTCGTGAATTCAACACATTCTACTTTTAATTAATTTTTTCTTTTCAGCTGCTCTTCGAGATTTATTAATCTAGCCAACGCCATTTAACGCTATCCTCCTAGCTGACAATCTTCTTTGAACGGCAATTTTGTAACGAATCTCCCGCTGCAATCCTGTGTGGTGGTTTTTTTTAAATGTTGAATCTAGTTATTTTCTGTGCTGATTTCGTTATCAGCAATTTCTTCTATCTCCCAGAACCTTTCCAGATTTGTTGTCATCGCTGATTGTGAAATTTGCTCAAGGAAGAACGATATTCGATTATTAAAATTCAAACTTTATTTCATATGAAAATGGTCAAACTCAACGGGTTAAAATATTTGCGGTAACAAGGACTTAATTCAGAGTAGAAAGGTATATATACAGAATTGAAATATAATTAAAACGAGAAGATAGTATATATATTTTTTTTCATATATATTTTTAACATCCTCCGGGCGGGCCAATGGTCGAATTTCCAAGGGGTATAACATTTGTACTGCACGTCGCATCCTTTTGCCATCAGAAAATCGCACTTCATACGCTCTTATCTTGCCATCTCTTCCCGGATAACAACATTCTACCATGGCCAATTTCCAATGTATACGTGGGGTAGCATTGTCGTATACTAAAACTACATCACGCTCTTTAATTTCCTTCGAAAAACTATGTTTTGTATGATGCACAGAACGTAGAAAATTGAGGTATTCGGGCCTCCATCTTCTCCATTAAAATGACGTGTATTGAACTCTAGTCTTGTACCTCGATTGCAGATCACTTGTCGCAATTGGTTTATCACATTGAAAGGTTAAATTTGCGTCACAGGACAACTGATCAGGAAACTCTCTGGCGTCAGCGGCGATAGGTCCGAAGGGTCATCACTTTTCTATGTCAGTTGACGCATGTTGATGATGTGTTCAACTTCGGTCAGTAAAGTATGCAAATGTTCGTTGTTTATCCTCGCCTTCCCAATAGTAACTTTGATGACGTTCTTCACACTTTTCACCAGACGTTCACAGAAACCATCCCACCAGGATGCTCGTTCGACACTAAATCGCCATATAATATTTCGGTTACTAATAAATCCATGAAATATTTCATTATTTAAAATATCTCCAACCGCTAGCAGCTCTGTCGCAGACTTCTTAAAGGTTTTCGCGTTGTCAGAAAATATAACTCTTGGTGTTCCTCTTCGAGCTATAAGCCGCCTTCAGGTGGATAGCACGAACTACTGCACACGTAAAGAGCATTATGTAGACTTTTCCTTGATGGTTGTCATCATTAAGGTGCACGGTGTAAAGCGGACCCGCGAAGTCTACTCCGACGTTTTCAAACGGCTTAGTGGCAACCATTCGTTCTCTTGGAAGAGGAGCGAAGGGCTGCGTTCCCGGTTTTCCCTTGAGTTTTTTGCAAACTGCGCATCGAGCAATGTTCTTCTTTATTATTTGACGTCCATTTGGCAACCAAAATCTCTGACGCAACAAAACTAAGACCGTCGTTACTCCAGCATGCAATGCCTTTTCATGCAAATGTTGAATAATTATCTGGTTGAAGTGGTAGGATTTTGCCAAAATTGTTGGATTCAATACATCTTGCAAATCGTTCAACTGTTGCATTCTACTACCAACACGCAAGAGGCCTTTTTCGTCTTAAATGGGGTTGAGATTCAAAAGACTAGATGACTTTGAAATGGGTTTACCAGTCTGTAAAGATAAAATCTCGTTAATAAAATATTTAATTTGAATATATTTTAACCAATAATACTCGGCCCTCTGCAATTCCACTGCCGTTAAAAATTTTGTGGAACCCCTCTTCTTCTCACGTATTACATCCACTGCTCTCAATACATAAGCTGTTATGCGGAGTAACAGCGGCTCGTACAAAGTTGCCGATGGGTTAGTACCCGCCTCTTCGAAAGCTGTTATTAACGATATCGTTTTTTCTGTCGGTACAGTTTCTCTCGGCCTTTCGTCTGCATCCTCTTTCAACCACAGCGGGCCTTCTTTCCAAAGTAAAGAGGTGGTGAACTTATCCAACGACATGCCCCTCGTTATAAGATCTGCAGGATTTTCTTTTCCTGAACAATGCCGCCAATCTCTTGCATTTGTTAGCCTTTGAATTTCGCAAACCCTATTAAATACGTATGGTTTCCATCGTCGGGTATCACCTCGTATCCAGTAAAGCGTTATAAGAGAATCGGTCCACAAATAGTACCGCTGAAAGGGCATCTTCGCATTTCTTAAGTAAGCACACAATCTGGCTGCTGCGGTAAGCTCAGAGCGTCTGTTTTGCTATCTTTTAAAGGACCCTTCCTTTCGCTAAAATGAAGTGAATACGACTTTTATTATTAACGTCTACAACCCTTGCAAAGGCAACAGCTCCATAGGCTTTTAAACTAGCATCTGCCAATATATGAGCTTCTGATAAACTTGTCGTACTTGAAGCTCCAATCCATCTATTGAAAACTGAATCTCCTATTTCGCAAAGATCCTTAGTACAAGCTCTCCACTCCTTTTCATGCTCACCTTCCAAACGTGTATCCCACTCGACTTTATCGCGCCACAAAGATTGGAAGAGAATTTTAAGGTTGATCTTCCGATCCGATCTTATTGCTCAGTCTCTGGTCATTAGTAGCCCACTTCCTTAAGTTCATATAGGCACTGCCCATTACTTCTTTTGCCTCTCGATAAAATTTCTATGCTCCTTTTCTACTGTCATAACTTGTTACCATATCATTGACGTAGAAACTTTCCTTCAAAAGTTCGCACGTTTCTGGAAATTCAGATGTTTTGCTTTGAGATGAAGATCAATCGTTGCGGTCAACAAAAACGGGCTTGATCTGACGCCGAAAGTTACTCGTGTCATTCTAAATTCTTGTAAACCCGACAAATCATTCGGCCAAGTGGGTTTACGAGCAAACCAAATAAAACGGTGGCTGTCACGGTCCTCTTCCGCTAAAGAAATTTGAAAAAAAGCCTTTTCTATATCTGCTATTAACCCTATATGAGAATGTCTGAAAGCAAATTTGATCCCGTAAATAAGCAACCATTCAAAGTAAGATTACCATGAGCTCGAAATGACGCATTAAAAACTATGCGGATCTTCGTAGTCGATTTGTCCGGTCTATATACAGGGTGGTGTGGCAGGTAATATAGGTTCGTAGAAGATGACTTATGGCATGGAATTATCTCAGCGAAACCTGAAGAAATCAATTCTCGCATTGTGTTGTCATACTCCTCAAGTTTTGTCGGATCTCTTGATAATCTTCTTCAAGTGAATGTAAAAGTGATATGGCGTTTTCCTTATTTGTACCAAGCTGTATATCCAAATGTTTCCAAGGTAGAGCTGCTTCATACCTCGTAGCGGTCTTGTGTATACATTCTGATTGTAGTTCCTCTGTGAATTTCTTCATCTCGCTTTCGCTTTTGCGTATACCCAGGCATTCCAAATTCCACATATTCTCTATGGCTGAGCTGCAAAGAATTGAAACTCTTTCATCATTATTTGAAACATCACCTGTGTAACTTGGTCCTTGTATCGTCCACCCAAAGATGGTGTGAACAGCCATTAAACGATCTGTCAATCTTCTGGTTTTTCCAGTTACGACTTGCCAAAAGTAATCAGCGCCAATTAGAATACTCAGCCCTTCCTCTTGATCACGGCCCTTTGTATTTACTTCGGCTAACTTAAGCTCAGAAATCTGTGAAATACAATTCTCTGGCTTTGGCAAAACATCGTAACAAATTTCTGGTACAACTACGGCTATTATTTCAATAAAATGTCTATTGTATTGGCTACCAACACTTAGCTTCACTGTTCTTAGTTTCTGATGTTTAGCTATACCTACGTTACCGAATGACATTACCGAAAGGTTTACTACTATAAAGGTGGGTAATTTGAACTTATTAGCGACATTTTCCTTAATAAATGTTCTTTGGCTGCCACATGGAGTATTATGCGCACGAATAGGCCATTTTCAGAATCATCTAATTTCATTGGGGAATACAATAGAACTCGCGCTGTTTGTAAATACACATTCGGGTTTATTTCTTTGTTTACATTAGGTACGCAAAGATTTAAAGTCAAACTAGTCGTCAGTGTATTATCTGTGTTATGTGACCGCACATTACCCTATTATGTAACCGCACATTACCCGCGATCCGCTTCTGCACTCAACAACAAGTGCCTTCGAATAAGTCATAAATACTTCCTGCTGAGCATGCAATTATGAGTGCATTTGCCTGATGACCTACATACGCCAGCGCAAGCAGCTAAAGCAAAACAAAAATAAAAACAACAAAATGACAAACGTTTCATATGGGATAAGTAACGCCCAATCAAATAGAACTTACTCCAATTGGCCAAAACCAAATTCATAACATTGAGTGGAAATCGAGTTGAAGCGAAATTGGAAGGGGAAAAGAAATATTGTAGATTTTAGGATAAGTTAGAATAGTAATAATATATTTTCAATCATTGTCTCTATGTTTACACTTAAAAAGTTAATGGACGACTCGGGATATAAAAACCCGAGCAGGCCACAATAAAAAGCAGAATTAATCAAACAGCTAAAGGTATCGGCAGTTTTAATTCTCTTGCCTTAAAACGGCAAAAGGTAAAATAGGAGTGCCATATAAATAGGCACCCTGTCTGTCCAACGGCGTTCCACGCCGGACACAAAAGTTGAGGTCGACCATTCTTTTGGGGAAGATTATCTTTTGGCGACAAAAAATACACCTACATAACATGGCGATCCTGCCAATACCTAACATGGCGATCCTGCCTACATAACAAAACCACAATCCTGATATGCTTCCTGAGATGTACACCTATTGAACTGTGAAACCAAAATCCTGCACGCAGAAATCATCGAAAGGACCAACAAAATAGATGGATCAAATTGAAGAATACATCCCACAAGGCTCCACTGGAAACTATCCAACCTATACACCCATAAATACATCAAAACAAGGGCCAAAAAGACTCACCATAGAAGAGTACAAGAGAAGACAAATCAGAAAACTAGAAAACACAGTACCACAAATTCCACAGACCAAAGCTCTACCAAAGCGACGCGGAGGCAAACTAGTACGCGATCGCAAGCAATTAGCCTACTTTAAAACAGTTGGTTTAGAGGACAAGAATCCAGTCCCTTGGAAAACAGCCTGCGAAATCTGGAGCAAAATTGACGAAATAGAAAAAAGAATAAAAGAAAGAAAACATGGGAAAGCAACAAAGTAAAAAAGAAGTCGTCAACATCAACAACGGAAGCTGCAACAACAAAAATTCAGCAGAAACACCCACGTTTAATATAATAGAAATGTTAACTATAGTAATAATAAGCTTAATCATCTCTGTATTTATATTTAACAAACTGCATAACTATTTTAAAAATTATATTAATAAGCGTATAAATTTAAGATCTATTAACAATGTCTAAAAAACAAATTCAATAAAAAATCGATAAAATATAATACCTTATGGAAAAAATACAAAAAATATTAGAAAAACTTGATCAAATAATATCAAATATTAAGAAAACTGGTAAAAGACCATACACTAATGAAACTATAGATTTAAAATTAAAAGAATTAGTAAGTCTTAAAAACGAATTTTCGAACCAAATTAATACAACAAATACTAAAGAAAGAGATTTATGAGAAATAATAGAAAAATTCACTACAGCTTACAATACAGCAAAAATTTTATTGCTCAACCAGACCAAAACAAAAACAGACACAAACAACATGGCAACATTTAATATCGAAACCGCAGCCAAAACTATCCCAACCTTTACAGGGAACTATCGAGAATTAGATTCATTCATAAAAATAATAGAAATAATAGACAAGACCCTACATACCAATTCAAAGCAAGATTTGATAGAATTCGCTTATCACATAAAACTGAGCCCAAATGTAAAGACAGCCTTAAATTCTGTTGAAGAACCTAAAACATTAAAAGATTTACAGACATTACTTGAAGCACGGTTCAAAACAAATAAAACAATACCACAATTACATACAGAACTGTCTCACCTTACACAGAGAGGAAACATAACAAACTACAAGGACAAAATACTGACTATGATATCAGAACTAAACAATTTACATATAAAAGACCTAGGCACAGAATGTACAACAGAACAAAAAACGACCATAACTAAAATAAACGACGCTTACGCACTTACAATTTTCAAGAACGGCATCAACGATGACTACAAACAAACAATTTTCGCGGTACAACCAAAGACATTTTCTGACGCAATAACTCTTGCACTAGAACTTGAGCAAACAAGAAACCAAAACCCAGCTCAAATATCATACATTCAAAACAGAAACCCAAATTACAACTCACGAAGACGTAACCAGACCTACACATACGACATGAGACATAATAATAACCAAGGGTACAACAACATCCCAAGATACAATAACATTTACAATAATAATTACAATAACAATTACAACAGACACAACAGCAACACCAACTCAAGACAAAACAACAATAACACCTATCAAAACAACAAAAACAGGAATTACACCAACTACAATAACAATTAATGTCATTAGCGATCAGGGAAACGAGTTAACCCAGGTGGCCGAAAATTGGACCACCGAAGGGCAAAGAAACTGAATATTTATAATATATCCAAAAATTTAACAAACTATGTAATCATAAATACAAATAACACTAATTTAAAATTATTAATCGATACTGGCGCTGACATATCAATTATTAAAGAAAAAACAGTTGATATAAAATATCTGGCAACACATGAAAGTTGCAGACTAACAGGAATCACAAACGAAGAAATTTTATCACTTGGCACATCAGATATACCTTTCGAAATATCAAATCATTCATAATTTCCATATTGTAGATGAGAATTTTCCGATACAAACAGACGGAATATTAGGAAGAGATTTTCTAGAAAAATACTCCTGCAGAATAGACTACGAAACGTATACACTAAGCGTATACATAAAGGAATCAGAAATAATAATACCAATACAGAATAGGACCCAAAGAATAAGCAAATAAAAGCTCCAAGTTCAGAATTTATACACGCAATAAATATAAACATAGACGAAGACAGCGTAATCCTCAACAAAGATATAAAACAAGGCGTATATATTGTATAGCAAACTCGATTATACCAGCAAAAGGGTTTCATCACATAAAAATACTTAACACACGTGATGAAGAGATTACTATAGAAAATTTTGACGTAGATATAGAACCACTAAGAAATTATGAAATACTCTATATATAATCTCAAAGAACAGAACAACGATTTAGTCAACTATCCAAAATTCTGAATCTAGACATTTCTGATGATATAGCAAAAGCTGAACTATTGAAAATTCTGAAGGATTTCCAAGACATTTTTCACTTAGAAGGAGAAACTCTAACAGCTAATAATTTCTATACCCAATCCATTACAACAATAGACAACACCCCAGTCTATATAAAAAAAATCAGATTACCTCACGCTCATACCAAAGAAATACAAAACCAAGTACAAAAATTACTAAATGACGACATAATAGAACCCTCAGTCAGTCCATACCACTCACCATTATTAATAGTAACAAAAAAAGGCTCTGAAGACAAAAAGAATTGGAGATTAGTAGTAGATTTCAGGAAACTAAACGAAAAAATTGTCAATGATAAATTCCCACTCACTCGATTAGAAGATGTATTAGACAGATTAGGCAGAGCAAAATATTTTTCAACTTTAGACATGACAAGTTCATTTCATCAAATTAAATTAGACCCTAAATCAAAACCTTTAACTGCATTTTCCACTATGGATGGACACTATCACTTTAAAAGACTACCATTTGGCCTAAAAATTTCTTCCAACAGTTTTCCAAGAATGCTCACAATAGCCTTAACTGGACTAGAATCAGACGCTTTTCTATACGTAGATGACATCATAGTATTTGGTTGCACTTTGCGACATCACAACCAAAATTTAATAAACATTTTCCAATGAGTACGAAAATATAATCTTAAATTAAATGCTTCAAAATGCTGTTTCCTTAGACCGGAAGTAGTATATTTGGGACATTTTATTACAGCAGAAGGTATTAAAACGGATCCCTCGAAATACAAAATAATTCAAGAGTATCCGGTACCGAAAAACGCTGACGAAGTAAGAAGATTCGTAGCTTTTTGCAATTATTACCGTCGATTCGTAGAAAATTTTGCATCAACCGCTAAATGTCTTAATACTCTACTTAAAAAGAATAAACCTTTCATTTGGTCTAAAGAATGCCAAAAATCTTTCGAAACCTTGAAAAATAAACTAATAAATCCATCGATACTACAATATCTACGGTTTGACAAACCATTCATACTTACAACAGACGCCTCAGACTTCGCTCTAGGAGCAGTTCTTTCGCAAGGCGAAATAGGTCATGACTTGCCCATCTCATACGCAAGTAAATCACTTTCGAAACACGACATAAATAAAGCAGTAATAGAAAAAGAATTCCTAGCAATTCATTTGGGGAATCAACTTCTTCAAACCATATCTCTTTGGAAGAAAATTTATATTAGTAACAGATCATAGACCTTTAGTTTCTCTATTTACACATAGAAATCCTTCGTCAAAAATGACAAGAATTAGAATGGATCTAGCGGACTACGATTTTGAAATTGTATATAAACCAGGTTCGATAAATACAAATGCTGACGCTTTATCTCGAATAAAAGTAGATTCAGATGCACTAAAAAGAATGATTCCTAACAGAATAGAAACGAAAGAAAACATTAAGATAGTAACAAGCGGTATGAAAAGAAAAGAAAAAAATGATAGTAACAAAGAAGAAAGTAGAAATAGGGCAACATCAAAGGAGAAATGTATATCTCATTCGAAGACTGATCACCTTTACATATGGGAATGCACGTCCTTAACTGACGTAAATAAAATTAAGAAATTAGAATTCAAATTTGAGGCAACTAATAAATCCATGGTAAAAGTAGAAATAAATGATAAAGTGATTGTTAGATGCAGTGATAATCCTCCGAATTACGATTCGATTATGGAGAAACTGGCATTTGTGTTGGAAAAGAAAAATATATTACAAGTAGGCCTACAAAAAGAAGATGATATATTTAAGAGAATAGAAGAAAAAGAATTTAGAAAAATATTCAATGAGTTGCAACAGAAGAAAATGAATAAAAATACCTCTATATTGAAGATAATACTTTACAAAGCCCCTAGAAGAGTTACAGACGATTTAGAGAAATATAAATTGATAGATGAATACCATAATACACCACAGGGAGGACACTTGGGAATCAGAAAAACACCCTTAAAACTCAAACAACGATATATATGGAAAAATATGAACAAGATGATTAAGAAATTCATAAACAATTGTCAGAAATAAACAAACTAGACACATAAGAGAAAATCAGATAATTACAGATACTCCAAGCACGAGTTTAGAAACAATAGAAATCGACACAGTAGGATCTTTAAGACCATCCAACGGATACAGATACATTTTGACAATGCAATGCGAATTAACAAAATACATCATTGCACACCCAATACCCACTAAAGACGCTTTAGCAGTAGCAAAAACAATTGTAGAGCAGTTAATCTTAAAATTTGGACATTTCAAAACCTTCCCCAAAATCTGACAGAGGTACAGAGTTCACAAACAACTTATTAAAAAACATATGCGACACATTAAAAATAAGACAGATTTTTTCAACTCCTTACCATCATCAAACATTAGGATCAGTAGAAAGAAACCACCGAGTGTTAAATGAATTTCTATTAAACCTAGCAGAAAATTATGAATGGGACATATGGTTACCATATTACATGTTTGCCTATAACACAACACCTCATGTCACAACACACTACTCGCCACACGAACTAATATTCGGAAAATTACCCCAATTACCAACTGACACATTTACACACATAACGATGAACATTGGCGACTACCCGAACGAACTGAAGATCAGGTTACGAACCTCGATCGAGACAGCAAAAAAAATACATAAAAGAAGAAAAACAAAACCGACACTCCAAAGAAACCAATAAAAATGTGAACCCATTAAACTTACAAGTAGGAGACTTAGTATTAATTAAAGTAGAAAATAGAAAAAAATACATTAGTCCATACAAAGGCCCATATTAAATCATACAAAGAAAGGGCATAAATTCAATTATAGATATAGATGGCACGAATAAGGAATTGCACAACAACTTCCTAAAACCATACATATATAGTATATTAAGAGAATCACAAATTTTACTAGATTAACATTAAATAAAAATATATTAAGAAAAATATAATAATAATACAATATAACAATAATACTAAGAAAAAAATAGCTACCTGTAAACTTCACCTTTCAATTTCGCACGCCCTAAAAAATTCTATTTTCAATATAATTTTTCTCTTAAGGATGAGGGTGTTATGTGACGCATATTACCCTATTATGTAACCGCACATTACCCGCGATCCGCTACTGCACTCAACAACAAGTGCCTTCGAATAAGTCATAAACACTTCCTGCTGAGCATGCAATTATGAGTGCATTTGCCTGATGACCTACATACGCCAGCGCAAGCAGCTAAAGCAAAACAAAAATAAAAACAACAAAATCACAAACGTTTCATATGGGATAAGTAACGCCAAATCAAATAGAACTTACTCCAATTGGCCAAAGCCAAATTCATAACATTGAGTGGAAATCGAGTTGAAGCGAAATTGGAAGGAGAAAAGAAATATTGTAGATTTTAGGATAAGTTAGAATAGTAATAATATATTTTCAATCATTGTCTCTATGTTTACACTTAAAAAGTTAATGGACGACTCGGGATATAAAAACCCGAGCAGGCCACAATAAAAAGCAGAATTAATCAAACAGCTAAAGGTATCGGCAGTTTTAATTCTCTTGCCTTTAAACGGCAAAACGTAAAATAGGAGTGCCATATAAATAGGCACCCTGTCTGTCAAACGGCGTTCCACACCGGACATAAAAGTTGAGGTCGACCCTTCTTTTGGGGAAGATTATCTTTTGGCGACAAAAAATACACCTACATAACATCTGAAGCCTTATTTACATTCGACACTAATAAAGGCTTGTCATTTATTTTGGATACCAATGATTATTCATGCGTATCGCACAAAGTAGTTGTATGTTTTCGTTTGCAAATTTTGCATAATATTGTTTTAGAACGACAATATTTTGACGTATGGCGCTTGAATGTGCAGTGAAAACATCGACCGTCTCTTTTCAGCCTGTGCTTCTTTTCTGTGATCGAGCGAGAACTATTGCACTCTTTCATCGAATGCTCTATTGACTTGCAAAAAAAGCAAGGAACATGGATTGCAGTTGTGGGAGTGAACAATCCAGCTGCTGTCGATGGAGGTGCAGACATATTATTCTTGCCAGTAGATCTGGTCACTTTTCCAACTGCAGCTCTTTCTATTCACTCTACTTGCTTGTCTCCATCGAAAGAAAGAGTTGAGCTGCTGTCTGACATCGATTCGTTTTCTTCTAATTTGACTGGTATTTCTTTATGTGAGCGATGGTAGTCGATACGTAATTCATTAGGCATGCATTTAAGTAAAATGGTTTTTAACATTATATAATAATGTGACGTTGGGACTCCTAATGACGTCAGAGAAAGGCTACACGCTATTACCGTATTGTAAAGATTTCGTAGCGCTGTTACATCCGTTTTTTGTTGAACCATTGGTAGAGCCATAAGCTCTTGCATTAGTTTGTCTATGAACTTTTCTTTATCACCATACTCTTCTTGTAGGAGTGAAATAGCTTCGTCCTAGCATGCATTTGTATTGTATTGTATTTGCTGCTTTGCCAGTTAAAACTGTTTGGAGGTAATTAAATTTGTCGGCTCTAGAGAGCGAATCATTCTCATGGATATTGGATCTTGATAATCACCCGAAAAGGTTTTCAGTTTAAGTTTCGGCAAATTATTGTTATGAGCCCTTGCTGATGTTGGCAGATTCTTTGACGCAAGTTCACTGGGAACTGGGTCGAGCTTCTGTTGTACTTTGTTCCGCCGTACTTTTAGCTTAGCGATCATACCGGCAACAGTATCTTCGTATTCAATTGCTTTCTCTGGATTCTTGTCTTCCAATCCTCTTTCTTTAAACTCCCTATTGACGGCACGGAGGTTTTCATTCGCTGTTGTAAGACGTTGAATATAAGCTGAAAGCTCTTCTTCGATGAGATCCAATTGGGATAAATCTTCGATTTCCCGTACGTTGGTGGACCTCAAATATTCATTTGCTTCGGTAGCAATTTTCGTTATCTGACTGCGATAGCCAGCTCGCGTTTGTTGTTCCATTTCAAGGAGCGCGTAAATTTAGTTTACCGCGATAAACCTTTTCCCACAAAATCATATCACTCCCGGGTTTCGGCACCAATGTGAAATTTGCTCAAGGAAGAACGATATTCGATTATTAAAATTCAAACTTTATTTCATATGAAAAGAGTCAAACTCAACGGGTTAAAATATTTGCGGTAACAAGGACTTAATTCAGGGTAGAGGGGTATATATACAAAATTGAAATATAACTAGAACGAGATGATAGTATATATATTTTTTTTCTTGCTTTGCTATAAAGTAAGTGGCAGGGTTTCCTACTGCTAATTTTTAACACTGATGTAATTTTATTTCAGTTAGTACCTTAAAAATGCCAGAATGCCAACTTGGTGGCTTGTCCTAGTACTTTATCAACCTTTCGAATTCCGACTTCCAAAATTTCTTGATATAAATCTCCACCAATTTCGATCAGATTTATTGAATTGCGGGTCCGCCAGGGTAATATTTCCACTCTTCAATATTGTAAAGGGTGTATTTTATAGAGGTATAGAAATTTGAAATGGAATAAAATAAAGAAGATTTTTCTAAATTGACATGAAATTGACTTTATTCGAAAGATAATCTTCTAACATTATAATTTAAATATAATTTCTGGCATACGACCGCCCAACACAAGATTGCCGTTGATCCCAATTTTCATAAGCGAATTTTGTTTTGCGATGAAGCTCACTTTTGGTTGAATGGATATGTTAAGATTTATATTCTCACGCATTCTACTGCGTTGACACTAATTGTAAGTGTGCGAACGGTCATTACTAGGTCGCTCACGAATATCAGATTCCGAGCGACGGTACTGTCTGTTCCCACACTCGAATTCAATTCATTTGTGAAAATCGAGTGTTTACGAATTTGAATTTATACGTGAGCACTCGAGTTCCGTTGCTAAAAATTAAAATTTGTCACATTAGTCTTAAGTGAACTATCGGTCAGAGTGGACTCAAAATAATAAACTGTGTTGTCGTGATTTTGTACAATTTTGTCCCTTATTATCGAACAAAAATTGGCGACCGTGACAGGGCTCCTTTTGCTAACGTTTGGCAATACCTGTAAAAATAGTGCAGTGAGATAAAGATAAAAATAAAAAATGTCATCAATTGAAGAGTACGCAAGCCAACAAGAAAGGGTCGGTGAGGAACTCTGTCGACTGGCGCGCAAATATGGGAAGGATTCAGATCTGAGAAAGACTCCATTATACTTGGCTGAGCGCTTGACAGGGTTGGAAAATCTCTGGAAAGAATTTGATGACACTGATAGTAAGATTCGGGAAGAATTTCCTGCTGAACTGGAACACCCGTACTTCAAGAAGGACTATTATGAAGCAGTGCGAAAGGTAACGGATCGCATGCGAAGCGATATCTAGCGGCGACTCACACCGCAATCGAAGGATCGGTCAACATTCGAGGAAGATCGGGAAGTATCTGGTGCAGCAAGTAATTCAACCACAATGGGCGAAGCCAAGCAGCAGGGTACTGTTTCCAAGCAGAAACATGCATTACCAACCGCTAACCCGCTTCCAACACAGTGTTTGACAGAAGGTCTAATGAAGCATAAGGATAGGTTCCAATTGCTGATGAACATCCTAAAAAGATCATTGGACAAGTGCGTAGTGGAGGCGGCGGAGGTGCGTACAGAGCATTTTTACCAAATAAAATTAAGAACCATTCAACAGAACTGGGATGAGATAACGTGTCTCTACAGAAAGGTTGAAGAGCAGTTAACCGTTGAAGAACTCGAGTGTTATTTCAGAACACAAGAGCGAGTGGAAGAAGTTCTACTAATCTTGTTTGAAGGTGGGGCTCATGCACATCGTCCACAGCAGACGGAAGCATCAGTTAATCCCACGATGAGACTACCAAAAATAGAACTCCCCAAGTTTGACGGCAGCTATCTTAACTGGCGCCAATTCTACGACCTGTTCAAGCAATTAATTCATGACCAGCCGATACCAGCCGTTCAAAAGCTCTACTTTCTGAGAGCCAATGTTACTGGAGAGGCGCACAACCTTATCCAGCATTTCCAAGCTACCAACAGTAACTACGACATTGCTTGGAAAACCCTAGTGGAGCGATACGATAATAACAGGCTGTTGCTTACTGCTCAACTTAACCGGCTTCTTTCGCAACCTATAACAACTGGCACCGCAGCTAGCCTCAGAAAGTTACACGACACCACAAAGGAAAGTATGCAGGCGATTACTAGTTTGGGTTTCAACGTCAGCAGCTGGGACCCACTGGTGGTTCACTTAATGCTGCAGAGAATGGACAAAGACAGCAGAATGCTCTTCGAACAGTCTCTAAGTGACCCAAGAAGCAGCCCCTCCCTAGGAGAGTTCCTAAAATTCGTAGAGCTCAGATTCCAAATCCTGGAGGCCATCAGTAGACCAGGCGAGGGCAGAAAGACGGCCACTGTTGCAACACGCCCAAATTGCATCAATTGCTACATGTGCAACTCAGGTAAGCACAAGATTTTCAGTTGCTCAAACTTTCTTAATCTTTCAGGTGAAGATCGTGAAAGGGCGGTGCGACGACTAGAGCTATGCAGGAACTGCCTGAAACCGGGCCACTTCTCCCAATCATGCCAGTCCCGAGGATGCCAAAATTGTGGCAGCAAACATAACACACTTCTTCATCAAAAGCAGCATCATCAGAAGACAAAATCCAACCGACAGCAAGAACTCACTCAGCAAGCAAGTCATCATCAACAAGTTCAAGAGTCAAGTCAGATGCGGCAACATCAACTCAACAAAAAGGATGACCAAGAACATCAGCCTGGTAAGCCTAATAATGTTAAGGTTTATGCAAGTCAGTCGTCGTGCTATTCTGCCAATGCAGCAATAGGTCGCCAGCCGAGAAACCGTGAAGTTTATCTCGCCACAGCAATCGTCTTCTGCGTGTGGGTCCCGTACTCCTTGCCGTGCCCTATTAGATTCTGGCTCACAACTAAATTTCATAACGACAAGGTTTGCTCACGAGTTAGGCCATAGGAAGCGTCGAATGGATATGCCAATCAGTGGTATAGGAGGTAGGGAATGCAAGGCTGAATACGTCACTAGTGTGACAATTGAATCCAGGACCTCATCATATAGGTCAATAATTGAGGCAAGCATCATGCCTCGTATCAGTGAATACCAACCTACTCAAGAAATAGACATAATGCATTGAAATTTACCGCCGCATGTGCAACTTGCGGATCCCATGTGTTTCAAGGCCCAACGCATTGATATGCTCTTGGGACCAGAAGTATTTTTCGACTTGTTCATACCAGGAGATATCCAAATATCAAATAATCTACCAGTCCTACGCAACACGAAATTGGGTTGGATTGTGGCTGGAAGTGCCTCACCGACAAATACCCCAGCTCATTGTCACCTAGCGACAAGGCCCTCATTCGCATCACTGGACAGATTAGTGCGCAAGTTCTGGGAGACGGAATCGCATGACAACCCCACTAATGTCCTAAGTGAAGAGGAACACCAATGCGAGAGACATTTCACAACGCATACTAAGATCTTACCAGGTGGACGGTTTTCAGTAAGATTGCCTTTCAAACGTGAACCAGATCTCCTACTTGGGGAATCATGGGAGTCAGCAAAAAGGCGATTCTTCTCCTTAGAGAAAAGATTGGAAAAAAATGCGCTATTGAAAGAATCATATGTAAGGTTCATGGATGAGTACGAATCTTTGGGTCATATGAGCCCAGTATCTGCCGAAGAAATTCCAAAAACACACTACTTTATCCCTCATCATTTTATTGTCAAGCCAGAAAGCTCGTCCACCAAGCTTCGAGTGGTGTTTGATGCCTCTGCCAAAAGCACTTCCGGGCACTCGCTCAATGATTTATTAATGGTTGGTCCAACAGTCCAACCAGATCTATTTTCCATTATAACTAACTTTCGATCACATAGGTATGTTTTTACTGGAGACATAAGCAAGATGTACCGACAAATATTAGTAGATTCTAAGGATAGAAAGATGCAATTAATCTTGTGGAGATCACAACATGACCACCCATTGCAAGCATATCAACTTAATACTGTAACGTATGGCACAGCATCCGCATCATATCTAGCTACGAAATGTTTGATGAAGTTGGCTAATCAAAGGTGAATAAGTGATAACAAAGGTGAATACCCCCGTGCTGCCGAGGCATTAAAATCGTGTTTTTACGTGGATGATTGCCTTACGGGCGCAGAGAGTGTAGAAGATGCCGAAAAATTATTGACTGAAATCCGTCATCTTTTGAAACTGGGAGGCTTCGAGTTAAGAAAGTTTTGCGCCAACCACCCCAGAATACTAGAAAAAATCCCGGAAGAACATAAAGAACAACTTGTTGGGTTTCATCAATCCGAAGTGATTAAAACGTTGGGACTAATTTGGGACCCGTCCTCCGAAGCATTTAAGTTTAAGTTTGATTATGAGAGAGTGTACGGACCTGTGTGCAAACGAACTGTACTCGCCGATCTTGCCCGGTTATTTGATCCGTTGGGATTACTTGGACCTGCAATAGTCTTTGGAAAACAAAGTTATCCTGGGATGATCAACTTCCGGAAGAGCAAGCTAATAAATGGCATAAGTACCTGAAAGAATTCTCCACGTTGAACGAGCTAAGCATCCCACGATATGCTTCCCGTCCTTGCAGCGATATTGAACTGCACGCATTTTCGGACAGTAGCCTGACTGCCTTTGGGGCATGCGTATATCTTAGATCTGTTGATGACAGTGGATGCATCTACTCACAATTGCTATGTTCGAAGTCGAGAATTGGGCCCCTCAAAGCAGCATCCATAGCACGATTGGAATTGCAGGGCGCTGTGCTCATGGTGGAACTGGTAACAAGACTACTGCAATTGCTAACTGTTAAAATAAACAAAGTGCGTTATTACACCGACTCCACGACAGTACTAGCATGGATTAGATCACCTTCTTACACATGGGAGACCTACGTCGCAAATAGGGTGGCTAAAATCCAAGCAAACACGGATATACAACAATGGAACTACATAAAGGGAAGCGTCAATCCGGCTGATATGGTCTCTAGAGGGATGGGATTACAAACGCTTCTTAAAACGCCCGCCTGGTTCAATGGTCCTGACTTTCTTTCCGAAGATGAGAGTTTATGGGAAGCAATGCAGCATGTTATTCCAGAAGATGTTCCAGAACGTCGTAAGAAGAAGTCCGTTTTAACAGTTAGCAACGAAATATTGGTTGAAGAAGTTAATCATAAAAATTCATTTTTTACATTACAAAAGATATTTGCATACTGTTTTCGATTTTATAGTAATTGCAGAAAGAACAAGTCACTGAAAAATATAGGACAGTTAACAGTGGACGAACTTCATCGTGGGACTAATTTTATTTGGGTATGCGTGCAAAGAAGAGAATTTCCGGATGACTATCGCTCTTTGCAGAGGAATGCAAATGTGCATAAAGGTTCCAACATAGCGTCGTTGTCGCCATTCTTCGATGAAAAAACTAAACTAATTAGAGTGGGTGGAAGGTTAAAAAATTCAACTATTGTAATTGATGCCAAACATCAGATCTTGCTACCGAAAAATAATTGCATAACAAAACTACTTCTAGCATATTTGCATCAATCACACATGCACGCAGCACCTCGAGCGTCGATTGCAATTTCAAGGCAGAAATATTGTATTCTAAGTGTAGGAAGAATGGCGCGACAAATAGCCTCCAGTTGCATAAAATGCTTTCGTTCAAATCCCAGGCCTGTCGCACAAATGATGGGCAACTTGCCGAAGGAGAGAGTCACTCCCTCTCGCCCCTTTTATTACTGTGGAGTGGATTTATGTGGTCCTATAAAAACGCACTATAAGGTCAGAGGTAAGACTCCTACAAAGTCATACCTAGCGATGTTTGTATGCTTTTCGACAAAGGCAGTTCACATAGAAGTGGTGCCTCTGCGGAGGCATTTATCCACGCTTTGAAAAGATTTGTCGGTAGAAGAGGTATATGCCATACCATATTTTGTGACAACGCCACCAATTTTGTGGGCGCAAAAGCCGAACTTATAGACTTAAAAAAAGCGTTTGAATCCGAAAGCCACCAAACGGTTATCAATCGTATGTGTTTGGAAAATGGTATAAATTGGAAATATATTCCGCCGCGTGCACCGCATTTTGGAGGACTTTGGGAGGCTGCAGTTAAGTCCGCAAAGAGTCTGTTAATACGCTTTCTTCGTGAAACATCATTGACATACGAGGAGTTGCTAACAGTGGTTATACAAACAGAAGCGATTTTAAATTCACGCCCTCTCACGCCAATCACATCTGATCCAAATGACTTAGAGGCATTGACACCTGGGCATTTCCTAATCGGAGAACCACTTACAACATTGCCCGAGCCAAACGTTTTGGACAGCAACATTAACAGTGTTAAAAAATTCCGTCAAATACAACACATCCAACAGCATTTCTGGAAAAGATGGTCATGTGAATACTTACATCTCCTACAACAAAGATCGAAATGGACCCAGCCATCACCCAATTTGGTGGCTGGAACATTGGTGGTACTCAAGGAAGCAAATGTTCCGCCTATGAAATGGAAACTAGGACGTATAGAGGAGGTTATAAAGGGTAATGATGATTTAATTCGGGTGGCCACCGTCAAAACGCAAAACGGCATATTAAAACGAGCAATACACAACCTGTGCCCGCTACCTATACCAACAGAGACGAATACGGTAAATGGACCAGAAAACTTGAAAACTAACAGCCAAATCACTAACGGTACTTTCCAAACTAATTGCCTTGAGAAACCAACGCCGAAACGCAAAAAAATTGTAACATCACTGTTGTCGATTGCTCTCATGGTATGTTTAAGCTTCCCTTCCTCAATAGCTCAAAAAACAGACCGAGTAAAGATAAATCCACTAGATGAAGCGGTTGGTATATATATGTATATTTCGAAGACATTGGAAAAATACAAACTATTAATAGCTACTGGAATATATACGTATATTATAACCTTACAGCCTATTTCTTGGAATTGCGTGAAATTGAGTCGTGTCTTCAGCGAATAGAAGAATTTTGTGCGCAGGAAAACATTCACAAGGTAAATTGCAAACCAACGATCGATGCAATAACACACAGGTTCACAGCCATAAATCACAACAACGAGATTCTGTACAACTACAATATGAGAGGTCAGGAAAGGACTCGAGTAGTAAGATCCTCTCTGGATATTGTGGGAAAAGTGGCTAATAGCCTATTCGGGGTTCTTGATCAGGATGATGCCAAGCATATTGAGAGTCAAATATACAAGGCCAAGCAAAACCAACAGCATCTGATGGAACTCATCCAAAAACAAAGTTCCATCGCCGATTCTACGTCAAATCTTCTAAAGCGTAGTGTAATTCAAATTAATCAGCAATCTCAGCCTCTAAATGCCTACTTGGCCAAAATCGCAAACGCAATTCAAGAAAAACAGGTGGAAATGATGTGAAACAAAATATCGCCTCTCTAACTTCATACTTGATCCTGGCAATTTCAAATCTCGAAAAGATTCAAGAACTACTCTTAGATGTACTTTTAGATTTGAATCATGCAAGGATTAATCCTCAAATAATAACACCTCACCAACTTACCGAACAGATCATGCTAATAAAGGCACATCTACCGCATACACTAACACCAGCGAAGGGATCAACAATGGACCTGTACAAAATGGCCTCGGTGAAGGGACGAGTTTTGAAAGAGGCGGTTGTTTTTGAAATGCGGCTCCCACTTGCCGATAGCGCGGAATTTCAATTGTTTAATCTACTTCCTATTCCCATTCTACAACAGTCGTATAGTTATCTAGTGGAAACGTCTTCACAATTGTTGGCTATTTCACCAACAAGGGATGAATTCTTTTTGCTCTCCGAATTCGAATTAAGTTTGTGCAAGGAATTATCGTCGCAACATTTTCTCTGTAAAAAAGTACATCCCACTTACACCAAACAACCTGCCACGAGCAGCTGCGAAATAGCACTGTTGAATCATAAGAACAATGCCCTTCACGAGTGCACGTTAAAAAAAATCCCCGATGGAGATTACTGGAAGGCATTGAAGGGTTCTAATCGGTGGATATTCTCTACAAGATCTCGGGTAACAGGCCATCTAATATGCAACAAAATCACGGAAGGTCTAACGGTGGTCGGAAATGGCTTGCTTGAATTTAAGGAACCTTGTATGCTCAAAATGCCAACCATGTCTATCAGGGGAATATTGGAGTACAATAATACTGTCACCATCAAAAACTCATTCATTCCAAACACCAACATAAGCACTTGGATCCTAAAGCCTTCAAAACCAAGTACCAGTGACCTCCCGCAGATACATGACATTGATGAAGTGGAATTTGTAAAATTAAAGGATCAAATCAACACAGTAATACAGCAGTCCGAGGAACTACCGGAAAAAATTAATTGGCATGACTATCACCACTACGGATTAGGCTATCTATTACTGGCTGGCATGATTGGGGCGGTGGTCATATATTGCTGTCATCGACGACGGAAGCCTAAGCCGGCTCCCAGATCCTCTCGTTTTCAAGTGAATGTCTAGGTCACTATTTTCATTTTTTTTTTTCTCTCTCTCTTTTCTTATTGCTATGATTGTTAATACATTAGTATCTTTCGTTAACACGTTTGTATAACCTTCATTCAAAGAATATTTAGCCCAAGATAACAATAATAAAGGGTTTTGTTTTAAGTTAGAGGCTTAGAACCCTCTAAGGAGGGGAGTGTGTTAAGATTTATATTCTCACGCATTCTACTGCGTTGACACTAATTGTAAGTGTGCGAACGGTCATTACTAGGTCGCTCACGAATATCAGATTCCGAGCGACGGTACTGTCTGTTCCCACACTCGAATTCAATTCATTTGTGAAATTCGAGTGTTTACGAATTTGAATTTATTCGTGAGCACTCGAGTTCCGTTGCTAAAAATTAAAATTTGTCACATTAGTCTTCAGTGAACTATCGGTCAGAATGGACTCAAAATAATAAACTGTGTTGTCGTGATTTTGTACAATTTTGTCCCTTATTATCGAACAGGATATGTCAATAAACAAAACTGCCGTATTTGGAGTGATGATAATCTTCAAGTGTATGTTGAGGCACCGTTACATCCACAAAACTGACTGTTTGGTGTGCTTTATGGGTTGGTCCGTACTTCTTTAAAAACGATGCTGGCCAGAACGTTACAGTCAATGGTGGCCGCTATAGAGCCATGATTACTGACTTTTTCGTTCATCAATTGAACAACCATGATGTGCAGGAGCTGTCGTTTCAACAAGACGGCGCAACATGTCACACAGCTCGTGCCACAATTGATTTATTGAAGGAAACGTTTGGTAACCGCATAATTTCACGTTACGGACCCGTGAATTGGCCTCCAAGATCGTTCGGTTTAACGCCGCCTGACTATTTTCTGTGGGGATATGTGAATTCGCTAGTCTTCGCCGATAAACCCGAAACGATTGACCACTTGGAGGACAACATTCGCCGCGTTATTGCCGATATACGGCCACAAATGTTGGAAAAAATCATTGAAAATTGGACCACCAGATTAGACTACGTCCGAGCCAGCCGTGGCGGTCATATGCCAGAAAGTATATTTAATGTTAGAAGATTATCTTTCGAATAAAGTCAATTTCATGTCAATTTAAAAAAATCATCTTTGTTTTATTCCATTTCAAAGTTCTATACCTCTATAAAAAACACCCTTTACTTGAATGATTTATCGGGGTGTGCACTTGCTAGCTTTTTTAAAACTAATTCTGATTCAAATTTTTCGTTGCTCATAAAACGAGGGCAAAATTCAAGATTTATCTTGTGTTTTGATAATCCTACTAAAGATACTCCTAGGTCACGAAGTTCAGTTCGGCTATTTTTTTTCTTCAGCTGCAGCAACTGCGCTGCTTCTTCTGATACGGCTATTTTTTGGGATTCTTAATCAATTAACGCCCTTAGTTCCCATTACTTCTTTTGCCTCTCGATAAAATTTCTATGCTCCTTTTCTACTGTCATGACTTGTTACCATATCATTGACGTAGAAACTTTCCTTCAAAAGTTCGCACGTTTCTGGAAATTTAGATGTTATTGCTTTGAGATGAAGATCAATCGTTGCGGTCAACAAAAACGGGCTTGATGTGACGCCGAAAGTTACTCGTGTCATTCTAAATTCTTGTAAACCCGACAAATCATTCGGCCAAGTGGGTTTACGAGCAAACCAAATAAAACGATGGCTGTCACGGTCCTTTTCCGCTAAAGAAATTTAATTAACGCCCTTAGTATTAGAAAACTACCATTTTCTGCTCGTACTCGAACTTGAGCTGTTGCTAGCAAAACTGTTGAAGTATTAGGTTCCTCTGTCAGCATTGATGACGTCTTTTCTGGGACCTTCGTACTCTGCTTAAATTCATAAATGTGTAGCAAAGTGTGGTGGCCTCTATTACACTTTTTACGCTTATTTGATATTTTTGGACATTTTTCACTAAAATTGTGACTCATACATACATATGTAACACAATTTATTTTTATTCAGAAATTGTCTGCGGTCCATTAGTGTTGCGGTTTGAAATTATCTGCAAGCTTGAATTTCGTGGTTCGCAAGTTTGCAAACTTTACATACTTTCTGTGTTATATAAAATTAATTTCTTGATTTATTGGTCCCGTAATTACCGCTGTTGACTTGTTTCTTGCTCTCACTGCTTCCAATACTGCTGTCCAAGAAAACTGAGAACCTCTTGAAGTGTTTGAATTTCTTTACTTCTTTTAACACTCTGTTCATACAAGCGAAGTCCATCACGATCGAGCTTGCGTACAATTATCCTGGCTTTAAAGGGTTCAGCATCATCAGTCTTAATATTTAGACCATTAAGCGCCTGGGCACATTCATTATTTGTGTCTAATAACTGCTTAATACTTGACGCTGATTCGCTGTTAACCAGTTAACCATAGGATGATCTAACATTCGTTCTATATACTTGAGTTCTGAATTTTATTCTATTATCGCATTTTTAGGATTTCCCAGGTTGCTTCATAATTGGCGTTTGTGATTTTTAGATGTTGAATAAGCTTACCAGCTTCTCCTTTCACGTAATTTTTTAAACGTTACATTTTTTCTACATTTGAAAATAACTTGCAATCATGTACCAAATTTTGGAAGAGATCATGAAAGGATGGCCATTCAGTGATGTTTCCGAAGAAAACTGGAATTCTTATGTTTTTTGATTTTATTAGATTTTTAAATTTTGTTTCAGTTTCTGAGAGTACCAGAATTATTTTCTTTAGCATAACTCGGTATTCTTTGTTTATTTCCAAAATTTCGTCTTCAATTATTTCATTCTGAGTTTCATTCTTATTTGCCTTTAACAACGCTTCGTAACTTGCTTTTATTTTTTGGATTTGCTCTTCTAATGCAGTTTGTGTAACTATCAATTCTGCTTTATGACCATTATTTATGGGAGAGCATCATTTAATAATTCTTGTAAGTAATATTTATTTTTTTTAATTCTTTTGTATATTGGTTTATTAATATCACTGTTTCCTATTGGATTCTTAAACGTTGGTTTATTTTTTCCACTTTCACATACCATACTACTTGGATGAGGGTTACTTTCGAAGTCAATTTTCAGATCGAGTTTATTTAAGGCATCATCCAATATTTCTGCAATGGCTTCAAAATATCCACTTTCAAAATATGCGTCTTCTGTGATTTCTTTAGCTAATAATTTGCTATGATTAGCCTCTAGTAGCAGTTTAATCCGCTGATCGGATTCTGCCTTCAGAAATCTTATACCATATGGATACAACTTCATCGCCGAGCTCCTTCTGCTTCTGTAGCAGTTGCTAGTTTTCTTTTAGCATTTTAAAATATATCAGATATACAGGGTGTCCCACGAGCAGTGTGCCAAAAAGCTGGAGCGTGTAGGTATGGTCAAGACAAGAAAAATATCGTACGGGAGGGGGGGTCTATTCCCCCCCGTTTAACCGGGAGGGGCAATTTTCTAAAAAATTGACTTAATTTGGGAAAAAAATTATTAAAAATCAACAGTTACATCCACAATGCCGTGATATACTTTTTTGTAAAGCCAGAAACCTCTTCTTTCATCTCAATTTTAAACAAAGCTGTTTTAAGGAATAGTTTTTGAGAAATTAATTTTCAAACTCAAAATTTTGCAAAAAAAAAATCGAACTATTTTTTTTCAAAATTGAATGTAATAAAGTACTAATTTTTTTTCAAAAATTCAATTCTCTTATTAGTTTTTTGTTAAAAACAGAAAACCGAATGCAAAAATGTCTTGTAATTTTTGGAGAAATTAAAAAAAAAACCCGAACCATTTTTTTCTAAGAAGAACATTTTTTTTTGGTTTTAACGCGGCTGGACTTGTAGGCAAATTAATGTATGAAACATTGACCTCTTTTTTATTATTTTTAAAAAATTCGGAGTTTTATTATAATAAATTTTCAATATGATCCCCATTTTTTAGAAGGTAAAGATTATATATCCTTCTTCTCCTAATGGCTGCACATATGCTTGACAAATTTGCCTGCAATTTGACTCCAGCGACTTCAATCCGTTCTTTCAGTTGTTCCAAAGATACTATTTCCACTTCGTAAACATAATTCATATCACACATAAAAATCTAGAGGAATTAAATCTGGTGATCTAGGTGACCATTCCGTGGGGCCCCTTCTTCCGATCCAACGGTCACTAAAATGATCATCCAGCCAGTTTCTAACCCGTAAGCTGTAGTGTGCTGGTGCTCCATCTTGCTGGTAGATTAAATTATCTGCTATGGCCAAAGGAACGTTGTCCATCAAATCGGGCAAAAGGTCTCGTAGGAACTGCAGGTATGATTCTCCATTAATAACGGCATTCAAAAACCGGGGCCCGATTACAGTTTGTCCAACAATACCAAGCCAAACAGTACAGCTAAAGCAGTGTTGTGATTTATTTTGTTTTTTCTTGTGTGGATTGGTGCTACTCCAATGATGCAAATTGTGGAAGTTAGTAACCCCATCTCTGGTAAACTGTGCTTCATCCGTCCAGAATATCCTTGCAAAATAGTTTCGTTCAGTTTCACCTCGAAGCAGTAATGATCGACAAAATTCTGCTCTCAAAAACTGAATTCCTGAACTAGCCTAAAATGGTACGGGTGTAAGTTTTCGGTATGAAGCACTCTCCATACTCCAGATTTGGGCACTCCAAGCATAATAGCTATACGCCTTGTACTAAGGGAGGGATTACGTCGGACCAAATCCAAAATTCTTTCATATAAGATTCCTGATCCATCTGTAACTGATATTTCGCTTCTTCGATGCTCTAGCACTCCGTGCGCTCGCAGACGTCGGTGGATTCTTGAAAACATGCTACGACTGGGACACCTCCGATTGGGATATCTTTCAGTCTTTCGGCTTCACGATCTCGAGATCATTAGCTAAACCGTAGCAAAAGTGCATGTCCGTTAATTCTACTCGAGAGTATGAGTTTGACATCGTAATGTGTTGATGAGTTAACATCCAATTTGGAAATGGTTTTTTAATAAAAATGCCATGCCTTTTATTTACATTTGGGTTGCAAATATTTTGTTTGTCAATAAAGAAAAATTGCGGTTTTATTGTCTTAAGGTCCTAGCGGGTAGAACCAATCGGCGGCGGGCGGACCCCGACGTAATTGGCAGGTCAGTTTTCAGGCGTTATCAATGAAAACAAAGGATTAATCCAGGGTTATTCCAATACTGTGACTCTTTATTGTATCCTCATAAAACTCCAAATTTTTTAAAATTAATAAAAAAGAGGTCAATGTTTCATACATTAATTTGTCTGCAAGTCCAGCCGCGTTAAAACCAAAAAAAAGGTTCTTCTTAGAAAAAAAATGGTTCGGGTTTTTTTTTAATTTCTCAAAAACTACAAGTTATTTTTGCATCCGGTTTTCGGTTTTTAACTAAAAACTAATAAGAGAATTTAACTTTTGGAAAAAAATTAGTACTTAATTACATACAATTTTGAAGAAAAAGTTCGAAATTTTTTTTTTAATTTTTTTTGCAAAATTTTCAGTTTGAAAATTAATTTCTCAAAAACTATTCCTTAAAACAGCTTTGTTTAAAAACAAGATTAAAATTATGAAGACAAAAAAGTATATCGCGGCATTGTGGATGTAACTGTTGATTTTTAATAATTTTTTTTCCAAATTAAGTCAATTTTTTAGAAAATTGCCCCTCCCGGCTAAACGGGGGGGAATAGACCCCCCCTCCCATACGATTTTTTTCTTGTCTTGACCAGACCTACACGCTCCAGCTTTTTGGCACACTGCTCGTGGGACACCCTATTATTTTGCACTCTCCGATGTCTAAGCTTTTAACACTATCCGATGTCTAAGCCTCGGATACGCTTTTTGCTTTCTCCCATGTCTAAGCCTCGGATACGCTTTTTGCACTCTCCGTTGTCTAAGCCTCGGATACACTTTTTGCATTCTCCGATGTCTAAGCCTCGGATACCCTTTTTTTTGTCTTTCCGCTCTTTAGCGACTGGAAAACTTCCACTGGGCCATTTTTCTTCGAAAATGAGCAAGGAGTGGCCGTTACAGTCAATGGCGATCGTTATCGGGCCATGTTTAACGAATTTTTGTTCACAAAAATTGAAGAGGAGGATATTGGCAACATTTGGTTCCAACAGGACGGCGCTACGTGCCACACAGCCGAAGCTACACTCGATGTTTTGCGCCCTGTTTTTGAAGATCGCATTATCAGCCGCAGAGCTGATGTCGTTTGGCCACCTCGGAGCTGCGATTTGACACCGTTGGACTATTATTTGTGGGGTGCCGTCAAAGATAAGTGTTACGCCGACAAGCCAGAGACAATTGACGCGGTAAAGGACAATATTCGTGAAGCCATACAGCTGCACACAATCGATAATGTGCTTAAAAATTGGACCGATCGTGTAGGCTACTGCATGGCCAACCGAGGCAGCCATTTGAATGAAATTATAATCCATTATTAACCGGAAGGACTATACTTTCAAATAAAAAAAGAAATTTGAGAAAATATTCAGTAGTTTTTTTTATAGCATTTTCAAAAAAAAAAATTATTTGGCGGACCCTTTACATACGAGTACATTCTGATATGTAAATAAACTCAAATCAAATATATAAAAAGAATCGAGATAATAAGGTTAAAAAAAAACACAAAAAGATATGATGGCTAGCTGACCCTAGATAAGACAGCTGCTAAGGATGCGAAGTGTTGGCTCAACCGCTGATAATGAAGGTGTCAAATAACGCATCGACACGGATCGTTTGAGCGCAGCTGCGGTATATCAGTTTCCCTTCTGCCTTATCGCTGATCGTTGTCTGAAGCAGTTCCAGAAGACGATTACGACGACGAGTATGCAGTCCGAATAGTATTCATCTCCGAGTTTTTTCAAATTTTTTGTGCGTAAAAAGTAAAAAATAAAATATATTTGCGTGCACCAAATTTGGAGAACCAACCAGATAACCGCAAAGCCGCTATACTTCTTCACCTCATGAGTCCTGATTCGTTGAACATATTCAGTTCATTTAATGAAGACTATGAAGAGGACAACATAACCTACAAAAAACTAGTGAATAAATGGATAAACTCGACGCCTATTTCCAGCCAAAGGTAAATTTGATAATGGAGAGGTACGTATTTTTTTCCAGAAGACAAGGATCGGAGGAATCATTTGCCGCAGCGCTCAAATATTTGAGTCTGACATGCGAACTTTCAACATTGCGAGATCTAGTCCGCGATATATTTATCTATGGTCTTCACAACAGATATACCCATCTGAAGGAGAGACTTCTTAATGCGGAGCGAATCATGTTAGATAAAACCGTCCTCTTTTCAAAAGAGTTTGGAGTTTAACAAGGAGCACGTACAACAACTACAAGCACAGCAAACGAATAATTTCATTGGTGTCTTACGAAAGAAAAATCATTGGCCGTTTATAGGCAATAATCGCCAGGTCAAAGCCGTCCATTTAAAAGTACATTTCGACATCATCATAAACCTGCGTCACAATCATGGTCAAAGCCGACGTCCCAGCCGTTCGACCGCCACAACCAACAACAAAATCCACCCCTCTACTCAAAGCGTAACACCACCAAGCGCCAAGCACTGTTTTCGCAATCATCATTCGACTCATTATGTAAAAACTGTAATCAAGTTCACATATACACCTGCTCAGCTATCGGTATAATTTGCTAAGTGTAAAGGAAAAAACCATTTCGTAAAAATGTGTCCAAGAAATGTAAAAGTACGCAATGTTTACTTTGCCGAAGATGTTTCTGAAACAGAATCTGCGTTGTCAACATTGTTTATGGTATTGTTTCAATACAAAGCAACAAAAATAGTCAAATCCACCAAAATATAACACCGGAATGGAATGTGTTGTTACGAATCAACCATCGCAACATGTCTTATTAACTCGATACAGGTGCTCAAGGGAATGTCATGTCATTGTATTCAAAGAACGTCATAAAACCAAGTAAGGAAAACATAATTGTGTTTAGTGGAGAAAAAATGTATACCTTAGGTTAGTGCATGCTACCTTGTAGTTATAAAAACGAAATGTATTATTTTTGTGTTGTGTTATTTAACAGGTTGATAGTTATGACGTAAATAAGAGTAAAAGCGTTATTCCAGATTTCCTGTCAAAAATCAAAGAAGTTTTCGAAGGTTTCGGTTGTTTGAAAGGAAAGTATAATTTGAAACTTAGATGTGATGTGAACCTGGTCATTGATAGCTATCGCAAAATTCCATTCGCATTAAATTCGGAACTTAAACAAGAATTAAATAGAATGAAAGAACCGACTCAATGGGTTAATTCACTAGTTTTGGTCAGAAAACCAAATGGGAAACTTCTTTTATGTTTAGATCCGCGAAACTTGAATAAGACAATACTTTGTCCACATTATCCATTTCCGAACATTGATGATTGCAAGACAAAATTAAGTGGCGCTAAGAATTTCAGTGTTTTAGATGCCAACTCTGGCTTCTGAGTAATACAGTTGGACAAGGAATCGTCATATCTATGCACTTTATCACCCCGTTTGGTAGGTTTCGGTTTCTTCGATTACCTTTCGGTATTAATCCCGCGCCTGAAATTTTTCATTGTGAAATGTCAAAAACTTTGTAGATACACCTTACGTTATTTTATATATTGATAATTTTTTAATTTATGCTTCAAGTAAAAAAGAACAGGATAGTGTTTTAATGAAAGTCTTACAAAGAGCTCGAACCATTGACCTCAAATTTAATCCGTCGAAGTCCAAATTTTGTCAAAAAGAAGTTGTTTTTATAGACCAATTTTTCAGTTAAATTTGTGTTCGTTCCGACAAGGCAAAAGTCGACGCTATTTGCGCTTTACCTAGACCAAAGTCCACCCAACGATTCTTGGGTATGGTTAATTATCTAGAGTCTTTCGTCGGAGTCGCTGTCAGTTGAAAATGCGAATTTGAGACATCTTTTGAAAAAGATATTCAGTGGCATTGGTCTGAAGAACATGAGAAAGAATTCAATAAATTAAAAGAACTAATTTGTAGTTTACCGATTCTAACATATTTTGATGTCAACAAACCACTGACAATGTCCATAGATGCGTCACAAAATGCCGTTGGGGCAGTGATTTTACATCAAGATAACCCAAAAGTCAAAACAGGAAGAAATACGAAGTCAAACAAAAATTGATGTAATCTTATCAAATGTCATTGAATACCACCTACATGGGTGGCCTACCAATAAGAAATGTATAGAAGATTTTGTCGTGCCGTATTATAATGTTCGCAATGAACTTGAAGTTAATGATGATCTATTGTATAAATCCAATCGTCTAGTAATACCATCGAAAGTTTTACTTAACTTACATGAGGGTCATATGGGCATTGAGAGATGTAAAAATCTTGCAAAACATTCTACGAGTATTAACTGACTATGAAAGTATGTACCTTCTAGTAGTGGATTACTTCCCAAAGTACATTGAAATAGCCCAATTACATAAGAGTTATATCAGTAAGGTGGTTATACCTCACTTGAAACCAATTTTTTTACGAAACGGAATACCATCCATTATTATGAATGACAATGTACCACCATTCATATCTGGAGAATTTAGTAATTTTACCAAAAGCTGGAATATTGACCACATAACTCCGAGTTTAAATTTTCTTAGATTAAAAGGTCTAGCGGAACGCTCCATTCAAACTGTCAAAAAACTTCTGGACAAATGTCGTGAATCTAATTCCGATCCTTATATAGCACTCCTTCATTATAGGACAACACGTAAAGAAAATATTAATTTAATTATCCAACGATAAAAAGGGTTTTTTTTTCAAAAAGACAGCAACATCCATTGGGCAACCAGGGAAAATTTTAAAAAAATGTGAGGAGCTTCGATCTTACTTAATTAGTTCAGATGATGATTCCCAATATTGTCGTAATAGGCAACATATTTTAGAAGCACCATCTCCTTTCGATTCCTTGAATAATAATCAAAAAGCAAAATGGAAACATAAATGAAAACTCAACTAAAGATGAAGAATCAGAATATATAACGCGTTTTGGTAGAACCACAAAACCTCCAAATAGTTTTGCTTTCTAATCACATCTGAGTTTATGACGGTTTTGAAGGTTAGATGAATTACATATATTAAAAGTAAATTATATCAAATATTATAACTAAACAATTGAAATTAAAATTATGGTTTTTATTTTTTTAACACATCACACAACATGAATTATTTAATCAAATTTGAATTTATATATACTTCTTTTATTACTTGATTAGTTAAGAATATTTTACAATTATGATTATTTAAAAGGGAGATGTTGTATAAAGTCAAACTGAAAAAAAAATATATATTTATATATAATATTCATTTACACATACATGTACACTATACTCTCTATCTAACTAACACTCTTTGCCTATTGTTAAGCTAGTTCTAAGGACAGTTGAATATTGTCGGCCCAAGAATAAAGACGTCTTTTATAATATTATGTTATAACATGTCTGTCTTTTAATATTTTTATACGTGTTAAAACGATAATGATCACAGCCACCCAGCTTTTAAAACTCAAAACTCGCATGAACCAGGGGGATGCATATTGCCAGCTGTTATACGCGATGAACTGCAGAACAAATCACAATATATCAATTGGACACTGTGCATTGGAGCTTCAAGTGCACCGTACCTTGCTATCAAAACAGTTCAGTGTGAGCTGTTGTGGGGTACATTCGCGCCGGAAACTCTTTAATTCGATTTGAACACTACCAAAATGTCTTGTAACTCGTGTAAAAATAAAGTCGGAAGGTGCGAATGCAAGGTGGTCTGCTGTGACCACTAATTTTCCTGTGCAAATTCATTTTCCACACTTCATGCGGCAATTTAATGTCTGCCGATTTAGATCTTGTGAAAAAAAGTAACAAAGCCTAGAGATGTGTGAGCTTCGTGGTAGCTAAACGACGCGAATCCCTCCTTTAAAGGTCTTGTTTGTTCTAGTATTGCGAACCAACAACATCAACATAAAAAACAACGAAACCACTTCCACTTAATCCGACTTTGCCGCAAATTACACCTTCAAAAGCATCAAGTATTACCCTGGGCATGATATATGCTGAAATTCTAGAAGTAAAGGAAATCCAAAGATTGGAGATAGAAAAGCTGCGCACCAAAAACAAAGAGTGCGAGCATAAAATCAACCTGCTTGAAGATAGAGTAAATCGACTAGAAGAACAATTGATTGTCAACACCGTTCAAATTTACAATGTTCCTCCCTACAACTGCAATGCCTCCCCCATCGATTTGGTACTAAGAGTTTCCCGAGATGGTATGCATGTTGATGTCACAGAAAAGCACATTGACCTTTGCTACCCAAAAAAAAAAATTGCAAATCAGCATGGTAAACAAAACAATGACTCATCCAGCTTTGCTAATATTCTCCATGTAAAGTTTACATCTCATCATTGCTAGGAAAAAATAATGTCAGCTTCTTCTTCTTTTCCTTTTTCCGGCGTTGTTATGGTCAGAACCATAACCTTCCCACTTAACTGCATTCCTACTGGTCCGCATGTGGGGTCCGCCGGTTTGACCTCAGAAAGTAGCGGCAGGCTTCCCGGTTTGGGATTACTTCATCGCTGAGGCCAATCAAATGCTGGTGTTTTTGCATTTGTTTGCACCAATTGTTTTTCGGCCTGCCTTTTTTTTTTTTTTTTTTTTGTTGTGACACGGGCATGCTCCTGATTTTTTTGTTTGATCTTACTCAAAAGGTAAAGGTAACAGTAAAGAACCGTGGAGAGTTGTTGATAGCATTTTGGAGAAACATAAACAACCTCTAGGAATTGATGATCTAGAAGTTAATGGAGTACATATTTCACTGAAATACAATAGCACAAAAAATTAAAGCCGTCAGTTGAACCCTGTAAATATTTTAGCTGTTCTCTATACGCAGTTGTAATCCCTGATAACATGCAAGCGAACAATTTTGTCTTTAATGCGGTCACATCGGTTGAGCTTTGCAAAAAAATAATGTCGTTAAAAAACAAAAATTCGTGCACTAGCGACGGCATAACAACCATTTTACTATAAAAAAAATTGCTTGGTATGTGGTGGACATACTAAGTTATTTGTTTAACCTAACTGTGAAGAATGGCTATCTTCCAGGTTCACTTAAATGTGCGGAATTAATTCCTGTCTTTAAAAAAGGCAAAAGTAAAATCTTATCTTGTTATATATCTATATCTCTGCATCCAACTTTTGGTAAACTATTTGAGAAACTGATTAAGATCCGCATCCTTTCGTTATTATTGGATCATAACCACTTCTTTTCAGATAATCAGTTTGGCTTTAGGAGTGATGCATATGTCCACAGAAGATGTTATCCTTAGGTTGTGTAGTCATGTAGTAGTTGTGTAGTATGAAGGTGCAAACAAAACAAATTCAACTATGGCCCTGGTTATTGACATGATGAAAGCATTTGACCAGCTATATAAGGCTGGTTTTAGAGGAGTAATATTTGAATGGTTTAAAACGTATACAAAAGATAGGACACAAATAGTTAAAGTCAATATAATCTTCAGTTATTCTCGTGTGTTAAGAAATGGCATCCCACAGGGATCGGTACTTGGGCCTCTTCTTTTTCTGATCTACATCAATTCTATATTCCCTCAGGAATTTAATGGTATATCGACTGCATTTGCCAATGATATAGCTTTTATACATACATATATCAATATCGAACAATTTTTGAATGCTTAGTACAGATCGGAGCAGGCTTAGAAAAATTGAGACTTTCGTTTGCTGTTCACAAGTTAGTTACCAGTTGATTTCTATAAAAATATCAATCTATGTTTTCATGCATATGACTGTGGAAGGTTCAGATTACCTATACACAAAAGTGGTACTAGCAATTTTTCCGATTTCAGCCAATGCTCTACTAGTTGCTTTGTGATCGAGTCAGTGAAAAATGTTAAAAATCTTGGAGTCATAATCGACCATAACTTGAGCTGGAAGGAACATATTCGAGCAGTTAAATTACATATGATGCAGGTGACTCTTAAACTATACCTCATCAAACCGTATTGCTCTGAGAAAATTTTGCCTCAATTCTACATATTATGGCCTCTCCCACGCAAAATTGCAATATGGAATCACCTGCTGTGGAGGTTCGTACTCGACTACGTTCGGACCTTTATTAGTGGCACAAAACACTTAATTCGGATCATTTCTAATTGTAATAGTTTTACTCATAGCTCGCCCTTATTCAAAAAGCTAAGACCTGAACGTCTTTAAAGTACTTAGGGAGTTTTTCAAACGAAGTGGTAATATTCCCAGTAGAAATTCACGAATTTATAGCTTACGCGTAACTAACTTGGCCCTTGTCAACATACCAGCTGCGATAGAATTCTTTCTACTCATGTTGCTCCGTTACAGTCCCAACTTATTTCAACAAACTACCATATTTTATTAGAATTACTTCGATTATTCTTGATAAAAGTGAAAGACTGGCAATATACCATTAAGTATGCAAGCATTGAATCTCTCCTAAGAATCATTCCTAATCTTCAGCAGAATAATACTGTTTAAGTTAAAAATATATCTTATAAGGCTTATAGTATTTTTGAATGGTTTTTCTTTTCTGGATAAACAGTTTTTTTCTGAATTTCTTTCTTTTATGAATTATATTATTGTAATTTGAAATTAATTATATACTTTTATACATTTCTTTGAGTAGTACTGATTGCTGTCAGCCCACATCAGAACCGAACTATATTATTTAAATAAAATACGAGTATCATTCAACACTAACTCAAGACATCCTATATCTATCTATATCTATCATCTAATAGTTATAGACTGACCACTATGATTCTGTTCCATCATATTAGCTACTACTATTGTTGTTTGTTTTAGTTGTAAGTTGGAATGAATAAAAAATATATCTATCTATCTAAATCTGCACAAGCTAGCATCTGATGACAAGAAGACGTACCCACTCGGTGCAAAGCTATAGAAATAGAAATGGCACTGTTTTATAGGGATGAAGTTACGAAGCAGAATTTCATCTTCCCAGCAATAGTCCGGAGGTCTTAACTAACATTCCAAAAGAGCAACGTGAGTTGCATTTGGCGATTCCATCTGATGTTTCGGGACATATTAAAACACTCGACATCAAATGGTTTCCTGTAAATTATGTCTTTTCTTTTCAAAATATCCCCACTCACTCTCAGGGCGAAACAAAGGGTACCGTCTTATCAACAATTGCTAGGTTGTTCGATCCTCTAGGCAGAATATCTCCGTGTACCGTGAAGACGAAAATACTTATCCAGTAGTTGTGGCGAGATGGGACACAATGGGGTGATCCGATTTCTGGTGACTTAAATGGGCGTTGGTAAAGCCTCAAAAATGAAATACAACTGCTGCAAACCTTTGAAATACCTCGTTGGATCCATGCCCATAAGACGAAGTTGGAACACGGTTTTAGTGATGCCTCATAGGAAGCTTATGGTGCTGCGATCTATCTGAGGGTACTCGATTCAAACTACAACACACAGATGTAAATCTTGATATCTAAGTCGTGAGTCGTTCCGTTAAAATCAATTACCCTTCCACATTTGGAATTATGCGGAGCTGTTACCATAGCAATTCTTCTCGAGTAAATATCACATGTTCTTGAACTACAAAAAATAAATATGCCTGGATCGACTCAGAGATTACGCTGAATGGACTGGTGCTCAACCTTCTAAATAGAAAAGCTTCGTAAGTAATAGTAGCCAAGATCTAACGAATGACTAAGGAAGTAATATGGAGTCACGTACCTAAGAAATCAAATGTAGTAGCTTTACCCTCAACTCTTATGCAGAACAGCGTATAGTGGAGAGGACCAGTTTTTCTCCAAGACAGATGGGAGTTTCTGTTCCCTTCCCAACCTAAGGACAATAATACTGAAGAAGAACGACCCGTCAAAACCCATTGTGTCAAAGTGGAGTCCAATCCAGTAAGCTTAGTTATACGGAGACAATCTAAGTTGTTAGATGTTCTTGGAATTTTGGCTTACATATGTAACACAAGAAGAGCACTTGCGGAACCGAATTTCACGTGCTTGCAACCTCTTGAAATCAAGTCAGCCCGTCAGACAGCGTTGCGTGCAGTGTTGTGACTTTACCACTGTTGTGGTAGATCTACTACTATTTTGTCAAATTTTAAAATCTACCACTTCTACTACTCAAAGTGTGAAATCTACCACTCTTTTGAATTGGTCATTCTTTCTTTTCCCATATTGTATTTCGTTTCTGTTCAATTTTTGTCAAATTTCTTTCGATTTCCTCCAACTCAATTTCAAACGAAATTCAACTGAAACACATAAAAGGACGAAGAGCTGTTCTAACCAACTACACTGCTAAAAAAAAAATGAAGAACAGAGTAGAATGAGGGAATGATATTTCATTTCATTCACACATTTTGGCGGTGATGGTGAAAGTGCAATAACCACCTCATCTTTACTAAATTAAAAATTAAAATTGTTATAATATACACGAGTATGTAGATTCAAAAGTATTTCAAAAACGCGAAATGCCATAATTCCTCTCCTAAAAGGATTTTAATGGTTATTTGGAAGAAATTTTAAATAGAGAATGGAGAGCTTTCTTATTATTTAGAAATGACAAATTCCAAACTATTATCGATGATGATCCTGTCAAAGACTGGAAAGAATATTCTTGAACATTCTCTCTTTAAAAACTGAGTAAGTATGTAGCAATTTGGACGTTTTGCCTTATACCAGTGCAGCCGCAGAGAGAGAGAACATTTTCTGTTAGGAATAATATAAAAAATAAAAAAAAAAATCGATTGATCTGGATCTACTACACTTCGAAAATGTTAAGTCCTAACACTGGTTGCGTGTAACTCAATATGATGTGTTCGGGGATGGAATCGACGCACTCAAGAAAGAACGGCGACCAAAGAGGATAAACGCAATTAAACCATTTGTGGACTCTGACGGCATCTTGCGTGTTGGGCGAAGGTTGCAGGCTTCTATGCAATGAAGCTATTAATACTAGATGCATATCACAGAACATTCCACGGTAGAATCCAACGAATGGCATCTCATTTGCGCGAAAATTATTGGATTATTAGGATGAAAACTAGTATAAAACAATGCATCCATAATTGTAACATTTGCTTTTGTTTCAGGGTAAGACCAGCGGAACAAGTGATGGGCAATTTACCAGCTCAAAGAGTACGGGTATCTCAACCGTTTACTCATACAGGCGTGGTCTAGATGGGTCTCACTGACATTGAGGCCTGGAAGGGTAGGGGATCAAAAAAAGCCTACTTCGCTATATTTATATGCTTAGTAATAAAGGCTGTGTATGTACAGCGACTTCGGCACAAACTTCAGGGGCGCTGACAAGGAGTTTCGTAAGTTACAAACGGCGGCTAGGCTTGGTTGGAAGGAAATCGTTGAAATACTCGCCATTGATGGAATAGAATGGAAATTTATTCCACTTGCATCTCCGCAATTCGGAGACTTATGAGAAGTTGACGTAAAGTCCGTCAAGTACCATCCTAAGCGAATCGTCGGAAATTAAACGCTCACCTTCGAAGAACTTGGCACGATGCCAGCGCAAATAGAAGGCTGTTCAAGACTACTTTGCTCGATGAATGAATTTTCAAATGATTTATCCGTCATAGCACCTGGCTATATTCTGATCGCAGAACGACTAAATACTCTTCCTCAGCCAAATCATTCTCCCACTCGAAAAGTCACTTTTTTTCAAATCTCAATAACTCTGGTTTAAATGAAGCTATTTTATTGTTCTTTTTTTATTGTATTCGTGAAAACCTGCTACGTAAAAATGGGGCCTAGATTGCGTACCTAACCCATAACCTCTTTAGGTACATTTTTTGAGAAATGTAGAATATTTTTTTTTTTATGTTATTGGTTCATTTTAAGCTAGAAAGATGTCCGACAACATGACGTTTGAATTTTACTTGATTTCATTTTTTTAATAATTTTCACAGGGATGAGAAAAAGTGAAAAAAAATTTACCGCATTTTTAACCTCATAATATTTTTTTAAAAGAATTTCATATTTGAAAATCGGTTTTAAGAATCATAGCTGCCATAAGAAATCGGTTTTTAATAATCCATATATATATGTGATTGTAGTAAATCAGCTGAATCACATCAAATGATAAACGCTTGCCTGGCATTTTTCAGAGAAGATGTTTTATGAAATGATACGTATACAACAGAAACTTATCAACAAATGAATAACAAAATCATAATAAATGACATCGCAGATCAGATAACGGTAAAATACCGTATGCCGTTTCAATGTAAATGAGTGCTAGACGCAAAGGATGTATAGAGTTATGATTTGTGAAAAGAGTTATTTGACACTAAAAAAATGGAGTTGTATTTGTTTTTGTTGTATTTTTGTTTTTGTTTTTCAAGGAACTTCGTCTTTTTTTCTTTGAAATGTTGTTTATACTGTATATAATTATAATGAATGGAAAAAGTATATGTAATGAAATAAAATCTTGTGTTTTGCAGCAAATTAAGTTGAATTTCCTTATTAATTTTCAATGTGTAAAGTCATTCTTGGCATACTGTATATGTTTTAATTTGGAAGTCCTAAGCTCACCGTAGCCTGATAAAATTGTAGCTATTTTGTGGAGCGCCTCTAGACATGGTGTTACTGCTACTTCAAACTCTTTTTCCTCGAAAATGATATGTTATGGTGATAATAACAATAATTAAACAAAAAAATATCAACGGTAGAAAAAAAAAACATTAGCCATTGGTAAATGCAAGCAAGTAAGTAAGAATCTGGTTAGGTTCCAGTCTAGTGAGAGAAGTGACTCCTCGCATCTCGGTTTTTGTTAAAAATATCTAATTTTATACTACAACTTTCGATTTGAATATTCCCAATATACAATGTATTTACATCAGCAGAAACAGAAAAGCCCAAACAAAATTTTAAGTTAAAATAAACTAATTTTTTTCCACTTTTCGAGTAAGACTCTCCTTCAGATGGCAAAGAATACAGCAATTTTACCAAACCTTCTGGAAGCAATGGTTTTTCGGAATATATGGCACGTCTACAACAACGACCGAAATGGAACAACACCGAGCAACAACCTAACGTTGGAGATTTAGTACTCGTTAAGGACGAAAGACTACCGCCTACTAAGTGGAGCCTTGCACGAATAGTAGATAAACACCCAGGAGCAGATAATTTAATACGTGTTGTCACACTAAAAACAAAGAACAACATCATTAAACGACTGATCAGAAAAATGTGTCTTTTGTCACCAATGGATACGGATACGGCAGCAATATAAATAACAATAAACTTTTTCAACCATCGTATTAAATTATATTCAAATAAATAAATAATAATTCAATCAAATTCAAAAAAAAATACAATCAGTTCTATTCTACCACACAACACCCTCATGCAACAATGTTTACATATACATAACTCCTAAATAGACTGATGTTGCTACACAGTTATTGAACGATCTACACTACACAATAATTACATGCACACTCAGCATTTGGCAACATTCAACATTCCGCCTCAGCATTCCAATCGACGCGTATTCTAAGTAAACAAACCAACGTCACTCGATTTCGTTCACGATATGTACTATATTTTTACTCACTAAAATAAAAAAAAATTATTTGTACACATACATATATCGCATACATTCCTTTCCCATGAAATCACAGTCGCTTCCAAGTCTACTTCGTAGGTACACACCCCGAAATAAAGTCGTTTTTGTTAAAAATATATAATAAATATAACATAGACAATAAAATAAAACATAGAACTGCACTACCTGAAAGGTAATTTATCGGGTGAAGCAGCACGCTTATTGCGAAATACTGATTCGAATTTCGAGTCTGCTTGGGCGATCCTACTCACGCGGTATCAAAATATTCGATTGTTGAAAAGCAATCAATTCAAATTGTTGTTTGATCAGCCGAAATGTGAAAACGAAACGGCTTATGATTTAAAAACGGTACTGGACACCACCAATTAAGCTAGAAATTCGCTGAAGAATCTCGGAGTGCCTGTTGAAGCCTGGGAGGATGTACTCGTGTACCATGTAGTACACGGCTTTCAACGGCCACCCGGGTTCATTGGGAGGCCCATATTTCCAATCATTTAAGGTGTTGGAAGACTTTATCCTAATGAGAGCAAGGACTCTGGATGTCATCGGACAATCGGCTTCAAATAAAACTCAAGGTAGGAGCAGAAGCAACGCATCAGGGGGGCTACATGTAGGTTACATACTCAACACATTCCACAACCCGCCAATCTATTTTTTCCAAGTAATGCACGGGTACATTCACTTCTGTCATTCGCGCAACCTTGCGTTTCCTTTATCTTTTTTTCCCATTTTCCTTCATTCCCCGGAGAAGTGCATATCACTTACCGGACACCTTAAACCACCAAAAAAGCTGAGTAAACAGCTCACGCGGTCCCACAGTGACCAGGTAAGCTGATAATGCAAAGTAGCCGTAGATATAAGAGAGTGGAAAAACTCCACTCGAGTTAGTTATAGATTGAGTGTGCATCTCGTTGAATGAATAAAGTTTTTTTTCCGCCGAACGGAACGTCTTTTTTTAAGTGGCGCAGTCGGTAGGATCCTGACTATATTTGTAGGATCCATACGAGAACGGACTGGTAAATCGCGTGTGGAAAAGTGACGGTTATAAGTGTTAACGAGTACCGAGTTAATAGTTTAACTACGAATCAGTTAAAACTCAACGTCGGACCCACCCCACAAAAATTACCTGATCACATACTTTCACGGGAAAGAAAAAAAAACCAACGACAACAAGATCACCACATCTCAGTGATATAACTCAAAAAAAAAAAAGAAAATAAATAAATAAATATATAGAGAAATAAAGACGTCTCTCTTTCGTGTGTTCTCGCCTTTAATACCCTTTTGTGTTGTGCACCCAACCCTTAGTTACCAAAATTAAAATCAAAGACAAAACACTGAAATTTTGGCCGAGAATTCCAGAAATGGAACAACAAAGCCTAGACCGACTAATACAGGCTATTGAAGCCTTAGCGACACGTAACCAAGTGCAAAGTCGCACAGTGCAAATTCTCAAAGAAATATCTTACATCCGGGAATTCAATGGTGATAGTGGGGCATTGACCCAATTCTTAAATGTAGTGGGAAATCACATTAGTGCCGTAAATGAAGCGGATAGACCAGAACTGTGGCAGGCAATTTATAACACGAAAGTAATCGGACCAGCAAAGGACTTACTGCTGCACAACAAAGCAACAACATGGGAGCAAGCCAGGGACCTCCTCAAGCAGCACTTTCGACCCCCTATAAACTATAAGGACATTGCAAGGAAAATAACTGACCTCAAAGTAAGTTCCATAGCCGACCTGAACATAAAAATAGAAGAAATAATTCAAAATGCAAACTCCTTTGCTACGTATCAAACTAATCAAGAAGAGAAAAATACTAAGCTAAAAATACGTTTTATACATTAATAGTAAATAGAATTAAACAGCTAGCAATAGGGAACTTATCTAGGGATATTAAGGACATTTACGACCTCCACAGAATTAAGGACGTACTGTACACTTATATAGGGTACGATGAAGGAAATATAGAGAGGGATGTTAAAACGAACAGACCATACAATAGGACAAACTATAACCACAGACGACAGGTACCGACCAACCAGGCAAATGGCTCAGGGTCAGCCCAGATAGGAAGACAGCCAGGACAGTACAGACAGAGTAACGACAATTATTTTAATAGGAATAATAGGCATGTAGGGCACCAGACCTTTAACCCTTCGGGACAAATCCGAAATGCAGCCCAATACCCAACACCAATGTCTGTCGGGCAAATCTCAAATCAGACGGTTAATCCAAGTAGTCAGGAGGAGGTTCATAACATCGAACCGGATTTTTTTATAAACTAGGCCTCGGAGACAAGATATTCATTGACTTGACAATTGACGACACTAAATTAATAGCACTAATCGACACAGGCTCGACAATGAGCATAATAAATTCCGACAAAGTAGACTGTAGTAAATATAAGTTGATTGACAAAATAAGATTGCGTTTACAAACGGTAAACAACGTAACAACAGAGATAGTAGAAAGAATAGCGACAAACATACCAAAGGAATTTAATTACAGCCCAAGGGGTGCCATTAAATGGTACAAAAGAAATTTAGGAGACAAACCCTATGATGTCCTCATTGGTATGGACTTACTCAATAAAATTATCAAAACTATAGATTTTGATAATAAGTGTCTCATACTAAATAACGGTACCAAAATACCCGTATATTCTGTGAACCCCGAAAGAAACTTTGACTGCTTCGAGCTTATCTCTGATGAAAAGGAGATAGACTTAAATCACCTTAACGGAGAAGAAAAACAGGAAATTCTTATTTTTTTTTACTAGAACAATTTAAAAGTCTAATATACAGAGAAGGCGATCAACTGACGAATACAGATTCTATTACTCATGAAATTACTACAACAACCAGCCAACCAATTAACTCGAAACTGTACAGACTGCCCCCGAAACACGAAGAGGAGGTACGAAGGCAGGTACAAGAAATGGAGAAGCAAGGCATTCTTAGAAAATCAAATAGTAGATACGCCTCCCCCATTGTACTAGTAGCAAAGAAACCAGATGGTACAGGAGAACAGAAATTCCGATTGTGCGTAGATTACAGGAAGTTAAACGACATCACGGTAGACGACAGATACCCGCTACCAAATATCGATGCCATACTTGACAAACTGGGGCGAGCCCAGTATTTTTCATCATTGGATCTCGCAAAAGGGTACCATCAAATTAAGATGAATAAAAGGGATATCCCGAAAACGGCATTCGTAACACCAAATGGATTATATGAATATGTAAGAATGCCGTTCGGTCTCAAGAATGCGCCGGCAACCTTTCAAAGGTTGATGAACGACATTCTCAGGGACCAAATCAATAAAATATGCGTTGTCTATCTTGACGACATATTGGTCTTCTCGACCAGCCTTAAAGAACATATTCAATCCCTAAAAATCATATTTACAAAACTTTCGGAACACAACTTGAAAATTCAATTTAGTAAATGCTCCTTCCTTAAGAAGAACACCGAATTCCTAGGGCATGTGCTAACAAACAAGGGCATGAAGCCCAACCCTAATAAAATCAAATGCATACAGGACTTTCCGCTACCTCAAACAGACAAGCAATTAAAGGGATTTCTAGGGGTAACGGGTTTTTACAGGAAATTCGTGAAGGATTACGCGAAAATCGCTAATCCCATGATAAAATACCTAAAGAAAGGCAAGAAGATTAACATAAAAGACCCCGAATACATCGAAGCCTTCGATGCCCTTAAGCGTAGTATAACCAAACACCCTATTTTGAAATTTCCCGATTTTGATAAACCATTTACAGTATGCACCGACGCCAGCAACTATGCGTTAGGAGCGGTTCTAACACAGGAAGGCCAACCGGTGTGTTACGCTTCAAGATCACTGAACGATCACGAGAAAAATTACTCAACCACGGACAAAGAGTTCTTAGCAGTTGTGTGGGCGATCACATACTTTAGGCCATATTTATGGGGCAAGAGATTCCAGGTAGTTACAGATCACTTGCCAATCAAATATTTGAACAAGAGATACACGGGTAAAGAATTTAGCCAGAGGAATCAAAGGTGGTTACTTAAACTCCAGGAATTCCAGTTCGACATCGAGTACGTGAAAGGGAAAGAGAATAAAATAGCAGATTTCCTCAGTAGATTTCCTGAAGATATTGGAAAAACCAACACCCAAACCGTGAATAACCTATCCGATAACGCTACGATTCACTCACAGGAACAGCAATTGCTAGACCACATACCCATAAAGGAAACCATAGTCAACAAATACAAAACACAATTAATACTAGTCAATGATGCCGACAAGGAGATAGAGATTCTTCATAACAGAAGATTAATATTTGTTGATATGACTAGAAATAAAGAATACTGGACAGATTTACTAAGAAGATACATAAAACCAGGTCTGACCGGAATATACAACGAATTATCATACCCCGAGTTCAATAAAATTCAACAGTTGTTAATAGAATTGTTTAACCACGATAACAAAATAAAATTTATAAAAACAACTAAAAGAGCCAAAGAAATTAGAACTCTCGAGGAAGCCCATAAACAAATCTCGCTCTATCACACAAAGGAAAGTATGCACAGTGGAATAATAGAAACATATCATACCCTTAAGAACAAAATTTACTACCCCAAATTAGTTAAAGAAATCACAAAAATTATTAACAACTGTAGAGTATGCCTAGAAACAAAATACGAACGGAACCCAATCAAACCGAAGTACGAAATAAGCGAGACGCCTCGTAGGCCCAATGAGACTCTTCACATGGATATTTACTATTTCATGAAACACCCATTCCTCACGCTAATAGACAAACTTACTAAGAAAGCATACGCATACTATCTACCTAATAAAAATTGGACTAAGAAAATAGAGGTACTGGAGGAACATTTTTCGAAGTTTGGCAAACCAACAAAAATAATAACGGACAACGAGTTTAAATCTGAAAATTTTAAGGAATTTCTAAACGAGCAAAAAGTCGAATTACATCTTACCAAGCCTAACACCCATACAGGAAATAGCGATATAGAAAGGTTCCACTCCACGTTACAAGAAAAACTAGTTACCATGAGAAATTCAGATTTATCCCTTATTCAGAAAGTTCACAGGGCAGTTAGTAATTATAACAATAGGTATCATTCCACTTTAAAAATGTCTCCCGAGGAAGCAATGTATGCCGACGTAGCTACTCTTGTAAGGCAGGTACAGCTAGGAAAAGAGAAAAGAACCCAGAAACTAAACCAGAATAGGGAAGTATATAAAGAAACAAGAGAGGTCATACCAGTCAAGAACATTAAAAGACCACGCTTATTTGCAGATGACGGTATCAGTGTATCTAATACTCACGACAATGACAGCACAGACTCTAGCGACATTGACAATTGACCAATTGACAACAAGAAACGGGTATACCATAATTAACATGGGACAGACTGAAGTAATTCAGGACACCAAGACTATATTACATATTAGTAACACCAAAGAAATAATGCAAACTATTAACACGTTCGCTGAAAATACCAGAAAACTTAAAATAGATAACGACCCAATTATAAAACGACAAATAGGAACACTGTATGCTAAAATAACAGCCATAGAACCGGGAAAAAGACAAAAAAGAGGACTGGTCAACGTCATAGGGATAGGACAAAAATGGTTATTTGGGACGATGGACGACAATGACAGACAAGAAATAACAGATCACCTCACAGTATTAGGAAAAAATCAGGAAAATTTAGCAAGCCATCTTAATCAAAAGATAGAAATCAACCTACATCTAAATGAAAGTATTTCCCATCTTAAATCAGCAATAGAATCAGACAGAAAAGAATTAAGCAGATCATACGTAGAATTAACAGAAAACGAAAGAAGATTTATCTTACAACAGCTCAAAATAGATCAGTTAGTAAAATTAAGAATCCTAGAAGAAAAGTTAAACCAAATAATCGATAACATAGCCTTAGTTAAACACGGGTTAATACACCCTAGCCTTTTGACGACAGAGGAAATAAACGAGACGGGACTGGACTTCTACAAACTAAAAAATGTAAAAGTAGGACTACTTAAATACAATGTAGATACCTTAGTATTAGCAATAAAAATTCCGGATAAATACCAGCAAGTTGACCTAAAATTACTAACAGCAATACCGACAGACAACAAAACAGAAATAGAAGAACGAGACCAGTATTTTTTCGAACTAAATAACACAAAATATGAATCCCTAGATAATGTTCAATATGTAAAAGACCTTAAACCTCTTAAAAGCTGTATTGTAAACAAAAATTGTAAAACAAAGCGAAATGAATTAATAGAAATAAAAGAAATTGACGATAGCACCTTAATTTGTAAAAATTTAAAAAACCAAGAGATAATTAACAATTGTGATGACAGAAAAATAAAACTAAGTGGAAGCTATCTAATAGTTATTAACAATTGTACAATTAAAATAATGAACAAAACATTTACTAATTCCAATATAAAATTTAAAGAAAGATTTTACTACTATGATGAAATTAACTACAATTTCACTAAAAATGTAAATTTCGAGGATATCATTGTAAGAAATATTGAAAACTTAAAACACATAAACTTATTAAAATTTCATAGAAATGTAAGCTACTTTGCAAGCTCAGCCGTTACCTGTATCCTGATCATAATCATAATTTTCATTTCGAAATTAGTAAAGAAAAATAAAAATCTTAAGATATCAATTAACACACACAGTGAAAATAAACAACCCCCTCGTAAAATCCAGGAGAATTTTGATCTTAAGGGGGGAGAGGTTACATACTCGACACATTCCACAACCCGCCAATCTATTTTTTCCAAGTAATGCACGGGTACATTCACTTCTGTCATTCGCGCAACCTTGCGTTTCCTTTATCTTTTTTCCCATTTTCCTTCATTCCCCGGAGAAGTGCATATCACTTACCGGACACCTTAAACCACCAAAAAAGCTGAGTAAACAGCTCACGCGGTCCCACAGTGACCAGGTAAGCTGATAATGCAAAGTAGCCGTAGATATAAGAGAGTGGAAAAACTCCACTCGAGTTAGTTATAGATTGAGTGTGCATCTCGTTGAATGAATAAAGTTTTTTTTCCGCCGAACGGAACGTCTTTTTTTAAGTTGTACACAATGCGACCACTGCTACGTGTCCAATGTGTCAAGGCGCCCACTCAGTACGTCTTTGTTCCAAATTCAAGGCTCTTGATGTTAAGAAGAGGCAGGAATTGATGAAGAAGAAGAGACTTTGTTTCAATTGTCTGTCAAATTAACATTACAGTCAGGCTTGTACGAGTAAGTTTTCGTGTTCGACTTGCCAACAAAAACATCACTCACTGCTACACACAGCTAATGAAGAGCATGTCGATGTGGGCTCAACCCCATCATCCCCCACTCATCGTCTGCAACCAGATCATCTAGGAACCACAGCATCAAAAAATGGAACGGCGTCGGTACAGCCGAAAACAAAACAGCCCAGCTCTCGTCAAGGTATTGACAAACGAGGGCCAACCAATTACGCTACGAGCGCTATTAGACCCCGGATCTAAGGGTTCCTTTATCAGCGAGTCGGCGGCACACTTGCTACGATTGAAAAGAAAAACAAGTAGGGGAAAACAACATGAACACGCAAAACATGAAGTATGCTTTACTCTTTTTTTCCAACGAAAACGAAGGGCTAGTCTGAAGGTCAAAGCTTGGGGTTTGCCTAGACTAATGGCACTGCTGCCATCACACAACATAAATTATGCTAAGTGAAGTCACATACAGCATCTCAATCTTGCAGATCCACTATTTAATCAACCCAGAAAGGTCGATGTCCTATCTAGTAGCGACGTCTACCCCCATATTCTTCTTGATGGGATCATAAGAGGGGAAACAAGAACCCCTATGTCACAGAGGACGGAGCTGGGATGGGTTCTTTCAGGGAGTATCTCATCACAGCCTCAACCAACAGTCATGGCTTTCCATACATCTATAGAGGAACAGAAATTGGAAAAAATGCTTCAATGATTCTGGGAACTGGAAGAAGTCAGAAGGGAAAAGATGCTTTCAGCAGAGGAAGAGGAGTGTGAAAAACACTTCTCGCAAACGCACCGGCGTAATGAAGATGGTAAATATATTGTCGACTACCCTTCAAGGCAGGTGTGCGACCGACACTTGGGTTATCACAACGATCGGCGTTGGTGAGATTCTTGCAATTGGAGAAAAGGTTTCAATCTAACTCGGCGTTTTACGAGGAGTATAAAAGGGTGTTCGATGAATATAAAGTTTTAGGGCATATGACGGAAATAGATCCCACAACTCTTAAAAATGCTCATTACTACGTTCCACACCATGCAGTGATAAAAGAGTCGAGTTCAACGACAAAACTGAGAATCGTGGTCGACGCTTCCTGCAAAACGTCGGATGGAACATCGCTCAACGACCATTTATGCGTCGGTCCAAGACTGCAGGACGACATTGGGGATCACATTGCGCGATTTCGAAAAAAATATCGCATTTGCTGCAGACATCGCGAAAATATATAGGCAAATTTGGGTATCGCCGGAGGATGCTGTAACACGGTAACATTCGGCACTGCCTCAGCTCCATATTTGGCCGTTCGGACACTTCAATAGCTCGCGCTTGATGAAAGGTGCAACTATCCACTTGCATCTGACATTGCTAGGAATAACTTTTATGTCGATGACCTAATTCACGGGGCCGAGTCTGAGAGGGAAGCCACAGAAATGCAATCGCAGCTCACGCAACTCTTAAACCGAGCTGGATTCCATTAAGAAAATGGATCAGCAACAGTGCAAGGATGTTGGCATTCATTCCCAAAGAGGAGAGAGAGGTTGAATTACCTCTGTCATTCGACAAACGGAACGCCGTTAAGACGTTGGGCATCCATTGGCATCCTCCGACAGATAAACTGAAGTTCAAAATGTCATTAAAAAACAACAGGATGATTACTAAGCGAACTTGCGAACTCATATGTAGCTTGTATGACCCAATGTATGGATTTCACCCTGTGTTATTCGAGGTGCAACAAATTTGGAAGGAAAAGCAAGGCTGGGGCGAAGAGTTACCATCGTCCATTGTCGCTTCGTGGCACGAGTTGAAACGTGAACTACACACCCTTAATGCGATCGAAATCCTTCGATGGACAAGGACCACCAGAATTCGCAAGTAGAACTTCACGGTTTTTGCGACGCCTTTGAGAACGCATATGCAGCAGCTATATATCTTCGAGTTGTTCACGGCAATGTGCTCACGACAAATCTTATCGTCGCGAAAACAAGGGTCGCACCAGTTCAAACCAAATCTCTGGCCCGGCTAGAATTATGTGGAGCTCTATTGTTAGCTCGCTTATTTCCTCTCACGATTAACATTATGAGATTTCAGTCTGCAAAAATATTTGCTTGGTGTGATTCTGAAATCATCCTAGCGTGGATCAGATCTCCACCTTATATACGAACAACATTCGTTGCTAATGAGTGGCTGAAGTTCAGGAATTGATGGACACAACGTGTTGGAGATGTGTTTTTTCGAAGGACAATCCCGCAGACGTCGGATCTCGAGGAGCAGCACCACAAGAGCTCATCAACAATGAAACATTGTGGCATGGATCAGCATTTTTATACCGCTTCGATGATGAACAACAACAACCACAAGAAATGATTACAACAGATATGGAATTAAAGACGGTGAAATCAGCAAAACCGAAGGAAGACGTGATTGCACCCATACTTCGATGTATAAGTCTGTATCATCTTTGGGTCCATGTCGCTACCACTTTGGCTAACTGGACATTTGTTCCAGACGAGATCGAAGCAGCGAGAATGCGACTAATCAGAATAGTGCAACAGGAAACGTTTACGGACGAAATTGTAAGGATATCTCGTGGCGAGTTAGTACAACGAAATAGTAAACTGGCGCGCCTGTCACCAGTTCTTGACAAAACCGGAGTTTTAAGAGTAGGAGGTTGGTTGGAAAACGCAGATCTACCATATTCACAGCGTCATCCCATAATATTACCCTCACACAATCCAATTACCTCGCTCATCATTCATGAGACCCACCTTAAAACGTTGCATGGGGGTCAGCAGCTGATGATGGCAAGACTGCGGTCGGAATATTGGGTACTGCAGCTCAAAACCAACATCAGAAAATGCATTCATAAATGTTTAAAATGCTTTAGATTCAAAGCTAATGGAATGCAGCAACAAAGGGAGAATTTCCCAGCACCACGAGTGAACCAAGCACGACCATTTCAAATTTCTGGGGTGGATTACGCAGGGCGATGCAACAAATTCGCAAAAGCATACATTGCTATCTTTGTGTGCTTCAGCACCAAGGCCGTACATCTTGAACTGGTGAGCGACTACACATCAACAGCATTCGTCGCAGCATTTAAAAGGTTCACAGCGCGTTGGCGCCACAAGTAAAGGAAGCATGTGACAGCCTTCGCTTGCAGAGCCATCTTCTAACGCGTTTGTATCTTCAAACGAAATAAGGGATGTTGGCAACGCGATATTTCTTGTGGACTGTAATTCCAACATTTAATTCCAACTGTCAAATTTCTTTTTTTTTTCCCTGGATTTCCTATATTTCCGTTTTGGCTTTTTGCTTTTTCAACACTTGAATTTCTTATGGACTAGACATATAATAAATGGATTAAAATAACATAATGTTGAGTATAATTTTAATAGTTATATATATATCAATGTGGCCGTACGAGATTACAACAGTGGCGACGAGGATAAAGTATTAAATAAAATTAAATCAGTGCTATACAATTTTTAATCGAATTTTAGTCATGGAGGAAACTTTCCAGAAATTGCTTCAACAAATGCAAGAGCAGCAGCACCGTGACAATCTGGCAATGCAGTCGTTGGTGACACAGCTCATATCACATCAGAAATCCAATTCAAGCACTAGCGCAGATGTGAAAAACAAAAGTCCGGAATTCATAATGGAAGCACTCGCATCAAAGTTCAGCTTTGACATCGAAAATAACCTAACATTTGACACATGGTTTGCTAGATATGAAGATCTTTTTGATATAGATGCATGCAAATTGGACGATGCAGCAAAGGTCAGGCTTTTACTGAGGAAACTCAACTCAAACGTTCACAGTAAATACATATATCAATTACATTCTTCCAAAGCACTCCCGTGGGAATGAAATTTACATCCGATTTTGAGATTCGAACCAAAATGTTGTATAAGTTGGATAGTGAAAGTGCTACCATTACGTTGGACGTTTTATACAGAGATTGTCAACGATTAATTAATTTGAAAACAGACACAGCATTGATCGAGAACTCAAAGACGGACGCCCATGTAAATCTATTACATACCAAAATAATAAACAATAATTCAAAGGCTGTACCAAAGACACCATGCTGGTTCTGTGGCAACATGCACTATTCCCGTGACTGTTCATATGCCAAACACAAATGTGAACAATGCAATGTCATAGGTCACAAAGAAGGATATTGTCAAATTGCAAAAAGACAAAAACGTGGAACACACAAGCCAAATGGATGGAAAGCAAAAAAAGGCACAACAACAACAAGGTATTTCGATCAGAATCCAAAAGTATTTTCATCCATCCATCACAGCGAAAATACGTCAGTATCAACATTAATGAAAAAACTTTTGACCTGCAATTGGACACAGCATCTGACATCACCATTATATCGGAGGATACCTTTAAAAACCTAAATACACCAAATATCGAAGAAGTAGTACATACAGCGAGAAGTGCAACCGGCACATTACCATTATCATTTCAATTTGGTTGTAATGTCAAATTCAGAACGCGACAGACATATTGTACCTGCTATGTCACCCCAATAAACAACTTAAATGTCATGGGACTAGATTGGATTAAGGCACTTAAACTGGACGACATGCCCATCAACGCAATTTGCAATCAAGTCACCGCCCGAAAATTGGAAAGTGCTGATATATCTATTGAAAAAAGTATTTCACATTTGAAACATTCTTTCCCAGATGTTTTTGAAGAAACCTTGAGTCTCTGCAACAAAACAAAAAAAACAACCAAATGCACAACCAGTTTTTTTCCGAAGAGGCCTGTTGCTTATGCTGTTAGAAATCTTGTTGAAACAGAGCTGCTGCGATTACAAGACATCAATGTGATATCACCAATAAGTTATTCGGATTGGGCCGCTCCGATCGTCGTTATAAGGAAGTGCAATGGAAACATACGTATCTGTGCCGATTTTTCTACAGGTCTAAATAATGCTCTCAAAAATCATCAATATCCACTTCCATTACCAGAGAATATATTTGCAAGACTTGCCAATGCCCAATTCTTTAGTCACATCGATTTATCAGACGCTTTTTTACAAATTGAAGTCGATGAGGAGTCGAAACAACTGCTGACTATAAACTCACATATGGGACTCTTTCGATACAACAGAATGGTCTTTGGAGTGAAAACATTTCCATCAATTTTTAAGCAGATTATGGATCAAATGCTTGCTGGTATACCGAGTGCAGCTGCAAACATCAATGATATCTTTGTATCCGGAACCGATTGGGATGACCATAATCGAAATTTGCATGAGGTTTTGCGTCGTATCCAAGACTATGGATTTAAGCTGAAGTTTGCCAAGTAAATTCTACACCCAAGAAGTTAAGTATCTCGGCTACGTCATCGATAAGCATGGACTTCATCCTGACCCTGAACGTGTTTCAGCTATTTACAACATACCAGAACCAACCAATGTTTCGGAACTTCGATCTTTCCTTGGTGCTATTAATTTTTACGGCAAGTTTGTGAGCAATATGCGACAGCATAGAGGACTCGCGAATACTCATTGGAAATGGACAGAAGATCACCGGAACAGCTTTCGGAAGCTAAAGGAAATTTTATCTTCTAACCTACTTCTAACGCATTACGATCCAAACAAAAATATAATTGTCGCAGCAGACGCGTCTAATTATGGCCTGGGTGCATGTATACTTCACGAATTTCCTGACGGATCCATGAAAGCAGTTTGCCATGCATCACGATCGCTCACACAAGCTGAAAAATCAAACAACCAAATTGAAAAGGAAGGTCTAGCACTCGTGTTTGCAGCTACTAAATTCCATAAAATGATTTTTGGCCGAAAGTTCAAACTGCATACTGACCATAAGCCGCTTCTTCCTATTTTCGGTAAAAAGACAGGGATAGCCGTTCATCAAGCCAATCGACTTCAGCGTTGGGCAGTAAAGTTGTTGGCATACGATTTCGACATAAGCTTCATTTCAACCAGCAGCTTCGGTTATGCCGATGTGCTATCACGTCTCATCAACAAAAGTATCCAAGTAACAGAGGACTTTGACCAATAGTTGCCTCGATAAAGATAGAACAAGAAGTAAATCAAATTCTTGCTGATAGCCTTGAAAAGCTACCAGTTACACACCAGATGGTGAGGTGGGAATCAGCAAAGGACGAAACACTCCGTCAAATATTTCATTTCATGACGGATGGCCAAATCAAAAACAAATAAAGACAACAGCGAATTAAAATTGTTTTATAATCGCAGAGAAGACATCAGCGTTGTCGATGGATGTATCATGCTTGGCCAACGGGTCGTTATTCCACAGCTATATAGGAAACGAGTTCTGAAACAACTTCATCGCGGGCACCCTGGAATTGAAAGAACAAAAGCAATCGCCAGAAGTTTTGTTTATTGGCCAAACATTGATTCCGAAATTAAAGCACTCGTTCAAAAATGTAACAATTGTATAATCGCAGCCAGGTTGCCTACGAAAACATTACTTCAGCCATGGCCGAGATCTACGGAGCAAAGGGAACGTTTACACATAGATTTTGCCGGACCAGTAGATGGATATTATTTTCTCGTCTTAGTGGACGCATTTTCTAAATGGCCCGAAATAATTCCAACGAAATCAACTACAACTCAACGCACAACTGAAATTCTCACTGAGATATTCTCCCGATTTGGATTAGCCAAGAAAATTGTATCGGACAACGGCACCCAATTTAAAAGTGCACAGTTTCAACAGTACATGGTAGAAAATGGCATCGAACATCTGTGCTCCAGCCCGTACTATCCAATGTCTAATGGACAGGCTGAACGATTTGTAGACACTTTTAAACGTTCATTGTTAAAACTAAACACCGAAGGAACAACGATTCAGAATCTTGAAACGTTCCTACAGTCGTATCGGTCAACACCAAACAATAACACACCCAATTTAAAGTCACCAGCTGAAGTTATGTTTGGTAGAGACATTCGCATAAGTCTGAACCTTATACAACCGCCGAAAAAGGATCACAAGACCGAAGAGAAGACAGTACACTACAAGCAACGTACAATGGCAGAGCAATTTAATCGAAAATTTGGTACAAAAAGGACATCATTTAATAATCAAGATTTAGTTTACGCCAGTGTACACTCTAATAAAGACAATTTTCAATGGAGACCAGGACAAGTAATCGAACGCATTGGTAATGTTATGTATAATGTTTTATTACAGAGTGGCAGATTGGTTCGTGTTCATGTTAATCAACTCCGAAGACGTCATATTGAAGATACGTTTATGGAACCTCGAACTAAGAAGCCATGGGACAAGGCGTTGGACGTGTACGAATGTGAATCGGCTCCATCATCAGGCAATATCAACACAGAAAATGACATCAACTCGAGGCCTTCGTTAAACGACTCCGTAGCTACTTTAACATCTATACCACGTCGCACTCAACGAATACGACGACCAGTTGACAGATTTGTACCTGGTTAACTTCATTCTCATTGATACTTGCATTACCAAATATACATATTGGATATATGTATATAGTCACCTAAGGATCTCAAAGGGGAAGGTGTTGACAACGCGATATTTCTTGAGGACTGTAATTCCAACATTTAATTTCAACTGTCAAATTTCTTTTTTTTTTTCCCTGGATTTCCTATATTTCCGTTTTGGCTTTTTGCTTTTTCAACACTTGAATTCCTCATGGACTAGGCATATAATAAATGGATTAAAATAATATAATGTTGAGTATAATTTTAATAGTGTAAGGCACCAAGCGGAACCAACGACCTCAATCAGCAAACCACCAAACACGAACCCAAAACAAAGCGCATAAAAGACAACTTCCCAAAATATATCCTTTATTACTATACTCAGAACACTTCTCATATGTTATTCCTATCGCCCTGACTGCTACTCGTCGACTTCCGACTATTCGATCAACTCAGCTGCTTTTATACCCGCGCGTTGGATGTCTGTACCGTTTATCCGCTGTGTCAATGCCATGGGCGGCTCTGGCGTTGAGAAAGGGTGCAAGGCGCCATGGGCGGCTCCTGATGGAAAAGGGCGCAAGGCGCCTACGCGGATCGGATGCGTGGGTATTACAGCTCGCCCATCCTGACCTAAGGCTCGTCCTCGAGACTTCCTGCGGTTGCTGGTTCGGAAATCTCCTCGTCAAAACTGTCTGCATCAGATTCTTCAAGTTCGCTTTCGCAAATGTTGTCGTCATACAGCTCGCACCACCTCTTCATCTTGTCTGCGCTTTCAACCGTCTCAAATGGTTTTTGAGTTCGCTGCTGACCAGGAATATCCTTCAAGATGTACCGGTCGTTTGGCAAGACCTTCGCCACGATGTATGGACCCCTGTAGATTGGATCAAGCTTTCTTGACTCACCTGTTGCCACGGGCTCACGTTCGATCAGGACCAAATCATCTACAGCATACGTGTTGGGCTTCTTATGTGTCCTGTCAAAACGTTCCTTCTGCTTTTGTTGGTCTCTTGAAATGTATTGCAGGGCGACGTCCCGCCTATGGTCCATTTTCTCTTTGTCACAATGTCCGTTGCGTTCCAGTTCTAACAAAAGTTTGTCCCCGGCGATTCCTCTTTATGTGTAGGCGAACATCAGATCGTGTGGTGTTGCTCTGGTAGTTGCGCTTCTCGCCGTGTTCAAGCTCCATTGGATACTCCTTAGCTGCTGAGCCCAATCCTTGCCTGCCGAATGACTGCACTTAAGTGCTGCAAGTACTGTCCGGTTAATTCTTTCCACTTGACCGTTGGCTCGTGAATTTCTAACAGCCGTCATAACATGTTGTATCCCGTAAGTTTGGCAGTACTTCTTGAACTTGCTCGCCGAGAACGCCGTGCCTCGGTCTGTTATTAAACGCTTGGGCATTCCAAAGTATTCACTGACTTGGTTGAGCACTCCTATCACCCCCTTCGTATTGGTCGTCTTTACAGCTTTCAAGATGGTATATTTTGTAAAGTTGTCTACTAGTGCTACCAAATGTTTAGTTCCACCTCGCCCAGTTGTGAATGGCCCAAGATGATCTATATGAACCGTATGAAACGGTACTGGTTCTCTTTCCACACAATGCAGCTCACCTTCTAACGCTCCACCCTTCCTCTTAGGGTAGGCGCATTCCACACATCCCTTAACGTAGCTCTTGACAAAATTCCTCATCCTGGGAAACCAATATGTCCTTCTCAGCCTTTCTAGAGTTTTCTCGTAGCCCATGTGTGCAGCCTCATCATGACACATTCGTAAGATTCGCCATCGTGCCCCTTTAGGTACTACCCACTTTCGCTGGTCACCAACGCGTCTGTATAATCGGTTCCCTTCTAGCTTGTATTCCTTATGGAGTTGGTTCTGCTCACTGCCAGCAGCTGTTGATTGTAGTTGTCTGATAATGTTCCGTAGTTTTTTATCTTGCCACTGCATCGTTGCGAGCCAATCGTCGTCTGTAATGTAGATATTTAATACATTAGCGGTTGCCTCTTCCATCTCCCGTTCTTCCTCTACTGGCTCTCGGCTCATGGCGTCCACATATCCCGCTTTCCTTCCTGACTGGTGAATTGTCGTAAACTCAAACTCTTGTAGTTTGAGCCACCACCTCGCGATTCTTGGTATCATCCTGGCCTTGCTTTGAGTGGCTACTATGGCTTCGCAGTCGGTCAAAACTTTAAATGCCTTGTCTAGCAGGTATATCCGGAACCTTTCCAGACTTTCCACCATAGCTAAAACCTCTAGCTCGTAGCTGTGGTACTTTGCTTCTGTCTCTAACAGCTTCCTGCTAAAGTACGCCACTGGTCTCAATTTATTGTCGCTCTTCCCTCGCTGCAACAGTATTCCGGCAAGTCCCACAGTATGGACCTCGTGATCACACACCACATCGTAAAGGGCTAAAATAGGTGGGTTGATTAACGCAGATTTCAGTTCTTTGAACGCCGCTTGTTGCTCCTCTGCCCACACAAAGGTCTTGTATTGTTTAAGTAAGTCGGTAAGAGATGTTGCGATTTGAGAGTATTTCGGCACGAATTTCCGGAAATAACCGGTAAGGCCCAAAAATTGTCTTACCTGATGCACATTTTTCGGCTGGGGAAAATCTTTTACTGCCACCGTCTTCCGCTCACTAGGTCGTATCCCGTTTTCATTTAGCTGATGTCCGAGGAACTCAATGCTAGTTCTCAAGAACGCACACTTTTTCGTATTGAGTGTCAACCCCGACTCCTTCAGAACCTTCAGAAATTTGCGGAGCTTCTGTAGTCCTTCTTCCAGCGATATGCTTGCAATGATGACATCATCCAAGTAGACTGCAACATCACCAGGATCCATGCGCGCCTTTAGCAGGTTCATACACATTTGGAAGTAAGCTGGAGCGTTCACTAGACCGAACGGCATACGCACGAACTCGTACAGACCGTTCTCCGTAGCAAAGGCGGTGTACTTTCGGCTCTGCTCCGCTATCTGCACTTGATGGTACCCAGAAGCAAGATCCAGTGTTGTGAAATACTTCTTCCCAGCTAGAGTTGCTAATATTTCCTCCACGGTAGGCATCGGGAACTTCTGTTTTTTTGTTACCCTATTTAGCGCCCGGTAGTCGATGCACATCCTATCCGTACCGTCCTTCTTTTTTGTAAGAACAATCGGTGCGCAGAAGTTGGATGTTGAAGGCCGAATGTCTCCTTGATGCAACATTTCGCTGATCTTTTCCTCTAATATCCTTCTCTTAGCGAAAGGTAATCGGTAGGGTTGCACACACACTGGTTGTGTCGTCGTTACTTCGATTGTGCACTCACCCCAGTTGTACAGTCCAAGTTCGTTGGCGTCTAGAGCGAAGCAATCTCGGCATTCATTTACTAATTCGCCGAGTAGCTCCTTTTCCTTGGCTGTGATGTCTCCCGCATCAATATCATCAATATCGATTCTACTCCGCACCTGCTGCTCCGCAATCGCCTCGTCTGAGATAATCAACGATTTGCCTTCATCACTCACAGTGCAGTCGCTGATTTTGAGTTCATGGTATGTCTTCTCGATTTTGACTTGCGGTTGGTCAAGCAAACGCCTACCGACAATTATATTGTATGGTTGGCTGTCGTCTGGGACAACTAATACTTCACACCAGCTTCGCAAAGCATCTACCCCGACTTCGGCATAAAGTTTTCCTATTGTTCGGCATCTTCCTCCGCCGAACCCGCTCAGTTTCCCAGCATCATCGCTGTAGCGAAAATTGTTGGTGATAGCGACTGACTCTTGCAGTGTGACGCAGTCGCTGCCCAGATCTATGAAAACTTCGATTGGTTTCCCGTTGACGGTCACAATTTTGTGATACACACTTATGTCTTCGCACACCCACAACTGACTTGGCCTTGTTGGTTGCCGCTGTTCGGTAGCGTGTTGCTCTGCTGCCCTCGTCGTTGCCGCGCTCGTACAATTGCGACCTATGTGCCTATTGGTTACATTTGAAGCACCTGACCTTTGGGCAGTTGCGCCCTATGTGCCCCATCTGACTACACTTGAAACACCTGATAGTGTCAACTGATGTTGAGTTTGCACTATTGCTCCCAGATATTCCCCGTCTCTGTGATGCTGTTACGATTGATGCTGACCTCTGTTGCGATCGTACGCTGGTGGTCCACCGAACTTTCTTTATCAGCTCCTGAAGAGTTTCTGGCTGTGCCGCTTTCAGTGCATCACGACACTCTACATCGGTGATGCCCCGCACTATATATTTGACCACAGTTTTCTCTTCTATATGCCCCCTAGACGCAATAGCTTTCATCTCATACACGATCTCCTCGATATCCTCATACGGATTTTGTTTTTTGTTCCGCAACATTTCGTGCAGATCAGCCACATCATCGTCTGCTGGGAAATTATCGACTAAGTCTCGAAGAAACTCTTCCAACGATGAATGAACTACCCCATTACCCCAAAGCTTTGCTGCTCCCACTAGCTTACCGATCGCCGCCATCATGACTAGCCTTCCATCTAGCTGGTACACGTCTCTAACTTCTCTAACCCTTCGGACGAATGCGGTTGACGAAAGTCCTGTTGGGTTCCTTGGATTAAATTCGGAAAGCATTTCGGTCACATCCTTCACTGTGTAGCAACTCCTCGACTCGACTCTCTCCTCGACACAACTTGTTGCTCTTGGTTTAGGCGCTGGAGCACTCTCCGTCTTTTCACCCCCCTTCTGTATCTTGATGCTTTCCAAAGCTGCCTTCATGGACTGGATCTCTTGCCTCAGCTTCTCCACTTCGCTTTGCTCGTCCTCCTTCCATTCCTTGTCGTCGATCAATTTTTAATATACCAGTAGTTTGTGTAGCAATTGGGACGTATCTCCCCCCCCCCCCCCTTGCAAGCCACGTTTCTTCAGCTCTTCCCGGAGCTCATCTCTCGTATACGCGCTGAACTTGGCGATTTCTTGTTCGGCGTCACTCCTTTTCAGAATACAGCAATCGATTATTTAATTAAATATCGCACCAGGACTTTATCCCACTTCTGAAGTTGTAAGGCACAAAGCGGAACCAACGACCTCAATCAGCAAACCACCAAACACGAACCCAAAACAAAGCGCATAAAAGACAACTTCCCAAAATATATCCTTTATTACTATACTCAGAACACTTCTCATATGTTATTCCTATCGCCCTGACTGCTACTCGTCGACTTCCGACTATTCGATCAACTCAGCTGCTTTTATACCCGCGCGTTGGATGTCTGTACCGTTTATCCGCTGTGCCAATGCCATGGGCGGCTCTGGCGTTGAGAAAGGGTGCAAGGCGCCATGGGCGGCTCCTGATGGAAAAGGGCGCAAGGCGCCTACGCGGATCGGATGCGTGGGTATTACAATAGTTATATATATATCAATGTGGTCGTACGAGATTACAACAAAAGTAAAAAGTTTACAGCTGAGGAAAACAGGAGGTATTAAGAATCTGTAACTCAAGCATTTGCCGAAATTTGGAATATTATTTCTAACTTTTCTTATTAATGCATGCCTGAAACTTCCGAATAACTGGAAAATGGCAAAAGTAGTTCCAATTTTGAAAGCTGGGAAGCAAATTCAGTACCCAGATAGCTACGGACCAAGTGTACGAAAAAGTACTTAAAACTAGACTTATGAGTTTTATTGATGACATGCGTATATTTCCAAATGAGCAATTTGGATTCAGAAGCCATCACGGTACCCCGCATCAAGAGCTCAGAATATGCCAACTCGTCAAGAGAAATTTCGAATTGGGCAGATCCACGGGTTCGGTTTTGCTAGATATTGAAAAGGCTTTCGATACTGTTCGGTTTTCCCCTGTATTTAGTCAAATCCATACATAGTTTTCTGATGAATAGACTTTTGCGCAGGAGTAGCACAAGGTTCTGTTCTTGTATATTGTATTGTATAATATATTAACGTCTGATCTACCCAGGCCTCCAGCATGTGAAATAGCTATTTACGTCGACGACGCGGGTATATTCTCTTCACATGAATATAGTCTAAATATTGAAACTAATTTGCGGAATGGGATTAGAATATTCGCTTATTATTATTATCAATAAGTGGAAAATTAAAATTAATGCCGAAAAAGTGCAACCTATCTTTTTAGACGAAAAAGAAAAAATTGCTGTCTACTAGACATGGGTCAATCGTTCAAATTCAACGAACGAATCGTTCAAGTATTATATCAATCAATCAATCGTTCGTTTAAAGATAGAGACCGATATATTAGATCAATATTACAATCGTTCGTTCGTTCAGATATCGAGATCGATTCATTGTATTGGTCAATACCACATTCAATCAATCGTTGAATAAAGATAGAAACCTATTCACTGTATTGGTTCAATGCAATCGATCTGAAAATGCAAATATGTTTGTATTGGATGAAATAACTAACGGTTATTGTTCATCCCTTAGATGTTCGTAATTGTGTACGTTCTTTTAATAAAGTCAGCTAGTTTGCTATTTTATCGTGCTTTTTAATTAAATAATAAATAATATTATTTGTTAGTACCTATCACAAAAAAGTAAGTTATCACTTACTCAGAAGCTTAGTTATAGATTGTATTTTATAGAATTGTACGCTATGTCTGAATTGAAAAATAAACGGAGCGAGATATGGAAACATTTTTCTATCGTCTCAAGTGACAAGGCAAAATGCTGTTATTGCTAAAAGCTAATAAGTTTTTCTGGGGGAGCATCTGGAAATTTAGTAAGGCATATAAAGTCTCAGCATAAAGGTATATCTTTAGGAACAGACAGATGCACGCTTGCACACCCATATGCAACACTCACAGCTACAGAAACCTACCCAATTCAAGAATCCAATAGTGAAGCTCCAACCATTTCATCTGACAGTACATATACCCTGACAGCCACAACTTCACATCATTTAGCATCCACTCTAAGACAAACTCAAATTTCTTCATATGTACGAAGACCAATATCACTTTCATTTTCCAAACAACTAGACGAACAACTTACAAAAACAATAGTAAAACAATATTATCCATTTAAAATGGTTGAAGACATAGAATTTAAAGAATTTGTGAAAATGCTGTGTCCAAATTATACAATGCCTACACGAAAGACCTTATCCCATTCCTTAATTCCACGTCTGTACAATGAGACAAAGGAAAAAGTTCAGAGAATGCTTGGTGGGGTAGAAGCTGTATGCCTCACAACAGATGGATGGACGTCTAACACCCAGCAAAGTTATATTGGCATAACAGCTCACTTTGTGCAAACCCTGAACTCGAGCAGCAGCCTACAATCCTGCCTTTTAGGATGCATTCCTTTCAACAACAGCCACACGTCGGCAAATTTAGGGGCTTTGTTGAACGGTGAAGTTGAGTCTTGGGGTCTAGGAGGAAAAGTTGCATGCGTGGTGACCGACAATGCATCAAATATGGTTGGTGCGGTGAGATATAATAATTGGAGACATCTGCCTTGCTTTGCACACACGCTAAATCTTGTTTTAGGGGATGGAATAGCGGTCATTGAAGCAGAAGTCGCAAAGGTCAAGAATATAGTTGCGTATTTCAAAAGAAGCGCCAAGGCATCCCTTCAACTAACCAGTATGGAAAAGCAATTAAATCTTCCAAAAGTGAAACTTAAACAAGACTGTATAACAAGGTGGAACTCCACTTACGAAATGCTCTCCCGCATAATAATGATAAAAGATGCAGTTATTGCCGTGCTAGCAATAGAGAAACCAGAATTGAATATTATATCTCCAAAGGAATGAGCTGTGCTAGAAAAGGCCACCGATGTTTTCAAAATTTTCAGTGTAATAACTAAAGAAATGTCTGCTGATAAAAATGTAACTTTATCAAAGGTAATGATATTAATTGGTGCAATAGCTAATCACCTTAGTAAAATATCATCTAACAATAGCCACGGAGAAATAACAAACATAATAGAAACACTAAAAAACTCACTATCATCCCGATTTAAAGAAATAGATTCACACGAACTAATAACAAGAGCCACCATACTTGACCCGCGGTTCAAGCAATATGGTTTTACATCATACCCCAAATATGTTAAAAGTTTAGAGATCTTAAGAAAAAAAGTGCAATTAATTTCAGTTTCAACTCAACCAGCAAATGCATCTCAACCATCTACATCTCAGACACAAACGGACACAGAAACAGCAATCCTTTGGGGGGATTTCGATAATATCGTCAAAAGTGTAATATCTCACCCAAATACTCACGCCGCAAGTATTATTGAAGTGGACAAGTATATCAATGAGCCACTCATTAAAAGAACAGATGACCCATTAAAGTGGTGGGACGATAGAAAGCATATCTATCCCCGACTTCATAAACTGGTGCAACGTTTGCATTGCATGTAGCAACAAGTGTTCCCTGTGTAATAATTGATGAAAGACGCAGTAATCTGAAGCCGGAAAAAGCTGCACAATGTCTATTTTTGAATTATAATTTATAAGATTTATTTTACTGAAATCAATTTTATTTCTTGTTTTTTAACTTTTTTGTATGTTGTTTGTTGTTACATGAAGATTTGAATTTAGTTTCTTGATTTTGTTTTCCATTGAATTATGTGTTTTGAAAAAGAAAATCCAATGTTATCCTTTGTTGTTCGTGGTTGTTATAAAATCTTCCTTTCCTATAATAACATTTATATTAATTTGTGGTATGTTAAAAGAAAAATAGAATGATACTTACTCTTTAAATGTTCAAACTCTAATTTAAATTAAACGATTGTGAGCTGTGAGTTACAGCTGATTCAAAAAGGGTAGAAAGTGACATTTTGACATACATGTATTTGCTTAGAATATGAAAACAACTAACACATCGGAAAATGAATGAAACGGCAAAGAATTGAACGAACAAATAGATTGAGAACACTATAACGAAACAAGTATATATACTACCGAAGTCATAGCAAAAGATGCGAAAGAGCATAAGGAATTAACAATTCGCTCTTTCTTCAACACTTTATTTTCGTTCGTTCCATGTGTCATATTGTTTCATATCGTTCGTATCGGTCAAATGACCGAAACAACCGAATCGGCCATTACAAAAGTATTGACTTTGTGATTGATTGGTTTGTAGTTGTGTGATTGCAATCACCAATACTTTTCGGTGTTTCGGTCAAAACGAAAGAATCAATCACGATCGACTCATGTCAACTGTCTACCCAATAATCCATCTAACGTGTGCGGTGTAAATGTCAATTGGCAATCTAGCGTGAAATATCTGGTGTTGTATCTAGATACAAGACTTACTTTCAAAGGACATATTTAAAATACGATTAATAAAACTAATATTGGTATCAAGATGCTTTACCCATTTATAATTAGGAAATCGTCGCTAAGTATAGCCAACAAAATTATTATCTATAAAGTAATTTTCCAGTCAATATTACTGTAGGGTTGCCAGGTATGAGAAAGTTGTGCAAAATGTCACATTAAGAAATTGCAAACTTCACAAAACAAACTGCTGAAGATGATGCTCAATCTATCAAGGTACCATTCTACCTGTATTCTTCATTGTCAAACGGGTGTTGTATTCATCTCCGAAAGAATTGTTAAACTAACGGATAGATTTCTACAAAATTGCGTTTTTCTGGATAATCTTCTGCTAAACCAAATAAATGTTTAACTTAATTCATGGATGTATATGATCATTATTTATCTATTTATTATTTATTTATTACTTCTGTATGAATTAATTAATTTATTTGTTTACTTCGTTATTTATTCATTTATGTATTTACTTATTTATTTATTTATTTATTTATTATTATTTCCTTATTAATTTATTTGTTATTATTTACTTATTTATTTATTTATTATCTATTCATTGTTTATATATTATTTATTTATTGTTTATTTATTATTTATTTATATATTTTCATTGCATTTATTTATTGCCTATTTAGTTAGGTATTCATTTGTTTTATTTAATTATTATATATCTATTTACTTATTTTTATATTTATTTATTTATTTTATTTTTATTTATTTATTTATTTTATTTTATTTATTTATTTTTTTTTTTGCATTGAAAGTTTTGTCGTGGTTTCCTTCAGATTTATTATTGCTTGAATTAACATTATTTCATAACCCTAAAAGATAATATTTCAGTTGCTAGATATATAGCTATCGAATCACTGTATGTAAATTGTGTGGCAACCATATTGTAAAATATCATAGCACAAAATAAAGAAATATCTAATCTATCTATCTAAAATTTAAAAGAAATGAACCACCAGTAATTGTGAAACCAAAAAAAACAACAAAATAAAGGAAAATACAGATACGTCGACATAAACCTCAGTGTTTGACTTGGGTTGTACTGATTTATCTTGCACGTTCTGACTCACTGGTTCACTCGGAGTAGTCAGTTTAGTTTGTTGTTGTTCAGGCTGGTCTATGGCTTGGCTACATGGTAAGGCTGGTAGGTGTGTTTTAGTCGATACTTTATCGGGTCTGTCTGTGTCTGTTAGTTCTATGTCGTCATTGTAAATTGGTTTTTCATTAATAGGTTTGTATTTTGTTTTGCATATCTGGTCAACATGCCGAATGACTTTTTGGCCATCTATCATGATTTCATAATGGAGTTTTCCTCTCCGTGACCAAATAACTCCGAATTTCCACTTACAGGCTTTGTTTGTATACATCCGAATTTGAACCGAATCGCCAATATTATACTCTGGAATCACTGCACATTGACTGTCGTCTTTAGTTTTGATAAATGGTTCTCTTTTAATAAGATCTATTCTCGTTCTTATTTGACGATTAAACATTAATTCAGATGGCCTTATTCCCGTAGTGCTATTTGGTAATTTTCTGTGCTGCATTAATAAGGTACAAAGTTTTTCGTTAAAATTTCCAGACTCCGCTTCCATAGCCCTCAGGCCTTGTTTTATTGTATGAACGAATCTTTCTGCCTGCCCATTTGTAGCTGGATGGTATGGAGCAGAGAAGTGCTGAATAATTCCATTCATCGTTAAAAATCTTTTAAATTCGAATGAACGAAACTGCGGGCCATTATCTGTTATAATTTTTAATGGAAGTCCAAATCTTGAAAAAAATTGCTCGTAAGGCATCTATTATTAGTACTTCTACCCACTTGGAAAATGCATCCACAACTATCAAAAACGATTTGTTCATGAATGCACCAGCATAGTCCAAGTGCAGACGCTCCCATGGTCCTTTTGGGTATTCCCATGGATGAACTTGTATTTTCCTTACGTCTGGCTTAATTTTGGCGCAGTTGATACAGCCTCTACATAGGTCTTCAATGTCCTTATCTATATTCTTCCACCATACATAGCTTCTGGCTAGTGCTTTCATGCGGGTTACGTCGACACTTGATACCCAAAGTCGTGGGAACCTGTCGACGAACGAACTTCCCACCTTCCGAGAAATTCCTGAGCAGGCACCGAAATTTGAGAGTGCCTTTTCGCGAATAATAAATTCACACAGCATGGAAAGAAATGGTTACACTGCATCAGCAAAATAGAATATTAGAGAAGTTCATAGAAGTTCAACATATTGTATTGTAAGCTCGAGCACAGAGCACAGTTAGTTGCAGTCGAGCCGTAGAACCATTCACATAATAAAGATTCATTCTGCTCCCATTTGTTTTTCGTGTTTCTTTTTAAAAAGTCAAACGCGGAACGCACGAACATAATCGTATAGTGCAGTGAAAACAAATAAAATAGTCTAACAAAGTCTAAACACAAAAAGAACGGAAAAGTGAAGTGAAAGCAAATAAATAAGTTTAAAGACAAAAAGAACGGAAAAGTGAAGTGAAAGCAAATAAATAAGTCTAAAGACAAAAAGAACAAGTAAAGTGAATTAAACAAAATGGCAGTTGAAGGTATGAACCTAGCCATGGACGAAGGCCTGAAGGAATCGTCTAAAATAAAAGAGTTCACCGGTAAAGACGAATACTCATTATCAAGCTTCATACGGGAAGTAGAGCTATTTCTCCCATGCTACCTTGGAGGACCATTGGAAAGTTATTTTCTGCAACTGCATGTCATCAATAAGATACAAGGGCCGGCTCTCCAGGCAATAAGGACACTTGGACCAAATCCAACGTGGGAAAAAATAAGAGAGGAACTAATCAGGAATTACGGAGTGAGACAAACCTACTACAGCCTTTACCACGAAGCAATGAAAACCAGGAATACTAATGTAAGTGAATATTTTAACAAACTTAGGGACATATTAGATAAGCTCAATTGCAAATATGAATTCGATATGGATAGACCAACCGAATTTTCTCATACAAGCAATGAATCAATGATTCTTAAAACATTTATAAACGGCATAAGACCACACTTAGCTAGCATAATTTTAAGTAGACAGGCTAAAACACTAAGAGAAGCATATTACATTTTAGAGGAGTCAGGTCTAATATATAGAAATGATACGATCAATTATAATTCAAGTCAAAGTTCAAATCAACATTCTAATCAGAAAAGACGTTTTTACGATCAAAATAATTTAAACAATTTCAATGATCAAAGATCATTCAATAGAGCGAATTCAGGGCAAAACAGAAATAACAATAGGATTAATCCAGGAAATCCTAGACGTTTTTCAGGACAAGTTAGGCAAAATAATAACTCAGGTCAGTTCAGGCAACAAGGAAATAACCCCAATAACACAGTACAAGTGAGGAGTGTTTATCATAATCAGAGAAACGAAAACGACCCTAACTCTATGGACGTAGAACACTTAGACGAGGAAATAAATTTTCATTCGGAACCCTCAGACATCATTTACCGATAGTAGAACTAAATATAGGGACCGATAAAATCCGCTGTCTCATAGACACTGGATCCTCAACTACAATCTTAGACCAAAATAAACTCCCATTATATAAAAGAATACTTTTGAAAAAACCAATTACCTTTAGTACCCTTACAAACACCACCATTTCTAATAAAGAAATAATAACAAAATTGCCAGACGAATTTAAAGAAAATGCCCACATGATCTGGAAATTAACGGAAATAAAAAACAAAAATTTCGATGGCATAATAGGACAGAATCTATTGAAACCACTACAGGCAATAGTCAATCTAAAAGAAGAACACATTGAAATAAACAGTCAGAAAATAAAATTCGTCAACTCTTGCCCATATAGTTATGATGAGATAAATTCTCTTGAAAACAATAAACAACCAATAGAATCTTATTTAAGAGATGATTTAAACTCTGATGAAAAAAGCAGGTTAATAAACCTCCTAAATAAAAACCACGATTTATTTTACAAGGAAGGACAAACACTTACTCATACAGACCAGGTATAACACGAAATTATAACCGTAACACACAAACCGATTTTTTCAAAAATATACAGATACCCACAGATCCACGAACAAGAAATCAATAGACAAATCAAGGAAATGCTTTGCCAAGGAATCATAACACAAAGTAATTCTCCGTACAATAGCCCACTTTGGATTGACCCAAAAAAAATGGACAATTCCGGAACCAAGAAATATCGCATTGTCATAGAGTACAGGAAGCTTAATGAAGCTACCGTCGATGACAAATTCCCTATTCCTAATATTGACACAATATTAGAGAAATTAGGTCGATCGCAATATTTCACTACATTAGACCTTGCGAAAGGCTTCCACCAAATATTGGTTAAAAAGGAAGACAGAAAAAAAACAGCCTTTTCCACCCCTTCAGGCCATTATGAATATGTGAGAATGCCTTTCGGGCTTAAGAACGCCCCAGCCACCTTCCAAAGGCTAATTAACTCTGTTCTGAGGGAACATATTAACAAAATATGTGTCGTCTATTTAGATGACATACTCATTTTTAGTACCACCCTCAACGAACATATCACAAGTATTCAAACAATTTTCGATGAACTCAGACGCCACAACCTCAAAATTCAAGCAAACAAGTGCAATTTTTTCGCAAGACAAACCGAATACTTAGGACATATTTTAACAACAGAAGGAGTTAAACCAAATATGGCAAAAATTCAAAACATTCAAAAACTTCAGCTACCTCAAACAGTAAAACAAATCAAGTCATTCTTGGGAATGACTGGATTTTACCGTAAATTTATTAAAGACTACGCTAAAATAGCGCAACCACTAACTAAATACCTAAAGAAAAACACAAAAATCAATACAAAAGACCCAATGTATATCAACGCTTTCGAAAAATTAAAACTAATTCTTACTGATCCACCGGTATTGAGATACCCAGTTTTCAATAAAAAATTCAAACTCATAACAGATGCAAGTGACATGGCTATTGGAGCTGTCCTCACGCAAGAAGGACACCCAGTCTGTTATTCAAGCAGAACATTAAATGAACACGAGAGGAAATATTCAGCCACAGAGAAAGAGCTTCTAGCCATAGTCTGGGCGGTCAACTATTTCCGACCCTATTTATACGGCAGACCTTTCGACCTAATGACCGACCACCAACCCCTAAAATGGCTTCAAACTAAACACAAGGGAAAGGATATAAATCCTCGGTTACAAAGATGGCTTCTTAAACTCGGAGAGTACAATATAAATATTGACTACATTAAGGGAAAAGAAAATATCGCAGCCGATTTCCTAAGCCGAATTAATGCAGAAACCGGAGAGATTAATATGGTTAATGAAGAACCAACCCCAACCATGGATCAAGACATAGTACAGAATGAAAATACAGGAAACGATAACGCTAGTATAGTCAATACGATTCACTCACAAGAAGAGGATCATAACGACCATTTTCCGATCCTCGACACCGTTATAAATAGGTTTTATACACAGATAATCCTCACAAATAGTAAAACTAGAGAGATAGAAATTGTAAACAATAAGAGGAAAATATATATTTGTTCCAGTGACATTGAACAGGATAAACTTAGTGACATCTTTAGGAGATACATAAAACGAAAAGGTAAAATAGGTATATATTCAGACCTCACTGAACATGAATATAACTTAGTACAACAGAAACTTATTGAACTCTTTGTTCCAAATAAAAACATAAAATTCCTTAAGTGCGCTTATCTAGCAAAGGACATGGCAAACGAAGACGATACGTTTAAGCAAATTGCGAAGTACCACAAACATGAAACAGGACACGGTGGTATTACAGAAAAATACGAAGGTCTAAAGAAACTCATTTACTTTAATAAACTAAAGGAACTTATCCAAAAACATATAAACAACTGCGACATATGTAATAAAGCAAAATACGATCGAAACCCCGTGAAACCCAAGTTCAATATCACTGACACACCATCCGATACTAACCAAGTTATACACTTAGATATATATATTAACAGCAATAACAGATTCGTAACTTTTATAGACAAATTCTCTAAACATGCAACAATATTCCATGTAGAGGATAGAAGTAGTATAACGATTAGGGAAAAAATACGACTTTTTCTTTCCATCAAAGGAAAGCCAAATAAATTTGTTTTAGATAATGAGTTCAGTAACACCAACATTAAAGATTTCTTAAGGGAAGAGCAAGTTGAAGTACACTTTACGAAGCCGAATTGTCACACGGGCAATTCGGATATTGAAAGATTTCACAACACAATCGGTGAGAAAATGAGAATTCTGTTTACCCAAAAATCCCGATTAACAACAAAGGAAAAAATATATAAGTGTGTCCAATGGTACAATAAGTCCATTCACTCCACCACCAAATTCACTCCATTAGAGATAGAGAGAGGCATGGTAGACAAAGGAATAGTTAAAAGTAATATAGACACTAAAAAGACTCATATTATATCAAAACGTAACAAAGAAAGAGAAGAATATATTGAAGAAAGAGAACAAGGTTATGTGAAGAACTACAAGGCTGTCAGGCATAAGGAACAACCAAAGTTCCGAAAACTTAACCTTTCCAATACACACCCGACTAATATAAAACGCCCCTATAAATTTGCAGGTCAACTGGATGTTAATGATGTTCCTCATGACTCTAACAATGGTGACACCGACAACACAACAGTTTCTTGACTTACAACAAATAAACGAACAAACAGGTTTTGTAAAATTACATTTAACAGACGTGACGATCGGAAACGAAACGGACATTATTTTACATATCATAAATCCTTCAGAAATTTTAGAGCTAGTTAAGAATATATCTCGAAATATTCATTCATTACCTAAAGAAGAAAACTATATCCTAAACGAAGAAATTAATAACATTTTACACAAAGTCAAAACTCTTATTCCTTTAGAAAACAGACAGAAAAGAGGACTTCTTAATATAGTAGGAAGAGTAGAAAGTTGGCTCTTTGGTACAATGAGTGACGAAGACAGACAAAACATTTACGAATAATTTCAATAAACAACCATAATTCGATAAATGAACTTAACAAACAAGTAAAAATTAATAACTCCTTTAATAATACATTCCAACTTTTAAAAGAAACAATCGAACGTGATAGAATTATTATATCAAAACAACTTAATAATATACAGAGAACAGAAAGTGATGTTGTACTGAAACAAATTTATTTTGACCAACTATTTAAACTCAAATATTTAGCTGATAAGGTCGAACATATTCAGGACAATATAATATCAACTAGAAACAATATTTTGCACCCGAACATACTTACCAATGAAGAGATAGATAGATACAAAATAGATTTTTACAAGTTAAAGCAAGTTAAGTTAGGAGTAACTGTATACCAAGAAAACACCTTGCTATTCGCAATCAAAATTCCCAGAAACTTTGTAACATTATCACTAAAATTATTAATGCCAGTACCAAACGAATATTTTATGGAAATTAAGAAAGAAAAAGAATTCATTATTGAATATAAAAATAAGGTTTTAAAATATGAAGTTAACAAGAATATAAAGGAATTAGAAGTAAGCAAACACTGTATACTTAAGAACAATTGTAAACTAATAAGAAATAATAAAACTGAAATTATATCTATAGATGACAACACAATCTTTATAAAGAACATTAACTCAAATGTAAACCAAACATGAGAGAAATTAAATTAGTAGGAAATTATTTTGTAAACTTTTCAAACTGTTCCATAACTATCCTAGACCAAACTTATTCAAATGTAAAACACATAGAAAAACAAAAATTTTATTACCCAAACAATAAGCTTAATCTTAATGCATCTGAAACTCTAAAGTTCAATAAAATTGTAATAGAATCCTTTGAAAACCTTAATGAGGTAAAAGAAATAAGACTTAAGAAGCTGCTGTCATACAAATTTGATATAATATACATACTAATCGGTGTAACCATATCTATTATTATAGTATATAAATGTTTCCAAAATAACAATGTAAAAGTACACATAAGCAAACGAATTCAAGGGAATTCTTCTCTAAAGGGGGGAGAGGTTACGTCGACACTTGATACCCAAAGTCGTGGGAACCTGTCGACGAACGAACTTCCCACCTTCCGAGAAATTCCTGAGCAGGCACCGAAATTTGAGAGTGCCTTTTCGCGAATAATAAATTCACACAGCATGGAAAGAAATGGTTACACTGCATCAGCAAAATAGAATATTAGAGAAGTTCATAGAAGTTCAACATATTGTATTGTAAGCTCGAGCACTGAGCACAGTTAGTTGCAGTCGAGCCGTAGAACCATTCACATAATAAAGATTCATTTTGCTCCCATTTGTTTTTCGTGTTTCTTTTTAAAAAGTCAAACGCGGAATGCACAAATATAACTTGCGTACCATGCCAGTATGTGCTGTATGTAGTTCCTCAAGAACGCGTTTTCGTAAGGGCATAGGAATCGTAATGCGTATGCCTTTGAAAATGCATCCACTTTGTAAAGAGAATTCGGTGACATTTTCTTCGTTAGGCAAAAGATTTCCAGATTGTAGAGCAGTGTAATATCGGGCACATTCAGGATCTTTTAATGTTGCTTTCCTAATTTCGTCTCTTGTAACTGGTAGAACTGCAATGTGATTCATAAGGAAGGTAGAACTACTGTCCAAGTCATCTTCATTCTGAGGCCTTTCAACAGGAAATCGAGAGAGAAAGTCGGCGTTTGCATGCAATTTCGTATTTCTATATTTGATGTCATAATTGAATCCGGACATAAAATGTGCCTAGTGTAGTAAACGAAGTGCTGATAAAGCCGGTAAACCCTTGTGTGGGTGTAAAAATCTGGCAAGGGGTTGATGGTCTGTTGTAAGTGTTATTTTTCGGCCGTAACAGTACCGAAAGAATTTATGTAGACCCCAATAGATAGCCGTGGCCTCTTTGTCTAGTTGTGAATAATTCTTTTCGGATTTTGTCAGTGATCTCGAGGCAAATGCTATTGGTCTTTCATCATCATTTTACAGTATGTGCGATATAACGGCACCAAGACCGTTAGGGGACGCGTCTGTGGCTAAGACTAGTGGCAAATCCGGATTGTATTTCATAAGTACCTTGGGACTAGTAATTTCCTTTTTACATTGTTGAACACAGCTTTGCATTTCTTACTCCAAATAAATGGTGTACCCTTTTGTAAGAGAATGGAACAATGGAAAAAGTTTTGAAGAAAGATCCGGTATGAATTTTTGATAATAATTAACAAGGCCCAAAAAGGTCCGTAGTTCCGAGATGTTGTTTGGAATTTTGCAATCCACTATTGCCTGAACCTTGCCTGGTTTTGGTTTTATGCCTTCTTGATCAATTATATGACCCAAATACGACACAGATCTTAAAAGAAATTGACATTTGGCTCTATTGATATGTAGACCTTTTTCGCGTAAAATTTTAAAAACAGTTCTTAATGTACAGCTTAATTCCTTGAAGGTACAGCCTCGTATCAATATATCATCAAAGAAACAAGTAACATTAGATATATTTCCAAAAATCATATCCATGTACCGCTGCCAAACGTTGGGACTTACCTTCACCCCAAACATAAGGCGATTTACCTTATACTGCCTTTTATGTGTGCTAAGTGCTTGCAACATGGCAGTTGTATCATCAACAGGCATATGAAGATAGGCTTGGTGTAAATCCAAAACGCAGTAATATTTGCCCCCCCAATTTCAGCAAATATATCCTCTATGCGTGGAATGGGATGTTTATAGTCTTTAATTACTTTGTTTATCGTAGATTTGTAATCTGCGCACAATCTAAGATCACCGTTCTTCTTAACTACTGGGACTATCGGAGTTCCCCATTGGCAATTCGTGATTTTTGTAATGATATTTGCTTTTTCTAATGTGTCTATTTCGCTTTCGATCTTTTGGCGCAGCGCATATGGTACGGGTCGTGCTTTCATGTATATCGGCTTGGTACTTTTGTCTTGCAACTCTATAGTACATTTATAACTAGGAATTTTCCCCACTTCTTCGGTAAAGATATCGACAATTTCATCAAGAAGCTTGTTAATTTCTTGCTTGCATTGATCTTCTGATATATCAGCCTTTTTAACTTCTTCGATTGAATTTATTGCCATATTTAAACTTTGCATCCATCCACGTCCCAGAATAGGTTATACATTATGAGGTAAAACATACAATTCACTCTTGTTATAAGACACTTTCATAGTGCATACTCCCACAGGAATAATAATTTCTCCAGTATACGTTTTCAACTTCATCGAGGTGGGTTTTAGCTTCTTTGCTGGCCAGAATTTACTGAATCTGTTCTCTGATATTGTTGAGACAGCAGCACCCGTATCCATTTCCATTGTGCATTCAATTCCATCGAGCCACAATTTCTTCATTATCTTATCATGCTCCATGCTGTTTGTTTCAAAGTTGTTTATAAAGCAGTTGTTTTCGTCATCATTATCAGTTCTTTCTTCTTCTACCTGAATAGACTTCTGCTCAGCAACTACTCGCCTTAAACAGACAGAATGTAGATGTCCTTGCTTGCCATACTTTTTGCACATCAAGTTTTTTTCTTTGCAGACATTCGCCCTGTGGTATTTCTATCTACTGTGGCATTTAAAACATCTTCCCTGTTGACTCTTCACAGCCGCGTTTCTCGACCCGTTGTTTCGAAATTGCTTCTTATCTCCTTCCTGCCCCCTTTCACCTCCAGTCTTGAGCCCACACTTTCTTATTGAATGTAATGACTGTTGTGTGTGATTCCGAATCTCTCTACTCTCAACCTTTGATGCCTCTATTTCCAAGGCTTTTTTGCATATTTCATCAAAAGTTACCGTCGATTCCAATTGCAGCATTCTCTCCCTTATTTCATTATCACGTATACCTCTAATGAACTGGGATCGTAAATGAGTGGAAATTGTCGACTTTTTACAATTCTCGCAAACAAAATTGCATTTGGATGCAATTTTTTTTAAATCCGCTTGGAAGTTCGCAATTGATTCTCCTTCATTCTGTGTACGTAATGTGAATTTGTGCTGCTCTGCGACCTCACTAGGTTTCGGACACACGTGATTCTGAAGTAACCCTACTAACTCTGTATACGTTTTTGCTTTTGGCTCTTCAGGTGCAGTAAGACACGTTAAGGTGTGGTGCAGTTTTGGCCCTAAGCAATTAAGGAAAATTTCGCGTTTTTTTTTTTCATTTTCTGGAGTTTCTGTTTTTAGTTCGCGGATCTCTAAATAGTTTTCTATTCTTTGGAGATACGATTCAAAACTCTCGTTCGCTTCATCAAAAGCAGTTAGTTGCAGCCCTCTGCAATCACCTTTATTAATTTGGCCATTCTCATTATTTGCTGTAAGCCGCATTAAGACTTGTGAAATTTGTGCAATGGCTTGTTCCAATAGAGACATGTTCTTTTTTTTTTTTTTTTTTTTTTGAATGCAACCAATTTGTCTTATTTATTTATTGTACTTGTAAGTTTGTAAAAGTTTAGTTTAGTTCACGTAAGAAAAAAAAAAAGTCACCTACCTTACCATATGCTCCGGTGCTCCACGTGTAATTTATCCTTGCAGTGTAGTTTATTAATGAGCAGAATCTGCGCTTCAGTCGTCGTCGCCAATTTGTCGTGTCTCGTTCCGAGATAATGAATACTCAATTGCTCGTTATAATTTACTTCACTATATATTTCTTATTTTATTATGTAATAATATGTAATTCACTATGCTAGTAAGTATTTACAGGTTAACAATTTTAATCCCCAGCTTCGTCTGTGGTTCAGAGTGGAGTGCAGAGCTGGAATAGAAAGTGACAAGTGGATCCGCTGTCATTCTCTGACTCGTAGCATTGCCAGATCGCCTTCCAGATAAATACTCAACAATGGCCAATAAAAAAACTAGGTCTTAAATTAGATATTAATCATGACTGTAGCAGTTATTTGTGTGAAGCATTAAAAAAGAATATAGAAAAACAAAAAGGTAGAATTGCATATTAGCAATCAACATGCTATCTTAATATTTATGGACTAAAAAAGAATTTTAATGAACTCAAAAATACAATTGCTAATGAAGAATTTGATATTATAGCACTATCAAAAACACATTTAAAGGAGGATGTTCCTAACAGTGAAATACAAATTGAAGATTATTACGTATTAAGGTGTGACTCTGATAGGTCAAAAACGGGTGGAGCGGTGCTTTACATAAAAAATCATATTCAGGTTTCGAAATTTAGTACAATGGTGAAAGAAGAAGGAATTTGGTGATTGAAATGTGAACTGTGTATTTAGAGTTACAACCTTTTACTTATAGTTTTATACAGGTCTCGGAATTTATCAGACCGAGTTTTTTGTGACCACTTTTCTGAAGTATTAGAGGAGATAGGTGAAAATCAAATCAATACTATTTTGGTAGGTGATTTTATCTTTGATTGGCTTGACAAAACAAAAATTTATAGGAAAAAACTGTTCATGACTATGTCTGACAATTCATTCTATCAAGTGGTAAAAGGGACGACGAGGATAACAAGAACATTTAGGACTATTATTGATTATGTGGTAACTAATAATAAAATGCTCGAAGCTAAAGTAAATAATGAACTGAAAATAAGTGACCACGAAACAATTTTAATAAAAAATTAATATAAGAAAAAACACGAAACACATTCCGGAAAAAAAAATTAAAATATTTCAATATAACATGAATTTGTTTAATCGATAACTTTAAAATAGTAATATTAGTTCAGTGATTGACATTACTGACTTCGAGCTAGCATCGAAGTTTATTAATAAACTTACCAGCGTTATAGAGAAGTTTACAAAGAAAATTGCTAAAAAGTATAGTGAAAATTCGTGGTTTAGTAACCATTTACGTAATTTAAAAAAAGAAAAAATAATCATGAGGACAAAAGACATTTTACCAATTCCGAAGAATACTGGAGGACTTATACCAATGTCAGAAACTACTATAAGAGACAAATTGTGCTTTGTAAAAGGAAACATATAGAAGAAAAAGTCAAAAATGCTTCTACTCAAAAAGAAATGTGGCGTAACTTAAAAAAATATATTTTGAAACAAGGAATTTCAAAAATAGCAGGTTTACAGTTTGATAATGAAGTCGTCACAGATAATGGAGTTATTGTTAACAAATTCAATGATTTTGTTGAAATTAAAGAATCTATTTCGAATATGCTCTTTAATAACATGATAACTGATTTAGGCCTCAACTTTAAATTCAATAATGTTTCTTTGAATGATATCCGTTGTGTGATAAGACAACTAAAAACAAAAAAGATTGTAGTTCGTTATGTCCGAAAATATACATACATATGTACATATGCGTGTAACCTAGTTGTAACAAACTGGAAACAGAGTGTATCCGAAAAAAAATATGTGTATAGCATATTTATTGACTTGAAATGAGCGTTCGAAACAATCGATCGTTCTATTCTATTGTTAAAAATCGGAAAATACGGAGTTAGAAATGTCGAATTTAACTGGTTTAGTTTAGTTCATCTTTCAAAATATTGCATTATTTGCTGATGATGCTGTTAAGAAACCAATTATTAAATAAATTGATAAATTGAATTTAGTTTTTTTTTTGTTCGGTCAATAAATATTGTAAATTGTATTATATCATAATATCATAATATCATTGTAATTTATATTATGTCATAATTGTTAGCGTTTGCGCAAACCAAACATACATAATTTCCCTATCTTGTATTGTACATATGTATATCAACTACATAATGTAAATTCTATGATCGTACGTTCCATGCCATGTTCCGGGTATCGCGCTTATCAGCAGACTATCCAGCTCATGTTGGCGGCTCTCATCACTTCTTGGCGAGCAACCACCGGGTACGGTAATACTTGTCGCGGCGTAAATCTGTAAATCGATTGAAGAGATTACACAATATAGAAAAGTTGAATATTCGTTTTATCTTGTTTCTATTAATCTCTTTCAAATTGTGGTCCTTCAAACCGGATAGTTTGGTATTTCGTTTTCGCGCATTCGGTGGTTGCTAAAATTCACGGATCTACACAAAATACAAACATCTACCGCACAAAGCATCTGGAGCAAGGTAAATTAAGTATTTTTATTCTCGTTGCTGGATTATCTTGCTGTTGGAGTTGCTGTTGGGGTTGCTGTGAGGATCGCTGCTATAAAATTCAATATCAAAGCGTCTGCCTTATAGTAGGGGTGATACTCGGTCAAAACACGTGTTTCGGTTTTGCATATACTCGTGTACATCCATTTATCAGTAAATCCTAAGGGAAGTGCTTAAACAATCGCGTGGGCATCTTAAAGGTGCAATTACTCGGGCGCATAACTTCGCATTAAACATACCTGCTGATGTCGCGGTTGAGACCTCGAAATTCTGTTAGAACGGCTAGATGACACGTGGAAAGACTTTTGTAATAATCAGAACGAACTTTTTAAATTTCATGCCGAAGATGGGTATGGTGATCCGGAGGTGGATTTCGTAACGGTCGAAGCCAAATATTTCGCGGCCAAAGGTGCACTTGTTCAAGCTATTCGTCGTAGACTTCCCAATCCGAGCGAAAGGGAATTTTCCGTTAAGAATCTGGTAGAGCAACAAGCCGCGTTATTAGATAAAATCGAAAAGTCCGTTAGTCCGCAAAGCAAGCGGTCTTGTAAGGTAGAGTTACCAGTCTTAAAATTAGAACCCTTCTCTGGTGATTATCGTGAGTGGCCTTGTTTTCGGGACATGTTTTTAGCATCAATTGATTGAGATCGTTTTTGAGAGATGAGGCCGCAAAATTGATAAGTCATTTGAATATTTCGGACTCGAACTATGAACAGGCGTGGGAGAAACTCGAACTTAGGTATAACAAACCGTTATATATGATTAATGCGTACATAGACAGTTTTATCAAGTTGCCTACTGTTACATCAATGGACACTGTAAACTTGCGTAAATTAGTGGATAATGCTGATGAAATTATTCGCGGCCTTGCGGCGTTAAAGTGTGAAGGTAGAGACCCGTGATTAATTTTCCTTTTGCTAAATAAAATAGACAATGAATCGCGTAAGGCTTGGGCTTTAGAAATTAAAGATTCTGAGGACAGAATTTTTCAAGACTTACTCGATTTTTTGGACACCAGGTGCAACGCGTTACAAGCAAGTGAGTCCAAAACTTGTGCAAATAGGAATGTGTCGCGATCATCATCCGCCTCGAACCATATCAAAAGCTTAGCCGTCGCGAAATCGTCGTGTCCAAATGTAAGGAAAATCATTTGCTTCCTCAGTGCTCGCAATTTACTGCAATGAATATTACCTCTCGTCGCAATTTCGTTAGGGATGAAAGATTGTGCTTTAATTGTCTTGGCACAAAGCACTCCGCGTCACGTTGCCGGTCTAATGCTCGCTGTTCTTTCTGCCATACTCGGCACCATTCCTTGGTTCATCTAGAACAGCCCACTCTGGTAGCTACCGAAACAACCTCACTTAATGTGAATGAAAGGAAAGTCCTGCCTTCGTTTAGTAATGCATTGACCATGGTGAGCAAGCATATTAACAAGGAAACTCGTTCGTCTGGCATTTTGCCAACCGTACTAGTAAACATAATTGATGTTTTCGGAAAGGCACAGCCTTGTCGCGTATTGCTCGACATAGGATCATTTATTACTGATAGTTGTGTAAAACGTTTAGGCCTTCGTCGTCGCCACGCACGCTTACCAATTTGTGGAATTTCCTCCCTCAAAGCCGGTGTTACCCATGGTGCTGTTAAACTTAAGTTGCATTCCACTTTCGACTCAAATACTCTCGAAGTTGACGCCTTCATATTGGAAAATATAACATCCCAAACTCCTATGTTACCCTTCGATTTTGACCATTCCATTCTATTAAATGAACTTCGCCTGGCCGATGCCGGATTCAACCAACCTGGAAATATCGATATTCTGCTAGGCTCCGACAAGGCTTGGACTATATTACGTGATGGACATCGTTCGGATGAGAATGGGCGACTGATTGCCCACAATACTATTTTCGGGTGGGTTATAACTGGCAACCTGCCAGACCAATCTGTAGTTTCATTACACGTTGGGGTTGACCCGGATCTAGACATTTTGTTGAAATCATTCTGGGAAATCGAAGAAGTTCCGCACGATACATTATTAAAGAACAAGGATTTCGCTGATGAACATTTTTCAAACACCTTTTCTCGAGCACCTGATAATAAATATATAGTGCAACTACCCTTTCGGCAGAGAGATGTGGAATTTGGTAATACACTTTCGGGTGCGTTATCTCGGTTATTGTCTATGGAACGTCGCCTTTCTCGTTGCGAAAAACTTCGCTCGGAGTATAGTAAATTTATGAAAATTTATTTAGATTTAGGACAAATGGAGCTGATTCCAGAGAATGAAATCGAACCTACGTCTGGAAAGGTGTTTTATTTGCCACACCACGCTGTTGTTACCAGTAAACTACGGGTAGTTTTTGATGGTTCGTACAGGGATAGCAATGGACGTAGTTTGAACGAGATGTTGTACCCAGGACCACCAATTCAGCGTAATTTAATTAACGTGTGCTTGCGATTTCGATTTCACAAATATGTTTTTTGCGCGGATATAGTTAAAATGTTTCGGCAAATCTGGGTTGATGTAAATCATCGTGATTATCAACGTATTGTGTGGAGATCAAGTCCAACAGACCCAATTTCACATTATCGTCTGTGCACAGTAACATACGGCACATCATCTGCACCATTTTTGGCAATGAGAGTTCTCAGGCAGCTGGCTTTCGATTATAGCCAACAATTCCCTCTCGCCTCGCATTCTGTCTTCCATGATTTTTATGTCGACGATATCCTTACCGGCGCGGATTCTGTATCGGAAATATTGAAACTTAGGGATGAATTGATTGAACTTTTGTCTTGTGGGGGCTTACAATTAAGCAAGTGGAGTTCTAATTGCGGACCAATCCTCAGTGCTGACAATAGCCAAATTATTTCCCTAGATTTAGACGGAATAAACGTGACCAAGGTTTTGGGTTTGGTATGGAATCCTGTTCATGATATTTTCACTTTCAAAATCTCAATAGGTAGCCAATCGCCACTCACAAAGCGAAAGTTATTGTCAGAAACTGCCAAGATCTTTGATCCCATGGGTTTTTTAGCCCCCTCGACTATTTTGCTCAAAATATTGTTCCAGGAGTTATGGGTTCATAAGGATAAAATCAGCTGGGATGATATTTTGCCACCTGAAGTATCTGAAAAGTGGATTTCGTACCGGAAGGACTTGCCTTGCTTCGAAGATGTTCGAATTTCAAGAAGGTGCTTCTTCAACTCTGCAGGATTTGATCTGATAGGATTTTCGGATGCCTCGGAGAAAGCCTATTCAGCCGTAGTGTATGCACGTAGTATCTCAGTAGAGGGAATAATTGAGGTGCATCTTGTTGCTGCTAAAACTCGTGTCGCGCCCGTGAAACAACTAACTATACCTCGACTTGAATTATGTGGTGCGCTCTTACTATATCGCCTGTTGAAGCTCATTCGTTCGTCCTTGGATCTAAGCCCTACTCACACGTTTGCATTTTGTGATTCGCAGATTGTATTAGCCTGGCTTTCGTCTTCTCCTCGTAGGTGGAATACCTTTGTAGCAAACCGCGCCTCTGAAATTGTCGATAGTTTGCCCCGTTCCATGTGGTATCATATACGTTCCGAAGAAAATCCCGCTGATTGTGCGTCGCGCGGAATTGAACCAAGGAAATTATTGAATATGAGGATTTGGTGGGAAGGTCCGGCATGGTTGTCACAGGATTTATGTTGTTGGCCTATCACAGATGTAACGACTATGGAGGATGTACCAGAGGAACGAAAAAACCTTGTAGCGGTAACTGCATCAACTGCAGTCGAAGATCTTTTGTAGGATTTAGCTACTAAAATTTCGTCATGGACAAGACTTATTCGTATCGTAGCGTTCCTCCGTCGTTTCATTCATAATTGCAGGTCTCCTTTAAAGGATCGCTTGGTGGGTTATCTAACATCGGTCGAACTGCTGAATGCTAAACAGGATTGTCTTCGGGGGGCTCAGAGGGATTTCAGTCCGGAAATTCATTCACTGAATTCCAACAAACATGTTTGCAGTAGGTCCAAATTATTATCTTTATCGCCATTCCTTGATCTAGTTGGGTTGCTTCGAGTTGGTGGAAGAATAGACAAGGCTCCAAATGTTTCCTTCAGTATGAAGCATCCGATAATTCTACCTAAGGCTCATCCCGTCACAAGACTAGTCTTATGGGATGCTCATGTGAGGTACTTGCATGCTGGGGTATCGGAATTATTTTCACTCGTACGGCAGGAATATTGGATTATTGGCAGCAGAAATTTGATAAGGAAAATGGTTCATAGTTGTATCAAATGCTTTCGTTTACGACAGACTACATCGGCCCACCTAATGGAAAATTTACCATCTGCTCGACTTTCACCATCTTACGCCTTTGCGCACACTGGTTGTGACTATGCTGGTCCCATTACCCTTAGACTATGCCGTGGAAAGAAATCGAAGTTGACCAAGGGATATTTCGCTATATTCGTCTGCATGGAGACCAAGGCGATACATCTGGAAACGGTAAGCAACCTTTCAACGGATGCCTTCTTAGCAGCCTTACGTCGGTTCATCGCGAGACGGGGTAAATCCAGTATTATATATTCGGACAATGGAACGAACCTTAAAGGTGCCGCCCGACAACTTTCTGAAATGTACCAAGCAGTGCGATCACGGGAACGAAACGAGTTGGTATCCGCTGCGCTGGCTACCGATAATATCAAGTGGGAGTTCATTCCGCCACATTCTCCTCACTTTGGGGGACTGTGAGAAGCGGGACTAAAATGTGTCAAACAGCATCTTCGCCGTGTTATAGGAAATAATACTTTAACGTTCGAAGAAATGTCTACGATGTTAGCTCAAATCGAAGCCATTTTAAATTCTAGGCCCTTATGTGCAATCTCTGATACCGATCTGAATCCGTTAACACCTTCCCATTTTCTAATAGGAAGACCTTACACTGCGCTGCCTGAACCTAGTTACCTGGAGCTCGCACCAAATCGACTCGGCCGTTGGGAACTGATACAAAATATGGCACAAGGATTTTGGCGCCGTTGGCACTCGGATTATCTAACATCGCTTCAGCAACGTCCAAAATGGCAAAATATTACTCGAGACTTCGTAGTAGGGGACCTGGTCGTCATTAAGGAGCCCGATTTACCACCTACAAAATGGTCTCTAGGAAGAGTTGAAGAGATTCATCCTGGCAATGACGGGCATGTGCGAGTGGTCTCAGTCCGTACCAAGAACTCTATTCTGAAGCGCCCAATTACCAAATTAGCACTTTAACCATGTTCCTGAAGTTCCTTCAGAGGGGGGCGGCGTGTTAAGAAACCAATTATTAAATAAATTGATAAATTGAATTTAGATTTTTTTTTGTTCGGTCAATAAATATTGTAAATTGTATTATATCATAATATCATAATATCATTGTAATTTATATTATGTCATAATTGTTAGCGTTTGCGCAAACCAAACATACATAATTTCCCTATCTTGTATTGTACATATGTATATCAACTACATAATGTAAATTCTATGATCGTACGTTCCATGCCATGTTCCGGGTATCGCGCTTATCAGCAGACTATCAAGCTCATGTTGGCGGCACTCATCACTTCTTGGCGAGCAACCACCGGGTACGGTAATACTTGTCGCGGCGTAAATCTGTAAACCGATTGAAGAGATTACACAATATAGAAAAGTTGAATATTCGTTTTATCTTGTTTCTATTAATCTCTTTCAGATGCGTTGATGTACATCGCTGGAGAAAATATGGATGAGAGCCATAAGAAAATACAGGAAGATCTCGACAGCATTTATATGTGGCTATGTCAAAATAAGCTTAAACTATGTAAATGCAAGTGAAACTAAATGTATGATTTTGTCTAACAATGTAGATAATAGCTTTTGCTCTGATTTAATAATTGAAAACCAGATAGGAAGGTTTAGAAAATTAAATACTTGGGCATAATGAGAGATGACAATCTTACTTTTGATCGAATATACATATGTACATATATGCACGTAAAAAAAAATTCTAAAAAAATTGGTTTTCTCAAAAGAGTACGAAGAGATATAACTACACTAACAGCTGTTCGTACCTATAATGCAATTGTGAAACCGCATTTTTAGTATTGTTTAACACTGTTATTTTTATGTAATGAAGGTGATATCCAGAGGCTCCAATATTACAGAATAAAGCCATGAGATGTATATTAAAGTACAATAGCTATACTCACATAAACTTGATGTTAGAAGCTTTGAAATGGCTAACAGTGACACAAAGAATAACTATGAATATGTTACTATTTGTCTTCAAAATATAACTTTATACCAAATTACTTGTCAAAATATGTTGTGTATGTTTATGAAGTGCAACCATATTGTTTAAGAAACAGAAGTGATCTAAGGCTACCAAATTTTTTAACAAATAGAGCTCAAAATTCCCTGATTTACAAAGGTTTTAACATTTTTAATGAATTACTAAGTAATATTAGAAATGAAGCAAATATTAAACGATTCAAAAAAAGTATAATTGATTTTGTAAAATTGAAATATTGCTAGGCATTAACTTTGTAACATGTGTAAGTCTTTCACTAAAATTCTGCAGGGTCCACCTGGTGATGCCCAATTGCATGACCCGTCAACTGATTGATAATTTTTCGTTCTCAGCCACATCGGCAACCACAGCCAGGAATTTCTCGGCCGAACGAGAACGAGTCCAGTGGCGGCCACGCCCTGCATGGTGGTCCTGTGGTCCCAGTCTGTTGGAGTGCAGAAACTTAATGCCGAAATATTCTCTTGCGGAGTATAGCGCTCCATTGCTTATCTGTTGGTATACTGCAGCTGTCTAGTTCACAAATGTCAAAATGATAAACGTCAAACGTCAAATGTGATTGACGTACATTTGCAAAAATTATAACATATTCCGATAGGGTGATTCATTTAACGCCACCTTGTATCTTGGTATATCGTTAGATAGCAAACTTTATATAATAAGAAGATCTCCAATACCGTGAGCGAAATCAATCGAAAAATTCGTGCTATGTACCCTTTGATAAAGATTCGTAGAAAGTCCTTACTAAGTAATGAAAACAAACTTATCATTTAGGCAATTTTTCAATCTTTTATGTTATTGTATATTCATATGGTTGTTCTGTTTGGGATCGCTGCGCCAAAGCTCCAAACTGCACAGAATAAATTACTGAAACTCACTATTAATCTCCCATGATATTTCTCGACGAGGGAGTTGCACGATAAGGCTAACATTGACCGTATTCAAGATAGAATACATCAGAAAAAAGAAGAAGTATCCCCGGAGTTGTGAAATACCGTACAATACCCTAATCAATAATCTTGGCCGCAAATAATATACTCTATCAGACAATTTGCTCCTACATAGTTCCATCTGTGATTTTTTATATATTTATATATTCCATTCATTTACACACAAATATTTATTTGTTTTTAATTTATCCATCACAGAGCACACAGAACTTTACGTTCATACTTTTAGTATCGCTTTACACAACAGATGTTTGTTGCACGAGTAACGATCCCACATCCGGCTCCCACGGAGTTTAGTATTAACATCGTATAACTCTGTAATCTAATGTATTCATATTTGCCTCTAATTCTGTAATCCAATATATCCAAATTCGAATTTGCCTCCCTTACCATACATCTATCATATTAAATACATACATCTATCATATTAAATTCACAATTCCTAATCCCACGTTAATGGCGCAATCAGCAGAATATTATTATAAAACGCCACCACAAAAGTGAGTTGTTGTTCAGTTCTGTTAATGAAGATAAAATAGGCGAAGCTCTGCTCGAAAAGTGAATTTCTTTTTTTTTTCTTCTTAAAACGTTTCGGGGCAAAGATATTTGGTGCAATCGGTAGGATTGCAACAAATCCAAACGTATGTACGTCGTGAATGTTATAGTGTGTCGGTTAAATAAATACCATCGGCTTATTGATAATATGACATCCGGTTCGAATAAACAATTCAATATCAGCGGAATACTGATAAATGACGTGAATAGTGAATAGTGCATGGGACACAATTGGCTAAAGTACAACACTCTAACGCCGAAAATACCAATTGGCTGAGTTACAACTCTTAAGACCAGAACCTTCAAGTAACGGAAACAAAACCAAGCAAGCCAAGGAATATGGCAACACCCATTTTACTGTAAATTTGATTAAGTTAGCAATCCTTTAAATTCCACAACACTTTTCAATGCACAACACAATTAAGTATAGGCTAAGATCCAAACCGTATCAAAAAGATAGTGAAATAAATATTGAATTGAGTCAATAGTGAAATATATTTGCCTATAACAATAAATAATATTAATATGCCGACGAATAGTACATCAAAACTTTTGCTAATTTCTGGTCTCTTTAACGCTCTGAGAATCCCAGATGTCATTAAGGATTTGCCGAGATACGAAAGCAATCACGGCTTCTTTATGACTTTATCACAAACGTGGAAAATATTCTTCTCATAGTAATATCAAGAGAGAATGATACATGTGGAAACTTCTGTTACGGACTATCCGCAATAAAATTGAAGGAGCCGCTAATGAGGTCCTCAATATGTACGTGACACCATTATAGTGGTCCTAAATTAAAGCCAATCTCATATTACATTATGCGGATAAACGTAATAAAACTTTTTTGATCAAAGATTTGCATAATCTTCGACAACGCATTAAAACAACAGAACAGTTTTACAGTAAAGTCATAGAAATTCTCTCTACAATGGGAAACCATATCCAAATCTACAGCAGATATCCTAACGTTATTAAAGTAAAGAGAGAATTCAATACAAAAAAAAATGTTTAAATATCTTCCTAACTGGATTGAAAGAACTCTATATAACTTCTATAGTAAGGTCTATGAGACCTCAATCTTTGACTGAGGCATTCGCCAACTACATTAAAGAACAAAATATGTCTTACATTAGATACGACCACAAACCTCCGTTGACTCCAGGTATGACCCACAAACCCCAAAGTAAACGCACACTATTTGGACAACATCATTATAACCACATACAACCAGTTTTCTATTACCCAAGATTTAAGCAATCAAACACGTGTCCAATACAACAATATAGACAACAAAGTAATTTCCAGATACCACAACGATATAAACCCCCATAACAAAATAATTTTTAGAGACCACAACAATAAACTATCAAAGAACAATCACCCAACACGCAAACAATTGCAGTTTAAACCACCTTACATTAAGCCAGAACCAATGGATACAACTTCGGTTCAAAACTTGGCAAGAAGGACCCCTTCCGGACAACAGAACAATACATTCCGGCAAAATGCACATCACTATAGAAAAATTCACAATACCGATGAACAATACCTGAAGTAGATGAAACAACTTTTCTCCACAGGAACCCACATTTTCCAATTCCTCAAAATGATTACCCACAAAACAGGGCATAATAAGACCCAGTTTCTCCCCATGGAGTGCACCTCTATGGGTCGTACCCGAAAAATCCGACTCCACAGGCAAACAAAAATGGAGAATTGTAATCGATTACCGCCGTCTTAATGACAAAGCAATAAGTGACAAGTGTAATATAAGCGAAATTTTGGACAAATTATTCAAATGTCGCTACTTTACGACCTTAGATTTAGCCAGCGGTTGCCACCAAATCGGGATGGGTGCGCCAAATACCCCAAAGATGGCCTTCACCGTCGAAAGCGGTCACTACGAGTTCATAAGAATGCCGTTTGGGCTGAAAAACGCACCCTGCAAAGAGATAATGTTCCAAGAGATTACAACGGCAGAACATTTCTTGTATACCCAAACAATATAGAGAGTATGCGGAAAATATTTGAAAAATTAAAGAAAGCAAATCTGAAAATTCAATTAAGTAAGTCCAAATTTTAGCGCAAGGAGATTGCATTCCTCGGACATATAATCCCCAGAAATGTCGTGAAACCGAATTCCGATAAGTTTCAGGCTGTTAAATCTTTCCTTTATTTTGGCACGGTATTATCATAAATTCATCCGCGATTTTGCGAAATTGACAAAACCATTTACTCGGTGTCTTATAAAAGGCGCATAGATTACACCTTGATGACGATTATACAAAAGCGTTTGAATTATGTAAAGATATTTTATCTAATGATCCACTCGTTCAGTATCCCGGTTTTTCTAAGCGATTTGAGTTAACCAAATATGCTAGTAACTTTGCATTAGGAGCCGTTCTATCCCAGGGGCCCATTGGCAGTGACAAGCCAATTTACTATGCAATTCGGACATTAAACACATGGGAACAAAATTATTTAATAGAAAAGTAAATTTCTTTTTTTTTTTCTTAAAATGTTTCGTGACAAAGATATTTTGCGCAGTCGGTAGGATTTTATTACAAAAAGCCACCACAAAAATGAGTTGTTATTCAGTTATTTAAAATGTTTCACAATAAAGATATTTCGCGATTAAGGATCATCTACCGATTTTGCAGCTCATAGATAACTCAAATAAACCATATTACTTATTTAAAATCAATGAAGGAACACAAATTTTAAATTCCAATCGAGTTAAGCTAAAATCAGTTTCATTGCAAAGCTCATTGAATGTTTTTATACCTAGTAATTGCCTCATTGCAACCATAATTTGTTCTATACCTTCTGTCGTAAAGTAAATTCCTCATTAGAAGAGATCTTTGGGGAGCCTAAATGTTTATAAGAAATACCAATTCTGATGAAATTATATGATAATTAATTATAACGCGAATAAACATGACTGAAGATGACTTCCGTCTAAAACTCGAGGTTTGCAAGCCAATTAACTTACATCTTACATCACAAGAAGGAAGTTCGTCAAACATGTTTAATTTAGGGATAGCATACCTTGTGAAATTCATTTGAACTATTTCTAGTTTAAGCTCTTGAGCATTATATGAGGAATCCCAAATAATGTAAGAATATTCTAAATAAGGTCGGATCAACAAGGTGAATAGTCTTAAGATTATAAACATCTTGGAAGTATTTGCTATTCCTTTTAAGAATTCCTCACCAGCAGTTAGATTTAGATAATCTAATAATCCAGATAATAATTTAGGCGTAATCATAATGTAATGAAGAATTTAGTTTAGTGTCAATTATGACCTCTAGATCCTTAACTTCGTCTAGACGAAGAGGCGGAAAATTGTTCATAAAATAATTATATATGATCGGCCGGCGGTGAAATATAGTGCGCTGTAAACATCTTACATAATTAAATAATTACATTTATAATTAATGAATATACTAATATACTTATTTGAATTGTGTTATTTATTTTAAATTATATTAAGTGGTTAACCTGTATCATTTCCTTTTCAACAATTGTATACTAAATATTTCTGTTTAAATAATTGTATACTAAATATTTCTGTTTAAATAATTGTACTAATCTTTTCAGAAGTAAGATATATTAGGTAAATAAACGTAAATTGTAAGTATTACTAGCTACAATAAAGATGAAGAAAGCAAAAGTAGGAGCAATTTAGATAAAAAACACTAAATTTGTTCCCTCAATTAAATTGTCTAAAGACAATATTCGAATACGTAATATTTAAAATTATTCCCAATGAAAAGTTTAGAGCAATAGACATGCAATCAATAGAATAAATACATTGAAATAAATAGCTCAAGATACAACTACAACCTAAACTACTAGGTTAAGGCTCTTGAAGCTTAAAAACAAGTGGTAGCTGTATAATTTAGGTCAGTCCCGAAATGATAGAGCCATTAAAAAACTTGGATGTACAGATAATAAATCAAAATTATTAATCATAATATTAACTCTATCTAGAAAAAAACGTACTTCTTTTCCAAAATTCTTTACAAATTTAATAAGTACAGTATTTAAAAAAATTAATTTTATAAATAAAAATTTTGATGTCCGAAAATTATAGTGCCGCTGGTTGTATCTGGGGGCGGGTTTCCATTAGGAGCAGTGAGCAATTTTTTTTTTCTGCTTTAAAATGGCCTAAAAACATAAATATCATATTTTTTTTTGAGTAAATTAATTTTTTTTTTTAAATTTTTTATCAAACAATGTTTATATGCCCATAGCGGTTTAAGCTTGTTTGCCAAAATCTCCATATACATGAACCACCCCTTGAAGCAGCTCTTCAAAGGGATCTAATTTTTTTTCGCAATTTCCCTTTTTATTTTATATTTATATTTATAACATGTTTCCATTAATCACTGGCAGGTAGGCAACACCTTCAGCAAAATTACGTTAATTAACATATACTTCAAAATTTAAGTGAAAAAACCGAAAAATTAATGAATTTTAAACCTCATTATCTCTAAAACTAAGCAAAATATCAAAAAAATGTACTTATTATTTTTTGCTTAGATCAACGAGTTCTATAGAAAAATACTTTCAAAAGCCAGCGCCACGGATATCGTAATCTCCCCAATATTTTCAATCAAAAAACAAGAAAATATCAAAAAAGGCAAAATTAACTTTAAATTATTTTAACTTTGAGACATATGGCAATACCTATAATATTTTCCAACATTCTCTGCACCCACCACCCCACCCATCCCCCTCTTCCACAACAGAAAACCATTTCTGCTTGTATTTGATACACGAACTTTTCTGTGAAAAGTGAAAACTTACAAAAAAAAAATAAATAGAAAAAAAAGTTTCCGCAGAAAAATTATTTTACAGTACATCTTAGAATAAGTTAATTTAAACAAAAAAAAATAAAAATAAAATTTGCTTAGTGCTCCTAATGGAAACCTCAGCCTATATCTGTATATGTTAACGATGAATCCGCCTTCTTTTGAAATTGTGTCGAAGACCCTATTTGGCAATGAGCTTACTAATTTTTGAATTGTGACTTTTTTAATTTTTACCAACTGTCCATAATTGCACTTGTAACAAGCTCAAGAACGTTGTTAAATTGCCGTTCCCCAGTATACACTAGACTTGCTAATATGCAATAATAATAAGTTTTCAATCGGGTTCAAGTCTAGCGAACTTGCAGGCCACGATGTAATTGAAATATCTCTGTCAGAAATCCAGTTTTTATAAGGAGCCGCCACGTGAATTGGAGCATTATCCTGTTGAAATTCAATGAAATTTTAGTTCAATTCTTCGAGAAAGGGTATAAAGGTTTCCCCCAACATGTCTTGGTACTTCTCGCATTCATCGTACTGGGAACAATTGCTAAACGGGATGTTCCATACTAACTAAAGTCGCCCCATACCATTACACTACCGGCTCCATACTGACGCTTGGAGAACGAAATTTCTTCTTTTCTTTACATAATATCAGTAGTGTGCCTATCGGACGGATGGGCCCGTCTACGCGACTTGTTTATTCAATAGTTTGCATAATGTCTGATAACGAGATAGTTGTAAGTGGTGAATTGCTATCGAACCCTGTTATTGATACGGAAAAATTAATCTTAGAAATAGAAAAACAGCAGGCTTTATATGATAAAAATTCAAAAGAATATAGCAATAAAAATTAAATCCATTTTTACACTGACAACATTTCGATTCAATAGTCGCAACTGAGCGAGGATTCATGCTAATTCATCTGACCCATTTTAATTTGCGGCAACAAAATCGCCAGGAAAATAGAGCTTGTTCCATTTTTTTTAATCGCTGCCATTATAAAGTCGCATATGAGTGCTTTCATATTAAAAACTGCATGTTTCACTTTTTGGGATGAAATAATCGCAATTAAGAAAATCGCAAGTGTGTGCATACACTAGTCAATACGCATGATTTGCTTCATTTAACTTAACTTGATTCATTTTAAATTACAATCGCATCCCCAGAAAAATGGGACAAATCGCAGATTTTTAGACGTTGCGATTGGTAGGTGTTATGTGCGCTCGTTCACATTGAAATTTATGTGTTTTACTTTTTGCGACCGAATAGTCGTGCGACAGAAAACGCATGTGCGCGCCTAGCCTAAATTGAACTTTTTTTCGTAACTCTACACAATTTTTCTCCATTCTTCTTCAAAGGTCGTGTGCTTTCGAGCCCAGTTCAACCTGGTAGACTTATGCTGTATAGTAAGAGGTGGTTCTTTATTCTTTTCGATTACAGCCGACCGGACGCTTTTACAAATCTGTGAATGGTGGACTTCTATTCCAGGACATGCTGCAACACGTCGAATACTGTTTGTGGAAATATACAATTCAATTAAAATGCGCTTTTTCTGATGATTAGCATTCCTCTGCCCTAAACAGTTCACAATTTCTTAAAATTTTGAATGAGGTGATGGGAACGATTTAACTGCCTTCCAATTTCACGGATAGATTTGCCACTTTTCAATTATTCAAATATTTGATCTTTCTCGAATTCATTCAAAGACCTTCCTCTTCCCATCTTGACAATGTCTACAGAAACACGAAATTATCGACACTGATCAGCCACATTGTAAAAGGTATAAAAATGATACCGTTAGAGTAAGAAACAAATGCAGTAGGTAAGATAAGGCAGACGTACGTAAAAATAACGACGAAGAAATAATTGATTTTCGGCTTAATTTTATAAACTCGAAATTGTCCTACAAGAGGTTTATTCAAAATATTTCTATAAAAGGAAAATGAAAAAATTCGTTTTAAATTATATACTTGAAATATGGTAGAAATAGACAACCTCAGGCATTTATGAGAAGTAAAGTATCATAGAAATAATGATAAATCTTATACTAGTAATAATTGTTGTGTTAGCTATACATTTTATTACTATTATTATTATTATTATTGTCCTGGTTTCAAGCCAAGCCTCCTTGACATGAGTGTGTTCCTTCTTTCTTTTGCTATTATTAGGTTGTACCAAATGAAATATCCGATTTTTCACTTAGTCCTCAATTAAAAGCTGCCGCGTGAAGATCTGTACAACACATTGTTATTTTTTTTTTTAATAAAGTGGAATGTTTGTTTGATATGTGCGACTTTTAGGGTCTGTTACAAGCATAGTTATTTTTTTTCAAGGAATTTTTATATCCTGCTGTCGACGGTTCAAATTCTCACTCTTTGTCCGAGTTCAAACTAGGACATAAACTGGTCTCTTGCAGCGAAAACATAAATTACACATTTGAGAATATAGCAGTGAACGAACGAACCATCCGGAAGATCTAAGCAGCAAAAACAAACCGCGTGGGAAACCTGAAACAGTAATTGACGACGGCATTTAACGAGCAACGGTGGATGCAGATCCAACAAAAACGGCGCAGGGTGTTGAACACAACATGGGAGTATCGCCATGACAATAAGTCGAAACCTATCTCAAAAAGGAAAAGTGAAAAAAACTCGACAAGTGGGTACGTCGTTTAGAAACGTGTGCCTTATAATCACATGTGATGAAAATTGGGTTTTGTATGACAAGCGTAAAATTCTGGGCAGTGGTTGGATGCAGACGAAAACCCAAAGCTTGGTCTGTACCCAGAAAAGGGTATGGTAATAATCTGGTGGACATTGAAAGAACCAACCCACTTTTCATTTCTTCAACCAGGGGAAACGATAAATGCAGCCAAATATTGCGAGGAAATCGGCATAATGCATACGAAACTGGCTGAAGGGCTACCTGCATTGGTCAATAGACATGGTCCGATCCCGTTGCGTGACAATGCTAGACCCTACATCACACACGTAACGGTGCAAAAGCTGCTACAGCTGGGATTCAAAATTCTTCCGCATCCACCGTACTCTACTGATCTTTTTCCAACGGATTATCGCCTTTTCCGCAGTCTGGCGTCATTTTGTCGGCAAAAGGTGTTGCGAAACCGAGCAGAGACCATCGAATCCTTTGAAATCTTTTTAGCGTCAAAAATTCAGGCCTTCTATAAAAAAGGAATAATAGACCTTGAATCACGGTGGAAGAAGTTATAAATATCAATGGTTCATATTTTGACTAAATAAAATTTTATAAAAAAGAAATATTGACTTTTAATAGTTTACAAAAATCGGACACTTCAGATGGTAAAACCTAATATTTTCCATCCCTTCTACGTCCATGCTTGTTTTTCATCATAGATTCTACTTCAAATCTTGTTTTCAAAAGACCGAAATCTATTTTTTTCCTTCTTAGTTGATTACAAGGTCTTACATCCGTAAAATTTTACTGGCATTATTATGATTTTATAAATATGACTGCAGCCTTTTATTTGTTACGATCTTAACGTCATTTTTAGAAATCACTGAAGTTATTCTTATTGCAAGTTATATACAACAAAGCGATCCGTATATACAAAATATCTTGCGGTACCTTAAGAAAGAAGTAGAGGCCTTAGAAAAGAAAAAAATCACCCCGCTTCCTACACGTGCAAAGCCAGCGGCGCCGATAACTGCTCCAAGTCTCTTAGAGGTGAATAACAACGTCCAGCAGAGAGTCAACAAGCAACGATCACCCGAGCACCCACGCTAAAGAAGAATGCGTCGGTCACCTGAGAGCACCCACGTCAGATAAGAACGCGATGGTCACCTGAGTACCCATCGCCGGAAGGAATGCATGACAGTGGCTGCACTCGATTAGTACTTAAGGTAGAATAAGAATTCTATGTGAGTTAGATTTAAGTTTGATTTCGTGTTGTAAAGGGCAACCTATGCCCGTTTGAATTGAAATAATTTTTTTTTTTTTAATTAAAAAGGTTTAAAATAAATTAATTGGCGCCCGAGCAGGGACCCGCGGTGTGTAAAGTGAAGTAGAAGTGTTATAAATAATAATTAGCGAAAGTGTTCGGCCAGCGGCCTATGAAAAAAAAATAGCTGCAGTACCATCAACCACTCGCGACCGACTTTCAGTGACTCCAAGGCCATTACGCGCTCGCTACCGCATTTTACAGTTGACATCAAGTAGTTCGAGAATAGTGCCGGTACGCGTTCCGAGAAACAGAAAGTTCGGGAAAAAGTGCTCGAGAAAGCACTAACACTTGACACTTCATGACCACCCGCTGGTCCAGTGAACATATGATATAAGGAAAAACGACAAAGTGAAAAGGAAAAAGCAGTTAGTGAGAAGAACGCATAGATAAAATTTAAAGGGAAAGGGAAGATAATAAATATAATAAATAAATAAAAAATATAATAAGGAGTGCATCAGTGAATCCGCTAGGGAAGAAAAGAGACAGAAATATACTCTAGCAGGTAGAAGGAACTAAGAACTCCTCTAGTAACCCATGTAAAGTGTGTGTCTGCGGAACCCGAGTCACTGGCTCAGGATAGAAAGGAACAATTCCAGGACGCCGACATGGAGATATCGCTGATTTTACTTTAGTAAGTTGTAAAAGTATAAGAAATTTAACAATTATATATAATTATAAGTATACCTATATGGAATAGAAATTCAAAAAAGCAAGAAGCTGTTTCAATAAATTAAAAATGTGTAAAGTGAAAGAAAGAAAAGAATAAAATATAAATAAATAAGTAAGAAATACCAATTAAAAGGAAAATTAAGAATCAGTAAAGTGTGAAATTATATGCGAATAAAAAAATTGAAATAAGAGGTTAACCAATAAAGTAGAATTAGTAAAAAAGTAACAAAAGAAAAGAATAAAAGTAATAATTGCAAGTAGTAAGTGTGAAAGTAGAAGCCAATAAATAAAGTTGAAATAGAGGTTAAACCAATAAAGTAGAATTAGTAAAATAGTAACAAAAGAAAAGAATAAAAGTAATAATTGCAAATAGTAAGTGTGAAATAGTAAAAATTGAAATAAGAGGTTAAACCAATAAAGTAGAATTAGTAATTGCAAATAGTAGATTATCGTAAAGAAGAAAAGAAGGAGGAGAAAAATGCCAATTACTAGGTCCCAAGGTGTTGACCCTACACCAGAAATACCCTTCGCATCCACCTCCGTCCCAATAAATATAAAACCATCCCCACCTTCGCGATTAAGAACAGGCTCCGTTTCTGGTGCGCCAGGCGACACAGAACATAACAAATTGAATGAAAATACAATCGGCTGAACTATAAGTGAGAAATTATTGCAATTAGATATGACAAAATCGCCAATCCATACATCTAGCCTGAGAGAGGAGGATTTTGACAATTGCATTATGATAACCAGTTCAGAGGGAGAGTACGATGACGACGTAGATGCTTTCCTGTCGCCACAAATGATTCTCGAGTTAGATAATTGTTTTCTATCCTATCCTATCCACCACCTAATACCACAGGCACTACACCTCTGCCTGAAGCTCGAGAACCAAAGCTTCAGAGCAAACGTCATACACGCTGGTCAAGGCACCGTAAGAAAGCCACATGCCCCACACCCTAATCCTCCATTTCGTGGACATGCCACACCTCCACACAACCCGAATAGAAGCCCCATTTACCAGCCAAATGAGGTTAACTTCAGCTATTTCCAACGCTCAAACCCCATTCAAAACCCACACCCACCTAATCCCTTTAAACGCCAGAACCAAGTTTCATACCACCAAGGTTATCCCCAACGTCAGGATTTCCATCGAACCCAAAATTACCAAAATTATCGAAACTTCCCACAACGCCCGAATTTCAACACCACCAATCAGGACCAAGAATAAAGCGCGAAATCCCTACTCAAGGGGCCAGCGCACAGGTTCGCGACATTAACTATCAGAATCGGCAGAGATTCAGCGGGCCAGGAGGACCAACAAACCAGGCTCACAACCCATTCAGGTATGAACCGAACTACCATATAAACGTCTCACCAGATGACCTTGCAGACCATTATCAGAATTTAACATTAACAATGAGCAAACAATAGAGGACACGGACGTACATATAAAAGATCCGACAGGGCCCCCAAGTGTAGAAGAAGCAGCAGTTCCTGAACTGGAGTACTGCGACATTAATTTTTTAGGTTAAACGGCTCTTCCTTGCCTTATATAGAGTGTAAGACGAAGAGCGGTAAGGTACTTACATTTTTGGTCGATACCGGTTCGGCAAGGAACTACATACAACCATCCCTCGTCGAAAAACCATTGCCAAATGAAAAGAGTTTTCTAGCCAAATCCATACCTGGGGACACTAAAATATCATACCATATACTAATCAATGTCTTTAATTTAAAAAACGTAAATCTCAAATTTTTCCTATTGCCAACTTTACATATCTTCCATGGATTTCTAGGAAATGACAGTCTAAGGGAATTGTCAGCTGCCATATATTCCAAAGATAACCATATGACCATATACGGGTCTATTAAGATAAAATTGCATCAGTTAAGCTCTCCAACAGTAAACGCGTTATGTGTCAAAACGGATAACATGACAACGGCTCAGCAAAAACTACTAAATTCAGTCGTTAGTCGGTTCCAAAATCTATTCTCCGAACCCGATTAGAAACTGACCTTTACAACCAAGGTCATCGGAGAAATCCGAACCACAAATGATTCACCAGTCTATAGCAAGCGCTACCTATTTCCCATATCACTCAAACAAGAAGTCGAAAAGCAAATCTCCAACCTTTTAGCAGATGGCATCATCAGGCCATCCAGGTCGCCCTATAATTCTCCCGTTTGGATTGTCCCAAAAAAACCGGACTCCACGGGAGCAAAGCAGTTCAGAATGGTGATCGACTATAGGAAACTTAATAGCGTAACTATAGCCGATCGTTATCCTATTCCCGATATAAATGAGGTCCTTGCGCAACTAGGCAAGAACAAGTACTTTACGGTTCTTGACCTTAAGTCCGGCTTTCGGACTTCGCCGCTTCGTCAAGGATTACGCAAAGCTTGCGAAGCCCCTGACAGCCCTCTTAAGAGGGGAGGATGGACGTGTGTCCAAACACCAATCCGCGAAAAAACAAATCTTCCTCGACTCCAAAGCTTTGGACTCTCTTAACAAAATCAAGAATTCCCTTACCTCTAAAGACCTCCTCAAGCGTCACAAATAAATTCCCTCACGCCTACAATGCATAGCGATGAGAGCTCTTCACACAATCTCATCCCTAGTGTCGATGTCCCCATCAACATGTTTAAGAACCAAATTTTAATCCAAATTGGCGAAGTCCCTAACCTACAGTTCGTAATTGTTTTCCCTACTTGTCACAGGCACACAGTTACCGAGCCAGAGTTTACCGAGGAGAAACTGAAAGCAATTTTGAAAAAAACTTCTTAACCCCTCTGTAATTAACGCCATAAAAACTGAAGAGAACCTCATGGGTGTCATTCAGGAATTGTATCCATCCAATTTTTCAAATTACAAAATTAGATTCACTCAGTCCCAGATTACAGACATTACCAATGAGCAGGAGTGGCAGAACTTGATCGTCAAAACCCACAGAAGAGCCCATCGTGACGAGCAAGAAAACAGAATCCAAATTCTTTGGGAATATTATTTCCTAGCAATGAGAAGAAAAATAAGACGGATAGTCAGATTGTGTGCGGTCTGCAGAGAAAACAAGTACGACCGTCATCCGAATAGGCCGAAGCTGGAACCAACCCCGATACCACAATACCCAGGACATATCGTCCACCTCGATATCTTTTCAACCGCAGGAAACCTCGTCCTCACTTTAATTGATAAGTTCTCGAAATATGCCTCAGTTAGAATCCTAAAGTCCAAGGCCACAGAACACATTAGACAGCCGCTTCGTGAGATACTTTTTTCATTTGGGTTGCCCGAAATTGTCGTGATAGAAAACGAGAAATCCTTTAATTCGGCATCCACTACCTTCATGATGGAAAGAGAACTCAGAATCACGGTCTTTAAAACACCTTCCTATATGAGCAGCGTCAATGGCCAAGTCGAGCGATTCCATTCGACACTCGTTCCTTCACGGAACTACTAGAGAGAGCTGTTCAGGAATATAATTCGTCTATACACTCCGTCACGAAGAAGAGACCAGTTGATGTATTCTTCGGACGTACATAGGGTAAGCCTAGACCCCGTGCTCTACGAAGAAGCACGACAAGAGACGATGCAGAAAATTGCCAACAAACAGGCTGCCGACTTACATTTTCATAACAAAAATAGAAAACCACCGAAACACTACGCACCAGGAGACGTAATTTATGTCAGACAAAATAAACGATTAGGTACAAAACGCACTCCAAGGTACAAGAAAGAGATTGTGGCTGAAAATAAGACAACAACCGTCCTCACCCAATCGGGAAGGACAGTCCACAAAACTTACATCAAAAATATCACCGATTGACATCTAAAGACACCTACGTACAACACTTTTACCTTTTCATTCTAGCCTGATCCTTCGGCTTAGTCCCGCAAAGACAGAAACGGACGTTATAGACTATTCAAACGCACAATTGGTTGCAATACAAACAGGAACAGCGAAGTTGCAGATCGATACATTTAAATTGATCCATGTGTCGATAAGATGCCAGTATCGACGACATAGAAAAGGACACCGAGAATCACCTTTCCACTCACCCCCTGTATCCCTTCCTTACCTATGAAATTTCCCTTATCCGGACCTACCTCAAGAGGTTAACACCGAGAGTACAACACAGGCGCTCCTTAAATTTTATTGGCAGTACAATTTTATTTGCAGGCAATCCCGACCATGCAGATTTTCAAATTATTAATGCAAAAATTAACAATGCACTTGGAAACAATAATAACCAGGTAGTCATATAAAGGGTCCGCCATCTAACGTTTTTTTTTTCAAGTAGTGCTTATTTCGTGAATGGTAACACTTAGCTCATGTCTGATTTGACAGATAATTAGTTTTATCCTTCCGCTGAACGAATATGGTTGTGTATACGCTTGAACAACGCTGGGAAATATTGCGACATTACTGCGACATAATCATGGTAATGTTGCAGAATGTGTGCGAAAATTGCGTACGGATTTTGGAAGAAGAGAAGCACCGTCAGCTCCGTATGTTCGTTATCTTGTGAAAAAAGTGAAAGAAACTGGCATCCTCATCGATAAACCAAAGCGTGAAAAGCCAAAAACAGTGCGTACACCCGAGAATATTGCTGCTGCGGCAGAAAGTGTGCGTGAAGCGCCATCAACATCAATTCACCGTCGTTCTCAACAATTGAACATTTCGGAGACATCATTGAGACGAATTTTGCATAAAGACCTTGGTATGACGCCATACAAAGTCCAATTGGTTCAGGAGTTGAAGCCAACTGACCATCCAATGCGTTTTCGCTTCGCTAAGTGGGCCTGCGATCGACTTACAGAAAATGCCGATTTTGCCAAAAAAATCATCTTTTCAGATGAAGCTCATTTTGATCTTGGCGGGTATGTAAACAAGCAAAATTGTCGCATTTGGGGCACAGAAAACCCGCACGGATACATTGAAAAGCCGGTGCACCCAAAACGAGCCACTGTTTGGTGTGGATTTTGGTCCAGAGGCATAATTGGGCCATTTTTCTTCGAAAATGAGCAAGGAGTGGCCGTTACAGTCAATGGCGATCGTTATCGGGCCATGTTGAACGAATTTTTGTTCACAAAAATTGAAGAGGAGGATATTGGCAACATTTGGTTTCAACAGGACGGCGCTACGTGCCACACAGCCGAAGCTACACTCGATGTTTTGCGCCCTGTTTTTGAAGATCGCCGCAGAGCTGATGTCGTTTGGCCACCTCGGAGCTGCGATTTGACACCGTTTGACTATTATTTGTGGGGTGCCGTCAAAGATAAGTGTTACGCCGACAAGCCAGAGATAATTGACGCTTTAAAGGACAATATTCGTGAAGCCATTGGTGAAATACAGCTGCACACAATCAATAATGTGCTTAAAAATTGGACCGATCGTGTAGGCTACTGCATGGCCAGCCGAGGCAGCCATTTGAATGAAATTATTTTCCATTATTAACCGGAAGGATTGTACTTTCAAATAAAAAAAGAAATTTGAGAAAATATTCAGTAGTTTTTTTTATAGCATTTTCAAAAAAAAAAAAATTATTTGGCGGACCCTTTACAAAGTAACTTTAAATAAAATTGCGGAATTAACAAACAAAACTAACGAGGTAATTAAAGCTGTTAAAGAAAATAATAATGCCAAGAACGATTTTGTAAACAGAATAAAGTGTAAGCTAAACATAGTTAAAGAAGAGATAACCCATAAGTTAAGTAATGACGAATTGAACTTTATAAAGAATACATTAGAAAAAGAAAATATCGTCTTTATTAATAGTGAACAGGCAGCCGATTTTGCTGAAACTAGAATTGCCTCAAACGGCTCGATGCTAATATATTGGGGGTACAAATTAATTCGGTCCGTTTTCAAAAGATGGCGCCACCTGCAAGTTGTGGTTGATCTTGGAAGCGATTACCTACTTCATTGGAAAGGTGTGACATCTGTCAACAATAATTAGTGTGCATCAGCGTCTGTTTCTGACAACAACATTGTTTTTTGCCTCTTCGAAAATGTCCGGATTTGTCTGAAATAAACAGCATTTGCGGAAAGTTTTGATTTTCTTTTTTAATTGGAAGAAAAGTGCAGCTGAAGCCCATCGAATGCTTGTAGAAGTTTATGGTGAATCTATTCCGACCGATAAATGAAGCAGAGAGTGGTTTCGACGCTTCAAAAGTGGTGATTTTAGCGTCGAAGACAAAGAGCTTCTTGGCCAGCCCAAAAATTTTGAAGATGAGGAATTGGAGGCTTTACTGGATCAAGATCCGTGCCAAACGCAAAGTGAACTCGCAAAATCATTGGGAGTGACTCAGCAAACAATTTCCGTTCGGTTAAAAAAAAATTGATTTATTCAAAAGCAAGGAAATTGGGTGCCGTACGAGTTGAAACCGAGAGATGTCGAAAGGCGATTTTTCACCTCGGAACTGCTTCTTGAAAGACATCAAAGGAAGGGATTTTTGCACCGGATCGTAACTGGAGATGAAAAGTGGATATACTACGATAACCCCAAGAAGAAAAAATACTATGCAAAGCCTGGTGAACCCGTTCCATCATCGTCTACATCGATGCCAAAGAAAAACATCCACGGTTCAAAGGTCATGCTCTGCATATGGTGGGACCAGACGGGTGTGGTGTTCCATGAGCTGCTAAAACCAGGCGAAACCATTGATGGGAAACGTTATCGACTACAACTAATGCGTTTGAGCCGTGCATTGCATGATAAGGTGATTTTGCAACATGATAACGCTCGGCCCCACGTGGCTGTAGCGGTCAAAAACTACCTGGAAACGCTGAAATGGGAGGTCTTACCCCACCCGCCGTATTCTCCAGACCTTGTTCCTTCCGACTACTGGCTTTTTCGATGGATGCAAAACGATTTGGGGGCTCACCGGTTAGGGTCGAAGAATGGCTCAATGATTGGATCGATGCCAGAAAGGACTCATTTTTTAGAGATGGTATTCGAAAATTACCAGAGAGATGGGAAAAAGTAGTCGCTTCCGACGGACAATACTTGAGTGATGTATTTTTTACGTTTTTTCAATAAAAAAAAAATGTTTGAACACAAAAAAACGAACCAAATTAATTGTACTCCTAATATATTGTTAATATTCCTAAGACAAATAACGAAACATGTAAACTATTAACTCTAAGACCCTTAAAAAAATTGGATTTTACATTAAAAATTATATAGGAAAAAATTCTGTATTGTAGAAATAAGTTTTTTTGGAATAATTAATAACTGTAAATCTAATAACAATATAGCCATATGTAATAGTAATAATCTAGTAGACATAACGAGTACAGCATGCATCCCAAACCTACTCCAAAGTCGTCCAAGCAAGTGCAGCAAAACCAGTAGAGAACGCGCCAAGGACGTAGAGGAAATCATTCCCGGCACATTGCTACTAAACGGTTTCAATGGTACGATTAAAATCAACGATGACCCACTCCAACTGAACGGTACCTTCATCATCCGGTACAAGAACACGACCATAACAGTTCAAGGGAAAACATTCGCTTCTTACGAGACAAGAAAGTCACGCCTACTACCCCCAATAGTCCAACCAGAGACCTCGAACTCTAATGCGGGAGAACTACCTTCCTTAGAAATGGTCAACGAGCTAAGTGTTAAAAATACACGGACCATCGAACTGCTGCAAGAAAGAAATATGTGGGGAAATACAGTCAATCTAATCCTCATACTTTTCATTATAATTTCCGCAATACGTCATAAGAATCAGAAGAATGCGAAAGCCAAGTGAAGAAGCAAAGAAGAGAAACCTGTAAAGGTAGAACAACAAGATCCAGAACATGCCACCCAGGCCGCGCAACCCCAGACGTCACCATCCAAGGTCACGCAAGTTAGCAAAATTCCACTGTTCTAATTCTTTCAAGCAAACGAGGACGTTTGCACTTAAAGGGGGAGGAGTTAACGTACGACAAATCAAATCTACGCGAGAAAATGTGCCGACGCAGCGTCTGGGAGATTCACACGTCCAGCAGAGAGTCAACAGGCAACGGTCACCCGAGCACCCACGCTAAAGTAGAATGCGACGGTCACCTGAGACCACACACGCTAGATAAGAACGCGATGGTCACCTGAGTACCCATCGCCGGAAGGAATGCATGCAAGTGGCTGCACTCGATTAGTACTTAAGGTAGAATGAGAATTCTATGTGAGTTAGATTTAAGTTTGATTTCGTGTTGTAAGGGCAAGCTATGCCCGTTTGAATTGAAATAAAAAAATATTTTTTTTTAATTAAAAAGGTTTAAAATAAATTAATTTGTATATTCTGTAACGGAAATGATCATAGGACGACAGAGTGCACAAAGGAAATGAGTATAAAACCAAAAGGAGACATACTAATTAAAGAAAATAGATGTTTTCGGTGCGCCAAAGTAGGTCATTCGTCGAGGAAGTTCAGAAATGCGAGTTTTTTTTTAAATGCAGTAACTGTGGTGGTAAACATATAACACAAATGTCTGACTCATCATTTAAAAGGATACCAAACAAGGAAACGGGATGTAATCTCTGCTCGTACACTCATGGTTTCAATTCTTTAAATGTGTTTTTAAAGACAGCGGGAGTAATTGCAGCCTAACGCTGGCACACAAATTGTAATTCGAGTAATCATTGATGGCGGTAGTCAACATATGTATGTACATATTTAAAAGAAAGCTTAGTCGAAAGACTGAAGTTATCATACAGTGGTACAGTGAAAATGGCTATTATTCCGTTTGGTGCAAAGGGTCGCAATCAAACATTAAAAAATGTTCGAAAAGTAAAAGTGGCACTTAAGAGCCAATACAACAACAAGATGATAGTGTTAGAAGCAGTTGTTGTGCTGGAAAAATGTGTAGACGTTTTAAAAGCTCCCGATAGTTCTTGTCATCTATTTCAAAAACTTAAATTGGCTGATCAAGCAGTTGTTGACATGGAAGCCGAGGATGGTCTGAGCCTGCTCATTGGCTCCAATTTCTACTGGGAAGTGTTCAGTGGTAAACAACGACGCCTATCGAGTCGACTGAGAGCATTTGTCGGCCGATGAGATTGGTAAGGTTGACTGTGCTCATTCTTCTCTGTGTTGAGTTTGCCTGACATTGGAGTCTATCGGAGTACGAGGAGAGGAAGAGAAGAAGGTGCACATAACTGCGGAAATGACAGCGAGGTGCTTAAGGCCAGGATGCCTTGGAAGGATCCACACTTAGTGTTTGAGAACAACCGAGAGCTTGCGGTAGGTCGGTTGAATCATTTAACAAAACGTTTATCTAGGGATCCGGGCAAACTAAAAGAATATGACCTGGCTGTCGTCGGATGATCGGATGATTGATAGCAGAACCAATAAAGCCTACCATAGGAGCAGCTTCCGAAGGAGTAATATATCTTCCACAATGACCGGTGTACAAGGAGACTAGTAGTACAACGAAGTTACGCATAGTATTTGATGCCACCAGTCACACAGACAATATTCCTTCATTCGTATCAGTCGCGTCGGTATAGTAGCGGACATCAAAAACGCCTTTATCCAGATAATTTTAGAGATAGATAGATAGAGATTCGCATAGATTTCTTTGGTATTCCTCGTTGGCGGAAGCAGGCAAACAAAATTGCTATATGGACTATCGTATGACCAGAGTGTTAGCTGTAGTCCGTTCCTTCTCTCTGCAGCGATACGGGACCATTTGGAACAGGAACAACAACTATTTCCTGAAACCTGCCAGCTACTTAAAGATGGGTTTTACATGGATGATCTGGTCGTTAGCGTCGATTCGGAAACAGAAGGTGCTAGACTTTGCCGAGGAAGTTTTCGCTAACTCAAAAAAGTTTTGGGTTTAAAGTGGTCTGTATTTAACGATGAATTGGCGGTGCCGTTAAATTCTGTGCAGTCTTTTCTTGAATTGAATTTCTCGAATGGAACGAAACGTAACCTCTTGCAAGCGATTGTATGTCCTACTGTATAAAATTGAAGATATTATTCCAGACAGCCTGGCGAAAAAAATTAACTTGGGATGAAGCGCTACCAACAGATATGATTCTGCAATGGAACGAGTGTGTTCGCAGCGTGTTGCAGTTGAAGGATATGGCGATACCCAGGGCAATAAGATTATTGTCAGTTTCAAATAACATTCGGTGCCATATCTTTGCTGACGCTGGTAATAAGGCCTATGGAGTGGTATCTTATCTTCAAGGAATAGATGACAACGGAGTCGCAACAACATCATTTCTCTGTACCAAAAGTCGAGTGGCACTCCTGAAAGAGGACAATCTGGATGAACTTACCTTGCCAAAGCTGGAGCTCACAGCCGCTTTGATTGCGGCCAGGTAATGCGCTTATCTGAAAAGAACCTTGCGGATACGTATATGTAATTATTTTTTGTGGACGGATTCAAAGATTACTTTGAATTTGATTTATGGTCAAAAGCAACGCTGGAAACCTTATGTGCAAAGTCGAGTTAAGGAGATACATCGTCACACTGTCATGTCAGAGTTGAGCCATTGTTCTGGGAAAAGTAACCCTGATGACTTAATAACCCGTGGTATTTCAGGTGAGAAGCTTGTAACGTCTCTTCTGTGGGAACGAGGTTGTGATTGGCTTAACGATAACTTCGACGTCAAACACCAACGCAATAAGGGATTCGAACTAAACAGAATGCTTTTGGTAGAAACCGACGATTGACCTCAGCAAGTAGAAGAGCTAATTGTGCATTGCGAAAAGTTTAATAGCTGGTCCAGGTTGTTACGAGTAACATGCTGGGTTCTACGTTTCATCAGTCACTGCCGGTCTAAAGAGAGAGGAAATGGGCGATGTTTATCTGAACCTGAACTTGAAATCAAGCTCGTTTCAGGTTTCAGGAACGTTACTGGATCAGGTATGTACAATTGATCAATTTTACTGACGATGTACGATATTTACAGAAGAAAGCGACGCCAAAGACTTCGTCTAGAATTTCCGAGTTGTGCCCTTTCCTTGACGAACATGGGCTTTTATGAGTAAGTGGGAGACTCCAAATGCTAGAGGATACATTTGACATTAAGCATCCCATTATACTACCGTCCGGTCATCATGTCACTTCCCTTATAGTCGATGATTGTCATCCGTTGACTTGTCATGGAGGAGTTAATTTCGTTCTTACAAAATTAAGAGAACGTTTTTGGATTGTTAGGGGTCGCCAACTTATAAAGAAGGACAGCCAGCCACCCAGCCGTTGGCACCCTTGCAAGTTCAAAGAATCACCTTGACAAGACCCTTTGAGAATGTGGGCATTGATTTTGCTGGACCACTTTATTATATGCCCCCGGGAGGTGATACACCGCAGAAGGCCTACGTCTTATTATTCACCTGTGCTGTACCAGGTGTTCATTTGGAGCTCATCACTAGCTTGTCAACCTTTTTTTTTTTATGGAGGCTTCTACTATCTGTTGGAGCACTCAGACACAAGTACTGCTCCATTGTACTACCAGACAGACACCTTGTCTTTATTGTATTTTCCCCTTTGTCCGGAGAAAAGTGAGGAGGGGCTTCAGTGATGTGGAGCGAAGAGATTCGGCACCCACCACGTCGGCCCCAAGGGTGCGCCACCGTGCGCGAGCGAAGGCGGGACAGTCGCATAGAAAGTGTTCTGCTGTGTCATCCTCCTCGCAATATGCAGCACCGGTAGGCGTCTCACTGATGCCAAGCACGTAGAGATGCTTGGCAAAAGTGTAATGGCCCGAAATGACGCCCGTTAGCCTTCTACAATCATTTCTCCTTAAGGATAAGAAAAATGTTGCGGACTTTTTGCAGACATCAGGGCGTACGCGCTTAGTCATTCTGCATCCTGGATATTCCCTCCATCTGCGACTGTGTACGTTAAAGACCCAGTCATTGATGTCAGATTTGACCATGGAAGCAGGTAGATCTAACTCGGGTTCAGGTCCTGAGAAAATCTCCTCTGAGCCTCTTCTAGCGAGTTCATCGGAGATCTCGTTTCCTGGGATTCCAGAGTGACCTGGAACCCATACAAGTGAATTTAGTCTTCCGACTTTGTTCAAAAAGGTCTTGAGTTCATGCACTAATTTTGAGTTGGATAGAGGATCGGACACAGCTTTGAGTGCAGCTTGGCTGTCACTGCAGACACATATGCTTTTTCCCCTCCATCTGTGTTTCACAACATAGTGCATGGCCATTAGGATTGCGTAAATCTCCGCCTGGAAGACAGACGCATATTTTCCTAACGAGTAGTGCAGTCGAATGTTTTCGCGCTGAAAGAAAATTCCAGCGCCGGATCCCTGCCCAGTCCTGGAGCCATCTGTGAAAATGCGAAGACATTCCATTCCAGGTTCAGTGTCTGACCAAAGCCAGTCCTGACGCCATGGAAATGTGACTGTGTAGTTACAGCGCAGTAGGATGGCAGGTGTCATTGCGTCAGAAGGCATATCCATGAGACAGGGGTCGTTTTTTTACCTTTCTTTTTCTTTAAAAAAACCAAAAAAAAATGAATGTGTTAAAACTGAAACGTGGAAATTCAAAGGGACGTTTAACTCCCGCGGCTGCATTTGCAGACACAATTGAACGGTCCACAACTCTAGAAATGCTAGAGATCCGTTTGAGCAAGCTAGAGGAAATATGGTCAGAATTTTCATCTCTGCTCTTACAGGACATGGTGGATACGGCTTCTAGTGATCTTGAAACTGAGTTTGGTGAATATGAACTTAAATACTTTACGGCTCATTCGCTACTCGTAAAAGCCACTCGTGATCGGAAAAGTGTGATCCAAAAGGAAGTAGATGTTTCGGTTGTTGAACAATTAGCTAATCAGCAATCTACTTTCCTGGAAAAACTGAATTCTTCCACAAAACGTTCGTCATCGGTTAATCTACCAAAAATTGAAATACCATCGTTTTCGGGAGATTATAAGGATTGGCCGTCCTTTCGCGATCTTTATTTGGGCTCGGTTGATAGTAACAATGATCTCTCTATTGTAAAAATTCCAATATTTGAAATCATTCCTTCGCGATGAAGCAGCCGGTGTTATTAAACACATGACCATTTCCGAGGCGAATTATGTTGAAGCTTGGGATCGGTTAGAGAGGCGTTATGATCGGGTTCATTTAATCATGCGTTCATTTGTCCAAATGTTCTTATCGCTTCCTACAATAAGTACCAGTAATGTCCAAACATTACGCAAAATCGTCGACAGTGCGGATGAAGTCGTGCGTGTTACGTCAATGCCTACAATGCATTCAAAGGCATTGACCGAACCCCGGTGCTCGCTACTTCCGCACAAAAGGTTTATTGCTTGATCGACAAAATTAAGTTCGATGCGCTTTGGCATATTTTCATTCTCTTTCGGCCGTAATTTTCGTTGTCCAAATTTCGTAATCGAAGTAATGAACCTTCTGTGCTGAGCTAGCTACTAAGTATTTTTAATTAGGTCATAAGAAATTTCATTGTCAAATAATAATAAAATAAAGACAGTCTTAAGACCGAACCAAAACACTACGGTTGTGTTTTATTCCATAACTGACGCAGTCGGTTAACTTGTTATCAAAAGATATCTAAGTTCGAATCGCGAAGAATATATAACAAAAATAAGTTGGCTAGAAGTGAAGTGACTGAAAAGTGAAAAACGAATCATAAGCGCTTATAAAAAAAAAAAAAAAAAACAAAAACAAAGAAGATTTAAACAATGGCAACCAGCTCAACACCGACAACAGAGGAAGCACTGAGGGCGCAGATATCAACCCTCACGGCGATAATCCAGGCACAGGAAGAAAGGATGCAGCAGTCAGACCCCCGTCCAGCAAGTTACCACTGCCAGTTCGGGATGAGCCCAGATAAAGTCCTGAATCAGTTCCGGCAACTTAAGCCCTACAATGGAATGGATGATTACAGTCTTGCATCCTTCTTCAAATCTGTGGAGGCAACACTACAGTTATGTGGCAATAATGAGGAGCTCTACAATTATGCTGTAAATATAGTTACAACTGAGAAAATATCAGGGAAAGCTGCAGTGTGCATTCGACTACTGGGACATCATGCTACATGGACAGCGGTGAAGGACCAATTGCGACAACATTTTCGACCAACGAGGACCTACTCGGAAGTCTTCAATTATTTGCGATATGTTAAGGTTAGTAATTTAAGAGAAATTTTTAATATATTTAATAATGCCAATCTTGAGTTAAACGAAATTTACGACTATGATGAACTAAAGCCAGCTTTATATAATCCTAGTCGTATAGAAAGAGATCTCAAAGAGATCCTCTTAGAGAAAATAGATGGCATTATTAGATTACATATTGAACTAGATCATAGTATGATAGATATTTATAATAAATACTCAAAATTAAAGTTATTAGATGACGAGAGAACAATAGATATAAGGCACAAAAAAATTAACAGTAGAAATATAATACAGCAAAATAAAACTTTTCCTTGTAATTGGAATTATAATTCAACTCGATCAGGTAATAATATTCCTAGTAAGAACATGTCAAATGAAGGTGCACAACGACATTCACTACAAGATAACTTTCACACTCACTATGGAAACCCCAACCAAAGATTTTCGGGAGCCAGTCCCTCTGTTCGAAATCAATTTTCAAATGCAAACCAATGCAACTATTTTAACTTAGATCAACCACCCCATAGTACTAACAAACCAAGGGAATCCAATGAAAATTTTCAAATACCGCTTCAAAACAAGACCTACCGATAGTCAGAGTAACATTAGGAAACCAAACCATAAAATGTTTAATTGACACAGGATCAACAACTAGCATAATAAAGCCAAATATATTACGTAACTATAAGCAGGAAACATTACCCAAACCTAAGCACTATTTAACTCTTAATGGTCGAACTGTAATTACCGCAAGAATTAAAACTCCTGCCCCTTCCGAATTTGGAAGTTCGGGTACTATAAATTGGAACGTTTTCAATATAAATAGTAAGGAGTATGACGCAATTTTAGGTCTAAACATTCTTGTCCCATATCAAGTCAATATTTATTTGAATCAGAAATGTGTTGAAATTAAAGGAAAACAATTCGAATTTATTACAAATAATTATCCCATTGACCCCAATAGTGTTTGCTCTCTAGAACCTATAGATCCTTTGTCAGATCACGTTAATGTCGATCACCTTAATGGAGAAGAAAAGATTGGAATTAAGAAACTACTTAGCGAATATAAGAATCTCTTTTATAAAGAAGGCGATAACTTAACATTCACTCACGAAATTACTCATGAGATTATTACTACAACAAGTAATCCAATATATTCTAAAATATATCGGTATCCAAGAGTACACGAAACAGAAATACAGCACCAAATAAACGAGATGCTACAGCAGGGCATTATAACGGAAAGCAACTCTCCCTACAATAGTCCGCTATGGGTTGTCCCAAAGAAGACTGACAAAAATGGAAATAAAAAATGGAGGATTGTTATCGACTATAGGAAGTTAAATGAAGTTACAGTAAGCGACAAATTCCCAGTACCTAATATTGTCGCGATATTGGACAAATTGGGTAAATCGCATTATTTTTCTACTCTTGACTTAGCTAAAGGCTTTCACCAAATTTTAGTCAGGCCTGAGGACAGAAAGAAGACTGCATTTTCGACACCATTTGGCCATTTTGAATACGTGAGGATGCCATTCGGCTTAAAAAATGCACCCTCAACGTTTCAAAGGTTAATGAATTCTATTCTTAGAGAGTATATTAACCGGATTTGTGTTGTGTATTTAGATGATATGCTCATTTTTAGCACATCACTCCAAGAAAACTTAACTAATATTAGAAAAATTTTTGAAACACTTAAGAAAGCGGGACTCAAAATTCAGATTAACAAATGCAATTTCTTGGCTAAAGAAACGGAATATTTGGGGCACATACTTACTTTAGAAGGGGTAAAGCCTAACCCTGACAAAATTGTCGTCATCCGAAACCTTAAGCTTCCAAAAACCCAAAAACAAATTAAATCTTTTCTCGGGTTAACTGGTTACTATAGGAAATTCATCAAAGATTATGCCAAAATCGCATACCCAATGGTGAAATACTTGAAAAAAAATTCTAAAGTAAACATTAATGATCCCAATTATATTTCCGCATTTGAGAAACTAAAAGACGTTATTACTGACTACCCAATATTAAAATATCCCGATTTTAAAAAACGCTTCAAATTAGTAACTGATGCAAGCAATTTTGCATTGGGTGCCGCCTTAATGCAAGATGGACACCCAGTTTCATTTGCTTCTCGTACTCTTAACCACCACGAAAAGCATTATTCCACGATCGAAAAGGAACTGCTTGCAATAGTTTGGGGAGTTAAATACTTCAGGCCATATCTCTTTGGGAAAGAATTCGATTTGTGTACTGACCATCAACCAATACGCTGGTTACATACAAAGAATATAGGAAGAGATTTAAATCCACGACTCCAACGTTGGCTTGTACAGTTAGGAGAATACGAAGCTAAAATCGATTATGTAAGAGGCAAAGAAAATAAATTGGCTGATTTTCTTAGCAGAATTGATGCGAGTACTAACGAAATTAACCTGTTGGAAACAAATACATACGACCAGATCCCTATACTAGACACAATAGTGAATCGGTTCAAAACACAATTGATACTATGTGAAACAAAGGAAAGAGAATCTACAAATCTATTCAACAACAAAAGGATATTTATTGAAAAGAATGACATACCAAACAATATTGCTGATATCGTCCGAAGGCATGTCAGTAAGGGAAAAGTTGGAATTTATTCACAATTAAATAGTTTTATGTTCAATCAAGCACAGCGAAAATTGCTAGAGATATTCCCAGCTAATTCTGGTATAAGATTCGTTAAATGTTGCCACTTCGCTAACTAATGAGGATGAAGCTATTAAACAAATTTCTCTCTACCACAAAGTAGAATCTGGACATTCTGGTATAATCGCTAACTATGAAGGTATGAAGCACAAAATCTTTTATCCAAAACTTAAGATTTTAATCAACAAAGTAATAAATAATTGTGACATTTGTACAGCTGCAGAATACGACAGAAACCCTATTAAAAAGAAATTCCAGTTAAGCGAAACACCTACTGATCTTAACCAAATAATTCATATAGATACTTATGTATGTTAATTCTAAGCATTCATTCCTAAATTTCATAGATAAGTTTTCTAAACATGCGGTCAGCTTTTACCTTGAAGATAGAAACAGTAGGACCTTAATTGAAAAAATACGCCAATACATTTCCATCAAAGGAAAAATGACAAAAGTAGTTTGCGATAACGAGTTCAACAATGTCAATTTGAAGAACTTCTTTAAAGAAGAAAACATAGAGGTTCATTTTGTAAAACCAAACAGCCACACCGGAAACGGCGACGTCGAACGACTTAATAACACACTAACGGAGCGAATACGTGTTTTGAATTTAGAGAATAAGATACCAATTAAAGAACAAATGTTTAAAGCCGTAGAACTTTACAACCGTTCTTTTCACTCTTCTATCCAGACCACACCCCTTGAAGTTCAAAATAATAGAATTGATAAGAATATAATAAGCGATAGGTTAAATAATTACAAAAGAAAGGTCATTACCACTAGGAACAGGTCTCGAGAAGAATATAACGAAGTTCGCCAAGAAGGGTTCATAAAGAATTATACAAGTGTTAGACATAAGGAACAACCGAAGTTTAGAAAATACCCTTTGAGCAACGTTCACGAGTCAAATATTAAACGTCCCTTTAAATTTACAGGTGGTACTTCCTCATCTGCTACTACTGGCTCTGATACCCATGTCACTCCAAACCTTGCAAATTGAAAAAATCGATTCGCACCTCGGATACTCAGAGATAAATATTGGTAAAGTAGAAATAGTTCTTTACATATAATAGACCCTGACGAAATACTAGATACACTCAAACAATTCACTAAAATTCTAGACCATATTGACATAGACAAGTACCGAAAAAACTTGTTAGTAGGAGAAGTAGAAAATATTAAGGGTAAAGTTTTAACCATAATCCCACATAGGTATAAGAGGAGTCCCTTTAATTTCGTAGGCAGCGTCTTTTTGGAACACTCGACGATGAGGATAAACAAAATATAGAAAAACATTTTTCGGTTACAGATGAAAATAACCATGAGATCATAAGAACCGTAAACCAACAGATTAAAATAAATGAAAATTATAACGAGAGCATTTCAAAATTGAAACAGTCAATCGAAACAGATAGATAAAGAATTTTAGAAAAGTTTAACCAAATCGAAGGTCTCTCTGCAAGGCTTCGCGCTGAAACCTTTTTCATCGAACAAATGTTTAAGCTTGGGGCTCTCAAGGAAAAGGTTGAAATCTTACAACAAAATATAGCTTCAGCAAGATTAGGTGTTCTACATCCTAACCTACTAAGTTATGAAGAAATCGTAACCCACAATATTGATTTTAGGTAACTCTCAAATATTCGAACAGGCGTCGCTACTTTTAATAATAATAAAATAATTTTTGCCATTAAGCTACCAGCCAATTTTACGATCACTAATAAAAAAATTTTAATGCTCATGCCGAACAAGAACAACATTGAGATAGTTTCTGATTTCGAAATTATAGTTGAAATAGAAGGAATAGCCTATACATTCGAGGAAAATAAATCCTTAAAGGAATTAAAAAATAGTAAAAACTGCATTTTTCAACAAAATTGTCCCTTTAATACAAATGCTTTAGAGCAAATAATAGAAATCGATAGCACAACATTAATTTTAAAAAACATGAAAAACAAACGGTTTCAAAGCAATTGTGACGAAAGAAATTTTGCACTCAATGGAAATTATTTGTTTTCCTTTAACAATTGCACAATCTCATTTAATAATATACAATTTTCCAATACTGTATTCGAATATAAAGATAGTTTTGTTATTCCAAATAAAAACCAAACGCTCCCTATTGAAAAAATACTGACATTTGACGACATAGTTTTGAAACAAGAAAGTAATATTAAAGCCATCGATGAATTAAATGTCCACAAAAGTTTAAATTATAGCTTCGTAAGTGTAATCATTCTTATATTGATTGTCATTATTGTAGTAATAAAAATAATACGCCAAAGGCAAACTAAATTAAAATTACAGTTAAATACTAGTGTTAATGAGATTAATGAGAGATGAGGAAAATGGAATCATTCCTAACGACGTACATATTTGTTCTATCAATAAGATTAAAGAAAGCTATGGAATAAAATAGAATATAAGAACAAAAAAAATATATATTTTTTTTTTTTTTAAAAACATAAGAAAATAATAACTAATATGTAAGTATATAGTGAGATCCAGGAGTATCTCACAGCTAGGGGGGGAAGTGTTACGTCAATGCCTACAATGCATTCAAAGGCATTGACCGAACCCCGGTGCTCGCTACTTCCGCACAAAAGGTTTATTGCTTGATCGACAAAATTAAGTTCGATGCGCTTTGGCATATTTTCATTCTCTTTCGGCCGTAATTTCCGTTGTCCAAATTTCGTAAACGAAGTACCGAAGTACGAAGAACCTTCTGTGCTGAGCTAGCTACTAAGTATTTTTAATTAGGTCATAAGAAATTTCATTGTCAAATAATAATAAAATAAAGACAGTCTTAAGACCGAACCAAAACACTACGGTTGTGTTTTATTCCATAACTTGCGCGGACTTAATGCCCTTGAAAAAATGGCCGCGATCCTTGGCTTATATACATTTTGCTGAACAAGCTTGATCAGGCCACAAAGCAAGCTTGGGCAGAAAGTGTCGGTGCACGGGATGATTGTACAATAAATGAATTATAATAAACTTTTATATATTATATTTTTATATATTATAATAAACTTTTTACAAACACGTTGTGACGCTCTAGAAACGTGTCAATCAGTTAATCGGCCTGCTATATCGTGGTTAAAGCCGCATGTAACAATTCGATCACACGTAGCAGAAGAATCTCTTTCAAACCCACAGTGCCCCAAGTATAAAAATAACCATATTCTAACCCAGTTTTCGTTGCATTAGACACCAAATCGCGTCTAAACTTCGTGAAGGAAAACTCGCTGTGTTTCAACTGCCTCCGCATAGGACATTCGTCGAACAAATGTCGATCTGTGTACATTTCAGTGCCGCATGTGTAGATCCCGTCATCACTCTTTAGTCCATCCGGAAGATTCAACACAGGGTATATCGCCATCGTCGTCGCACACAAGATCATCATCCAATTTCAACTCGTCTCTATCCTCGCACCAACCTCGAACTTCGTCCTCGTTAAAAGATGCTTGCCCGCTTCTAAATAATCATTCACTTAAATCGAATCTTACATCTTATCGTCGAAAGCAAACCATTCTTCCAACTGTGTTAGCAAAGGTTCAAGATATTCATGGAAACTTCATCAACTGTCGAGTCTTACTAGATTCTGGATCACAATCATCATTCGTCATCGAATCGTTCGCCCAAAGACTAGGGTTTTCTCGTACGCATGCTCGGATTCCAGTTCTCGGCCTCTCGTCAACGGAGGCAGGCTATACAAGATTGTGTATTTCCTTACAACTTTGCTCGCGGTACAACTCAACTCGTTTATTGGTGGATGCTTTTGTATTGAGTAAGCTAACTTCAAATCTTCCTTCTCAATCATTAGATGTTTCTTCGTGGTCACATATAAGGAATTTAGATCTTACCGACCCACATTTTAGTCTAGCGGCTCCTGTTGACGTACTGCTTGGAGCTGATAAACTTTGGTGTATTTTAAAGGGAGAACAAATCTACGGTCCTGAAGGTGTTTCAATCGCCCAAAATATGACATTTGGTTGGGTTATTACCGGAGAGTATTTTGATAAGACCTCATCCAATAACTTTCCCTTCTCTTCTTTATACTCCACTGTCGACGTTGATGTTTTGTTGCAGAAGTTGTGCGAGCTGGAGGAAGTTGCTCCTGTTAACAATGAATGTTCTTTCAACGATCAAGCAGAGCAACATTTTCAAGAAATGTTCAGTCGCTCTTCGGATGGCAAGTATGTTGTACAGCTTCCCTTTAAAACACAGCATCCTTCTTTCGGTTGTACACTAAAATCAGCCAAAACCCGTCGATCCGTTTTTGGAACGCCGTTTTCAAAAGGATCCAGAATTTCATCGGTTGTATTCCGACTTTATGCAGGAATACATTCAGCTTGGTCACATGAGTCAGATTTCGCAGGATGAGATCGAAACCCTACCGGGTAAAAACTTTTACCTTCCATATCACGCAGTCTTAAAACCAGGCAGCTCATCTACTAAGATGCGCGTCGTCTTTGATGGGTCAGTGAAGGATTCGTATGGGCAGTCGTTGAATAGCGCGTTGTTAATAGGTCCTCCGGAGTGTGTTTGCGCTTTCGGGAACATAAATACGTTTTCACCGCTGATGTAGTTTAAATGTTTAGGCAAATTTGGGTACAACATTTTCGGTTACGGATCGTCATATATGGTACCGCTGCTGCTCCGTTTTTGGCAGTTCGAATATAAAAGCAGCTAGCTAGAGTATTGTGCAAATCCGAATGTCCAAATGCATCTCGGATCCTTTTGAATGATGTGTATGTTCACGACGTCATGACGGGATCAAATTCCATTCAATCGTTGATCGGTTTGCAGTCTGAGCTGATTGGTCTTTCATCGGTGGCTAAACTTCAGTTACGAAAATGGAGTTCTAATTGTTGGTCACTTCTCTCGCGATTACCAGAAGAAGATTGTGAGTACAACATCTTTCATACTGAACCCTCGCTCTTGGTAATAAAAGTACTTGGTATGTATTGGAACCCAATGAGTGATGAATTTTCGTATTACATGTCCAAATCGCTCCGGTCCACGTCATTGACCAGGAGAACCTTGCTGTCGGAAGTCGCTCGCATTTTCGATCCCTTAGGATTGCTAGCTCCGTCTATAGTATTATTTAAAATACTGTTTCAAGCGCTGTGGTCTTCGGAATGGCAATTAGGCTGGGATGATCGGCTACCCCCTCCCCCCCATCTCTCTGAACGATGGAGTAGCTATCGACAGGAACTTCCATTCTTAGAGCAGATACGGGTTCCCCGAAATGTGTTTTCATCTACGGTGGAGATCGAGTTTCATGGATTTTCGGATGCATCCTCACTAGCTTATGCTGCCGTGGTATACAGTCGCTGACGAATTGCTAAAACAGAATTTAAGACTACCATTATTGCCGCAAAGACGAAAGTAGCACCGATCAAGCCAATTTCCATTCCACGGTTGGAACTTTTCGGTGTCTTGCTGTTAACTCGGTTACTTAAGCTCGTCAAGTCATCAATAACTGCTAATATAAGAACTTTGGCGTGGAGTGATTCAGAGATTGTATTGCATTGGCTGTCTTCACCACCTCGACGCTGGACAACATTCATGGCCAATCGCACAGCAGCTATCCCCGAAACAGTTCCACGACATTTCTGGTATCATATCCCGTCAGAATCGAATCCTGCCGATTGTGCGTCGCACGGTGTACTTCCATCCAGTCTCGTCGGTCATAATCTTTGGTGGAACGGTCCGTCGTTTTTATCATTGCCAGATGAACATTGCCCGAAATCAAGGTTTGTGTTACGAATGTCCGAGTGTTCAGACATTTTAATCGAAGAAAAACAATCACCCCGGCAAGTACTAGTTACTTCCGCTGACACTAATCCTATCCAAACCCTCAGCGATAGACTATCTTCGTGGTATCGCGTGCAAAGGGTAATCGCATATTGCCTTCGGTATTCGTTTAACTGTCGCGCATCTAAAGCAGAACGTTTGATTGCTAGTTTAAGCTTAAGTGAGATACACAAAGCGAAAATACTTATGATAAAATCCGTCCAACGAAACGCATTTAGTGAAGATATTCGGTGTTTACTTGACTTGATAAAGGCTCCCTGCCAAATCAAAACTGCTTAAATACTCTCCCTTTGTTGATTGTGATGGTTTTCTTCGGGTGTGGGGAAGATTAAAACATGCCATTGCTTCGTTTGACATTAAACACCCTATTATTCTACCTAGCAATAATCAATTCTTCTCTTATTGTAACAGATATTTACTTAAATTACTTGCATCCAGGAGTCTCACACACCTTTGCCATCGTCCGGCAGCAATATTGGATCTTGGGAAGCCGTAATCTAATTCCAAAAATAGTCCAAAAATGCAAGACATGCTTTATGCAACGGAGGTTAAGAAGTGAACAACTGATGGGCGATTTACCACCTCAACGAATCCAGCCGAGTCTCCCCTTCTCCAATACTGGATGCGATTATGCTGGTCCCCTGACGATCAAACTTTCCCGATGCCGAAGGCCTAAGCTATCGAAAGCATACATAGCATTATTTGTATGCATGTCTACGAAGGCAATTCATTTGGAGCTGGTGAGTGACCTAACCACGGATGCCTTTCTCGCTGCCTTGTGTAGATTCGTCTCTCGTCATGGTCGATGTTCCCATATTTATAGCGACCAAGGAACCAACTTCCAAGGTGCTCGTCGTTGTTTGAATGAAATGCATAAGGCGGTTATGTCCCAGATCCACAACGACGCTATAGCTGCATCCGCCGCCAAGTATGGTATAACATGGCATTTCATTCCTCCTTCCGCTCCACATTTCGGTGATTTGTGGGAGACTGGTATTAAATCGGTAAAGCAGCATCTACGCCGAGTTGTCGGGTCCTCAATACTAACGTTCGAAGAGTTGTACACAGTATTTACTCAAATTGAGGCCATTCTGAATTCTCGTCCACTATGTGTTATTTCTGATGAAGACTTAAATCCTCTAACGCCTGCACATTTTCTAATAGGTGAGCCTTACACAGCTGTTCCTGAGCCAAACATTTTCGATATACCTATCAACCGGTTGCAACGTTGGAATCACCCCCAAAATTTGGTTCAAAGTTTTTGGAAAAGATGGATGATGGAATACATCATGACGCTCCTAAATGGCAGCAGACAAGTGCAAGTTTAAAACCGGGCGACTTGGTGGTAAACTAGTTTACCACCCACAAAGTGGCTTTTCGGTAAAATCGAAGCGGTGACACCAGGCGCAGATAAGCTCGTTCGAGTAGCTACAATAAGGACGACTCGAGGTGTTATTGAACGTCCAATTACCAAATTGGCGGTACTTCCACTGTCCTGAAACTTGTTCCAGGGGGGGCGGGATGTTTTGTAATAAATTATATTGTTATCTGTTCTAACTTTTCTCGAAATCTTTGCTTGTTAATTTTCGTTATTCCTTTTTGTATTCCTTTTGTATGTTATTCCAATATTGTATAAATATTGTTAATTTAATTCTTTGAGTCACTGTATTTATTAATGTGTAAGCAAATGTATTTAACTCTATGTACTAGATTGTATCGAACCACTTTTATGCAGTTGCATCCTACCAACTATTGCAGGCACTGCAATATCACGCGATGCACACCAGCACCGAGATGCATTGTGTAGGTGTGGACATGTGGTAGTGTTTGTGTCTTCCGATGCAATTTGAAATTCGTGACCCGGACACTTGGATTTTGGTCGCAGTGCGAAGTGGTTCCTTCTTATGATTAATTATTATATTCACGAGTATTAACCAAATAAATTAAAGTCGTTGGAAAATCAAGTACTGTGGTTTCGTCATTTCAAAAGACTTCCGGTTGAAAATAAACCATGTAACATCGAACACTACTCCTGACCGGCCCATTAGTGATTCAAATATAAAGAAACTGTGGAAACATAGAATGAAATACAGCGCGAAAATAGCCAAACGATGGCAAAGAGACAAGTTTACAATTTCTACGTTCGTTTCATCAGAGTAAAATCAAAACGCCAGTGTCTCTTCAGAAAGGCAGAGATGGGGCAGAGATGGAAGGGTTCGAGGATGTGAAGTTCGTTGCGCTGATGGTAGCAGATTTCGAAGACCAATTTAACTCCACTGAAGTTAACTATTTCGCCCCGGCCCAAAGAAGTTGAAAGAATCACCTCTTAAATATATACTATATACTTAAATACATATCAATCTTATCTTATATACAAACATTGTAACGCTCACTAATACACTTGTAAAATGTATGTATTTCCTGTCTTGTAATTTTTCATCAGTGGGCCCTGAAAAGATTTTAAAACAGCAAATTAAACGACAGAAGCAAGACGTGTTCATATCGGCATACATCGCTGAGTATTCTCATTGTCTACTCTCTAATCTGATACATAAATATTGAACAAATTTAAAAAAAAAATTGATCCTTTTAGGGCACCAAATCCTACTCTTACTTTTTGATTCAAGCAATTTAATGGCAAGTTGAATGACGATTGCGAAAAACCAAATTGAAAATAAAAAAGAAACTTCTCGTCCTCAATTGTTTTTCGATCTTTATTATGACGACTTTCTCCAGTAACATATTTATGCAACGAAGTAAACTAAAAGGACTGTAACGAGTAGGATTGTCTTTAAATGTACAAGCTTGGCAAAAATAAAATTGGATAACAACTCAACTCATTTTTTCGTTAATACTTCAGGAATATATTGCTTATATTGACCCTAGATTTTTTTCTGTTCTTTTAAGCTTCATAACGGTTTGAATCTCATTGATTGTCACATTGATCTCATATGATTGTCACTAAGGTGACGAATTCTTCTTCCTAAAAATTGAAGCTGAAATATCTGACTTTCCACTTTATGTTACAAGCAATGTGTCATTATCAATTGATTACCGCAGTAGAGAACAATCGCGTTTCAATTTTGTGTGGTGAAATAAAAACATCTGAAGCGCCTGTTTGCGCATAGAGCTTTCAGAAACTAAGGAATTAATGTACCCGGCCCGAAAACCGAACATCTAGTGTTCAATTCAGTAGGAAAAACTTTCTTTCACTTTTTTTCATCTGTCCTGATACTTTAATATTAATACATTAAAAGTAGCGAAAAAAAAAAATTTTGAAGGAGTCGAATGATTAGGCGTCACTTTGCCTCAATTTCGACTATAAAGCTCTCGGTCAAATAGAGGAAAAGCCGGTAACGCTAAGGTTATACGCTTTTTCCTGATAAAAAGATAATCCGATAAAATTATGCAACATGTCTAACTAACACTATATATGTATTAAAATTTCTGTGAAAAGACACCAAAATTATTCAATTTTTAACTACATTATCTGGAAAACTAAGCAAATATCGAACAATTTTGCTGCTTTGTATTGTTTAACTTGTCAAGTTCTACCAGAAAACAGCTTCAAAAACCGGCGTCATGGATATTGTAATAGAGTCATGGAATGGCAAGGAATTTGAAGTTGTTTTTAATTAGGAACATCGAAAAATTAAACGAACAAATTAATAATCATAACTGTGAAAAATAATAAAAAACAATTTAATAAAATTTCGTGTTCACCACGATCATGAAAATCACTACAAAGTGAAACTCAAGCCGCCTGCGTCATTCCGTTGTATAAGCCCTAAAGATAATCAAGTTTATGGAATATTGTTATATTTTTTAGATTTATTCTTGTTTTGAATACTCGTCATTGCTGGTCATAGAAGACGAATTAATTAGCTTTGTTTGGGCTATTAAAATTCAAAAGACCAGGAGATAATTCCTCAAGCAAGAAATAAATAGATATAGAAGAAAATAGGAGCTTTGCGAACAGGACTCGGGTGTGAGTTGGTCGAGGTGGTGATCAAAGTGTTAAGTTCTGAAGATTATTGTTTTGAGCGTTCTTATACTTGTAAAAAAATGTACGTGTTTTTAATTTTTTTGTTTCTAACTCAGTATGTATTCAGGCTACCATGAAGTCGGTTGGAAATTGTTTTGTAGTCGTGAATGGGCGAATGGTACTGATTTTAATTGATTAATGACAGAAGAGAATTATAGGCCAATATCACTTCTATCAACTTTTTCCAAAATTTTTGAGAAGTTACGAATTGTCTCGTTTTCGGACAAATCCAAATTCTTCAGTAAAAATCAGTTTGGTTTCAGAGCAGGTTTGTCAACAGAGGACGCCATCTTAAGGGTTTGTAGACAGCTGTATGGAAGTTTAAATAACAACAAATCAACTATTGGGCTGTTTATCGATATGACAAAAGCCTTTGATCTGGTGAACCACGATCTTTTGCTAACCATCAAGCTCTTTAATGTTGGTTTTCGTGGTAATATTTTCAATTGGCTGAATTCATATTTAAAGGGTAGAACACAAAAGTTATTATAAACGGGATCTCAAGTGAACCGAGACAATTAAAGAACGGTGTATCTCGGGGATCTGTGCTTGGTCCCTTGTTTTTCCTGATATACATTAATTCTGTTTTTTTTGCAGACGAATCTGGAACTATTTTCGAAATTACCGTAATCACCGATAAATGAAAATCTGTAAATCTTACGGTGTTGGTTTTCTTATCATAAACCGATTATCAGCGAAAAAACTAAATTGATGTGTTTTAAGGTATCTGGAAATAGCATATATGATTTCAATTTATGGTTTCACGCTCACGATTGTAAACAGTTTACTTTACCTATACATAAGTGTGGAAATAGCAACTTCATAGCCAATTTGTGTTGCAGCGAAAATTGTTTTAAGATCGAATCAGTTCTTTATTTTAAGTACTTAGGTGTTGTAATTGATTTAAATTTAAATTAGAAAGATCATATTCAAATGATGAAAGCCTATTTGTGTTTGGTCATACATAAAAGGTATTTAATAATGTAAATGTTAATAACGAAACAAGCGTTTTTGTTTGTAGCTTTTTATTGTTTTATTTTTTTTACGTTACAATAGTTCTCAGCGCGTGCGCTCTCCAATAAAGATGAAGGAAGAAGAAGGAAATGTAACAAAGGCAAGATGGAGGGACCGTAAGAGTCCGGTCGATAGATAGAAGAAAAACAACGCCTGTCAGACAGGTGAATGAATGTAATAGAATGCTGTGAATGCATTCAGCCTCTTTATTTGACATCCTCCCCGGGTTGAAGGACTGCATGATCTTCAAGTTTCGGTAACGGGCACAACTTTACTATCGCTCGCTTGGTAACCCCTTTCGTTGTTTTCAAGGTCGCCACTCGTGCTATTCCGTCCTTGCCGTGATGCAGTTCTATAACTCGGCCCAAGTTCCATTTAAGTGGAGGAAGATTTTCATCCATCAGTGTCACTATGTCACCAACTGGCAAATCCTTGCCTCCTCGACGCCACTTACTTCTCGTCTGAAGAGTATGGAGGTATTCATCTCTCCACCTCCGCCAGAATTGTTGTGTTAACCACTGTACCCTTTGCCAGCGGCTTAAGTATGTTAAGTTCCGTTCAGTATAGTCAGGATCAGGTATCGCTTGTAAATGATTTCCTACTAAAAAATGCCCAGGTGTTAATGGTTGGAAATCTGAAGGATCTTCGGAAAGGGGGGATAGGGGACGGGAATTAAGGATTGATTCAATTTGAATTACAACTGTATTAAATTCTTCACATGTTAGGGAAGCCAAACGCAAGACGTGCTTCATGTGGTGCTTGGCTGACTTGACCGCAGCCTCCCATATGCCTCCAAAGTGAGGTGACCTTGGAGGAATCGTTCGCCATTCGATGCCATCCTGAGCCAAGGTGCTGCTTATAGATTCCTGAGACTCTGTCGACGCTAACTGTGAATATAAGCTTCTCAATTCGTTCCGCGCACCGATATAGTTGGATGCGTTATCACTGTACACAATCTTGCTCATCCCTCTTCTGCTGAAGAATCTCCGTAAAGCACCTAAAAAATTAGCGGTACTAAGGTCGCCTACCAGCTCTAGATGCACTGCTTTAGTGCTGAAGCAGATGAATATGGCAACGTAAGCCTTGACTGGAGACGTTCCTCTTCGTTTGAAGTATACTAGGAAGGGTCCACAAAAATCTGTTCCAACAACTGCAAATGGACGGGAAGGACTTACACGCTGCTCTGGTAAATTAGCCATTACAGGAAATATAGGTGTGGGGCTGGCCTTGAAACAGGAAACACAATGACGTACTACTTGTCTAGCTAAAACCTTGCCACTGATAGGCCAGTACCGCTGACGCACCATGGCCAACAATCCTTGAGCCCCCAAATGGTGATATCTTTCATGTGTGTGTTTCATAACAGCAATTGAGGAAGGGTGATTGTTAGGCAAAAGAATTGGATGTTTAAATTCATATTCCACGGCTGCATGTTCTAGTGGTCCGCCTACTCGCAAAATTCCATCGTTGTCTAGGAAGGGATAAAGAGAAGATATATGTGACTTAGACGGAATTCGTTGATTACTTTTAAGTATGGAGATCTCGTTGCTATAATGAAGTCCTTGAAGGTTTTTTATTATGGTCTTGATGGCCCTTTCGCGCTCTGATACAGTGATGACTCCAGTCGTTCGATCCATACCTTTAATCTTTGCCCGTGCATTGTTGGTAAATCTTAGCAAGAACGCCACTGTATTTACTAACTTTAAATACTCATCTCTGTATTTAATGCCTTCCAGTATATCTGATCTCTTGGACGTACTTGTATGAAGCACACATTTAATTTTCTTGCGCTCTAATTCTTCGTCCGAGAATTCGTAATTCAAACTGAGGTGAGGCCAATTTATTTCGTCGTCATATAGAAACGTAGGGCCTAAAAGCCATGTGTTAGTTGATATTAGCTCAGTGGGACTGCATCCACGTGATAATACATCAGCAGGATTACATTTAGTTCTTACATGGCGCCATTGATCAAATTCAGATACCTTCTGAATAACTGCAACCCTATTTGCTATATATGTAGTCCACTGATGATCTTTTTCAGCGATCCAATGCAAAACAATACTAGAATCGCTCCAGTAATAATATTTATTGAACTCTTGCTTGGTAGCAGCTTTGATCTTCTCAACTAGTTGAACCATCATCAGTGCCGCACATAACTCTAATCTGGGTAATGTCAAGCGATGTTTATTAATGGGTGCAACCTTGGACTTAGCGCAGAGTAAATTGATTGTTGCCATACCGTTCTCCCTGAACGATTTAATATACACACAAGCTCCATATGCTCTCTCAGAACTATCTGAAAACGCATGCAACTCTGATTCCCGTACACTGGTTTCCAAAACATGTCTCTTAATAGATATTTTCTCTAGATTGACAAGGTCTTCTCTAAAGGTTTTCCAAAATGTATACATCTCCTGCGATACCGCTTCGTCCCAATGTAGCTTACTCTGCCAGAGACCTTGCATAAAGAGCTTCGCCTTCACAATGACGGGATTGATCAGACCTAAAGGATCATAAAGTCGTCCTACGTCTGAGAGAATTGTTCTTTTGGTGACTCTATCTAATTGTTGTAAATTAACCTTAATTTTAAAGATATCATTATGAGGCTCCCATATCAAACCCAGGGTTTTCACCACATTGTCATGTCTTAAATGAAACAGCCGCTCTCGATCCTCAGTCGGAATATCACTTATAATAGCATCTGCATTTGCGCACCATTTGCGTAGTTGAAATCCACCTCGACCTAACATAGATTGTAACTCACACTTTCTTTGCAAAATATCATTAAGATTGTTAGCACCTGAGAGAACGTCGTCTATGTAAAAGTCGTTCTTCAACACGTCTGCCCCGATGGGAAAATTATCGCACTCATCATTAGCGAGTTGATATAGAACTCTGGTTGCAAGGAATGATGCCGGGCTAGTTCCATAAGTAATAGTGCAGAGCTTATAGATATTTATTTTATCAGCCGGCGACTCCCTCCAAAGAATGTATTGAAATTTCTGATCTTCTTCATGCATGACTACTTGTCTATACATTTTTGTAATATCCGCAGTAAAAACATATTTATGATATCGAAAACGGAGTGCTGTAGAAAATAAATCTGCTTGTATTGTAGGGCCAACGTGCATTATGTCGTTTAATGAAAGCCCGCTGTCAGTTTTGGCGGACTCATCGAACACAACACGCAACTTGGTTGTCGAACTTTCCGGTTTGATGACGCAATGATGCGGCATGAAAAAGTGCGGTTCACCGTACTCCAACTTGTCGACAGGTCTCATGTGACACAGGGCTTCGTACTCACGCATAAATTGTACATAGGCTGTAATAACATTTTTGTCTCGGTGTAGCTTTTTTTCCAAGCAGATGAACCGACGCATGGCTATGTGGTGCGATTTTCCTAGTTCACGTGGATGAGTCTTGAAGGGTAGTCGCACTATGTTTCAAGCCGGTGGAAGTTATCGATAAACAAATCTTCACATATTTGCTCTTGTGTTGTTAATGGTGTTGTCTCGGCAAATCCTTCGATATTCGAGAAAGATTTCATAATCGTTTCAATGTTTTCGTGGCTTTCTGTGCAAAGAGTGTACGCCCGTCCAGCTTTGTTATTATCGCAACTGTTACCAATTACGCCTGAGGCGATCCATCCTAGAACGGTATTTTGCAAAATTGGTAAATTATCATCGATTCGTACTTGGCCAACAGATAAGAGTGAGAAGAAATGACTCGCACCAAGTAAAACATCAACCCGTCCTGGCTTGCTAAATTGTGGATCGGCGAGATTCATATTCATGGGGATTTTCCAATCGGATATGTCGATTGACTTTTCTGGAACCGCGTGGGTAATCCCTTTAACCACCATAACTTCTACGGTATGACGTATTTCATTAAAACGGGATTTCAAAATAATGTGTGTTTTAAATTTGCAGGAAGTTTTAGTTGAACCAATGCCGTGAATTTCCATATTGGATTTTTCTCGCGGTAAGCCTAGGATATGTGCGAAGCGCTCCGTTATTAGGTTTAGTTGCGAGCCCGAGTCAAGGAGAATACGACATGGTATGAGTGTATTATGCTTATCCGCAACGTGTACTATTGCAGTGGCCAAAATAATGGATGTGCCAGGATTAGAATAATCCGTTATATCGCTTGCTTTTGGCTTTGTTATATGCAAAACCCTTCTGTCGGTTGGTTCTTCTGAGGCATAAAACTCAGTGGCGCCTACGTTAAGTGAAGTACTTGAGTGATTAACTGCGGGAACATCAAACGGGTGAAGAACGGTGTGATGTGGTTTATTACACTTACGACAGAAAGATGAACGACATTCTGTAACATTGTGGTCGTGTCTTAAACAATTAGGGCAGATTTTTTTTTCTTGTACGTACCGCTGTTTTGAAGTTGAGGGTAGCTTAAGAAAAGTATTACATTTTTTAATTATATGGCCTAAATTGTTACAATATATACATTTGTTTTTAATTTGTTCAGAGTGTCTGGTAATGGTTAATGCCTTACTTCGAGAACTTATAGGATTGGTACTTGCCCGCACATTGCTGCTTGTCGAAAAACACTCAAGTACTTGACAGCGCTTGTTGATAAATTGAGTCAGACCAGGAAGTGATGGTGGGTCCTCGGTTGGGCATTCTTCCTGCCATTTGCTGCGTGTGGCGTTGTCCATTTTTGATACGATGATGTATATGATGAGATCGTCCCATTTGTCGACTGGGCGGCCGAGAGATGATAAGGCACGTAAGTGGCTGTTAATTCCGTCGATAAGTTCGCGAAGGTTCATGGCTGATGACCTTTGAATTGCAGGAACTTCAAATATCTTTCGCAGGTGTTCTGCACAAATAAGGTTCTTGTTTTCATATCGATCGAGAAGAATTTTGATAGCAGCATCATAGTTTGTGCTGTTTATTTCCAGTGATCGAATAGCGTGTGAAGCGCTTCCTCCAAGTGATGATTTCAGATATTGGAACTTCGTAGTTTTATTTAGGGAGGGGTTGGAATGGATAAGGGAATTGAAGGATTCGAAGAAGTCCAACCATTCGGTAATCTCACCTGTAAATATTGGCATGTTAATTTTAGGTAGTTTAAGTTGTTCAGCAGAATTTATTTGGACATGGGTACCTCCGTCTTTAGTGTTGGGTTTAAGTGATTGAATTCTTACCGTAATTTCTGGCTGAATGCTGTAATACAATTCCTCATACCTTGCGCGAATGTCCTCTACATTTTTTACCTCTGGATCCAACTCTTCAATTTTGCCTTGAAGCTCTTCGAAGGCGTTGAAGGCGGTATCCAACGCGGAGAGGCGAAGCTCTAACTGCGGAACTGTTGCATCCTCTGTAAGGCTGTTCACAAACTCCTTCAGTCGATCCATCTGTTTGGACACAACAGTGCGCCGTACTTTCAGGACTTCCATTTTCTTCGTTTCCTTGGTAGGTTTTTCTTCGGATGGCATTATTGCTGATTCGATTGAATGAGATAATGAGCGCAACACGTGACTATGATATTTATTTAACTCGTGACTTCAGTATTAATGCGTGAAATCACGTCGGGGTCACCAATGTAAATGTTAATAACGAAACAAGCGTTTTTGTTTGTAGCTTTTTATTGTTTTATGTGATTACGTTACAATAGTTCTCAGCGCGTGCGCTCTCCAATAAAGATGAAGGAAGAAGAAGGAAATGCAACAAAGGCAAGATGGAGGGACCGGAAGAGTCCGGTCGATAGATAGAAGAAAAACAACGCCTGTCAGACAGGTGAATGAATGTAATAGAATGCTGTGAATGCATTCAGCCTCTTTATTTGACAAATAAAGCCTTTTTGTTCTCAAAAAGTTCTAACTATGAATGATCTATTATGGTCTTGCACACTCGAAGTTGCAATACGGCTTAATAAGTTGGGGAGGTTCGTATACAAATACCTTAAAACCTTTATTAACTGCACAGAAACATTTAATAAGAATTATTTCTAATAAAAATCGTGTAGCTGGAAGTTGGCTTTTTTTAAGAAATTCCATATTCTACCAATCAGACATTTATATGTTTTTAAAGTTTTAAGAGAATTCTTCAAGCGAAGTGGTAATATTCCTAGTAGGAGTATTCAAATGTACAATCTGCGTGTTAATAATATGAGTTTAGTAAATGTACCCTTTGCACATAAATCCCATTTTTCACGTTTTTTACATGTACAGCTCCAAACATTTTTTAATAAATTGCCCTCATTTATAAGATATACGCTTTGTTTTGCACATTTCACCAAAAAGGTTAAAGAATGGCTATTAACTTTAAGCTATGATTATATTGAATCTTATGTTTAATTCATAATATGAGCACAAATACATATATAGTAAATAAAATTATAAATTTAGTTATATTTTACTGGATTGTTACCCCACATCACATAAAAATTGTATTTTAAATCTATATGTACATATGTATGTGTCATTTACCACTAACTTCGTAGTTACAGAATGAACACGAATATTCTATTTATAATTGTCAAATAGTTTTAAGTGTATGTTTAATGAATGAATAGAATAAAATGAATAAATGAATGAATGAATGAATGAAAGAGATGTGTTATGAATGCGAAGTTATTCTAAAGGTAATTTCTCCTTACTGTTATATTAAATTTAGTTTTTCGATTTACAACATTTTGAATTCGTTCAATGTGTCAAAATGACAATATGTTTTACTGCCACTCTATCTAAACAGAACAAAAGAAACAGAAAATATAAGGGGATTTAAGGAAAATGAACAAATACGCAGTCACATTGCCGTCGTCACATTAAAGTACTCATGTTCATTAAGATTTGGCTTTCGCTAGCCATCAATTTCGAACCTAGAGTACTACCACAGAATAAATAGTATACAGAAGTTGCATCTCATACAAAGCAAATTTTGTTCTAGCTGGTTCCAATATTGGCACCCTATTGAACAGAGAGTACAAGCATGAGAACATGCAAGAGAGTATACAAAAAATTGAGAAGCTGGTGCGAGAGAAAGAGAGTAGCATGTGCGTTTTCGGTGGTTTTGTTTTTACGAGAGCAAAGCAGCTTACGATGTGTATGCAAGTGTGTGTGCGTGTGTATGCATTGATAGCTTCTTCTGTCGTAAGCTTGCATGGTGTTGTATTGCTTCTCTTGTTTTCGATTGTGTGGATTGGATTCGAAATCACTTGGGAATTGTACTTTCATGCGAATGGTTCTGTTTTCCTGCGCTTATATATCGACTCCATTTTTACTTTGTATTTTGATATTTAACTCTATTTTTGATTTTGAATTGTTGCTTTTATAATTGTTGACAACTTTGCATACGATTTGGATTATTCTTTGGACTTATTATTATATATTGATTGTTGAGGGGTTGTCATACGATTTTGAATAGGAAAAATGGATTCTGTACCGGCTGTTGGTAAAATTTTCCAAAAGTCCGGCATTCGATGCTGCATAAAAACATTCGGTAAATCTAGGCGATATGGTGAAAAGATAAGAATGTTTAAGTTTCCTCCCTATGACTCAGCTATGGGTCAAATTTGGCGAGAAAAATGTAATATTCCAACAAAAGATTACACAAAAAAATTGTTGATTTGCGCCAATCACTTCTCAAGTTCTGACATTGGTAAAAAAAAGTTGAAATTCGGAGCTGTTCCGGTATTTAACTTAGAAGTTATTGAGGAAGATTACAAGTCGTTGGAGCTTGATTGTCCAGCTAAAAAGAGCTGAACAAGTGACTCCGTAGATGGATGTTGTAATGACTGTGAAAAATATCTGAAATCAGCTAATTTTTACAGAAAAAAATATTACGACATGGTAGCAAAATATAAAAATCTCCAAAGCTGCAAACAAATAGCAACAAAATCAAGCGTATTTCAAACCATCGACTCTTTTCAAATAAGCAAGGAGTCAAAAACATTTTGCAAACTTCTTCTTACTCCACGACCTAAAGAATATAAGCAAGATGTAAAATATTTGGTTCAAAACATTTATTATGTCTCACAATCAACGTACCAATTTTTGAAGAATAAATTGCATCTAAATTTGCCACATATCTCTATTGTTTATCGATGGGCCCCTGTAAATTCCCTACAACCAGGTTTTAAAAATAACGGTTTAGAGTTAATAAAAAAGAAGTGCTTAGATTTGAACCAGTACGAAAAGAATAATATGATTCTGCTGATGGATGAAATGGCGATTAGAAGGGAATTGCGATACAATTCCAAATTAGATTTAGTGGATGGATTTGAGGAAAATGGGGTTGAAAGAACGAACCAGATTGGTAAACAATTGTGCGTTTTTATGATTAAATCAATGTTTTCCAACTGGGCGCTTACATTTAATTACTTTGTTTCAAAAAATGGACTAAAAAAGATAATATGTATTACGAAATTTAGCAATTTTGAACAGTTTTGGCATCATAGTTAAAGTTGTAATTTGTGACCAAGGGTCCTCTAACAGGAAGTGTTTCTTGGAATTGGGAGCTACTTTAGAAAAACCCTATTTTATGTATAATGGTAGTAAAACTTTCTGTGTATATGATTTTCCACATCTAATCAAATCATTAAGAATTGGTTGGCTTCAATGTGACCTTACAACACCAAATGGAGTTGCTAGTTTTAAAGTAGTTAAGGAACTATGGGAAATGGAGTGCAAATCTAATACAAAAATGTGTCTTAAACTTACAAGCCAGCACATATTTCCGAACTCTTTCGTAAAAATGAAGCCAAATTTTTAGTAGGACTGTTCAAGCAGCAATTAAAACTGTTATTGAGACAGTAGGCTTTAAAAGTTGCACAAAAGAAGTTTGTTTATCTACGGCATGCTTCATAGGAAATATTGACAAAATATTTGACTGCCTAAATAGTGGTTCACTATCTTCAAAGAATTGTTATAAGTCTGCAGTTCAACTTAACAGTCCATCACACGAATATATAAAATTCTTCCTTGAATACCTCAATGAAATCTCATTTGTTGACAAAAAGAAAAAAGTATTTTTTTTAGATGGAATGAAATTTACCTTAAACGCTGTATTACAATTAGTAGACGAGCTATTTCAAAAAAAGTCCCAAATATTTTTTTTAATGACAAGAGCATTAAACCAAGATAAGCTCGAAAATATGTTCTCGGTTCTAAGAAAAAAGGGGGGAAATAATATAAACCCCTCAGTTGCTGATATAAACACTTTATTAGCACGCTTAATGTCTGCAAATATAGTGGAGTTGAGTTCTTATAGTAACTGTGAAGAGCTGAGTGATACCACATTTGAAACGCTTAAATGATGACTTTCAGAATTGTTCGGAATTTAGTATCGATTTGGCGTCTTTAACCTTCACATGAACAGTATCTACCCGGGTAGATATTTAAATTTTCTTTTTCCAAAATTTCCGCGACTTTTGATACTATGTTGATGCCGTTCCGACTCAGTGACTAACTTTTTTATAGCATTAAGAATATGTTAATAAAAAAATTTGAGGAAAAGTTGCTCCATATTTTTTTTAAATTTTTACTTTTTTTTTACGTACACGAACAGTATCTGCCCAGGTAGATACAGTATTTTTCATGCATTTTGTATTGAGATTTTCGTAGTTTGGCACTGGAATATCATGAAACGGTGGATTAGACAAAGAAAATATTTCTTCATATATACATACATATATGTGTACAGTGTATACATAGGTTCCTGAAAAAGAAATTTTAATCCTGAAGTCATACGAGAAATGAAAAGATTAATTTATTTGTTTTTTCGTTTTATTGCAGAAAGAAATCTATAGTTTTATAAAATAAATTAAAAATGCATGTGGCAATGTTCACATTTAGTCTGGTTCAGACTGTGCTGCACGCATTTCGGTTTTCTGCATTTGACGCAGGCGTGACGTGTAGGTCGCTTTTTTTTATTTAGTTTGTAACACATATAGCATGCACCCTTTTGTCGTCAGCGACCACTAGAATCTTGATCGTCGGTGTCATCTGGGATAAACGTCTCATCAGCATAATTTAATACACTAATCGAATGACCTAAAATACACTCCATAGCACTTTGTATAGCAAATACACCCGTTACTCTAGGATTTTTTGCTCTCCTTTTGATAAGAGGGACACACAAGTTCTCCCCTAATCTCTCCAAGAACTTTCGTTTACGACTTTGTTTCACAGCTGTTGTGCCTTGTGGATTATTTGTAGAAAAAATTATGTAACTCGCAAGCGCTGCTGTATCCAACAAATTATAGAACAAAGCCAACGGCCATATATATATCTTCCTTTTCGTTGTGTACTGGCTTAACATTTTGTCCATGGTGTCCACTCCACCTTTAGTACGATTGTAGTAGTGGATTATATCCGGTTTCTGTTTTGGCCCGGAAACGGATTTACCACGATGAAATGTTGAGAGCAAGACTACTGACTTGTCTTTCTTTGGGACGTAAGAGCACAAAACAGCATTTTGGCTGAATCCAAACTCGGAGGACAAAACAATTCGGCTTTTCGAGGACTTGAATTGATCAGGCAAATAACGTTTATTCTTCTTCAGGGTTCCCACAACTGACATTTTCCAACCAACTAGTTCATTAGCCAATGAAAGGGTTGTAAAAAAATTGTCCATGGTCACATTTCGACCCGTATTTTTGTAAGGAGCAACCAGCTGTTTTACAATTCTCTCGCCTTGATTTATTTCTCTCACATCACCCAAATTCCCAGTATATATTTGTCCATGTAGGGGGTACGATGTTGCGGAATCACAAGCCCACCAAAGTTTGATCCCATACTTGGCTGGCTTGGACGGCATATATTGCGTAAATTTGGTGTGTCCCCTATATCGGAATAATTGCTCGTCTACTGTGATTGACTCAGATGGCCTGAAATTGTGCTTTAGGTTGGCATTGATCAAGTCAAAGATATCTGCAATAGGAGCCGCTTTGTCAATGGCAATACGAGTTGCTCTTGTAACATCTGAATCAAATCGAATGAACCTGGAAATGGCTTTGAAGCGCCTAACTGACATTGTTGCTCTATAAAGCGGAAAAGCGTTCTTTTTCCACAGTTCATTCACTGTTTCATAATTAGATCTATGGCTGCCCATGACTAGCAAAATACCCAAATAAGCCGCAAATTCTTCTTGATTTAGTTGTTCCCATTTCAGTGGTGTTTTTTCAGTATTTTGAGCATTCCACTTGCTATATTCACTTCTAGCTTTTCTGTTTGTGTGTCTGCAAATGATGTCTTGAATTGCATTGCTCATGATACAAAAAAAGGTGTCTACATCTGTTAGGTTTTTGGTAAGTGGATTTGGTCCCACATATAAATTGTCTCGAAAAATGTTATGTGCCCTTTCACGGTGCAGATTTGATAGAGTTTTGTACCACTTGGTTCCATCCTTCGCAACCCAAAAATTACCTGAAACTTCACTAACATCTTCAGAATCATGTGCTTCAATGTTCTCGCTTTCAATTTCATCTCCCAATCTCAGTTCGTCATCTGTCTCAGAACCAGTGTCATCATTCAGCTCTACTTCCAGATTATTTGGTTCAGCATCACTATTAGCGGTTGCCTCTGTAGGCAAAAGGATTTCGTCGGACTCACCATCTGCAACCACTTCATCTAAATCCGACTCCGAGTCGGAGCTGATTTCTTGCAAAAGTCTTGCAAAATATCGTTGCCGTTCATCAAATGACAACCTATCAGCAAAATGATTACTCAGCGTATTATAAGTCTTTAATTATTTAATACAAACCTAGAAACAACCGACGATGGAAGGTATTCGAAATCATTTCCGATATTCTGCATATTTTAATAAAATTTAACAAAACACTAACTCAATGCCAAACTTTCTCAACGTTGCGCGGTTTCAAATTTGCGAGAAATTCAAATGCCTACTCAGATTCGATTTGCACGACTTCGCTTTGAGCGAAATATCGTATGTTTTGGGTGGATAACTATGGAGTGCCATGACTTATTACTATGCTATTCGTGTATTTTTCTTTTCAAATGCGCTCGACACCTCAAAGTAAACAAATCTGCAAGCTTTGAATGAAAACGAATAATTATTTATTAAGAATTAAAAAGAAATAGAAAAAAGCAACCCGTATCCTAAGATGCAATTCATACAAAATATATGAGATTATTTTTTATCTACCCCGGTAGATACTGTTCGCGTAAGTAAATTAAAATTGCTGTTCATGTGAAGGTTAAGACACTTCATAGGTTATATGGTCTACAAAATGATACCGAAAATTAACTGCGATATTTGTGTTTCTATATTGAGAAAAGAAGACGAAGTATTAACAGTTCCTAGTGAACTTTTCATATTTCATAAAAATTACAATTCTCTTAAAGATTTTGGTAGCCTCGTTGCTCCTTCACAAATTTTCTTGGAAATTAGCAAGAAACATATTACAGTGTTTAGCAATATTTTTGACACACAACCACAAACTGTTGGTATAAAAAACTTGATAAAATCCAAATGCAAAAATGCCACACCGCAATGGTTTTCCACATGTTCTGATCATAATGAAATAATATTGGACTTCATGATCTTAGTACTCTTGAGGAAGCATTGCTCGTGGGCTTCAGAGAAAAAAAATTTTCCTAAAGCCCGCAAACTTAAAATCCTGTCGCACTAAAGTTTTTGGGTTATTCTTCCCTACATGTATCAGATTGAAATTTGCACAAAAATCCCAAATAATGGAATAACGTTAATTGGTGTTACCCGGCCCTTTTAGTTTACATCGAAAAAGTACGCGTACGAATACCAAGCGCAACTTTCAACTGAAGAAAACTAAATATAGAAATCTAAAACTTGAAACAAAATTTTGCCAACACCACGTGCATTCACGACGTTGGATAGCAACACAATACACACACACACATAAACATTTTAAGATTGCTCTCTCGTTGATTCTCTCTGATCGTGGCTGCTCTCTGGTTGTTACTCTCTGATCATGCTTGCTCTCTCGTTGCTTGATCTTCCCTTCAGTTGTTCCGCCCGCACCATAAAGTGAAAAATCATCGCAGGCCGAGATGCGACTTCTGTATACTATTTATTCTGTGGTACTACTCCACTCTCATCATTAACACAGTAATAAAAGCGGAATGTTCAGTATTTTTTAAAAAAATCTTTGCAAAAAGTGCATTGCAGGATCCAGTTTAGGCTCAGGAGTACGGTATTTCGACAATGTGCGAACATGGATAGAGCTTTTTATAAAGGGTGAATTTCGTTACTTAGCTTTTCAGTGATCTAGTTTCTAGAGGATAGAAGATTTCACGGAAATATCACCCTGTCAAATACAGCTCGTGCGAGAGCAGATGAGCAGTTCTTAGGAATGCTGGACGTAGGTCCGTTTTCTCATCGAGAAACGAGCAAATGTCTTCAACGATGAAACGCATTTCTTATAAAATGGGAATTTTCCTTAGTGAAAATGCTATATTTGACCGGTGAGCAACCTCAGACAATACAAGAGCTGCCAATTCATCTGGAAAAATACAGAATTTAGTGCAGTTTTCAGTCTGGCAAAATCATTGGCCCTTATTTTCACAAGGATAGTCGTGAGAGCAAGGTTATCATCTCTCAAGCATCAACAATGTAGGCTCTCAACCATACTACTTGACGGCGAGACGACAGGAAGTGATTGACCTAACCATGTCTAAAAGGCATGTGAAGGCCATCATTAACTGGAAAGTCTTACCAGATGTTACGTTGTCAGACCATAGATATATCGAATTCCAATTGAAGTGTGGGATCTCCCTCGGCAGCCCAGAAAGACGGACTGGGTACAATTCAGAGAGGAGCTTGAGAAGTCCAATAAGGACTGCCTAAATTCAGAACAAAGCAATTAGTGGATGATGCCGTTTATAACCTGAGCAGCGCCATTACCAACTGTTTCGAACTCGCATGTCCTCTCAAAAAACCTCCCAGCAGGAAATTGGTTCCCTGGTGGGAACACAGTCTCCTGAATAGACCGCTTAAATCGAATTCGGAAAATGACTGGAATAAATTTCAATCGAAGCCAAAGGAATATAAGAAGCTTATTCGTAAATCGAAGAATGATTCCTATAAGTCCTTTTGTGAAGCGATCAAATCCCTGAGCGCGACCATCAAGTTGGTTAATGTTCTCAAGCGAGGAAAATCGACAGAGCTGGATGTACTCAGATAGTCTGATGGTACCTTCACCGAGCCTACAACAGAAACTCTTAGTTTACTGCTTCAGACCCATTTCCCGGGATATCAGACTGTCATCGGCTCGCAGCATACTCTCTCTTTGGAAACTGCGACGGAAACGAAAATAACTCGGAGTAGCTGGTATATTATTTATTTATTTATTTATTTATTTATTTATTTCATTTCATTATATACTACCACATTAAGACATTGTCTTGTCTTTTAAATTTGTGATAGATTAACATTATAACAATTGTATAAAATATCGTCTTCTAAAATAATTACATGTATATATGTATGGTATTGATAAGATAGACAAAATTGTCTATTACGTCACGCATGGCAACATGATGTGGCATCTTTCAGTGTTTTCAAGTCACCAGGCACTGATAGGAGTTGCTTCCTATTCTGAAAAGAATTTTCACTTCTAGCCTTGCACTTGCATATATACCTATTCCTTGGCGCGCAGTGAAAGTGGTCTTAATTCCCAAAATAGGGAAAGAAGATTACTCACTCGCCAAGAGTTTTAGACCAATCAGTCTAACATCCTTCTTACCGAAAAGAGAGATTAGTAGAGTTGCACGTATGCAAAGTTGCCCCTCGAATGCTGCACGGGGGCTTTCCCTAGCACACAGGGATCTTCTCTAGATGCTATGATGAATCTTCCACCCCTTGACATACAGTAACTCACATATTTGATCGAATGTGAGCTACTTTTCTAAAAATCATTTCACAGAAAGTTACTGCAAAGCAATACAAATACAATACTTTTGTATACATGCTTTGCTTTGACTATTCAAGCTAAATACTTTACCGATGAAAAATTTCCGTTATCCAAAATCCCGTTACAAAAAAAATAGTTTAGTGAGGTGTGAGTGCATTCGATCAGTTTTGTGAGTTCTTTGTTCCAGTGAAGTTGTACTGTGTAAACTTATAATAATTTCATTAATTTATACATTTTTCGTGAAAAAGATAAAAAATAGTATATGAAGGTAAATTAAGTGTCCTCTTCTCTCTTCTTTTTTGGTAATTTTACTATAATCCATGAAAAAGTAAGAAAATTAAGGAAATCAGTTCGACATTCAAAGAAAACATCAAAAAGCTATTGGAGGAACACAATACACATCGAGAAATCTCCATAAAGCTAAACTGTTCCTTAAGTACTATCAGCAAGTACAGAAAAATGTTTGGTATTACAGCAAAAAGCCGACCCTCTGGACGAAAATCCAAGTTGAATCCCGTTATGAAACAGAAGATCGGTTATCACTGGAACATTTGACAATGCTGTACAAATAAAAAAAAACATAGCAGCGTCTCATGGAATTGATGTCAACCCAGAAACTGTAAGTAGAGTTCTTAGACAAGCAGGAATGAAAGGAAGAGCAAAAATAAGAAAGCCTTTACTGACGGATCGCCATAGAAAGCTGCGCTTGCAGTTCGCGAAAAAATACAAAAGCTACACCATTAATGACTGGGAAAATGTAGTATGGTCAGATGAGACTAAAATCAATCGTCTTGGTTCGGACGGCAGAGAATGGGTTTGGAAGAAGCCCAAGGAGGCTCTATCAAAACGTTTGATAAAAGAAACCGTCAAGTTCGGGGGCGGGAATATAATGATTTGGGGATGCATGCACTCTTCTGGCGTTGGGGTGTGCTCTAAAGTAGAGGGTCGAATGACAGCACAATCCTACGTTAAAATATTGAATGACAATTATCCGAAACATACAGCGAGACTTACCCGCGACTGGCTTCAAAACAATGGGGTAAATGTTTTAGACTGGCCACCTCAATCCCCGGATCTGAACCCCATCGAACACCTTTGGGGGACCCTTAAACGCAGGGTTTCGTCATGGGATCATTCCGTTAGATCTATGGATGAAATATGGCATAGAGTCGAGACTGAGTGGCAAAATATTAGCACCGAAGAATGCCAAAAACTTATCCATAGTATGCCAAGCAGAATAAAAGCTGTTTTAGCCGCGAAAGGAGGCCATACAAAATATTAATTCACGGCAATATCATCGTGAGTTCAAACTCACAAAACTGATCGAATTCGGATTTTCACATTTGGCTTACTTTTTTTTTCGTTTTTTGTTAAATTATTATGTGAACTTACCCTTTCTTATTGCTTTATTTATGAATTAATAGAAAATAAATATTGTAGAACTATTTATGAATAGTCTTCATTTTTATATGAAAAAAATTGAAGAATTGAAGCTCATTCGATCGAATTCGTGAGTTACTGTATATATCAGAGGGTACCCAATGAAAGCCATGTCTCGCCTCAAGAGAAATGGTCTTTGGTACAATTCACATTGGAGTGACAGTGTAATTGCGCGAGAAATATCCTACGATCCCTGTCTCGTAGATATGACTGCCATCCTACTACGCTGTAATTTCACAGTCACATTTCCATGATATCAGGATTGGCTTTGACCAGACCCTGAATCTGGAATGGACTGTCTTCGCATTTTTCCAGATGGCTCCAGGACTAAACGCGGGTCCGGCGCTGAAGTTTTCTTTGAGCGCGAAAACATTCGGCTGCTTTTTTCGTTAGGAGGTAGCCAACCTCAGCTGGGTTAATATATCCAGTTTTCTTGATTCTACAGGATGGATTTAAATGAACATCATCCTTCATATCCCTTAGGTTTTTTGTGGCATCAAACCGGCGCCTAAACGCTTATTGTATCCTAAGCCTAATAGTCGGGTAGTCACCTCCACTGACTTTGAATATTGGTTTTAAAGAAAACGTGAATATATGACCTAAAAAAATTATGCTTTAATGAATAGTTTGCGAAATTAATTTTGAATTTATTGAATTTACGAGTAACACAATAATGAATGAAATATTTTCTATTGGTTTTACTCATTTTCATTTTCGGCCCTTAAACCGATTTCAGAATAATCGTGTAAACTGTTGGCGATAGTTAGAATCGGAACTCATTTTAGGCATATTTATAGTTTTTAAACTCTAGGTTTTTTTAGGTGAGAAGGTCTTCATCACCAAATTCTTTTCGAAATGTTTTGAGGATAATTTTTGAGGTACTATTTACTGGTGCCCAAGTGTACAGATTCATTATAAATACAAATTATCTTAAAGAACTTTTTTTTTATTTTCAATGTGTTCATATATATGTATATACATTAAAATCTGCATACAGCATTAACCCTTTTTAAAGCTCTAATAGAGTAATTTCTTTTAATCACCGGAATTACTCAACAGTTGCGATATTTGCATTATTGTCTTCATCGCAAGAGAGGTATTTAATTTTTAAACTTTTATTAGTAGATCTGTCACATAAATGCAAATTAAAGTCCACGTTGTTTAAAGTAACAGTTTGAAGATTATTTTTTTCTTCATAGATATGTTCAACATTATGTTGACTTCGTTTAATAGATAATTGTGCGTTTTGTATATTAGTTTCCATTGTGCTTCTCTTCCATTTGTACCTAGTTTCATGCTCTGTAATTAAAAACATTAATTAGTTGGAAAACAAGTAAATAAACATGTATTCTTACCATTACCTCTCTTTTTGTTAAAACTAGTTCTTTGACATTTAGAGAGTTTTTTTTTTTGTGCTGGATTGCAGAAGTAACAACAAATTATTTGCTGAAAGTACAATCGAAATCTTAAGTGGGCCAGAAAATAAAGATAGTTACCAAAAATCTTGTATAGGGATACATTTCTATAATCAAACCTCTTGTTCATCCAGTAGTATATAATTGGATTTACCATAGCGTTCGACATTGCCAGCCAATAAAATCCTAGATACATATGTTGAACGTATCTCGTAGATGTAACTTTATTATTATGATAAGAATATATAAAGAAACTGTGATAAGGAAGCCAGCACACCGCAAATATCGAGACAATCGCTATAAACATCCGTACTACTTTTCTTTTCGACTTAATTGATTCTATTTGACGCTCCGTGTTTTCACCTATAGATCTACTACCCCACAAAACACGGCCCATTAGGAAGTAACAAATCATCATCATCAACATCGGCATGCCATAAGTCAAAATAAGTATTATAATATTATACCTATAATAAAGTAAAAAGTAATACTGATAATTCTTGTTCAATCTTACTCACAGGTAATAAAATAATGTAAGAACATCTGGAAAAACTTATCTAGTGAATTGAAACCATAATAAAGTTCAAGTTCCAATAATAAAATTAATCTTAAAACACTAAGAGAAGAAATAAAGCAAAATTGAATAGATTCTTTTATTATATAAAAAATATCAAGCGAAGAAATATTTACATCATAACAAGAAGTTAATTTTTTTAATATCATATAGCGATATATAGTGGGTTATAAGCGCCTAACTTGCATTGGACTGCTAATTAGATGTAGCAAAATAACAGTCAGGTTGAGAGAAATGATTCATCATAGTTCACCTAATGACTATCAAAAAGTTCGAGAGTTTTCCACACCTGTTTCTATCCACTACATCACTGCGTTAGTAAAAAAGGTCTACATAGATTACTGGAGGATGAAACACTACTGCCATGACTGTGTCATTAGTACGTGGTTGTAGTTTCTCCTCCATTCTCATCCAGAACAAACGGAATCAAAGAGAACATACATTTTTTTTTTTTTTTGAATCGGCTAAGGCCCTTTTTACCCACTTCCGATAATTTCCAACTCCCAGAGGAAGACTGGGATGACTTAGGTTTTTTAAACATTTACCTTAGTTTTCTAGAGAGGACCCTACTTTTGAATTGTCTATTGAGCCCAAAGAAACATCTAGATTTATTCTGTGGCTGGTTTCAAGGCTGGTACCAATTTCTTTGATGGGAGCATATATTTGGTTTTGCACTCATATATCCCCAGCCCAACTTTAGCCGTTTCTGAATTAGAGATCTTAAGAGTCTTATCGTCATCTCCATGTATTCATCCAATGACGTTAAAATCATTTCGAATGCAGGCAGTCTTGCAAACTTGAAGTGTTTGTATTCGCCAAATTGTGAGTCGCACAATTTTGAAGAAATTACATTACAATATTTTGCCCTGCTTAGCTCTGTTTTTAATTTTCATTTTTTTCATTTGGTTCATTATCGACCTTAATCTAGAAAGGAGAATCCTTCATTATCATCCAGCACAGTCTGTTGAGTTTAGTGGGAATGGCAAACGGCTCTGTACGACTCGTTTCTGTAGACGCCTCCATATGCTGCTTTAAAACCGAAATGAAATTCGTTAAACTACCGTATTATGAATATTTGATGAACTAAGTCAAATGCGCTAAAGACCACAAAACTATCGACTATCCAATAAAAAGAAAAACAAACGATAGCAAATTACAAAGGCTGCGGTATTTACAAGGCACTTAAACTGCAAAGATGTCCTCTTTGAAAAATAAAGAGGATGTGCATCATATCCACAACGCTACTTCTGCGTTCAACAAAAATGTTTCATATGCAGATGTTGCGGGATCTGTTCCTTGAACCTCAAAAACTCAGACAAAATTCAGACAAAAAAAAAAACACAAAAGAAATTCAGACAAAACAAAACCAATTCACTGAAGCCACAACATCCAATCAACTCCCATAACACTAACCTTACTCAACAACAAAAAAAAAACTGAGTGGCAAACTTTCAAAAACGCCATCATTAAAGACCTGCCATCCAATTTTCCCCTAAAATATTCTACAAAAACAAGCGCCTTGACAACTATTTACTTGAGAAACTTAGATCCGACCTTCCAAATAAATTATTCTCTTTGGAAAGGTTCATAAAGCTTAAAGCCGGTCACTTCACATAAACCACCAACACTAAACGAAATCAAAACGTGGTCTGAGGCCAACCCAGACAAAGTTACAACACCGGCTTTCTTATCAGCTCCTTCACAAACGAAAAAGACAACAATCTACATCATCTTCATCTCCAAAACACAAATGAAACCATCCCAATCATCCCAATCACCGGTGACTAAAAAAGTAATTAGCTTTCACATAAAACATAGTATCAAACTTAATAGTCCAGGTCTATGACCTGATCATGATTGATGATGATGAATGAATTACCATGGAATGATTTACAAATAGATTTAATTCTATATTTAGAACAAAATATGTTACTTTCCAAATACACGGAAGGTTGTTAAAGTACACGTCATCCCAAGACCAGAAAAAGATATAACAAAAACATTCATCCATCCTACCATCCAACTTTCTTGTTGCCAATCTTATCTAAGTTCTTGAAATAACCGACCATAACAAAATTGCACCGAATCACCAATTAGAGTATCACCGAATCACTTGAGTTTACAACAAACGCACAGAGTAATAAATAAAATTTCAAGTGACTAAGAATATATGGTAAAATGTTGAGTTTCGCAGACTTAGACTTCTATGTTCCAATTTCATCATATGAAGTTTATCATACTATAAATCTGTTAAAAAATTCCAATTCATCTACTAAAGAGTATTGTGCTATTAATGCCATAAAAAATATTGCATTTAATCTAGCTGATGTTCTTGCCCACATCTTTAACAAAAGCGTATATAGTGGGATATTTCCAGATGCTCTCAAAACAGCTGATGTTATACCTATTCTAAAAAAGGGTGATAGTTCTAATCTAAACAATTATAGGCCTATTTCAATTCTTCCTGCGTTTTCCAAAATTTTTGAAAAAGTAATGAAAACCAGAATAGTGCGCTTCCTTGAAAATTCTTCATTTTTCAATGATGATCAATTTGGTTTTAGGGCTGGAAAGTCGACTGAAGATGCGCTCCTGAGTTTCTGTAGCTTCAACTATCTGAGTCTAAATAATAAAAAATGCACAGCTGCTCTTTTTATTGACATCACAAAGGCATTTGATACTGTTGACCATGGTATCCTGGCTTCTAAACTAGCGAAAGCTGGCTTCAGAGGTTTTATGCTTAAATGGTTTCTTTCTTACCTCAATAATCGCAGGCAGTGTGTAAAGATTGAAGCCAACCTTTAGACATCAAAACTGGCGTTCCACAGGGTTCAGTACTCGGCCCCATCTTATTTTTGGTGTACATAAACTCAATTTTTAATATAACTTTTAGAGGCCATCGTACAGGGTTTGCTGATGACATAGCATGCTCTTATTCTACAAGCTCTCCTTTAGACTTAATTGCTGATATACACCATGATTTAGAACAACTTAGTCATTGGTTTCTTATGCACAAATTGGTGATAAGTGATAAAACTAGAATTATCTTCTTTAATCTGTCGAGTAACTCTGTTAACTATCCTTCTTTGGTTTTTCATAGTGCTGGTTGCCAGCACTTACTATTTAGTCCAAATACGTGCAACGCAAGCTCTGACTTCTCCTTATATAACTCCAACCAAAGATATTCGCCTCAATGCTTTCATATAGAAAAAACGGAACTTTTTAAATATCTTGAACTTGAAATAGATAGCAAATTGAAGTGGTATGCTCAAACTGCTAATCTGAAAAAATACTTACTTAAAACTACAAGGGTTATGTATCAACTGAGGCTTTTCTGTTCACAGAAGTTGTTGGAAACTATATACTTTGGACTAGTACAATCAAAACTACAGTATGGTATAGTTTTTTGAGGTGGTACTCATTAGAATAAAGTTCAATCCTTACTTGTTGTGCAAAAACACATACTCAGATTAATATGGAGAAAAAGTCGATTCGAAAGTAGTTTTGTGCTTTTCGTCAAATCTAAGATACTCCCTCTTAAACATCTGTACTTTTACAAAGCCCTTAAAACATTTTTTGTGAGGAGTGGCTACACTATTAACAGACGCCCGACCTGTCCTTCCCTTCGTAGTTGTAGTATGCAATTAGCCGTAGTTCCCTCTTTCAAAACTCATCATTATTCAAACATCTACTCAACAATTGCCCCGAGATTATACAATAACATAAGTTGCCGTCTGATAATAGATGTATCAATAGCGCTTTTATTTACTGTAGAAAGGTTAAACTTTGACTTAAATGAAATAAACTTCCTTACTAGTCGTACAGTTTAAACTTAATTACTTACTTGGTTTTTGATGTACTTTAAAATTTGCTTTCTTTGTCCACTCCGTCTTATCATCTCTCCGTAACCGAAATATTTTTACACTAAATTGTTTATATACTACATTCGTCACTAGTTCTCTAACTACAGAATGTATCTTTCATTTTCGTTTTAATAACTGTTATATATTTTACTTGTTACTGAATTTTGTACTATAGAATTTTAAATTGTACTAGATTTAAGCTATCTAACATAATATTGTAAATTGTGAAAATGAATAACAAATACAATACAATAATAATACAATATGATGCCAAGAAATACAAAACACAATTAGGTTAACTCATTTATTATGGAATACTCTTTATTAGGAGAAATACAAAAAGGAAGTTAAGAAAAAAGGAAATATCAAGAGTGACATTTAAATGTCATTCCATAAGGATGTGTTGATGAAATAATCATGGTTGCTGAAAGTGAGTGCCTTCAGCGTTTTAAGGCGTTTGATTCTCTCCAACAGAAAAGGTTCTGCTCAACAATATTCCTCACGGTATCTTTACAAACTCAACAAAACTTTGCCATTCGACTTTTACCTGCTATTTAAAAGCTACCTTGATCAACGGCATTTTTTTTATAAAATACAAGGATGAATACTCCATACTGCGTTCCCATGGAAGCGTATTGGGACCACTACTTTATTTGATTGACACAGCCGATATCCCTACCCCGACAGCGTAGCCACTTGACGACACAACCATTTTACAAGCTAGCAAAGACGTAAAGACGTAACGGAGGTATACAATAAACTCCAAAGTCACTTAAACAACTATTGACGACGCCAAGTACTTTGGCGTGGTTATTGACAGTAAATTCACATTGAAGCAACACATTCTAAAAAAGAGAAACCAAATAAAAGGTAAATTTCGAAAATGCTATTGGATGCTTGGTAAAAACTTTAGATTATCAACCGATAACAAGCTACTCATTTACAAAGCCATGATAAAACTCCCATGGCATACGGACTAAAACTGTTGGGAACTTCAAAAACCTCAAACATTAAAGTGAAACAAGATTCTAAGAATTATAACCATTATAACCATAACCAGATTCTAAGAAATACAACATACAGTAAAAAAATTAATTTCTTTGTCGTGAAACCCCATCGATAAATTTTTTAATTTAATTTTCGTGGGGGCAAACGCCCCCATTTATTGGGCCTAATTTTAAGCTATCTTAATCTAATCTCACTTACTAACTAGGGAGAACGGGAGAAAGGGGAGGGTGGTTAAAAAGGCGGAATTTGAGGCATCGAGTGCTGAGGTTGAAATCGAAGTAAGGATTCGAATTAACACTTCCCAGCATACGAGAAATGGGTTCATTGGAGCCATAGGCAGTACGGCGGGTGGGTAGATAGAAGAGACGGGGATTTCGTACATTGCGGTGGTTAGTGTTGATAGAGACAGAGTCAATGGTATCTGAAAGGAGCCGATGGATGAAAAGAATGTCAGATACAGTTCTTCTTTCTTCCAACGTGTTCATCTTGATTAGTTTAAGGCGGTCTTGGTAGGGTGGTAAAATCAAAGGATTGCTCCAGGGGAGACCTCGAAGACCAAAACGTAGGAATCGGCGTTGGATGCTCTCGATTCTAGAAATGTGGGTTTGTTGGTATGGAGACCACACTTGAGAGGCGTATTCAAGAAGGGGCCGGACAAAGGTTATGTAAAGAGATCGGGTAACGTAAGGGTCCCAGAATTCTTTAGACCATCGTTTCCGAAACCGAGTGCAGAATTAGCTTTAAGGATTATCTCATCGATATGTGCGCGAAAATTTAGCTCCTGGTCACATAATATGCCAAGATCGCGAATGACTTGAACCGTGGAGATGGGTTGATTATTGAGGAAGTAGAGACGAGGAGGAGGTTTGATTCGTTTACGGGAAAAGGTAATTGATTGGCATTTGGAAATGTTAAGCTCCAAGCAATTTTTGGAACACCAGATGGAAAAACTATTGAGATCAGATTGAATAAGGCAAGAGTCATGACTGGAGGAAATGGTCTTGAAGAACTTGGTGTCGTCGACATAAAGGGTCCGCCATCTAACGTTTTTTTTTTCAAGTAGTGCTTATTTCGTGAATGGTAACACTTAGCTCATGTCTGATTTGACAGATAATTAGTTTTATCCTTCCGCTGAACGAATATGGTTGTGTATACGCTTGAACAACGCTGGGAAATATTGCCTGCGATCGACTTACAGAAGATGCCGATTTTTGCCAAAAAAATCATCTTTTCAGATGAAGCTCATTTTGATCTTGGCGGGTATGTAAACAAGCAAAATTGTCGCATTTGGGGCACAGAAAACCCGCACGCATACATTGAAAAGCCGGTGCACCCAAAACTCGCCACTGTTTGGTGCGGATTTTGGTCCAGAGGCATAATTGGGCCATTTTTCTTCGAAAATGAGCAAGGAGTGGCCGTTACAGTCAATGGCGATCGTTATCGGGCCATGTTGAACGAATTTTTGTTCACAAAAATTGAAGAGGAGGATATTGGCAACATTTGGTTTCAACAGGACGGCGCTACGTGCCACACAGCCGAAGCTAACTCGATGTTTTGCGCCCTGTTTTTGAAGATCGCATTATCAGCCGCAGAGCTGATGTCGTTTGGCCACCTCGGAGCTGCGATTTGACACCGTTGGACTATTATTTGTGGGGTGCCGTCAAAGATAAGTGTTACGCCGACAAGCCAGAGACAATTGACGCTTTAAAGGACAATATTCGTGAAGCCATTGGTGGAATACAGCTGCACACAATCGATAATGTGCTTAAAAATTGGACCGATCGTGTAGGCTACTGCATGGCCAGCCGAGGCAGCCATTTGAATGAAATTATTTTCCATTATTAAACGGAAGGATTGTACTTTCAAATAAAAAAAGAAATTTGAGAAAAAATTTAGTAGTTTTTTTTATAGCATTTTCAAAAAAAAAAAAATTATTTGGCGGACCCTTTATAATGAGATGTGGAAATGTTTGATCACCATTTCAAGATCGTTTATGGTAAGAACGAAAAGAAGTTGACCTAAGTGGCTGCCTTGGGGGACGCCGGAGGAAGCTAAGAAGGGGTTAGAGAAGGCAGATTGTTCACCAATGTTTATGGACGTTCAAACAGCTTATAAACTAAGCTTAGGATTTCAATAGTTGAAGCAGTTTTGGAATACTTATTCTTACGGACTGGAAAAGTTTTAACAATATGTAAGTCGCTGTTTTTAGTACTTCCACAAACAATCCATACATGTCGGGAGCTTTATTAAACTTCGATGACGCTATTCTCATCTAAGCTGGGTAAACTCTCTAGTCTTCATTTAGTGTAAATGATTAGTTCAGCTTGACAGAGTATTTTGACTAACATCGCAGCTACACGCAATTTTATTAAAGATGACTGTATTCATTAACATCTATTTAGTCCCGTTCAAAATAATCCCCCTAAGATACACTTGCGTCAGCGCTTCTTCTAATCCCCGAAGCACTTCAGGTGCGGTTTACATCTCCTAAATCGTGGTAAGTCACCATCCCTTCAAGGATTTTTTTCAATTTTGGGAGAAGTAGGATGAATACGGTGTCAGAGGTAAAAGAACAGTATTTTCTTTGGCCAAACCATTGCGTATAATCAACGATAAATGAGCAGGCACATTATCGTGATGCAACAGCTATGAATCCGAACGGTTTCTTCGAATTGCTTCACGCAAAAGTTCAGGGTTATTACCTTATTGATTGTGCGTCCTTCCGGTATAGATCGTCATTCACGTCACTCAGCAGCACCTGAGCGATGTTGATATGGCGGTACTTTTGGTCAAAACTTAACAATCTTGAAACAGACTTCACTGATACACGCTCATTACCAAAACGTCTGAAAAAAATGCATCCGTTGTTGACGTGCTGAGGCGTCCAGGGTAAGCAACCTTCATGGTTAACACCTTCTCGGCTTTCAGTGAAGAGTATATACCACTTATCTTTTTGCTTAGAGTAGACATTATAATTTTATTTCCCACAATAAATTTACTACAGATCGATTCAACAAAAAATCGCCAAGCACACAAAAACACGTCTAATCTTTATATCTGTGGAAAACAAACTAAATATCCAAAAAAATGGCTGACAATATCAGCATATGAGAGGGAACATGTATACCATAAATAATCGAACATCGAATTCAAAAAGTCACCTTATTTTTTGAGCTAAGATCTGCACAGTCTGCAGAAGTAGTCTTTCGATATTCTTAACATTAATTTTAACACAATTCCAAATGTTCCGTATTGATTCCTGCAGGCTTTCGCTCTAGCCTTCTGGTTTTGGCGTGATTATTCCACTTTTTGGTATAACTTGGAAACATCATTCATGCAATGACACATTTCATGCCTTCGATTTCGCTTCATGTACTCATTCTGTTACCTCCTCAGAAGCACATACCGAACACTAAAACACATACCCAACGAATAAAACTTTGCCGTCAGTGCAATGCATTCTATAGTTTTTCTCCTGTTCATCTTTATTTCATTCTTCGAATATTCGCTGGCATTTGATCTTCGTTTCAGTTGATGATTTCCATGTATGTATGTACTACGATTTTGTTTTGGATAATATCTGGTGGATTTATTTTATAAATTATGTATAATTGGATGGCTGTAAAGAATACTGAGGCAATAAGCCTTCTTTATAACCAATTTTTTCGTTTCCTTTCTGTCTTTCTTTCTTCAAGGCATTTTTCAAGTTTTAATGTTATACGACTGGTCGGCTCTTAAATGGTTGTCAGTCAATCCAGTTGAACAGGATTTTATTTATCACGTTAGCTTGAATATGTCTTTTGCATTCTTAGACTTTATATATGTAGGTACAGTGTATTGCTTGTCGGTTTTATTATTTCTACTAACTGCCAACATTATTACCATGATGACCTTTAATAAGTAGATATTAGAAGGTTATTAAATATGGATCGATACAAACTCACGCAATGTGGTGAAATATCGAATAGATACGACGTTCGCTCTGCCTTAGATCATTCTTCAACTTCTTCTCAGTCCCTAATAGCTAATTTAATCGATAAATTAGAATCTTGGCTAGTGATGTGAAGACTCCAATGCGTGTTCGTCCGGCAATGTTATCAATATCGCAGTTGTTACTAAAGTCCGACTGAAAACCCAGATGTGTGAATTTCTAAACGATCCCAAAATTAGATGCTAGGCTACAACTACTATTCATAAGCTTATAAAGTTCAAATGAAATGAAAATTGAATTGAACGCACAACGTTATTTTGGTACTGAAACTGTATGAACACGTCAATGTACAAAATAGATCCAATTTTTTCGAAAACTAATCTCGTGTGACCATTTCACTGAATAGAATATGTTATCAGACGAAATCGACTTACTTTTTCTTGCCTGAAATTATTGTTATGAATTTGAACGACATTTATTTAGAGCAGGACAGAGATGGTGAAATAAAGACAAATTTCCAGGACGTCTAATTTCTCGAAATGAAAACTGCAATTATTTAACACCATTATGCCAGCATTCAAATTCGTGCACTAAAAGAATTTATCAGAGCGGTAATTACGAAATATAGCCGCAATTTTGCGAAAACAGAACAAGGCATTGGCACTCGCTTCTTCTAGTATTGCAGCTACATTTTTGGATGGTGGCCGAACTGCACATTCCGCTTTAAAATTGCCATTAAACATGCGAACGGTTGTAACTCCAACGTGTAATATTTCAAGAAATTCTGGAATGGCCAAAGTTTTGCAAGAAGCAGCAATTATTCTATGGGATGAATGTCCGATGGCCCATAAAAAATCTTTGGAAGCATTGAATCGAACATTACAGATACTACGTGGAAATCAACAGTTGTTCGGCGGTGCACCAATATTGCTATCTGGTGATTTTCGGCAAACGTTGCCCGTCATTCCCAGATCAACCCCAGGTGATGAAATTAATGAATGTTTGAAAAGTTAGTTTCTTTGAGGAAATGTACAGAAGTTATCGCTTAACAAAAATATGAATGTGCGTTTTCAAAATGATCCATCAGCACATTTTTTCAATTGCTGCAAATTGGCGATGGCAAAATTGCAAGTGATTTAAATGGTTCCATCACGTTACCAAATAACTTTTGCACAATTTTAAAATCAAAAAAAGAACTAATTGATCGCGTTTTTCCAAACATTGTTCAAAACTATAAAAACTATAAAAATCATGTTTGGTTAAGAGAACGCGGAATTTTAGCACCAAAAACATACAAATGTTAATGAGATCAATTTTCAGATTCAACAAAAATCGCAAGGTGACTTGTTATCATACAAATCCATTGATACTACGAATAAAGAAGGCGCGGTAAATTATCCGATTCAATACGAGCTTCATCTCCGACATTCTTTGCGCTGATTAATGGTGTAACCGTTGTATCGTCTGATGAATTCTATTCCAAGACAACACTGAACTTCTCCAAGTTCTTTAACTGTGTAAGCCTTTGATAAGTCATCCGTAGTGTACCGTTCCCTGAGTCATGAGCAATCCTCAGAATATTATCCACGTATACTGATACCAGTCTTACGCCCTGAATGATGAAAGTATGTGCAGGGGTCAGATTCGGTAAAATGCAATCCGAGGCCTCGTAGCTCTCTGTTAAGCTTTTCATGCCAACATCGATCGGCCTGTCGCAATCCGTAGAGCGCCTTTTTGAGCAAGCACACCTTATTTCTTTTCTGGAGATTTGAAAGCTTTCATCTTGAGTGAATCCTATTCCCCAGTCCGAAGAATGTACTCGAGAGTCTCCTGAGTTATCTCAGGAACATCCATGTGGATCTCTTTCCCCAATGTTCCGTTCAAGTATGCGGTGGTCATATTCAGTTGGTGAATCGTTATCCCGTACTCGGAATCTAATGCCGCGGCTAATCATACGGAACTTAATCTTGCTACGCAGGCAAATAACTCATTACAAACGATGTCAGGTCTCTGGGCGAAGCCCTTTGCCACAACTTTTGTCTTTCTCCGCTGTAGCTTTCCACCCTCCCCGTATTTATATCTTGACCAATGATCAGGTGCCGCTCTGGATGCACTTTAAATCCGCGCCCATAGCACCATACCACTCTCGAATATCGGAACTTGGAACTGCCAAAACCAACTCATCCTTGATCAGCAACCCACATTCAAATATACAGGATTGATCGTCGTCACCCGAAACAACGTCTCGCTTAGGTGCCGAATGTACATCGTCTCTTGCTTCTTATTTTCCATTCGCCACTGCTTCAATTGGATCTTCCATGCTGTTAATCGGTTGAATCTGTATCGATGAAGTCTCCACAATATGCCGCAGTTCCGTGTCCTTTAGCTGTTCAGAGATCCAGTCTCTAAGGAACGGTCCATAAACTTTACTTCACGTGACACCTCCACGCGGCTTTCATTCGGGATCCAGACTATGTACCCTTTGCTATGGTCGGGATAACCAAGAAAAATAGACTCCCTGGATTTGACGTCGAGCTTTCCTTTGTTGGGTGATCCATCGAAGACAAATACTTTGCAGCCCAAACTCACAAAGATGGCTACCGTCCGGTACATTGAATTACTTTGAATGACTTTGATTTCGTACGTAATTTTCGGTTGTTATGGCCTCCGCCCAAAATGACTTCGGAAGTCCAGACTGTTCTGTTGTGCGGTTCTTACAAGACCATGATGCATGCGCCAGTGTCCTTCCCGCACGATGCCTTGACTCCTTGAAACTTGAATTTTCTTACTGAGGAAACGTACATAATACCATCCCCAGCAATCGTCAATAAATGTTACAAGTACCTCGCTCTCCCACTCGATTCTGTCCTCATCGGGCCGCATACGCTGAAATATACTAGCTCCAATGACTTGGTTTTCCGCATTGATCACTTTCGAAATGGAGCACTTACCATTTTTCCCTGGATACAGGTGTCACAAACAAAGTTATCCGAAATACTGACGGATTCAATTCCAGTTATCGTTCCCTTTCGAACAGCTTCGGTGAGATCTTTAACGTTGTGATGATCCAGACGCCAATGCCAGATCTGACGATCATTGTGATGGATTCCTTTGGAGTTGGTTGATGCCATGTACGTATGTATGCACGTTTCATAGCCAGTGCGATATATTAATCTGGATTTACCATTTTTGCGTATTCTCGTTCAAATACAACACGATAGCCCTTATCAGTCATTTTGCCCACAGACATAAGATTGGTTCCCAGGTCTAATACGAACAGGGTACTTGACAGTTATATTTGTTTAGTAAAATTCTTCCCTTGAATTTCAACCAAGGCACACCAATTTCAGTAGAAGTACCGCTTGCCAGATGCAACCACTGTCCAGGCACCTTGTCTGACCTCGATCGATGATCGTTGCTTGAAATGCGTTCCCGATATACCCGTCATTTCGTGGGATATCTGTTTTATTTTTTCTGATACATGTTGTTTCCATGTTAATCTCCTGTCAATGAATATTCCGAGATATTTGGTGCAGTCGCTGGTTTTATTTTTTTCCGTTAATTTTCGTAAAAAAAAATCATTGATTTTCTTTCTACTTCCTGAACGGTCTTCTCTCCATTTATTTGAGCACTCCATACTCTGAACAACTTGTTCTTGTTGCGTCTGTTTGATTTTCGCTAGCTTGAAATATGATTATGTCGCCAGCGAATGGTATGTCCACATTGCACAATACAATAGTCTCTGCCGCGTACTTAAAAAATCCGCTTATTTAGATGGCTTTCAAGAAGAAGTACCACATGACAAACTCGTCAGAAGCCAAAGAATTGTCGCAAAATACTGCAGAATAGTTTCTTCTGTGTTCCAGAGTGCTTGAAATTTTGTGTATGGCTCTGTGTGTTTGATGTATTGTGGAGGGCGGCAATCTCAACCCGAACTGATAATTGGATACAATTCTGCTTTGATCAGCAGTTGGTTGTTGGTAGTTTTGCCTAAAGGATATTTTACTGAAGGTTTGATATGAGTGGTAACAAATAAATAGATTGGGATATTACAATATATTAAGCCAGTGTCCGGCAGTTAGTTTAGAATTCGTTCAGTAATTGGATGATATTCGCTACCTTTTTTTTATTATTATTATTATAACCTTTATATTTTATTATCTGATTTCATCTTTAGAGGCCGGCATTATTCAAATATTTTTTTGTGTTTTCGAAGTTAAGATTGCGATTGTTGTCTATTTCTGTCAATAAAAAGGTGGATTCATAACTTTTTCTTAATTCTTTCCAGATTATGTTTTGTTTTTATTTAGAATGTGTTGTTGACAGAAAACTGTTATTATAAGTTCTTAATTTTGTGTTCCAAAGAGAGTAATTTGTCTGATATGTTGCGGCCAATCTTGGTAAATAGTTATTTACGCGTTTGTTCTTAAAGTTTTGTAATATTTTCTACAAGTGGCTGAGTACTAAAAATAAGTAAATAATTAACATTTTACTATTTTTCAAACATGCTAAAGTTATTATTTATATGTTGATTCTTATTTACGGAGATAGTGACAAGAGCATAGATGGTATTTAATCCATCCAAAGCGTTGGTGGTTATGTTGACTCCGAGCGCCCCTTTTCGCTCGTTGTTGTCGCTCAGTTACTATCGGGTTAAAGTTGTAGTTTAACTCTCAGCTTCGGATTGTCTAACAAGAGCTGACGGTATTGTATGGTGTTGTCGTATCAAGCCGTTTACGTGCTCCTGGAGTTTTTTTTTGTGTGCAGCGGCCTTAGAGTGGATTTCTTCAGAAACTGTGGGAAGCCTTAAGTCCCGATGGAGATTGCTGTTTCTTACAATCCATGGAGCATTCACAATATATCGAAGTACTTTGTTCTGAAAGCGTTGGATGATTGCAATGTTGGTTTGGCTGGCACATCCCCAAAGTTGAGCGCCATAATTCCACACTGGTTTTAGGACCGGGTTGTATAAAAGAATTTTATTAGAGATTGATAACCCTGCTTTTCTACCTAATAGCCATACTATTTTTATCCATTTAATATCTAATTCTGTTCTTTTGATTTTTATATATTCTGTCCAAAGAAGCTTGGCATCTAAGGTCATATCTAGGTATTTTGCTGTGTTAGCATATGGAATTGTTCTACCTAATATAAATATAGGGTTGTACGAGACAATCTTATTTGTGAAGTCAACGTGTACACATTTGCTGGAGTTAAGTTTTATTCTCCATCTTTGAGTCCACTTTACTATTTGGTGCGTAGCAGCTTGTAGTTTTTGGGCTGAATCCAGTGCCGTGTGCCCCACTGCTAGTAATGCCGTGTCGTCAGCAAAGGTTGCAATCTTTGTGTAAGGTGTTGTTGGTAGAATTCTTTATTCTATGAACTTGTTCTATTGTGGAATGGTTTCTACGAAATCCAAACTGATGACTTGGGATAAGGTTTCTTGATTCTACTATTGGTTTGAGACGCTTAAAAAAAAAAAGTTTTTCGAACAGCTTTGAGATCAAGGGAAGTAACGATATTGGTCTATACGATGATACTTTATTGGGGTCTTTACCTGGTTTAGGGATCATTATCACATCAGCAACTTTCCAGACGCTCGGAACATATCTAAGGCTAATGGTTTTGTTCATCAACCGTAACAGTTTATATAACCCTTTTTTTTGTAGTTGTTTCAGGACTTCTGCAGTGATCAAGTTAAAACCTGGAGCTTTTTGTCTTTTAGGCAGATAATTTCATGCTTTAGCTCGGACATTGTAATCGGAGGTATCGGAGAATTTTCATTCGCATTTAGGAACCCGTCACAAACAGCTTCATTTGGCTTAAAGGAGTTTTCTAGGTAATTCGCAAACGCTGTTTCTTTTTCCTCATTACTCTTAGCCCATCGCCCGTTGTCGCCTCTAATTGGTGGAATGTGGTTTGTTGGTCGCTTGAGATATTTTATACTTTTCCACAGTGAATATTCTGTATCCTTATCAGCAGATAGTTCCGAAAGATATTTTCTCATTGTTTTGTTTCTGATTAGCTTTATCTCTTGCCTTAGATATTGTGTGGCTTTGTTAAATCTAGCTTTATCCAAAGGTGACCGAGTTTGTTGCCACTTACGCCGTAGTTTTCTTTTGTACCTTAACAACTCCTTAATTTCTTTTGGATAATTGCTTCCAACCGTTTTTCGTTTTAATGAAGGAGTACAGTTTCAGGCTGCGTGTTGGATTAGTTTGATGAAATCGTATACTTCTTTTTCCAATTGTTCTGCTGTCTCAATAGGGATGTCAGTATCAGCTCTTTCTTGGACGATATGTTTAAAACTACACCAGTCCGTGAATTTATTTGAAAGGTATTTGGCTATAACAGTTTCACTAATTGTTAAATTAATTGGGGAGTGGTCCGAATTCAGATCTAAACCTTCCTGAACTTGTATAAAGTTCTTTGACAATCTCTTTATCACAAAAAGGTCAATAAGATCAGGGGTTTTATAAATGTCCGTCGGCCAGTATGTAGGCTTACCAGTAGATATAAATTCGCACCCAGTGTTTTTACCTGCCTCGTATAGTTCACGACCTTTTGTTGTTGTGAGTCTTGATCCCCAATATGTGTGTTTAGCGTTGAAGTCTCCTCCCATTATAAATTTTGACTTGTGCATTTTAATGAGCTGTGTATAATCATTTGATGAAATTGCGTGCATTGGGGGACTATATACTGCTGTTACTGACAGAAACTGATTTTTCATTTTAACTGTTAGTGTTGTGATTTGAAACTTGAGGGAACTTGTTTTTTCTTCCTCATGGTGATCAATGCTATCTCTTATAAAGATACCTCCTCTCGCACAATTATCTGGATGAACTGTATGGTAGAACTTATAATTCTTTAATCTGATATATGATTGGGTTGTGAGATGAATTTCAGATATTAAACAAATATGTATCTATTTTTTATGTTTCCAATACGATGTGTAACTCATTTAAATGCTTGTATAAACCATTCGCATTCCATGCCATAATTCTTAAGAACTCAGGCATTATTGGTTGTAATTTATTTTGCTTTCAAGTCTAGTTGTTCGTTCTTGCAGGGTTTTATTGAAATTTTCCTGCTTCTCTAGCTTATCTAGTATTTTTGCTAGAGCGTCTCAACTTTATTTTGCTCTTTTCTGGAGGGTTGCGTTGTTTTGACTGCTTGGGTAAAAAGAGGTCGGCGAGTATTTAAATCTTGTGCGTTATTTACTATCTGTTTCCGTTGAGCTTCGGTATTTTCTATAGAACTTTTCGTTACTGCTGTTGAGGTTTGAGCATTTTCTTTTTTTATTATTTAGTTCGTTGTCCCTTATCTTTTGCAATTCTTTGGCTACAGAGCATCCACGATAATTTGCAGGATGGGGCTCGCTGCAGTTGGAGCATTTTGCAGGAAGTTCTAAAGGTTTTGTACAATTAATTGTAGTATGTTCTCCGGCGCATTTTACATATATGGGGGCCTTGCCACAGTAGTTTTTGGTGTGCCCAAATTGTTGGCAATTTGTGCATTGAGGGATAAGTTTTAATTGGCTTTAATTTGCTCTATGGAAACTATCGAATGTAAAATGTGCTTGATTTCATAAACTTTTTTGATGTCCTCATTTTGGGCAAAGGTTAACAAGACCACATCTAATGGTTTTTTCGTTCTCAGTTGGAGTTTATTTGTGGCACTAATTGCTTTAAGGCCTTGAGTTTTAAGATAATTGACTATCATATTTGGATCACAGGAGTGGTGTAAATTCTTTGCAATGACTCTAATAGGACGAGTTTGTTTGTCTTCGTAGGAGTACCAAGTCATTTTAGAAGTGGGCAATATTTTTGTAATGGTTCGGTAGTCTTCACTGGTTGCATCATTAATTTTATGAGTTTTATCCTTTAGAAGACGAATAGTAAATTCTTTTTTAATCAAATTTCGGATTCTGTTTATAAGTTCTTGTAAGTTGAATTATTCGTCGTAACGTAGAGATTTTACGACGAATAATTAGGAAAACCGAATGTATACATATATACCTAAACTGCATCGACATACGATGACTTACGAGCAGGAGCTCGTAACTCTACAAATAGCTCTACGAATAGGAAATATAAGAGGAAAATTGGATTCTGAGAAGAAAACAAAAAGAGCGCGGGAAGCATGAGATTGGGGGATGGATGCTGTTCCAAGGATGACGTTTGAAAGTTTTACTAAATAGTAATATAAACATGCCTGACTTTAAGGTCGGCTACGGAGTCACAGTAAATGCTAAATGCTCGAAAAACCACTTCTGTAGATTTTATCATGAAGACGATAGTCAAAATGCTCTGAGGATGAACCATTCACACTGTACGAAGATTAGAGAGAATACCGTCTACCTGACTTTAACGAGGTTAAAGGCTCCGTCATTCAGAGCACGTTTTAACGTCGCGTTTTACCACCGTGATCAACCGCCGCGTTCCACCGCGGCGCTGTATTATACTAAAACGCATAGCCCCTGTCACATAGAGCGCCTTTTTAACGTCGCGTCGAATTCAACGCGACGGTAAAATGCAGTGTTGTGTGAAATTACAGATTATTTTCATCATTCGGTGTTGACGCGAGTCATGAAAGCTAACTGTATTTCCGCCATCCACAGAGCAACAGCGCATGAACCCTTCATTTATGTATTTATAACTCAATTACTTATTGTAATTATCTCTGTCTTTTGCTAATGTCGGTCTTTCAGTTTTATGGCGGAGCAGTTCATGAAACATTTTTTCATGTAAACATTTTGAGACATACGGAAATACGAAAAGAAGCGGTCTTCGTCTGATTCTAATTCTCGGCACAACCGGTGGTATCCTCTGTAAGATTGAATCCGAATTGAATTCAACCAAAATTGAATTTTTTTGGAATTCGCTCTCATTTCGATTATGTACTCAACCGACGATGGAAATAGAAGCCCTTAACGAAAAAATCAGTAAACAGGAGAAGATTTTGAAGTTGAAAGAAAAGTTAGCCTCCTTATGCCGAAACGCAGAGACAACGCAAACTCATGCAGTGCCATTCAGAGACGTCGAAGAGAGCGTTCCAAGCTTTTTGGGGGATGATAATTATTCCATAAAGCAGTGGGTACGCAGTTTTGAGGAAGCACGTGCTCTGCACAAATGGAATGAGCAACAAACTTCTGTCTTCGCCAGACGTTGCCTTCAAGAAACCGCACAATTATTTCTGCGTTCATCCCATTGCTGTTCATGGAGTGATCTTAAATCCAGCCTTCTTAAAGAGTTCCACCAAGCAGTAACATCAGCAGATGTCCATAACGCTCTAGGAAACAGAAGGACGAGAACATTCAGCAATATACTTTGGACATGCAGGAGATCGCATACCGGAAGATGACGATCTAATACACTACATAATAAGAGGAATCTCCGATTCGATACACAACAAACAACTATTATTAATGGCAAAAAATATTGACGAACTGAAAATAATGCTCAAAAAATACGAAAAAGTAAAACTTAATTCTTCGGAAACTTCATCGTCATCATCAGTTACACCATCAGCATTCTCATCATCAGCAACTTCAGGATATGTCAAGCGATCTGCAATTCCCAACAACAACAGGTGCTACAATTGTAACGAACCAGGACATATATCAACAAGTTGCCCAAAACCACAACGAGAAAGGGAAAGCTGTTATAAATGTGGGAGGCACGGACATCTAGCAGCCTCTTGCACAATTTCGACCTGTACTCATGGATCATCAAATGTTCTTCTACTCCAAACTAACGAGAAAACGACATCAAAAGCGAACGAAACTGGAAAGCTCGTTCTGAATGGAGACTTCATGTCTGACGCTAATTATAAGTTCCTTTACGCCTCTAATAATGAAAATTTTACATTCCATGCAAACACCATGTTGGATACAGGCAGTCCAATAAGCTTTATTCAAGAACGTTACGTCCAGCCTTATTGTATAGTGCCGATGGAAGACAACAACACTCAATACATGGGAATCAACAATAGGCAGCTAGTCATTTTGAGCAAAGTGCAATCTATCGTGTATGTAAGTGATTGTGAAACTTATGTTGACTTGCATGTCGTAAAAAGTGAAACAATGTTATCTTAGGGAGAGATTATCTTAAATTATTTAACGTAGAATTCAAGTATACAAGTATAAAAATTATGTAACCAATTATGATAAAACATATGCTATGATTGAAGATAAAACAATACTAACAATTATGTAAACAATTATGCCAATCCATATTGCAATAACGATTATGATGACCATTAAATTATAAAGAGTAAGAGTGATAACAGTGAAAGTGACATTTCTTTTGTTAATGACCTTCTTAACATAGATATAAATTATGAAGTAGATGACCTCAATTTAAAAGTAAATCCTAATTTAACCTGTGACGAACAAAAACGTATTTATAACATCATGAAGCATGCCATTAATGAAAAAGTTGGTTTTACGTCTGAGCATTCATACAAAATGAAAATTAATCTTTATAGTGACAATGTTTCTAATAATTGCGCCCCGCGGCGGTTGCCATATGTGCATTCGGTCGAACTTCGTAAAATGTTAGATGATTTATTGAAACGAAAAATAATCCGGAAAAGTAATTCACCCTTTGCCTCGCCCATTGTGTTGACAAAAAAGAAAAGTGGGGGGAATTAAACTATGCGTTGATTACCGGGAATTAAATAAAGTAACACAAAAGGACAATTACCCTTTACCACTTATTGAGGATCATTTAGACAGGTTACGTGGAAAAAATACATGTCAAAATACCCGAAGACTCAATAAAATATACGTCTTTTGTTACCCCCCTCGGGCAATATAAATATTTATACATGCCCTTTGGCCTTAAGAACTCGCCCTCCACCTATCAGCGTTTTATTAATTCTCTCTTTAAGGATTTGATTAACAGTGGTAGACTTCTGGTTTATATTGACGAACTGCTTATCGCAACCGAAAGTAAAGAAGAACATTTTAGTATTTTAGAAGATGTGTCCAAAGTAGTCCATGATTTCAATTTAAAACTAAGATTTGACAAATGTCTTTTTATGGTGGAGAAAATTACTTACCTTGGATACGAAGTGAGTGCGAACGGTATAAAACCGAATTCCAGTGGCTTAATTGCTGTGAAAAACTTCCCTACTCCAAAAAATGTTAAAGAAGTTCATTCATTCCTTGGCTTGTGTTCTTATTTTAGAAAATTCATCAAAGATTTCTCATTGATTTCAAAACCCCTTTACAAGCTTCTAAAAGAAAACACGGTATTTAGGTTTAGTGAGACTGAGGTACAGGTTTTCGAGTCTTTGAAAGAAATTGCTTCAAGCCTGTTTTATGTTTGAGAAAAAAAAAAGAATGTTTTGTGTTTGAGCAAAAAAAAACAATGTGTTTATTTAATATTATGATATATAAATTAAGTGTGTAGGGATAGATGCACATTAGACATCTGCATGAATGCATTCAAAATGACTTTTGGGTAATTCACGGCTAAACTGAATGACTGAGTTCGCACCACTCTCTCTAAAGAATAGAATGAATATGAGTGTTGTTATGAGAGAGACATTCACACCATTCAATCGAATAAGGTATGAATTGAATGAATATGAATATGAATGATGATGCACGAAACAACGTGTTTGATTCATTGTATTCACTTGTACCATTCAATTATTCAGTGTATTCAGTATATTTTAAGAGATTTGAACTTTCTTGTATACACTACACTGCCACTATTTCTAAGGAGATTTTCTATTACAATCGTAGGTGTTAAAATTTAAAAGGCAAATTTTTTTTTTTCTTATTATTTATTTAAATTATCAATGTTTAAATGGAGGAACATAATTTTGTTGAATTTGTCGGAAGTTGTAGCGAGAGCACAACGTTTTCCTGTTATAAGATTTCTCGCGTCTGAAAATGCTCTTTCAGAAGCAGAGGTACTTGCTGGTATACATAATATTTTGCAACTAGTTTTAAATAAAAAAGGAAAATAATTTTTGTGCAAATTCCACCATTGAATGCAATCAAATTCGTCGGTATAAACAACATTCAGGCTACAATACTTGTTAATTTCACTGTCAATTTTATCGTCGATACTATTGCCTTCATTTTGTATTTCAATGAAATCTGCAAAAACGTTGTCCTTTTTACCAGCCGAATTTTCAATTGGTTCATTGCTCATATCTGTGAAGTCCGAATGCCTTGCCATAATTTCTTTGCACGCTTTTATAACATCATGTTTTTCAAGTTTCGAGAATTGGAGTAGTTTGTTTGTGGGTGGGAATATAAAAAGTGCAATCTTATGAAATGTTGTCAAATTTTGTAAAATAGTAGATGCCATAAGTTCATTTAAAACGGATTTTAACTGCATGATGATTATATTGTCGTTTGTGTCGGAAACGCATGTTTTCTTTAGTTTATTTATATATGGAATAACTAAATGAATTGTCGGTAATTTGCTGGTTTCAAGTTTTTTTGAAACATCTACAAACACAGCTAATAGATGCACAATTCAGTTAATATAAGTAATATTTATGCCTTCTATTCTATTAAGTTCATTTCTTTCTATCAATATGTTGGTTATATCAACCCAATTTTGCTCAATGGATTTCAGCAAATTTTTTAAAATATTTCACTAGTTTGCTGCATTTGCTAACAATTTCGGCGAGTTCCGATACTCTCTTGACAGCTTTTTCAATTGTAAATATTATGCAGCAAATGATTAATACAATAAATGTTGTGGCCTTCTCGAAAGGCCGCAATCATGTTTGACCCTCTGTCAGTCACAATAACTGGCTTATCTCCTTCCAGATCGCATCCAAACTGACTTAAAATTTGCGTTATTTTCTCCTTAATCTTAGCCCCTAAAAATAATTTTGAAAATGCCTATAGCACATACTTAGAATTAAAGTAAATGCATGTTTACCGGTGCAGGCGTCCCCTTCCATTGATTTTATGGACAAAAGACGATGTATGAGCACACCCTCTTTTATATAGTGAGCAGTGCAAGAGACATAGGATGATCTCAAGAAATTATCCGTCCATATGTCGCTAGTTATCGAGTAACCGAAACATTTATATTTTATTAGTTCCTCCTTAATTGGACCGAAATGTGACTCATACAATAAAGTAATGTTACGCGAAATCGTTGTGGGATGTGGTAACAGGTTTTCAATGTTTACGTTGGATCCAAATTTTGCTCCAACTTTAATTAAAAACTTGGCAAAATTTTTGAGACCTAAGTCATCGATCAGTTTAAAAGAGCGGCAATTTTTTACCGCCCACTCCGTAACCAATCTTGTGCCCTCTTGTTTCGTTTCAGTGTTAACACTTACCTCCTTAATATTTTTTGTATCGCAGCTGGCACTTATGTCGCATTTGTGCTTCACCAAGTTGGATGTACTTCCTGTGAACTTATATATATTGTAGCATATTCTAGTCTAAGCTACAATATTTTCCACCTCTTTTCCGTGAGCATCGTTAATTTTGGAAAAGGTATCCCACACTTTACTGCGTCCTCTTTTTAAAATAAAATTATATTCCCCATTGAGAAGCATCTCTTTAATTTTTGAGCTTCTCGAAACTGTAGTTTCCGTAACATCAGATCTCGAAATCTACCGTTTAATAAAATGTCATCCTAATAATTTGAATTTTTCTCACTTGGTAACAAACATACAGAAACACAAAGAAACGACGCAAAACCAAACACTTTTAACGGACAAATATAAAAATTAACATTAGAGATTTCTAAAACAGTTGTGAAACAAAAACAATTTTACCTACATATCTGCACATATATGGTATATTCAACTAATTATATGAATATATATATGTATATAAATATCAAGTACTTACACGCTCGGATGAAATTTGGGGATCCATTGCTTACAAAAGTGTTTTAAACAATGACAACAATTTAAATGTTATTTAGCAAGCACACATAGTTAGTATAATGAGTACACAGAATGTTAGTTAGTGTTTTCTAAAATACTCATTCCTTCAAACCGATCGCCACATTCACTCACATTCATTCATTTCTCTTTGAATGCTCAAAACATTCATACACTGTTCACTTAAAATAAAGTGTACTCAATATTCATTGCACTCGATATTCGAATTTTCATGTAACACTATTGAGTATACTGAGAGCCGAAGTATTTGAGTGCATTCATGCAGCTCTCTCTTGCCTGGGTGGACCGTGATGACGCGGGCTAGGCTCCATTTCCCTGGGGGCATTTTGTCTTCCTTGATGAGTACTAAGTCGTCGATTTTAGGTTGTACTTCTCGTGTCAGCCACTTCGGTCGTTGTTGGAGTCTTGATAGGTATTCCACTTGCCATTTCTTCCAAAACAGCTGTTGAAGCCGTTGAATTTGTTGCCACCGCTGTGAATGACTAAGGTGGATATCTGACAAATCGGCTTCTGGAATACTATTTAAAGCTCGTCCAATTAAAAAATGTCCTGGAGTTAGTGCCGTAAAGTCCTGAGGATTGTCTGTCAGCGGGCACAATGGTCGGGAGTTTAAGCAGGCTTCGATTTGCTGTAGTAAGGTAAGCAGCTCTTCGTACGTGTAAGTCTCCGTTCCAATGACGCGCTTTAGATGGTATTTTATTGATTTCACTCCTGCTTCCCATAGCCCGCCAAAGTGTGGGGAAGCAGGAGGACTGAAATGCCACTGAATTCCGTCCATAGCTAGTGTTTCAGCCACCATTGTCCAGTCGAATTTACTGGCCGTGAGTAGTTTCTTAAGTTCACGATTGGCTCCCACGAAATTTGTTCCATTGTCGCTGTAGATGTGTGTGCACAACCCTCTTCTCGCCGTGAATTTACGCAGAGCCGCTATGAATGCTTGTGTTGTAAGGTCGGTCACCAGTTCTATATGTATAGCCTTTGTGGCCAGGCACACGAACACGGCGAAGTACCCTTTGTATCTTTTGGCGTTCCGACCTCTCCATGTTCTGACTTCTATTGGCCCCGCGTAATCTATCCCGACATGGGTGAATGGATATGCCGCACGTACTCTTGGTGATGGTAAGCTCCCCATAAGTTGGTGTCCTGCTTTGGCCCGGTGTCGATAGCAAATGATACAGCTGTTGATAACTCCTTTTACACAAGTTTTAAATTTAATCAGCCAATATTTTCTTCGCAGATACATCATGGTTTGCTGGAGTCCCCCGTGCAATGTTTTTTGATGGGATTCAGTGATAAGAAGTTTTGCAAAGTGATGATTTCCCCGCAGGATTATTAAGAGAGGTCGGCGTTCTGTAGCCTTCCTCCTACTCTCAAAATCCCATCTGTGTCAGTAAAGGTGCAGAGAGATTTAGGGATTTCAGCTCTGTCCTCCGACGCAAACATGTCCATTTGGGCGATTTTGATCAACAACAAAGAGGAGGCCTGTATTTCCATTTGAGTTAGAAAGCTGCTCGATCTTGATCCAGGTGGGTTTTGAGCGTTTTTAATGAAGCGTCGACAATAAGCTATAATTTTAATGAGTGTAGTATAGTTGGCATGCTGATGTATAAGTGTGACGATATCATTAGTTCCTTGAACGAGAAAATGTGATTTTATCGCTCGTGTCTCTTCTTCCGTTCCTAGACTCGTTGGTTGTCTGGGACTTTGAAAAGCCAAGTCTTCGCGAAGAAACTTCGGTCCGTTCCACCAGAGCATGTTCGCCTTTAGTGCTGAAGGCAGTACCCCTCTTGAAAGCAAGTCAGCAGGATTCCACTCACTTGGAATATGTTGCCAACTTTACGCTCGAACCAATCGTTGGATTTCTGCTACTCTATTATTCACGAAGGTGGTCCATTTCGTTGGTGGGGCAGCGATCCACGCCAGCGTTATCGTCGAGTCAGTCCATGCGTACTGTTTTGCCGTTCTCAGTCCTAAAACTTCAGCTGTATAGTCCAACAAATTAGCCAGCATAACTGCTCCACAAAGCTCCAAACGGGGTAGTGTTTGAGTTTTGACTGGGGCTACTCGGGTTTTGGATATAAGCAGATGGGTGTGAATCCTGCCCTGTAAATCCAAGACTCGGATATAAATCGCCGCACCATACGCTTTCACAGAAGCGTCACTAAACCCGTGTAGTTCAACTTTCCTTTGGGAGTCGTGCGTTTGTATCCATCGAGGAATACGAAGTTTCTCTAATTGTCCCAGCTCCTGAGAGAAGGCCGTCCACTCCTTTTTCAACGTTGGTGTGAATGGTTGGTCCCATTCGACTTGCGTTCGCCATAGTAGTTGCAACAACATTTTACCCTTGATGACGCAGGGAGCCATCCATCCGAGTGGGTCGTACAGTCTGGCTATAGCTGACAAAATGCTCCTTTTCGTCGGTTCCGGAGTGTCTATTTTCACATTCTTCTGATCCGGTTGAGAGATTCTGCCCATTAAGATCCAACCGAATTCGGTGCTTTGCGCGATTGGAGTGCGATCATCTTCTCCTCGTACAACGTCCGGCAGAATAATATCTGCGTAGACATCGTTTCCCAGAAGCAGGTCCACTTCGGCGGGAGTATGAAAGTATGGGTCGGCCAACAATAAATCGTTTATATGGCTCCACTTGTGCGGTGTTACTTTGTCTGCAGGAAGGAGGCCAGTAAGGGTCTTGAAAATCAGGGCTTTGGTCGTGGTCTGGAAATCCGAATGTGTCGACCCTATTTGGATGTCGACATATCCTTGACATGTTCCAGTATTGGATTTACCCAATCCTGTTACCTCGACGAGAGCCCGCTTGACCTTCATTCCTAACAGCTGTGCGGCCCGAGTTGTTATAAACGTCGCCTCTGACCCTGGATCATTGAGAGCGCGGAGCCTGATTCTCTGTCCCGATGAAGTTTGCACGTTGACGACCATCGTTGCTAGTAATACCTCCGTCTTCCCCGTTGTGTGCAAGCTGTTGATGTGTGTTGGCTCGAAAGGAACTGCTTCTAAATTGATTTGATGTTCTTGTGTATGATGTGATTGTGTATGTGTGGGGTTGAATGTTTGTTGAGAATTGTGCGCTGTCGGTTGTGTGGATGTCCTTGTTGTTGTAGGTGTTATGTAGTATCGAGTGTGTTGATTGTGTGCTTCTGTCTGTGAGAGCATAGTCGCGTTCATGTGTAGCAGTGAGTGGTGTGGCTGTTGGCAGAAGTAACACCTAAGTCTGCTTGGGCATTGTGGCGTGGAGTGGCTATACACCAAACAATTTTCGCAGACGCCGATGCTGTTGACTGTCCTTCTGCGTGTTGTGATATCTATCTTTAAGAATTTTCCGCATGTTCGCAAGGCATGAGCACCTTTGCTACAAACCTTGCGCGAGAATTGATCCCTCTTCTCCTGTTTTAGATGAAACGCCTTGGTCTTTGCGTTTTCCTTACTTCTCATCTCCTTCTGTTGGCTTACCGCTTCCAGCGTCCGAAAACGTGCCTCAAGAAACTCCGAAAACTCGGTAAACTTTGGGAGTTCTTTAGTGTTCCCGAGCTTTTCTTCCCATAGCCTTTGAGTAATGGCAGGCAACTTCCGGACAATACAAAAAATCAGAATGGCGTCCCATTGCTCCACCGGTACCTGTAGGTTCTTCAGCGCGTGACAACATTCGACCGATGTATCCAGAAGGTTCTTTAACGACACAGCGCTCTCGTGGTGAATTGTCTCCTGGCCAAAGAACACTCGTAGCTGTTCGTTCACCAAAACCCGTTTGTGGTCGTATCGTGAGGTTAATATTTCCCACGCAGGTGCGTAATTTCAGGTAATGTAATTTTTCTACCTCCGATAAATCTTTATTGGTGTGGATAAGCGTTATAAAAATATCGTAGAATGACTTCCAAGTCTTATAGTCACCACAAAAAACTGGAATATTTATCTTAGGCAGACGCATTACCGTTTTTTCGTTACTGCTAGAGCTAGCACTCACCGGGGTTTCCGCTGGTAGTTCCAACTTGTCTCTGCTGTCCAACAACGCCGTTTTATAGTCGATATACGTATCCTTGATTTTATCAAATATGTCCTCCAATTCCTGTTCCTTCCCAGGTTCTGCAGCTGTGATACCGTCGGTGTTATATTGGGTACTTAATTTAAATGTTTCTTCCAGCGTTGTTAGTCTACTGAATATATAATTCCTGGTGCGTTCCTTCGGCGAGCGTTTGCCGAAGTTGTCATAATCCCGAATAATTTGCTTCAACAGATTTTTTTGTAATTTAAGTGCGGTCATCCTTACAAGATGGTATTTCCTCCAATGAATCTGCTACAGCTCTTGGTCCGAAGGCGGCTCAGTTGTTGAATTTACCACAGTTCGCACAGACAATCAGTCAACCACAAGAAAAGGGGTGATTAATAACAATTAATCGCGGGTGGCTCGAAGGACCAATGTTTTATGTTTGAGAAAAAAAAAAAGAATGTTTTGTGTTTGAGCAAAAAAAAAACAATGTGTTTATTTAATATTATGATATATAAATTAAGTGTGTAGGGTTAGATGCACATCCGTAGCCTTCTGCAGTCGTCGTGAGAATGTGGGCGGGGGCATCGACCACACTCCATCGGTAGCCGAGTGCCCGGTGTTACAATTCGGCGTGGCGGTTGCTCATTGGCTGATGAAGATCTGATAGCCAAAGTGTAGGATCAAATGGCTCGTGGCGGAGTGGCTAGCGCAGTCGAGTTGCGAGCGCAATATGGATGCGAGCAAGCGTATGTAATCGCTTTATGTAACAAAGCCCCAGTTTTGAGCATTTACTCTCCATTGGCCGAAACTGAACTTCACTGTGACGCCAGTTCATTGGGTTTTGGTGCTGTTCTGCTGCAAAAACAATCGGGTAAAAAATTGCATCCAGTGTTCTTTTTTTCAAAGAGATCAACACCGGTAGAGTCAAAGTATCATTCATTCGAATCGAGACCCTTGCTATAATATATGCATTGAGACGTTTCCGAACATACATACCTCACCGGAATGAAATTCAAAATAATTACTGATTGTAAGTCGTTAACACTTACGCTAAATAAGAAGATGCTTAACCCCAGAATATCAAGGAGGGCTTTAGAGCTTCAGGAATACGATTATATCGTAGAACATACGGACTCAGAGCGAATGAATCACGTTGATACACTCAGCAGGTGCCACAATATTTTGTTTATGGAACCGGATTCATTTGAGTATGCGCTAGCTTCCGCTCAAAACCGAGACAAAACCATCGCGCATATCGTTAAAGCTTTAGAACACAGGGAACATCCGTTGTTTGAGTTACATAATGGTCTTCTTTATAGAAAGTGGAATGATTCTATTCTTTTTTATGTGCCCACAAGTATAGAGAGGAATGTTATCCAAAGCCACCATGATGGTCTCTGTCATGTGGGAGCAGAAAAGCTATATCAACATCTTAGATAAACATATTGGTTTCCATCGATGATGCAGAAGATAAAAGATTACATCAAAACCTGTCTAAAATGCATCTATTTTTCTGTTCCATCTGGAAAAAGGAAAACTTCACACGATTCCTAAGGGAGATAAACCTTTCGACACCATCCATGTCGATCACTATGGTCCTCCTCCAATGGGTGTGAGAAATCAAAAGAAACATATCTTCCTTATTATAAAGGGTCCGCCATCTAACGTTTTTTTTTTCAAGTAGTGCTTATTTCGTGAATGGTAACACTTAACTCATGTCTGATTTGACAGATAATTAGTTTTATCCTTCCGCTGAACGAATATGGTTGTGTATACGCTTGAACAACGCTGGGAAATATTGCGACATTACTTTGAAAATCATGGTAATGTTGCAGAATGTGTGCGAAAATTGCGTACGGATTTTGGAAGAAGAGAAGCACCGTCAGCTCCGTATGTTCGTTATCTTGTGAAAAAAGTGAAAGAAACTGGCATCCTCATCGATAAACCAAAGCGTGAAAAGCCAAAAACAGTGCGTACACCCGAGAATATTGCTGCTGCGGCAGAAAGTGTGCGTGAAGCCCTATCAACATCAATTCACCGTCGTTCTCAACAATTGAACATTTCGGAGACATCATTGAGACGAATTTTGCATAAAGACCTTGGTATGACGCCATACAAAGTCCAATTGGTTCAGGAGTTGAAGCCAATTGACCATCCAATGCGTTTCCGCTTCGCTAAGTGGGCCTGCGATCGACTTACAGAAGATGCCGATTTTGCCAAAAAAATCATCTTTTCAGATGAAGCTCATTTTGATCCTGGCGGGTATGTAAACAAGCAAAATTGTCGCATTTGGGGCACAGAAAACCCGCACGCATACATTGAAAAGCCGGTGCACCCAAAACTCGCCACTGTTTGGTGCGGATTTTGGTCCAGAGGCATAATTGGGCCATTTTTCTTCGAAAATGAGCCGTTACAGTCAATGGCGATCGTTATCGGGCCATGTTGAACGAATTTTTGTTCACAAAAATTGAAGAAGAGGATATTGGCAACATTTGGTTTCAACAGGACGGCGTTACGTGCCACACAGCCGAAGCTACACTCGATGTTTTGCGCCCTGTTTTTGAAGATCGCATTATCAGCCGCAGAGCTGATGTCGTTTGGCCACCTCGGAGCTGCGATTTGACACCGTTGGACTATTATTTGTGGGGTGCCGTCAAAGATAAGTGTTACGCCGACAAGCCAGAGACAATTGACGCTTTAAAGGACAATATTCGTGAAATACAGCTGCACACAATCGATAATGTGCTTAAAAATTGGACCGATCGTGTAGGCTACTGCATCGCCAGCCGAGGCAGCCATTTGAATGAAATTAATTTCCATTAGGAAGGATTGTACTTTCAAATAAAAAAAGAAATTTGAGAAAATATTCAGTAGCTTTTTTTATAGCATTTTCAAAAAAAAAAAATTATTTGGCGGACCCTTTAGATGGTTTCACTAAATTTACAAAGCTTTATGCAGTTAAAACCACAAGCACAAAGGAAGTTATCCAAAGTTTAACATCTTACTTTTCAAATTACAGCAGGCCATATAGACTTATATCTGAAAGGGGATCTTGTTTTACGTCTGACGAATTCTCAGCCTTTTGTTCTAACAATAAAATAAATCATATTAAGGTAGCGACTAATTCTCCACAATCCAACGGACAGGCAGAGAGGGTTAATAGGGTGTTAAATTCCATGTTATCAAAAGAAAGTGAAATTGAGCCAGGTGAATGGACGAAACATTTAGAAAAGCTCAAATTTTCTATTAACAACACAGTTAGTAAGAGTACAGGTGCAAGTCCTAGTATTTTGTTATTCGGTGTGGGTCAACGAGGTGAATATAACGACAACGTACGTGAATACTTAGAGAAGTTTGCGATAGTTAACGATCCAGTTGATGTTGACAGCATTAGGGAAAAAGCAAGCAAGAACATTATTCGCAGTCAAGTCGCAAATAAAATATATTTTGATCGGAATCATTAGAAGCCATATCGGTACAAGATGGGTGATCATGTCGTGATAAAAAACGTTGTCACAACCGCAGGTGTTGTTTTTCCAAAATACAAGGGTCCGTATAAGATAATCGAAGTGTTGCCTAAAGATAGGTATCGTATTAGGGATCTTAAAAATTTGCAAATCTCTAGAGTTCGATATGACGGAATATCTAGTCCCGAAAATATGAAGCTATATTAATCTGTATGAAAGCTCAGATTTCAATCCAACTTTATGCCCAATGCTATGCTTTATCGAAATACGAAAAGAAATGTCAGTATCGATTTAGATAAACAGCGGAAAATCGAGGCGATTTAATGTCAGGATTGGCCGAATTGTAAGATTGAATCCGAATTGAATTCAACCAAAATTGAATTTGTTTGGAATTCGCTTTCATTTCCATTATGTACTCCACATATGTATTTGTACATACCGCATCGTATGTTATACATATTATACCTATAAAAGAAAGTGCAATAAAGAAGAAAGGCGACACTCTTGCCGCTCGATCTCTGCGGAACACCGCTCTTTTATTTTAACCGTTTGCCCTCCAACTTCAATCTCTTCTTATTAATGTCGTGAACCCAATTTTTTCGTTTTTTACCGCCACATTAAAAACGCCGCGCCAAAATAATCTAACCGCGGCGTTGAAAACGATCTCTGTTTGACGGAGCCTTAAGATAGCGATATCGACACTTAATGCCAATAAAGATGGAAGCACAAACCGCGTGCTGTCGGACAGCACTCTATCAGCTGGGAATGAGTTGGTTGGGAACGCACCTGTAAACTCAGATCAGGGAAAAGCATTCCAGATGAACGAAATTTCAATTTCGAACTTCCGGAAAGTGTTTCCTTAAACTGCGCCTAACATAAAGGCATAAGTCTTCTAAACATCGCTTATAATGTTTTCTCTGTTCTGTTGTGAAACAATTTGTCAATCGATATTCACACTAAGGTAGATTTTGAGGAAAACTCACACACCAGTAGTGGCCATACAAATGTCAAGTCTCCACAATTGCCTGCATTATGTGAATAGTTGATTTCATACGTAATTGTAGTAACTAAAATATCATTGCACATATAGTATTAACATCATACCAGGAAATGCGAATACATCTGTAGGTAAATTAAAACAAATATTTTGATCCTTTCACTAATGGCTAGCTTGTGACTACAAAATCAGAATGCATAATACACCAACTAGATCCAAACTCGAGAAACAAAAAGTTAAAGAGCTATGTACATATATCTTCCGTAATTTTTTTAAATATGAACCCGACACAATACATTCAAAGGAAGGAGGCATTTGTAGACGTAACTCAAGTCAAATTCCGTATAGAATGACAAAGTGCTATTATTTTGCACACCACTTATTTGGTATCCTGAATATACCATTATGAGAATTTCTCAGTTGCGATGTTCAATTTTTGACAAATTAATTTTTTCGATGTTCCATGAATGTCTGGCATTTACAGCAAGAACATTAACGTTTAAATGAGCAATTAGTATATGATATGGTATATGTATGTATATGGTAATATGGTGCTTTTTTGCGCACAACAGTTTACAGTGCAATTTTAACGTAAGAGTACTACAAGCCAACTACTGTTTAATTCTGATAAATTCAGATCACGATGAACGTGTCTTGTGTATTATATATGTACATATATATATCTTATTATATTTTGTCCTTTTTGGTGGTGGTTATAACAACTACAGTTTTTTTTAGATACTAATTTGGTTATTTTGTGTCACGCAGTATTTAAAAAAAACTGCATCATAACATTAATGATGGTAATGATAATATTGTTTGCAAATATTAATAATAATATCAGAGTAACTTAATGGTAAATATGATGCAATAAAAATAATCCTGAAATTATTAAAAATCATTACCCGTTTATTCTGAATATAGGAAAAATTTAAAATATTTACTTACACATAATCCGAAATCGATGTAGGATAACGTCCATCAGGCCACATCATAAAGCACACTGTTCTAGATTTCCCATTATAGTAACTGCATATAAATAATAACAAATATATTACTCAATAATCAAGGCAACAGGACATCTGGTGCGTAGTAGAATTCTGTACATGTTTGTGGAAAAATTAATTTTGTTTTATGAAAAATAAGATCTCTCTTAAGATGACTCTTAAAATCAAATCTCAAAATGTCATCACAAAGTATATTGTTCGCCAAATTTTCTTATGTTATAAAAATATTTTCTTTTTGTTCTTATCTTTACTAAAAAAAAAAGGCTCTGTCTACATGTTTTTTTCCAGGAAACGGTTTTTTAAAGTGAAATCGAGCTATGTAATTTTGATTTATGTTTATGTGTTGCTTATGGGAATTATTATTTACATAAAATACCTCTTAGTCATAGTGTTTGAATATAGCAAACAGGGCGCAGCTAGAAAACAGCTTAAGATCCAGATTAGAAATAATATTATTCGAACTTTTCGTCGAGATGTCCTTCGTTTTAGTGGATGTACGATAGCAATATATCTTTAAAAAATTAATTATTAAGATAACAGAAACGTATGCAAGTCAATGATCTAACCTGTCGAACGATATGGCAACTAATGTGAAAACGGAGGTAGAAACCGTTACATTAGCCATAAAATTATTAATTGTACAATAAATAGAACCAAATGGCCAATTCGAATTCAACATAAAGATAAAATTGAACACACAATTTAAAGACGACATCAACAGATCAGCTATACTTAGATTTAAGAGGAAATAGTTTGTAACTGTTCTCATACTACGGTGTCCTTAAAGAAAAAAATTACAACAAATTATTATTAACTAATACTAAAATAATGAATATCCAAAGAAATGTAGACATACCTGCTACTATCCATAAAACTATACAGTTACCAACAATGGCTGTGAAAAGCATTAAACCAAATATAAAGGCCCAAATAGTTTTATGTTCCCATGGCAATTCATAGGGTCTCGTTGGTGAAGGAAATAAACATTCTGTTAAAAAGTCTCTTAAATAAATAAAATAAGATATTAGAATATTGTTTTTTTCCCGCATGTTCACTTCAATATTTTCTAAGTGGCTAAGTTTTAAATAAGGAATATTCTAAGATAAGGATCCTAAACCGATACTTATTCGAAAAACGTTTGAAACAAAATAGCGAATCCCAAACAGGGCAAGAGGCAAATAGATGTATGTAATATATACATACATATGTATGTACAAAATGTAAATATGTAAATATGGATATATCAACTAGATATGTATATCCAATATAAAATTTGATTATATTATATTACACTATTACAAGACATGAGTGTCTAGATATAGTATATATATACAGGGTGTCCCACGAGCAGTGTGCCAAAAAGCTAGAGCGTGTAGGTCTGGTCAAGACAAGAAAAAAATCGTATGGGAGGGGGGGTCTATTTCCCCCCGTTTAGCCGGGAGGGGCAATTTTCTAAAAAATTGACTTAATTTGGAAAAATAATTATTAAAAATCAACAGTTACATCCACAATGCCACGATATACCTTTTTGTAAAGCCAGAAACCTCTTCTTTCATACTGATTTTAAATGAAGCTGTTTTAAGGAGTAGTTTTTGAGAAATTAATTTTCAAACTCAAAATTTTGAAAAAAAATTGAAAAAAAAAAATTTCGAACTATTTTTTTTCAAAATTGTATGTAATTAAGTAGTAATTTTTTTTCAAAAATTCAATGCTCTCATTAGTTTTTAGTTCAAAAAAGAAACCGGATGGAAAAATGTCTTGTAGTTTTTGAGAAATTAAAAAAAAACCCGAACCATTTTTTTCTAAGAAAAACCTTTTTTTTTGGTTTTAACGCGGCTGGACTTGTAGGCAAATTAATGTATGAAACATTGACATCTTTTTCATTATTTTTAAAAAAATTGGAGTTTTATGAGGATTCAATAAACTGACACAGTATTGGAATAACCCTGAATTAATCCTTTTTTTTCATTGATAACGCCTGAAAACTGACCTGCCAATTTCGTCTGGGTCCGCCCGCCGCCAATGGGTTCAACCGGCTAGGACCTTAAGACAATAAAACCGCAATTTTTGGATTTGGTCTGACGTAATCCCTCCCTTAGTACAAGGAGGATAGCTATTATCCTTGGAGTGCCCAAATCTAGAGTACGGAGAGTGCTTCATACCGAAAACTTACACCCGTACCATTTTAGGACAGTTCAGGAACTCACCTCAAACGACAAGTTTTTGAGAGCAGAATTTTGTCGATCATTACTGCTTCGAAATGAAACTGAACGAAAATTGTTTCGAAGGAAGGATATTCTGGACGGATGAAGCACAGTTTACCAGAGATGGGGTTACTAACTTCCACAATTTGCATCATTGGAGTAGCACCAATCCACACAAAAAACAAAATAAATCACAACACCGATTTAGCTGTAATGTTTGGCTTGGTATTGTTGGACAAACTGTAATCGGGCCCCGGTTTTTGAATGCCGTTATTAATGGAGAATCATACCTGCAGTTCCTACGAGACCTTTTGCCCGATTTGCTGGACAACGTTCCTTTGGCCATAGCAGATAATTTAATCTACCAGCAAGATGGAGCACCAGCACACTACAGCTTACGGGTTAGAAACTGGCTGGATGATCATTTTAGTGACCGTTGGATCGGGAGAAGGGGCCCCACGGAATGGCCACCTAGATCACCAGATTTAACTCCTCTACATTTTTATGTGTGGGGATTCATGAAGAATTATGTTTACGAAGTGGAAATAGTATCTTTGGAACAACTGAAAGAACGGATTGAAGTCGCTGGAGTCAAATTGCAGGAAAATTTGTCAAGCATAGACTTATGTGCAGCCATTAGAAGGAGATATAATCTTTGCCTTCTAAAAAATGGGGATCATATTGAAAATTTATTATAATAAAACTCCGAATTTTTTAAAAATAATAAAAAGGAGGTCAATGTTGCATACATCAATTTGTCTACAAGTCCAGCCGCGTTAAAACCAAAAAAAAGGGTTTTCTTAGAAAAAAGTGGTTCGGGTTTTTTTTTAATTTCTCAAAAACTACAAGACATTTTTGCATCCGGTTTTCTGTTTTTAACTAAAAACTAATAAGAGAATTGAATGTTTGAAAAAAGATTACCTCTTAATTACATAAAATTTTGAAAAAAAATAGTTCGAACATTTTTTTTTTCATTTTTTTTCCAAAATTTTGAGTTTGAAAATTAATTTCTCAAAAACTCTTCCCTAAAACAGCTTCATTTAAAAACAGGACGAAAGAAGAGGTTTCTGGCTTTTCAAAAAAGTATATCACGGCATTGTGGCTTTAACTGTTGATTTTTAATAATTTTTTTTCCAAATTAAGTCAATTTTTTAGAAAATTGCCCCTCCCGGCTAAACGGGGGGGAATAGACCCCCCCCTCCCATACGATATTTTTCTTGTCTTGACCAGACCTACACGCTCTAGCTTTTTGGCACACTGCTCGTGGGACACCCTGTATAATGACCCACAATAACAAAAGCAATACTACTTAGTGATGGCTTTCAAGGTACTGGCTCAGTGTTACAACAACACAGCCTGCTAGTTTCCATGGCACTTACTTCTCTGTAGGATTGCCGTTGTGCATTGAAATCTATACTCCTTATAGAATAAAAGAAATGGCAGCAATCTAAGTAAACACGCCTCATTTCATAGAATCGAAAAATATCACTAAAGTCCATGCAATTGAAACAGACATCCATTATACATATATATTTATCAATTAATATAAAAATACTCGTACATGCTCATTTCATCAACATCAATGTACAGTAATTCAGGCGACTATCTAATTATGTAGTTTGTTTTTTTTTCTAAAAGAATATTAGATTGAAAACTATTTCAGTAAAAATGTCTTGTAAAGGAATAGGTTTTGGAGAAAAACAATTTAACCGCTGTTAATGATATAAAAGAAAAACATATGTATGTATGTTTCAGCTCAAACTAGAAACATTAAAAATTATTTTTTCTCTTCAGACTTACTTAGCTTCATTGATATTAACAAGTTTGTCACTATTTTCAATAATACCAGATAAGAAGCTGACTACTTCAGATCGGTTAAAGTGCATTAATTTAGTATTGTTTACTTTAGTTAACAGAGCGAAACGTTTAACAGCTAAGAGAGTGCAATTAATAAGCAACTCAGTGTCAACTTTCTCAGACATCTTTAGAATGTAATATGGTTATTTCCCAGTGTATATATGATTTCTCACGATGAGTATAATGAGCATTACGCCTAAACGTATGCACTTGCTGCTTCATATCATATTTTTATATTTAATATGTTTAGCAGATATATCACTTTATAGGTGGAACGTTCTGTCATAACTTTTCATATAGTATGTTAATATTTTGTTGAGAAAAGGGAGTAAAATATATTTAGAAAAAATAAATTATCACTACGGTATAAAGGATGTTCTTTGAAAGAATGTGATGCTGATTGGAAGTTTTATGGGTGCACCTAACCTGTTGAAAAAGCTTTTGTGGGAGAAAGCACTGTATATGTGTACTAAAAGTACATGTGCTTATTTATATACACTTTTATTAATAAAACTAAAGTGTGCGTCCAGACCAAAATAATTTAATTTTTAAAAATGTTTAAATGTATTTATGTATGTATGTTGATGTGTTATTTAAATTGTTCGAAAAACGAATATAAGAGTTTTATCTAAATGTATTGTAATAGAAATATATTTATTTTCACCACTGATAAGAAAATAACTATTAATTATAAATATGGTGTATGTAGTGGGTCCTGTTCATCTCAACAGTGAATCATGAACTTTTAATTTGCTTGGCTTAAAGATAACCTTAAGTTATATTGTTAGGTTAAACAGTAAAATACAAAATATTTATGAACTTGAACCACCCATATTTTTGTTAGACATACTACGTTTTTATCCGGTAGGAAGGATGTTGATATGGTTACTTATTACTGTTACTATTGCGTTATCATACCACCTAAATACAGCAGTTTGTCTTTTCGTCGAAAGCAAAATTGAAGAAGCCTCTTGCTTTTTTAACTATTTCTTTGGATTTTATTAGCTGGCAACCTTTGCTTTTATGTACTGAAGATTGAGTACGGACGGTGGCTACTCTCACTAGTTCGTCCTTTCCAGGATGAGTTTCGAGGATGCGACCCAGCAACCAACGAGAAGGTGGCTGTGCGTTCGTCTCGAATGAGTACAATGTCACCAACCTGAAGGTTGTCCTCGATCTGAAGCCATTTATTTCGCACCTGAAGCTCATGTTCACAACTCCAGCGCTTCCAACATCCCTGTTATATACATTTGCTGTAGCTGCTTCCACCGGGTAAGTCGTCCAGTTTTAACGTCGAGTAAGATAGGCTCAGGTGGCACTCTAAGATGGGCACCTACCAAAAAGTGTGCGGGGGTGAGTGCTGTACAATCAGCTGGATCATCAGAAAGTGCTGTAAGCGGCCAAGAATTGAGAGCAGCTTCTATTTGTCTTAGTGCAATGTGAAATTCTTCATAGGTCAGCAACGCCTATACTATCTTCAGATAGTACTTCACACTTTTGATGCCTGCCGCCCAGAAGCCTCCAAAGTTCGGAGACCCTGGTGAGATAAAACGCAATGGGACACCATGATATGCAATCAGTTGTGCACCAGAGTCAAACTGATTCGCTTATTCTGAATCAGACAAAAAATTTCGTTAGAAAAATATGTATTTTGAACATACCTTATCAAGACCGTTCAATCGGTCTGCAATGGTGTTATCTAATGTGGACAACCAGTGATGAATTGCATAAACCAAGATGTGACCGCCAGAAACATATGGAGGTTTGAATATTTTTGTAAAAGTTGTAGTTGTAGTGCCCTGTTGATCACCTTTGCAGCGAGCAAGATGCGGTAGCTGTAAAGAAAATAGAAAGCGATAGCGACAGTGTTAAATGCTCCTGAAAACTGCATTTTGGCTGCACAACAATCTCTGCCAGAACATTCCGAGGTATGTATGTCCAATGATCAAAAGAAGTCGTGGAAATGCAGATATCACGGATATCAAAGAAACGTTGGAACGATATCTACGGTTTACTGAGTTCCTGTCGAAGGGATATGACGACATGAAGAAAACAATAAAGAAAACCAATGAACTACTTCATGCACTGACGGGAAAAATAAATGAGCTTATTCCGAATACAAAAGATGGAAATCGAATGGAAATGGTAAAGGAAGACGAAAAGGCTATCGGTGCCGAAATAAATAATACCGATATTGACAAAATTTACCGAATTAGCACCAAACAATTCGCTAAAATACGGAAATTTTGATATCCTGCACCAACGCAAGAAAAGATTATGCACTTCACTAAAGTGAACCTAGGACCAATAAACAATCATAACATTAAGAATAAATTGAAAATAATCGACTTCAACGAAATTAAAAAAAAACAGAATTATTAAACACTAAGGTCTACATATATAAAATGTCAATTAACAGCAACGAACAGGCAACTATTGTGGCAAATGAAAACAAAAGGCAAGTGGCTAATTGGAAATGTATATGGATCCCCGACGTTAGAATTTTAGCACGTCGAAACGAGGATGCTACTGTTCTACGAATCACCGAAGTTGAAGATATTAACAAAATAATATAAAAAATAAACATCTCATAATTAAAACAAACCAATAAATATAAATAACAGCAACAAACAACAATATGAGTGAAATGCAATAAAAGGAGTGAAAATGAGTGTGTTTAATTGTCAACTATAGATTATAGGGTATACAAATTAAGTCAACGAATTCAAGGATTAAGAATTTATGTGTCTGTTCTTAAACATAAGATCCCTAAGAAAGAATTGGGATTTATTAATATTAGTCATATAAATAATTATATGAAAATGATTACATTAGTTGAAACAAATATCACTGATAAGCAAAATGGCATTTTGGATTTAACGCAGAATTTTCAAATAGGCAAAATAGATCCGGTGATGGAATTGCTATGTATGTAAAAAAAAAGTACGCTATGAAAAAATTAACTACACTAAAAGGCACTATGAAAAAATTAACTACACTAAAAGGCACTATGAAAACATACAGATACAAGCTAAAATTGGCAAGAAAGAAATAGCTCTTCTTGGAATCTTTAGGTTATGAATATAATTTTATAGATGAATTTGAAAATCAAATAAATTCAGTTAACAGAAAACACGAAATCATAGCTATGGAAGATATAAACATAAATGTACAAAACAATGATATACGAGGGTGGTCTGATAAGTACTTGGCGCCAGTATCGCAAGAGCACTTACTATCGTGTAGTACATTCTAGTAGGCGGCTACTGTCAGCCGGATCGGACTCGTAGTTTTGTTTTGACCGCGTGTGGAAGCAGGAGTGTCAGCTGATTTTAAAAAAAATGGAAAAAGAGCAATATCGGTCAGTGTTTCGATTCTTGTTTTTGGAAGGGAAATCGCGCAGCGAAATCAAAGAGTGTTTGGATGCTGTGTACGGTGACTCTTCTCCTTCGATGGCGACCATCAAAAATTGGTTTAACGAGTTTCAAAGTGGTCGCACGTCAGTTTTTGATGAGCCACGTTAGGTGCCCCGAAAACGGCTACCACGGAGAATAACGTGACAAAAATCCACGATCGTATTGGCAGACCACTGATTGAAGGTGCGCGAGATAGCTGCGACAGTAGGCATTTCAAAAGATCGCGTGGGTCATATCCTTCATGAAATGTTGGGCATGAGAAAGCTGTCAGCGCGATGGGTGCCGCGTTCGCTCACTCCGAATAACAAGCGCAACCGTGAGACCACTTCAGAGCAGTGCTTGACGCTGTGTAAGCGCGTTGTAAGGAGTTTCTGCGTCGTTTCGTGACAGTCGACAAAACATGGATCCACTGGTACACACCAGAGAGCAAGGAACAGTCGAAACAGTGGACTTCACCAGCGAACGTGCTCCGAAGAAGACGAAAACTGTCCCATCGGCCGGAAAGGTGATGGCCACCGTTTTCTGGAATTCACAAGGTGTGATCCACATCGACTACCTGGAGAAGGGTAAAACGGTCACAGGGCTATACTATCCCAAATGATTGGGCCAATTCGACGCCGAATTGAAGAAAAAACGGCCCCACTTGGCGAAGAAAAAAGTGCTCTTTCACCATGATAACGCACCAGCTCACACCTCCGCCCTCGCCACGGCCAAATTGGTCGAATTGGGCTACGAACTGCTGCCCCATCTACCATATTCTCCAGATTTGGCCCCGTGCGACTTCTTTTTGTTTCCAAACTTGAAAAAGTCACTCGCCGGGCAGAAATTTCAGTCGAATGAGGAGCTCATCGCCGCCACGGAGCCCTACTTTGCAGACCTCGAGAAAACGTATTTTTCAGATAGGTTAAAGAAGTAGGAGCATCGCTGGGTCAAGTGCATCGAGCTAAAAGGAGACTATATTGAAAAATAAATCGCCATTTTTCCAAAATTTTTGTTTTTCTTTTGTAGGCTAAGTACTTATCGGCCACCCTCGTAGTACTCCTAGATACCTATCTTGATATGATCAATCCTATGGGACTACAAAATGTTGCTTTGCCCGAGACTAGAGTTGATTTAAGAAGCACTATAATCGATCACTATAATCGATCACTATAATCGATCACTATAATCGATCACTATAATCGATCACTATAATCGATCACTATAATCGATCACTATAATCGATCACTATAATCGATCACTATAATCGATCACTATAATCGATCACTATAATCGATCACTATAATCGATCACTATAATCGATCACTATAATCGATCACTATAATCGATCACTATAATCGATCACTATAATCGATCACTATAATCGATCACTATAATCGATCACTATAATCGATCACTATAATCGATCACTATAATCGATCACTGCTTTGTACGAAGTTATCATAAAAAAAAATTTGCAGCTACTATTATGTCAAACATATCTCACCAGTGGATTTGATTTTTGATTTAATTTTTTTTTTCGATTTTGAAAAGGCCTTTGACACATTTTGTTACAGAAAAATTATTGAAAAACCAGGAAATATTGGTATTCGGGGCCATATATTGGATTGGCTCGCAATCTCTTTGATAGATGTTACACGGTGAAAATAACGAAAAGCCTTATAATGCTGAGATGGGAGTGCCGTAAGGCTCTACCTTAGGCCCTCTCCTTTTCATAATTTATGTAAATGGTATGCTATCAGTTCTGCGAAACAGCACTGGATTCCAATATGCTGATTATATAGCTTTAATTGTGAGTGACAAAGACATAACCTGTGCTTCTGACACGATGCAATCCGAGTTTGATAGCTTTGCCCGTTGGTGTCACGATAATGGAATCATTATCAACTCGAAAAAAACTAAGATAATACATATTCGGCCAACGCACATAATAAGGACACCTGTCAGAATTCGATTTCATAGTTTTGAATGCCTGCACAAAACAAGTTTGAGCCAAACATCTATGAGCCAAACAGATGACTGTACGGACTACAGTAAAAATCGGTTATAACAATATCGAAGGGAACACTGAATTTCATCGTTATAACCGATTCATTGTTATATCCGATACGATGAAAATAAAATTAAAAACAAAGAAAACTTTATTAAAAACATCATATCAAATACTTAAGGAAATTGTTGTGGAAAAAAATCATTAATTTGTGATTGTTTTGTACATTTTGTTGAATAAAACAGTTTTCTAGGAGAATTGTCCAAATCTTGGATTCCAACGTTTCGATTCGAATTCGAATTGGCCCATACAGGATTCAAGCCCATGAAACGGTTTAGTGTTGCCACCGCAGCAAGTGCTTCGCTCACAGATGGAACATGTACTTCTTCGGACACCTCATTTTCAGTCGCATTATCGTCGTCGTCATAAATTAAATATCTGACACAATTGTATACTTTCTATTTGTAAATTTGAAAATTAACTGGGACAAGAAAACAAAACAAAATAAACAAACCAAAAAACAAGCATGGCATGGAAATTTTCTTTAATGGGGCTGTTGCTGCACAACAAAACAACACTCAACACAAACACCTTGCACATTTGACGTTCATGTTTGGAAATATATAAATTGAGGTGGCATGGCGGCAGAATGCTATACCAAATGGTAAAACGCACATGTCCACCTCAATTTAACACATCTCACAAACAATCATATTTTAATTAAACATAAAAATCACAAAATATAAAAATTAAAATACTTTAATTTTCACACCACATAACACATATAAACAAAACGTGAACTCTCAAATGTGCAAGGTAAGTTCACAATCACATCGCCAAAGAAAGTCTACAACTGCAGCAGAAACCAGAATGAGACGTGCGTCTTTCGTACGTCTTCCCCCGTGACACCCTGAAATTTTGACGAGATTTTGACAGAGGTTCAGGTGCATAGCGACAAAACCCGTTACAAACAAACTCTAATCGTGAATACGTGTGAGTTCATTTCATTGTACCGCAGTGTACTCCCGCCACACACACTATTGGAATTATAACAATGTGCGTGATTGTTTACAAAAATTTGACAGCACTTGAGGTACCCACGTGCTCGCCCGAGCTTGTCGGCAAACGTCGGCGGCCATTTTGAGTGGGACGTCTCATTGGTGGTTTCTGAACTGCAGCCTTGTCAACATAAAGCTGCAGCAACATTGAATTATATAGAAGCATTAGGGATTTGGGTCATCAACCCAATCCAAATAAACATTGTTGTGAAACACATATATTGTACATAACAAAGCTGGAAACCAGCTGACCGAGGGTTTGCATCAAGCAACCCAAGGTAAAATAAAGCATTATTACACAATCAGTCAACGAAGGCACACTTTATAACGTGATTACAAAATTATATAACAAGTACACAATTCGATTACATCCAATTAGTTTTACATATAACTAAACAAAGAACATTAACTTAAAACCAATTTAACATATAACTTCTAATAATCAGCAACAATAAAGAAAAGAAAACAAAAGAGGCACAAAAGAGTGCGTTTTCTTGTATAAATTTAAAGTACATAGTAACAAATCGTTTTGGTTTTTTAATATATATTTTCGTTCGAGCATAACGCCGCGAACATTGGTCCTTCGAGCCACGAAAAGTTCGTTTATATCTTTCGCTTTTTATCATTGTCGAAGTGCTAAAAGCTGTGTGTGGCATAAAACATAAAACAATTCGAACAAAAACATTAAGACACATTAATAAAAAGACAAGAATATTTCAACAAAGAATTTAAACAACATTGAGAACAAAGCAACAGCTCCAACGATGCAGTTTCAACGGTACAGCACAGAGTATATAAGGACAAAGTGGAGAACAAAGAAATCTAAGTATCGAACATTTATTTTCCTTTTTTATACATTTTCGATATTATATATATATATACATTTAACATATATCACAGTGCTTTTAATGAGAGTGTTATTATTAATTAAAACAAAAGTGTAATTGTTAAAAACATACTTAAACAAAGCAACAATTATCGGCTGGACATCCAGTGTACAGCGATTCAAACACTTTTCCGTACACATAGTTTATTTTTTTCACATTGACATATTTAATATTATTTTCCGATTTTAATATTTTAAAATTTAATTTCATTTTTAATTTCATTTTAATTCAATTCAATTTCGATTCAATAAAGGATCTCTCCTTTGAACATGGCAATACCAACTGAGTCGGTCGCGCTCTATATTTCTTGTGATGGTTTCTTTTACGTGGAGGCTTCCTCGGATATTTGAACTTCTAATTCTGTCACGCTTTGTTACTCCCGCTGTCATGCGAAGCATCTTCATCTCAGCTGCCGTTAATTTGCTCTCATACTTTTTGTGCATTGTCCAGCATTGTGAACCGTATGTGAGCGCTGGACGTACAACTGAAGTGTAGAGCCTTCCCTTCAGCTTAGGGGGTATTTTTCGATCACAGAAGATGGCGGAGTTTTCCCGCCACTTTATCCACTCTACGCTTACGCGATGGTTGATGTTGTCATCACAAGTTGCTTCTTTATTAATCATAGATCCCAGATATTTAAACTTTTCACACTTGGGAAGCACTCTTCCATTCAAGTAAATGTCTGGAATAGGCTGATGAGGGTCAGAGAACGGGCAGCACAGATACTCTGTCTTCTTTGAACTAATACGATACCCGTGTCCCTCAAAAATGTCCACATCAAGTGCTCGTTGTAGGGACGCCTGATCATCACTTATAATGGCTCCATCGTCAGCAAAGAATAGCTGGTGCACATTGGGGTCCGTCACTTTTCCTTCAAGCAAGCAATCAAGGACTGCTATAAAGAGCAGTGGGCTGAGGACGCTCCCTTGGTGTACACCGACTTTGATTGCGAACTCTTCGGTGACTCCTGAGGTGCATCTTACTCTTGTCGTTGCTCTCTTGTACATGTCCATGATCACTCGCACGTAGGTTTCTGGAACTCCTTTTTGTCTTAGCGCTACCCATAAAAGATCTCTTGGTTGCCAGTCAAAGGCCTTCTCGAATTCAACCAACACCATATGCAAGTCCTTTGAAGAATCACGATGCTTTTCCATCATGACCCTTATACTTTGGATTGCATCTGTCGTTGATTTACCCGAGACAAACCCGCACTGGTCATCAGATAGTCGTATTATTTTCCGCAGTCGGCTATCTAATACCCGTTCAACGATCTTCAAGGTGTGCGACATCAGCTTGACAGAAAGGTAGTTATCACAATTTCGCAACAACTTCTTCGACTGTGATGTCGGATATTTCGGCATGATTCGGGGCGGCTCTTGGAAAGAACACTCGGGGAAACTGTTCGTTCAGAAGTTCCTCGCAATACTGTCGCCATCTGTGGAGAATTTATTCGTCTTCCACAAGGAGTTGGCCTGAATTTCCTGAGCATTTCTTCATCTCTGGGTGGCTATCTTAAAGATATTTGCTCCTTTGTTCAAATTGCTGTGTCGAAGCTCCTGGGTAGCCTAGTTCCTGTCAGACGCGGAAGACGATATTTCTTCCAACTCCTGATAGAGGCCGTTCATGCTTTTCGCTTTGAATTCGGCGCACTTTTTCTTCGCGATACCTTTGCAATATCTATCGGCGAGCTTTTTCCTCTCTATTAGTAGAAGAGCACTTTGGCCAAGCTCGGAAAGCCATTTTCTTTTCGTGTATCACTGCTTTGGCTTCGTCTGTCCAGCACCAGGTTTCTTTTGCGTGTTGGCAGGGGCCTTTAGATGTTCCGAGCAGTGATTTGGCTTTCTCCAGGCCAGATTGTCGTAGGGAATACCACATGTCTTGTGCTCTCCACTCCTCATTACCGACCTCATCGATAATGGAAGAGAGGTAGTTTTTCATGTTGGTAATTGTTAAAATTGTACAGTCGATTAAAACAAAATATGTATTTATTTTAATTCAATTATTTTATTATTCATTTTAATTAGAAAAAAAATACAATTAGATCACAAGTGCTTGGGTCGCGTGCCCATCATCGGAGAGTAAACGGAAACGACTGACTGCAGTTTATTTCCAGCAGTTCGCAACCTTTCTTTATACATATATATTTACATAACATTTACATATGTCAACAATATGTCAAGACTAAATTTATTCATATGCCAACACGCCTCCTTAAATTTAGCTTCTCCAGTAATGTCTTTTTTATATAACTTTCTTAACTAACCAGAACACAACTTTAAATATTCTCTAAACTTTTCAAACTTAATTCGTCCTAAAGACTTAGTAAAGATGTCTGCTGGATTTTGTTCTGACTCTATTTTAATTACATCAATTATTCCCATCAAATAATTTTCATTTACAAAATGATAATGTGTTTCAATATACTTAGAATTTTTTGTTAGATTTCCATATTTACTTATACTAACAGCACCAGCATTATCTTCATAAATTCTTATTGGATTATTTATTTCAATTTCAAATTCTTTTAAAAGATCTCTTATTATTTTGACCTCACTCACACATACAGATAGAGCTACATACTCTGCTTCTGTAGATGATTTAGTTACAATATCTTGTTTTTTTGATTTCCAAAATATAACATTACCATTCATTCTTATAACATATCCCGTTGTAGATTTTCTGTCTACTATATCCCCTGCCCAATCAGCATCAACATAACAATCTAATATATCCGACTTTTCATTTCTTTCGTATTTCAATTTTAGATCTTTAGTATAATATAAATATTTTAATATCCTTAGAGCGTATTTATAATGACCTTGATCATAACAATTTTGAAACCTGCTTAAATAATTCACGCAGTAACATATATCTGGTCTAGTGCTTGAGCTTATGTATAAAAGTGCTCCAATCAAATTTCTATATTTGACATCAACAGATACTGATAAGGCAGGTTCACATTTAAGGTTCTGCTCCATTGGAGTCGCATAGAGTTTTGCATCTAAAATTTCATACTTATTCGCTAACGATTCAATATAATCCTTTTGATCTATTTTCATGATTTTCTTTTCACAATCATACTCAATATTTATACCTAAATATGTTTTTAATTGACCCATATCCTTCATTCTAAACTTAAATGCTAATTTTCTTTTAATTATTTCTATAATTTTTTTATTTTTGCTACAAATTAATAAATCATCAACAAAAGTTATCAAATAAACTTTAGTATTACTGCTTTTCATAAAATATAGACAATAATCAATTTTACTTCGTTTAAATCCTATTTCTTTTAAGTACTCATCTAAACACTCATACCATGTCCGTGGACTTTCTCGCAAACCATATAAAGCCCTTTTTAGTTTAAACACTCTGCCTGTATTATCATCGTAACCTGGTGGTTGCCTTACGTACACTTCGGATTTTACTTTATCATTTAGGAATGCTGACTCAACATCCATTTGGTGTATTGCAAGTTCGTTTTGTACAGAGAAATTTAACAATATTTTCAACGTCTGTGTTCTAGCTACTGGAGAGTAAATGTCGTCCAATACTTCCTTTTGCTGAAACCCTCTTGCTACAATTCTAGCTTTAAATCTATCATCAGCCTTTTTTGTATAGACCCACTTTAAATCTAATATCTCCTTATCTTTCGGCTTTTCAACCAATATCCATGTGTTATTTTTATTCAAGCATTCAATTTCCTTGTTCATAGCTTTTCGCCAGTCTTCACTATCTTTACTATCTATTTCTTCCTTATATGTTTCTGGATTGTCTACACTAACGTAATTTACGTAAATACAGTTTGATATTGGACTTCCATATCTACTTACAGGATTTTTCTTTCTTTCTGATCTTCTCATTGCTGTTAAATTTTCGTCACTAATACTAGGTAAATTAATCGCATGCTCATTATTTTCATCTTTCTCATTTTCAATTTGAAGTTCCGGAATAACACTACTTTCAATTGAATCATTGTCATTCATTTCATCGTTATCTCTAAACCCAATTAATTTTGTATTTTCTTCGATTATGTCTACATGTCTAGCTATAATTACTTTATTGTTAATTAAAACTCTATAACCAACGTTTTCATATCCAACTAAAAGTCCTAGATCAGCTTTTCTATCCCATTTACTTTTTCTCTTTACCTCTGGAACTCTAACAAAAACTTTGCTTCCATATAATTTCAAATTGCTTATATCTGGTTTTTCTCCCATCATTATTTCATACGGAGTCTTCCTCTCAAATGTATTCGCTAGTGTTCTATTTTTCAAATAAACTGCTGTTTTAACTACCTCTGGCCAAAATCTATTATGTATTTTCGCATCAGATGCTAAACATCTAGCTGTTTCCATTACTGACCTGTTATATCTTTCAGCAGTTCCATTCAACTCGTGAACATACGGAGGACACGGTTCAATATAAATTCCCTTTTCTTTAGCAAAACTATCTTTATTTAAAAATTCCGTTTCATTATCGCATCTCAACCGCTTTACTCTCTTTCCTGTTAAATTTTCTAATTGATTAACGTATGTTACAATACAGTCATAAACTTCATTCTTTCCATTAATTGGATAAACTTTTCCTGCTTTACTAAAATCGTCAATCAAAATCAAAAAATATTTTTCACCCATATAGCCTACTGTAGCATGCGGTCCATTAACATCTGCATGAATAATTTCAGCTATTTTTTTTGCTCTATGCCTATTGTTTTCAAAACCAATATTAGTCATTTTATTTTGTATACATGTACCGCACTTTAAAGACTCACTCTCTAAATCATTTGGCAAACCTTCAACTAAATTATTTTTACTTAAAATATTCAAATATCCAAAATTAACATGACCTAATAATCTATGATATTTTTCTTTCAGAGTCATATTTTTACTATAAATTTCTGTTACGTAATTTTGTTTATTCTCAACAAAACTATTTATCTTATATATATTATTTACTTTGTTAGCTATGGCTATCAGTTTATTTTCTAGCGTATATATTTTTGAAGTATTGCCCATTGAGACGATTTTAGCTTTATCAGTGATTTTTCCAAAACTCATTAGATTTCTATCCATTTCTTTGACAAAAAATACATCCTTAAGTTCCACTTCTGTTTCATTATTATTTGCCACAAATTTTGTTATGACATTACCTACCCTAGTTGCTTTCAATTCACGACCATCACCTATTTTTACATTGATCGGTTTTTCAAGTCTATTTGATTCTATAAAATATTTTTCATTATTTATTATGTGATCCGTGCATCCACTATCTAAAACCCATTCGACTTTATTTTTACAATTATTTACCTCGACATTGTAACCTACTCTATGTGTAGTTACTATCTCCGTTGTGAAGGTCATTCTTCCTTGGTCCGAGCTCTGACGATCTTGCCGTTGTTGATAGCCTCGCCCTCGTTGATTTGCACCTCGTCCTCTATGGCTGCCGTTGCCTCTTCTATAGAAACTGTCATCTCGCTGCTGCTGCTGCTGGAGATGGTATCGTGCGCCTCCTCGCCCTTGATGCTGTCTTCCTCCTTTCCAGCCCCTCCATATATTTCCAACGTTGTTCTGGGTCACTCGTACTGAATATGTCCGGATTTTTGGAATTTGTAACACGTCTGTTCCTTTTTTACTTCACTTTTAAATACATTTGAATTTCCAGTCTTATTTTTTTTACTCATATTCTCGTCCTTTTCTTTGTCCTCGTACATTTTGATTTTATTAATTACATAATCAACAGTTCGATCTCCTTCAGGTAACACATCAATTAAATCTCCGATATGATCTAACGAATTTGGTAGCGTTCTTAACAAATAATTCAGTTTTTCTTTTCCAGTCACTTTAGCGCCTGCATTTTTTAATTCAATTATCAATTTTTCAAATTCACTATAAAATTCACTTGTTTGGTCATAGTCTTTCAGTTTTAGTCTATCTAATTTATTTCTTACACAAATTTGTAATGCTGTTGACTCACGTAAATACAATTTGTCTAATTTCTTTATAATTTCATAACTTGATGTCTCTTCGTCGATGAGCTCCATCTGCCTATTTGACAAAGCACTATATATGTAGTTCATGGCTTTTAAATCCGCGTCGTTCCACGTGTTTTCATTTTCGGATTCGGCACGCTCTCGTAATATCACCTTATCACATTTTTTCATTTTTAGAAACATGGAAATTCTTTTCTTCCAAGTACTGTAGCCGTTCCCATCAAACACTGGTAGTGTTAACTTAAATTCTTCTGCCATATCGACTTGCCTGTATTCCCGCTCGTTTTCTTCAATCAGTTCTGATTTGACTTTTAAATTTCCTTTCGAGTCACTACCACGTGTACCCATAACACCTCTATGAACAACATCCCCGAACTTTCAGCAACTACGCTCTGCTACCATGTTAAAATTGTACAGTCGATTAAAACAAAATATGTATTTATTTTAATTCAATTATTTTATTATTCATTTTAATTAGAAAAAAAATACAATTAGATCACAAGTGCTTGGGTCGCGTGCCCATCATCGGAGAGTAAACGGAAACGACTGACTGCAGTTTATTTCCAGCAGTTCGCAACCTTTCTTTATACATATATATTTACATAACATTTACATATGTCAACAATATGTCAAGACTAAATTTATTCATATGCCAACAGTAATAAAAGCTTCGCCTTTTCCTTTATCCAGCTTATACCACTTGATTCTCTCAGACACCTTCGTTTGCTGCTTTGACTTCTTACTCGTCTCCATAAGAAATTCAGTCAGGAGGACACGGTGTTGTGGGGCGATCGCGTCTCCCAGGATCACTTTGCAATCTTTAACTGATGATAGTCTATTTGAGTTTCATTTCCGCCGCTGCTATAAGTGATCAGGTGCGGGCTTTGTTTGACGAACATGGTATTTAGCACTATAAGACCGTACGACTTGCACATGTTTAGGATATCTTCACCTGAAGAGTTCCTGGTCCCAGCCCTCCGTGGTAGTCTTCACAGTCTTCGCTTGTCTTCCCGACATGTCCGTTTAAATCTCCCCCAACAAACAAAAGCTCTTCCTTTGGGATGATTTTGACAAGGTTGTGGAAATCTAGCCAGAATGCATCTTTTTCTTTTTGTTCGCATCCCACTTGAGGGGCATATGCGCTTACGATGTTCCACACCTCACCATGCATCACCAATTTTAGAGCCATCAAATGGTCACTGGACTTCGAAATGGTTAAGACGTTGCCAAGTAGCTCTGCCGCAAGGATGATGGCGATTCCGTTTTTTCCTTGTTCCAATCCATAGTAAAACATCTTGTAGGCTTTTGTTTTAACGTCCAAGAAACGTGCCCGATTACCGGTGTTTCGCCATTTCGTCTCTTGTACGCACAGGATGTCTACTCGCCATCATTTCTTCAAGCTCATAGCTGCGACCACTCATGCTTCCAACGTTCCAACTCGCGACTCTTAAGTGTGGCTTACGCCGTTGCATTACTTTGCTATCCCCCGGAAATCCTATAGCTCTGACCCGAGCATTGCTGCTCGTCCCAGGATCACGACCATTAGTAGTGCCCGGCGGGGTAGTGCTTTTCCTTTTAGCGTTCTTTTTCATAATGCTACGGTTTGACCATTTTCTTTCTTCCCCTCCGGGATGCTCCAGATTTTTATTGGGCATGCTCCAGATTTTTATTTATTTTGTTTTATATTACTCCTACAACACCGGTGATCTCCAGTCGTGTCAACCCACTGATTTGCATGCACACTTGTGGGGCAGTTTAATGGTGGTATAGAGGCTCACCTTGGTGTTTTCTAAATTGCCTAGATTTGATTTTTGTTTACCTTTGTTTAGTCGCCTTTTACGACAAGCGAGAGGAATCGCTGCAGGCATATTCTTAGCCCGTCCCTGCACAAACCACATCCCAAATAAACACCGCAAATCATCTCATCCAGAACACTTCGTCATTGAACCCAGCAGTTAATCCATTCAATGATGCACCGACTTCTGACGTCACCTTCAGCACGCATTTCAATCAAACGAAGACTAACATCGTAATTGCAACCGCGCTAGTAAAAATCACACCTTTAGAGCCTTAATCCATCCAGGCTCCGAAGCTTCATTCATCACAAAGCGCGCAACACAACAGCTCAAACTAAAAAAACAAAGGACGTTTGCCAAGGTAACCGGCTTGGGACAGACATCAACGGGAACAACTCAACTTCACACACAATTTACCCTATTCTCAAATACAAACACATACAAATGTTAGAGCATACGTCTTTCCTCATCTAACTTCCCTATTACCAACCCAACAATTACAAAAATACAATTGGGATCATCTAACCAACTTACCCTTAGCAGATCCATCCTTCCATATTCCTGGTAAAATTGATCTCTTACTAGGTGCTGATGTATACTCGTCAATCATCTTTGAAGGATTATTAAAGGGTCACCATGGATCAACAGTCGCACAGCAGACTCACCTCGGGTGGATCCTTACAGGAACTACTGGTACCAGCCAACAACCTCCTAGAACAATCATACAGAACCACCACAGCTCGCTTAGAATCAATTCACCGAGATCCAAGAACTTGTACCGACATCTTCCTGGAAACATATGGGAAGTAAGGAAAATCCCGCCGACATCTCTTCACGAGGACTATCGCCAAAAGAAATCATCAATAACTAGATGTGGTGGTATGGGCCGGAATTCCTAAGAGGCTATACACCAATACACAGCATATACACAGTATACACAGCTAAACACACCAGCAGAAACAAACCTAGAACTAAAGGAAAAGATTAAAAGTAAATGCACCTCAATTTACACAACACATCTCAACAACATACCTGCAAATGTAGCTCAAATCGTTTGTCATCATGCAAGTCTCAACAAAGAACTCATCCAACGATTTTCAACATTAAAACGCCTTATCCGAGTAACAGCAATATGGCGACGATATTTTCAGAATCTACGATATAAGCCAAGGCAACCTTTAAACATTCATCCACTTACAGCTGAAGAACTGCAAGAAGCAGTTGAAGCAGCAAATGGAAATGTTCCCAACAGAGATTACAGCGCTCGAGAAAAATGTACCTATTCCTAACGACAGCAAAATCCGAAATCTAAACCCATCCATGGATTCCACCAACCTGCTACGAGTGGGAGGAAGGCTAACAAATGCACCACTCCCACATAATCAACGGCATCCAATAATTCTACACGATGCACACCATTTCTCCAAGTTGATCGCAGTCGAAACACACCTCCACACACTTCACGGCGGTCAACAGCTTACAGTGGCGGAAATCAGAAATACATTTTGGATTACAAACATAAACATAAAACGTTTCGTCAAATCAACAATCCACACATGCGTACGCTGCCATCGATACAACGCAAAGGCCCAAGAACAAATTATGGGAAACTTACCAGCGGCGCGAGTGACAATGGCCAGGCCATTCACCAACACCGGTGTAGATTACGCCGGACCGATCGAAATCAAGCTATGGAAAGGGAGATGCACAAAAACAACTAAGGGATATATCGCGGTCTTCGTATGCCTATCGAACTAGTAAGCGATTTAAGTGCAGCCGCCTTCATTGCTGCATATAGGAGATTTTGCGCTAGGCGGGGAATGTGCGCCAACCTTTTCAGCGACTGTAGCACCAACTTCAAGGGCGCAAGCAATGAACTCAAACAAGACAGTAAGTTCATTTCAGCGGAATGGTCAAAGGAAGTAGCAGAGACTTTAGTTACACAAAACACAACATGGCACTTCAACCCTCCTGCCTCTCCTCACTTCGGAGGATTATGGGAAGCAGGAGTCAAGTCAATTAAACACCATCTTCGACGAACCATTGGAAACTCCAAATTAACATTTGAGGAGTACACCACGCTTCTCACACAAATTGAAGCATGCTTAAACTCCAGACCACTCTGCCCAATAACGCAAGATCCGAACGATCTAACCGTACTAACACCGGGACACTTCTTAATTGGAGAACCAATTCGCGCACCACCGGACAGAAACGTACAAAAAAAAAAAACATAAACACTTTAGAAAAATGGAAGTACATCCAACGACTCACCCAAGAATTCTGGAGGCAATGGAGCTCAACATACATTCATCAATTGCAGCATCGACCTAAATGGAAACAAGAACAACAAAACATCAAAAAGGAAGACAACTTACCACCAACAGCATGGGTCCAGCGCGAGTGCTGGAACTACATACATCCGGGTACAGATGGTCTGACGCGCGTGGTGACAATAAAAACAGCCAAAACAACATTTAAACGTCCGATAACCAAAATATCCCCCTTGCCGATTTCGTCACCTATGAGTATAACAACTCAATAACTCTCGCAAAGAACTTAAATAAAACATCAACAAAAAAAATAAACCAAACAAAACCAAATAATACCCCTTAGCCCCTTTGTCTGATAAACAAAACAAATAAAATAAACAAACTCACCTGAAAATCAATGTTGCGTCCATTGGTTGTCCCTACATGTTATGTGTTATTTCTTGAGCATCTACTAATGCACAATTTTCAATTCTTTTTTTTTTTACAAGTCGCCGTTTGTTGTCATAACTTTGCTGAAGTATTTCCCAAGCTACTTTATAATTGCTTTCGACTACCGGCAAGTTACGCAAGAGCACCGCTTCTCCCTTCAAGCTTTTGAGAAAATGCAAGCGCTAAACATTACGTGGCGATCGGAGCGGATCGTTTTTCACGCATGTAGTGAACATATTTTTAAAGTTTAGCCAATGTTTGAAGCTGCGGTCAAATGTTGACAATTGTATTTTCAGTAGAATGGATGTTGCCAAATGGGACTGATTATGCAAGGTAGGGTTAAGTGTGGAATGTCCAATTGCCTCGTTCCGATTGTTCAGTTCTCCAAGGGTTTCACAAAACGCGGATTCTGTCGTTGCAAGACTATCACCATCACGGAACATTTTCTTGTCATCGCTCTCTGCTATTAACAATACTTCATCATACACGGTAGTGTAGCGCGACCAATAATTCTCCAACAATTTCCTTTGTGTCTACTAAAGACATTCACCCCTATTACGTTTGTCGGGAGTCGAAAACGACTTGAGTCGGATGTCGAGTCGGGTCGATGGAAAATCTAGATTCCGTAGTTTATTCGACCGACTAGACGTGTACTAGATTTTTTTTTTTCGGCTGTCAGTACAATTTTTTCTTTTTTGACAGCCCACAAGCGAAATTTCGTGTTGCGTGAAAGAATAGTTTGTGTTAGAGTTGAAAATAAATAAATATGATCAGTGTTGGACATTTTATGAGTAGCGCCGAGGACGAAGAGGATAAAAATAAAAAGAAACTGCTACTTCTTAATAGGAAAACGCTACTTTCAACTTTATTAAAAACTTCATACAAACCTTCTGCCAACCGTCACCATCTCTTGATGGAGGACCTAAACTGTTTAATTTAACAGCAAGCGAACTCCACTCACCTTTTGTATCGACTTTATTTCCCGATCTCGAAAAGCCCCTTGCAAGGTGAGGCTTTTCTTGCATAAATGCAATCAAAACCTCAAACTGCCTTTTATTTGTTATTTTCATTTTTTTTACTGTCGACAATTCCAGATCAATCTGAATGTACAAATATATATATAAAATGTACCTGTCAATAAACAAACGATTTACTTACTTTCTTTACGCGCGATCAGTCGTTCACATTTTTGTTATCGACTTGAAATGGCATTTATCCGCCCGCCAGGCGACAAACAGAATACCAGTCGAAATCGAAAATATGTTCTTATCTACTACAAAATGCAAATCCGACAAATGGAATTTGCTACATTGCGAGTCGGTCGAAACAAAGTCGATTGAGAGTCGAAACCGACAAACATAATAGGGGTGATTATTCTAAACGAATTTACTTTGTTAGTAATTACTCACTCGTTTTGCATTTTTTTTTTTTTTTTTGGGCAGGGAAACTGGTTACCCGCAAGGGATGCCAAATGTTCAATTGTAAAATAGGAAAAAAAATTAAAAGAAAAACTTTTTAAATGAAACCACGTTTTATTGGAAGTGTGTTCTTTTTTCGTTCCACGTTCCACCCCACGTCGGCGGTGTTACAATACAAAAACTGACACATAAACCACTTTGTTATATCTAACTTCCTAATGAATCCGGGTTGCCACTTCATTAAAAGTCCCTGTGGCATAAAATCCTTTCTCTTTTGCAGATTTCGTTTTTTTGCAATATTCAGGTTAGCCCCAGCAGATAGCTTAAACTGATACAAATAGCCAAAAGAACTGCACAAACATCAAAGCTTAAAACCAAACCTCACAGGCTTTCCTTTTATGAACATTTTTGCGGAATGTCGGCCAAAATACTATACCATGTCTTCACTTACGGGCAGATTATAGGAAAATATACCAAACTGCAGTATATATAGACGTAGTTTTGCAAACGTTTCATTTTTATCCAAGCACTTATTGTCGGAAATTTGTAAATTCTGCTTGATTTGTCTAAATCGGTAACAACTCGTTGAGTTTCGCACGATTTCTAGACCCTTAGCTTCGTTTTTTGACCAATACATATCAATTTGCGCTAATGTATGATATCCAGATCAAATTAGGATATCAATAAATCGTTTTGGTGATGAAATGTCAAGTGAAAAGTCATGGCCGTAGAGTAATCAACTATACTTGATAACAGTTCGTCATCTAAATAAAGCCCGAAGATATCTAGGGAAGTTTTTAAAGCACACTTATTTTCAATGGCTTCCCTCCCAACATGTTCTACTAAAATTGCTAAAGTTGTAAATATTGGGTCACTTTTCCTCTAATCTATTTATATATATTTCTTGGATATTTTGGTTCTTTTTATGATTTCTCTTCTGTTCTTTGATTACACCGCATATGAATCTCAAAAGTACCTGCTATATCACTTGGATATTCGTCAGCTCCCAAATTATTTTCGCCCAAATCTTTTTCACCGGTAATGTCATCAATAGGTGGTGAAACATACACAGCGTCTACACTTTCGACTTCCCGTATGTCATCGTCTTCTTCTAATAATGCGGTGAGCTCTTGAAGAGTTAGTGCCCTTTTATTGTTCCACGACATGATATATTTTTTCAGAAGAAAAAAATTTCTTGCTTTTTCCATTATACTACTACTTACCTCTTCAAATACTGTACTATAAAATAAATTACAAGACAACACTTCCCATCAGCAGCTAACAGTAGGTCAACTGAACGATTGAAACTGTCATATAAAATAAAAATACACGTGATCTCAACCAAAAAAAAAAAATCTGTACATATCATGCCAAAGGTGCGTATACGCAACTTTATTTTCTATCTATATCTATTTCTATTTTTCTATCTATGTATCTATCTTTCTATCTTTCTATCTCTCTATCTATCGTCAGTAACTACAACATATAAATCTTACTTCTTTTGTTATATACACTACCGACTATGATATTTAAGTTTTCGTAAAAAACACGTTGGCCATACAAATTATTTTCTGAAAATGTCCAAGAGCAAACCAAGTAACGGTATTAAAACTGTAATTTTGTTGATTTTTCAGATAAATTGAGACTTTAATCTGTCAATTCTTCAAAAAGTATGGCTTAATGGAGTGGAAGCTAATATACTAAAAAAAGGATGCTGATAGGAATAATAATGAACGTGAAATTAAAAGATGCGTATACGCACTTTTGGCCGAAAATCTGTTAATACATCCGATAGACGTCTAGGCATGGAATCCACTTCCATTTTTGTGTCTTCCGCTGGAATTTTTCCCCATTCCTCCCTTATTATATTCTTAAACATTTTTTTGGAGGTAAATGTATGTTTCCGAATTCTGCGCTCGAGCAACCCCGATAAATGTTCTATGCGATTCAGGTCCAGAGATTGGGTAGGTGTCCGCAATTGTTTTTTAATATTATACAGCATCCAGAGCTTCACATTTCGGGCGGTATGCTGGGGTCATTATATTGTTGAAACCAAAAATCTTCTTCTAACCCTAACTGCTGAGCACTTTGTCGTAAATTATCTTTTAGAATCTGTATATAACCCATTTGGTCCATTTTGGATTCAATAAGTGTAAGTTTGCCTACACCGCCATATATCCCCAAACCTAAATTCCTCTTCCACCATGCTTTGCCGTTGGTATTTTTTTTAAAAGCTGTACCTCTCTTTCGCCATACTAGCTTTTAATTTTTTTTTTTTTTTTTTGTTTTTTTTTTTAAATTCATTTTTATTCAGTTTTATCTTATATCTATCTTACCCTAGTCAAAAATGTTTAAAACTAGCATAACTATCTTAACAAAACTAACTATCTTACTGGCCCTAGACGGACACTCTAAAACAAGCAGAACAATTGAAACATGTCTTTCGACGACTACATACATGCTATTAATCTTCTTCTTTTCCTTTTTCCGGCGTTGTTATGGTCAGAAGTGTAGGACCATAACCTTCCCACTTAACTGCATTCCTGCTGGTCCGCTTGTGGGGTCCGCCGGTTTGACCTCAGAAAGTAGCGGCAGGCTTCCCGGTTTGGGATTACTTCATCGCTGAGGCCAATCAAATGCTGGTGTTTTTGCATTTGTTTGCACCAATTGTTTTTCGGCCTGCCTTTTTTTTTGTGACACGGGCATGCTCCAGATTTTTTTGTTTGATCTTACTCTTACAACACCGGTGATCTCCAGTCGTGTCAACCCACTGATTTGCATGTACACTTGTGGGGCAGTTTAATGGTGGTATATGTGTCCCTAGGCTCACCTTGGTGTTTTCTAAATTGCCTAGATGTGATTTTTGTTTACCTTTGTTTTAGTCGCCTTTTACGACAAGCAAGAGGTATCGCTGCAGGGATATTCTTAACCCGCCCCTGCACGGAAATACACGAAATATTCGAAAAATGCCAAGTTTGCTTTTATCAGAAAAGCTGACCTTGTTTCAAAACTCTTGAGGCTTTGAAGTGTATTCATTTTGTATACATTTTAAATTTTTTTTCTTGGATATGAATGAAATAGAAAAACTTATTAATAAGAATGAATTAAATAAAACAAAAATGAACTCGATAATGCTATATAGTTGGAATATTTGCGTTTGAAATTAATGTTTAAGTCTTTTTCCGTTGTACGAAGACTTATGCGGGCAAGTGTGTGTAAATATATTTTTTGCATAACTTTTCATAAAAAAATGAATTCTTAAAACTCCTGATAGAAATTTCATATACGCCTACTTACATAAATGGGCAAATGTGAATTCTGTTTCAGACGATGTCATAACCTCTAAATCCTTTCATATAACTTAAAGCTCTATTTAAGATTTTCGTACGTATTTGCAAAGTTATTCAGCAAAAACTTATCTGTATAATAAAATTCATTTGATTTTTTCAGAATAAAGCAACTGTCGCTCGTTCGCAAACATCTGTATTTGTGTATATATGTATAAACACAGCTTTACCATTAGCATGCACGAAGAACATTGTAAATTCCTGTTTACAAATCTAATAAATCTAATAAATAATAACGACAGTTGTTGGTTATCTGAAAAGTTTTACAGCCATGCAATATACTCTCATCACTTCGAAAGCCTCCTTTTTCATAAATGAATGCAAAGTACCTATTAGTTATTTCATTCACGTATAGTTGGTTATCGTCTGTGTTCAGACTTTAATTCCAAAAGGATGACTTATTAAAATTAATTCGCAAAAACAATAATTTAAATTCATTGATTGCCTCTCGCAACGCATATAGTGAAACCACCAATTGTCCACAATCGTCTATTGAGAGCAAAGAACGTTGTGCAATTTCAAAACTGTCTGCTGGTTTCTGAATTAATAATATTGAATGTTTTCCTTCTTTTAAGAAAGAGAAGAGAAACTAATATTAAAGAATTGTGATACTATTTCTTAGGCGAGTACTTACATAACATATAGAAAAAAAAATAGGATAAACATTTAAAACAGGTGAGAAGCTGAAGTGACTATACATTTTCAAGCCTGAATATATTTACTAAATATCGTAATAATTAGTTACTCGTACTTAAATTTATGGTCAATATTTAAAATTTATATTTGGCAAACATATGTTTGCGGTAAAGGGATTTATTGGTTCTAAGACGGATTATTCTATTCATTTCTCAGTGATAAGGCGAAAACTATAGTTGTAAATAGGTACATATACTGAGTGTAACTGTAATAATTTCTTTGTTTCACTTAACATGCTTGTGGATATGCCCGAGATTTAATATCCATAGTATGGATTCCATACAATGATTCTTAAGCATCCAATTTTAGATTCCTTCCTAGATGACGTTACAGGCATTAACTACTTTTCAAATTTGTTTTCGCCCCTAGTTTTTTATGTACTATAGAATACATATAATTTTTTCTAATAAATCGATCAATCAGTATTGATTCTGTCCCAAATTATTACTTCCTTTTCAATTATAACATCACATATGCAAACTAAACTGGTTAGATTCATATTTACTCATTACAATAATTTTATAAATTACAATAATTTAATTATAATAAATGTATGTGATTTATATATTCATGCAAATTAAGATACATATGTATGTATATTGATGCGTATATACGTATCAATACGTATATGCTTATCTATATTTCGCCTCATAAAGTATATATGTAGGTGTATATAAATTGATATCGCACAGTTATACATACTAGGTACCTATGCACTGTTGCTATGTGACTCATCCCTGAAAGTTCGTTTGCGTATTGTCGAGTGTAAAACTTCAAGATATTCTACAACAAATAAACGATAAGAGATCATAAAGATATGCCATAAAGAAATCTTTAGATAAACGTTCAAAAGGCACTGCCTCCCCGTCTTTTTGCTATTAAAAGCGTAACAACTACACATACCTTTTTTTCAGTACCATATACATATATATAGTGCCTATCTTTAAATCTTATTTCGAAGGTGAAGCAACGGGTTCGATGGAATCGATAAGGCAAAAACATCTTTGTTTATTAAACTGAAGTATGCATTATTTTGAATAGTCTGCTATTTTATTTATAAAAAAAATGGGGCTATTTTCGTATTTTATTAGCAGGTAATGTTTAAACTGAGAAACGTATGTAAGTCAATCCAAGCCCCCAGCAGTCTTGGATGATGATTTTTGACCGGATTAGTAGGCAAAAGTCCAAGACGGTCAAAGAGCCGCAGGTTGCTCCATAGCAGACGCCGGATATGAATTTGAATTGGACGAGGCCAAGAATAGATGCAGACATAAGAGCTCCCAATGTTCTTTGCGCGTGACAGTCCAGGGAATCTTTCCGTAGTAATTCATCAACGTTCGCTGCCCACTTGCTTAATTCACAGCCCGCACTGTGAAGGATTGAAATGAGCGTGCTCTGAGCTGTTTTGGCTTCTTCATCTACGTAAGTGTTGTTTGTCAACAGGTTGGAACAGGTTGGAAATCGCTCTCGTTCCAACTCTGCAACCTTGTTAACAACCAAAATAGACGCGAAGGGGGGAAACTTAATTTGTAAGTCACTGTCAATAGTCGAAAATACTCCAAGGAAGAATACTCTTTGTTCGCGCCAAACTATCATTTATCGATCAAGGTCAGAGTCGTTAACCCGAATCTGCCTAAACATCTTTACGATGTCACCCGAAAACGCGTAAGGAGAACCTCAAATCTTAGAAGCACAATCCATAAGTCTTGTTGCAACTTAGGCCCGACGAGAAGGGTGTCATTTAGCTATAGACCATTACCCGCAGCCTGCGACGCATTGAACGCGACCTGTATGGCACCCGAACCATAACTTTTGACCACGGCGTGGTGTGGTAGAAAAAAAGCATCCGCATTCCGAATGATACTTACGTCTTTAACCTTCTCCATGTGGCCCATTGATTCGTACTCATGTAGGAATTTCTTGTTAGCTTTGGCTAACGAGTCACTTTTAGGGAATTTCCTTTCCACGGAATGGAATCGATGACTCGGAATCTCAAGAGAGCCCGAAAACTTGGTTTCACTAACACACAGGGGCATAGGTACTTTGAATCTACCACTCGCGTCTCGCGTGTACCCCTTTTCGAATAATTCAACAACACGACAATCTTCAGGACTTAGTCCGGAGCGGCGCTCAACACTTTCGATTTCCCAGAACCGGCGCATCCGAAGACTGTCGTTATCGTCGACCCTGGCATTCCGATTTGCGTCCTTTCACGTAAAATCGATGCATACACTTCTATGCCCAAAATACAGTCTAATCTAATCTAATCCGGTGCGATAAAAAATTCGGATCCGCGAGGACACAGCTGGATAGCATCTGATTTGAACATGATTTGGCGCACACTTTTCTCGACGGTAACAGGGTAGTTACTCGTCATAGGATGAACGTGGTAGTTTTATGTTCAAATCAAAGTTTTATGTTATATCGACCTTCGAAGAAGCGGTGGCTGATACTCCACCACCCACTCCGCAAATACTGAGTGCAATTGGATGGCGTCTCAGTCGCAAAGGCTGGGCTACATGCTCGGAAGCGGCATCGAGGAGTGCCTCACACTCATCGAATGACCATTCGCGGCACGAACAATCACCAATGCGGTGGCAAATAAAACTGTTCGACCACTGATCGAGTGTGAGCGACGGAGAGAGAATTCGCTATTGTCTGTTCCTGAGCCTTTACCGCGGCCACGTCACTATGAAGAGCAGTGTAATGTTTACCGGCGCACACAATACAAGAGGAGCACAAAGACGCTGAATACCCCGACCGGAGACAATTAAAACGCAGACATAGTCGCTTCACTTGTTCTCTACGATCCGAAACCGAGAGTTTTTTAAATTTGTCACAGAAAGCTGAGATATATCCGCCTTGACCTCACGGTCTCTGTCGCGGTCATACGAAGGGACTTGTGTTTGCCACTATACTTTTTTGCCTTCACTTCAAGTTTCTGGGCGTTATTATTTAACACCGCAATAAAATCTCCAGGAAATTGACAAGTTCGTCCCACTTAGAAAAATCGGTTGAATTAATTTGCGACTTTTCCCAGGCTTCTTTGGTCTTCGTGTCCAACTTGGATATTAGAATGCCAACATACCAATCATCCCAAGACTCCACCAATCGATCAAGGTTTGGAGCAACTCGCTTAGCCTCTTCTACGATGTCCAGAAGATATTGGAACTCGTCCACGTTGCGAGATTTGACTGCCGCGCCGGTAAAGACAGCAGGCACTCGAGCTGAGCTTGAAAAAGCAAGTTCCAAGTGGCAACGAGAAACGCACCGGTAATACTTGTGTTTTTCAATCGCTGGGCCGCTTCACTCTCTAAACTGGCAAGTAGATACTGGAGCTTATTTACCGGTTGTATATTAGGCTTGTTGTATATAAGCGAGGTAAACATCTCCTTAAAGGTTGGCCACTCGAAAATATCTCCACCGAATTTTGGCAGTTTTATTACAGGTAAGCCGCGGTACCTTTCACGTAGTAAATACTGCTCGATCGTTCTAGCGATACCCTGACTTTGCCCGGGCAGTTAGTTCGGCTACCACATTTTTACCAGGTGACTCCGATTTTATCCAAATCATGGCTTCAGTGAAGTCCTATTCCACTTTGCCGAAATATTTTTTGGCGGCGTACTCGGAAGTCTTGAAATCTTTGTCCCCCGACCAAGCAACTAAATAACTGTTTGTTTTCATAAATCGTGTCCAATACGAGATTAATAATTCTTTTCGAATTTCCCACACACTTCCTGTGAGAGTATTTGCACTCATCTATAACTAACGTATTCGCGATAAATTTGAAATGAATCGTCCATCTTGGGCTTGTTTGCCTTGATTACCAATTTGATTGCACTACTTATGACACTACCAACCGATCGAACACAAACTACGCTCTGCTACCAAAAACGTAGCAGCTTTTCAATGGAAGTGTGTCGACAAAAGCGAGAAAAAAAGGGCAAGAAAAAAACACGGTGCTAACTTGGAGATGGTTTATTGACAACTGCAAGAAAATAAGTACAATGACATACAATAGTCTCTCGTAAGTATAAACATAATCCAGTGTACAGTGAGGTACAAGTTTGCAATAGCCCCTATAACAAAGTTTGTTTCTATAATGTAAGTAAGTAATGCTTCCCCTCTTTTACTGGCCCAAATAGTGCGGTGAGCATTCACATCGCATCCTATCAGGGCCGGTGTTTTTGTCCATTCTGCCTCACTGACCATCTTTCTGATTGTTATTGATGGTAAAGGCCCGATATCGTCGTAGCCCAGATATCCTCTGCAGATCCTGAGCCTTCCTCACGGTAACTTCTACTCTGGCAGTAGTGAAGTCACAGGTGCTGTAATTACTTGAAAGAAATATATTAATATGAGTTTTTGCTTAAATACAGATTCTAAGAACTCCCTCGCAGTTAGCATGTAGCAGCTTATATTGCTCTGTCAATAATCGGGCAATACAATTATTACTAATCCAGGGCTCCTGGATAAGGACTATATCGTCTCCTTTCTGCAAGGTGGAGACTAAAGTTGGCAACGTTACTATGATAGTGGCTTAAACAATGGGGAGTATATATGTACATATATATTTTTTTTTATAGAGTTCGTGCAGGTTCAAGAGTGTACGCTTTTATAGTGTTTGTAACAGAACCTAGACGAGGTGCAGATGGTTTGTGTCGAAGATTTTCCTTCATTACTCTCCGGAGGTGGTTATTCTAGATAGGATGAGAGATTCGTCTGAATTTGTTGTATTGGTTCTAGTTCACTGTAACCTTTTTGTTTCCATGTTATTATGGTGTTTTATGATAAATGCACACACAGAGTATGAATTTTGAAGTGATCTTATACTGCGAGTGGATTCACAACTGATGTTGTTGCACAGTTTTCCCGTATAGGAATTGTTGTTCTAATATACATATAATTTACAATCAAAAATTAAGAAACTAGAATTAAAACAAATCGACAGAAACATTGAAATAAAAAATATCCCATTGAGAGCAATGGAAAATGTGTTTTATGTAGTAAGTACTATAGGTGAAATTTATGTATATTAAAGCGTCATGGAAGAAATGTACGCCTACACAGGATTTGATTTAATTTTTTTTTATTGTTTCATTTAAGACATTTACACAGTTTAAGCTTAGATCTGCAAAGCCTTAGTGACAAAGCTGTTCACAAAAGTTGAAAAATTATTGAGTTCGTATATTTATAAATAACTTTAAATTCATTTTTATAATGTTTTCATGTATTGTATTTGAATTTAAACCAAATTGTTTGGCTTTTTTCATTAAAGTTATTTTTGAAAGATTTCTTAATTCAATAGGTAACTCATGAAAATGTTTGGGATTGTTACGTCGTATTTCTCTCACGATGTTGTATCGACCTTGATATATTTTTCTAGTGTTTAATATTTGCTTGGTAGGGATTTTGTATGTGCCATCATAATAGTTGGATATTATTTCTAGTTTGTGTAGTTGAGATAAAGTAAGTAGTTTTATATCGTTTCCGATTTGTTGTCTGTTGTAGTGTTGTCCTATTTTAGCTTAATATACAATATTTTGTAAATTAAGTTGCATACCTATATTTTCTTCTCAGTTAAGTTAGGGTGCATTTCCTCATGTAAGTATTCCGTATCTTAGATGAGATTCGACCAGTCCAAAGTAACACTGCCATAAAACGTCTGCAGGGCATTAATATCTAAGGTGAAATAAAACGTATGCACTTTGTCGTAGTTTCATTGTAAGTGTAATGTGGTAGCTCCATTATAAATTATAGTCTATAACTGAGCAGATGTCATCTTTTTGCAAATAAATGTAGTTTCCCACTCTATCCAAACAATGATATTCATGATTTTTTATCTTTATTTTGTACTTTATGATGTGTGGTGGACGAATATGCATTACTTTTGTTTTTTTTTTACGTTGATGACTAGACCGTTATCGTGGCACCATGCAGTGATAGCGTCAAACTCTTGTTGCATTTTGGTCTCTGCTGTCTCAACGTTTCTATGACTTACTACAATAGCTACATCGTTAGTGTATGCATAGCCAGTATCTGAACAAGCTTACAATTATTTAGCAAATCTGATTGGTGACTTTAACGAAAGAATGGATCTTATTCTGCACCCAAAATATCAATTCGTAACTGTAGTGACGAATGTTGCAACCAAAGAGGAGTCAAAACCATCGACCTGACAGTTGCTCGGGACTGTAATGTTTTAAATGGAAGCATCGAAGAGGACCCTATGCATGAGCTTACTTTCCTATGCGGTATAGCGAGCTCAGTGTTCGACTTTTGCTTAGTTTTGGGAGAATAATATCGGATTCGGATTATATGCCCTTATAGATATTTTTGAAGATATCCGATACCCAGAATACATCAGACATATCCAGCCTAGATCTTCTCTCTAAGCTAGTTTGGAAAGACAGTTTTCGGGATTTTCGGACAGAGAAGACCTTAATGCAGAACTTGTAAAAATGGATGATTAGATGAAATGAATATCACACTACGTATCGAAGACTTTACGAACTTAATTAAAAAAAAGTACCGAAAAGTGAGACAGCAAAAAAAAAATAGCTAGCCTTCGCCCAGTCAAATATTGATCTTTCAAATGAAATTAGACCATCAGCTGAGTTTTGGAGAGCATCGCAATAGGCTTGCAATCACAAAAATTAAAAAAGCACTTCGCCACACCCACCCATCCAGTACTTTGGATTAAGGATGGCCTCTTAGATTCTCCGATCACAGTAGCAGAGTCGGAAGAAGTTATAGAAAAATTGAAAAGAAACAAAGCGCCTGGGGATGACAATATTTCATTTGAACTCTGTATACATTGCACACCACAGTTTCAGAATATTACAGACGGCAACTGTCCCAGACTGTTTTCATAGTGCATTCATTTATCCATTGAACAAGAAAGGTGAACTTAGCAATTCTGCAAATTACAAGGGTATTTCTTTTCTGAATACATCCGCTGTTTGCCGAGATACTTTTTGGCACACTCACGAAATGGGTGGGTCACAAGGTATGGGGATTGTGGTCACAAGGTATGGGGATTGTGGTGCCATTCATCGCACTCGTCGCATTGTACAATTTCATTACGATTGGGGCCACTGCAAGATTTATAGTGCAATTCTGGACAGCGAAGATAAGTTTGGTTTGTAAGGAATAGCTTCGCTTTGTGATTGGATCGGAACAACCTGTTGATAGTGGTATGTTATTAATATATTATTGGATATTAGTGGACTTATTAAATATATTATTGTTTATTGACTGATAATGACGGCGTAGTGGCCTTTGTATTGTCTGTATTCCTAAAAGGTACAAGTTGTGTTATTACTTCTTCAACTACTTTCATATTTAGTCACAGCAATGTCTTTATAACTTCCGCATGCCGTAGTAAAAGCATTGTGACGATTTCGTACAACTTTATACTTGGCATTGTAGCGTCTCCAATTTTAATTAGCCGTCAAAGTCAAAGGATTTGAATGATTTGTATAATACAATATTGCTGGAGTAAAAATACTTAATTTTATTTCCTAGCATTTGGTATTTATTTTTTGAAAAAGAAAATCAAGGGTAAAAGTCGATTAGTGTTTGAGATATTCTCCTAATTTCAATTTGATTACTGCTTGATTTAATTTCAAAAAAATAAAAATGTAAGAATATTTATATACCGTAACTAGCTAACCTGGCGAACTTCGTACCGCCTCAGAATCAATTCAGCTTTTTACTAAGAGTACTGAAAAAGAAATAAGTTCAAAATTAGTTAAAAATCAAAATCATATACCCTTCTAGCGGATCCCGGTGTGCTTCGCTACGGATCATACAATGAAGTGAATTATTGCTTATTTTATGGTCAGGTGGCAACAGATCGGCACGATATAACTGCTAGCATTTTCCGCGCTGAATTGAAATGGCATGTCTGTTGGTATTAATGGGATCCGCGGTAACAGTACAACTTCTCCTTTTGCTTTCCCGGTGAGAATTGTTGCTTCGATAAATTCGTTTAGATTTGCTTTAAAATTGCCATTAAACATGCAAACGGTTGAAACTCCAACGTGTAGTATGTTAAGAAATTCTGGAATGGCCAAAGTTGTGCAAGAAGTAGCAATTATTCTATGAATGTCCGATGGCCCATAAAAAATCTTTGAAAGCGTTGAATCGAACATTACAGGATCTACGTGGAAATCAACAGTTGTTCGGCGATATATTAATATTGCTATCTTGTGATTTTCGGCAAACATTGCCCGTCATTTCCAGATGAAATTAATTAATATTACATCCGTTCAGAATGAGAGTTCTATAAAAAAAAAATGTATCATAATCGTGTAAGAACAAAATCAAAACAAAACGAGCAAATGCTTTATTACAACTGAACTCTCTTTTCTTAACATTTGGTCATACAGTAGTTCTTAAGGGCATAGCGAAACTAACTACATAGAATATGGTACATAGAAATTGTACATAAATCAGACCATCTTACAGTAGATTAACAGAGCAATTATGAAGTAATATTGATTGTGTAAGTGCATGAGGAAGTGAACATGGTGTTCGATAATGGCAATTTCAATATTATTAAATGTTTGTTTTTTTATTTTTTAAATATATTATATTCTTACAACTCGGTCATTCTGACCTTTAAATCGCTCTCGATTTACTTCCGTATACACTTACACTTACAGATTTGATTATAAGTCTAAAATGATATTTCAATTACAGTTGATGTGTTAAAAAGAAACATAAGAACACAAACCAAAACGACAAGTGTATAATACAATACATTTGTACTTAAGAGTTACTTTCTAACATTATACATAATTTAGCATACTATAGATTACTAAAGATGTTTAAAATATCGACGTGTACGGGAAATTTTAAAAGGTAGCGTACGGTTTCATATTTTCTGGGGATGCAACCCCTTCGTATGAAATCCTTGAAACTTGCATGTTTTCTAAATCTCTTATCAGATATCTATCGTTGGGGAGAATCTTTATAACCTCGAATTGTCCATTGTATTTAGGAATAAGCTTCTTATTCAAGCCAGGGGTATTTACCACATTTTTTATCATAACATGGTCCCCGCTTATCGAATATTTTTTGGTTGACATTCTGACTGCGAACAATGTTTTCATTTGCCTTTTCCCTAATAGACTCTAAATTCCTTGTTTCTGCCTCGATAATATTTTCCTCTATATACTCGCGAAGGTTATCGTCCCCTTTTGAGGGACGCCGAAAAGTAGTATGCTCGGACTAAAGCATGTGTTTTCTATGTTATTAAGAGCAAATTCTATTTTTTTAAGGTGTTTTGTCTATTCACTTTCCTCGCTTTCCTTAGCTAACATTGGCGTTATGCTTCTGTTTATCCTTTCGACCTGGCCGTTTGATTGAGGTGAACTTGTGGCCACCTTTATGTGCTGTATATTAAGACCAGAACAGAAATTCGTGAATTCGTCAGCAGTGAAACAACTTCCTCTGTCTGATATAATGCGGGTTGGTTTACTATATGCTGAAAAATAAGCTTCTAAACATTTTATTACCTCCTTGGTGCTAGTGGTTTTGACTGGATAGAGTTTCTAAAACTTGGAAAATCCGTCGACAATTAGGAATATATGCTTTTTTTTGTTACGAACTGAAAAAGGTAAAGGACCGTAATGATCTATATGGATGGTCTCAAATGGCCTTTCGGAATGCTATGTAGAATACCTTCCTTTTTGCCTACTGATGGTGAAAAGTGGATGCATTTGAGGCAATTGCTTATATAATTCTTGATTTTAAACTTCATTTGCGGAAACCAGTAAGTCTTTCTCAGATAACTATAACATTTGTCAACACCAACATGACACAAGGCATCGCACAAAAGCATGTGGCTGTTACTAAAGCCCCAGTGCCTGTTACTAAGGCACCGCAAGCCGAGGGGGACCTGCTTTCGATCTTGCTCGCCATCCAAGGGCAGATCGGCCAGTTCCAACAGCAGATCCATGAGCAGGCGACCCGAATGGACAGTATCTACTCGCTACCTAGCGCCTCTTGAATCGTGATGGGTACACCGGTAGAGAGTCCCTTAAAGGTCCTGTCGGTGAATGTGAATTCACTGATTAGGATTGAGCGAAGAGCTGTACTTTTCAACTTGTTGCAGGACGAAAGCCCCGATGTACTTTTGGTTAGCGAAACAAAGCTAAGCCAAAAGCACAAAATCCGGCACAATTCTTATAGAGTGATTCGAAGAGACCGACCCAACGCCACACGAGGCGGGGGAGTTGCGAACTTTATTAGAAATAACTTTAAATATAAAACTATATATAGCAGTGAAGTGCGGAGGTTCCAGGTGCTAGAAGCCTGTATTATGTGCATTCCTCTCCGAATGGAAAGAAAACGCGACAATCGACGCACTGCACAGACAAAAAAGTAGACTACTGACAAAACTCAAATTCTTGTACAGGCGGTTTACCGACAGACAAAACTCGGAGGTCAGGACGCTGAAGTCACTGATCAAAAATCTCCAACAGTTGATCAAAGAGAATTACAGAATATCTGTAAGTTTGCATTGGAACAACAGAATTCGTGCTGTAAAATCCAACAGCGCGAGTATGTTCCCGCAAATAAATAAAATATTTCGGAGAAACAATCAGAATGACATTCAGGATCTAAAGCTTCCGAGAACGTCAGACAATGAACGCTTGCTACGAATAGTCAGCATCGATCCAGAGACCGCCGTCTTCAAAATGATATAGATCATTGGCGATCTGAGAACCTTGGTTTTACCAGGTTCAATGATGATTTTATGGCAAACAATGCTGTCGCCAGTGAAGGGGCTAACACCATGTTCATTTCGACGGAGGATCTCCAGATGATCTTCAACTCATTGAAGAAAAAAAAGTCCGCGGGAATCGACGGTATATCCAATGTTGTGCTTAGGCACCTCCCATCAGTGGCTGTAGAGAGGTACACCATCCTGTTCAACAATGCACTGAATAATGCATATTATCCAGTGCACTGGAAAACAGCGGTGGTGCAACCAATCCCCAAGAGGGGTAAAGACACCTCTAACCCGTCAAATCTTCGGTCAATAAGTCTCCTTCCGAGTATCAGCAAGGTGTTCGAGAAGGTGATCCATAGAGCCCTGTCTAAATGGGTTGAGGACAAGAAAATCATTCCGGATAACCAATTCGGTTTCAGAGCGGGGCATGACACCATTCATTCCGCGTCGAAGCTCGTATCGGATATCCAGTGGAATAAATGCAAGAACCAATGCACGGGTGCCTGTTTGATTGACTTGGAAAAAGCCTTCGACACCGTATGGCTAGAAGGACTTTACTACAAGCTCAGTCGGTTGGGCATAAGTAAACCACTGCTATATATGATTTTTGACATGTTAACAGGTAGAAAGTTCGTAGTGAAAATTGCCAACGTGACTTCTACCCAAACATTTGATATTAACAACGGACTGCAACAGGGTACGGTGAACTCGCCGATACTTTTCAGCATTTACTTCAGCGATCTGATAGCTTCTCTTCACCATTCAATAGCGTACGCGGACGATTTAATTGCGTACAGATCAGGTCCAACGATCGACGTCATTGTTACTCTTCTGCAGCGTGAAAATTCAGCAGTATTGTGATGACTGGAAGTTGAAAATCAACTTCCAGAAATCAGAATCTATTTTATTCAGAACGCCGTTGTCTAGGGCCTCTCGGGACACTAGAAAAAAATTGGCGCAGGTTCTCAATTTCTGGACCGGACGGGCGTCTACTGGCGAGTCAAAGTGTAGTCAGATACCTTGGGATCGTGCTGGATTAGTATCTATATTTTGACAAACATGTAGATGCTGCTCTGTTTCATAGCAGCCAACTTGGCTCTAGGGTGAAGATAATCTGCTTCATGGCCTTAATCAGGCCCATGGTTGCCTATGGATGTCCCGTCTGGTTCAATGTGAGAGCCAGCTTAATGGAAAGGATTCGGGTGTTTGAGAGACAATGTCTCAGGATTTGTCTCGGGTTACATAGGACACCTGAATCTGAGAACACGAAATTTTACCCGAACGAGGTTCTATACGATAGGGCCAGGATTTTACGGGTGGATAAAACTGATTCGAAGCCACGTTGCAAGAGCAATGTCTTCGGACAATAACTTGATCTCTGGGTCATTCCCACCAGAGGCATTCCTCTATTTAGACCAATGTGGGCTAATCCAAGATAGATTGGCGGTACCGCTAATCTTCCACGTGGCCCGCAATTCCGTGGAACGACGGTTCCTCTACGAATGTGATGTCGCGCTCCACGAGCCCGAGCGCCTCAGGTTCAGTAGGTCGAATTCACGACGAGATCGAGAAGACGTCGTCCGACAGCATCAACGTTTTTGGTGGTTGGAACGGACTACGTCAGTGGTAAATTTTTATAGGTCAGCCTCTTCAAGGCAAAGCCCGCCAAACACCAATGGCAGGCTTGCATAGGTTATTGTAGTTAAGGGTAGGTTAGGGTAGGCTAAGGTAGGCTAGGGTGGTGGGTAGGTTCAGTAATTTTAGTTTGAAAAACAAAAAACAAAAAAAAAAAAAAAAACAAAAAAAAAACAAAAAAAAAAAAAAAAAAAAAAAACATAAAACAACATAATTTCTTAAAATAAGATAGTTTTTAAGAAATTGATATTGAAAATGAAATCTCTTCTTCTTTTCCTTTTTTTCTCCGGCGTTGTTATGGTCAGAAGTGTAGGACCATAACCTTCCCACTTAACTGCATTCCTACTGGTCCGCCGGTTTGACCTCAGAAAGTAGCGGCAGGCTTACCGGTTTGGGATTACTTCATCGCTGAGGCCAATCAAATGCTGGTGTTTTTGCATTTGTTTGCACCAATTGTTTTTCGGCCTGCCTTTTTTGCGTGTTGAAATTGGAATGTTGATTGATAACGCCTTTTGGACGGGGTTCAAAGGATCTCTCCTTTGAACATGGCAATACCAACTGAGTCGGTCGCGCTCTATATTTCTTGTGATGGTTTCTTTTACGTGGAGGCTTCCTTGGATCTTTGAACTTCTAATTCTGTCACGCTTTGTTACTCCCGCTGTCATGCGAAGCATCTTCATCTCAGTTGCCGTTAATTTGCTCTCATACTTTTTGTGCATTGTCCAGCATTGTGAACCGCATGTGAGCGCCGGACGTACAACTGAAGTGTTGAGCCTTCCTTTCAGCTTAGGAGGCATTTTTCGATCACAGAAGATGGCGGAGTTTTCCCGCCACTTCATCCACCCTACGCTTACGCGATGTTTGATGTCGTCATCACAAGTTGCTTCTCTATTAATCATAGATACCAGATATTTAAACTTTTCACACTTGGGAAGCACTCTTCCATTCAAGTAAATGTCTGGAATAGGCTGATGAGGGCCAGAGAACGGGCAGCACAGATACTCTGTCTTCTTTGAACTAATACGATACCCGTGTCCCTCAAAAATGTCCACCCACACATCAAGTGCTCGTTGTAGGGACGCCTGATCATCACTTATAATGGCTCCATCGTCAGCAAAGAATAGCTGGTGCACATTGGGGTCCGTCACTTTTCCTTCAAGCAAGCAATCAAGGACTGCTATAAAAAGCAGTGGGCTGAGGACGCTCCCTTGGTGTACACCGACTTTGATTGCGAACTCTTCGGTGACTCCTGCGGTGCATCTTACTCTTGTCGTTGCTCTTTTGTACATGTCCATGATCACTCGCACGTAGGTTTCTGGAACTCCTTTTTGTCTTAGCGCTACCCATAAAAGATCTCTTGGTTGCCGGTCAAAGGCCTTCTCGAAATCAACCAACACCATATGCAAGTCCTTTGAAGAATCACGATGCTTTTCCATCATGATCCTTATACTTTGGATTGCATCTGTTGTTGATTTACCCGAGACAAACCCGCACTGGTCATCAGATAGTCGTATTATTTTCCGCAGTCGGTAATCTAATACCCGTTCAACGATCTTCATGGTGTGCGACATCAGCTTGACAGAACGGTAGTTATCACAATTTCGCGTATCACCCTTTCCTTTGTGCAATGGAAGAAGATAGCTTTCCCTCCATTGATTAGGCATGGTGTCGCCTCTCATAAGTTTGGAGATAAGAACCATGAGCCATCTAGACCCGATGTCTCCCATCCTTTTCCAGAACTCAGAGGGTATCCCGTCCGGCCCAACAGCTTTTCTTTTCTTGGAGTTTTTAACCGCGTACCGAACTTCTTCGACTGTGATATCGGATATTTCGGCATGATTCGGGGCGGCTCTTGGAAAGTACACTCGGGGAAACTGTTCGTTCAGAAGTTCCTCGCAATACTGTCGCCATCTGTGGAGAATTTTTTCTTTTTCGTCTTCCACAAGGAGTTGGCCTTCAGCATTGTTAACAAACTTTGGGAAACGAATCTCCTGAGCATTTCTTCTTCTCTGGGCGGCTATCTTAAAGATATTTGCTCCTTTGTTGAAATTGTTTTGTCGAAGCTCCTGGGTAGCCTGGTTCCTGTCAGACGCAGAAGACGATATTTCTTCCAACTCCTTCCATGCTTTTCGCTTTGAATTCGGCGCATTTTTTCTTCGCGATACCTTTGCAACATCTATATACCTTTTCACGGCGAGCTTTTTCCTCTCTATTAGTAGAAGAGCACTTTGACCAAGCTTGGAAAGCCATTTTCTTTTCGTGTATCACTGCTTTGGCTTCGTCTGTCCACCAGGTTTCTTTTGCGTATTGGCAGGGGCCTTTAGATGTTCCGAGCAGTGATTTGGCTTTCTCCAGGCCAGATTGTTGTAGGGAATCCCACATGTCTTGTGCTCTGCACTCCTCATTACCGACCTCATCGATAATGGAAGAGAGGTAGTTTTCCATGTTGGTAATAAAAGCTTCGCCTCTTCCTTTATCCAACTTATACCACTTGATTCTCTCAGACACCTTCGTTTGCTGCTTTGACTTCTTTCTCGCATCCATAAAAAATTCAGTCAGGAAGAGACGGTGTTGAGGGGCGATCGCGTCTCCCAGGATCACTTTGCAATCTTTAACTGATGATAGTCTATTTGAGTTTCATTTCCGCCGCTGCTATAAGTGATCAGGTGCCGGCTTTGTTTGACGAACATGGTATTTAGCACTATAAGACCGTACGACTTGCACATGTTTAGGATATCTTCACCTGAAGAGTTCCTGGTGCCGTATCCCAGCCCTCCGTGGTAGCCTTCATAGTCTTCGCTTTTCTTCCCGACATGTCCGTTTAAATCTCCCCCAACAAACAAAAGCTCTTCCTTTGGGATGATTTTGACAAGGTTGTGGAAATCTAGCCAGAATGCATCTTTTTCTTTTTGTTCGCATCCTACTTGAGGGGCATCTGCGCTTACGATGTTCCACACCTCACCATGCATCACCAATTTGAGAGCCATCAAATGGTCACTGGACTTTGAAATGGTTAAGACGTTGCCAAGTAGCTCTGCCGCAAGGATGATGGCGATTCCGTTTTTTCCTTGTTCCAATCCATAGTAAAACATCTTGTAGGCTTTTGTTTTAACGTCCAAGAAACGTGCCCGATTACCGGTGTTTCGCCATTTCGTTTCTTGTACGCACAGGATGTCTACTCGCCTTCTAACCATCATTTCATAGCTGCGACCACTCATGCTTCCAACGTTCCAACTCGCGACTCTTAAGTGTGGCTTACGCCGTTGCATTACTTTGCTATCCCCCGGAAATCCTATAGCTCTGACCCGAGCATTGCTGCTCGTCCCAGGATCACGACCATTAGTAGTGCCTGGCGGGGTAGTGCTTTTCCTTTTAGCGTTCTTTTCCATAATGCTACGGTTTGACCGTTTTCTTTCTTCCCCTCCTTTTTGACACGGGCATACTCCAGATTTTTATTTTTTTTGATTGATGTTACTCTTACATATTGAAAATGAAATGAATAAAAAAAAAAAAAAATGAATGAAAGGAAAGGGAAAGGGAGGAGGACACCACACAAAAGGTGAAAAGAGCAAGACCAGCTGACTCCCCCAGACAAACCGAACAGCACCTTTCCCTTTCCCAGAATCCCAACATCAATAAAGAGCTTAGTGAAATAAAAGCAATGCTAAAGGAATATGCACAAGCTGTTGATTTCACGACCACCAAATATGATGAAATCAATAATACTCTCATCAAAAACAACGCCTTAATAGAAACACTTCTAAAAGAGATCAACTATTATAAAATGCAGTTGGAAGACAAGGATGTGGTGATTACAAATTTGCAACAACAAATAAACGTAATGGAGCAAAAACAAATCGATAAGAATGTTGAAATCAAAAACATACCAGCGGTAGCCGTTAATAATATTTACGAGGTGGTTGCTGCAACAGGTGAAGCATTGGGTGTGAATGTGCGTGAGGGAGACATTGACGAAGCATACTCATACCCTGATAAGAAAAATAGGCAAATGAGGACAATCGTCATACGTTTCGCAAGAAAATGCACAAAGCAGGAGTTCATTGAAAAAGCCAAATCAAAAAGAAGCATTAAATTCTCCGAATTAATAAGCCTGCAGAGAACAGAAAACTTGCCATACGTGAATAGCAATGTTTATGTAAATGACCACCTCTCGCCCCACTTCAAGAAATTACTTTGGATTACAAAAACAAAAGCTAAAACAATTGGATGGAAATACGTATGGCTGAAGAATTTCAAAGTTTTAGCGAGGAAAAGTGATGGAGAGAGTATTATCGAAATAAAGACAGAAGATGACCTTAAAAATATGCAATAAGAAATTTAAACAAATACAGTAGCGGCCCACAAAGCGAACGCAAAAACAAAACAAAAAATGAATGAAGTATCACAAGTAAAATTTGAAAATATTAAAACAAAAGATGAAATGGACTACTATCTAAATGAAAAGTACAAGATATCTTGTCTTTCCTTAAATATAAGATCTTTAAGGAAAAACTGGGACGATTTTATGGTGTACGTTGAAAACAATATATATAAAATTGACGTACTTATACTCTGTGAAATTAATATCTATGACTATGAAAATAGTTTTTATAAAATAAAGGGATTTAACAGCGAATTCTTTAACAGAAATAAAAGAAAGGGTGGTGGCATAGCCATGTTCCTCAAAGAAAACATAGTACATATATGAAATGCACAGAGAAACGACAGAGACATACGAAAATTTGACAGTCAATATTAAAATAAACAATCACAAACTAGCACTTATTGCAATCTACAGACCACCTCAAGAAAATGTTCATAACTTTATAGACGAACTAAGCAGTCACATTGACCATTTCCATAGACGCAAAAATATGATAGTCATAGGAGATATAAATATAAACGTCGAGCTTAAAGAACAATATGTAAACAAATACTTAAATATGATAGCATCTAAAGGGTTCTTAAATGTAATTTCATCTTACACAAGAGTCGATGTTGCTCGAGACACAAAATCACTAATCGATCATTGCTTAATACGAGTTACAGACGAGAACATAATGTCAGCAGTAATAGAAATGAACATCTCGGATCACTATGCGATATATTGTGGAATCAAAGAGAAAAAACGTGGGGAAAATATTGAAAAAAAAAACAGTCAGAAGTATGTTTCTAGTAGACAACTTACGAACAACATAGCCATCTATAACTGGGATGAGCTTAATAAATATGACGCCGTGAACGAATTTTACGAAAGATTTAATAATGCATTCTCGGATATCATACAGTCTTCCACTGTGACACGACAGCATAAGCAAAGAAACAACGAACACAGGTGGATGACAAATGAATTAAGATATGCATGCAAGGAGCGAGATAGATTATACAGGCAGTATAAAAATAATAAAGCGAACGAAGAATACGCGAGGATGTTTCGTAATGACCTTAACAAAAAAATTCGTCAAGCGAAGCATCGATATTTCAAACTTCAGTTTGAAAAGTTCAGAAATAACCCAAAAGAAACTTGGAAACTAGTGAATGAAATTCTAGGGAGAGAGTCGCGTAATCTTGATGAAACTTTAAAAGCACAAATGAAGAAAAGATGAGCTCCTTAGTCAATAAATTTGCTTATGTATTATCAACTGAAATTAAGGAGATTGTTCATGATTGCGACATAAAAATTTTTAGTCGAGGATCGAGCCTAGTAGGAAGATCCATGTACCTTGAAGAAGTGACTGAGACAGAAATTGAAAACGTCCTTAGAGCACTAAACGATTATAAAGCACCAGGCATTGACGGAATAAGACCGCGAGACCTCAAAGTAAATGCAGGGACCCTGGCACCTGTACTGAGAAATCTAATAAATCGGAGTTTTAATCAATCAACTGTCCCGAATATACTAAAGACATCTATTGTGCGGCCAATTTACAAAAGCGGAAAGAAAAATGAGATCACGAACTATAGACCGATTTCACTACTCTCAGTGGTGGATAAGGTACTGGAGGAGATGATAGCTAAAAGGCTATATAACTATGTAGAAACATTTGGCATTTTACATCCAAAACAATTTGGATTTCGCAAAAATAAAAGCACAAGTCGATTACTTGGAGATTTTGCAAACCAGATAAATAACAGCCTAAATAAAAACCATAGTTCTATAGTCTTGTTCATCGATTTCAAAAAAGCTTTTGACACGTTGTGCCATGCAAGGATTATAGAAAAATATAGGTGTCCGAGGAAATATTTTGCTTTGGTTTCAGAGCTACCTCAGCAATAGAAAGTTTAAAGTGCGAATAAGTGATGAATTCAGTGAGGAATACGGTATAGAATACGGAGTTCCACAAGGGTCAAAACTGGGACCCCTCATTTTCATCATCTATATAAATGACATGCTCTCAGTGCTCCGACGAAGTACTGGATATGCGTACGCTGATGATACGGCTATAGTTGTAAGTCACAAACATGCTGACCAAGCTATGAAAATAATGCAGCAAGAGTTCAACGCAATAATTGCGTGGTGCCACGATAATGGTCTTATCATCAACTCAAAAAAAACTAAAACTATGCATATACGTCCCCCACATATTCCAAAAATAGATATATCACTAAAAGTACATGATCGAAGATGCCTCCATGTGTCAGGCAACTACTTGAAATTACAGGACAATGACGATTGCGACAAAATAGAAAGCGTATCAGCTTACAAATACCTTGGTGTTATGGTGGACTACAATTTTAAGTGGAGCTATCAAATAGAACAGCTAACTAAGAAGTTACGCCAATCCGCGTATGCTCTCTACCACCTGAGCAACTTCTGTCCACCATCCGTTTTACGCCAATGTTATTTTGGGCTAGTCGAATCTCACCTGAGGTATGGAGTTCTAGCATGGGGACAAGCACCGCAAATGACGAATCTCCTCGCCTTAGTGAGAAGTATACAAAAGGCTATACGAAGAGCGTACGAGACATACAACTATCAACAGACGCCGAATGATGAAGACATAAGAATGCTGAATATTGAAAACATCTACAAACTTGAGGTAATTTCAGCTTTCCATAATGATAGTAGGTACAAGAAACAAACACAACAAGCCTTTAACACACGACGAAGACAACAAGAACGCTACGACATCCCAAGGTTCTGGAACAATTGCGGACAAAGAACATACGAGGTTATGGTACCAAAGATATTCAACGAACTGCCGACGTCCTTCATCAACGTGACAAGACCCCAACTAATAAAAAGTGTTAAAAATTTGTACTTAAATCTAAAATGAATGTTAATTGTGGATATGTAGTGTCTAATATTTCTAAAATGTTATTTATGTACGTGTAATAGTAAACTTCAATTTGAAATAACTATATATTTGTATCCAGTCTTCTGCAGACAAGCCTTTCGGGCTTCGCAGATAAATAAAAAAACTATTGTAATTTTATTATTGTCAATAAAGAAAAAGAAAAGAGAAAAAAAAAAAAAAATTTCTTTCCATCTGTGATGGCACATAGAAAAAGACTTTCTGATTGATTTTCCGGTAGACTAATCCGTTAATTAATTCGTAAGAAGGGCTTTCCCTCTCTTCTAACATCCTTACTAGTCGTCTTATCGTTGAGTCTTTTTGCTGCGCTGTGCGTGTTCGAAAGTGTCTGATTCTATTACTAAGACGTTGTGGCTCCTGCTAAGAGCATCAACATGGGCCATTTTTTTTCCTTCCCTATGTTCTATATTATAATCGAAATCCTGAAGTTCTAGCGCCCAACGTGAGATTCTAGGATTGAGTAACTTTTTATTTAGGGTAAGGGAAAGAGTTTTGCAATCTGTTACGAATATTTTTTACCACGAAGCCTATCTAGATGGTCTTCGATAAGAGGAAGCGGAAAATTGTCTTAACTGTTAATAACTAACAGTTATTTAAATGTCGGTAATCAATGCAAAGCCGCATTTCACCATTTTTTTTCCTCGTTAACACAATTGGTGATGCGTAGGGTGAATTACTTTCACGGATAATACCATCTTTAATAAGATCTTCCAATATTTTCTGCAATTCTAGCTTGTGTGTATGTGGTAAGCGCCTTGGTGTACAATTGAAAACTTTGTTCGCGTCAGTCAACGTTATTTTCATTTCAAAATCACGGCCCTCATTACTTGGGGAAATACTCCTGAGAATAAGTGCTTTTCATTTTTCCTTTTCAACGAATTTCAAATCTTCATTAATTTTTAAACAATATTTTAAGTAGCGATCACTAGAAGAATCGATATTTAAAACTTCGAGTACCTCATCGTCTAAATTATTTATGTCCTCGTCAATTACTTTATCTTTTGTATCTTTAAATTGCAATTTTATATTATTCTTTAATAGAAAGTCCCTACATAAGATAACTACATTTTGCATTGTGTCATTTTTGACTACATATAAATTTAATTCGGTAAAATCATTATTAATCTTAATTTTGCAAAATACCTTACCAAGTATAATTAATCGGCTGTTGTTTATTCCCACGAAGTCCTGGGGAGAAGATCCATCAAGGGTCATCAGGTAAGACGGCACATATTTTTCTTGAATGAAGCTGATAGGGCTTCCGGTGTTGATCATCGTCATAGCGTGTAGAGTTGATGTAGCAGAAGAATCTTTGACAAATTTATATTCCAATACATCATGGAAGCTGTTTAAGAATAATGCTTTTGGCTCCTCCATTGATTTATCGTTTTGAAGAACTAAAACAGATGATGATTGTGGACATTGTTTGACGACATGCCCCTTTTGTCCACAACGGAAACAAGAACCTCTTTCCCGATGTGGTTTAGTGCAATGGTTGACCATATGACCTTCCTCGTTGCAGTTGTAACATTTGACTTTTGCGGTACTACGTGGCTGAACTGTATTTTTGGCGGTTGGAAAAGTCTTGACGTAATTCGATATTGATGATTGAAATTCCAATTTCATTTTCTCATATTTTCTTAATGTGTGTTTGAGCTCACTTATACTGTTGGCTGTAAGTAATATTTGTTTGTTAAATATAGAGACAGGTATACCTTTTATTATGTAGTTCATAACGTCTTGCTCGTCTATTTCTGGTAAGGAAGCGATCTCTTGCATAGCGAGGACATATTGCTGGAAATTTTCTTCTTTACGTTTTTTTCGATTTCGTAATGTGTTATGAACATCCGCACGTTGGTGGAATTCACTAAGCAAGGCATCTTTTAGCTCACCCCATGAACGACATCTTGAAGACCTAAGAAACAGCTTTGCTGTTCCTGTAAGCAACCGCTGTGCATAAACGAAGATTTTTGATTCTTCCAACTTGTAGAGTTCAATAGAGCCCTCAAACGATTGGATCCACTTTCTTACAGGAAAGTTGTCGTCACCAGAAAACGTGGGCAAAGACTCTTCGATGTCTCGAAACGAACATTGCCATGATGTTGCCCTAACGGATTGTTGAACTCCGCTAACCTTCTCTGAAGTGAAGCAAAATTCCTCCATCTGGCCATCGTTTAAATCTTCGAGCGCTTGCTCCAGTCGAATTTTCAAAGTGGATTTTATCCCATTTGTAGTCAAACCAATTTCAGCCAATTTGTCTTTGAGTTGTTGTACAGTTGCTGACTGTATAAATCTTAACGCACGACTGCTCATTTTTATATATTTATAATATATCTATATAAATAAAAATGAATGTTTGTCTGTATGTTCTTTATAGAATCGTAAACTATGCATTTGATCATATGATGATCTTTAGCAAAGTTGTTGTGCATGAGCCCGCGAAGGTTTCTGAGTTGGTACGACCAATTTTCGACAGATTCGCCACTCTCACGGCTTTTTTTTCTTTCGTCCCTTATGGCGTGAAAACCGCTGGGCAGATTTTAATGATTTTTTTTTTTCAAATGTTGTTTAAGACTATGCGAAGGACATAGGCTATATTATTTTTGGCCAGGTTAATTTTTGGAAGCGTTTTAACCAAAAGTTTTATATTTTGCTAAATTTACTTTTACTTTTACCTGCTATAACTCTAATAGTTCTTGATCAATAGATCAAAAACAAGAGCCGTAATAGAGCTAACGTACTTTATGTACGACGAAATTGTTCCTCTTTAAAAGTTCTAAAAAAAAGTCCGTGGCAGCATACATATATCTTTTAATGTTGACTCACTATAACCCTTTTTATGAAATCAAATTCAAAAAAACCATCAGCCAACGGTCTGGTTAAAGATACATATACGACATGTGCACTTTTATTGTAGTTTCTAATTGCTTTAAGTCACGTTACTTTAAGGGCACGTGTTAAATGAGTTCTGAGGTCTATATGCCTGTATTGCCACATTCTTCGTGTTTTGTCAGTAGTCCATGTATGTATCTTTGTTCCCATCCTTATTCTTAACCCCAAGTTGCTATCCATGTAATACATACATATGTATATAAGCGAGCGAAGCCGCGCGGGTCAGCTAGTTATAATATATTAGATTCTTACAATCGTTCACTCACAAATTTCAATGTATATGCGTGTAAACACTACAAGTTGTTATTTGCCGTGGTACACAGCACACAGTATACACACAGTATATGCTCATAGGTGCCTACAGATTTGTTGTTTTTTTTATATGGACAGATGTTGATATAAAAAGTCATAACCCAATTTCATTCATATTTTACACACACCATCTACACGACCAAAAAACAAACCCTGAAAATTTTATTAAATTCGGTTTGACCGTTCGTGAGTTGTAAAGTCACACCAAAACTTGCAACAATTTTTTTTTACTATATATACATAGATATATAATAATACAATTTAATTGCAGCCATTTCACACAACATCATGAATGAGCCTACGGATTTTGAAACAGCAATTGATGCAACTGGATTCGGTCTATTTAATTTCATGTTGCTGCTTGTTGCATTTCCTTCTTGTTTCGCAACAGTTCTCGAATCCTCAACAATGTCATACGTTCTTCCTAGTGCCGAATGTGATCTAAAACTTGACCTAATGGACAAAGGAATTCTCAACGCAATTACTTATGCGGGTATGAAATTAAACTTTAAGAACGAAATAGCATATTATTTTCAGTATATTACAGGGATGATTACTTCTGCAATCGCATGGGGTTTTATAGCTGATACAAAAGGCAGAAGGAAAGTTCTAATTGTAGGTTACCTTGTTGATGCTGCATGTGTTATTGGAGGAGCATTAAGTCAAAATCTGCTATCTTTAATGATATTTAAATTTATGGGAGGATTCATGTAAGGAATGATCCCAGTCATTAGTAAATATGTTATAAATACATATGTATTATATTGTTAGAATGTGTGGACCTTTTGCTGTACTAATGTCATACATGACCGAGTTTCATGGAAAAAAATTTCGGGCCAGGGTTATGATGGTGATTGGAATGTTATTTTCTACAGCGACTTTACTATTGCCAATGCTAGCTTGGCTCATCCTGCCTAAAAAATGGAATTTATCGTTATTTAATGGATTTTTAGGTAGGTATACGTGGTTTCAAAAAATAAGGTGACTTCTTATTTTGATCGAAAAATACTTGTTGTTTCATCAATACCTATTTTGTCCCCTTTAAAGTGATCTCTCTCAGATATAATACATTTTGCCAGGGTTTTTCCAAATCGTCGAGGCACTTTTGATACGCATTTTTTGGTATAGCATTGAGCTCTTCCCGCAATGCGGTGTTTATCTAATCAATCTAGCAAATCTCCGTCTTTTCATGAGTGTTTTCAGGTTTGGGAAGAGAAGCGGTAGGCGGAAAGATCCGGTGAATACGTGGCTGAGGCAAGATTACGGTATTGTTTTTTGGCAAAAATAATCGCACAAGCAATAATAAATAAGCAGGTGCGTAATGATAATAAAAAAGCCATGCATTTTTTTCTCATAAATCCGGACATTTTCTTTGTATTGTTTCATGCAAACGACGCATAATTTCAAGGTAATATTCCTTGTTGAGTGTACGATCTTCCGACACTCACACTGAACCACGTTATTGTAATCGAAGAAAACAGTGAGTAAAATGTTCACATTTGACGGAGCTTAGCGTGCTTTTCTTGGTCTTGGCTGTTCTGATCGTTTCCATTTGGATGATTGGACTTTGGTTTCGACGTTATATCCATACACCCGTTCATTAACAGTGATGACCCTTTTCCTTAAATCTGGATGGTCACTCATCTCATTCAACAGCTCCTAAGCGGTGCTAATGCAACGAATTTTTTTGGTCAAAGTTTAGTAATTTCAGAAAAAAAAACTTTGCTAACACATGTTTTATGCCCAAATAAAATTGAAAAAAAACTCATGACATGAGCAAACCGACATGACAATATACTCAACAACTCTCTGATAGTGATTTGACGATTCTCCATAACAATTTCCTTCACTACATCAATTTTTATTCATCCTTCTATGAAGAGCATGTACTATTCATAAAAATTTCTTTTTTCTCTGAATAGATTCGGCCAATATCACAGTTAACATTTCCAATATGTTGGAGCACTCTATTTTTGTCACAAAATTCAATAGATTCTTTGATCTGCTTTTTTCAAAAGTAAGAAATCGCCAAGCACACCAAAATACTTCAAACACGTCTAACTATGTATATCTGTGAAAAACAAACAAAATATCCAAGGTGGCCGTCAATGTCAATATATGTTAGTGAACATATGTACCAACATAACAAAGAAAAAAAATCGAAAATGTTAAGCACTTAGTTCACGAAAAAAAAAAACGTACCTTATTTCTTGAACAAACCTCGTAGATTCTTTATATACTTCTACCTTAGTCTTCCATAAATAAATGTACCTCTTTCTCAAATAATAGTGTTTCACTCCTGGCAAGTATTTCTTGCTCTGTGTGCCCTACCAAGTCTGACTGCTGGCCTTATTTATATATTTTTGCCCGAAAGCCCAAAATTTCTTATGGCCCGTGGACGTAATGAAGAAGCATTAAATATATTAAAATTAGTGTATTCCATTAATTGTCGTAGGCCTAAAAACACATATCCTGTAAGTATATTAGCATTCAGAATTACGAATAATATTAAAAACTATGTGTATTTTCTCTCTAAACAAATAGTTTCCTAGCTTAATTGAAGAAGTTCCTCAAAAAATCAATCAGTCAGGAGATATTTTTACCGTAGAGAATAAAAGTAGCATGAAACAGGAAAATCTGGTAACCAATAGTACGATTCATTTTATTAGGAAAGGATTGCTGCAACTTAAGCCAATGTTCTCGAAACCATATCTGGGATATTCGCTCAATATTTATACAATGCAATTTTGTATTTTGCTCGGGTAAGTTCATAAAACTATGTATTCATGTATAAACTTTTCTATTTGCTTTCATACTCCTATTTAATGTGATTGCATTTCTGCACCGGTAGAAAGGCGACAAATATATGCAAATACAAGTTGTATTAATTTGGCTTAATATTTAAACATTTTATATGTTGTTGGTAAAAAAGCGGCTGTAAAACTTCTATCTTCTTGTTCTTCTTCTTCTTCTTCTATCAAGAATCTTTATGAATCACTCGGAAGTGATTTCCATATGTATGTTAAATTTTTTATGAGTATTTTTTCACATATGTATTGGATGTGGTGTATCCACTTTCTATTTTTTTAAACGATTTTGAATAATAAAATCACCCTTTTACAATAGAAAGCTTATGCCAATTGTTGTTGTAAATGTTCGTTCGGATTTTCTAGAATTTAAGTTTGTTGCTTCGTTACACAATTCCTTTTTTTTTCCTTTTTTCTCCGGCGTTGTTATGGTCAGAAGTCTAGGACCATAACCTTCCCACTTAACTGCTTAACACTTAATGGCAGCAATCCATGAAATAAACGAGATAAAGTTTGTCTGTGTAAAGTTACAGTTCCAGCTACGAGGGTGGTCCGATAAGTACTTAGCCTACAAAAGAAAAACAAAAATTTTGGAGAAATGGCGATTTATTTTTCAGTCTACTCTCCTTTTAGCTCCATATAGAAAAACAAACATTTTGGAGAAATGGCGATTTATTTTTCAGTATAGTCTCCTTTTAGCTCGATACACTTGACCCAGCGATGCTCCAACTTCTTTAATCCGTCTGAAAAATATGTCTGCAAAGTAGGCCTCCGTGATGGTGATGACCTCCTCATTCGACTGAAATTTCTGCCCGGCGAGTGACTTTTTCAAGTTTGGAAACAAAAAGACTTCGCACGGGGCCAAAGCTGGAGAATACGGTGGGTGGGGTAGCAGTTCGTAGCCCAATTCGATCAATTTGGCCGTGGCGAGGGCGGAGGTGTGAGCCGGTGCATTAGAAAGTTAAGTGTTTCATCTGTCGGGAAATGGCCAAGGAATGCCCAAAGAATGCTCAAACTCCAAGGGCAGAAAGTCATTGCAAGAAAGCGAGACGAGTAAGTAGGGTGCGATATGGCGATCCAGTTCTTGATATGAGCGTGGAAATGTTATAATGCTCTCCTAGATACCAGTAGTGCGGTTACCCTGATGTCAAAGTCTCTTTGGGAAGATCTGATCCCAGGTGGGAAGCCTACTCTTTCTGTTGTTCCGTTAGTTCGGCTGAGCGGAGAAGTTAACTTTCAATTATCCTTTGACGATGTCTACCCTAAACTGTCCGCCACAATGGCCCAGACCAATGGATATCTGAACAAATTCTTATAAGTTAAGATGAGTCGATGGAGCTAAGCGTGGATGATTTTTCACAAATCAACGTAGCTAGTCCGGTGCATGATTTTGGCAAGTCCCGGCTGAGATGGACGGAGCAATTAAAATTCAACTATCTGTTAATGATGTCGGCTATAAACTATCTGCCACAAAGATCCAAGCCTGTTTTTTTTAGATAAATAAATCAAGGAAGCTTGTCTTTCGCAAACGCGTAGTTGTCGCAACAACCTTTTGTTTTTGATGAAAACAAATAAATTGCTGCGTTAAAAGATGTGATGCTCCGAGACTTTTGGTACAAGGTTTCATGTCGGAGGCGGTGATGGTATGCCTTTCCAAAAGCGTAATGGCGAGAATAAATGGCATCCAATGTTTTACCTCAGTTTTGAGACATCAAGTTCAGAAAGGTAGTAATTATTAACTTGAGATTTTAGCAGTTACTCTAAGTGTAAGAAAGTTAAGTCTATTTGTGATTTTGAGGTTTTCGCAGACTATAAAGCATTCAAGTCTACTATAAAGAAGGGACCTTTGCGGTCGTGTTGCTTGCTGGGCCCTAATGCTAAATTAATTTCAGTACCACATTTATTATCGCGCTGGTTTGTCTATGAGATATATTGTCCTTCTTGAACGAATTGCTCACAACGTAAGTTCAGCTACTGCTGCTCGATAGCTGCAATTTTAGAAAGTCGCCCATGCGAACATTTTATCATCCCTCTTGTCATCGTCTACCAATATAATCTATCCAAAAAGTGTACAACCCTAGATTGTGATAAGAATTCGTGAGATTTGTCACATCAACTTTGCGAAGGTAACTGCCTGACTATTTTATTTTAAAATTGAACGTCAAAGGATACAAGGATACAATAGAAGAAAACTCGAAAGTCTGCCGTGGATGAACGTCTACCGTCGATTAGCTGCTGGCTCGAGCTGCGTTAGTAGTATTTTGATTCGCAAAATTGTTAGAATTATTAAATTGTATGAATCGGCAGGCAGGTCTAATAAGTTGGACTTGTTCAGCTGGCAAGATCAAGATGTGAGCATATTAAGAAGACGACGAGCTTGTGGGAGCGATGACAAAGGAGCCCAACTTCCAGTTGCTTCCAATGACTCAACTGCATCTATCAATTACAATTCACTGGTCGCTGCCCTGATTTTCTACATATAACATTCGTCGTATATGAAGGACATTCTTTGGTATGCATTTATTTGCTTTTGTTGTACTGTGCTTTTATTAAAAATGGACTATTAGTTGTTAATTAATTAAATAACATGAAACTTAAAACTCCAAATTGAATTTGACGAAAAAAAACAGTGAAATTTTATCGTATTTTTTCTCTACAATATTATGTGCGTTTTCTAGGTTAGCTAAGAGAAGGCATTTGTGGGAAGGACAACTCTTGCGAATAATTTATTTACATGCTTGCAAGGCTCGAAATCTATAATCGTCTTGAAATATCCAGTCTTTATCTTGGCTGTTCCAATTTCGATCGCTACTATTTCGTTTTGTGAGTAGTTTAAAATTTGGACTTCAACATAACAGACAATTAAATGAATTCGTTACCCGATTAAGTTTTTAAAAAGAGACCAGCTGCGACTGGCCGCTCTCAACATTATTAGGCAACAGAACTGAGCACATTCTTTTTTATAGGTCTTAACTTAAGTATGTACGTCGTGTGTGGTCGTTAGCGGGTGGATCGGATAACTTGATCGGATCGGATAGCAGAGGAAAGAGATAGCCAGGAATTCGAGGAGTTGGAGCGTGGACGTCGAAGTGCGAGGTTGGGCGCGGTATTGGTGTTTTTGGTATTTTTTTCTTTAATTGAAATTGGCGAACTAGGCGTCGGGGGAATCCATGCGCGTTTAATTAAAAATCGATTTATTAAGAAATCAATTTGAATATCAAACGGAATTTGAGTAATCTACTACAATTGTTAAGCTAATTTTAACATGAGACAACACATGATTAACATGAGACAACACAATAGAAAGAAATAACCGTCGCGGAAGAGATCCAATAAAAGGGGGAAAAATCATCCGAACAGACACAGTTGTTTTTTTAACAAACGATCGCTATCCCGTCCACAACGCACGATTTAGTGGTTTTTTAGTGCCGTAATCACAGTACCTGACGAATTCGCGGAGATGGGAGAGCATGTCCAATTGCAACCCTACGATTATAGTAGGGTCACATTCTGACGAGCGCCTCCTTCCCACCGTCCAATAGGAACATTCAAGTAAAGTGAAGTGTCGTGGGGTCAACACGTACCGGTTGTCTATGTAAAAAAAAAATTCTTTTGATTTAAATAGTATTCTTTTTTAACTTCTGTTGAGCAGGAAAAAGTAAAATAAAAACACGCTTGTTACTCTCTAGGTGGTCTATATTCAAGTGGGATAAATTGGAGTTTTGCAATATGATTTTATACATAGTTGACAGTACATGTGTATGTGTGTGAATATAAGAATTATATGTATTTTGAATTCAATTGACTGAGAGTATGTACTTTATATAACAATTCTTCTCTCAAAACCGAAATATATCAAAAACAACAATAAGAAAAAAAAAAAAAAAACAATAGTTAACAAACTACATATATCAATCCTAACTTCTGAACAAAGTATTTATGTTTACATTTTTTCAATTTTTTTGTCAAAATATTTAATTTCTATTAGTTTCTTCTCTGCAAGGTCACGAATGTGATGAATTCGAAAATCTATATGCTTCGTTCGATTATGGAAGACCGGGTTCTTAACCAAATGCTGTACGCTGTCTCCATAAAGCTTGGTAGGCCCTCCAACTAAGGAAGTAAATCCCATTTCCGTCAAAAAATTCCGAAAGTGGATAATATCTTTGGAGGCCGATGATAGCGCTACATATTCTGCCTCGGTGCTACTCAGGGCGACACATTGGTGCTTCTTGCTTTCCCAATTGATGGCACTTCCAGCCAAAAAGACAGCGAATCCAGAAAACGATTTTCTATCATCACAGCTTCCCGACCAATCTGCATCAGCACAACCTTGTAAAAGATCTTTGGTCTGAAAATAACATAATTGTAAGTTTTGTGTTGTTTTCAGATATCTTAAAATATGTTTAGCCGAATTCATATGTTCCACATGTGGATTAATATTGAATTGAGCGAGCTTACATACAGAATGCATGATATCGGGCCGAGTTGATATGGCCAGATACATAAGTGATCCTATAATAGACTGGTACAGTTTAGGATCGACTTTAACGCACGCGGAACAGTCAACGCACTCACTCATATGAAAATCGTGCAGTAGGTCACTGATGAACTGCTTTTGACAAATTTTAATACACCCCGTTTCCGTTGAGATTTCCATACCAAGAAAATGATCAGCTGGTCCCTTGTCAACAATATCGAAGCGTAAACCAATCGAGGTTTTTATATTATACAGTTTGACCTCATTAGAACATGCTAACAGTATATCATCCACGTAAACTGCTGCAATGTTGATTTCACCATCTTCTCTCAATATATATACACAAGCATCACCGTTCTCACTTCTGAAAACCAATACTTTGTAGAAACGTATCCAGTTCCTGGTTCCACTGACGTCCAGACTGTTTCAAGCCATAAGCCCTCTTAAGTCTGCAGACTTTGTCAGAATTGTTCTTATCCACGAAATATTCCGGTTCATGCATAAATAGTTCTTCGTTTAAGTCACCATTGAGGTAGGCTGATTTCACGTCAAGCTGATGGATAGTAAGATTGTACAGTGCCAAAATAAGCCAAATGGAAGAATAACGAACGGTGAAAACGTGTACCAAATGGTTGGCTACCATTTTTATCTCTCTTGATATTAAATACCCATTTGCAACTGATAGGACGAGACTTTTGAGGTAAAGTAACCAGCTCCCAAGTTTAATTTTTGATCAAGGAGTCATTCATCTTTCATTGCTTCCCTCCATTTTTCCCATCCTTTCGTTTAATTGCTTCATCCACACTAAGCGGATTTCTGTGTACCTCTGCATTTTGCATAAGCATTTTGTTGTAAGATATCGGTGCTTTTCTTGGTCTCAATTGCATTGGAAAAGTTTTAGTTTCTTCTTGTAGCTCTTCATTATCAATATCTTCTATGGATTTTTCAACTGCATACTCTTTTATATTTTTCATGACTTCACTATTACCATTTTCTGTATCCGCTGTTACTTCGCTTTCTTGTTTACAAGCTTCATCGAAAGTGTCACTGAAATCAGATTTATCTGATGAAAACGAAGTAGAATCAAACGCATAATTCTTGTCCTCTTTTACGGTAATGTGATTTTTTTCCTTCAAAGTTGTGTTAAGTAGAAACCGAACATCTCTAGCTGTGAGAATCTTTCGTTTTTCTGCTTCATACAACCTATAAGCTTTGCATTCCCTTGAATATCCTACCATGAAGCACTCGATACCCCTTGCTGCAAACTTAGATGACTTTTGTGTTTTATCTAAAGCAAAACATTTACTGCCGAAAACTTGAAGATGCTGCACATTTCGATTTTGGCCGCTCCATATTTCGTATGGTGTAGAACTTTTTAAAATATGTGTAGCTGTATTAATTGCTTCCGCCCAAAGGAAATGTGGTAAACCCGAATCAATAAGCATGCAGCGCGCCATTACTACTAGTGTCTCGTTCTGCAACCCCGTTCTGTTGGGGGGTATAAGCAACAGTTAATTCTCGGCGTATGCCTCCCTTTGCAAGAACGTGGTAAAATCATTATTCATATATTCGCGCCCCTTATCAGTACGTAAGCACTTGATTTTTTATTAGTTTCCTTTTCGACCAACAGTTTAAAATGCTTGAATGTCCTTAAAACCTCACTTTTGTTTTTGATGAAATATACAAAAACTTTACGACCGTAGTCATCAATGAAAGTTAAAAAATATTTGAAACCACCAAGAGAAGTAGGCATAGGGCCGCATAAATCAGTATGAATAATTTCAAGAATTTTTTTTTTTTTACTACATAAATCAGAATTGTTTTCAATCGATTTTCTACTTATTTTTGACTTTATGCACACAGTACAATCAACAAATTGTCTATTAGATTTATATTTCATTCCGCGAACCATAGCATGTCTATTCAACATATTCAGACTTTTAAAATTTAAATGTCCATACCGTCGATGCCATTCAAAAATATCATTGTTCGTTCTCAATAGAGTTAGCTTATTTACATACTTTCGGATTATATACAAAAAGATCACCTGATTTTTGCGCTCGAATGATCTTACCACCAAATCGATCCTTTATTATTGCATGCCCATTGGTAAACTTCAGACTGAAATTATTTTGCACAGCTTTACTGATCGACAAAAAGTTATATTTTAGTGTTGGTACATACAAACAATACATGTTTCAAGTGTAAATTACATGTTGTTGTTTTTTAACATGAGATCACCAATACCTTCAGACATTATACATATACTTTCCACCCGCTAGCTCAATTTTATCTGTATGTAGAGTTATATGTGTAAACAAGTTTTCATACAACACATATGAGATGTCGTTCCACTGTCAAAAATCCAACTGTTTTCATCAGCACTGGATCCACATGCTATATTCAACATAGAAAAAGCCGCTTCTGGTTTATTTTTTGACGAAAAAATGGAATTGCATGACCCGAAATTACCCTTTTTACCACATTTATAGCATTTTCTATTGCGTTTATTAGAATTACTTTGATTTTGATTATGTGTTTTTCTCGATTTTAGAAAGAATGCGGAATCAGATGGTTCTTCTATTATGTCACTTTCTGGCCGCTTAGCTTCCTCGAATAGTTTACCATAGTTTTTAACACGGACATTTTTGGCAGTTCATCTCTCGACTCCATTGCAATTATGAAATTTTCATAACTCTTTGGGGGACTTGAAAGAAGAAGAATTACTAAAAGTTCCTCTTGTAACTTTATATCTACTTCATGCAATTTCTCGTAAAGATAAAAGAACTTATTTATATGTTCAGTTATTAAAGTAGAGTCATGCATTTTTAAATTAAGAAGTTGCTTAAAAAGTGTGACCTTACGTCCAGACGGGCGATGGACCTCCTCCAACTTCTTCCATGCTTCCCCCGAAGTCTTGCAATTTTTTACATGAAGCAATTGTGAAGACTTAAAACATAATAAAATAGTGGCTAATGCTTTCTGGTCCTTATTTTTCCACGCTGCTGCATCATTACCACGCTCTTCAGGCCTCACACTTGACACGCAGTCCCAAAGTCCACTATGAATTAACACTGAACGCATGTGGATTTCCCATCGGTCATAGTTTTCGTTGTCGAGCTTATCAATCTGATATAAAGCCGAACTCATGGTCTTATATTAAGTTCACAAAGTCTTTTTATAAGTCACAACCGAAAACAAAGGCACTTCACGAAGAAAAAAAAAATATTTGTAGCCTGGGCCTATAACCATTGTTGAGCAGGAAAAAGTAAAATAAAAACACGTGGTCTATATTCAAGTGGGATAAATTGGAGTTTTGCAATATGATTTTATACATATGTAGTTGACAGTACGTGTGTATGTGTGTGAATATAAACATATGTATTTTGAATTCAATTGACTGTATAGAGAATGTACATTATATAACAAATTCTATTAGGCCTTGTGTGTGTAAGTCTAAGGTTGATCGTAACCAGCCTAAGATTAAATGTGTGGGCTGCTATGAATATTTTCACTGCAACTGTGTAAATATTAAATCAGCTGATATTGAGTTTCTACAAAAATCAAATAAACAATTTCGCTGTAAGGCATGCTCTGTAGCAAGAAGGAGTTCTCTTCGCTCTCCTCCTCTCACCAATTCCTCAAAACAGTTCAGCTCCCACTCAAACTCAATTCGCATCAGCGCTTCCAATGCCAACAAATGAAGAGCAGAGGCAGATGGATCACCAACATAGCTCGCAACAACATCAACGGGCAGAACAACAACAATGTCAACCACTTACATCTAATTAACAGCCACACCATCTGGAAATAACATTAGAGCAAGTGTACAAGGAAGAGAAGACATTGATCACCGGTCTGCAGGAAGAAAAGAACAAACTTACTCAAACATTATTTGAGCACACATTAATTATCTGCAACAAGAGAAGAGAGAAAAATGTATAGAGTTAGTGGGTGTTCCCAATTTAAATAATAACAATGCTCTTAATAGTGCACTAGAAATATTTTCAAAGGGTATATGCGCAGATGTTTCTGAAGCAGATATCGATAATCGTTTTGTAAAAAACGTAAGAGGAAAGAATGGTTCGAATGGTGATGTGCCTAAGGTACTAGTGGTTAAGTTTATTTATTATTTGAAAAAAAAAGAACTATAATGAAAAGTAAACTTAGCAACAAAAATAGTTCTTCTAAAATTTTTAATTGCGAACGTAATACTAAAATCTTCATTAACGAATCTCTAAATGGTACAACAAGACGACTTTTACATGCGGCACATAAAGTTTAAAAAAAAGAAGTTGTATAAATATGTATGGGTTAGAGGAGAATATTTATGCGCAAAGGGGATAATGATAAGAGTGTTATCATTGAGTCGGAGGCTGATCTCCAAACCCTGCCTTAATATAAATTTTTAATACGAATGATTTAGAAGATAATATTCTAAATATTCCCTCTGTCAATTGCATAAGAATTGATTCCTTCGATCTTGCTGTTAACCATAAATACTTTATCAACTCTTTTATTGTTCACCAAAATATAAGGAGTCTTCGGAAAAATTTTGATATTCTTCTTGTTAATTTGGATTCGTTCATAAACAAACCAGATTTTATTTTCTTAACAGAAACATGGATTTATGATGTAGAACGTTCTTTTTTTAATATTGAAGGCTATGAATTATTTTCATGCTGTAATAATGAGTATGCTTCTGGGAGTGTTGCCGTGTTTTTTAAAAATGGGTTAAATGTCGACACTGTTGCAGAAAATTTGCAGAGTTGTGATGTTATTAAAGTGTGTATCTGTGAAAAAAAAATTAACTATCATTTGTATATATGAATTCAATGAGTCGTTGATTAACATGTTTCTGGAAGAATTGGAAAACATTTTAATAAGTGAGTCATTGCGTGACGTAATAGTATTAGGGGATTTGAATGTTGACATCTTGCAGAACTCTGTATCGGTTAATAAGTATTTATTCCTGCTAGCTTCTCACGGCTTAGAATCGTGTGTAAACAAACCTACTTGTATTTGTGATTCGTCAAGTACTTGTATAGACCATATCATGGTTCGATTTTCTAAAGCCGAGCAACACTTGCTCCATAGCTCGGTTTTTGACTTGCACATTTCTGATCACTGTATGACATGTTTTAGTATTAAGTACAATAGTGGTGTAAGTCCTAAAGTAATTCCTTCGTGTCCCTCTGTCACTATCACTATCACTGATTATCTTGCGCTAAATGATTTCATTCGTTATGAATGTTGGCTTGAAATTCTTAACGAAAATGATCCTTCTAATGCTTACAGTAAATTTGCTGAAACTTTGAATAAGTACGTCATGCTTTGCTCAAAAACAGTAAGAAAAAAAGAGAATAAAATAAAGAGACTAAAACCTTGGATAACCACTGAGTTGCTTAAGAAGGTTAAGGAAAAGAATAAACTACAATAAACAAAAAGAAAACGAAATTTTATAACAATGTTAATTTACGTGACGCTTAAAGACCTTATTAAAGAGGTTAAAAGCTGCAAAATAACTACTACTTGAACAAGTTTCGGGAAATCAAAGCCGATTCGAAAAAAGAATGGAAACTGGTAAAAGCAATTCAACATAAAACGACTATCAGCCCTTGCGTTCAGAAGATTAAAGACGAAGATACTATCATCAATGATCCCAAAGAAATAGCTGAAAAATTCAATAAGTTCTTTATATCTATTGGTAGTAAAGTGATATCAGATAGCTGTGCAGATATCTCCAAATGTGATTGTACAATTCTTCTTCTTCTTCTCGTGAAAGCTTTTACTTTGAACCAATTACTTCCTTCGAGGTATACAACCTTATTCTTTCTATAAAAAACTCAAACTCAAAAACAGGTGATGGTTTTTCAAATAGCTTTGTTAAGAAATCCAACAGAAGACAAAGGTTAAAAATTAGTGGGCAAATGATTTCAAGTAGAAACATTTCTATTGGCGTTCCTCAAGGATCGGTGCTTGGTCCGATACTTTTCTTAATTTTCATCAACTCGATATTCTCACTTAATTTTCGAAGAAAAATCACTGCATTTGTTGATTATTTGGCATGCACTTTTCAAAGCAATTCAACTCTTAATTTAGCTGCTGATATAATTCACGACCTGGAAATCCTAAGCCATTGGTTTCAACAACATAATTTGGTGATAAGTGATAAAACCAAAATTATGTTTTTAAATGTATGCGGAAGGATGCTAGATTATGGAAATTACACATTTCATTGCGCGAACTGTAATAAATTTAAACATAGTTATCATATTTGCAAGTCAAATACAAGTTTGCAAACATTTTTGGCATCGCGCTCATGTTCCGATAAATGTTTCACTATAGAAAGAGTAAATTCGTTTAAGTACCTTGGTGTTATACTTGACTATAGGATAGGTCTGATCATACTAGTGCACTTAAGAAGTACGTTATAGCTGTCACAAGACAATTGTACTATTTAAAGCCATATTGCTCTCAAGATCTTCTTAGATGTATCTATTATGGGTTGGTTCATTCAAAGCTTGAATACGGTCTAGTTTCCTGGGGGGCACACATGACAATAAAATGAATCCACTTCTAATTTCCCAGAAATATGTTATTCGTCTTATATGCAATAGAATTCGTCATATTAATAGTTTGCCGCTTTTAGAAATCTTATAATTCTCCCCCTAAAACATCTATATTTTTATAAAGTACTAAAGATCTTCTTCACTAGGTCGGGATATGAATTGAATCGAAGCTCTGCTAACTATAACCTTAGAATCAACAATTTAAATCTGGCTTTAGTACCATATCACAACTTTCGAATATATTTTAATTTCTTTACGGCAATTGCTCCTGAGTCAATCAGTTACCCGTCAGTATCAGAAATTTAAGATCTAAATCCATTTTTTTGAAAAAAGTTAAAGTTTGGGTTTTAGAAAAAAGCTATGAAGATATTACAAACCATCTGAAACAATTTTTTTCCTCCTTTCCTTTTTTGTTTTTTTTCTTGCTTATAATTAATCAAATGTAATTTAATTATGTAGTCCTTAAAATATATTATTGAATTTTGACCCCACTGAATTTTTTGCCTATTATTCATAATAGCTATATTTCACTTGCTATATTGCTATCATCTCTAATTCCCTCTGAACTATAGATAGCAGTTTATTTATTATTTCTCATTCGTATTATAAACGATATATTATGTTTGTATATATTTTAATACTGATAAGAAATAAACAAACATAAACAAAAAAAAAACAAAGGTACCTTAAACAGATGGATGATATAATTAAGCAGACGATGGACAGTAAAATACCACGCCACCGACAGTACGATACCATAAACGTATACCGAAACGCGACACTCGACGCACTGCACAGATAAAAAAGTAGACTCTTGACAAGACTGAAACTCTTGTACAGACAAAACTAGGAGGTAAGGACACTGAAGTCACCGATTAAAAATCTCCAACAGTTGATCAAAGAGAATTACAGAATATCTGTAAGTTTGTATTGGAACAACAGAATTCGAGCTGTAAAACAACGCGAGTATGTTCCCGCAAATAAATAAAATATTAGGAGAAACAATTAGAATGACATTCAGGATCTAAAGCTTCCGAAAACGTCAGACAATGAACGTTTACTACGGACAGTCAGCATTGATCCAGAGAGTGCCATCCTGGATGACGACTTCTTCGTGATCGAGAATCCTCAGGAGAAGATGGCGACAGTAGGAACTGTGACACTATTCATGCCGCGTCGAAACTCGTATCTGATATCCAATGGAATAAGTGTAAGAACCAATGCACGGGTGCCTGTCTGATTTCCCAGGTCGATAAATGCTTTCGACACCGTATGGTTAGAAGAGCTTTACTACAAGCTCAGTCAGCTGGACATAAGTAAACCACTGCTATATATGATTTGTTGTGAAAATTGCCAACGTAACTTCTACCCAAACATTTGAAATCCAAAACGGACTGCAACAGGATACCGTAAATGCGCCGATCCTTTTCAGCATTTACCTGAGCGATCTACTTGCTTCTCTTCACCACTCAATAGCGTATGCGCACGATTTAATTGCGTACAGATCAGCTCCAACGATCGACGTCACTGTTAATCTTTTGCAGCGTGTCTTCGAAAAAATTCAACAGTATTGTGATAACTGGAAGTTGAAAATCAACTTCCAGAAATCAGAATCTATTTTGTTCAGAATGCCTTTGTCTAGGGCCTCTCGGGATACTAGAAAAAATTGTCGCAGGTTTTTTAATTTTTGGACCGGACGGGTCCGTCCATCGTGCCAGTGATTGTGCTAGATCAGTATCTATATTTTGACAAACATGTAGATGCTGCTCTGGGAAGGGCCCGAGGCGCTTTTGCTCTGACAAGATGGCTGTTTCAAAGCAACCAACTTGATTCCAAGGTGAAAGTAATCTACTACATGGCCTTAATCAGGCATATGGTTGCCTATGGATTTCGTGTCCGGTTCAATGTCAGAGCCAGCTTAATGGAAAGGATTCGGGTGTTTGAAAGGCAATGTCTCAGCACTTGTCTTAGGTTACATAGAACATCCGAATCTGAGTACACGAAATTTTACCCTAACGAGGTCCAATTCAATAGGGCTAGGATTTTACGGGTGGACAATTTTCTCATAAAGTTGATTCAAAATCATGTCGCAAGAGCAATGACTTCGGCCAATAACTTATTCTTACTACCCCAATACCTATAATTCATATCACGAGAGTGTGCGCCTTAATGGCTTCGGCCCCTAAGAGGCATTTCTCTATTTAGATAAATGTGGGCTTATACAAGATAGATAAGCGGTGCTGCTAATATTCCACGTGTCCCGCAATTCCGTAGAGCGACGACTTCTCTACGAACGTGATGTCGCACTCTGGGAGCCGGAGCGCCTCAGGTTCAGTAGAGTGGTATCCCGCCAGATAGGAGAGACGTTGTCCGACAGCATCAACGCTTCTGGTGGCTGGAGGAAGCTCCGTCGTCGATTGTTTGATAGTTCAGCCTCTTTAAGGCAAAGCAGGCCCAACACCAATGGATGGCTTACATAGGTTAGATTGCGAAGGGTATGTTCAGATTAGGATACGGGTGGTGGTGTAGTTTTTAGGATTAATTAGTTTATATAAAACCAAAAAATCAACAAACAAAAAATGAAAAAAGAAAAAAAAATTAAAAAAAATAATAAAACATAAATCCACAAAAAAAGGTGCATTTAGTAAATGTATATTATGTATACATATATTCTATGTGTTTTGTAGTTAAGGTAGGTTAAATTTGTTTTAATTAATTGTAAGTTTTACATAAAATCAAAAATTCTTTTTCAGATGCTAAGTTTTTGCCTTTCATAAATTTTCTTAGCTTTTATTTTTCATTTATTTTAATTACGTTGTTAATTTTTTTTTTTATTCCTTGATTTATTTACATCTGTCCGAATTGGACACCAAGTAACTCTTATTACATTATAGGATGTGGATAGTTTCTAAGGCCAGCGCCTTTAGATACTTAGTTTTGCAATAGCAGTGTTGACGAAATAAAAATATAACAATAAAATCACAGTTCTATAATAATTTTTCTTTGTCTATGAGTTAAATCTGCTGGTCTAAGGCGCTTTAATCTTCTTTTTCGGGTTATTTCTTGAAGCGGGATGGAGTTGAGTTCGTTATTGTCGTGGGCTAATAGTCGTACTTTGTGTATTGTGCTTGTCTTTTGTATTTCTTTCATTACTGTGGGTACTTTGAGGTCATTGTGGATTTCGTCGTTGGTGATATACCATCTTCGCAGTAGATTTCGTCTTGTTTCAGCGCCGAAGCAAATTCTACATCTTGAAGCTCATTCAACTCCACGTACATTGTATCTATATTAAATCGTTGAGTTCAACACACGACATTGTGCAAACCTTGGTACGCAGCGGTAGAATTGTTGATTCATAAATTCAATATAGTTCATAAATTACTCTGCCCAGATGTATGACTTGAGCTACAAGTGCATTAAATGATGATTTTTTGTTTTCACGGGTCAGCGGGTCGAACAAGTCAGCTCCCAAGATGACATCAATAGGTCCCGGTTTACTGAACTTCTGATGCACCAGATCAAGATCTAAATTTCTTTAAATGGCGTGGAATACACAAGCACCGATGATAGGTTCCGGAAATCGGGAAATCACATGACGATGCTCTGAGTTTACCAGAGCAGCTTAGACAACGAGCGACGTTAGTCTGATGGCTCCGAATTGCTGTAGATTCGACGACCTTGGAATTTATACCTTCGGATTCATGTTGAAAGATTGACTCATCGCCTCGAGTTCTTGCCTACGATTCTCCAAGAACAATTTAAGCTCATCGTAAGTCGGCACATAATTTGGCGTCTCATCTCCCAATTTTTCACGGTTACAGAATCTAATCGCCCTGTGCTGAGGAACACAAGCCAACCATCCCCTTTGGACGTTGGATAACTCAATTGCTTGAACGCACGAACAGCAGAACATTGAGAAATTGGATTCCACATTGGAGATATTCCTCAGATATTCCTCAGCAAACCTTCAGCTCTTAAACTTGTTTTAAGGCAATACAGTCTGTTGTACATTTGATAGTGACTTGTCGTTGATTACGAATGTAGAAAATAGGTCTTTGAACGTCAACAATTCCTGAAAAGAACCACTGAATTTTGGTAATTCGATTGCAGGTAAAATTGCCTTATATCCATGAGTCGTTGTTTGGATTTGTGTCAAGTGTGCCAAACATTCGTGATTAGTGGTGGACAACTGGTTGAGTTCGCCTAGGGCTTCGCCATGAGCTGCCGTAAAGTTTGTCCAATGCTTTGTTCATAGAAAAAACGTAATACAAACTTCGCGACGGTATATTCTTTGGCAAGGGTCATTGGTTTTGTAAGGAGATTAAATTTGTTTAATTAGATTGAGGAATCAGTCTCCCCGCAAGGGATGCCAAAATGTTAAAGGTAAGAATGAGAAACGAAAAACTTATTTTTTCCGAAGAAACCACGTTTAAATAGTGGCAGAGTGGGACCTGCACGGTAGCAGTTTTCAAACTGCTCTCAGTCTTACCATCTTCTTAACAATCGGTCTTATTTGTAGTGGGATGAATAGTGTAGTTATATTCCATAACGGTTTCTTCGAGTAATTACCCGAAGTCATATATGTTCAATCCTTTCTTTCCCTAAGGCACCTCACCCTTTTCCGTTGAAATTGATAGAAAGCGCTCTGCTTGTGTGTTTACATCGCTCTTGTACCGAGGTGTTGCGAAAATGTATATCGAGCATTAACAATATAATTGATAGTAATTATTGAGGTTCACTGTCGAGACGATGGAATTTGATATGTCAAAGAAAAATGGATTTGCTCTACTAAAATTTGGGTGTATTTCAAGAATTTATCCATGGTATTACGATTTTTTTCAAAATTTTCAAGCGAATTTTTCTATTACAATCTTTTTTGGTGACAATATGACGAAGATGTCTAAGAGGTTGCTTGGAGGTTTGACCTACTCGCATGTTGAGAAAAATTTGGGGTTTGAGAACATTAATCGGAATAAGGAGAAGAGTATGGAAGCAACCTTCATCACAATGTGTTGTGGAGATCATGAAATTAACGAAACTATTTTTGGGGGACGGAAAAGTGCATCTGCAATTATGTTGGTTTTGCTAGGCAAATATTAAAATTTGTGATCATTCTCCTGCAACATCGCCGTCCAACGTTGTTTTTGTTGTTTTTGTTTCGCATTAGTGGGTGTATATTACGATTTCGATGTAGGAGTATATCCGTAAGTCGGCTATCACATGTTGCCGCACGCCTCACGGCTCACACAAGTGCAAAAGAGACAGGAGATAAGCTGAAATGGGATGGAAAATAAAGTTTCCGGTGAGTTGCGGGCGATTTTGTTTCTGATTCGTTTTGACGTTACTTTTTTCTTTAATTTTCTTTCATTAATTTTCATCGCTTGTGGAGTGAACATCTGTCGGCATAAAATTTCTCATGGAAAAATTATGGACAGGGTTTGGACACAAGCCGCTTCTTTTAATGATGTGTGAGATGCATTCAAACCTGACGAACATCACAACGTGTAGGGAGTATTTAAACAGAGTCAAAATTTTTTTTTTGTGATGTTTCGACCAGCTTCTCTTCCTCCGAACGTATTTTCTGTCGACACCGCAATACACAAATATGCAATACGTAAAAACATTTATTTTTCAATTATATGTAATTGTACTTATATATATATTTGTTTATATATATATATATAAATATGAATTGAAAAAAAGTCTTACAAGCCAACGTGTGATACCATCTAAACACCGTGTCAAGCCACGTAATTTACACGAACCATTTGGAGCCACTTTTGACCCTCTCATAACTCAAAAACTATTCCACATAAACATGCCAAATTTGGCTCCTATATTGAGACTTGCTAAATACATACGTGCTCCAAATTTCATAAACACACCTTAAACGGTTATTTAGATATTAACGTCCAAAAATCATAATTTTTATCACTGACTGACCTATAGATCAAAACTCTAACCTAGTTCTAGAACTACGAAATTTGGCAAGCAATATCATCATATAAATTATTATTAAGTACCTACATAATAGTGAGGGAAAAGCCCTATGTTTCTACCAGCAAGCCAAATTTTCGGAAGAATAAAATGAGGACTTACAGCTTTAGAACTTGCGAAGGCTATAATATAATTCGTATATGAAAACTAGGCAAGTCAGACCTTAGGCTTCAATATATTATCCCAAGTTATAAGAAGTAATGATATTTTAAGTTATAAAATATTTTATGTTGTTATAAATAAATATCAGGACTGACCATTGAACTTGGCACCCATTTAGATCTCACTTCTTTCGTCGTTGAAGTCAACAACAACGGCATATATCACAATATGGAACTTGGCTCTCATTTGACATTTATGTTTTTGATTGGATTTGTCTACGCCAGTTGTTATTACCGTCATCGAAAAAATCACTTATAGGTATTTTCGGCCGGAGTTCAGCTTCCTACAGTGGATGACTAGACCACACTTTTTTCTCACCAGATGCTACCGCTTTGATCGCAGGCGACCGTGAAGGTCATATTATCCCATTATTAATCAGATCTTGAATTTGTCACTCCACTTTTTCAGGGACATCGAATAGGGATAATACCTTCAATAAACTGGAAATTCACAATTTCTCTTTTTAAAATACAATAGTTGTTTCTCATTCGTCGATTAAAAAAGTTAATTGCGTTGAACTGTTGTAAAGTTCTGTAATCCGTCCTGATGTGGACCTAATTTATACGACTCTTGATACTTTTAAATATAATAATGAGCTATGGAATAACTGCTGATAGTTAATTCAATTCAAAAAAGTTGAATTGAAATAAATGTGAAAAATAAGATATTAGCATTGTGTTCAATTGTTGTGCGAGAGATACCATGCTTTCCCTTTAAATGTCAGGGAGAAGAGTACCTCACGGAGAGTAAAACACTACACGTTTGGTTTATTTATATGTGTAATATATATTTTGTATTTAGGGCCTTACTGCCACACTGCTTTACTGCTGTAATGCTTTTCTCTGCCCCTTCCTTTCAATCCTTTCCTTTTATACAGTTTGTCGCAGGGAATCTATCCCCTCTATTACGTACATGCTTTGCGAAATTCCCATAACCATAGATCAGCTATTTTGAATATTTAGCCCAATGCATTGTGCAACCGGTCAAAGGCACAGGCGCACAATACATTGGGCAACCGGTCAAAGGCACAAGCGCATTGTCAGCATTGTACCCATTCAACCGACTCGGTTTGTTTACGTTTGGTTTCACCGTTTGTTTACATCGCATTTGTTTTGCTTTTATGTGCACGTTATTTAGAATGTCACTGCTAAGCAAAGTGATGGGTAACATATGTATGTAGGTCAAGGTTGAACCAAGTGGTAAAGCACTGAGCGTAATGCTGAGCGTATACATTTAGCTTGATCGTGGTTATGGATTGGCTAATCGTGGTGTTGGTCTTTTCTTTCTTTCTAATCGCATTTTATTCCATTATTCATAATCTTACTTACTAGACAAAATGCTTAAATCTAATTTAACATTATACTTCATTTTCTTACTGGCTCTTAACGAGCACTCTAAGCTTATCTGAATCTTAATTTTAACGTCTTTCGACTTCATTTTCATTTATTGCCCTCTAGCTTACATATGGCTTATTTCTAAGAAAATTAGTAAAAAACTTAGATACTATAATTCATTTCTTAACTCTAAACTTAACCTACCTTAACTAGATAAATAAATAAACTTAACCTAAGCCTAAAATATTCTTAAACTATAATTAATGAGATGAACACATGTCCAGTGTGTAAGTCGCATCGGACATGTGTTCATCCCTTTAATTGCACCCTTTTAAGGTAAGGGTCATTGTTGGCGCTATTATATACGTGCCGCCTATGGATTGATTTCACTTCCATCAGTGGATTGTGAATGCAACCACCAGAACAAACTTTTTTGTCTGATCGCGTCTTCTTTATCCCGAATTGAAGCCGGGGTGCTGTACCGAAAGAACTCAGACCGAGCGACGACATCCGGGTCGTATAAGAGTCGCCTGTCCCTCGCATGGCGTCGGAAGTGGTATATCAGAGGGATACCATTATCATCCTGTATGTAGCCCTTAGTATCTAAATAGATAAATGCTTCGGGTGGAATAAAGCCAGACAGTTTTGTCTTCTCGTGGTATAACTGGTTGGGGTAATAAGCCCCAAAGATCAGGCTGTTATCGCTCATAATTCCTCTTGCAATATGACCCCGAGTCAATTTAATAAGATAGTTATCAATTCTAATCAACCCAGCCTTATCGTACAGAACCTTGTTAGGATAGCATTTGACATACTGTGACTCTGGTGTTCGATATAAGCCCAGGCAATATCGAAGACATTGCCTTTCGTATAAGCGAAGCTTTTCCATATCAAATGGAGCCACATTGAACCACAAAGGACAGGCATAGGCGACAATTGGCCTTATGAGAGCCGTGTAGCATCTGACATTTACCCTAGCGTTAAGTAGACTGCTTTGAAACAATCTTCTCGTAAGAGCAAAAGCTTTTTTGGCTTTGTCAAGAACAACATCTATGTGTCTATTGAAATATAAATATTGATCAAGCCAAATTCCAAGATATCTCACTACATTTCGTGTCGCCAATGGCTGCCCTTGTTGTCCAATGATGGTCAATTTGCGCCAGTTTCGCCTAGTATCCCTAGAGGCCCTGTTCAATGGTGTTCTGAAAAGAATTGTTTCTGATTTTTGAAAATTGATTTTTAATTTCCAATCATCACAGTATCTTTTAATTTTATCGAAGTCATATTGCAAGAGCGAATTGATGATTTCAATTTTTTTACCCGATCTGTATGCCACTAGATCATCTGCATACGCCAAAGCGTGACTAAGAGAACCAACTAGATCACTTGTGTAAATGTTAAAAAGCAGAGGAGAATTTACTGCCCCCTGTTGTAAACCGTTTTTGATTTGGTAAGTCCTGCTTGAAGTAACGTTGCTATATTTTACAACGAACTTCTTGTCTAATAACATGTCATATATCATATATAACAGCGGTTTGTTCATATTCAGCCTGGTCAATTTTAAGAAAAGTCCATCTAGCCACACGGTGTCGAAGGCCTTCTCAAAGTCAACCAGACAGGCGCCTGTGCATTGGTTTTTACTTTTGTTCCATTGGATGTCGGACACCAGTTTCGACGCAGCATGAATAGTGTCATGTCCCGCCCTAAAACCAAACTGGTTTTCCGGAAGAACCTTATTGTGCTCAACCCATTTTAGTAACGCTTTGTTGATTATCTTCTCAAAAACCTTGCTAATATTCGGAAGCAAACTTATTGACCGAAGATTTGCTGGGTTGCTCTTATTCTTCCCCTTTTTGGGAATAGGGTGGACTACCGCCATTTTCCAATGTGCTGGATAATGTGCATTATTCAGCATGTTGTTAAAAAGCGTCACTAATATATCGACTGCTACCTCGGGCATATGCCGTAATACTATGCTAGGAATCCCATCAATGCCCGACGATTTTTTGTTTTTCATTGAATCAAGGATGCACATGAGATCATCTCTTTCGACGAACAGGTGGATTGATCGTTCGCTGGCGATATTTCCATTTGCTGGGTTGTCATCATTGAATGTGGTGAAACCACTATTCTCAGATCGCCAGACACCAATTTCATTAAGAAGATGTATATGATTTAACCGTGCTTCATTTTCCAGATCGAGGTTCGGATGAACGGAGTCATTCACCATGTACACTCTTTGGAAGTATGAACCTATTATATCAGCTTTCTCTTGTGGGTCCTCAATTACAAAAACGTCTTCGTCTGAGTACATTTCTTCTGGATTCAACCCTGCACCGATTAGTGTCTGTCGTCCCTGGTCTGTCTGGGGGATTCGCAAACAAGGAATATCGTTATGATCTTTTCTTCTAAATAGTTGATTTATTTGCTGGAATATATTCTGGCGGTGTTGGTACGTGATAGTGGGTGCATGTAGCGTATTCACTACAATTGTCTGCTCATCTGATGCCAAAAGCTACGTTTTTAATGCATGTTACCACTTCCTCTCTATCTTGGATGCTCAATTAATCAGCAATATTAACTTTATTTTTCTACTAAAGGGCTAAACATTATAGCCATAAACGAGCACATGCCAGCTTACGGAAATGTCTTATTACATGCAAAGCCCATGATGGGAATTTGCGCGGTTTCGTTAAATGTTTGTAAACTTATGCCAGCAGACGAAAGTTCTCAATGAATGAAGAAATTCTGGCCGGAATTTCGACAAGCCACACCGAAAATAAGCAAACCGAATGAAAACAATCTGACAGTTCCTTATGTTTGCTTCAGTGCATTATACTGGACTTTTGGTTGGAACGTAAGCGAACATTTCGTTCGGTTCTGACATAAGCTTATTCTCGCTTATGTCTATTATGGTTAGCTCTTAAGTCTTCTTATCTTACGGTTCTCTATGATTTTCAGAACTGTTTACTGACAATCAGTGAGGTAATCTAGTAACCAGTGGGCCAAAAAAACCTTTAATTTCCACCTAATGCACGGCCATAATCCAAACAACAGGCGGGATTAATATTTAACTATATTTTTCAACGTTACTTTTCGCACCTCCCTTAGGAATCGGATGTTAAATAGCCATTTTAAGCTATTATTTTAAGTAATAAAAATGTTCCCTTTACTCCCATATAACCAGAGAATATCTTTTGTTTTTTCCAAGAAAATATATGTTTTTCATCCTAAGAAAATACATATTTTGCTAATCATGATGAAGCATACACTCTACAAATTTGAACTTTTTTTTTGTTAGAGGCTTCTGCCATGTGTTGGAGCACTCAGACACAAATACTGGTCCACTGTACTGCCAGACAGACATCTTAGATGGCGTTGCAGATCATGAAGGGCCAGGGTCAAGCTTCTTGTAACATAAAGCTTAATGCCGGTTCCGAACGGCGAGAGCCGAAAACTTTTTTTAAGGCAAATGTACAGCGGAGGGTTTTGCCGGTACCCCACCGAGGAGAGAAGCCGCGTAATGAGCATTCATGGCGTTGGTGTTATCGGGATCCGAACATCACGCATCAGTGGCCGGCATACTACGCCGCAGCGCGTAGTTCTAAGTGTAGCTAAGCGCGTATTTTTTATTTTTATAAGAAAACAATAAAAATGTCTTTATCATACACAATTGAACCTTTGCCATTATAGAATCTGATAGCTGTTGATAAAAAAAGATTCAGAATATTGTTTGGTTTTTTTTCCGGCACCTAAGAAGTTTATTGTTGAAATATAAGGGGAATGGAAAATTTTGTGTTGCAGTAGAAGCCCTTCCGCGGAATAGCTGAAATGTTCAGGCATTCCATAGTGCAGACAATTTCAAACAATTGCAATACCAAGGTATCTTAGAAAACAGTTCTGCAGAGAAAGTCAAAAACCCCATCAGAGATCAGAGCATAATGAACGGTAATGAACCTAAATTCAGTCTGCTAAATTTAGCGTTAGTATTTCGAGCGTTTTAAATCCATATTAATATTAGACATTATGAAAAGGTATACCTCACAAAAGCCCTTAAGTTTCTGCTCAGACTTGTTGCGTCCAATCTTCTCTCCATCGATCCATAAATTGCAGTTATGTACATACTCGAGACATTTTGTTGTGGGTTAGCCTCTTATAGTCATGATATTTTAACACCCAATTCTATCTTCTACTAGTTTGGAAGTGCTCTTTGCTTCTTGGATAATTTGTTGATTCGCGAAATTCGCTTTCCCATCCTCAGAATCAATTGCTAAAAAAATAAATAATCTAAGCAATAAAAACAAACTAAGCAATTCCAAAAATAAAAAATAATAAAATAAAAAAACAAACTGGACTGACACTAATAAATGTCCAGTACTTCCTCGCCGTGCATTAATCCCACTGCAATAATGCCTAACCTGTGGTTAACTGGTAACTCGCAAAAGCATTTGCTGGAAGACCTTCCATCTAATCATTCCTTTGTGAGTGCAAGTTTTCATCGCCTGCGCATATACTTCTGGCCATAAAACGTGCGCAGTATGCGACTTCCTAGCCGTGCTAAAATCCGAGATGCGCCACAATTTCTCGAAAATATCCCGATTATCTACCGACAACCCGTACTCCATAGACTGAAGTGTGGAAAACACCTCCTCAGACCAAAATTGCGTCTTTTTTAGAATAGATAATCAATTCCATCGTTTTCCCAAGTTGACGATAGCGTAGTAAATATTTGAAAAACACCGACCAAGATTGCCAACACGAAGCCAACACTTACGGCATGCGTGTCTAACATTTCCCCTCTTCTGGAATTTTTGTAAGATTAGGAAGTGACAAGGCGTGAGTGCTTCGAGGTTTCGGATCAAAGAACATTGGAGTGAGAGGTCGTGAGTTCAAAATCGCCTCGATTTGAACGACGGCCATTAGCATTTGTTCGTATCACAATGACATTTCTCCAAGATGATGGACTAATAATCTCTTTCCTGACTTTATAGCTGCTTCCCACAACCCTCCAAACTGAGGCGGTCGAGATGGGATGTGTTTCCAGCTTATTCCCTCTTGTGAACATGCAGACCTCATTGCCGATTGCAATCTCTTAGAATTGAATACATTCTTTAATTCCATAAGTTGGTTCTTAGCACCAACGAAGTTTGTCGCGTTATCACAAAAAATGGTATGAAAAGTCCCTCTTCTGCCTGTAAAACTTTTTAAACAGTTGATGAAAGCTTCCACAGTTAGGTCTCTCACTACCTCCAGATATATGGCTTTTGTTGTGAAACATACGAATACTACTAGATAAGACTTTGTTGGAGTCTTATCTCTAATCTTATAGGGAGTTTTAATCGGTCTACAATAATCGACCCCAGTGTAATAAAAAGGCCATGATGGATTGACCCTTTCAACAGGCATATTTTCCCCGTTGCAAGATTTCGTACTCGTCCAGGAACCCAGTTCTTTTGGCATATCTGAGGATCCAGTGAGTTCCTTGCATAAATTCTTCTACCACCAAATGCCCGGTAAATCTTAATGGCTTTACGTTCCTCGAGTAACAATGAAAATACAATATGAAAATATTCGTTGCGAGTTTCTATGTTTCACGAAATTAATCAGATCTTCATTGTTTGCTGTTAAAGTAGTTAGTATTGACTTTGCTAGGCATCGTTCCGAAATTTAATTTGTCGTTGAATACTTCATTTTAGTACATTCCTTGTCATTTTGCCTAAGAAACTCAGATCCATCGAACGAAGCGTATAATTTTGAAGAAGCAGTGGGCATCAGAGCTATGGAGAGTATATCCGCCGGATTAAGATCGCCTTTGATGTAATTCCGATGTCGCATATCGGTGGCTGCTTGGATCTTGGCCATTCCCTTAGCAACGCACGATTGCCATGCATATGAGTTGGTTTAAGTAATTCAACCATTTGTTGGAGAGTTCGAGTGGCAGTTCGTCATCCCAAGATATATTCATTTTCCACAGCTCTTGCATGAATAATTTTCCAAGGACTATTACCGGACCAAGAAATCCCAGAGAATCAAACATGCTTGCTAAATCAGCGATAACAGTTCGTTTTGATGCTAACATGCTTCGTTGTTTAGTTTTGCTGGAATTAAAACTGAATTTAAATGCATCCTTTGATGGGTCCCAAATCAACCCCAGAGTTTTTACTTACTTTTACTTTTGACTGATCAAGGATGACTAGCTTTTTGTTCTTCGGGAATGTTCTTAAGAGTTACTGGATCATTAGCACAAAATTTAGAAAGTTCGGATTTACCTGACTTCAATAGGCGAATTATCTCATCCAATCAATCGCATGCCTCCTTAACAGTTTCCCCACCTACGAGGCAGTCATCGACATAGACATTGTTCAATAGAGCCAGTGCCGTCTTAGGATAACTTTTCTCAGTATCGTTCGCTAGTCTGTTAAGGCATCTTGTCGCCAAGAAAGATGCCGATGCGGTCGCATACGTGACGGTATTCAAGTGGTATACATGTCGCAGATGGTCGGGCGTAGCGGCTCCATAAGACCAGTTGAAATGCTCTATCCTTTGGGTCCACAAGGACCTGCCGTACATTTTCTGATATCTGAAATGAAGACATATTTGTAGATTCGAAATTTGATAATGACAGAGAACAGATCTGAACCGTTGGGCTAACCATTAATAAATCATTGAGTTAGGAAGTGCGTTTGGCAGATGCATCAAACACCACTCGAAGTTTGGTGGACGAGCTTTCCGGTTTGACAAAGGTGATGAGGAAGAAAGTAATCTTTTTTCGGAATTTCTTCTGCAGGTACTGGGCTCGAATGATCCAAGGATTCGTACTCATCCATAAAGCTTACATATGATTCTTTTGTTCCTTATTTCCTTCCAACCTTTTTTCTAGGGAGAAGACTCGCCTAAGAACCGTCCATCTGATGAGAATTTTATATGCGTTTTGAAAACGCCCCTTTCATTGCTGTTCCTCTTCAGTTAGGACATTTATAGGGTTGTCATGCGACTCCGTCTACCAGAGCTTGGGTACTAATCTGTCCAGTGACACGAATGTGGGCTTTGTCACTAGGTGGCAATAAGCTTGTATATTTGTTGATGAGGCACTTCTAGCCACCATCCAACCCAATTATTGTGTAGGACTGGCTCATCATTGGATAGCATAACTTCTTCAGGAAGCAACAAATCGAAAAAGATTTCCGCTTCAATAAGCATGTCGATGCGGTGAGACTTATTGAACGATGGGTGAGCTAATTGCATGTACACTGGGATCTCCCAAAAGCGCATTTACACTTGATGACTAGGTTGATATTCGCTTATTCACACACTGTTGCTTTATTTGCCGAAGTTCCGGATTCGAATGCTATTGAAGTTGCTTATTCTGCTTTGCCTTCCTGAGCACCGATTCTGCTAATGGGCACATCAATTCGACATTCCCAAGGCTTGAGCAAACGCTGTGCTGACAAAATGTAGCTGCGAGCCAGAATATAAGAGAAAGCGGCACGGAACTCGCTTGCCAAACGGTGAAATGACATTGACAATTTATGTGGCTAGATAAACTTAACGGTTTCGCATCTTGCAACCTATTGCTGCATTAGCGGAAGAGCTCGATTTCTGATATGCATAAACCTTAACATTCTTTTACAAGGCTTGCGTCCCTTTTGGTCATTCCCTTTGTTGAGTTGATGCTGCCATTTCCGACCTTGTTAATGATGACTTGTTTGCTGTCGGTTGGATTTTGTCTTCTGGTGAAGCTGCCTTTGATGAAGAAGTGTGTTATGGTTGCTGCTACAAAACTGGCATGATTGGGAAAAGTGACCCGGCTTGAGGCAGTTCCTCAACAGCTTAAGTCTTCGCACAAACCTTTGAGCACTTGAAACTTTTGTGCTTACCTGAATTGCACATAGAGCAATTGATACAATCCGGAGGTGTTGCAACAGTGATGACCTTGGGGGTTTGGAATCTGAGCACCACCAATTTTAAGAACTCTCCAAGGAAAGGGCTGCTCCTTGGGTCACTTGGGACTGTTCGAAGAACGTTGTGCTGTCCTTGTCCATTCTCTGCAGCATCAAGTGAACAACCATTGGGTCCCAGCTACATTGAAACCCGCCTGTATAATTTCCTTTGTTGTGTCGTGTAACTTTCTGATGCTAGTTGCAGTGCCAATTGTTATAGGTTGCGAAAGCAGTCGGTTAAATTTAATAGTGAGCAACAGCCTCTTATTGTCGCATCGCTCCACCAAGGTGTTCCAAGCAATGTCGTAATTACTGTTCGTAGCTTGGAAGTGCTGGATAAGATTGTGTGTGTCCCTTCCAGTAACATTGGCTTTCAGAAAGTATAGCTTTTGAGCGACTGGTATCGGCTGGTCATAAATTAATTGTTAATGGCTATAACAGATCATAAAGTTAGCGCGAGTTTGGAGAACTTCCGCCATTCCCAAGTTTGGTAGTCTCATCGTTGGATTAACTTATGCTTCCGTCTGCTGTGGACGATGTGCTGGAACCGCACCTTCAAACACGCTTAGTAGCCACTCGCTCTTACATTTTGAAATAACAATCGAGTTCTTCAACGGTTAGCTGCTCTTCAACCTTTCTGTAGAGAAACGTTATCTCATCCCAGTTCTGTTGAATTGTTCTTCACTTCACTCTGAACGCACCTCAGCCGCGTGCACTATACACTTGTCCAATGACCTTTGTAGGATGTTTATCAGCAAATAATTCCTGCTCTTCCTCGAGTGTTGGCTGATCCTTCGATTGGCATGTGAGTCGACGCTCGATAACATTTCGCATGCGATCCGTTAACTTACTTGCGCGCTGCTTCGTAGTAGTCTTAAAAGGGTGTTCCAATTTATGAATTGGAAATTCATAGAGGAAATGCCTCTCGAATCTGACTAGCATTATCATCGAATTCTTTCCACAGCCTTCCAACGTTGTCAAGCGATCAGCCAAATATGATGGAGTCTTTCTCAGATCGGCATCCTTCCCATAGTTCTGTGCCAGTCGACAGAGCTCCTCAACAATCCTTTCTTGTTGGCTTGCGTATTCTTCAATTTTTCGATAACTTAAATATTTTTTAATTTTTTTTTTATTTTTTATTTATAACTTCTTCACTGCACTGTTCCCGCAGGTATTGCTAAACGTTAGCAGAGTGTCTTGTCACGATCGCCAAATAAAGTTCACAATAAAGTGCGCTCAATATTGTTTAAGTCATCAACTTTATTTAATATACAAAGGAATTTCTCACAAATTGAGTTCACAAATCACACTTTCTATGTCGACCAGACATTAACCTATAGTTCCTCAGTGAGGGTATCGGAAAATGTCTACGCCACATTCGACCTTGACACCTGAATTGTGCGGCTTTATAATTGACTACTTATGCAAAATGCACAATACATTTTTTATCTCTTATCTAATGTGCTTATACGGAAAAAAACTAGACAATATGTGTCGTGAGAAAAATAAAATAAGTGCAAGAAGAAAGCAAACCACATATAGTCTAACACGTAAGAAATAAATATCCAAAACGGTTTTCACCACAAACTACTTGAAATGACCAAAACAACATTTAAAATTTGGAAATCCTGAAAAAGCAAATTGTAATATTTTCTAAACCGAAATACGTATAGTAATGAACTACATCTCAAATTAAACTTACAATTAAAGACAAATCGTTACAATCCTTTAACAAGTTTTTAGAGTATAAATAATTTTGAAAAATATGTACATATTTATATAAATTTAATGAAACGATTTCATTTTTAAAACAAAATGAATAACAGAGTTATATTTTTTCAACGTCTTATGAAAATGCATGTCTTTTCAACGATTCCAAATATGTTATATATGTAGGTACAATACAGGCTGCAATATAATGCGTAACACAAACTATTTATTTTCTGTGAGCCTCATTGGCATCAACGAACATTGAATATCTAGGAATTTGTAAGTGCAGCATGCATGAAAAGAAAAATATGTACAATCCACTTGCTTGGCCTCATACAGGTTTCGGAGTAGATGCAAGTTCGGGTGTATGAAAATCCCATGTTACAATAGAAAAAATCTATGTTTGTTAAGAATATTGACCTGCCTTTTTATTTTATCTATATTATATAAAATACTATATAAAATCGGAATTCAAATTGACTTTTATTCCATTCACATTTATTTATATTTATACATGTTATTATTTATGTTTAATCAACTTCAATTAAGAACATTATTGACAACACACAATGTCGATTAATAACTGGAGGGATCTTTTAAAACCGCGCGACGACGCGACAGAAATTCATATTTGTCCCTACTATCTACATATAAATATAAACAAAGCAGGTATTCAGTACAGTTAACACCATCGACCGAGGGCAAGGGCAAATGGCGAAACAGAGCAACGAAAGAGGATCCGCTGCATCATAATTTTGTGCGGTAGCGAGAGCCGCACGTGTTCGTCTGTTCAAGTCGATTCAAATGCGCTTGAATCATGTTCGATTCTGTCTGGTGAAATCGGATGCATGCGTTGCGGTGCCGTGAAATAACGCCGAGCAAAATAACGCCGAATTTGAGAATTCGCACCATGCGTTGCCTTGGAAACATGCATCTGGCGGACGTGCATGCATTCACGCAAAATCTATTGTACTGTACGTTGCAGATTCGGCACGAGCGATGGGTTTCCTGCGAAATGACCCTAAGCACACGGCCAAAATTGTGAAAGAATGGTTATTGTATAGGACGCCGAAGCTATTGGATCAACTTCCACAATCCCCAGACCTTAACCCCATCGAAAATTTGTGGGAACATCTCGACAAGCAAGTTCGAAAAAGGGTCATTACAAGTAAAGACTCACTAATGCCGTCCTGCTGGAAGAGTGGGAAAAAATTCCTTCCGACTTCTCAAAAAAAATTGTAGAATCAATGCCCAGGAGGTTGAAGGCCGTTATTAAGGCAAAAGGAAAACAAACAAAGTACTGAATTAACCGTTTCTTAATACATTTGTTTTTTTTTTTCAGTAATGTAAACTTTCTTTTGACGCCTAAAATATGAAGTGTTTTACCTTTTTTGTTTATAAAATTTTTGTTTTTGATTTTTTTTGTTAACTTTTTACATCGTTCGATTAAGAATTAATAGATGAATGAATATGTTAAATTAGTTATATGATTATATGATTAATAAAATCTGTAGTTGAATTAGAAACTTAAAACACTGTAGTGTAAACTTTCTTTTGACGCTCACAGTGTGTACATAGTTCTAAGTGAAAGCGGGAACTTTTAATCCTCAGATAAAAAGGACAGAGATCCTGACGGTCCCCGCTCGAGCGGATATAGGCGCTGTTCTTTCGCAGTGTGAACTAGGCAAAGTAGAGCTAATAACATACCTTATACGAAGCATGGTTGATAGATATTCTGAAAAAACCACTAAAGTCAGATCTAGTTTTTAATATCAGAATCATTCAAAGAATAATGGAGGAGTGAGGAAAGAGGATTAAGTTTGACAGCTAATGAGTAGGGAACACACAAGAACACATAGGAATGCTAGGAAGAATAAGGAGCAGTTACTAGAAAAATTCTGCTTCGCCAGATGAATAGCACAATCAGAAAGTACACTAGATGTTATAAAATCAGCTTAAGAAACAAATAAGATAGACACCCAGCGATTCCTGAACAGCAACCAACTCCTTTACCAATATGTTCATGCGCGATACTTCACATGGATATCATGGAAATACAGGGCGAAAAGTTCTTCTCTTGCCTCGAAAAGTTTTCCTTTGCTAAACTTTTCCATATTAAGAATAAATCTCCTTTATATTTGAGGGACAAGCTTGTCAAAATTCTACATTATTTCACCATTGTTATCGACAACGAAAGCAACTCCTTCAGCCCGATAATAGTTAGTTTCATTGGAATGCTGGGTATCGGAATGTATTTGACCCCGGTTAATTGGAACGACGTAGCCGATAGATTTCACTCCATCATCGAAGATATCTATCGATATCTAATGGTAGAAAACAAGGACAAGAGAAGTTTTAAATATAGCCGTAAATACATACAAAAACACCATACACTCCGTGACAAACCGGAAACCCGCGTTTATATTGTTTAACAGAGCGCAAAGAATAAACTTTCAGAACTTTCGAAAGAATTAACTTCATGACCTGAGGGTAAACACTTTCAAAAAACAAGAATTGACTAATGAAAGGGGAAACAAGAAGAAATCGCCACAAAAGGATTTAAAAAAGGAAAACGTGGTATAGACTCGTTTGAAGACAATACAGGGAACGCACAAGCTCTCCTTTGCGGAAAGAAATTGTCCTAAAAAACAATAAAGATACAAGTATAACACACACAGCACATACTGTTTAGCCTTTTATAAATAATACATATGTATGTGATATAAATACAAAAATATTAAAATTATGGAAAGCATCTTAGGAAGATTAAGGAGCAATTAAGGAAGATTTTCATAACATTAAAATTCATAGAACTGTAACCAAAAAAAAAAAGACAATGGCAATATGACACTTATTTTGATATCATACCAATTACCTAAGTGTCACAATAATACATACAACCAGTTGCCTTCTTACGTACATAATTTAGTTAAATTAAATAAATTATTGAATAAATAAGTTAAATTAAGTTCATTTAATTTAATTATGTCAGACTAATTAATAAAGTTGCTCAATTTAACTGTTATACTGTTACATTATTACATCGTTCCGTACATATTTCGAAAAATTCTCTATAACAGTTGCACGATTATATCTATTGAATTACACACTTACAACTAAATTAAGCTATTAATTAGACCCCATCTCATGTATCTCTTCCTCGCTAGTGGGAACAATAACTTTTGAACCTCACGACATGGCTAGGGAACGAATTTAAGGATCCGGATAAGAATAATTTCGCTTCACCCCACCTATTCCAAATAACCGATCGCATCTGTCTACTATTACGGGGAAAGAGGCAAAGGAATGGATCATCAATCAAGCCGGAAATGAAATCTTATTAAACGTTTTATCAATGCCGAAAGGCCGCAATTCAATTCCAAAATGGGAAACAAATTTACAAGAAATTCGACCGAATCTCAATCAATCAAAGGAAATATATGGAATGGTGAAGAGCTGCCTTAAAATCAGCAACTCCACTATCTGCAAATCAGAATCTCTCGAAAAGCAACCAGATCATTGCTTTCCAGATTATTGAAGGGAGGCCCTACTACCTGTGAATATCCTAACAATACTGAAGAGGTTATAGAACCGATCAAAGACGACACGATCTTTCTTACTATCTCACTAATTTCGACGGAGAACTTACCGAGGTAAACTCAACAGAGAGGCAGTAAGGGACCAAGAACCGAACCTTCACCAGCGCGTCTACCCTACAAGCCTTGGCAGTTCTTATAACCAAAATTACTAGGTAAGTCCAAACCATCAACGACTTAAGACTGCAGAATATCAAGCGTCTAACCAATTTGACGAAGAGGGTAAACATTTCAACACTGGAATATGCCCTGGTCCTCTCGACCCTGGCCTTCACTGCTCATTATTCCTGGCGCAGAATTAACAAGAAGTTAGATCTCCCGGCGATAGGAATGGTCCGACAAGGACCTGCTTCCAACCGGATCTACTGGACGTAGAATTTTTAAACACCATCCACCGATGCCAAGGGCAAAGAACGAAACAGTGGATCAAAACTCTCGCTACTTCACGTGTTCGTATCTGTTTAAGTCGATTCAAGCGCGCTGGAATCACGCTCCGTTCTGTCTGGTGAGATCGGATGCATACGTTGCGACCAGCCTAGGAAACATACATCCAGCGGATGTGCATGCAAATTTGGCGCGAGCGATTGATTTTCTGCAAAATACAGTTCAGATGATAATTTAGTTCTAAGCGAGAGCCGGAACACTAAAGTCGTTTAAAATTAACATATATATCACATAATAGTTTTCTTCTTTTGTAAACTTACGTAAATCGAAAGTTGCTCGTTCCCTCCTCTAACTAGAACATTTCATACTTAATTTCAGAATTTTTTAAATAATATTGTAATGGCTTTATTTTAAGTAATTAATTTTGTTGCAAAGGCTGTTAGTTTAAGAACATATATATAATTTACAATTAAAATAAAAAAACAAAACAACTCTAGTTTTCCTTCCGAAATTGGTTTGGTTAAAACATCAACAAATTAGTTGGCAAATGAGTGAGTTTCATCATACTTTTTTACTTTTATTGCATTGTTTTATTGCATTATTGCTTTGTTCGTATAGAATATACATTATTTATTGCTAGCTTAACTGCACTAACGTTGTCGCAAAACAGTTCTTTTGATCTATGAATTAATGAAAAGCTTCCTTTCAAATGTTTTAAACCAAATGCATTCTTTTTTCTGCTGCCATAGACATAAATCCTGCCTCTCTCGCTAAGATTGTGGTAGTTTTCTGTCATCTGGTTTTCGATTTCGGCCTTGGCAACGATTAACAATTGAGGCTCCTCGACTAGCTAATACACGCATTGATCTGTCGATAAATACTTTACGCCAAGATCCAAAAGTACTTGGTTCAAAGCACAGTTTCAACCATGATTCGATTGCTTCAGTCCATAGATTGGTTTCACCAGCTGGACTACTGATAGTCCATTCTATCGGAATATCCTTTAAGCTGCGATATATAAAGGGTCCGCCATCTAACGTTTTTTTTTCCAAGTAGTGCTTATTTCGTGAATGATAACACTTAGCTCATGTCTGATTTGACAGATAATTAGTTTTATCCTTCCGCTGAACGAATATGGTTGTGTATACGCTTGAACAACGCTGGGAAATATTGCGACATTACTTTGAAAATCATGTTGCAGAATGTGTGCGAAAATTGCGTACGGATTTTGAAAGAAGAGAAGCACCGTCAGCTCCGTATGTTCGTTATCTTGTGAAAAAAGTGAAAGAAACTGGCATCTTCATCGATAAACCAAAGCGTGAAAAGCCAAAAACAGTGCGTACACCCGAGAATATTGCTGCTGCGGCAGAAAGTGTGCGTGAAGCGCCATCAACATCAATTCACCGTCGTTCTCAACAATTGAACATTTCGGAGACATCATTGAGACGAATTTTGCATAAAGACCTTGGTATGACGCCATACAAAGTCCAATTGGTTCAGGAGTTGAAGCCAACTGACCATCCAATGCGTTTTCGCTTCGCTAAGTGGGCCTGCGATCGACTTACAGAAGATGCCGAAAAAATCTTCTTTTCAGATGAAGCTCATTTTGATCTTGGCGGGTATGTAAACAAGCAAAATTGTCGCATTTGGGGCACAGAAAACCCGCACGCATACATTGAAAAGCCGGTGCACCCAAAACGAGCCACTTTTGTTCACAAAAATTGAAGAGGAGGATATTGGCAACATTTGGTTTCAATAGGATGGCGTTACGTGCCACACAGCCGAAGCTACACTGGATGTTTTGCGCCCTGTTTTTGAAGATCGCATTATCAGCCGCAGAGCTGATGTCGTTTGGCCACCTCGGAGCTGCGATTTGACACCGTTGGACTATTATTTGTGGGGTGCCGTCAAAGATAAGTGTTACGCCGACAAGCCAGAGACAATTGACGCTTTAAAGGACAATATTCGTGAAGCCATTGGTGAAATACAGCTGCACACAATCGATAATGTGCTTAAAAATTGGACCGATCGTGTAGGGTTACTGCATGGCCAGCCGATGCAGCCATTTGAATGAAATTATTTTCCATTATTAACCGGAAGGATTGTACTTTCAAATAAAAAAAGAAATTTGAGAAAATATTCAGTAGTTTTTTTATAGCATTTTCAAAAAAAAATTATTTGGCGGACCCTTTACAATATATCTCTTCTTCAAGCTTGCCCTTAGCTGCAATCACCATCAAGTATCAAAACGAACTGCCGAGAAGTATTATATGTTTCGTCGTAGTCCACACACTTGAGTAAAGGCTTTGGCCACCAAACTCGCTTTATATCCTAAGAATTTCTATTTTAGAATTTTTTTAACATTAGGTTTTTTTTATTATGCCATCCAGATCTTATCCGGATCATGGTTTACATGTATTACAATAACAACATCTGATCCAGCTCTTGATCTGGATCAATTTCAAGATCCGAGTTTGAGTGGAAGTGAGTTTACACTATTTCCCACTGGTTTCGCTCTTGAGTCTATTGGGGAAATATTACCCCCAATTGGTGTATATCGATAAAAATTATTATCATCACCATTTAAATCGGTCGTATCAAATTTGTATGAAAAGAAACATTTTCTTTGATATGGCAATTCCACTCTTAAATTTCAAAGATTGTTTTTATTGTGAAGTGGAAATGGAGCAGGTGGGCAAAAAAAGGTAAACATGTATATTAATTGAAATTTCGACCGAGAAGTCTGTTACTTCTTCATACAGCAATGAATATTCAGGTGTGCTGCTTTCTTCACTGTCCGTGTCACTTTCCTGTAACCACTATAATACAAATATGAACTATTTAAATTCAACAAATAAACGCAATTTACCTAAATAACAGTTGCTTTCATCTTCAATTTGTTTGTTTATTTTGTTTTCAAATGCTAGATCTTTGACAGGACTGAACAAGGCGAAACTTCAAGCTGGCTATTCGTTGATCTGTAATGTTTTATTATGTCCCATGTTCCTGAGTGGATCATGTGGCATGATAAAATACACCTATTATATGACTAAAGTCGCCTCGGTTGAGTCAAATTTTTCGTTTTCAAAGATTTAACTCTGCATCAGCAAATTTATAAAACAGTCAAATTTGATTTCTTTCAAAGGATAACGTTACGAGAAAAGTATTTATCTCCGAACTTACCGCAAACTATATGAAAGGACATTTAAAATTTGAAAATATCCGTTAACAAGTTTTAAAGTTATAATTAAATTTGAAAAATGTGTACATAAATTTACTAAAACGATTTCATTTCTCAAACAAAATGAATAACAGAGTTATATTTTTTCAATGTATAATAAAACTCAGAGTAGCCACTGTGAACCACATTTGCATTTAAAAACTCTTTTCCGTCACTGTAAATAACAACTTCAAGTAAAGGTAACCGAAGATAACCGATAATCCAAGAGTTTTACTTTTCAAAATTACAATTCGATCGTAAATCTGTGTTCTTTTTGACATTTTGTGAAATATTTGTATAAATTGTGTTTCACCATGGATATAACATATCATCTGTTCAAATAATCTTTCGTGGAGAACCTCCACAATATAGGCTAGAAATTCAAAAATAAAAGAGACAAAAATACGTTGATTGGATTGATTGAAAAACAGGTTAAACCTGGATAAATAATTCACACAGATTGTTGAAAGGGATATTTTTAAATATCAGCATTTGACGGCTAATCATTTCAAGAAGTTTGTGAAAACGTTCAGGAACGCTTTACTGTTTGGAAGATATTTCAAATTGATTTTCAGGATTTTCAAATTTTAAATGTAACATAAATCCCTTCCAGTAGTTTATGGTAAAAACCACGTGGTGGTGAATACTTACCAGAACTACAGCCGAAAGTATAATAGGCTTACTCGTATACTCTACAGATAAGCCGACCGGCATCAATAAGCCAGCTATTTTTTCGTCTTTATTAAAGCCAGCCATCTTCACTTAAGGCCACAGTAAACTCATCTTATTGACATAATCTTCCGTTGGTACTTTTTGCTTGAGTTACACCAATTGTTGCCACAGTACTACTTTTCGATCGGTACCTTTATCATCAAAAGCAACCGCTATACTTTCCCATGCCTCTTTGCATGCGCTTGTTTCTTCTATAAAGTCAACTCACCTGTTGGTCTAAGATCAGCTTTCCTCTGGAGGTAAATGTACATTCTTTCAAGAGTCCCACAAGCCCTTGATATGGGCTCTTGCACCGACCTTCCATTCAGAGTAATTCCCCCTGCCTTTAAGACAAATAAATGGTATTTGCGTGGTAATATCTTCTGTTGTAGTTTTCGTAGCCTTCGAAAAGAATATTATCAGAATCTTGAGTTGAAATTGAGATATCTTCAAACGATTTACTTACTTTTATAGTTTCAATTTTATCAGCTGTATCACAAGTGCACTTTGAAGCAGTTATTAATTAATTAGGTAGGCCAATAAAAAAAAAATCACAAGTAAGAAAATTTCAGGAAAATATTAACCACAGCACACAGCAAATAAGCTAATATAAACTAATAAACTAAAGCTGCGGATTGCAAATAACCTGATAGATTTGAATGGGTGGATTTTGCCCATAATAATCAAAGACAAAGTAAAAACCGAACGATCAAACTGGTTGCGGCAGAAGGAGAAACTTACATTTTTTTATTATTATTTAGTTATTTTTTTTTTTAGTTTTTAATTCATTTTTATTCATAACTTCTTAGATCTATCTTACCCTAGACAAAAATGCTTAAAAACTAGCTTAACTATCTTAACAATCTAGATATCTTACTGGCTCTAGGCGGATACTCTAAAATAGACGTAACAACTTAAATCTGTGTCTTTCGACGACTATATCAACTTACCACTAACATTACTATATCTAGCTTAAGCTAAGAAAAATGTTTTTTTTATTAAAAACTTAGCATATGATCATTTGTATTATATATAAAACTTAAGCCTACCTTAATGTAACAAAACTAAACTAAACTTATTCTACCTTAACTAAAATATATATATATAAATTATATACATAATATATATTTAATATATATATCTTTTTTTTTTTTTTTTGTTTTTTTTTTTTTTTTTTTTTTTTTAAACGTATATATACCTACTACCTACCCTACCCTACCTTACCCTACCCTAGCCTATGTAAGCCTGCCATTGGTGTTAGGCAGGCGATGCCTTCAAGAGACTGAAGCTCTCAAAGTGTCCATTGACGTAGCTCTCTCCAGCCACCAAAAGCGTTGATGCTGTCGGACTACGTCTCCTCGATCCCGGCGTGCGACCGATCTACAGAACCTGAGGCGCTCGGGCTCACGGAGCGCGACATCGGGTTCGTAGAGGAATCGCCGTTCCACGGAATTGCGACCCACGTGGAAGATTAGCGGTACCGCCAATCTATCCTGGATCAGCCCACATCTATCTACATAGAGGAATGCTTCTGGCGGCACAAAGCCATTAAGGCGCACTCTCTCGTGATATAAATCGTTGGGGTAGTAAGCCCCGAAGATCAGGCTATTGACCGAAGTCATTGCTTTCGCAACGTGGCTTCGAATCAGTTTGATCAAAAAATTATCTATCCGTACAATCCTGGCCCTATTGTATAGGACCTCGTTCGGGTAAAATTTCGTGTACTCAGATTCGGGTGTCCTATGTAGCCCCAGACACGTCCTGAGACATTGTCTCTCAAACACCCGAATCCTTTCCATTAAGCTGGCTCTCACATTGAACCAGACGGGACATCCATAGGCAACCATGGGCCTGATTAAGGCCATGTAGCAGATTACCTTCACCCTAGAATCAAGTTGGCTGCTATGAAACAGCCACCTTGTCAGAGCGAAAGCGCCCCGGGCCCTTGCCAGAGCAGCATCTACATGTTTGTCAAAATATAGATACTGATCCAGCACGATCCCAAGATATCTGACCACACTTTGTTTCGCCAGTGGACGCCCGTCCGGTCCTAAAATTAAGAACCTGCGCCAGTTTTTTCTAGTGTCCCGAGAGGCCCTAGACAAAGGCGTTCTGAACAATATAGATTCTGATTTCTGGAAGTTGATTTTCAACTTCCAGTCATCACAATACTGCTGAATTTTTTCGAAGTCACGCTGCAGAAGAGTAACAATGACGTCGATCGTTGGACCTGATCTGTACGCGATTAGGTCGTCTGCGTACGCTATTGAATGGTGAAGAGAAACTAGCAGATCGCTTAGGTAAATGCTGAAAAGGATCGGCGAATTTACCGTACCCTGTTGCAGTCCATTTTTGATTTCAAATGTTTGGGTAGAAGTCACGTTGGCAATTTTCACTACGAACTTTCTACCTGTTAACATGTCAAAAATCATATATAGCAGTGGTTTACTTATGCCCAGCCGACTGAGCTTGTAATAAAGACCTTCTAACCATACGGTGTCGAAGGCTTTTTCTAAGTCAATCAGACAGGCACCCGTGCATTGGTTCTTGCATTTATTCCATTGGACATCCGACACAAGCTTCGACGCGGCATGAATAGTGTCATGCCCCGCTCTGAAACCGAATTGGTTATCCGGGATGATTTTATTGTCCTCAACCCATTTAGACAGGGCCCTATGGATCACCTTCTCGAAAACCTTGCTGACACTCGGAAGGAGACTTATTGACCGGAGATTTTCCGGGTTAGAAGTGTCTTTACCTCTCTTGGGAATTGGTTGCACCACCGCTGTCTTCCAGTGCACTGGATAATATGCATTATTCAGTGCATTGTTGAACAGGATGGTGTACCTCTCTACAGCCACTGGCGGAAGGTGCCTAAGCACAACATTGGATATACCGTCGACTCCCGCGGATTTTTTCTTCCTCAATGACTCGAAGATCATCTGAAGATCCTCCGTCGATATGAACAGGGTATTAACCCCCTCATTGGCGATGACATTGTTTGCCATGAAATCTTCATTGAACCTTGTAAAACCACGGTTCTCTGATCGCCAATGATCGATATCATTTCGAAGATAAAAATGATGAAGCAGGGCTCTATCTTCCAGGTCGTGGTTCGGGCGAATACTATCATTCACCTTGTACACTTCCTGGAAGACAGCTCCCACTGTCGCCACCTTCTCCTGAGGATCTTCGATCACGAAGAAGTCGTCATCCAGGATGGCGCTCTCCGGATCGATGCTAACTGTTCGTAGCAAGCGTTCATTGTCTGACGTTCTCGGAAGTTTCAGATCCTGAATGTCATTCTGATTGTTTCTCCGAAATATTTTATTTATTTGCGGGAACATACTCGCGCTGTTGGATTTTACAGCACGAATTCTGTTGTTCCAATGCAAACTTACAGATATTCTGTAATTTTCCTTGATTAACTGTTGGATATTTTTAATCAGTGACTTCAGTGTCCTGACCTCCGAGTTTTTTTTTTTTTTTATTATTATACTGCATGTCAAGTGTACAAATGATCTTTGACTCAGAACCCTTATTTTTCGTCATACGTTGATGATATAAAAATCTTCAAACATATACATATCTTTCCCTGCCGATTCCTGCTCCTTTATATCCGGCCCAAACAGGTTCAATATTACGTTATCTGTTGATATCTGACATAGTGAATAGCTGAATCTATATACCACTTCAGCACATGTTACCAGCTGGAAAATTAAGGAAGTTACCAGTTTCCTAGGTATTTCTCATGGTGTAAAACATGTATGCACTAGGCCACAATTTGCGGAGACATCCATAGATACGGCCAATGCTCATATTGTTATGATGGTAACCAGATAAATCTCGGCTTTTCACATACCCAAGGCTAGTAGTTGACTCGACAACCTTAATTCCGGAGTAGTTAAGAAAAAGGTTAGGCATGAGATCGAGACTAAACTTTTTTTTTGGAAATTGGAATTGCTTGAAACTTAGTCGGGTTGTGAAGTAATCCATTGGCAATAGACCAGGAGTAGATCCGTTTCGGATCGTCATTAATTAGGTAAGCAAGTTCGTAAAGGTTAGGATACGGTTTGAAGAGAAGTAATTGAACATCATCAGCATAAATGCATACATATACATTTATATATGTAGATGCATTGAGCAGTGTTTGCACACTGATGGAAGATCATTAATGAAAATGCAGGAAAGAATCGGGCCTAAAATAGAGCCCTGTGGAACACCTTACATTAGATAAGTGTTTTGTTATTTGTTTCGCAATGATTTTCTTAAAGATTTCAGATAAGCATGGCAGAATGCTAATTGACATTGGACTGGGTTTTTTTACCATAGGTAAAACTCTAGCGGTTTTCCACAACAATGTGACTATACACAATATAATATGGGCAATTGTGACAACATTTCTTTGAAGAGCTTCAGTTTGACGTTAGGGTCGGCTGTTACGCGGCACCTTTCCCAGGGGGCTAGAGTGTGGTGATCTGAAGAGCAATTAGGTCAATAGCACTGAAATCTTTAAATGTGAGTGTGTCAGGGGTAGCATTTCTAGACAAGTTAACGTTAAAGTGCAGAATAGAAGATCATGGACGGAAACGGATAAGTGGTGTTTTTACCTATATTTTCATAACAACTAAATCCCTTATTAGAAAGACAAAGGTATCACTTTTCAGAAGATTTGTATTGAAATCTCCACAGATTTATTATATGCTGATATAGTGCACTATAGTCTGAGATGGCTGAGAAGAACGGTAAGGGAGAACATTTTCTATTATTGTTATATGAACATGTAATCAAACATTTGGTATAACTATCACATATTTGAACTATCATTGTTCAGTTTCATTGCCATTCGATTTGGATATAACTTTGCAATTTAGACCTAATTCACAGTAAATTGCTACTAGTTGCTAATAGTTCGGTATTTTTATAATGTAAATAGTGCTTACTCGGTTTGAGACACTTTGAGGACAAAAACTTCAGATAGTGGAGTTTGCGATCATTTAAATTAAGCGCATTTAAATAATAGACATCTCATATCTCTTGGGTAAGATACTAATCATAGCGTCATTCAGTCATACTGTACTGCTATTTTAAGCCTATGTTTTCCATCAAAAAGAAACGAAATAAAAAGTGTAATCCGACCAGTATAAGGCAAATAAAAACAAACGAAGAAAATAGAAAGAAAGAGGGTGAGTTCAAATAAGAATTACCAAGGAAAATACTTTTTTCATTCGCCGACTTCTTAACATACAGATCCAAGTTGTGTGAAAACAGCAGATAATTGTTTTTTTTTTCATCGGAGACCAAAATCGCAGTTAAGGAGGTGTCGTGTTCTTCTGATAACAGCTGTTATACGACTCGAAGCCAAGGTCAGTGGAATGTAGCTTACGAAAACTCCTTGCACAATTTAGAACAATGTTTTTCTCTTGTGAGTTGCTGACTTTTAATGAAATTGGAAGTGTTGCGGTGTTATTGCTTTAATTGTTTCATTTTTTACCATGAAAGATGTTTGATAAGAGAAGCGGCTTACAATTAATGGTGTGACAGAGTCGATTGAATATACTTTTTAGATTCTCGTCTGGGAATGCAGGTTCGCCGAAGATTGTTGCGCCACTTGCAACTGATTTCCTTTCCAGAGAATCACATCTCGTTTTTCCTCAAGAGCATCAATGCGTTCGGCCATGCTGGGGACTTCATGGTGCAGTCGGCCCAATGGTGCGCCACCGTGCACGAGCGAAGGCGGGATAGTCGCAGAGAAAGTATTCTGCTATGTAAACCTACTCGCAACATGCAACACTGGAAAACAACATTAACAAAGTCATTCTTCCCATCCTTTCCTCACCCACGAAGTGAATAAAGTTTTTAATATGTTGAATACCTTTAAGAGAAAAAAATATAAAGTTAAATGATCACTTAATTTCCTAGGAAGTGCTTGGAAATAGGTTGCCGGAAACCCTGGCCGCGACGACATCCATTAGAGATAAAATCAACAATATTTTAAAGAATAACAATAACCCAGTTGTGATAAATAAATATGTCATTTAACCGCATTAACCGCATAACAAACGTAACAAATGAGTCGATTAAAGAAATGATAAATCACGATGTATTTAGGAATAATTTCATAACACAACATAAAATTAAGGAAGAACTTATGAATTGACAATATGTTGAAATGTATATTTCAGGAAATAGATATGGTAAGAAATATGTATATTTAAATATGAAAATATCTCCTACGGAAACATTGATAGTGCTTTAAACATGGTAGAAATAAAAATAGAATAGCTTCGAATTTAAGTTCAATTTTACATATCGTTAGCTTAATAAAATCTGTGAAAAAAGATTAAATAAAATAGAATATGAAAATATTTTAAAATGCAATAAATCGATACACGGTATAAAACAAAATTATAAGTCATATAACAATTTATTGATTTATCATTATCATAATATTGTAAATTTAAGTGGCACGTCCTGTATCCCAAACCTACTCCAAAGCGTTAAAGCAAATTGCACCCGAATTAACAATCAACAATACAGATTGAGAATAAAACCTACAGTTCTGACGCTTGCAATCGCACAACTCTCTACAATTGAGGACACGGGGGAGGAGGATTGATAACAGCCATGTCGCTGCTTGCATTGGCGCTGCTAATAAAGTTCATCCAAGGGGAACGCTCAGCGAAAATTCAAATTATTAACGTTATCGACAAAAAAAGGGAGGCGACGAAGGAAGTAACATCAAGACAAATCCAAGTCCCCAATAAGAACGAAAATCCAAAACAAGTAATAGTGGCAGCACAGGTACCTGACAAGTATAAGAAAGCACATAACAACAAAGGACGGTAAGAATCAGCCAAATCCCATATTTTTGATCCTGTCAAACGCGGACGTTTGATATTGAGTAGGGAGAAATGAACACCATGTGACACCAAAACATTGTCAGCGCATTCCTGCACATCAATCCATCGCACCCAACCATGCTTCCAAACCAGATCGCGCTCCAGGCTCACTTTGCGTCTGGAGGTAACTCGCACAAACATTTTCCCACATTCCTTAATTCCCATAGTTCGCTGCGTAGTCTAAGGTATTAGGTTCCACAATTTTTCCATATTCTCTCATCTCCTACCTTTTCCCATAGTCTAACATAGGTATTAAATATTATTTTGTTAGCGTTACTCTTAGATTAGAGCTCGAGTGGAGCGGGCAATAAAAAATAAAGTTTTTTTTTTCAAGAAAATATTATACTAATTTATCAACTTAAAAGATCATCATATACATATATGTGTAGGTACATACAAAGACACATAGATACCTATTTATCTGTTAAGCTATTATTCACAAATTCTATATGGGTTTTTTTTTTGTTTGATCTGACTTATTTATTTTTTTTTAATATAACAAATTAATTAGATTAAACACAATTCGGCTTTGGCTTCCACAACTTTTTACGTCCATAGAAGAATTTAAAAACATAAAGCTGCAAAGTTCTTCGGTAGAGGCAAATGATTTGTGCGCAATGGTTGAATACACCGTCAACAAAACAGCTTCTTTATCTACACAATCAGGGAAAGACTGTGAAGTCGTAAGTACTCAACTTTCCTTTTCTTTTTTTATGTATTTGCCCATACTTTTTTAATATTTGGACATTTGTTTTAATTAATTTTCATCTCACAGTCGATAACCAATGTCACTTACATAAATACTATAGTAGTCGGCATCTCCGGTTTAATTGGATATTTCGTCGCTGGAGGATTGATCAATGCCCTCGGCAATAAATGGATTCTAAGTATATTTTTAATACAAATACATTTTTGATATATATTTTTTAAATTAATGTACTACTACTTAGCGTTTAATAACGTACTTCTTTTAGTTATAGGTCTTACTATATCCGGCATTTGCGGGTTTTCCATGTATTGGGCAACAGACTCTCTAACAACCCTCATTATTTCTTCGATTTATGTAACGGTTGGAAGCATTGCGGCAACGTCTTTAATAGGAGTGGTCGTAAATCTATTTCCCACCTCTTTAAGGTATATTTTTCTATTAACTTATGAATTAATTAAAAAATAAATGATTTTTTTAAAGAACAATGATTGTATCTATTTCAATGATGTTTGGTCGTTCGGGCGCTTTGATAGGGAATATTTTGTTTCCATACTTCATGTCGCTTGGATGCCTACCACCATTCTTTATGGTTGGGTGTATAATGCTCGGTATTTATTATATAAACGTATACATGAATTTTCTATTAAACTAAAATACTTTATAGTTGGGGTCGCACTTGGATTAATACTACCAATTACACATAAATCAGCACTAAAATAATTTCACCAAAATCATGTAGGACAGTTTGACCAATTTGTAAAAACTACATATGATCACATGTAATGAAGTATTTTCAGTATAATAAAGTATTATAGAATAATTTGTCTTTACTCCTAATAATTTACAACGAAATATTGTCCGTGCAGGGATGGGTTAAGAATATCCCTGCAGCGATACCTCTCGCTTGTCGTAAAAGGCGACTAAAACAAAGGTAAACAAAAATCACATCTAGGCAATTTAGAAAACACCAAGGTGAGCCTAGGGACACATATACCACCATTAAATTGCCCCACAAGTGTACATGCAAATCAGCGGGTTGACACGACTGGAGATCACCGGTGTTGTAAGAGTAAGATCAAACAAAAAAATCTGGAGCATGCCCGTGTCACAAAAAAAAAAGGCAGGCCGAAAAACAATTAGTGCAAACAAATGCAAAAACACCAGCATTTGATTGGCCTCAGCGATGAAGTAATCCCAAACCGGGAAGCCTGCCGCTACTTTCTGAGGTCAAACCGGCGGACCCCACAAGCAGACCAGTAGGAATGCAGTTAAGTGGGAAGGTTATGGTCCTACACTTCTGACCATAGCAACGCCGGAACAAGGAAAAGAAGAAGAATTTACAACGAAATATGTATACAATGACTAAAACAGCCTTTGTCTTATTTTTCTCAATATATTTCAGTACATCACCTTGGCTCATTTTCAACCAGCAATATCTGTTCATAGCCACCTACGAGTATATAACAACCATCTATATTTTACCAATCAAACCCAAAGCTTTTTATTTTTTAAGTATGTCTTTATTGAGTAATGGTTGCTTATCAACTAAACTCATTTTTATATCACTGACCTCATTCGTTCACGCGGCTTGCTTGGGATTCACGAAGAACCATTTGTGCAGGAAGTGGAAGCAAGTTGTTGGACGACCAACAACGTACTGTGCAAGATGAAGATTGTTTGTGGTTTAAGAATTATAAATTACATGGATGTGTTTTGCATTTGCATTTCGCATTTGCATTCAATTAGTTTAGATATCTAAAACAGCAGGAAATGAAGTAAGTAACAAAAAATAATATATCTGACGTTTCATTGGCATAGTTTGTAATCCGCAATTGTGTGACTCTTTTGTTTTGCATGGACGGTGTATTATAGTGTTACACAGCGCAGTAAAATGATCTGTTTATTTTATCTAATAGTAGCGAAAAGCTATAGAAAGCAAAAATAAGACAGTAATTTTTACAGCATATCCAATCACACCGACGGCGAGTTAGACAAATATTTTTATTTTCAAAACAAGGAGATTTATAATTTTAGTTCATGTTAGGACTCACAGAAATTCCGTAAAAGAAAACGAATAATTATAATATAAGATTTTATGAAAGAATCTTTTTTCTGAGTTCTTACGTTAATAGAACATTTCGTTGAATATGTTAAATGTCGCGATCAACGCTGTCACATACGACTCCTAAAACTTAAATTAAAGCTTATACCCATTGATAAAAACTTTCCAAATTCTACACTTCAGTGAAATTTGTCGTGATGTTACAATTAGAATCAAGATATTTCGGTAAATTCAAATTGCATTGTTAGGAGAGCTGGAAAGGGTGTGTCCGACAAGATGATCGTCGCGATATGATTCGGTGGGTACATTGAAATTAACCTCTTATCTGAAATAATCCTAACTTCGAAAATAAACAAATTAAATTACCATATATTGTCAGCGAATGTTCACATGCTATTTATACATTTTCCTCTTTCTATTCATAAACATAAACTTCCAATATCATTTTGCTGTTCCATGCCCAACTGAAAAGGTGAATTAACATCCCGCGGTATTTGGCAAGCACACGATTCCCACTCATCCCTCAACATCCATAGGGATGCTAGGGAGTCGAACAAGACAACAAGAGTTTCACGTCGGAAAGCTACAATCGTAAGATACCGACCGAGCTTACCTCAACATCTTTCAAAGTCCGATGACACCTGTACAATCCACAGAACAACAGAGTCGCTGCCTCTGATGTGCTGAGTTTCAAACCGCCGCAAATTAGAAACCCCTGGTTCGATGAGCAATGTAAATAAGCCCATGCAACAAAGCAAACCGCTTATAAAGCCATGCTACATAGACGGAGGAGAGCCGCTCCTGAGTTCTACGAGCAGAAAAAAAAAGAGGAACACACGCTTTTAAGGAAGAAAAAAAAGAAGCGAGAGATCGTGGGGATGGAGATATGCTACAGGAATGACGCTCGCAACTTTAACCAAAATATTAAACGAACATGCCAGAGCAGAAGCTCTAGGAAGCTAAAGGTGGACACTTAGTAGTCCAGTCACAGCCGATGATAGAACTGATACCGCTATCAGGCAGAATGATCTATTCGGAACGAACAAAGATACAAGAGAATTCCGTCTACCTGACCTAAATGAAATTAAGCTTGTAATTTCCAAGCTTAAAATAACCAAAGCCGCTGGGGCAGACGGCCTGCCTGGTGAGCTATTTAAAATGACTGGAGATGAGGTGGTAGGGTGCATGTACCAGCTCATCTGTAAAATATGGTTGGAGGAAAGAAGGCACCGCGAATGGAACCTCAGCGTCGTTTGCCCAGTCCAAAAGAAAGGAACCCCCTCCCCTTTAAGTCTCCTTAACATCGCGTACAAGATCTTCTCTGCCATACGGTGTGAATGCCTGAAAACCTTTGTGGATAATCTAATAAGGTCCTATCAGTATGCAATAGACCAAATTTTCACACCGCGGCAATTCTTGGAAGACCTAAGAATTCCAAATCGACACACACCATCTTTTTGTCGATTTTAAGCCGCATATGACAGTGTACATAGGAACGAGCTATACCGAGCCATGTCTAGTTTTAACATGCCTGCGAAACTCGTCCGATTGTGCAGGATAACAATGGAGAACTAGGTAGCGAACAACGGAAATCTTCGATGTTGTTAAAAGATTTAGGCAAGGTGACACACTGTCATGTAGCTTTTTCAATATCGTGCTTGAAAAGATCATAAGAGACTCACTGGCCAACACAAAAGGTACGATCTATTTCAAGTCTTCGCAATTGATTGCTTACGTGGATGACATTGACATAATTGGGCGAACACAGTGAGACGTCAATGAAGTGCTCCAAAGCACTGAAGCAGAAGCGGCTAAAATGGGTCTTTCGGTGAACGAGGGTAAAACCAAATACGAGTATACGAGTATCCAAATACGAGTATATGCTGTCATCCAAATACGACGCACAACACCAATGTCCTAGCCAGAATGTCGCAACTGACGGCTACAAATTTGAAGTGGTCAAGGACTTCGTCTTGGCTCACTAGTGACCAGCGACAACATCATCGCTGCTGCTTTGGGTACAGGAGGGATTTGAGAACTAGAGCCCTCTCTCGAAAAAACAAAGGTTGCAATATATGTATAAATCACTGATCATTCCAGTCCTCCTTTACGACGCAGAGGCTTGACCTTACGCAAACGGAAGAGGATGCTCTTGGCCGCTTCGAGAGGAAAATTCTGCGTTCAATCTATGGTCCCATTTATATAAACGGAGAGTGGAGGAGAAGATATAACGACGAACTATACAGACGATACAGCGACATTGGCCTAGTACGACGTCTCTGGATCCAACGTCAAAGATGGCTAGGCTATGTAGAGTGAATGGACAACACAGCTCCGGCCCGAAGAGTCTTCGAATCCAACCCTGAGGGATGACGCAGCAGAGGACGACTAAGGTGGCGCACACAGGAAGAAGGGGACCTTAACCAACTAAGAGTGCGGCACTGGAAACAACTGAAAAAAAATCGGGCCAGCTGGAGACGCTTGTCGGTTGAGGCCCAGGCTCGCACCGAACTGTAGCGCCATCTAAGAAGAAAAAGAAGGTATTCGGTATGCAACTAAACATCCCACGGTAGCCACTGAAATGTGGTGTTCTTGCATCTTAGCGTCGGAGTACATTTAGGATGTGAACAATTGTACTTAGAAGTTAATAATTAATTAAAAATAAATAAAACAAAGAGATCGATTTCATTAAAATAAATAGACATTCTTTTTTTTAACTGGAAGGAATTTTAAATGGCGGAGTGGGTAGTATCTCAATTTTACAGATAGATAGAATACAAATATGTAAACCAATTAGTCAGTATTATAAACATGAGACAACACAATAAACACAAGAAGGAAACAGAACGAAGATTGTCAGGCAACGGAATAACCGTCTCGGAAGAAACGTGATAAAAAGGGGTCAATCATCCGATTTGACAGTTATTTTAACAAGCTAGTCACGCACGGCCAGCGGTCATCCAATTCGTCAACGCACGATAATAGTCTTGCGATTCTTCAATTCTTCAACTCCAATTCCGTTGCCCGTTTTATTCGTTGATCAACAACATTTTTAGTCTGTTCAGTGACGCTGTTCTGGACTGTTCTGGACAGAAAAGTACAACTTTTGCTGTTCAGTGACAAAAATTTCTGTCCGAAAGTGTTCTGATATGTGTTCAGTGACGGTTTTCCCGACACTTCAGAACACGATTTTCTGCACCTACTCTGGAGTCAGAACAGATCCGTGAAAAGTGTCAAAAGCAGCTGTCAGCTAAAGTTCACGCTAAAACATACATATCATCACTGAAAAATGTTGTTGACGAGTCACTAATCACAGTAATTTCACTATTAGTGCCCGCCACAACTCTTCCAAAGCATTTTTATGTGAATTCACTTTTGTTTATTATTTAATTCTAACACATGTTTATTACAATATGACATATAAGATGTTTTTCGCTTTTTGACAACTAACATACGGCTGTACTACTTTTCTGTTCTAACTTGATCTGACAGTTTTCACGAATCTGTGCTGTGCTGTCCTGTTCTGATCTGATCTTTTCGTCACTGAACAGACTATTTGTATTTTATATAGCACATAAGTTTTGTGGCACGAATAAAGCTTGTGACTACCCATATGTATGTACATATGTACATACATATGTATGTACATATATTGGACGTGTAAGGAAGATTTGTGTTTTTATTACGTACATAATCCCCCCTTTCCACACCACACAATACATATATACATACAAGGTGATAAATATAATTATTCTGTGCTTGACTCTGGACGCAACACATAACACATATGTACATATGTATATACAGTTTGTCAAGAAAGTGTTTACACAAGTGAAAAAAACAACTTATTTTAGTTTTTGCTTTCAAATACAAGGACTTATAATAACTTTATTAAAGTTTTCTTTTCCAACGTATTATTATTCAAATCAAGGAAACGATATAGCACAAAATGCAACTTATTTAACTAAAAAACAACAACAAAAAAACATAATAAACTAAAAAGGGACAAGAAATCCAGTGTCAAGAAAGTGTTTACACATCGGAATGAATTCGAAGAAAACCCTTTTTTTTCTTTTTTTTTCAACTTCCTTTTCGCAGTACATAAATGCATTGTTTCATAAAGCGGGGTTCACATTGAACGATTTGTAGCGACGATATGTCGACCAACCAATAATGTCTAGCGTTCACACTACACTACAAGTTTACGGATTTCATTTGTGACAGAAACTCGGAGTTGTGAATATGGCGGCGCGTGCTCTTTTTGCGGTTGTGATTAATGATGAGCTGTTGGAAATCGAAGAAAATAAGAGAAGGCAAAATAGAAAAAAACGAGTGTGGGTTAAACCGTGGATTAAAAATAGAGATAAATTTTCTTCCGTTCAATTATTACGAGAAATAACGTTCTCCACAGCTCTCAATAACACTTGCTCCCTACCCAATTCCCTCCTTTTTCCCATTCGAATAGGCGTGTGAGTTGCATGTGATGATGTTGATGGTGTGTTCTGAAAATATATACATATACTTACTATTTATTTATTTTGCAGATTCCAACCACTGAAGATGAATGGGAAAAGTAGCTGACGAGTACTTTGAGCTCTGGAATTTGCCCAACTGTATCGGAGCAATAGACGGGAAGCACATAAATACTGTTAAACCGGCGTTAATTATAAAAAAACATACAGCATTGTTTTGATGGCATTAGTAAATGCAAAATATGAATTTTTGATGGTGGACGCCTGTGCAAATGGAAGGGTATCTGATGGTGGAATATTCGCTGGCACAACATTTTGTCGCTACTACGAAAAAGTAATGTTAAATATTCCGAAACCTAGGAAAATAGATAATTTTGATAAAGATCTTCCATTTGTTTTTGTGGCAGACAACGCATTTGCCCTGAAGGTAAATTATATGAAGCCTTATAGCCATAAAGATTTGTCAAGCGACGAAGAAAATTTCCATTATCGTCTCTCAAGGGCAAGACGTGTGGTGGAAAACACTTCTGGGGTGGAATCGGCTAAGGTCACTTTGGTGACAGTCATTTGTGACTATCATCATCTTTCGGTATCGGGTAAGATTATCACAAAAAAAGTTCAGAAAAGGAGCAACACTTGCTTTTTCGGAGTTGATGACAGATAAGAGCTGTCAAATTATCCAAAAGAAAAAAATTCAAAAATTATAAACAGCAATATTTCGAATTTGTTGCAAAATAATTGCTTTCTTTTATTAACAATAAAGTGTCTCTAAGAGCATTATGAGTTTTCGCGGCTTTTCTGTTGGACAGTTGGAGGTCTTCTTGCATATTGGGTTAGTGGGTGAAATTGGTTGGTTGTTGGGGAAGGTCACTTTCATTTAACGGCACCTTCACATCACAGCAAAAGTTGTGCAGCGCAACACAAACATAAATCTAAAAAAACAATTATTTAGCATAATTTTAACAATATGAACTGCGAAATTATTCCCACTTATGTACATGTCATCTGCAAGCTCAAGAATGTTAGACCGATTTCTGAAATTCTTCCTCAGAATTCTAACGTTCATCACTGTCTTATTGACAACTTCATCTTCACTTAAAAATAGCTCGAAAGACGAAAACATATTTTTATTTTTATTTAAATAATACACAAAAGCACAAAACAAAGTCACTTCCAACGCACAAAACATATGAAAGCTAAATAGCTGTCACCAGAAAACTGTCACAAAAATGTGACAATCACAGTGACTATCACCTTACACGATACCGAAACCGAGAATGTGACTGTCACTTATCACAAATCGCTTTAGCCGATTCCACCCCTAGTATTATAGCCACCAGATTCCGCGTTTTGCATACGACGATTAATCTAAATCCCGAAAAGGCGTCGGTAACTGTTTTGGCAATTTGCTATCTTCACAATTTCGTGAAGAAAAGGAATCCAGCTACATACATCCGAAATTCGGACATAGACAAAGCATAGTCAATGCTTTAAATTCTAGCCAGCCGGATATATTAACAAATCTACAAGCTGGAAAATGCCATAACTGGGCAAACAATGCGAAGCAATTTTGTAGAGATTTCTCCGACTATTTCAATACTATTGGGACCTTTCCCAGTTCTTAGTTCATTTATACATATGTATCTATAAACATAGATCTTAAATAAAATAAAACAACATATCTACAAAATCTTTTACTTACTTCGTCAAATCCAAAATTTTCTTCTTCCAATTCCTCATTCAAAGAAGAAACCCGACTGCATGTGTTTCTTGTTCCTTCAAAAAGTCCAGCGCATCAAAATACCACAAATTTGGTACATATATGTCCTCCGTGCAATAACCCGACCGATGGCTATTATTCACTTTCTTAAGTTCCCGTCACGTAGCACGTTTGGAAATTGTTTATTTTTTCCTTAAAACGTCTTCCGTCCAATCTACATCTACTTCCTTACATTTATTAAGCAATATTGCATACGCATTTTTCCTCATATGAAATTGCCGAAGCAATTCAAAGAAATCGACCCACATTCGATGCCATATTTTTTCCGCACGATGTTCACTCAACGAACTCAGAAATAAGAGTGAAAAAATAATGAAGTCGCTCAACCAAGCAAAAATTTGAACATTTTCAACTACAGAACTACAAATCGATCATAATGATCGATAACATGTTGGTAAAGGGTTCACATTGGTTTTTCATTGACAAAAACATGGTTGGTCGACAAATCGTCGCTACAAATCGTTCAATGTGAACCCCGCTTAACAAACCATTTAGCGGTAAGCAGTTTCTTCATACTATAAAGGAGCTGCACGCTAAAAATGTAGTATTTAAAAAAAGATCTTGCTGGAAAATAGACTCAACTGGCAACAACAGAATCAACTCAGCAACTGCATTGAGATTACTGGAGTGCCAATCGTCAATGATAAAATTGCAAAAGGTATAGCGCAACAAATATTTGAAAATGCATTAGCCGTAAGTGTTTCTGTCGATAAAATTTCTTTGTCAGAAAAGTGCGAAGGGAAAATTCAAAAAACAATTCTCAATTTTCGGTCATCTGTCTTAGTCTCTCTGATTCCTCAACAAATTATGAGAGAAAGCCAGGAAAAGCAGTAAGTTAAAGGTAAGTTATAAAGGTTTTAATCCTTTTCTTTTTAATTTTTAATAATTCATCAAAAATTATATTTTTATTTATATTAATTATAAGAACAATAATTGAAGATTACAGGCGGTATTGGAGCGAAAGGTAGCCATACTATGTATTAATAAGACAAAAAAAATGTTTTTTTTCGAATTCATTCAGACGTGTAAACATTTTCTTGACACTGGATTTTTGTCCCTTTTTAGTTTATTATGTTTTTTGTTGATGTTTTTTAGTTAAATGAGTTGCATTTTGTTTCTTTGATTTGAATAATAATAGGTACATTGGAAAAGAAAAATTTAATAAAGTTATTATAAGTCCTCGTATTTGAAAGCAAAAACTAAAATAAGTTGTTTTTTTCACTTGTGTAAAACTTTCTTGACAAACTGTATATACATATGTAAAAACAAACAAAAAAAAAACATTGCTTAGTGATCCCCACCACACACCACACCATATATCCAAGTTACGTGTTCGCGGACGCGGCACGTTAAAAAAAACACAAATATCTCGCTGGAGGTCGATCTGAACTGAACAACCGTACTTTTTATTTTCCATCTATTTATATGTTTACAATTTGCTTCCTTAGCTTATGTTAGTAGGTTACATTATTCGCGGAATTTAGGAAAGGTGGGAATGGAAAGGTGTTGGGTCACAGGAAACGAGTGTACGTTGACCCATGTGATGGAAAACAAATGGAAGCATGCACTGGTAACGGGAGACGCGTTTGAGCGAGTCGTGGGAACACATTATCTGAAAGATGCACAATATGCAAACGTGTCTTATACCTAAGTTCGCAATATGTAATGCGGGGAATGTCGGTGTGTTAACTCCCCCCTTCTCGGTTCAATGGAAGGGATTTGGGTAACGGTTTCTACAATTCTACTTCGTTATTCCCGTCTTAGGCAGAAGAGTAAAGCTAAATTAAGGGTCAAGCTTATCAACAGGATTGTTATATCTGAACCGATGAGAAATTCAGTACTAGAAGAAAGGCTGGATAATTTTTTTACATTATCCAGATGGAGTCCGTGAAGGTATTGGAGGTCTAGAGTTATGTCTCCCTCTGTTAGGTTGTCTTGCAATAAAGCCGGTAAAATATGATAGCTTCTGCTTTCCCAGTTTGAATACTTGGTGTTATCTATCTCTATTGATTCGTTTTGGAAGTGTATAAGGAATGTGCCGTTGAGGCTTTTACTAGTTCTGGCATACGTTATGTTGCCAAGGAAGTTGGTGATGAATAATGTACCCTCGTTTAGAAGCTCTATTATAGGTTTACGATGAAATTGGTAATTGCAAATTGCTTCCTCACCACCGAAGAGTCTAAGGGTACAGTCATTTGGTGGAAGTTTCTGTAGCTGATTTCTACGACAGAATGTCGTGTCTTGGATCTCCATGCATTCGCCTTTGACGCCAAATGTTGTAGATCGTGAGGTAAATAGATTGAGGAAATTTAGGTGTATTCTTTTATTATTTTGTATGGTTGCTCTAATTATTATGTTGTTGAAAGTCGTTGCGTCTGTTTGGGGTATACAAATCACATATAATAAAATTTAATTCTTAACCAGCATCATAGGCTCAGAATACTCAATTGCTTGTAATTCGTTTTTAAATGGTAGTGTTTCCGTTTTCGAAAGTATGTTGGCTATATCGGCTTTGTTCAGTAATTTTGAGTTTACAATACCCTTTTTCGCAAGCTGTCCGGCTAATACTATTTCTCCAATCTCGTCTTTTAGCAGACCTAGCTTGTTAAAAAGTATCTGTTCGTGTTTTCCTGTGTGATTAGTGTCTATTTCTTCATTGATCCTATTGTATTTATCGATTAGAGTGTTACTTATTTTACTAAGGTACTGGTTTAATTCATATTGTTTGTTATTATTTCTGACTAGTTCGTTGCTTTTTGCTACAATGTTGTCCCAATCAGTTGCGTCCGGATTTCCTGCCAGCCATTTCCATGCTGATCCTATTCATTTTATTGCTCGTTTTGTCCTCTCTTACTGTTTTCCCTGTAGTTGGTCAATTAAATTCTCTACTTTAAGAAGGAGCTCTAGCTGGAGTAAATACGTGCTTGATTTTGGGATTTTGCTCTGTATGTCCAATTTTGCGTTGTTTATTGCTTGCTTATACTCGGTGAGATTTATTAGATGTATAATTTTGAAGTTGCCGTTAATTATTTTGCCAGTTCCTTGTTTTATTGCGATCAGGGGGCTATTGTACTGGTAGATGTCGACTGAAGCCTCTGCCCATGAGGTAGTTAAAATCCTGAAATTAAGAAGTATTTTTGAGATGTGATTTGTGGATTCGCTTTCCATTAGTTGTGAAGATTGTAACATTATTATCTAATCCAACTGTTTCTTTGTGCTAAATTGGTTTTTCTTTACTTTTAATTTGTTTGTCTCGCTTGTAGACTGTGTCACCAGGATTATAAGTCTTTGGTGTAGTTCTGCGTTGGTTATGCCTTTTTAGCTGGTTCATTTGATTACGCATGATTTCATATTTTAAATCAGTATTAACAATGTCTCTAAATTCCGTTAGGTTTTGAAAATTTATTCTTTGAGTTCTCCCAAAGAAAATATCGGAAGGTTTTCTTTTAGTTACCGAGTGGATGGTATTATTATACCTGTCTACGGCTATATTGATTATTTCCTTAATTGAGAAGTCAGGATATTCCTGTCGAAGGCATCTGGTAATTTCGATTGTAGTGGAATGAACTCTTTCGATTGCTCCATTCACTTCACTTTTCTGTGGAGGCGCCAGATAGACAGTCACTCCAAGACCTTCAATGTAGTTTAGAACAATAGGGCTTATAAAACTGCTTTCATTATCCATCACTACTGTACCCAGGACAGTAAAGTAATGGAGTATTTTTATTATTTTGTCTCGAATGTGTGGTACAGATCTATTTTTTATATGGAAAAATTTTGTGAAATTTGAGAACTTGTCTACACAAGTTATAAATTTTTCTCTCTGAATTTCTATTATGTTCATATGCAAGATTTCTGTTGGATACGAAGGTATCGGTGTTGGTTGGAGTTCGGGCTTGTGTGAGTGACGGTCGTATTTGCTGATACTACAAACTTCACATGAATTTACAATCTTTTTAACCAGTTTGGTCATCTGGGGAAAATAGTACCTTTCTAATATTTGGTCCTTATTTTCCTTAAAATTTCTGTGAGCTCGACGATGCTCCTTTTTCGAATTTGTTTTCCTCGTTTGTAATGTCGATAACTAGTCTTTGGGTTATTCTTATTTTATACTGACTAAAGGTTGTCTTGAAAATTTCTTGTAGAATCGGTATATATTTTTCGGGTATTTTGATACCATTTAGGGTATTAGGGTTGAGTTTTTCTTTTAGTATTGCGGATAAGTTGTTTCTGTCAAAACTGGGTAACCTGATGTAATGTCTATGGTATTTCGGATGAGGTTCTTCGTGGCAATTCATTTCCTTCCCTTCAGAGAAAACAAGTTGGTTTTTAAAGACGTTTAGAGGGGCCTCACAATGTGGGATGAGATCGCTGCTGTCCTCATCAGCACTGTGTTGTGTTCCTGATGATGAAGTCAGAACATTGAGTTCAACTGGTAATCGAGAAAGAGCGTCAGCAACCAGATTGGTTTTGCCTGGCTTGTGTGTAATTAAATTCCTCGATTTTCGCTTTCCACCTTTTGAGCTTAGCGTTGTTGTTCCGATTGCTCAAGGCGAAGGTGAGAGGCTGATGGTCCGTAACGATCTTAACCCTTTGCACTCGAGAGGTGAGTCTCACTCACCATGTGGTTTAATGTCACAACTCGAGAGGTGAGTGTCGCTCACCACTTCGTTCGCTGCGGTAACTCTATCCGCGGCTATAACTGTTAACGTTTTGTTTCTTCGACGCGGATTCCTACGCCCTTTCTGCGTAGTCTGATGAAGTGTAAAATGATATCCCTTCAAACGGGACTTTCTTATCTGAAATTAGGACGCAACCACGAACCGGACTGCATTTTCGGTCTCAGTTCGAACTTGACAGCGGTGGCAAAAGTACTAGAAAAGTTGAAGTCTCTGACCCTCATTACCATGGAAGGTAGTAGTGAAATAAGCTCGAGTGAAGATGAGTTTGATTTAGAGTTGCTAAACAAGGAAATTACACCTATACACAGAGAGCTTGACGATAGAGAGAACACAAGCAGTGATGATAATAGTGAGGAAGTAAGAGGTGTAAGAAGACGAAAGATTAGGATAATAGACAATGAAGGTGACAGTGATAATAATGCTGCAGGGGACCCACAATCTGACAGTTCTGAATGGATTAGTTGTACAGAATCCCTCGAGAATACCGTTTATAGCCGGCAACACTCCTGTAGGACCGCATGTACACGCAGACAAGAAAGAACCGTTGGATTTTTTCAAACTGTTTTTTACCGATGAACTCGTGAATGAAATAGTTACTGAAACAAATAATTACGCTAGAAGAAAGTTAGAGAACAAAACGCTCTCACTGTACTCGATATGGCGAAATTGGAAGCCTGTGACTACCGAAGAAATGTGGGCATTTATTGGAGTCATAATAAATATGGGGACAATGCCTTTGGCGAATTTGCAAGAGTACTGGTCACGTAATTATGTCAGTTACATTCCTTTTTATTCAAACATATTTACTAGAGACAGATTCAGCCAGATTTTTTGGATGCTTCATTTAAAAACAATCCCAACAACAGATACAGGTCACAGAACACGTTTGCAGCTAGTAAGCTGCTTCCTTGAATATATCAACTCCAAATTTTTGAAGTATTTTACACCGGGAGAAGAAATTTGTGTGGATGAGTCCACTATCAAATTCAAAGGTCGGGTTTCATTTATTACCTATAATCCGAAAAAACCAACTAAATGGGGTATAAGAGTTTACACAATGGCAGACTCAAATACTGGCTACATCTGTGGTATTCTTCCTTATTATGGAAGTCTTACCACGGAGAAATTGGTGAGGCCCGACCTTCCGATATCAGCAAGAATACCGCTGCACCTTTATACGATGCTCCTAGAAAAAGTGCCTGGTAGCCAAGGACACCATATGTTCACCGATCGTTATTACACCAGCTTTACCTTGGCTGAAGAGTTATTCAAATTGAAATGCCACTTGACAGGAACAATTCTAATGAATAGGAAGCATTTGATAACCCAAATAAAAAAACCAAAATTTGGCACGAAATCAACAGCAGCATTCCGCAAAAGAAATACCTTAGTTTTATCATGGAAAGACAAGAGGGTTGTCACGTGCTTGACGAATTGGAATAATGCAGGAATGAGTTCTGTGAGAAGAATCCTACGAGGTAGTATTTAAGTTACCGTCAAGAAGCCTAATGTAGTAATAAATTATATAAAACATATGGGTGGTGTCGATCGTGCAGATCAATTAGCCGCAACGTACTGTTTCTTACGAAAATCCTTGAAATGGTGGCGTAAACTGTTTTTTTGGGGTCTGGAAATTTGCTCAACAGATTCATATATACTTTATAAAATGACTAAAGAGTAGAGAGGAGAACAGCCGCTTAGTCACTTGCGGTATGTGAAAACCTTAGTTCAGCAATTGCCGGGAGATTTTCGTCAGACACGTGCTCGACCTTCAACTTCAACCTCCAATTCCGAAAACATCCGCTTAGATGGCAAGCTGCATATCGTTCTAACAGGAGTTGCTAAGGATTGCAAAGTCTGCTCCCAAAGAACTAAGCATGGCAAAAGACATCAAACGACATATTATTGTAATACTTGTCCCGAGAAACCGGGCATACATCTCGGTGATTGTTTCATAAAATATCATACAAAGCAATATTACAAGGACTAATGCTTAAGAAATTATCTTATTAAAACTGTAAAGATACATTAAATATTAAAATATAAAAGTTTTGTGTGTTACTTTGTATGTGTAATCATTTTATGTTAGAGGTAGTAAATTCACCAAAAAGCGCACCGAAACGCTCGAGTTGCTGGTTCGTCTGTGCGGAAACGCCCTCGAGTGCAAAGGGTTAATACACTTAGCACCATATAGGTATGTTCTAAGTTTGTCAAGTGACCAAACTATCGCCAGCATTTCTTTTTCAATAGTTCAGTAATGTTCTTCCGTTTTTGTCAAGGATCTGGATATAAATGTCACGGGCTTGTCTCTTCCGATTTCACCCTGTGATAGGATGGCTCCGATCGCAAAGTTAGAGGCATCCGTTGTTAGGATGAATGGCTGATTGAAATCGGGGAAAATTAGAATGTCTGAAAACATCAACATTTCCTTGAAGTCCCGGAATGCCTTCAATGCTTTTTCGTCGAGATTAATTTCTGTTTTCTTAGACTGATTCGCTTTTATCTGAGCAAATGAGCCTCTAGTCAAATTCGTTAGTGGCTTCGCTATTTTTGCGAAGTCTCTAATGAACTTCCTATAATACGAAGCAAGGCCTAGAAAGCTTTTCAGGTCCTTCAGATTACGTGGTGGTGGAATTGATTGTATTGCGGCAATTTTCTTCGGATCCGCACGAATACCTTATTGTGTAATTATGTACCCTAGAAAGTCGACTTCTGTTTTAAGGAACTTGGACTTCTCTAGATTCACCCTAAGATTCGCGTGTTCTAAAAGCGAAAGGACTTGGTCGAGATTCCGGACGTGCTCTTCTTTGGTTTTGCCGTAGACGATTATATCGTCTATATAGACGTAGCACGTTTTTCCAAGGAGAGGTTTTAATACGTCATTGATCATTCGTTGAGAGATAGCTGGTGCGTTTTTCAATCCGAATGGTAGTCGAGTAAATTCAAATTTACCATTAGATGTTGAAAACGCAGTTTTAGGGATGTCGCTTTCCTTCATTTTGATTTGATGAAAGCCAGATGTTAGATCGAGTGTGGTGAAGTATTTGCTTTCTCCGAGGCTTACTAATGTGTTTGTGATGTCCGGTATAGGGTAAGCGTCAGGAACTGTAATCGCATTTAGCCGTTTAAAATCGATTACTAACCTGTATTGCTTTTCACCTGCTCTGTTGGGCTTTTTTGGTACAATCCACAGCGGTGAATTGTATGGACTCTTGGATGGTCTGATTACTCCATCTGCAAGCATTTTCCCTATTTGTCTTTCGACTTCATCTCTAAGGTTCGCAGGATATGGATACGATTTCGTATAAATGGATTCGAAAGATGTTGTTTTAATTTCTGCACGGACATTGGTATCTATGATTCCACTGTCGGAAATAGGTCCAAATAGTATTTTATGTTTAGCAAGAACTTCTTTTATCTCGGTATCTAGGTTAGGATCAATTTGAATATAGTTCACTTGCTTGGATTCTTTCTCCTTAAGTTAAATTTTAATATTTGGGCAGATATTGAGAGTGTTATTTTTTCTGTCAATGACAACTTCAAGTTTCTTTAGGGTGTCATCCCCTATGATGCCGTCGAATGTCATTAATCCCGGTAAAACAAAGAAATCAATAATAGTATTATTGCCTGTACTTTTGAAAAATGGACCCGAAATTTTGTGAGTTATTTTTATCTGTCCTGCCGCAGACTGCACTTTAAAAGGAAAATTGAATGGTTTACTATTATGGGCTATTTTTTCGGAAACAAAATTTTTATTAGCTCCTGTGTCGATCAAGAATTTTAATGTTTGGCCGTCTCGAGTACTATACTCTAGGTATGGTACGCTAGAGAGGCTTCCATCATAAAATTTAACTCGTCAGGAATTTCTTCGCAATTTTCTTCGTAGCCTTGGTTTTGGTAGGACTCAAAGTGTTTTTCGTTCAGGTCTTCTGAATCTTCCTCGAAAGTGTCTACTACATTGGTCGCAAAGAGACGTTGCTGCTTTCGCGGCAAATTTTCGGAATCATTTGATCTACGATATGGGATTTTGTCTGTGGGTCTGTTCATATAGTTGACCAGGCGAGTTTGCATTGATTGGCCAACATCCATTGGTTGAGAGGGTTTTGGGTTTGTTGGTCTGGGTGGCGGTTGGGTATTAGGCGAAGGCTTAAGGTTTGGATTTCGGGAAAGGTTGTAGATTTGGTTTCTTTGGTAGGCTGAAATTTGTCTCTGTAGCGTTACTACCTTAGAATGATTTTTCGGGGGAAACATTTGGTTAATTGGTGCAGTTATAGTGTTTTGCACATTCCTTCGGTGGATAGAAACGTTTCGGAAATTTAAGTTTTGAAATTCTAGACAGGATGTATAAGCTTCAGGGAGGTTCAGTGGCCTTTGGATTATTAACATTTTAGAAATGTCTCCGTTGAGACCTCTTATAAAGATATCCAACGCTCTATTTCTATAATTTTCTGTTAGGGCGTTTACAGTGTCTTGAGAATAGTCTTCGGTTTTTATCTTATTAATAAGCAAGGATAATTGATGATTGATCTTTGCATAGATAAACATTTTTTTATTGCACCGCAATCATCGTCAAATAAATTGTACGAAATAAGAGCGGCATCGGCCGGGCCCTTTATTTTTTGACGGATGTGTTGAATGATGGCCCTATAAATTGGCTTATGTCGCACAATCTCGTAATCCTTTAGTATGGATTCAACATTATGAATCCATGAAACGTATTGTACAGGGTTACCGTCGAACACCTGTAGGTCTCTTACACAATCCGGCAATTTCCTGATCTCTGCGAGATCTTGCTCCGTTCTGGGAGTTACGAGTACTTGTGGGACTGTTGAGGGAGGGCTAACTCTCCTCTCAATTTGTTGAATTCTATTGTTCATGAGTTTCACCTGTTCGATTTGTGCGTTAAGCGCACCAGTGAGCTGTTTAAGGGCTTCTTGTATTTGCTCCATTTTATAATTGGGAAGTGGAGAGTGGGGGTTTTTAGGTTTTACAATGATAAGGTTAGTGCTTAGGATTTACAAATATCTCTAAATGTTTCGCAAATGTTTTCTTTCTTCTATTATATGTTTCACAAATGTTTTTTAAATGTTTTTCAAATGTTTACAAAAAAATGAACTTCTAATTTATGTTTAATACAAAGGTATAGAAAATAAATTTTTGCTTACAATAAAATGAACAGCATTCCGTCGGGAGGTCCGTGTTGTCCTTTTTCGCAAGTTGAGTTGCCTACTTAGGCACGGATTGCGCCACTGTTGAATGATGAGTCTGGTCCAGTTGATACTTCGCCTCGTGCGATGTCAAGGTTGTTATTAATTTTCAGTTATTTCGGATTTTAACCGACTTAGATTACTTTTCAGTGTTTTTAGCCGATTTGGGTCATCAGATTTTTAACTGATTTGTGTAACACCTTCACTCGGCTTTTAACCAATTTAAATCACTTCGCTCAGTCAGGTTTTTACACTACTGGCTTTCTTTTATTTTTTTTTATTTTTTTGAATCTGAGTTCACTTGGATTGCTCGGGCCTTTACACTTCTTGCCAGTCTGAATTCACTTCAATTGGTTGGGCTTTTACACTTCTTGCCAATCTGAATTCACATTAATTGGAAGGCCTTTACACTTCTTGCCAATCTGAACTCACTTTAATTGCTCGGGCGCCAGTTACGTGTTCGCGGACGCAGCACGTTAAAAAAAACACAAATATCTCGCTGGAGGTCGATCACAACTGAACAACCGTACTTTTTATTTTCCATCTATTTATATGTTTACAATTTGCTTCCTTAGCTTATGTTAGTAGGTTACATTATTCCCGGAATTTAGGAAAGGTGGGAATGGAAAGGTGTTGGGTCACAGAAAACGAGTGTACGTTGACCCATGTGATGGGAAACAAATGGGAGCATGCACGGGTAACGGGAGACGCGTTTCATCGAGTCGTGGGAACACATTATCTGAAAGATGCACAATATGCAAACGTGTCTTATACCTAAGTTCGCAATATGTAATGCGGGGAATGTCGGTGTGTTAATTTAAATATATATTTCGTTGTTTCTTAACCCTTCATTGTTATCCTTCGTCGAATCGACGAACAACCCTTTTATTTTTTATCATTACTCTCTAACTATTCATCCCTTTTAATTCTATCTTCGTGCAACATCATTTAGTATGCATTGGTCTCTAGCAGTGAACTGACGTATGTTTTTTTGTGATCTAGGGAAATACGTTTTTTTACTGGTATGTTCGTCGAAACGACGAAGGATAACTTTTGTGTGATTTTTTTCTTTTTATGTGTTTGTTACTCTTAATTATTTGGGTTGCTTTTCGTTGTTTTTTTTTACGATAGAATAATAAAATGAGTTCCGGCCAGCAATTAGATGAAGTCGAGACATTTCTTGGAATGTGGGAAGACGATGATTTTAGTTCAGAAGACGATGACATTCAAGGAGATTTTGATAGTGGAAATGATGATAACGTTATTATGGATGATGCTGATGAACTTGACAGCGAAGCCTCATCATCAGAGGATATTTCTGGTTCGGATGAAGACAATATTCCCCTCAATTTGCTCAAAAACAACTACAAGTGGTCATCAAAAAAAGGCAAAAGCCATCGATATGGTTGGAATATAATTCATCAGTCCCGGGGACCAACACGTCAGTGTAAAAACATAATTGAACCACTGCAATGTTTACAATTATTTCTATCGGACGATATAATAAGTGAAGTTCTAAAATGGACAAATGTCGAAATAAATTCGCGAAGAAAAGATATGGTTACAGAAACTACATAGGTAATAGATCGCAAACACGAGAAACCGATTCTGAAGAAATAAGAACTTTAGTTGGTATTTTATGCTTGACAGCTGTTTCCAAAAGCAATCACCTAACTTCAGAGGAGTTATTTGATTCCAGCTGTAGTGGATCTCGTTGCGTTTCGACAATGACTAAAGCCAGATTCAAATTTCTATTATCGTGCTTACGTTTTGACGACAAAGCTGTTCGTCTTCAAATAGCAAACGACAAATTTGCCCCAATCCGAAAAATATGGGATATGTTCATCCAAAAGTCTCGCGAAAATTACACTCCGGGTCCCTGTTTGACAATTGATGAGCAGCTTCTTGCTGTTCGAAAGTGTTCGTTCAGGATGTATATTCCTAATAAGCCTGCCAAATACGGCTTGAAAACGGTTATGTTATGCGACAGTGGCACTAAATACATGGTAGATGGAATGCCCTACTTGGGTAATACTATGTATGTGAAAGAACTAACAACACAAATTCATGGCTCAAACAGAAATGTTACAATGGATATTTGGTTTACGTCTGTCAACCTTGCAAAGTCACTTTTGTGTGAGCCATATAAGTTAACCATAGTTGGAACCCTACGAGCAAATAAACGGGAAATACCCAAAGAAATGGGAAATCAAAAAGGGCGCAAATGTCATACCTCAATGTTTTGCTATGACAAAGAACTAACGCTACTGTCGTACAAGCCAAAGCCATCGAAAAAAAAAATTGTATTGTCATCCTGTAATGAAGAAGGGACTATAAACCCTAGTTCAAATAAGCCTCATATGGTTGAATTTTACAATCAGACAAAGGGAGGCGTTCGATCAGACGTGCAGTGTAATGAGTTGCTCTCGAAAAAGGAACTGATGGTCTATGTGTCAGTTTTATGGCATGTTTAACATGGCATTTATTAACAGTTATATAATTTACACACACAATATGTTTGACAGTAAACAGAAGCCTTTAAATCGTCCAGAGTTTATGAAAAAATTACATGGTGACCTTGCTGAGCAGTACATGTCACGAAGACCAGAGACACCTACTCTGATCGCTACAACTAGAAGGAAAATTGAACATGTTTTGGCTGATGTTCAATTAAAACGTCAGGACAATACGCAAGAACCTGCAGCAGAAAAAAAAGAAAAATTTGCGCATTTTGCCCATTTTCAAACAGGCGAATGATAAAATCTACGTGCTATAAGTGCAAAAAAAGCATCTGAGATGACCATAAAATTGAGGCTTGTGCCTCTTGCATATAATTTTTGTTTTATTATTTTTTTTTTAATTTTAAAGTTAATATGCATTAATACTTTTAATTTTTGCAATCATTTCTTAAGGTGATATTATTTTACTATTATTTTTTTAAACCAATGAATGTTTGTGTAACAAAATAAACGAATAATTTTAATTTTATTCTTAACTTTAAGTGCAGAAAACATGTCGATACTAGTTTAAATCTTATTTATTATTTAAAAACATGTCTAAGAACTTTATTTGAAAACTTCAGGATTAAGGTTACCGAAGTATAAGTAGTAGGTAGGTTTTAAAATGAAGTTGGTCGATTCGACGAAGCATAACTTTAGTGTGCGTTTAATATGCATAACCATCCAGGGTTAAAAAAGAAACATATGCGTAATTCCCCCCTTTCTACCCCACACAATACTGCCCGAAACAGTCACTGTGATATATCCCCACAGAGAATTATATAAGTTAATGCAACGAATTCAAATTCTTGGATACGATTGCATGACAACAACCGCTGCCGGAAATTCCACACATGCAGCACAAATTGCACGCTTCACGCACTTGTTCCGCGAGCATCGCAGACACGTTTCATATCCCTAATCCGGCACCTTCCCAAAAGCTTCAACTTATATCCATCCCAAAAACCACATTCCTTCACGTCCACTGTCTCCCGTTTCCCACCGACGCATAACATTAAGAATCTTCTTCTTCTTCTTTTCCTTTTTTTCCGGCGTCGTTATGGTCAGAAGTGTACGACCATAACCTACCCACTTAACTGCATTCCTACTGGTCCGCTTGTGGGGTCCGCCGGTTTGACCTCAGAAAGTAGCGGCAGGCTTCCCGGTTTGGGATTACTTCATCGCTGAGGCCAATCAAATGCTGGTGTTTTTGCATTTGTTTGCACCAATTGTTTTTCGGCCTGCCTTTTTTGCGTGTTGAAATTGGAACGTTGATTGATAACGCCTTTTGGACGGGGTTCAAAGGATCTCTCCTTTGAACATGGCACTACCAACTGAGTCGGTAGCGCTCTATCTTTCTTGAGATGGTTTCTTTTACGTGGAGGCTTCCTCGGATCTTTGAACTTCTAATTCTGTCACGCTTTGTTACTCCCGCTGTCATGCGAAGCATCTTCATCTCAGCTGCCGTTAATTTGCTCTCATACTTTTTGTGCATTGTCCTGCATTGTGAACCGTATGTGAAATCCGGACGTACAACTGAAGTGTAGAGCCTTCCTTTCAGCTTAGGGTCATTTTTCGATCACAGAAGATAGCGGAGTTTTCCCGCCCCTTCATCCACCCTACGCTTACGCGATTGATGTCGTCATCACAAGTTGCTTCTTTATTAATCATAGATCCCAGATATTTAAACTTTTCACACTTGGGAAGCACTCTTCCATTCAAGTAAATGTCTGGAATAGGCTGATGAGGGTCAGAGAACGGACAGCACTGTCTTCTTTGAACTAATACGATACTCGTGTACCTCAAAAATGTCCACCCACACATCAAGTGCTCGTTGTAGGGACGCCTGATCATCACTTATAATGGCTCCATCGTCAGCAAAGAATAGCTGGTGCACATTGGGGTCCGTCACATTTCCTTCAAGCAAGCAATCAAGGACTGCTATAAAGAGCAGTAGGCTGAGGACGCTACCTTGGTGTACACCGACTTTGATTGCGAACTCTACGGTGACTCCTGCGGTGCATCTTACTCTTGTCGTTGCTCTCTTGTACATGTCCATGATCACTCGCACGTGGAACTCCTTTTTGTCTTAGCGCTACCCACAAAAGATCTCTTGGTTGCCGGTCAAAGGCCTTCTCGAAATCAACCAACACCATATGCAAGTCCTTTGAAGAATCACGATGCTTTTCCATCATGACCCTTACACTTTGGATTGCATCTGTCGTTGATTTACCCGAGAAAAACCCGCACTGGGACAAACCCGTTCAACGATCTTCATGGTGTGCGACATCAGCTTGACAGAACGGTAGTTATCACAATTTCGCGTATAATCACCCTTTCCTTTGTGCAGAGGAAGAAGATAGCTTTCCCTCCATTGATTAGGCATAGTGTCGCCTCTCATAAGTTTGGAGATAAGAACCATGAGCCATCTAGACCCGATGTCTCCCATCTTTTTCCATAATTCAGAGGGTATCCCGTCCGGCCCAACAGCTTTTCTTTTCTTGGAGTTTTTAACCGCGTACCGAACTTCTTCGACTGTGATGTCGGATATTTCGGCATGATTCGCTCTTGGAAAGTACACTCGGGGAAACTGTTCGTTCAGAAGTTCCTCGCAATACTGTCGCCATCTATGGAGAATTTATTCGTCTTCCACAAGGAGTTGGCCTTCAGCATTGTTAATAAACTTTGGGAAACGAATCTCCTGAGCATTTCTTCTTCTCTGGGCGGCTATCTTAAAGATATTTGCTCCTTTGTTCAAATTGCTTTGTCGAAACTCCTGGGTAGCCTGGTTCCTGTCAGACGCGGAAGACGATATTTCTTCCAACTCCTGATAGAGACCTTCCATGCTTTTCGCTTTGAATTGGGCGCACTTTTTCTTCGCGATACCTTTGCAACATCTATATACCTTTTCACGGCGAGCTGCTTTTTCCTCTCTATTAGTAGAAGAGCACTTTGACCAAGCTTGGAAAGCCATTTTCTTTACGTGTATCACTGCTTTGGCTTCGTCTGTCCACCACCAGGTTTCTTTTGCGGGTTGGCAGGGGCCTTTAGATGTTCCGAGCAGTGATTTTTCTTTCTCCAGTCCAGATTGTTGTAGGGAATCCCACATGTCTTGTGCTCTGCACTCCTCATTACCGACCTCATCGATAATGGAAGAGAGGTAGTCTTCCATGTTGGTAATAAAAGCTTCGCCTTTTCCTTTATCCAACTTATACCACTTGATTCTCTCAGACACCTTCGTTTGCTGCTTTGACTTCTTTCTCGCATCCATAAAAAATTCAGTCAGGAAGAGACGGTGTTGAGGGGCGATCGCGTCTCCCAGGATCACTTTGCAATCTTTAGCTCGTGGCTTCATGAAACTGGATACCAAATGATAGTCTATTTGAGTTTCATTTCCGCCGCTGCTATAAGTGATCAGGTGCCATGTTTGACGAACATGGTATTTAGCACTATAAGACCGTACGACTTGCACATGTTTAGGATATCTTCACCTGAAGAGTTCCTGGTGCCGTATACCAGCCCTCCGTGGTAGTCTTCATAGTCTTCGTTTGTCTTCCCGACATGTCCGTTTAAATCTCCCCCAACAAACAAAAGCTCTTCCTTTGGGATGATTTTGACAAGGTTGTGGAAATCTAGCCAGAATGCATCTTTTTCTTTTTGTTCGCATCCTACTTGAGGGGCATATGCGCTTACGATGTTCCACACCTCACCATGCATCACCAATTTGAGAGCCATCAAACGGTCACTGGACTTTGAAATGGTTAAGACGTTGCCAAATAGCTCTGCCGCAAGGATGATGGCGATTCCGTTTTTTCCTTGTTCCAATCCATAGTAAAACTTCTTGTTTTAACGTCCAAGAAACGTGCCCGATTACCGGTGTTTCGCCATTTCGTCTCTTGTATGCACAGGATGTCTACTCGCCTTCTAACCATCATTTTTTCAAGCTCCTGGCTGCGACCACTCATGCTTCCAACGTTCTAACTCGCTACTCTTAAGTGTGGCTTACGAAGTTGCATTACTTTGCTATCCCCCGGAAATCCTATAGCTCTGACCCAAGCATTGCTGCTCGTCCCAGGATCACGACCATTAGTAGTGCCTGGCTAGGTAGTGCTTTTCCTTTTAGTGTTCTTTTCCATAATGCTACGGTTTGACCGTTTTCTTACGTATCCCCCCTTTTTTGACACGGGCATGCTCCACATTTTTTTTTTTTTTTTTTTTTGATCTTACTCTTACAACACCGGTGATCTCCAGTCGTGTCAACCCACTGATTTGCATGCAAACTTGTGGGCCAGTTTAATGGTGGTATATGTGTCCCTAGGCTCACCTTGGTGTTTTCTAAATTGCCTAGATGTCATTTTTGTTTACCTTTTACGCATAACATTAAGAATATTTTCTGTTAGATTTTAATTCAGTTCTAAGACAGCATTCCTTCAACGGAAATAAGAAAATATATATTTTTTGATTTCGTAGAAAAAAATCTTTTACTTATATACACATAAGTATTTCCATTTAAATCCTTCTAACCCATACAACACTACCCGCATAACATTTGGTCCTTCAAGCCGGATGATCGGCTATACATTCATTTGACTTATTGAAGCTATTTATCAAACTCTAAAACTATACTATAAATCTACACTTAAACATAAAGCTTATCAAATTATCCTAAATATACTCCAGTGACATTTTTGTGATTATCTAAATCTAAATGAAATAAAAAAGTTGGCCGTTAAGGGACACCCGGCAGATGTGAAACATCTATTTTATTACAAATTAGAATTCATAATTAATAAAAATCTAAAACGAAAGATGTAATAAAATAAAAACAAAATAGAGTTTCCTTCATAAAATCAAATTCATTATTCATATTAGTTTAATTATAGTAATTACAGAATATATATATGTATCTGCATGAATACCTATAGAATATAAAATATACTTTAGAATGGAGCTACGGGATATTATTTGACGTATCTTCTGTGATGTCTGTAATAGTAGCTGTTGAAGGTATATTGGACGGTATTAAAGAAATTATTGACCGGTGATAACTGCAATAGGTTACAAAAGTTAGACGTTTTGTTATCAAGATATCTCGAAAATGGGATTCCATGCCCAATCGTCTAAGAAACGTTATCCAACAAAATGGGTATCCAACGAAATATTAATCATTATTAATATTTAATTTATTTTAGTTTCCTGAACTTAGTTTGTACTAATACGAAGCCTTTACCATTTTTAATTTTTTTAATACTGTTATTTTGAATAAAATTTTTTTTCTTTTTTTTTACTGTAATGTTAATGAGCATTTTGGTTTAAAATTGGTTCAGCCGGGAAGGCAATTTTCTAAAAAAAAAATGAAAAAAAAAATTTCGAACTATTTTTTTTTCAAAATTGTATGTAATTAAGTACTTTTTTTTTTCAAAAATTCAATTCACTTATTAGTTTTTAGTTATAGACAGAAAACCGGATGCAAAAATGTCTTGTAGTTTTTGAGAAATTAAAAAAAAATCCCGAACCACTTTTTTCTAAGAAAATCCTTTTTTTTTTGGTTTTAACGCGGCTGGACTTGTAGGCAAATTAATGTATGAAATATTGACCTCTTTTTTTATTATTTTAAAAAATTCAGAGTTTTATTATAATAAATTTTCAATATGATCCCCATTTTTCAGAAGCCAAAGATTATATCTCCTTCTAATGGCTGCACATGAGTCTATGCTTGACAAATTTTCCTGTAATTTGACTCCAGCGACTTTAATCTGTTCTTTCAGGTGTTTCAAAGACACTATTTCCACTTCGTAAACATAATTCTTCATGAATCCCCACACATAAAAATCTAGAGGAGTTAAATCCGGTGATCTAGGTGGCCATTCCGTGGGGAACCTTCTTCCGATCCAACGGTCACTAAAATGATTATCCAGCCAGTTTCTAACCAGTAAGCTGTAGTGTGCTGGTGCTTATCTGCTATCGCCAAAGGAACGTTGTCCATCAAATCGGGCAAAAGGTCTCGTAGGAACTGCAGGTATGATTCTCCATTAATAACGGCATTCAAAAACTGGGGCCCGATTACAGTTTGTCCAACAATACCAAGCCAAACATTACAGCTAAAGCGGTGTTGTGATTTATTTTGTTTTTTGTTGTGTAGATTGGGTGCTACTCCAATGATGCAAATTGTGGAAGTTAGTAACCCCATCTCTGGTAAACTGTGCTTCATCCGTCCAGAATATCCTTGCAAAATAGTTTCGTTCAGTTTCATCTCGAAGCAGTAATGATCGACAAAATTCTGCTCTCAAAAACTTGTCGTTTGAGGTGAATTCCTGAACTGGCCTAAAATGGTACGGGTGTAAGTTTTTTCGGTATGAAGCACTTTCCATACTCTAGATTTGGGCACTCCAAGCATAATAGCTATTCTCCTTGTACTGAGGGAGGGATTACATCGGACCAAATTCAAAATTCTTTCATCTAAGATTCCTGATCCATCTGTAACTGATCTTTCGCTTCTTCGATGCTATAGCACTCCGTGCTCTCGCAGACGTCGGTGGATTCTTGAAAACATGCTACGACTGGGATACCTCCGATTGGGATATATTTCAGCGTAGAGTCTTTCGGCTTCACGATCTCGACCATTAGCTAAACCGTAGCAGAGGTGCATGTACGATAATTCTTCTCGAGAGTATGAGCTTGACATCGTAATGTGTTGATGAGTTAACATCCAATTTGGAAATGATTTTTTATTAAAAATGCGATGTCTTTTATTTACATTTGGGTTGCAAATATTTTGTTTTTCAATAAAGAAAAATTTCGGTTTTATTGTCTTATGGTCCTAGCGGGTAGAACCCATCGGCGGCGGGCGGACCCAGACGAAATTAGCAGGTCAGTTTTCAGGCGTTATCAATGAAAAAAAAGGATTAATCCAGGGCTATTCCAATACTGTGTCACTTTATTGTATCCTCATAAACCTCCGATTTTTTTTTAAAAATAATAAAAAAGAGGTCAAATTTGCCTTGAAGTCCAGCCGCATTAAAACAAAAGAAAAAGGTTTTTCTTAGAAAAAAATGGTACGGGGTTTTTTTTAATTTCTCAAAAAATACAAGACATTTTTGCATCCACTAAAAACTAATAAGAGAATTGAATTTTTGAAAAAAAAATTTGTGTTTAATTACATAGGAAAAAAAAAATAGTTCGAAATTTTTTTTAAATTTTTTTTTCAAAATTTTGAGTTTGAAAATTAATTTCTCAAAAACCATTCCTTAAAACAGCTTCGTTTAAAAACAGAATGAAAGAAGAGGTTTCTGGCTTTACAAAAAGGTATATCACGGCATTGTGGATGTAACTGTTGATTTTTAATAATTTTTTTTTTCAAATTAAGTCAATTTTTTTCGAAAATTGCCCCTCTCGGCCAAACGGGGGGGACAGACGCCCCCCTCCCTTACGATTTTTTTCTTGTCTTGACCAGACCTACACGCTCTAGCTTTTTGGCACACTGCTCGTGGGACACCCTGTATATTATCCGTATTAACTTGGGCTATGTTTTTCTTTTGAAAAATTGCAACTCGCGCTCCTCTAAAATCTTTTCGTTTAAATTTGACAATGCAATCGTAATTAGGTATTTCAATAACTTTTTTTATTAGAAAGTTATTGATAATAATAAGAAATCAATTTTTTGAGAAACAGAACCTTGCATATCTGAAACATGTTTTTTGAGACTTTAACTGGGTAACGTTAATATTGTCAATCCCTTTTTTGATGTAATGAAACTAGTAATCATGTCTTGCAAAGTATCAAGCTTATACATATATGTATATAAAGACAAAATTGATGGATAAATTCTCCTTCCATGGTAAAATCTTAATGGATCTACCTCCAATACTAGTAACTCGCGATAAAGCGACATATAATAATTGAATCGAATGAGATTAATTATACTCAGAGCCTATCTCGTTAAATGTACGGCTGCGGTAAAAAAAAATAGCACTGCCCAATGTAATGAAAAAGGAACGTTGAATACGCGGCATAAATTTAACTACTGTTGCAAAAGTCTATATAACCCTATATACATAGGTAGAAAATCCAATTAGCTTTTATTTTGAGAAGAATTAATCAAGTATATCTACAAGCATAGTTTTCGAAAAAATATTTTCTTCGCATAGTTCAATTATAGGAAATGGAAAAATAATAGAAACAACAAAAGTTATGAAACAGAATACAAGATTTTACGAAACAAAATCAACAAAAATATAGCAATTCAAAAACCCATTTTTTATAAAAACCAGTTCATGAAGCTCAAGGCAGATCCACGAAAAACCTGGGGACTTATAAATGAAATTCTAGGAAGAAAAAAATTAAGCATTGGCGAAACAATGATGAACAACTTTAAAACAGGATTCAGTTCACTTTCTAACGCTTTTGCTGAGTTTTTCTCATCTCAAACTGCAAACATTATACATCAATGCAATCTGGAAACGTCAAATAACACATAGAAATTGCATATAGAAAACACGATCTTCGTACCTGCTGCAAATGTTACTGAGATTAACATGATAATTAAGTCACTTGGGGTGAATAAGTCACCTGGAATCGATAGTATCAGAGCAGTAGATATACAGAGGCATGCCGATTTGTTTGCCCCAATCTTCTGTAAAATTATTAATATGAGCCTAACAGAAGCAACAATACCAAAACAACTTAAGACTGCTGTGGTAAGACCAATTTATAAAGGCGGAGTTAAAAATCAATTAACTAATTACAGACCAATTTCAATACTTCCGGCCTTTGAAAAGTGCCTAGAAAGCATTGTTGTTAATAGATTGCAAAGTTTCATTGAAAAAAACTCTCTTATTAACAAAAGCCAGTACGGTTTTCAGAAGAATAAAAATACAATACAAATACAACTGCTTGGTGAATTTGCTAACTGTGTGAACGAGAGCTTAAACAAGGGTCAACATGTACTCGTATTGTTTTTGGATTTCAGCAAGGCTTTTGATATACTCAATCATGCAAATCTTTTAGAAGCGTTAGAAAGAATCGGGATTCGAGGTGTGATGGCTGATTGGATGGCAGACTACCTTCAAAAGAGAACGTACCGCGTGAAGATAAAAGATGTTTACAGTGAGCAAAAGAATGTAAGATATGGAGTTCCACTTCTTTTCATCCTATATACCAACAGCTTCTGCGGGTCTTTAAGGCTAGTATTCCATTCGCTTTTGCTGATGATACTGCAATTGTTGTTCGACACAGTTCTCTTGATTCAGCGACAATGGTGATGCAAGAGGAATTAGACGCAGTTGAACGATGGTGTCACGACAACGGATTAGTAATAACCGCCTCTAAAACAAAATTAATGCATATCCCAAGTCCACATTTAAGAAAAACCGAAAAGCAAATATACTTCAGAAACTATTCCTATCCAAACACGCCCAACGAATGCAACGAAGTTGTTGAAAACCACAGATATCCTGGAGTTGTCATTGATTGTCATTTTCTTTGATCTGAAGAAAGGCATACATATATGCACTCTCACATTTGCGATACCATGCTTCCGAGGACGTTTTGCGATAAGTCTATTATGCGTTAATAGAGTCAAAGCTAAGATATGGTATACTTGCTTGGGTAAACGCGCCAGCAACTCACATCAACAAGATACAAAGGCTTTAAAATTCAGCTCTAAAAATTATTCAAAATAATAACAGGCAGCAATCGGAAAGCAGTCGAGCAAATCTTCAAGATGACGACAGTATTGGAATACCAGGACGACAACCATTTCAATTGACCTATACAACATCAAGTTAATACCAGACAACGCGCACAAGGTATGCTTCAAGTCCCAAGAAACTACAACACATACGGTAAAAGACAGCTGCAATATATTGTTCCTTCAATAATAAACACCTTACCTCAAGAACTAAAACAAATTCGAAATTATAAAAGAAGAAGAAAACAATTAAAACATTTCTTCCTAATTGAAAATACATAGTTAAAAATGTAATTAAAAAAATTGTAACTTCAAAATTTTAAATCCAAATCTTTGAAATTGTGAAATTTGTTAACTTTTAAACTTAAGCTCTCTTGTTATCTAAAATAATGTAGAAACACAATCTTCTGCAGAAAAGCCTCGGCTTCGCAGGAGTGTAAGAAATTGTTAATATGTTTTGTTTTGAATGAAATGAAAAAAAAAAAAATTTGTTGCCAGTTAAAATAATAGCATCATCAGAAATATGGAGTCAAAATAAAAACTCAAAATAATTTTGATTTCAAAAATCGTTTCTATTTAATTCAATAGTAGGACATAATTAATATTTTGTTGCATCACCTTTGTTAGAAATTACTGCCATGCAACGCCGTGTCATTGAATCAACCAATGGGCAAGGATTGACATTTCTCTCTAGGTATTGCATACCAGCGGGGCTGAATCTCGTCCCAAAGTTAGTAAGTTAGTTGATGTTTATTGGCTGGTCTCCGGAAACACTTTTTTTTACCTCGGCCCATTCCATGATATTGACATTGTTTTCTCAAAACCATTGCTTTGATCTCTCGCTAGTGTGTTGGGGTTCGTTGTCAGTTGTCTTGTTGGAAAACCCCCCCCAACCGCATTTCGTCGAAGCAAGCGGCAGCATGAATTCATTCATTATTGATCGAGCGGAGCGTAGCGGAGCGAGAGCAATCACCCACTTTTTGGCTTAGCGCCTGCATGTACGGGGAATAAAGTGGTCCGAAAACGATTTCGGACTAATCTTGTACGCACTAAATGTAGATATCGGCTATAACCACACATGTGTGCAGCATGTCATTAGATAGATCTAGGTCTGTAGATGAGCCATAAATTATCAAATGAAATTATTTGATTGAAAAATAGTGAGAAATAACGAAGTAAAGTTTAGAAAAGTGCCATGCGGAGCGAGAGCAAGGTTGATAAAACAACAAATTTGCTCGCTCGATCAAAAATTTTCAGTAGCGGAGTTAAGCCCGCGCATACTGATCTGCCTAGTATGAACATAAAGGTGTTAGTCCAGTACAGATTTTATTCAATAAATTGAATCAACACCATGGTATGAAGAGCATCTCTAGATCATTATGCTGCAACCTACATATTTTACCGTTTTTATGGCGTAAGGCTCTTTAAATGCCATGTTTGGATGTCTTCGAACAAAACAACGAGAACCAACATCACAAAAAAGCACTATTTTGCTTTCATCTGACCATAGAATGTTCCACCACTTTTGAATTGGCCAATCGATGTGGTTTCGCGCACATTTCAACCTCTGAGTCACAAAACATAGTCTGAACAGCGGAAATTTTCTTAGACTACAGGCCTTCAAATTTTCTTCCCTCAATTTTTGACGAATAGTTCCACCGCTTGCCGAAACAATCAGCTCCGTTTTTATTTCGACGGCTGACTTGAATGGATCCTTTTAGTCTTACAATTCGCTTGACAAAATGCGGCGATATTTCTGCTTTTCTACTGCGACTTCCTGCTTTTCGCTGGTATTTTACTGCGTTTGAAATCATTTTCTTAGAATACCAAAGAAACTGCCTGATTCTGGGTAGGATTTGCCGACAGAAATTACTTTTTGATAAAATTTCTCTTTTCTGGAGTACTTTTTGATAAAATTTCTCTTCTCTGGAGTACAGTGCTTACCACGACCCATGACTACAAAAAAAAAAAACATTGCTATTTTTACATTGCTATAGTACAAAGTAAGTATCAATAATTCAATATAATAATTCAATAATCGCTCAATAATTTGTAAAAAAAAATATATTTTTTTTGCGACTGCCTCTGTTGGTGCTATTATTTTGACTGCAGAACAATGAGCTTATGACTAAAATCTTGTAAACATCGACCGTAATAATTGCAGCGGGATTTCTTCATAATTTCAGAGAGTTTACTTTAGATTACTTTAGAGTGAAAAAAAAAAAACATTTATAGAAGCAAATTTTTAGAGTTTGTGGGAATACGATCGTGGTGCTGTTTTTTTACCGCAGCTGTAGCTCCTTGAGTCTTATGAATAGTCATGGCGCATCCAGATATCATAAGAAAATGATTTCTTTTTCCCGCAATCGTGTTGTTCTTGTTAAGATGAATATTTGTCGTTTGACGTATAATTGAAACGGCTCGTTTATCGATATTACGTTCTGTAATAAATTCAGCAGCTTTTTTTCTGGCAACTGTACCAGTTTTTTTTATATCAGGAAAAACTAGCCACACCTGAGTAATTTAATTTTTTTCATTCTATTCTATATGAGCCAATGTCCCAAAAGTACCATTATCCAATCCATATGTAACGTCTATATTTGTTGTAATAATGTAAGATTTTACAATTACAAAAATAACTTCGTATGGCAATCCACCTATGTCAATCACTGACATCTTATGTATTTTTGTCTCACAATTCCTTCCTGTTCATAGTTAGTACAGCCACGAACAACATCTTTTGCAGTGGAAACAAGTTTTTTTTTTTGAGATTATTGCATAATAGGTACGTTGTATTCATTGACCGAAACGTTAATAGCCAATTCGTCATTATCTAGAACAGATCCATCGTTATGTCAAAAACACAACAGCTGGTGTGCGCGCGTTCAGCTGCTTACGCGGCTACTCAATGGAAATAGTTCGGATATGGGATTTGGGGGAATTCAGGGCGCCACGTAGTTTTTCGTAAAACTACGAAAACAAAGAAAAAGAATTAGATATTTTTCTTCTAATATTTAATATCAATTTATTGATGCTTTTGTTAGGAGAACGGGTTGCCCAATGTCCACTACGTGGACAACACGGTCGCCTAACGGCTGGAAATAACGGGGATGCTTATTACGCATCCTCGTATATATGTATATGTCTCTCGTTCCTTTCTTTGTGTCTTGTACTTTCTCTCACTATTTTCCGTTGGCGGCCACTGTCCGTCCAGCTTCGCTCAGAGTTGTTCTCGAATTCAATTGTTTGTCGGCTGTCTGGCCACGTCCAACTGGGAACACATACATATACTCACAGAACTTTGGTCATTGGAACAAAGGGAATCACCTCCAGAGTACTAACATCTCCACATTAAAATTTTCGGACCTTCGGACATTCGTCCGGTTGGAAGGGGTTGTTGTCTTGGTTGGGATGGACGTGTTCTTCACAGTATCTTACGTTCATTTTTAAGCCTAACTACACATCCCTCAATTATAATAGACTAAAACCTACGTGGCTAATTCTAATAATCTCTAAAGGTCTCTAAAGGTTATTGAGCTACCCGCTTACATCGTTGGGGGTTAACAATTAGTAGTAACACATATGGCTTTGTGGGGACGACACCTTACTATTTGGGGTAACAATCTTCTTTTTCTTTTTGTCAAACATTATATATTTTAGGTTGGGCGCGCAGCCTTTTGATTTGTTAGGGAACGTCCATTCCTTTCACCCTGTTAGGGCTGTCCACCCGTCGTTGCGAGACCGTCAGTCTCTATCGGGTGGGGCCGTCCGCAGTTTGCTTTGGACCATCCGTCCAACATGTCCTGTTGTTGTAATCTCGCGCTAACTCCAAATCCAACAGTGATCCCAAGGTGGAGGTTGCAGGGAGGCAGCATGCCCCCCTTACGACCCCTGATACGTAAAACAAGCCAAATCTGTATTTATGAACAATTTAAAAGCTTATATGTATTTTTGAAACTAGCAAAATCTGACCTAAAATATATTTATTAAAATTGTCAGGACAAAGTCTATTTTGACATATTCGAATTTCATCAAGGCCTTTTTCCAAATAATTACGATAGTTTGCTAACCTTGAGTTTGAATCGAAAGATTGTATTCCGTGAAACAAACGTTGTCCACACGTATTAAATATTTCACTGCATGCTGCACTTTGATCATCATTGACTTTTTGTTTCTTTTTGGTCACTAGATCATCACTGTCACTCATATTTCGATTTGATAATATTAACTTATTCGAAATTTTAATATTAACTTATTGACTAATTATCTGTCAAATCAGACATGAGCTAAGTGTTACCATTCACGAAATAAGCACTACTTGAAAAAAAAAAGTTAGATGGCGGACCCTTTATTATATGTCCAGAGAAATGTTACTCAAACAGAGAAGTAACAAAATGTATAGTATACGCAGGGGCGCACACATAAAGGAGTCGACAGCGGTGACGTAGTGGGAGCCACGATTCGTGCCACGATAACGCCATGCCGTTTTCCGTCACGGCATTCGATTTTACTGCCAAGCCGCGCATATACATAGATGTTAAACATCAAAAATACAGTTCAATATAATTTATAATATACATATGTATATACATATATCTTGTGAGTTTTGTGCTTTCGGTTTTCAGTGCTGCAAACGGGCTTCCGCGACGTCCAATTGGTTGCAGTCTTCATCACCTGGAAAACCAAATAAATCGGTAAGTTTGTAAGGTAGCCCATACACAATTTAACTCAATTGTTAATTGCATTGTCAATTGGATTGATACTTGGCCACACACTACTTCAACTGAATTGAAAGAATTACTACTTCAACTGAAGTGAATTACCCAAAAACAAAAAAAAAAAAAAACAGAATATGGATGAAGGAATGGTTAAAGAATAAAAATAAGTTTTAAAATGAAAAATTAATAAGAGAACTGAAAATAAATGAACCGAATGATTTCTCGAATTTTTCAAGAATATATTAATAAATAAAGGATAACATAAATTAAGAAAAAAAGGCATTTCGTTTTTCAATTGAATCGTCATCGAACAATTCCGAAATGCTGGTAAAAGTTGCCTCCTACGACATTCAAGGAAAGTTGCTTGAGCTGTCCAAGAATTCGAATTTTTTCTATAGCTTTCTTAGCATACATCTGCTGCTTGGCATTAATTTTTCGATAGGAACATGTCCACGATTTTGCGTAAACATTCGCTTCATCTTCCTGCGCGCCATCTTTCCGGCTGATTATTTCCAAATGCTTGCAAGCTTGCTTTGGGTCATTCTTCGATCCCATTGTTTCTAAAACGAAGACACAGTTATATGAGTTTAAAGCATATTAATAACATGTACATTGGTACTTACCGAAGCACCAAAATCAAGAGTAGAAATACTCTCTGATACTTCTTCCTGGTCTCTTAGAAACGCCAGGTCATTAAAGTACTATAAGATTGGTATATGTCTTTTTCTCCAGCACCTGACTTTATGGAATCCGACATTTTTTTCAATTCTCAGCGGTAGCAAGTTCTTATAGTAGTAATTCTGTTTTTAAGCGTATATAAGTTTGTCTTAGGCTCTATTTCTTTAAATTTACTAAACAATAGTTCCCACGCCTTTCATTTTATTCTTATATTCCGGGCTCTTAACTTGCCAGAGTGCTGTATTCTCTTTAAGAATTACAAGCATCTCTCTTCACAAGTTCTTATTTGTATTCTGAGTCATTTTATTTTTTTCAAATAAAAAATAATATTTCACAACACAACAAAAAATACAACGTGTGCACGTGCAGACGATTTCACAATGAATGGTTGTATCTGATATGCATATGTATCAACTACAAATTCTCAAATTTGACAGCAACTGAGTTGACCCACTTGTCCATCAACTTGGAAATATAAAAACCTTTTGATTTTTCATCAACCAAATCGTCAACCGTCAAATCGATCAAATGACAAGGCCAGACACGCTTTGATTTAGGCAACAACCGATTCAGCTCAAAACTGAATTGAATCGTGTGTGGAATGCATAATTTGCCAAATATAATAAGGGTATTCATGAATCGAAATAATTTTCCGCTTTGCAGAAAGATATAATTTTCCGGAAGTAGTTTGCATGAACACCCCCTTGAAAATATTTGCGTAAACATGAGAAATGAACAACTGTTCGTAAAACGTCAAAGTCAACTCATAAACATATTTTGTCATCCAAAATTTACGCAGTTTTGTACATATTACAAAAAGTGATTATTTAATTACATTACATACATAATTGAACATAATTTGTAATTTTAAGATGCCAAAACTACATTTTTCCTGGCCCCAAAAACTTTCTCCAGCTGATCAAAAAAGGGACAGATTTTCTTGACATACTCTGTCAAGCTTTTTTCATCTCCAGTTTCCAGAAAGCCGGCCTCTGTTTTACCCTGCCAGTCTACCGCTGACATATATGTGGTTTTCAGGTAACACATTTGGTTTTTCATGCAAATCCAGTCGATGCTGGTCAGCAGTGGAGATAAAGCCGCTAATTTTTTGAAAATAATTTTCTGCTGTTGGCTTCTGGAAGAAAATAACTTTTTTGTTATAGTTACGTTAAGAAATAAGCAATAAATTGAAAAATACTTAAAAGGTTTCGAGGTTATCTTTTACTGCCTCCACTACCAGTTCCAGCACCGACTCCAAAAGTGTAAAGCGATGTGATTGGTGGCTCCGTTGGCGTTTTGTGGGTTCCACATATTGAACCTAGATTAAAAGCATTAAACTTTAATAATTAAAATTATTTCAAGTAAATTTTCTATCACCTTCGGCATTTTTGTTTTGATTTTCTTATGTATTTACGTATTTTAAAATATTGTATGTCAAACTAAACGTCACTTGACTTGTCTAATTTAACGAGGCTTATGTCTACTCTTTCCGCATCAAATTCCTGAAATAAATTTATCCGCTTTGCAGTTTAAATGAGCGGCTGACTATCTCGTCCGCTGATTACGAAGAGGCGACACAAGATGTGGAAACTCTTGGGCAGCAAATCTGGGAGATTTATTTCATGCATAAGACAGGTAACTGCTTCATTCGGGCTCCAGTTCGGGTGCGCAGAACGCTATATGGTTACCCGAGATTTCGCTGCCACAATTCTCCGACGATTATGAGAAGTGGCACCAATTCAAAAGCTCAAATTTGCTTTGAATCAATGATTTACCACAATTCAAGCTTAAGCGAACTGCAGAAGCATGAATATCTAAAGTCATGCATCTCCGGGGATGCCGATCGTATTGTCAAAGGCAATTACGAAAAGGTCCTTGCTGTGCGCATGGTATGACAACAAGCGTTTTTTAGTGAACTCTTATCTGAAGACATTCTTCAATCAACCCAAAATGCAAACCGAAAACGCAGTTGGTTTGAAACGATTGTTGGATACATCGACGGAATGCATACTAGAAAATTTGGAGGTACCGGTGCAACAGTGGAACACAATTCTAATTTATATCATGCTGTACAAATTGAATCCCCACACACAGCAACGATGGGAAGAACGGTTAGGTGGAAGTTGCGATGTGCCATCCTTGGTCAATTTCTGCGAGTTTCTTGAAGCAACGTTCGGAACGCTAGAAGCCGTCGAACAGAAGAAGCCAAAGTGATTACATGCTACATGCTATCATAACGCCGGCACAGCAAAGAGCATCCACTCAGAAAAACATGTTTCACATCCGACGACAGAAACACAAGGATTCTTATGGAAGTTATGTAACAAGGGCCAACATGCTCTGCGAACTTTACCACGATTAATCGAAATGAATGTTCACGCTGAACAATGTAATGCTGTCAATCGGGTTCAAGCATGTCACAACTGCCTAGGTTACAGCCACACATTAGAAAATTGTCCAAACCAGTCTCGGTACTTCTGCCGACAAAATCATCAATCACTCCTCCACAATAATCTCGCTGTCTACCGTGTTTATAACAATACCTTGCCACATCTTCTTCGATCTTTTTCTTCCTGAGATCTTAAAGGGAAGCGATGGGTCTTCTGTTGCGCACAAAACCCAGCTAGGTTGGATCTTGTTAGGTAAGATCTCAGTCCCAACAACAGCCGTGAGGGTCCACTACACTATGGACATTGATTAACAATTATGTCGATTTTGGGTAATTGAAGAAGTGCCATTTCAGCAAGTGGCAAAGGAAGAAGGCAGACATTACGTAAAAACTACGAGGTCGCTTCGAAGTATCGCTTCCATTTAAAGATGATTACAAACTTGCTTGGATCCTTGAGGTTAGGGGCCTTGTATAGGTTTCATTAATTAGAAAGGCGATTTAAGATAGATAGCAAACTACACACGGAATTTAATTATCGTATATTGCAGTTAGGCCACATAATCGAACTTGATGTCAACGATTCAGTTCTTCAAACTCCATACAACTATTACGGTTCCCATCATGCTGTCGTCAAGGAGTCCAGCTCAACTACTAAATTGAGTATCGTTTTCGACGCGGCTGTAAAGAACATGTATGGCTGTCTGCGATTTGCTCATTTGTTCCTTCAGTTCCTCGCGCGAGTAACATATGTGACTGCAACCCAAAAGCGGTCAATTCCCCAACGAAAAATAAAACGCTACATCATACGGCCGTACCCCCCCAACCGGCAAGAACTGGGTCATCGGTGACATCAGCGAACTCAGCTGATTCAACGACACCGGCAGATGACCCTAAAAACAATACAAACGATGCAGCGAAAAAGAGGTATAAAAGCGAACCTCGCAGCACAACACCAGACCAGTTTTCCGATTGTAACTCATGCTGTTCGCAGCGATCAATCAATAAGAAAATAAATTAAGGTCTCCGTTGACCAATAAACTTAAACTTGTGTTTTTTTTTAAGTCGGTACAACGCGGTAATCATCATTGGCGCAGTCGGTATTCCTCTATTCGGTGAAAAAGAGGAAAGTGAAACGAAAAATTTAATTGTTGTTCTTTAGTTTAGAACTTAGTAAATGTTCTTAAAGACACAATAAATAGTGAAAAAAAAAAAAAAAACTATTTATTAAGGCAGTAAAACCCCTTCGCTCTTCGGGCGCCTTGTCGCGGCGGAGGGGCTTAAGAGGTCAATGACCTCGAACTAAGACCCGGAGAACCCCGAGTTAGTCATGAATGAATGGACAACCAGATGGATGGAAATACTCCAGGTGGCACCCGCAATAGCGGAAATCCACCCGCGATCTCCCCGATCGCAGCCGGGGCAAGGATTCTGGAGGCCCCACCAGTCATTCTTAACTCTCCGGCAGCCCGGAACGACACCGACTCCTGCGGCTCATTGTCCGACCACCTGGTTGGACTGAGCGTGAGCGGTGCAACCGACAGAGGCGACACCGACGATGGTGCGGCACGGGAAACCGCCAAGGTTGAATGTACCTGGGAAGGCTGGCAGTGACAGCAGGATGACCAGAGCAGATTGCCAACATTGCGAGGATCATCTACTGGAGCTAGCTTCAGCAACAGGCTTCTGTATTCAGGCGGAGAGGTCTGCTTTGATGAATGGTACCTTCGTGGTGAGCTGCTCCTCTCAGCAGACATCTGCCTGGATCAGGAGCATGGAGCCGAAAATCCCCCCCCTGGGAACTAGCACTTATCAAGTAGTTAGTCTCCCGAAACTAACGCGCGCCATCTGCTGGATTCCGGGAAAACCCGGAAACAAGCTGAAAGTGCTGACGCGACTACGTGCGCAGAACCCGGGACTCGACATGAGGGCCTGGACTGTCTATTCCTACAAGGAGAAAAAGAACTCTCTGAAAAAAGAGGGCTTCACTCTGGTAATGGGAATGGACAATGGCTCTGTTGAGGCCCTGAAAACCGCGTACGACTCACGTCCCTACTTCGGCCTTGGTAGGATTTTATTCCATTTTGATGTCAAGTAGTCGAAGGATGGAACGTGTTCCCCAGTATGAATCCATGATTTTTACTCAGATCAACCTACAGCATTGCAAGGCTGCTACCGCTCTTCTAAGTAGCAGAATTGAATGCATTAGTACAAATCAGCACATTGTATCCATTCAAGAACCATGGGTGTGGAACAAACGCCTGTGTGGTCTTGGTGGCATACGTGATGCTACAATCCTTTATGATGAGCGATCCGAAAGGCCCAGGGTCTGCCTCATCATATCGAATACGCTATCGGCAACCAAACTTGTTCAATTCTGTGGTCAAGATCTGGTAGCTGCGAAAGTGAGCTACAAGGCGCACGGAGAAATTGAACACTTCGTCGTGGCGTCTGCTTACTTCCCCTACGACTCGGTACTACCCCCGCCACCTAAGGCGGTTTCCGAACTCGTAGAGTACTGTGAAGCCAGAAGGATTGGACTCATCATCTGTTGCGATGCTAACGCTCATAACACAGTTTGGGGCAGCAGCAAATGCAACCGGAGAGGAGACCATCTTTTAAACTTCATTCTTTCGTCTGACCTTTTCATCAACAATGTTGGCTCTCAACCAACCTTTGTGACGGCGAGACGACAGGAAGTGATTGACCTAACCCTATCTAACAGGCATGCGAAGGCCATCACTAACTGGAGAGTCTCACCAGATGTTACGCTGTCAGACCATAGATACATCGAATTCCAATTGAAGTGCGGGATCTCCCCCTCGCAGCCCAAGCGGAATCCGAGAAAAACAGACTGGGTGCGATTTAGGGAGGAGCTTGAGAAATCCACTCAAGTCCCGCCTAAACTCAAAACTAATCAATCGGTGGAGGATGCAGTTCATAACCTGAACAGCGCCATCACCAAATATTTTGAACTCGCATGTCCTGTCAAAAAACCTCCCAACAGGAAGCCGGTTCCCTGGTGGAATGCTGAGCTCCAACGGCTTCGTAGGGAAGCCAGAAGCCTTCTGAACAGATCGCTTAAATCGAACTCGGAAGATGACTGGAATAAATATCGATCGAAGCAGAAGGAATATAAGAAGCTTATTCGAAAATCGAAGAATGATTCCTATAAGTCCTTCTGCGAAGAGATCAAATCCCTGAGCGCGACCAGCAAGTTGGTTAAAGTCCTCAAACGAGTAAAATCGACAAGGCTGGAGGTACTCAGAAAGTCTGATGGTACCTTTACCGAGTCTAAAGCAGAAACTCTTAGTTTACTGTTTCAGACCCATTTTCCGGGAAATCAGACTGTCATCGGCTCGTTGCACACTCCCTCATTGGATACTGCGGCTGTAGCGATGAAAACAACTCGGCGTAGCTGGTATGTTGCGTCACGCGTGGCAACTACTGAGGCCATTGAATTTGCTGTGGCATCCTTCGATGGCTTTAAGTCGCCGGGCACTGATGGGATATACCCCGCTATGCTGCAAAAAGGTATAAGACAGCTGCTTCCTACACTGAAAAGAATTTTCACTGCTAGCCTGGCACTTGCCTACATACCTATCCCTTGGCGTGCGGTGAAAGTGGTCTTTATTCCCAAAATAGGGAAAGAGGATTACTCACTAGCCAAGAGTTTCAGACCAATAAGTCTAACATCATTCCTGCTGAAAAGCATGGAAAGACTAGTTGGGAGAATTGAATGCGCTCTCGAAAGGAAAGAGTACGTACTAGGCATTTTTGTCGACATTGAGGGAGCTTTTGATAACGCTACTTTTGACAGCATGTGTAATGCTGCTAGACGGCATGGCGTAGATGAAGCACTGGTTTTGTGGATCAAAGCAATGCTCGTGCACAGGACACTGATCGCTGATGCAGGCCTCGAACATTGTGTCAAGTATGGAGTAAACAGGGGCTGCCCGCAAGGTGGCGTCTTGTCTCCGCTGTTATGGTGCATGGTGGTCGACTCTCTGCTAGATGCTCTCAATGCCTCTGGAATCTATGCCCAGGCCTATGCGGATGATGTTGTTGTTCTCTCTGTCGGCTCATGTTTAGCGAATGTCTGTCTCAAAGCGCAGGCGGCGCTAAACGTGATCGAAGACTGGTGCACAAGAAATGGGCTGTCGGTTAATCTTCTTAAGACCGATGTCGTTCTCTTCACGAGAAGGAGGAAAACAACTGGCATTACTCAGCTGGTGCTAAAAGGCATTCCCATCCCTATATCCAAGGAAGCTAAGTATCTGGGAGTCATTCTAGATAACAAACTTCTCTGGTCAAAACATGTTAAGTCCAAAACCACCCAACCGCTGTCAGCTTTCTGGCAATGCAAAGGTGCCTTTGGCAAAACATGGGGCTTATCGCCGAAAAAGGTCCTTTGGATCTACACGGCAATGGTAAGACCGATAATCTCATATGCATCGGTTGTTTGGTGGAGCAGGCTGACACGAAAACACGTTGTGGCTTCACTCACCAAACTCCAAAGAGCGGTCTGCCTCAGTTGCACGGGGGCTTTCCTCAGCACACCGGGAGCTGCTTTAGATGCTATGATGAACCTTCCACCCCTTGACATATATATCAGAGGGTGTGCACTGAAAACTATTTGTCGCCTAAAGAAGAATGGTCTTTGGTACAACTCGCATTGGAGTGAAAGTGTACTTGAGAGAGAAATATCCTACGATCACTGTCTCATGGATATGCCCTCTGACGCAATACCAGATACCTGCCATCCTACTGCGCTGTAACTACACAGTCACATTTCCTTGGCGTCAGGACTGGCTTTGGCCAGACACTGAACCTGGAATAGAATGTCTTCGCATCTTCACAGATGGCTCCAGGACTGATCAGGGATCCGGCGCCGGAGTTTTCTTCGAGCGTGAAAACATTCGAATGCACTTCTCGTTAGGAAAATATGCGTCTGTCTTCCAGGCGGAGATTTACGCAATCCTAATGGCCATGCACTATGTTGTGAAACACAGATGGAGGGGAAAGAGCATATGTGTCTGCAGTGACAGCCAAGCTGCACTCAAAGCTGTATCCAATCCTCTGTCCAACTCCAAACTAGTGCATGAACTCAAGACCTTTTTGAACAAAGTCGGAAGACTTAATTCACTTAGGCTTGTATGGGTTCCAGGTCACTCTGGAATCCCAGGAAACGAGATCTCCGATGAACTCGCTAGAAAAGGCTCAGAGGAGAGTTTCTCAGGGCCTGAACCTGTCTTAGGTCTACCAGATTCAACGGTTAAATCTGACATCAATGACTGGGTCTTTAACGTTTACAGTCGCAGATGGAGGGAATATCCAGGATCCAGGATGACTAAGCGCGTACGCCCTGACGTCTGTAAAAAGTCCGCAACATTCTTCTTATCCTTAAGGAGAAATGACTGCAGAAGTCTAACGGGCGTCATTACGGGCCATTACACTTTTGCCAGGCATCTCTACGTGCTTGGCATCAGTGAGACGCCTACCTGTGCTGCTTGTTGCGAGGAGGACGACACAGCGGAACACTTTCTCTGCGACTGTCCCGCCTTCGCTCGTGCACGGTGGCGCACCCTTGGGGCCGACGTGGTGGGTGCCGAATCTCTTAGCTCAACATCATTGAAGCCCCTCCTCACTTTTCTCCGGACAACGGAGAAAATACACTAAAGACAAGGTGTCTGTCTGGCAGTATAATGGACCAGTACTTGTGTCTGAGTGCTCCAGCAGATATTAGAAGCCTCCAACAAAAAAAAAAAAAAAAAAAGGCAGTAAAACAAAGTGCGTTGAAGAACAATTTACCAAGTGCACGTAGAAACAAGCCGAGAGTATGAAAAAAAACATATATTAAAAATGGCTCAACAGCAAGCATCGCTCGAACAATGTCTAGTAACATTGACGGAAATTCTTGCGAGGCAAAATCATCCACAAAGTTGGAGATCGATTGTGGAAAAAGAAATAAAATATATTCAACCATTTAGTGGTGAAGCAAAGACTTTACCATCGTTTATTGAAACAATTGAACAAATGCTAATAGACTTTGGAGATCAAACTCCACACGTGTTTCGTGTGATATATAGGGTGTCCTACGACCAGTGTGCCAAAAAGCTAGAGCGTGTAGGTCTGGTCAAGACAAGAAAAAAATCGTATGGGAGGGGTGGGTCTATTCCCCCCCGTTTAGCCGGGAGGGGCAATTTTCTAAGAAATTTACTTAATTTGGAAAAAAAAAATATTAAAAATCAACAGTTACATCCACAATGCCGTGATATACTTTTTTGTAAAGCCAGAAACCTCTTCTTTCATCTTGTTTATAAACGAAGCTGTTTTAAGGAATAGTTTTTGAGAAATTAATTTTCAAACTCAAAATTTTGAAAAAAAAAAAATTAAATTTTTTTTTTTTTTCAAAAAGTTAAGAACAGAAAACCGGATGCAAAAATGTCTTGTAGTTTTTGAGAAATTAAAAAAATAGCCGAACCATTTTTTTCTAAGAAAAACCTTTTTTTTGGTTTTAACGCGGCTGGACTTGTAGGCAAATTAATGTATGAAACATTGACCTCTTTTTTATTATTTTTAAAAAATTCGGAGTTTTATTATAATAAATTTTCAATATGATCCCCATTTTTTAGAAGGCAGAGATTATATCTCCTTCACACATGCAGCCACATAAGTCTATGCTTCACAAATTTTCCTGCAATTTGACTCCAGCGACTTCAATCTGTTCTTTCAGTTGTTCCAAAGATACTATTTCCACTTCGTAAACATAATTCTTCATGAATCGCCACACATAAAAATCTAGAGGAGTTAAATCTGGTGATCTAGGTGGCCATTCCGTGGGGCCCCTTCTTCCGATCCAACGGTCACTAAAATGATCATCCAGCCAGTTTCTAACCCGTAAGCTGTAGTGTGCTGGTGCTCCATCTTGCTGGTAGATTAAATTATCTGCTATGGCCAAAGGAACGTTATCCATCAAATCGGGTAAAAGGTCTCGTAGGAACTGCAGGTATGATTCTCCATTAATAACGGCATTAAAAAACCGGGGCCCGATTACAGTTTGTCCAACAATACCAAGCCAAACATTACAGCTAAAGCGGTGTTGTGATTTATTTTGTTTTTTGTTGTGTGGATTGGTGCTACTCCAATGATGCAAATTGTGGAAGTTAGTAACTCCATCTCTGGTAAAATGTGCTTCATCCGTCCAGAATATCCTTGCAAAATAGTTTCGTTCAGTTTCATCTCGAAGCAGTAATGATCGACAAAATTCTGCTCTCAAAAACTTGTCGTTTGAGGTGAGTTCCTGAACTGGCCTAAAATGGTACGGGTGTAAGTTTTCGGTAGGAAGCACTCTCCATACTCTAGATTTGGGCACTCCAAGCATAATAGCTATCCTCCTTGTACTAAGGGAGCGATTACGTCGGACCAAATCGAAAATTCTTTCATCTAAGATTCCTGATCCATCTGTAACTGATCTTTCGCTTCTTCGATGCTATAGCACTCCGTGCTCTCGGTGGATTCTTGAAAACATGCTACGACTGGGACACCTCCGATTGGGATATCTTTCAGCGTAGAGTCTTTCGGCTTCACGATCTCGACCATTAGCTAAACCGTAGCAGAAGTGCATGTCCGTTAATTCTTCTCGAGAGTATGAGTTTGACATCGTTGATGAGTTGACATCCAATTTGGAAATGGTTTTTTATTAAAAATGCGATGCCTTTTATTTACATTTGGGTTGCAAATATTTTGTTTTTCAATAAAGAAAAATTGCGGTTTTATTGTCTTAAGTTCCTAGCGGGTAGAACCCATCGGCGGCGGCCGGACCAGACGAAATTGGCAGGTCAGTTTTCAGGCGTTATCAATGAAAAAAAAAAGGATTAATCCAGGGTTATTCCAATACTGTGTCACTTTATTATATCCTCATAAAACTCCGAATTTTCTAAAAATGATAAAAAGAGGTCAATATTTCATACATTAATTTGCCTACAAGTCCAGCCGCGTTAAAACCAAAAAAAAGGTTTTTCTTAGAAAAAAGTGGTTCGGGTTTTTTTTTAATTTCTCAAAAACTACAAGACATTTTTGCATCCGGTTTTCTGTTTTTAACTAAAAACTAATAAGAGAATTGAATTTTTGAAAAAAAAAATTAGTTCTTAATTACATCCCATTTTGAAAAAAAATAGTTCGAAATTTTTTTTTCAAAATTTTGAGTTTGAAAATTTATTTCTCAAAAACTATTCCTTAAAACATATTCGTTTAAAAACAAGATGAAAAAAGAGGTTTCTGGCTTTACAAGAAAGTATATCACGGCATTGTGGATGTAACTGTTGATTTTTAATAATTTTTTTTCCAAATTAAGTCAATTTTTTAGAAAATTGCCCCTCCTGGCTAAACGGGGGGGAATAGACCCCCCCTCCCATACGATTTTTTTCTTGTCTTGACCAGACCTACACGCTCCAGCTTTTTGACACACTGCTCGTGGGAAACCCTGTATAATGAAAAGATAATTGGTGTCGCAAAAAATTATCTATCCAGTGATGTGCCGACAACATGGGACGAGTGTAAGGCGAAGCTGAAGATACACTATAAATCATCAAAAGATCAAACAGCTATCATCAAGGACATCCATAATATTAAGGTATTTACAATTACATAGTCACTTACTAGAAGTTATTCAAGACATCGTTAATAATATTACGGAATGTGCTGCATTTAGTGATCAGGGTTTAGAAATAGCGGCGTGTTTTAATAGTACGCTAATCTTAAAAATTAAAGAAGTTACAGCAGGCGCTTTAGCCGCTGAAATTTATGATAAATATTCCTTATCATACATTAGAGATATACATAAATTTAGAGTATTACATAAATATTTTGGTCAAGACAGATATAACCTAAACATAGAAAAGGTACACAAAACACATAACTCGCAACACAAAACACATAACTCCCAACACAAAACACAAAATGTCCAAACACAAAATAATCATAAACACCATTACATCAAGCCTCAACAATCAGCGCAACTCAGACAAAATGAATCAGGGCAGATAAAACAGAATGTCAATCCTTTTATCCCTAACACACAACCTAATCAGTTCAGATTTCAAAATATTAACTCAGGGCAATACAGATCAGGGCAACGTAGGATAGAACCAATGGACGTAGATACCCTCAGTAAAGGAGATGAAGTTAATCAGATAGAAAACGAATTTTTTATCAACTAGCCTCGGACAACAAGAAAATATTCGCTGAAATAACTATAGAAGGTAATAAATTCATAGCCTTGATTGATACAGGGTCTACGATTAGCCTTTTAAATTCAAACAGAGTACCACAAGAACTGTACACAAAAATCGCAGGAAATTCTATAAAAATTAATACTATTCAGGGTGTAGTAAAAGAAAACACCGAACAAGTTAAAACAAAATGTCCGAAACAATTCAAAATGCCCGATAATGCTAGAATGAAATGGACAAAAATAGCATTAAACAAGCCATATGATTTCCTAATCGGAATGGATTGGATTGGACAAAACGCTAAATCAATAGATTTAGAAAAACAAGGAATTATATTAATAAATGGAGTGCAATTGCCCTTACTATCTAAATTACGAGACGAAGTGAATATGCTAGAAGCAAATGAATTAAGTCACATCCAAACAAACCATGAAAAGCAATATATTGATAAGTTGCTTAACAAATACAAAAAACTTATATTTAAAGAAGGAGATCGATTGACAAACACAAGAACAGTGGTTCATGACATAAAGACCACAACAGATCAACAAATCAACTCAAAATTATATACATAGATACCCTCCAAGACATGAAACAGAAGTACGCAAACAATTAGACGTAATGGAAAAACAAGGAATTATCAGAAAAAGCAACAGTCGATACAGCTCACAAATTATAGTTGTCCCAAAAAAGAGAGATAATTCAGGAGAACAAAAATATAGGATTGTGGTCGATTATAGAAAATTAAATCAGGTCACAATAGATGATAAATACCCACTTCCAAACATTGACAGTATTTTGGATAAATTAGGTAAGGCACAATATTTTAGCACCTCAGATTTAGTTAAGGGCTACCATCAAATCCTGGTGGCAGACCAAGATATCCACAAAACTGCTTTCGTGACACCTTCAGGCTTATATGAATATGTCAGGATGCCGTTCGGACTGAAGAATGCTCCTGCTACTTTTCAAAGGCTGATGAATAATATTTTACGTGAATATATAAACAAAATCTGTGTTGTATACCTAGATGACATATTAATATTCTCAACCAGTCTAGAAGAACATATAGTGTCACTAGATAAAATATTTAAGAGATTGCAAGAACATAATTTGAAAATTCAAGCTGATAAATGTAGCTTTATGAAACATGATACGGAGTTCTTAGGACATATACTAACAAAAGACGGAATTAAACCAAACCCAAACAAAATAAAAGATATTGAAAATTTAGGTTTGCCGAAAACAGAAAGACAGCTTAAGGAATTTTTAGGTATGACAGGCTACTATCGTAAGTTTATAAAAGATTACGCTAAGGTAGCATGCCCAATGATAAAATACTTAAAGAAAGACAAAAGAATAAACATTAATGACCCACAATACATATCAGCGTTTGAAAATTTGAAAGCTTTAATTACAGCACACCCTATCTTAAAATTTCCTGAATATGACAAACAATTCATCTTGACAACTGATGCAAGCAATCATGCCATTGGTGTTGTTTCATCACAAAGCGGTCACCCAGTTTGTCTTATGTCAGGGACACTCAACAACCATGAAAAGAATTATAGCGTATATGCAGTAAATTATTTCCGTCCATATCTTTATGGAAATAAATTTAAAATTATAACTGATCAGGCACCTATTAAATATTTGCATAGTAAATACAAAGGTAAAGAATTCTCAAAGCGGAACCAAAGATGGTTGTTAAAGTTACAAGAATATAATTTTGAAATAGAATATCTAAAAGGAAAGGAGAATAAAGTTGCAGATTCCCTTAGTAGATTAGAAAATACACCAAAAATTAAAGAAACCAATGATAATGAATCAAATATGGAATTAACGGAAACAATGCACTCAGTAGAAGAACAACAATTTGATCACATAGGTATTAAAGAAGAAATCGTTAACAAGTACAAAACACAACTGATATTAACATACAATGTTATAAATGAAATAGATATATTGCATAAAAGAAGAATCATATACCTGAACCCAATGGAAGGAACAAATAAAATCAAAGATGTGTTACTTAGATTTATAAAGAAGGGAATGACAGGAATATATTCAGAAGTTGAAGATCATCACTACAATATAGTCCAACAAATTATCATAGAATTATTCTCACATGATAGAAGTGTCAGATTCATTAGATGTTCGCAGAGGGTTGTCCAAATCCAAACCGAGGAGGAGGCACACAAACAAATTTCCCTCTACCATACAAAAGAATCAATGCACAGTGGTATTAATGAAACATACTACACACTTAAGGACAAAATATACTTTCTCAAGCTTCACGAACAAATACAATTAATTATAAATAATTGTAAAAAGTGCCAGGAGATAAAGTACGACAGGAAACCAATAAAACCAAAGTTTCATATCACCGAAACCCCAACTCACAAAAATGAAATCATACACTTAGATATATTCCATATACAAAAGAAAGCGTTTGTTACAATTCTTGACAAGCTAACCAAATTTGCAGTATAAATTTGCTTATACAATAACCAACAGAAATTGGAGAAGTAAAAAGCAAATATTAATTGAACACTTTGCCAAGTTTGGAAAACCCAAGAAAATTATTACAGATAACGAGTTCAAGTCAGAGCATATCATTCAGTTCTTAGAGCAAAACAATGTTGAAATTCATTGGACTAAACCAAACAGTCATACAGGCAACTCAGATGTAGAAAGGCTCCACTCCACAATTTTAGAAAAAATAACAGGTATAAAAGAAAAGATATTTCAGTTGAGATGAAAATACAATTAGTATTAGATAATTATAATAATCGATTTCATTCTACAATTAGGACTACACCTAGAAAAGCGAAAGAAGAAGTAGACGAACAAATATTAAATAGCATAGTACAGGAAACTAAAATCAAAAAAATAAATAAACTTAACGAAAAACGAGAGGATTATCATGAACAAAGACAGGAAGGACCTATTAAAAAGTATAAGCATGTTAGACATAAGAATGAAACTAGATACCGAATTAAGAATTTAAACAATGTACACTTAACAAACGTTAAAAGACGACATAAATTTACAGGTCATTCTCCTAACAACACTACTCCTATTACCAACAGTACATGGAAAACTACAGATCACACCAATTAATGAACAGTCAGGATATTTGAAGATTAAGGTTGAAACTATTCAAATTACTAACCAAACAAATATCATTCTACGTCTTATTAACCCAAAAGAAATATTAGACACAATCATTCTTCTTAGGACTAACATAAAACATATACAAATAGAAAACAAAGAAGTAATAAATCAGCGGATAGAAACACTGATAGCTAAAATTTATTCAATAATGCCTAGAAAAATTAACAGAAAGAAACGAGGGCTATTGAATGTAGTAGGAAATGCAGAAAAATGGCTTTTCGGAACTATGGATGATAATGATAGAATGTTAATCTTCAATCATTTAGAAGTTTTAAATGAAAACACACACAAAGCAATTAACACCATAAATGATCAGATCAAAATTAACCAACATTTTAATGAAACTATACATTCTCTACAAACCATAATAATCAATGACAGACGAAAAATTCTAGACAGTTAAAATAGAGTAGATAGTGTCATAAATAATATCTTAAAACAACAACTATTTCTAGATCAAATAACTAAATTAGGTTTTATAGAAAATAAGATAAATCAAATACAGGACAACATTGTATCAGCTAAACATAGTATCCTTACAATGGAAGAAATAAATGAATATGCAATTGATTTTTATAAACTAAAATTGTTAAAAGTAGGCGTTACCGAATATCAAAACAACGTCATTGTAATTGCAATTAAAATTCCCAAAAATTACGTAACAGTCGAAAAAAAAGTAATCACCCCATTACCAAATAAAGAATATTTTGAAATAGATAGTAAAAATGAATATATTGTAGAAGTAGAAAATAAAACATATACATATGAACCCGATGTAACTATTAAACAATTAAAACTAAGTAAACACTGTACTATAACTGGAAGTTGTAAACTAAAATATAATAATGAAACCCAAATACTTCCTTTAGATGATACTACGATCATAATAAAAAATGCTAATAAAATTCTTGTAAAACAAAATTGTGATGAACTAAATAAAAATTATCTAATAAATTTTTATAATTGTCAAATTACGTTATTAAATGAATCATTCGAAAATAACCAAAAAACTTTCCATGACAAATATTATTATCCAGATAGCAGCATTAATTCCACCTTAGACAAAGCAATTACATGAGGATATACATAGTCTCTTCAAACTTTGAAAATATTACGAAAATAAAAGAATTAAAATTACATAAAAATATATCATACGGTCTAAGCTGTAGCATTGTAATAAGTCTAATTATAGTTTCGCATTATTGTATTAAATCATATAAAGTAAAAATTGTTGAAGACAAAATTCAGGAGAATTCCTACTCAAATCGAGGAGGAGTAACATATGTGACTGCAACCCAAAAGGCGGTCAATTCCCCAACGAAAAATGCAACGCTACAACATACATCTGTTCCCCCCAAACCGGCAAGAACTGGGTCATCGATGACGACATCAGCGAACTCAATCAATCCAGCTGATTCAACGACACCGGCAGATGACCCCAAAAACAATACAAACGATGCAGCAAAAAAGAGGTATAAAAGCGAACCTCGCAGCAACAACACCAGACCAGTTTTCCGATTGTAACTCATGCTGTTCGCAGCGATCAATCAATAAGAAAATAAATTAAGGTCTCCGTTGACCAATAAACTTAAACTTGTGTTTTTTTTTTTTAAGTCGGTACAACGCGGTAATCGTCATTCGCGTGTGCATTGGAAAAAATATTTATTCATGCCGTAGAAAGTTAAGAGCGATATACATATGTATTGTATATGATATGATTTATCTTTCACCTTTATTGAAATCTGGAAAACTCTTTCATCCTATTTCTTATCTATTATTACTTCTTCTTATATATGGCACAAAGCGGATTTATCCTTGGATAACGCAACAAATTGGAAACTCATTTAAATATATGTAAAACGTACTAGTGCCACCTATATGTTCATGTATCGTTAATAATCTTTTTGCTTCCTTACATTTTTCAGTAATATTTTATTCTTCCGTCGCTCGAATGATAATTCCTGAGTAAGCTGGGATTTTGATTTAAATTCCAAGGATGGAAGAATCCTGCGAAAATGTTGCCAACACATTATTTATTTGAAAGTGAAAGAGGCAAGTAAAACTTATTGAATATTGTGGTCAAAGATGGCCTTTTTTCTAGATCTGGATGCATCATCAATTTTATGAGATCATTCAAATCCCTGCTTAACGAAGCTAAGTATGTCGGAAATATTGCCTTTCCTTAATTTATGCCAGTCGGGACCATTTTTTGGCAGCGGTCCCCTTCCAGCTGTTTCAAACAAAGTAATACCTAATGAAAAAATTATCAGCTTTTTGGAGATTGTTAAAATTTTCCTGCAAAATTTCGTTTGGCAATTATCTGCAGTCGCCTTCTTTCACGTATCTTTTCTTTACTGAAGTTACATGACCCAAGTTACCGATCTTATACGTAATTATGCAATTGGCACTTTCTAGTTCGTCATAAATTCCATCAAATCCATCTTCGTAGCACTCATCTGAAAAGGGTAAACTCTTAGATGTAACTTTTGTCAAAAATTTATTTCCGGCTTTTAGGTCCATATGGACCAAGTCGTTGGAATGAATGTACTTTAACCCTTCTGCAACATGCAAAAGTAATATCTTCAACTCGGCCTCATTTCAACATCGCTTTTGTATCAAGGATTGTTAACTTCCTCCATTACAAAATTCATTTTGAATCAGCATATGATTATCTTCAGTCCAGGCAGAATAACATCTTACAACGTTGTCATGTTTACCAAGTACTGCTTGGCCCCAAACTTCGTTTAAGGCCCGTTTTCTAAAAATTGTTTATTCCAGTTAATATCAAAATACAGAAAATGTAGAATATTCACTCGAAAGAACTTCTGGCAACGGGTTTAATACTTTTCTTAACCGCATAGATGCAGCCATCCAAACGGTTTAAACACTGATAAACTAAACCAAATTCTCCTACGCCTATTGAATTAACAAAGTAATGTTATATATAGATAAGTCAACTATAATTTGTTGCGGCTTACATTTCTATATTGCGAAATAGTAAGTTGATATACACAAGTAGATTATTGAGCGAAGCGGAGCTCCCATCGGGTGACTTCAATTGCGATCTAAGATAAATTGTTTCTCAGCCATTTCTTAACCGATCCGTCATTGGCATATTTGTATTACGATGTTCTGTTTTTGTCAGATTGCAAACATGACATTCGTCCATTATATTTTGGATGAGTAGTTTACTATTAGAGAAATAGTACATTTCCCAAAAGTGTTGTCGGTTTTTTAATTCCGGGGTGTAGAAATTTTTCGTGAGTGTTCAGTACCACTTCTTTGAAATCAGCGTAAGTGGATACATTTTTTTAATAAGATAAGACTGGGGAAAATTGGTTGTGTGGTTGGGATTAATAATTTCTTTATATGCTCTTTGAATGTTTTCGAAATCAGCATCGCTATCTATGTATAGAACGCTTGTTCTGGTACAGAAATGATCAATTAGGTATTGCTCAGCTATCTTTCTTGTCATTGCATCATACGAAATGTGAGTTATGTTTTTTTTTAAAGTATTTCTCGTGTTTAATGCTTGGTGAACCTCTCTAAAATATTACTTGTCTGTTAAATATGTTCGTCGGTCTCCCAGTTATAAAAATCATATTGATATTATCATCCCCAGATTTATGTTGTGTCCCTTCACTAAAGTATACCTACTCTATTTTCACTCGGGACAGGGCACCAGCTACTTAATTTTCTTTTCCTTTTATGTATTTGATGTCAAAATCATATTCTGACAATCTGACTCTCCATCGGGTTAAATATAACTGAGTGGATGACCATCCTGTGAAAGTACAGCTCCAAGTGCAACCTCACTTGCGGCTGTGGTTAGAACGAATTTAAGGTTGAAATCTGATATTTTTAATATGGGATCATGGGAAATTAATTGTTTTAGTTTTTTAAAAGCGGAGACATATTCTGGATCTCGTGAGTTTATTTTTTAATCTTTTTTTAGTCCATTTGTCATAGGTTTGGCTATATTAGCAAAGTTCGGGATTAATTTTCAGTATTAACCGGTCAATCCCAAAAAAGCTTTTATTTCCTTGGTTTTAGTTGGTATAGGATCATTTTTAATTGCTTTAACTTTCTCTGCGTTGGGTCTAATTCCGTTCTGCCTTATGACGTGTTCTAAGAACAGGGCTGTAAGGTACTTCACTATTTCGGGACTTAAATACTTGATAAGTACAAGTACCAGGTACTGGTACTCAAGTACTTGCAAAAACATAAATATATTTTATTTTAAATATTTACAATATTTACATTTGACAAAAATCACGTACCAGTACCAGGTACAAGTACAAGTACCTATTAAAATAATGGTACTGGTACTGGTACTTGATTTCATACAGCCCTGTCTAAGAACATGGTTTCGTGTCGTAAAAACTCACACTTGTCAAGTTGCTTCGGATAGCTTTTCGAAAAGTAGTCGGAGAGAATTTAAGTGTTCGTCAAGGGAAGTCGAAAGCACAATTATGTCGGCAAGGTATACGAGGCAATGCTTATATAATACATTGTTCATGCATCGTTGGAAAGTTGAGGGTGCATTCTTGAGACCAAATGACATACGTAAATACTCGTAATGGCCATGATTTGTAGAGAAAGCTGTGTTAGCAACGGAAAAAGGGTCCATTTCAATCTAGTGAAAACCTTTCGCAAAGTCCAGTGTGGTAAAGTAATTATATCTACCCAGTTTTCCTAGCAATTTGTCCATGTTTGGGTTTGGGTGTTGGTCGCTAACTGTAATCTCATTAAGTTTTCGGTAGCCTATTATGATTCTAAATGTTTGTTTATCTGAAGCGTCCCTTTTCTTGGGTACTATCCAAATGCGGCTATTGTATGCTGAATTACATTCAGTGATTACTGCAAATTTATTTCGGTTGAATTTGTATTTGTTGAAGATGATTTTGGGTTGACATAGCACTGGTATCTATGAAATTATATCTTTCGTTATCTACTGTGTCGATTAAACATTTTAAATCTTTTCCTTTATATTCCGAGGTTTCCGAGGCCTAAAATGTGGCTGAAAATGTTCGGCCTCCTCGATATTTCATTCTTTCTTTTCTTCCTCATCAATTTCTATTGATGACGATTGTGGAAATGAATTATGCAAATTATGTTGGTCATATTGTTCTGGTGAGTATTCGGAATAGGAACAATTTTGGTTGTCGGAATAGTTGTATGGGTGGTATTGTTGACATTGAACTACTTCCTGGTGTCTAAGTTCTTCTATACTTCTTCTGCTCTATCTACTGTCAGATGGTCTTGCACGTTTGGTTGGTTGCTTTGTTGGGCTTGTTGTTGGTTTTGTCCAAAACGGTTATAGTCATTCATTTTCTGTCGTTGAAAATTTGGGTTAGGTGTGTATGGATCGGGTTGACTTGGTCAAGGGATGTGATTTGAATTGGACCGATAATTCGAATTAGTGCTATTAAATATTGGGTGACGGTATTGCCGTAGATGACTTGGTTGATTTTGGTAAGGTTTTGAAATTGAATATGTCATCGGTGAATTATAAAATTGTGGGAAGGGTGAAAGGTTCTTTTGGTGTTATAATTTTGTAGGTTTGAAATGATGTTATGGTTTATCTTTGAAGGAGTGTTTGTATAAAATTAGTCTTTTCAAACATGCCCTTTCCTTGAACAAATTAATGAGTGATCGTAAATCGGATATTTTATTGTTTACAATGCGTAAATATTAATCTGGACAGGACACGAGAATTAGTACGTCAAGCTATCGCATCAAGATTTTGTAATCGTTATCCTACCGACTGCCCCAGTGAAGTAAGCATAATAAAACACGCGAATTTTTGTCAATTAACTTTATTGGTGAAGTTAGTTATTAAGAAAGTTCAATAAAACACACGAATTTCTAGTAATTAACTTTCTTCAAGTAGCAAACATTGATATTTGCTACTTACAATGTGATTTGAGACTGAGAATGAAATCAAAAATATTACATTACTAAAAATCCAATGTGGGGCGTTTGATCGTTCCCTATTAATTCAAAGTACGACATAAATACGTCAATGTCACTAATGCAAAGTGCGACATAAATACGCCACTATATACGTACATATAAGGTGGTAAATATATTTACTCTGAGCTTGACTCTCGACGTGACAACCTCGTACTACTCGCCGCTATACATAACATATATACACATATAAACATATCACTAATGCAAAGTGTGACATAAATGCTTCACTATATACATATAAGGTGGTAAACATATTGACTCTGTGCCTGACTCTGGACTTATGAAACAAACCCTGTAGAATCAAAGAAAACTTTTTAAGCAATTTTAGCAAACACAATAAAACAGTTAGTATTAGGCAACCTTTCAAGGGAATAAAAAGTCAAATTTAATATACATTAGATAAAAAATCCTGTACTCATACATAGAATTTGACCACACTTAGACAAACGTTTCATGTTGATAAAACCAATTTTCACCATAAAAAAGGCTCAGATTAGTACATGCATAATTAATCTAATCAGGCAATTTACGAACGCTTATCGTTAATTACGATAAATGGGGAAATAAGATACGTAGCACAAAATGATTAAACAGCTAGGAAACAGGTTGATACTCAAAAGAAGGATGTACATAATATCGAAAATATGTATGGACTTGTGGACTGACTGACATCATCAATTCTATAAGGACAAAACTGCAAATTCGAAGCATGTGAAAAAGTCATCTTAGAACTTCAGACAATCAACACAACAAATATGGTAGATAGAATTAAGAAGTTGCTCGAGAATGATAATACCAATGGAATTCAATTATACCACGAAACAGCAATTTAACCGACACTTGTTAAAAGAGTAGATTTAACAAGTAAAGTTAATTACGGTACCACAAAAAAACATCCGTTGTACTTGTTAAAACGAAAATTTCCCTAGATTTGTTAAGTTAGTTTAACAAGTGATTGTGTCACAGCTTCACCTGCACAATGCGGAGGAAAATAAGTGCCACAGGCAAAATATCAGTGTTAATAAAAATTCGTGACAACAAAATAATTCTTTTCAGTGCTTTAGCCAACAACATCACAAAAGAAAGTAAAATTGAAATTTGGACAGTTATTCTAAAAGTTGCGCAAAGTTTAGGTGTAGTACCAGAAAACAAGAATTGGACATACATGAGAGACGTTTTCTGGCAAAATTGCCGGAAATATGCTTCGGTAAGAGGTTCTATACACAGTACACTATGTATGAATTCATGAATTTAATTCAATTTCCTAGTGCAAAATAGAGAATTCAAGAAAAACTGGAACCGCTGGTGGAAAAGAGTGTAAGCTCAGTACTTGCGACGATATCGGCAAAGATTCCGAAGCAATTGTTTGTCTTGGAGTAGAGGAGTCCGTGAGTTCCACGAACGGTAAAAATGCCAATTTGAATTTGTTTGACGTAAATTAAACGTTTTTTTCTTTTTTTTCTTTCCTTTCTTTCCCTTTCGTAGACTGTCATGCCAGTTGTTCCACTAAGGGGAATGAAAGTGCTGCTGTTGTTAGTGAAGCTGATATCGTCAGCTCGATAATCGTCAGCTGAGTGCATCAAGTGGTAAGCGGTATCACATAGACCTATTTCTATTTCTTTTTTACGCATTTTTTCAGGTAAGAAGAGAAGAAATATGGAGGAATCGCAGCTTAATTTAAATAAAAAGAAGCTGATGATATGTAGAGCACCTCGAGTTGCTCAATACAAAACTGAAGTTAGAAATTTCTCTATTACGGAAAAAAATGGGAAACAGCTCTGGGATAGAATCAGCAGGGGTTCATGAAGGTAAAGGAGCAGAGGATGAAGAAAGTGAAGACGACAATAATCAAATTTCTTTTTTTTCAGATGAATAGTATATTTATACTTTAAAATATGTGTAACAAATTACGTAGAAATACATTTTAGTTTTCAAAATATGTTATTAAGGTCTGTTGTTTTAATTGTGCTTCTCGAGTGGGTGGCAAAAATGCGTCCATTGGGTAATCATAGGACTCTGTTTCTGAACTGTTTTGTTCGTTTTCTGATACAAAATGTTGAAAGTTCGTATTGAAGCGAGCAATATTGCACAGTGTTGCACAGCATTTGAAAATATTGGCTGCATAGACAGGCTTAACGCGTAAATGATTCAAACATGGAAACTTTTCTTTGAGTAATCCAAATGCGCATTCTATTACACGTCTTGTTCGCTTATGAGCTCTGTTGTACCGGTCAATAGATGCACTATTTGACGATAAGGCTGCCGGAGGCATAAGCCATGTTTTCAAAGGATATGCGCTCTCCCCCAATATGACAGCATCAGGAAAAGGCCTCCATCCACTTTCCATTTTCTCGAAAAGAGCGCTGTTGCGCAACACTCTCGCATCGTGCACACTTCCGGGCCATCCGTCAATTCCAGTTTTACGTGAACCCCTGCCTTGTCGGCTTAATTCCACGGCGGGCCTTCCCGCAAGGGGTTGATTTTTTGGACGACAACCAACGTCCTTATTCACAGACCTGTGTTAATAAGTACCAATTTGAATCCATGCATAGGGACATGGTTCCCCCTTGGTACGAGGCGAGGCCTACCTAAAACCTCTTACCGATATTAAGGGTACCGGCCACCCCCTGAACAACTAAGTAATAAATTACTTGTTGTTCATTAAGTCTTCTTTTCCCGCGATTTGGGATAACCACAGCCCCCACGATACTCCCACAAGGGGGCCTACCGCAAAGACAGGCCAGGACATTCTTGTCCTGGGGGCTTTCTGTCTCCCGTGGTCCCGGAATTAGGCCTCCGGTCGAGCCGTTACTCTCAGCAGGGTTACCCTATACCCTAACTGGGAGCCTTTTATTTGCTACCATTGAGCAAATTGCCTTCCCAATCGGTTATCAGTCACTACGACAGCATAACCAATCAGTCATCGGCATTTTGCGTTCAAATTAGCCAAACAGCTGTATGGCTGACAACCATACAGCTATTTGGCGATGTAGGCCATGCACCACTAGGGCGTAACTTCCGGGCCAGTTGGCACTTATGTAATAGAATTTAAGATCTGGCCCACATACTTCCATGCAATTTAACGAATGATTTCCGTGGCGATCCACGAACGCCGGTTCATTGTTTGACGGAGCATCGATATTAATAAGTATACCGTCTACAGCACCACATACTCCCGACATTCCTCCTTTTTCAAAAAATTCCTGAATTACTTCACCCACATTGCCCGGCCAACACACTTGAACTCGAAATTCTACATCATTAATAGCGGATGTCACCTCGGCTACACTTCGGCATACAGGCATTTTACTAACTCCGTGCATGTCACCTATTGTGTGATACTGAGCACCAGAGCCGAACCAATGCAGGGCTATAAGAATTTTTTGTTTCACACTCAATGCTTGACTTCTGTTTGTAGGTGCCTTCAATTTATAATTTAGTTTGCCAGTGAGATAGTCTACTGTAGCACTAGGAACACGAAACTTTTCTATAAATAAATGTTCTTCGATTTCGAAATTAATTCGAGGTTTATAAATTCGCAAGTTATTTGATTCCTCACTATCACTATCACTTTCATCTGAATCGAAAAAAAACATTTTGGTTATTTTTATTTTGTTAAGATATGTACGTGGACCGATATACTGCGACCGTTGTCTACGACTGACAAGTGCAACAATAACTTTTGACATGCATATATGTACATATATAGTATTTGTCGCTCTCTAAAACCCGAGTGAATTTACATGTGAAAGCCTAGCTTGATTTTGAAAAAGTATTTGTGCAAATGTCTGTTCCTAGAAATTTATCTAATCATTTATGAAGTTTCTCTCTAAGATAACACAGCATAATAGGAAATTCGAAAGCAATATATTGTATGTGATATGATAATATATCCTTCAAAAGCAATATTATTTCATTTAACAATTTTAAATTCATTGGTTATATTTAGCCAACAATTTAACAATTATTAATAACAATTGTTGTTCTGAGTTACAGAAACAGCGAAATTCACAAATTTCCCCTTTGTTAAAGACAGTTTTAACAATTGTTATATTTCATTATTGTTGTTTTGAGGTACGGAAACCCTAGTTATAAGTTAAAAATTATTTCTTGTACAATGCTTGTTGTTTTGTGGTACAGGGCCCAGGTGGTATAAAAGAAACTCTGTTCTGGGCTAGATGAGTCCCGAAGCAAATGATTTATTGGGCTAGTTGAGCCTTTATGCTTTTGCGAACAATTGCTCGCAGAAAGGAATGATATAAAATATAAATAAAAACTCAATATCAATTACTCAATTTGCTTTTATTTGATGATCCCGAATCACGACTGCACTCCTTGGTTGATTCTTCTTCAATAATTTAAAAATGTTAATTGCGTCCACCGACTAATCTCTGTACTCCTATGTACTAATCAGCTGTGCATATTGCATATGCATCCGGACTGTGCCTAGGTCATTAACCTCATGTGCATATATTTACATTAGTGTGTAGTATATTTTCGGGATGGACGCCGTTGACTGTACAATGTGGTATAGTTTTGGGTGTTCTTCTTCCTTCATGGAGGGGAAGGCTGTGCGAATGGTATCTCTGACGTACTCTATGGCTTCCTTCATGGAGGGGAAACTGTGCGAATGGCATCGCTGACGTACTCTATGGCTTCCTTCATGGAGGGGAAGCTGTGCGAATCGGATCGCTGACGGTGCTGTTTCCTGTGGTCGGTGGATGTCAACAAACTCTATGCGAATTGAACGAAAAATGAGTCGAACCACACAAATTCGTATCACCGTTCGCGAGTCGCGCAAATGGCATTCGACTCAAATGTCACAATTTCAGCGAATTACGATTTTCCCGTATTACCGTTGGCGAACGTTCGACTGAATTTCTGTTTCTTATGTCAAATTCAGTCGAACGCAAGAAGTTGGTGACTGGGATGCGAACGTTTGCTGTATTCAAAAGAAACATTGTAACAATGACAGAAAATAGGAAAATGTAAGTAACAACAAATAAAATGCATGCATTTCAAAGTGATTGGCGTTTCTCTTTTTCAAGTTTGAAGAAAATCAACAGTCGGCAACCTGGTGCAACTTATAGAGGCAAATGCAGACATTGCCAAGGGCATAGGGATGTTCGGATTTTCCAAGAAGAAACACAAAGAATATTAGGATTATCTGAAGGATTAGAACAATCTCTTATTTGCCTTTGACTCTACACATATTCCTCGTTTTTCTTTCATTCCAATCATTAAAAAAAAAAAAAACACTACTTATCATTTTGCTTATTCGGTATTTATATTTTCAAATGCACAATATTTTTTGACACAACCAGTGAATTGACAGTCAGTAAATTGTCAGCGAGTGAATTTGGATGAATTTCAGGCGAATTAAGAGATTCGCGAACCGTGATACCTCGATCAGCTTAGTTCGCCTGGGAGTTCGACTTCTGGCGAACGTTTGACTCGCGAACGGTGTTACGGTGACAAGCATTTCGACATTTTAATAGGGATGGACATTATTATTATTAATATTATTACCAGTCATTTGGAACTCAGAAGTTCAGACATTCTTAGCCAAAATATCAAAACTGTCGATCTTAATAATAAAAACCACATCAACCAACGTTGCGAAGAAAATTGTCAAGAAAGTGCTTACACATCCAAATTAATTCAAACAAAACTTTTTAAACCATTTTTTCAACTGCCTTTTCGCATTTAGCGGCAGTTTTTTCTCATAGCTTTTGTGACATTGAAAGAAAAATTGAAGAAAAATAGTTTAGTAATACTTCGAATTTTATATGAATTTAATTTTTCCAATGTGCCTGGCAAAATAATATCTCTTGATGTAAAACAGTTAGTCTATTAAAACCATCATAAAGGAAAAATGATGGCGAAAATACTTGAAATGTTTAATTTATCTAGAAAAACTGTTCATAATATTATTAATCGGGCGGAATGTAAAAATCGACTGGGAAGTATTATTTCAAAAAGAAGCCCAAAAAAAAATTAACTAATACTTAGAAACGACCGCTGTTTAATGAACGAAAATATACGACAACCGTCAAATATCAATTAGATCTTTGTCAATGGACCTAGAGCATGAATATGGCATACAAGTTTCCCATGAAACTGTATTCATCAAGAGTTGCTCGAAAAAAACAGTTGTTCTCGAATGTAAATATATAACAAAACGTTTACAGTTTTATTAACGAATACAGACTCAGTCGATGGAGTATTGGGATGTTGTCATTTTTTGCGATGAAACTAAGATAATGTTGTAATCCAACGAAGGTCCCAACAGAGTGTGGCGCAAACCTTTAAAACCTTTATTCAAGTTAAATCTTATACCAACCGCGAAATTCGGAAAATTATCTGCGATGGTATGGGGGTGTATTTTGTACCTTAGGGCGAAACAATTTCAATGTGTGAAAATAGACACGAGCTCTATAGAAGGTAAAAAAATAACCCAAAGAGTCAAAGCTACGGATTTAAATTTAAACATTTTCGAAATTTAATAAACAAGATGAGAAAACTTCCGAAAACTACATTTTATAAGCAGCAAATGCTAAAAACAAAAAGAAAAATTAAGCAGTAAAGCTCTTTCATTAATTTATTCATTTATACTTATTTTAAAGTGCTCGTATAGGGCCAGTAAGTTAGTTAAGATATTTTAATTAAATTTAATAATTTTTGTCCAGCGTAAGCTATTTCTAAGAAGTGAATAAAAATAAAAAAAATATAAAAAAATTAATGTGCACAAATACGAATAAACAAGAGATCAGAAATATTCAGAAGAAGATGGAATAGCGCAAATAATAGCACGTGAAATTTTGTTCGCTCGGATTTATTGTGGATTTATTTGTAGAGTTCCAAGCGCAAAAAATCACAGGTAGACTCAGGCGCACCGTCCACATCGACGGGACCATTAATTAACTCTTGCACATATCCAAAAAAAATTACTGCTTATGCATATGCCGGTAACGTACTCTAAGCGATGGTGATCGAACACAAATATTTAAACTATGTGGTAGGATTAATAGCTAGAAAAATTAAACTCTGATTAAAAATGGTACAATGATAATGGTATATTAACACGTTGACGGGCACTTGCGTCTATAGCCGTCAAAACGAAATTTACTATGTGGCATGACGGCAATAGCCGTCCAAAACGAAAATGTCGTTTTTAGACACTATGGCTATAGCGGCACAAATGTGCATTTACCGGCGTACAAGTAGAAGTCTAGTGTCATGTTTTGGAAACAATTTTTTAGGTTTAATTTCGTTTTCCATCTGATACACGACCTGCAGCTTCAGTTTCATAGATGAATACCAAGATAGCGCACTCTGCGTCCCCCTGCGTACTCGCCCCGGTATTCTTATGTCAAAATAGTTCTCCGAGGTCGATGTAAACAGAATCAATGATGACATACTATTTGTGTGAGGCATTAGCATTGCATAATACCGGTTGGCCTTCAGTGTTGGTCGTTATTTTACAGTAATTACAAATCTATGTTCAGTGTGCACGTGGTTGTGAAGGAAGTAGCGCGATCGTGTTTTCTTGAATTTATAGTTGTAATTGATAACTTTAACGATTTAACGATTTTTATTGTTCATACTGGTAAATATTTGTTTTTTATTGGTTTTATGCTTTAAATATGTAGAAATAAAAAAAATACAAATTTAGCATAGTAGGAAGCCAAATTTCAAAAATGCTGATAAGTTTTTAGGTTTGTGTTTGCTTCAGTCCCAGCTAAAATTCTCCAGCATTAGAAAACTCTTTTCCATTGATGCATTACATTACCACACAGCGCTTCCTTCACAAATGTCTGGAAGGAGGTTTGAACAAATATTGAGATGCTTTTGTGTAGAAGAAGAAAATTCAAACGACCCTTTAAGGAAAATAAAAATATTTCTTGATTTGCTCATACAAAAGTTTGCGAATGCATATGCACCATATGAAGCATTATTACTAGACGAATCTTTGTTATTATTTCGCGGAAGGCTTTATTTTCAGGAAAGGCAAAAATACAAAATACGGAATTAAATTCTACGAACTCTGGTTCAGCCGAGGTTATGTTTTAAACATAGAAAGATACAAAGGCCATCGAGAAAACGATGAAAACATGACAACTATTGAAAGTCTTGTGATGCGATTGATGCAGTCATATTTAAGCAAAGGCCATCATTTGTTCATGGATAACTATTACAACAGTCTACCATTATCTAACAAATTACTTAGCAAAAAGACACATGTGACAGGAGCTCTTCGTGTAAATAGGAAGGGTCAGCCGCAAGAAATAACACGTCGTAAGCTGAGAAGAACATGTATGGCGACGCCAAAATCAGACGTGTCCAAATGGAAACATAAGCGGGAACATAACAACAGTTTACCGCCAAAGTATGATAAACACAGCTTACTGGCCACAACATGAAAAGAGAAAGCCAATTGTGAATTATAATCAGAATATATCAGGTGTTGCCAAAGCAGATCAGATGATGTCCTATTATTCCTGTCCACGAAAAACAATTAAAAAGGCAATCTTTCATCTACTGGATGTAGCAGTGTGGAATTCTTACTACATCTTTAAGGTGCTCAAATGAAAGTTCATAGAATACAGGGAAGTAATCATACGATCTCAAACTGGTATAGATTATAAACAGGATGGAAGGTCTTTTGTTCAATTTAAATGTGCACGAATCCAAACCAATGAAATCAACTACAATGGAACACAACATTTTCCTGAAAATAATCCTCCTCCTGAAAATTATCAGCGAAAAATATATTTTTAGCGTTGTAAACAATGTTATAAACAGGGAATAAAGAGGGAAACATCATACTGCTGCAAGAGTTGCATGTCAAAACCTGCACTGTGTGCTGCACCATGCTTTGAAACATGGCATACCGAAAATAATGTGTAATACCTACAGGGTGTCCCACGAGCAGTGTGCCATAAAGCTAGAGCGTGTAGGTCTGGTCAAGACAAGAAAAAAATTGTTTGGGCGAGGGGTGGGGGGTTCTATTCCCCCCGTTTAGCCGGGAGGGGAAATTTTCTAAAAAATTTACTTAATTTGGAAAAAAAATTATTAAAAATCAACAGTTACATCCACAATGCCGTGATATACTTTCTTGTAAAGCCAAAAACCGCTTCTTTCATCTTGGTGTTAAACGAAGCTGTTCTAAGGAATAGTTTTTGAGAAATTAATTTTCAAACTTAAAATTTTGAAAAAAAAATTTAAAAAAAAAATTTCGAACAAATTTTTTTCAAAATTGTATGTAATTAAGTACTATTTTTTTTCAAAAATTTAATTCTCTTATTAGTTTTTAGTTAAAAACAGAAAACCGCATGCAAAAATGTCTTGAAGTTTTTGAAAAATTAAAAAAAACCTGAACCATTTTTTTCTAAGAAAAACCTTTTTTTTGGTAACTAATAAGAGAATTGCATTTTTGAAAAAAAAATAGTACTTAATTACATACAATTTTGAAAAAAAATTAGTTCGAAATTTTGTTTTTTTCATTTTTTTTTCAAAATTTTGAGTTTAGAAATTAATTTCTCAAAAACTATTCCTTAGAACAGCTTCGTTTAAAAACAAGATGAAAGAAGAGGTTTCTGGCTTTACAAGAAAGTATATCGCGGCATTGTGGATGTAACTGTTTATTTTTAATATTTTTTTTTCCAAATTAAGTAATTTTTTTAGAAAATTGCCCCTCCCCGCTAAACGGGCGGGAATAGACCCCCCTCCCATACGATTTTTTTTTTGTCTTGACCAGACCTACACGCTCTAGTTTTTTGGCACACTGCTCGTGGGACACCCTGTATAATTATAAATTTATAATAAATTTTTTGTAATTTATTTATTTTTGTTTGATTATGAACTAACATTTCGTGTAAAACTCCCAAAAATACTTTGTTGCACACAAAAAGTTGCTTAATTGAGTCATTATACCTGTTATTTACGTTTTTAAATTTTTGCTGTTATAGCCGCCATCGTCCCATTCCTTAGTGGCGCCACGACGATTATATATAAAATTAAGTTTATTTAAGCAGAATGAGTAATAACTATTTTTATAATATTCTAACATTACAAAAACATATAGTGTTCATTTGCGAACTTCACTTGTTCCTATTGTCCATCAATGTGTCAAAAACGCAACTAAAACAAAATATATGCACATACTATTCAACGATATTTCATTTCTGAATTTTATCTCTTACTTCATCAAATGAAAAGAAGAATTAAGGAAAAATCTGATTTCGATGTAATTTTTTTGAAAAGAAAAAAAATTATAAAAATCAAAATGAATTTAACAAAAATGCTTAAAAAATCGGAGTGACGAAGTTTATTTTTGAGCTCTTAAATATTGAAACCTGTAATAATATAATGTAAAATCACATTAAGCTGGTAAGCAACCGCTTGAAAATAAGCATTTTGCTTTACGAGTACACCAATGTATAAAAGATTATAGTAGAATAGGCATACTCGTATAAGAATTGTGAGTCCTTAAAACAAATCCTACATTAAGTTTCTCAAATCCCATTGAAATAAGTTAAATTATATTTTTCAAGAAAAGAATTAGCTTGCGCAGTTATCATAATTTTAGCTGTGTTTCAAAATTATCTTAGAGAAAAGAAAAACTAAGAAATATCAAATAAGATGACTTTCCTTTCATTTCGCATAGGGTCGCCACGATATTTGATATTCATGGCATAGCACAGGTGAAATAAAATACACCACTTTGTGCCTCTTTCTTTTTGTCAAACATGAATTCCTAACATCATATTGCAGCTCCACATGCAACTGAAAAGGTTGAGTAAACATCCCACTGTAGCCAACCGGTCGATTTACTGCAAAACAAATTACAACAAACCCTTTCAATTAACCTGGAAGCTTTTAGGTTTTATAGGGTTTGTATAAAAGGTACCGTGAATGAATTTCGAGAAAATAAATTTATTTCAGTCATGCTCAGAACCCCTGTCATGATATAGGTTAGAATACCAACGCGGTTCAGAATGCCGTGAATAAAATTCTAATGAATCTCTGCCCAATGAAACATAAGTAGACACAGAATTGATGAATTTACACATTTACACTGCGTACACTCATATCACTACAAAAATATATGACTACAATACCATAGGGGTGGTCTTGGTGAAATGGTAATCATCACCGACTGTTGAGCCGAAAGTCTGTAGTTCAACTCCGACCATACTCAAGGAAAATTCCTGATCCGTGGTCAATAGCCACAAATAACCCACATATGTTACGAGCAAGAACAATCACCCTACAACATAATTATGCTGTCTAAGCCACAGCCAATCATTGACCCCAAACCACTCCAAACAATGGGAAAAACCGCTCTTGTCATTCACCCCAAACGACTTCAAAGCAAAGTCAAAACTGACCCACTTCTTCTACTATCTAAACAAGGGCCATTTCAACATTCGTTGAAAGTTGCCTACTAAGCATTCCGAGTTCTCTTCCAATACGATCGATCACTTCTATCGGGGTATATATAACAGGCAACAAAACAGTTTAATTTAGTCTTAAGAGAAATTCAAATAAAGAACATATTGTATCAAAACAAGGAGTAGTTTTTCTTAACTTCTAAGCCGTTAACTTAACAAAAGTTTTTCCAATTCTTCCAGAAACATGTTAATCAACGACTCATTGAATCTATAAATACAAAGGATAGTTATTTTTTTTCCACGAATACGCACACTTTAATAACATCACAACTTTGCAAATTTTCAGCGACAAACTCGACAACTAACGCATGATGCCAACACCCCCAGAAGCATACCCATTATTACAGAATGAAAAAACTCCATAGCCCCCAATATTAAACAGAGAAGATTCTATATCATAAATACATGTTTCTGTCAGGAAAATAAAATCTGGTTTGTTTATAGACGAATCTAAAGAAGATTATCAAACATTTTCTAGGAGACTCCTTATATTTTGGTGAGCAATAAAATAGTTGTTAAAGTATTTTTGGTTTGAATCAAGATCGGGGGAATCAATATTTATGCAATTGACAGAGGGGATATTTAGAATTTTATCTTGTAAATCCTTCACATTAAAATTTTTATTACGTCAGAGTTTGGAGATCAGCCTCCGACTCAATGATAATACTCTTTTCATTATCTGTGTTGAGTCTGATTGTGTTGCATGTTTTCTGTTTACAAGAATTAATATACATATTTATTCTTAGGTTTAAAAAAGATTTCTGTATACCGGAGGCGAGTTCGAAACAGTTTGTGATGGCGCTGCTCACATTATGAACGGCATCCTCCACCAATTGCTTTGTTTTGAGTTTAGGCAGGGCTTGAGTGGATTTCTCAAGCTCCTCTCTGAATCGTACCCAGTCCGTCTTTCCCGGATTCTGCTTGGGCTGCGAGGGGGAGATCCCACACTTCAATTGGAATTCGATATTGTATCTATGGTCTGACAGCGTAACATCTGGTAAAACTCTCTAGGCTTTTACATGCCTATTAGACAGGATTAGGCCAATCACTTCTTGTCGCATCGCCGTCACAAAGGTTGGTTGGCAGCCAACATGGTTGATGATAAGGTCAGACGAAAGAATGAGGTTTAAAAGATGGTCCCCTCTCCTGTTGCATTTGCTGCTGCCCCAAACAGTATTTTGAGCGTTAGCATGGCAACAGATGATGAGTCCAATCCTTCTGGCCTCACAGTACTCTACGTCCATTTTCCCGTGCGCTTTGTAGCTAACTCTCGTAGCCACCAGATCCTGTCCACAGAAATGACCAAGTTTGGTTGCCGATAGCGTGTTCGATATGATGAGGCCTTTCGGATCGCTCATTATAAAGAATCGTAGCGTCACGGACACACCAAGACCACACAGGCGTTTATTCCACATCCATGGTTCCTAAATGGAAATGGAACAATGTGATGATTTGTACTACTGCATGCAATTCTGCTACTGAGAAGAGCGGTCGCAGCCTTGTAATGCTGTAGATTAATCTGAGTAAAAATCATAGATTTAGACTGCGGAGCACGTTCCATCCTTCGTCTACTTGACATCAAAATGGAATAAAAACCAGGGCCGAAGTAGGGACGTGAATCGTACGTGGATTTCAGGATCTCGACAAAGCCGTTGTCCAATCACATAACCAGAGTGAAACCCTCTTTTTTCAAAGAGTAGGAATAGATAATCCAGGCCCTCATGTCAAGCCCCGGGCTCTGCGCACTAAGTCGCGTCAGCACATCCAGCTTGTTTACATTTTTTAACTAGCTACCTGATAGGTAGTGGTTCCCAGGGAGGGGGGAGGGAGGGATTTTATGCCTCCTGCAGCAGCCTTCTGCGCTGCACGCCGCCAAGAAGGGTCGGATGGGTTTCGGTAGGGGATACCTCCAACGATCTAACCCTCTTGACTGCTTTTCCCAGAGGTTCACCTTCATCCGTCGTGCCTTCGGCTGTGCCAGCTTCCTTGCACGATTTTCAGGCACGAATCTTTCACCTTCTTTTTTGGCATTTAGCAGTGCAATCTGCAGTACGTCCCAATTCTGGGGCTCGTTCATCCTTAGTGATTTCCCGTGCCGCGCCATCGTCAGTGTCGCCTCTGTTGAAAGAACCACTCATGCTCAGTCCAACCAAAGGTCGGTCAATGAGCCGCAGGAGTCGGTGTCGTTCCGGGCTGCCGGAGAGTCGAGAATGAGTGGTGGAGCCTCCAGAACCCTTGCCCCGGGCGCGATCAAGGAGATCGCAGGTTGATTTCCGCTATTGCGGGTGCCACCTGGGGTATTATCATCCATTTGGTTGTCCATTCATCCATGTAAACTCAGAATTCTTCGAGTCTTAGTTCGAGGTCGTTGCCCTCTTAAGCCCCTTCACCGTGGCAGGTCGTCCGAAAAGCGGAGGAACCAGGTAGGCTTAGCACCTTGTAGTTTCTGGTTCCCCTGCTTTTATTTCCACCGCCCAAATTCTGCCTTCGGCGTCCTTCTAGTAATTCGCCAGGTCTTACGATTTCGGTTCTTTTTTTTTACCTTCCTACCTTCTGGTGTTTTAAGCCTCTGTTATGTAAATAGGTGTTAGTTATTATTAATTTTTTTTTTTTTTTTAACTTTTATTTAATTTATTTTTTCTGGTACCCAAGCTGCCATCAAATGTTGCCATTAGACATCATACTTTCTCATTTGTATCGAAAGAAAAGTGCAGAACGGATCATCTGTTAATATGATTGCGGCTCCTTATTTTGATTTTTCATACTTTGCCGCATATTTTGTGCCCCTTTCGTATGCACCTCACACGCCGCACTTAACGTATTTTAAATGGATTATCCGGTAATTCATTCACATGTCCTTAAATGTCAACCCTGCCATCCATCTGAATGCATGCATAGATGCATGGATGGTATCGCACCGCAAGCATAGCAGAAGAGGTTAAGGGGTCGTAACACATACATGATGGCAATGCCTTATGTGATTACCAGTGAAGTCGTAGACGATGTGTAATTCTAAGTGCGACCACAGTGTTAACATCAAAGTATTAGGGTGTTCGAGAGCCGTGAAGATTACTTACTACTTTTGTGAAGCTGGTATAGTTTTTCAAAAGGCGGTGATCCGCATTTGTTCTAGAAATATTTGGGTTACGAGTATTTACCGTTGCTTAATGAAATTTTCCAAATTAGGTAACCTATATTAAGTGAAGAAGGAGATATAAAAGAATACAGTTAACTAAATTTAAAGTAAGTAGTCAACTTAAGTCCCATCTAAAAAATAATAAACTTACTATTGAATTTCAATCTGGCTTCCGCGCTAAGCACAATTGTACCACGGCACTGCTCAAAGTCTGCGAAGATATCCGTGTAGGAATGGATAAGGATATGGTTGGTGTATTAGTTTGCTTAGATTTTTCCAAAGCCTTTGATAGCGTAAAACACTATCTGTTATTAGAAAAGTTGAAAAAGCAATTCCTTTGTGAGGGTTCCGCATGTCATCTTATGTCCTCCTATCTCTCAAATCGATTTCAATACGTGTTCTGTAATAATAAACGTTCCTCTAATGTCCGTGTCTATTCTGGTGTTCCGCAAGGCTCAGTATTAGGTCCGCTTCTATTTTCTTGTTTTATAAATGACGTTTATAAATGTTTTTCTAACTCCAAATATCATATTTATGCTGATGATATACAAGTATACTCCATGTTCCCCAAGTCAAACTGTATTTCATCTATGGAGTTACTCTCGCACGACTTAAATCGGGTCTATCTTTGGTCGACAACAAATAAGCTTAGACTCAACGCATCCAAAACGAAGGCCATAATACTTAATAGATGCAGAACAACCCTGGAACTACCGCCATTAAAAATAAACAATTCACCCATTGAATTTGTGTCCAAAGTAAAAAACCTGGGTATCTATTTCGATCGGGGCTTGTGCTGGAGCACGCACATAAATAGCGTAACTTCAAAAGTATACGGTGCTCTTAGAGGCCTTAGTCCTACTACAAATTACTTACCCACGGACGTTAAGCAAAAGCTTGTGACATCCTTCATCTTGCCTATATTACTCTATGGATGTGAAATTTTTTCTAAATTGGACTACGAGTCCTTCAGTAAGTTAAATGTGGCGTTCAATAGCTGCGCCCGATATATATACGGCATTAAAAGACATGAACATATTTCCGAATTCGCCAAGAAAATAGTAGGCTGTTCCCTCAAATCGCTGTTTAAATTCCGTACCTTGCTACTATTACAGAAAATAATTAACACCAAAGAACCCGAATATCTTTACAAGAGTATTCGTTTTGCTAAGGCTCAGCGTGGCTCATTATTAATTGTCCCTAGACACAAATATTTAGCAACGTCTCGACAATTTTTTGTGAATGCGGTTCAACTATGGAACATGTTACCCCCCCACATCAAGCAAGCGACAAGCACAAAAGACTTCAAGTCGAGATGCTTTAAATATCTTGCTGAAAATGACTAGTGAAATCCTCTTCACTTTCTTCTCTGTTTTACTGTTCTTTATTGTTTAATTCTTTAGTCTCTTCCCTCTTTTTCTTTATTTTTAATTAGCTTAATTTTTATATTTTAGTAAAGTAAAGTATGTTAATCTTAATTGTTTTAGTTTCTTAAGCTCGGCAAATTTAAAAGATGTTAATCTTAATTGTCTGAGGATTTTAAATAATAATAATAAATAAATAAATAAATAAATAAATATTATACATATATCGAAATAAAGATATACAACAAAATCGATTTATAGCGATTTGGTGATATTACTCGTAATTCGTACAAAGCATCCAGTTGATCAGGGAGGAGTGTTGCCAAAGGCTCTGTCAAAGATGATCGACCCTGAGGTAAAACTTGTGAAATAATGAGAATTTTCCTGAATGGAAAATACATATGTACTTATTTCCTGTGAAAAAATAAGTAGCATGAAGAATGAGAAAAATGTTCCGTTAAAGACAAGATGCATTTTTAGTCCTTTTTTTTTTCAATTCTGATCTTAAGTTTGAATAACTAAACAAAAAGTATTAGAAATGTTAGTTTGTGTCTTTTTATCGCGGTAACAAACGCGTAATATTGTGTTTGCATAAATATGCAAATGTTCATTATCAGCATAATATGAGAATTTGGAAGAATTCAAAATCACAAATACATTTCACTGTTATTTCCTGAACACTGAGCGATGAAATACAGAAATGTATGGTGTATATTACGCCAAGTGTCGGTTTTAGTTCACTTTAAATAACATAGCCGAACATAAAGACAGCCGATGTCAAACGTTAATTGTATATTGTTCAATAATACTGCGTAGTGTAGTTTAACAATCAACTCGGTAATACGGTTTGTATTAATGAAATTTGTCGAGCATAACACTCCTATCGCAATGAAATGTGGTGAAAATAAGTGATTGGGTTCAACCATAGAGGTTCAGACCATAGTTCAAACCGCTATTTTCAAAGTGTTCGCGAACTCTTCACCTCAGTTGCACTCAAGTCGATAAAACCGACATCATTGCTATGCGACTAACGGAACTTCTAGATTACTGTATGACGAAACACCACAGCCATCGCTGGCCGGTTTTATCGCAACAAAATTGACTACAGAGTGAAGGTAATCTGCTATATGGCCTTAATCAGTCCCATGGTTGCCTATGGATGTCCCTGTAGTTCAATGCTAGAGCCAGCTAAATGGAAAGGATTCGGGTGTCTGAGAGGCAATATCTCAGGACTTGTCTCGGATTACATAGAAACCCAAGTCTTAGAACTCGACATTTTACCCTAATGAGGTCCAACACAATAGAGCTAGGATTGAACGGGCGGAAAACGATCCGATTAAATTGATTCGAAGTCCCGTTGCAAGAGCAATAAATTTTGTCAATAATATGATCTTTGGGGCTTACTACCCCAACTACTAGTACCACGAGAGAGTGCGCTTTAAATGCTCTGTCTCCCCGGAGGCATTCCTCTATTTGGATAAATATAGGCTGATCCAGGATAGACTAGAGCATCTATTCTATGGAATGGCAGTCCCTATCCAGGCTTCGTGATCCCGAACGCCTCAGCTTCAGTAGGTCAGTTTCATACCGAGATCGAGAAAACATTGCCTCACAGCATCAACGCTTTTGGTGGCTGGAGCGCATTTCGTCAGGGATCTACTTTAATAGTTCAGCGTCATTAAGGCAAAGTCCACCAAATGTCAATGTCAGGCGTATATAGGCTAGTATAGGTTAGGACAGATTTCGGTATATTATGGTAGATTAAGGTAAATTAAGGTGGTGGGTAGCTTTAGTTTAGTTTTAGTTAATTTTATAAAAACCAAACAGAAATATTAAAAATCGTAACCAGATTTCTATAACCAAATAGTACGGTTTTTTTTCATAGTAAAATGTTTGGCGAAATGGCGGCCAATGTATTTTGTTAAGGATTCATCAATTGTTCTATGACCTTATTCTGTCTATGCCGAACGATATCGACGATTTCTTGAGCTGTACTTCGTGTATATACGAATTCAGTCCTTCAGTCAGTAGACTAATTTGAATCATGATGTCTTAATAAGGAGGTGTAGCCCGATTTCTCACAAAAAATATTGAAATTCATACGCAACCATCGCTAGTTAGTTATTTGATGATCTTCGTAAAAACATCGATCAGCATCATTAAGCATGCTTTTTGTAGATGTACCCAGTTGAGTTCAGAGGTCGGTAATGAGTTAAGTCAACGATATAATAGTTTTTCTTTTTAATTAACCATTAGTTGGCAGCAGCATACGCAGTTTTGTAAATTGTGTTTGAGGTATTGATTAATACATCAAAAAAGGCTTAAAGCTCTACCAACATTTGAAGTGAACTTTCAAAAATTGATATTTTGAGAAGTGGAAGCTTGAGAGCTAGTGGTTCATGAATTGGATCTGAATGGTTCAATGAATTATGAATTTTCGAGATAAATGGTTCTGCAGAATTTATTTTTAATTCATTAATTGGGAATTTAGATTCCTACTGATATATAGATCTCGCTTCCTTAAACGATGCTTCGATCAAAACGCGTCTCGATCATAATAATCGACGTTTACGAACTCCCTAACCACTCATATGCGTTATAGTTGGCATTTAAATTCTGTGCAGCAGTTTTAACCGCATATACTGAATCCGCAAATTTACGTCTACTCATTTTAGCCAAAAAGGTCACATCTTTGCTCCATTTGTGAGAGTACAGAGCAGTAGACTTCATTCGGATTCGGCACGAAACTACTGCGTACTAGATACGGAAAAAACTGTGCAACATCATCAGTTGTGAATGAGAGATGATCAAAAAGCACTGACGAAAGAGTAACACTCGCAGCATAATCACTTCAAAATTCATACTCCGTGCTTGCAATTCCAATATAGCACCTTAATAACATGGAAACAAAAAGAGTTAAAAGTCTCCAATCCTATCTAGGACAACCACCCCCGGAGAGCAGTGAACGAACATCTACGACACAAACCATTTGCACCCCGTCCAGGTTGTGTGACAAACACCATAAAAACGCCATAAAAAAAACCATACTTTAAACAACATAGAAATGACAATAATCTTGAAAACAACAACATTCCAACACGGGAGAATACACGAGGCTACTCGAATATCATCGTATAGAGATAATTATGGAGATTTTGGCAAACAACCTTAATTTTTTTTAATAGTTTGATTGAAATTAAAAAAAAAAATAAATTAAATTTTAATAGAAAACAAAAAATTTCATTTCCTCAAAAAAAAAAATATTATATTTATATTTTTTAGGTCCTTTTTAAACCAGGAGAAAAAAAAAAAAAGTTTGCTCACTGCGCATAATAGAAAGCCGCCCCCTTAAAAGACATCCAAACCGACATAATGCTTATTGCTGAAACTCACCTTACTACAAAAAAACATATCCAATTCCCTGGATATGATATTTACCGAACAGACCACCCAGAAGGGGAAGGACATGGAGGGTCCGCAATAATAATAAAGAGACAAATTCACTGTATTGAACTCAATAACTTTCAAACCGACTACATTCAGTCAGTGTCTATTCAACTAGAAGGCAGGCATGGAGCTCTAGTTCTATCCACAAGTTGTTTTCCTCCCAAACACATGATCATCAACTGACTCGTTCACCGAATGACAAAAGAAAACTAAACAAGATCACCAAAGACCTTACACAAAAACTAAAAGAAAATCGGAAACCAACTTTGTACCTGAAAAACTTAACCCCAACATCGGAAACATATTTCTCTCTATGGAAGGCTACAAAGCAAATATCTCACACTACAAGACATCATCCACAAGACAAGAGACAATCTGGACAAAGCAGAAATGCCAGCAGACTACTTTGAGATGACTTTCAAGAAAGTCCAAGGTGATAACGACTCGAGGTTATTTTCCCACAATATCATATCAAACAACAAACACATTAAAAGGATGGGAAGAAAAGAAATAGAAACCAAAAAAGGCACCTGGTTATGACCTTATAAATGGACTAATGCTAAAAGAGCTGCCAATAATCGGCTTTATCTTCCTGCGGAATCTGTTTAATACTGTGTTAAGGCTCAAATATTTTCCAAAGTTGTGGAAAGTTGATGAGGTTATAGCGCTACAAAATTTTTGAAAAACTGCTAGAACGACGACTTTAGTTCAAAATAACGCTATACCTGACCATCAATTCGGATTCAGAAGAAATCATTTAACTATCCAACAAATACATAGGGTGACCAACAAAATATCTTCTGCATTGGATAAAAGAGAATTTCGTGTGGCAGTAGATCTGGCGTCGCGAAGGCATTTGATTCAGTTTGGCACAAAGGACTGCTATACAAACTATACTATACAAACTACTACAAACTAATACTATACCAAAGCACTATCTTGATTTATTGACAAGTTATCTGACAGATCGATGCTTTTATGTCAGATATACAGACAAGTGCTCACAAATACATCCCATCAATTCTGGAGTACCTCAAGGAAGTATTCTAGAACCATTTTTATATGTGTTATTTACAGCTGACATCCCACAGCCGGACATGGATACGGCCATGATAGTAACATTTGCCGATGACGCGGTTATGCTCAACTCGGGAAGCAACCTCCATACCACAACTGACCAATTACAGGACTTATTAAATAAAATGTAGACAGGTTCTCAAATTGGCACATAAAAATCAATGAAGACAAAACAGTCCAAGTAATCTATACAACAAAAACTAAATTCACATCTCTACCTTTAACAATAAACAACAGAGAGGTTCATGTTCCACCCTTGGCCAAATACCTATGCATGTACCTAGACAGCAAATTGACATGGAAGTACCACATTCAACAAAAGCAAAAATAAATAAACTCAAATTTAGACAACTATACTGGCTTCTACGAACCCAATCAAATCTCTCACTAAGCAATAAGTCGCTTATTTATAAAAGTATTGTATAATAAAACCAATCAAACATTTTACGAACAATTACCAACGCAGAGTGGTATATTACCAATCAGGACATACATCAAGATTTACAAATAAATACGATTGACGAAGAAATTAAAAAACTCAGGTCGAAATACATCATAAAAACTAAGGCACTCAAACTATTTTTTTTTCTCCTTCTTTCTTAGAACAAAGATGATGATGGTTTGGGACAATGGTTCCCGCTCATGCATTATTTCCCAATATGTCAATTAGTATTTACTGGATGTCGTTACATAAGACAGTTATAAATATATCAAGGGAACAATAAAAGAAAAAATATGAATGTCAAAACCTCAATTTTGAATGGAACTTAAAAACATGAAATTTACATGAAGGTGCCAAAAGGCTTGACCCATGATGGGAATAAAATATGTAAACTTAATAAAGCTATCTATGGCATTAAGCAGGCCGCTAGATGCTGGTTTGAAATATTTAAAAAGTGTTAAAAGATGTTCAATTTGAAAACTTAGGAGTTGACCGTAGTATTTATATTTTGAATAAAGGAGATATTTCTTGAAATATACCATATATTTCATTATACGTCGATGACGTAGTAATTGCTTCCAATACATTTGGTACAATGTCTAATTTTAAATCCTACTTACTAAATAAATTTGAAATGACAAACTTATTCGAAATTTCACATTATATTGGTATAAAAATTTACAAAATAGACGAGCAATTATGTCTAAGCCAATCTGTATACATTAATAATGTTTTAAGAATTGTAATGCATTTAGTACACCTCTCCCAAGCAAACTAAACTATGAAACTATGTCTAAGATATCTAAAAGGTACTATTGATATGAAGAAAAACATTTAAGAAAAACATGAGCATCCTTATGGGATTCGACAGAAGAAGTAGTACTAGATATATTTTTAAAATATTTGAAAATTGTTTAATATCATGGAATACTATGAAGTAAAAATCTGTTGCCGCTTCGTATACCGAAGCAGAATACATGGCCTTATTTGTAGATGTTAGAGAAGCATTACGGCTCAAGTCATCAATAAATGAAATCAAACTAGAATTAAATGACCCAAAAGATATTTTTGAATACAACCAAGGTTGTATTAGTATTGCCCATAATCCTACATGCCACATGAGAACAAGGTACACAGATATTAAGTATCATTTTACTAAGGAACAAATTGAAAAGAAATTTATTTGTGGCAAGTATATTTCCACAGGACTGCAATTGGCCGACCTTCTGACAAAGCCATTACCAGGATTCGTTGCCCAATTCGGACTCTCTGAATAAATTGATGAATCATTTTATTATCTCAAGCCACTTAAATTTTTATTTTAATTTTTAATAGAAAATAACCAAGAATAAGGGATAAATGTCAAAAAAGGTTAGTTTGAGTATTATAAATGCCGTTAGTTGGTAAAATATGAAGTTAGTCGCGTTTGAGGCAAAGTGAGCGAGTTTCGCTTGGGCATAGTTTTGAAAGTTAAGGTTTTGTTTATACATATGTATAATAACTTTTGTTTTTGTTTATGGATTTTTGTTTTGTTTTCTGTTTTGAATAAATAATTGAATTTGTGAAAAATAATATTTAATACTTTTTTTTCATTTACAGCTTTATTTCAGAGATATTTACTTCTGAACATTTTTTTTTCCAAGTGAGCGAGTTTGGCTTGGTACCACTGTATGTATATAACTGAAAGTTGAATTTAATATTTTTTTTAATAATTGAATTTAAAAACTTGTTGGGTTTTACTGGGTTTGCCAATCCTTCGCAGCGAATGCTGGTTATGCACAAATTCGTCAGTAAATATTTTTTTCTATCAATGTAACTTTTGAGGTGAAGTGTTGAAAATGTATGTACATGCAAAAGCCACAATGATACATATATACATATAATGAAATATTATGTAATATATATATGTATATATATTTGATCGGTTGGTCTGGGATAACACATACTTCGACGTATTATTTATATGATTATGTAAGAAACCTGTTGTTAGTTCGCTATAAATTGGAATGCTTTAACAAAAAAAAAACCTAATTTGGAGAGTGCGTTCGATTTTCCTATCGTGTTCTTCGATAAACTGGGTATTACTGCTTGCTTTTTTTGTTTTTAGTTTTCGTTAGACGCAACGTTTCTGTCTTTTTAGCTTGGTAATTGTTGTAGCCTAGCCCCGTCTTAGGCATGCGTCTAGCTATCCCGCATTTCTCGCAAAAAAGCGGTTTTTCAGATATTTGAGTAAATTCTGCATCTTTTTATTGATATTTACGCTGGTATGATATACATATAAAAAAAGCCACTGCTCTCTTCCAGAGTACTAGATAATACTCGTATCCACCGTTTAGTGATATAAATAGTATATCTCTACAGCCTTCGCTCTATATCCTAAATGTCATTCTGATAGTCTTTCGGGCTATACTCGTATAGGTATATTTGGGATCCTGACCTCCGAGTATAACCTGAAAGTAAACATCCTCCGCAATTCTATTGGGATTTACATCCATGTTTGTATAGTGCGTTCGTGATATTATGATACATGGCATCGGTCTGTCCGTTGCCTGTTCAATTAGTTGGTGGATTCCTTTGAGGTACCTGTCAATCTCTGAGAGCTCTCGTCTGCTATAATCTTAATGGTACATTTAGACATATTCTTTCATCTCGCTGAAAGAACTGTGATTACTGTGATTACTACACGCAGTTCACAACGGTCACTGTCATATGCAAAGTTCTATGGACTGCCTATGAATTTTGATGATTCGACTGCAAATTCAGGGCTGTTGGTTGTACGGGCTGTCTCCCTCCGACATTCGTTAACTGTCACGTAATCTCTTAAAGAATCAACGTACGACATTTCGCGTTTATTGAAAAAAAGCGTTTTCATTACAGCTGAGGAATCCATCTCGCCTGGAACTTGCTATTACCAGACTTTTTAAACGGCCTGCCCAAATACATACTTCTATTGTTCTAATGTTAATTTCCACTTTTATTACCGGTCATTTAGAACTCGGAAGTTCAGAGCATCATTGACAACCCTTCGCCAAGCCTCCCTGTCACGATTGTGTTCCTTTCATGTTTCGCTGTTCTGTTCCATCTCTTCTAAATCCATCCTCCCATATATGGTAAGGCGCGGCCTTTCTGGCGATCTTTTACAAGTTTTCCACGCATTATTCGTTCGATTATTGGCTCACTGTCTATTCGTTCTACGTGTCCTGCCCAACGTGTCTTTGCGTTTTTATTACTCGAAAATGCTTGGGGATGAATAGGGTTCCTCCAATTTTTGATTATGTAGTTTTCTATCTTTGCCTGTTTCTTCGTCCCTTTTTCACCATCAATCCTCTTTAGATCTTGTTTTCAAAGACCCGACATTATAATGGGGCAAAAGAGGAGTTTTAAATAACAGTTTCTTCGTGCTTTTAAGAGGGAGACATCGATACCGACACTGCGCGTGAATTACTGCAACGAAAATAAAATAAATAATTGTTGAGGAAAATCGTCTTTATTTGGCAGCATTTAATTTTTTACCTATCTTAACATTAATTTAACACCGAGTACCTTAACTCATCCATGTAATCAGGAACATGAACGGAGATCTGTTTATGTGAATGACCGCCGTTTGTGTCATACAAATCAAGCGGGTTTTCCTTTGGCTTAATTTGATATTCACCTAGCAGGTCCATGCCTACCGTTGCATAGGCATTTTCGCCTGTTTTGGTAAGACTTTGCCGATTTATGCTGATATTTGAGATATCATGTGTACATATATGTAACTCGCGCGAGAGAGAGAGTGAGAGAGTGAACTTGAGAGAGTGAACTTGAGAGAGTGAACTTGAGAGAGTGAACTTGAGAGAGTGAACTTGAGAGAGTGAACTTGAGAGAGTGAACTTGAGAGAGTGAACTTGAGAGAGCGAGTAGCTAAGAGAGAGTGAACTTAAGAGAGATGGTTTCATTGCTTTAAAAAAATTATAATTAGCAATTTAACTTATCTGTTGATTTTTCTCATCCACATTTTATAATTTCTGATGGTGTTAGGCGGATGATTTCGTCTTTGTTATCCGCCGATGGATGGCTTCTTTTACTTCCTCAATGGTTGGCAGGTCTACCTGAATACCTGCTGTGTGGATTACACTATTTTCCATTGCTGCTTGCTCCCCATGTGCAGTTTATCGAAATATCTCCTACATTGAATTGCTACGCTTTCATTTTACGAAACGAACGAATAAATCCTGATCTGCCCTGTATAGCATATAACCCTGCATACATTTTTAGCCATACATGCTTCCTGAATGTTAACAAACTTTTTCCTTTGCCATTGTCATTTTTTATTCCGAAGGGTATGGTTGATTTCCTGTCGTAGGGTTTGATATCTTTTACGCGTAATCTCTTTATTATTTTGCAGGGCTTGACATCTTAGAATATTACATGCTTCTACTTTTTCCCGCATTCTTTATCGAGCCAAGGCTTTCCTTTGGGGGTTTGCAATAACCTACATAGTGTGTTTTCGGCTGATTCCTTTACAACGCTTTTTATTGTTAACCATACTGCTTTAACCTGTGTTGCTTCACCGTTAATAGGGTAGACCGGTTATGAATTTCGCCCTGGTATTGACGGTGCATACGAAGGGAGGGATCTTCGGCTTTCTAACGTTGAACGTTTTTATATATTCCTATGTTCCGCTTCTGTGAATTCGGATTCAGCTCTTAATTTTGGCGATGATTAGAATATGGTCTGTATCGCGATAACCTCTCTGTATGCTGTAACATCTAGTACGTTGGTATGTTGTCTCCGATATATTTGAAATTGATCGGTTTGGTTGCGCGTTATATCGGGTGACATCCAGGTAACCTTGTGTTTGAATGTTGAAGTTTTCACGATCATATTTTTTGAGCTGGCGACACTTATTTTCTTAAGGCCATTATCCTTTGATGTTCTTCTTTGTTCTATTTTTATCCTATATATGGCTGTTATGACGCAATATAAATTCATCATGTGCAAGTGCCGTCGATAAATTACATTTGTGCAAAAAAACTAAGGCTGACGGCAAAACGTCATCAGCAGGAAGTCTAGGAGGTCAGAAGTGGAACAAGACCCATAAGTTCCTCCGATGCGCACATTTATGTGTGCATAGTACGTGTGCAATCAAGCCGGTTCCACAACCTCGGTGAACGACCTCAACGGTGACGATCAGCTGTTGTTTAAGTGGGAGCTATACAAATAAGATTGTACAAGCTAACAACTTGCCGTCGGCAATCAGCTTCCAGCATTGCAATTTATCCACGTGACTTGCAACCGTCGAGTGGAATTTCGACAATTATTCGTCGGAAACAATACAATAAAACTATCGAAAACATTAAATTCCAATCTTGATGCATTTTTTTCTTTAAAAGTGAAGTTCGCAGATTTTCCCACAATTTTTTTTCTTGCTAGTATCCTTGGCGACACAGTTTGGGCCTTTGAGCCGGATCGTTAAAGGCGGCAGTTTACATTCCGTATCAATTTAAAATCAATTAAATTGCGCTGGTGAAAAAAAACATTAGATTTCGCGTGTGCTGTGGATTTGCTGATCAGGAATTTTATCGTGGGAGAAACACATTTTATCAGGTGTGTGTCATTTTCTTTTTATTATATTTGCAACTAAAACATACTCGTATAATTATAAAACAAATTGTGTGATGTGTGTGATGGGTGAGTTGAACTTGTCAGGGTACAATGAGTAAGAGTAAACTCGCGAACCTAATAAATGCGGCTCAAACAATCGCTCTAGACTCAAGTGCCGACTATAAGGCATACGAACGGTTGGGGAGTGCAAAAGCCTCGATTCATATGATCGAAGCGCGTCTTTCAAACTTGGAGTCATCCTTTGATGAAGCAAGAGCGCTATATTAAAAGATTGTTGAAGCTCCTAGTTAAGACCTCAAAGTAAATTATATGGAAGTGCTTACGTTTCATAAGTTCTTTCAATTGAATTGAGTTATCCGCCGTTGATAGTCATCACTCCGTCGGTATCGGTGCCCTCAGTAGACTTGAAACTTCTTCCAATGAAATTACCAACTTTCGATATCTCGCCTTAGTTGTGACAAGAGTTTATTTGAAGGATACAAATTGCACTACCTTAAAGGCAATTTAACTGGTGAAGCGGCACACTTAATACGGAATACTGACACTAATTTTTTTTTCTTGTAATTCATTTTTATTTACAGTTTCTTAGATCTATCTTATCCTAGACAAAAATGCTTAAAACTAGCTTAACTATCCTTACGAATTTAGGAATCTTACTGGCCCTAGGCGGACAATACTGGCACTAATTTCGAATCCGCATGGACAATTAAAGTAAAGTAATATCAGAATGTTAAAGGACAATCAGTTCAAACTATTGTTCGAACAACCAAAACTCAATCATGAGTCATCTAGTACTCGACGAACACAATCGAAGCCAGGCAATCACTCAAAAATCTCGGAGTGCCTGTAGAGTCCTTGGAAGATTTTCTTGGGTTCCATACGGTACAAAGCTTCCGACTGTTACTCGAAGTCAGTGGGAAGCTCATATCAATAATTATTCTGATTACCCACTTTTCAGAGTCTTAGAGGATTTCATTTTAATTAGAGGTAGGACTTTAGATGTCATTGAACAACCCAAAATCAAAGAAAATTCGTCGGGAACAATTCATGATCTTAACTCAACGAAATCGAAGTGTTCGATGTATCAGGGCTCGCACTCAGTGCGTCATGGTTTTCAGTTCAAGGCTCTCAATGCATACAAAAGGCAAGAACTTGTAAAGAAGAAGAAACTATGTTTCAATTGCTTGTCAAATGCTCATTTTACACAAAATTGTACGAGCAACTTCACCTGTTCCACAAAGGAGTCGGTTCATCGCCAGTCCAACCAACCCCTTCTTTTTCTCACTCCTATCAAGTAAGTAACGCAGGAATGTCAACACACAACAAAGGAACTGCTTCAGCATACAACGCGCCTATCGCTGAAAACAAACCTGTTCTTCTGGCTACGGCCTCATCAAGATGTTAACAAAAGAAAAGAAGTAGTGTCAGGATTCTCGGTGTAGGAGAAACAAATGTGAATATGGCCAAGTAACAGATCTCTTCCATATTCGTTTCAAACTCAAACGAAAATTTCAGTTTGAGACTCAAAGCTTGGGTTTTGCCTAAGCTCACAGCAATGCTACCAACGCAAAAGTTGATTTAAGTCACGTACAAAATCTAAGTCTTACCGATCCACTGTTTTATCGACCAGGTAAAGTAGATGTCTTACTTGACAATGATGTTTATCCCGACATCATCTTTGATGGAATTTTCAAGGGGACGCCCATGGCTCAGAGAACAGAGCTGGGATGGGTTCTTTCCGGAAGCATTTCAACAATTTCTCGGTTGAGAATCACATCTCTTCACATAACCAATGAGAACCAAACATCGGAGAGCATGCTTCAGAAGTTCTGGGAGCTCGAAGAATTGCAAGGGAAGAGAATGCTTTCAGAAGAAGATGAGAAATGCGAGATGCATTGCAACAAAACCCATCGACGTCAAGCGGATGTAAAGCATGTGGTTGAGCTGCCCTTTAAGGAAGGCGTGTGCCCAATAATTGGATTATCACAACGCTTAGCGTTCGGGTCTTTCCTACAGCTGGAAAAAGGATTCCGAGTCAATCTATTGTAGCATTCGATGAGGAGTATAAAAGTGTGTTCGAGGTATACAAGGAATACAAGCACACAACTGAGGTCGACCCCAGCACTAATGGATGTCATTAATCACATAGTAGTTAAGGAATCGAGCTTGACTACAAAGCTCCGAATACTTTTCGACGCCCTCTGCAAATCATCTCACCGCACATCTGTCAACGATCATCTACGCATCGGCCCGAAATTGCAAAATGACATTGTGGAGCTTTTTGCCCAATTTCGGAAACTCGAGACTGCATTTGCAGCGGACATCGTGGCATCGCTGCAAAGTCTGTAGCGTGAGCTCCATGCACACATTGCCATCGATATTCCTCATAGAATCGATCTAACTATGAGGTCGAAGGTCGAAGTTCATGGCTTTTGCGATACTTTCGAAAGGGCATACGCTGCGGTAGTGTACATTCCAGTTGCTCGTAACAACAAAGTCGCAAGTCGGAAACAATAAAATAAAACAATCGAAACATTAAATTCCATTCTTGGTGCATTTTTTTCTTTAGAAGTAAAGTTCGCCGTTTTTCCCAAGATTTTTTTTCTTGCTGGTATCCTTGGCGATACAATGGCTTATATTCCTAGTTTCGCGTAGAAATCTCCGAGTACGAATATGATATTGTCAAATATTTCATCCATTGTTTCGTAGAACGCGTGCTTTTCCTCTTAATTTTTATCTTTTGTAGGACAGTGTACGTTCAGAACTACATAGTTATAGCAGGATTTTAGCGACATTCGTTATAAAAGACTGCACCCATTACATTCTGCAAAATGTTGTTGCTGATGAAGAATACTTCTGTAAGATTATGAGTATCCAGACGGCCACAAACAAAAGTATACTCCTCCTTAACCGTTGTTCCAACAATCGATTAGGATGTCCAAACTATACAAGTTTTTGTTTTTTTTTTGTTGGAGGCTTCTGCTATCTGTTGGAGAACTCAGACTGGCCCATTGAGACATCTTCGATAGCGTTACAGCTCATGAAGAGCCAGAGCCAAACTTCTCTCATTCACTTATGTTGAGTGCGATTTGTTTTTCACACAAGTGAACGGAGCTTACAATTGAATGCCAATTCCGAATAAAGAGAGCCGAGAAACTTTTCTAAGGCAAGTGTACTACGGTGGGGGGTTGGCCAGTATCCCGCCGAGGAGAGAAGCCGCGACATAAACTTTCGATGGCGTTGGTGTTACCAATTTTTTCTTACTCATTTCTTTGAGTGCTGTTTGGAAAGCTCCCTGTGCAAGCTGTGTACGTTCCATGAGCCTATTTATAATTTTCGTAATTTCTTTTTACGAATGCTCTCCATTGTATAGTTTCCACCCGGAGATCCGATCGGGGAACTAGTTTACCTCCAGAATATTTTACACCGTGGTTTTGTTTCCATTTACTGTTTAGTAGATTTATTTTTCCCCGCTGAGTCGAAACACGTCGCTTCACTTCGTATCATGTGATCAATCGATTAGTGCTACTTGCTTGACAGAAGTAAAAACAAATAAGGTTTTCATGCACTAAATTTCGTATATGAAATGTGAAAATAATAACATGACCGCAAGCCTACTATTAAGGTTGTGACCTAGCTATCCCCACCGCTTTTTAAGGAGGGAAGCCACCCAATCTAAACTAAATATTAAATCCTGTTATAAATGGAATAATGACCGTCACATGTTATATAATGAGGCAGCTGAAATGATCGCTCAATATAAAAATAACAAAAATGCAAATAAAATATGCAGCATACAGCCAGACACTCCTAAGAGTACATTGCATGCAACATTCTGCCGGGCCAGGGAATAATGATTCACCATTAATTAGATGGTGGCGGGTTGTCTTGCAGTGTTGTGGGCTCACCAGGATGTTATTGTTGAAGTTGGAGTTATGAGCTGATCGCCTTCCTTATGTGACGATATTTGTCATCGAGTGATTGCTCCAGTACATGAAATAAAAAGGGGGAGTGTATTGAATGGTGTGTGGCAATACTGAATTATTGTTTGTATACTTACGTGTTTGTAATATTACGTGTGTGTAAATATTATGTGTTATTAAATTATCTGGTTTTTTATTATAATAAAGGGTTGTTTAATGTAGTGATTGGCAACGTGGATCGAAGTTTTGCAATGGGAAGAAGACAAATTTTGGCGATGGGGCGTTTCAATTTAGTCTTTATAGTGACGACTCGAATTCTTTCCTACCTTCCTAGAACTACATCCTTCAATTCTAACGAGATGCCATCGAATTGGAGGTGTTTGCTCGAAAAGTCTTGCTGACTCCTTTGCATCAACTGCCATCTGTCTAGATCATTGACTTTCAGCTCGGATAGATCTATTTCAGGCAAGTTATTTAGTGCTGAACCGATGGGAAAGTGTCCGAGTGTTAAGCATGATAAATCTTCCGGAGCACTGGCGATTGGACAAAGTGGTCGACTGTTGAGACGTACCTCGTGATGCCAAGTCAGCTGGATTATATATCCCTGGATGCGACGTAATTACACTGATTTGGGTTTGATAGTTCCTGTATTTCGGCAAATCGATTGGCAACAAACGTTTTTCTCACGTATGGAGGCGTCTTGATCCAGGCAAGTGTGTTTTGAGAATGACACCAAGCATACACCTTGCATTAGAAGTTGAGCTAGTAATAATGCACACTTCTAAGCGCGAGTAAAGGTATTGCGTTATTCCGCGATTAAAAAAACACACAGTTTGATTTTACTCGTGGTCAACGAAGGTCTTAATTTATTTTCTTATTGATTGATCGTTGCGAACAGTATGAGTTACAATCGAAAAACTGGTCTACTTGCATTTATAATTGCTTGGCTTTTATAGCTAAATATTGTTGAATACGTTATATTGGTTTTGGGGTCATCTGCCGGTATTGTTGGATCAGCTTTATTGGTTTTATTGTTGTCTGCTGATGCTGCTGTTAGTGACCTAATTCTTGGAGTTTTGGGGGGACTGACCGTGACTTGTGGCGTTGCACTTACGTATGTTACTCCTTCTCGGTTTGAGTGAGAATTATGCTGAACTTCATTTTCCACAATTTTTACTTTGTATGATTTAGTACAATAATGCGTAAAATTGTATGCCACAATTTGACTTATTACAATGCTAAAACTTAAACCGTATGTTATATTTTTGTGTAATAAGTTTTAATTAGTAAGTATAAGTTTTAAATCTTTTATTTTGTTTTATATTTTCAAAGGTACCAGAGATTATTAATTAAATGTAATTGCCTTGCCAAAGGTGGAATTAATGCTGCCATCGGGATAGAAGAATTTGTCTTGAAAAGTTTTCTGATTATTTTCGAATGATTCATTTAGTAAGGTAACTTGACAGTTATAAAAATTAATTAAGTAGATCTTATTTAGTACAATAAGTTCGTCACAATTTTGTTTAAACAAAAGTTTATTATTAGCATTTTCTATTATAATCGTAGTATCATTTACAGAAAGTATTTGAGTTTCATTATTATGTTTTAATATATATTCGCTGGTTGTAATGCAGCGTTTACTTAATTTTAGTTGCTTTATAGTTATATCGGGTTGATAAGTATTCATTCTTACCATCTATTTCAAAATGTTCTTTATTAGTTAATGGTGTTATTAATTTTCTTTCGACTGTTACATAGTTTCTCGGTATTTTAATTGCAATTACAATGATATTGTTTTGATATTCAGTAATGTCTACTTTTAACAATTTTAGTTTATAGAAATTAATTACGTACTCGTTTATTTCATCCATTGTGAGGATATTTAGGTGAACAATATTACAATTACAATTACAATTTCTTTATTTCGCTTTATAGAAGATACAATGTTGCCATTGCACAATTTACAATTAGTACAGAGATGTGATATAATTATAATATCTTTCTACTGAAATATATTTTAAAATACAATTAAAGGTATATTTTTATTCAGAAAACGAAAATAGTGAAGAGGGAAACAACGAAAAACAAAAACCCTCTATTTAGTAATAGTAATTAAATGTCAAGGCTTAAAAGAACAATGTCGTGGCTTTCCAGCAAGCAAAATTACATAATGATTTTACTAACAAATAAATGCAAATAGCTAGGATAATGAATAATAAATAAATAAAAATAAATAAACAAATTAATATAAAGATAGGTATAAAGATCAATATACAGGGTGTCCCACGAGCAGTGTGCCAAAAAGCTAGAGCGTGTAGGTCTGGTCAAGACAAGAAAAAAATCGTATGGGAGGGGGGGTCTATTCCCCCCCGTTTAGCCGGGAGGGGCAATTTTCTAAAATATTGACTTAATTTGGAAAAAAAATTATTAAAAATCAACAGTTACATCCACAATGCCGTGATATACTTTTTTGTAAAGCCAGAAACCTCTTCTTTCATCTCGTTTCCAAACGAAGCTGTTTTAAGGAATAGTTTTTGAGAAATTAATTTTCAAACTCAAAATTTTGAAAAAAAAAATGTCGAACTATTTTTTTTCAAAATTGTATGTAATTAAGTACTAATTTTTGTCCAAAATTCAATTCTCTTATTAGTTTTTAGTTAAAAACAGAAAACCGGATGCAAAAATGTTTTGTAGTTTTCGAGAAATTAAAAAAAAACCCGAACCATTTTTTTCTAAGAAAAACCTTTTTTTGGTTTTAACGCGGCTGGACTTGTAATGTATGAAACATTGACATCTTTTTTATTATTTTTAAAAAAATTGTAGTTTTATGAGGATTCAATAAACTGACACAGTATTGAAATAACCCTGGATTAATCCTTTTTTTCATTGATAACGCCTGAAAACTGACCTGCCAATTTCGTCTGGGTCCGCCCGCCGCCAATGGGTTCAACCGGCTAGGACCTTAAGACAATAAAACCGCAATTTTTGGATTTGGTCTGACGTAATCCCTCCCTTAGTACAAGGAGGATAGCTATTATGCTTGGAGTGCCCAAATCTAGAGTACGGAGAGTGCTTCATACCGAAAACTTACACCCGTACCATTTTAGGACAGTTCAGGAACTCACCTCAAACGACAAGTTTTTGAGAGCAGAATTTTGTCGATCATTACTGCTTCGAAATGAAACTGAACGAAACAATTTTGGAAGGATGAAGCACAGTTTACCAGAGATGGGGTTACTAACTTCCACAATTTGCATCATTGGAGTAGCACCAATCTACACAACAAAAAACAAAATAAATCACAACACCGCTTTAGCTGTAATGTTTGGCTTGGTATTGTTAGACAAACTGTAATCGGGCCCCGGTTTTTGAATGCCGTTATTAATGGAGAATCATACTTGCAGTTCCTACGAGACCTTTTGCCCGATTTGATGGACAACGTTCCTTTGGCCATAGCAGATAATTTAATCTACCAGCAAGATGGAGCACCAGCACACTACAGCTTACGGGTTAGAAACTGGCTGGATGATCATTTTAGTGACCGTTGGATTGGAAGAAAGGGCCCCATGGAATGGCCACCTAGATCACCAGATTTAACTCCTCTAGATTTTTATGTGTGGGGATTCATGAAGAATTATGTTTACGAAGTGGAAATAGTATCTTTGGAACGACTGAAAGCACGGATTGAAGTCGCTGGAGTCAAATTGTTTGACTTATGTGCAGCCATTAGAAGGAGATATAATCTTTGCCTTCTAAAAAATGGGAATCATATTGAAAATTGATTATAATAAAACTCCAATTTTTTTAAAAATAATAAAAAAGATGTCAATGTTTCATACATTAATTTGCCTACAAGTCCAGCCGCGTTAAAACCAAAAAAAGGTTTTTCTTAGAAAAAAATGGTTCGGGTTTTTTTTTAATTTCTCGAAAACTACAAAACATTCTTGCATCCGGTTTTCTGTTTTTAACTAAAAACTAATAAGAGAATTGAATTTTGGACAAAAAATTAGTACTTAATTACATACAATTTTGAAAAAAAATAGTTCGAAATTTTTTTTTTTCATTTTTTTTTCAAAATTTTGAGTTTGAAAATTTATTTCTCAAAAACTATTCCTTAAAACAGCTTCGTTTAGAAACAAGATGAAAGAAGAGGTTTCTGGCTTTACAAAAAAGTATATCACGGCATTGTGGATGTAACTGTTGATTTTTAATATTTTTTTTTCCAAATTAAGTCAATTTTTTAGAAAATTGCCCCTCCCGGCTAAACGGGGGGAATAGACCCCCCCCCTCCCATACGATTTTTTTCTTGTCTTGACCAGACCTACACGCTCTAGCTTTTTGGCACACTGCTCGTGGGACACACTGTATAAGCAAATAAATAAATAAATAATTATATATAAGTAAAAATAAATGGATAAATAAACAAATAATATATAAATATACAAATAAATAGATGTGAAAATAAATAATTGGATGAATAAATAAATAAATAAATAAACGAATATATTAATAAATTGATTGATTAAGACAAAAATGAAGATTAAGCCAAAGTAAGATCACAAAAAGTTTCATAAATAAATGTTTGAGGAGTTTAACAAATATATATTAAATTTTATAATAAGTTAATAAATAAATAAATATAAAACACATAAATAAATAAATAAATAAATAATATATATATAATTAATTAAATAATTAATAAATTAGTTAATTAATTAATAAATAAATAAATATAAAAATGAGTAGATAAATAAATTCCGTGCAGGGACGGGTTAAGAATATCCCTGCAGCGATACCTCTCGCTTGTCGTAAAAGGCGACTAAAACAAAGGTAAACAAAAATCACATCTAGGCAATTTAGAAAACACCAAGGTGAGCCTAGGAACACATATACCACCATTAAACTGCCCCACAAGTGTACATGCAAATCAGTGGGCTGACACGACTGGAGATCACCGGTGTTGTAAGAGTAAGATCAAACAAAAAAATATGGAGCATGCCCGTGTCACAAAAAAAAAGCAGGCAAAAAAACAATTGGTGCAAAATGCAAAAACACCAGCATTTGATTGGCCTCAGCGATGAAGTAATCCCAAACAGGGAAGCCTGCCGCTACTTTCTGAGGTCAAACCGGCGGACCCCACAAGCGGACCAGTAGGAATGCAGTAAAGTGGGAAGGTTATGGTCCTACACTTCTGACCATAACAACGCCGGAAAAAGGAAAAGAAGAAGAAGAAGAAGTAGATAAATAAATAAATAAGGTTGATTTTATTATAATTATTGTATATAAATAAATAACGGTGATGAATTAATAAATAACAATAACAAATAAGTATATAAATATTCAATTTAAATTTAGCTCATTTAGCAAAGAATTGTCAGAGTTACTACATTTATTAATAAAATTAAAATAAAGTTTTTGTATTCTATCGGAGATCAATTCAACATTAGCTTTTTTGTGTAAATCTCTAGTAGAATGATGCCATGGAAGATTAAGCATCATTTTAAGCAACTTATTTTGAGACACTTGTAACTTTTTAACATGACATTTACCCCAAACTGGACACCCATAAAGGAGAATATCTTGAAAGACAGCTTTGTGAATAATTGTTTTATTACAATTTGATAATTGAGATTTTCTATTTATAAGGGGATAAAGTAGTTTTATTATTATATTAACTTTTTTTAGAATATTTAAAATATGTTCCCTGAAGGTTAGCTTCGAGTTGAGGTGAATGCCAAGATATTTGACACATTTCGCCCAAATTATTTGTTGGCCATTCAATGGTAAGTCATTCGCTGGCACACAGCAAGCTTTCCTTTTTCGTGTGAAAAAGATGGCTTGTGTTTTTTCAGTATTCAGTTTTATTTTCCATTTTTTTATAGTAATTTAATAAAATATCAGTCGAATGTTTGAGATTCGTCTCAATATTGAGACTGAATTCATCCGACGATAATATGGCGATATCATCGGCATATAATGCTGTAACGCAATTTAGTAGTTGCGGAAAATCAGCGATGTATAAATTATACTGGATAGGTCCCAAAACTGAACCCTGCGGGACACCTGCGTTGAAATAAGTTAGACAGGAACTGGTTTGATTGACAAACACTCTAAAACATCGATTTGACAAAAAACTTTGAACAATTTTACACAAATATGGGGACAAACCAAAGTGTATTAGTTTGTGGATAAGACCATCATGCCATACAGTGTCAAATGCCTTTTCAATATCGAGTAGTAACATTACTGTCGATTTACCAAGTTCGCGATTATTTTTAATATGGTTGCAAATTCTGAGTACTTGATGAGACGTGCTGTGACAGGGTCTAAAACCAAATTGCTCATCTGGAAGAACTCCTTTCTCGTTGATTTCATTGCAAATTTTTTTTCTTTCAAAATTCTCAAAGATTTTGCTTATGCTACTTAATAGACTTAGTGGTCTATAGCTTTCGAGCTTGTCAGGTGGTTTTTCTGGTTTAGGAATAGGAATTACCTTAGCTATTTTCCAAATATCTGGGAAATATAGTAGTTTATGACATGCATTAAACAGGAAAGTTAGATATTTAATTCCAGAGTTCGGCAATTTCTTAAGATACATATTTTTAATATTATCCTGACCACCTGATTTTTTGGCATTAAGCTCTTCAATAAAGAATTTAACATCAGCTGCCTGTACATAAGCATCGGACGGTGCCGCCGGCGTAAATAAATTGAATGCATGAATAGAATCGTTCACTTGAGTGTTTGTAACTACATCTCCAAGATGACGAGCGAGAGTATGATTATAAGAAAAGTGTTGGCAGAGTGAATTCGCTTTCTCAAGATCTGTAAAATATGTATCTGCTCCATACATGGAATATGTCTATTTTTATTTCTAATTATTTTAGCTATGTTCCAAAAAGGCTTGGATGCCTTGTCCAACAGGCTTAACTTATTGTTCCCTTCTGTATTACGCATATTATTAATATGTTGCGATATTATACGGTTAAAGAATTCAACAAGTGTCTTAGAAATAGGTTGCCGGTATCTTTGCCAGTTTCTTATGTGCATATTTCTTATCCGTATAAGTTGCAGAATTTGCGATGGTAGTTGTTTTGCGTTGCATTGTCTAATAAATTTTGGTACACTAGTGTCAATAGAGTTTAGGACATGTTCGGTAAAATTATTAATAATGTTGTCAATGTCTTGAGTGTTAGTAACGTCATCTAAATTATCTGAAACGTTTTGAAGTTTCCTTCTGATTTCGTTCTGAAAAGTTTCCCAATTTGCTCTTTTAAAATTGAAAACATAATCAACTTCTTTTATACCGTATGAAAGAAGTTGACAAAATACTGGATTAAGATCAGAAGACAAATCATTAAATGAGATTGGCTAGGATACGGAACTAGGAACATTAGTTACAAATAAATCAATAACTGATGGACTTCCACCAGTACTACTTGGTACATGTGTGGGACTAAGAGGATACAAGACAGACATTGGCAACATTGAAGACAAATTTGACAAAATATTTTCCCAAGAATTGGCTCTGATGCAGCCGCAATCCCTATGGCGACAATTGAAATCACCACCAATTAAAAATTGACCACCTAAACTGAGAAGCCTTCTTAGATCTGTGGAAAATTCTAATCGATTTTGGCTGTTGTTAACTCCCCCAGGAAAATAAGCGCAGTAAATTTTAACTTTGTTTCCGTTTCTCAAACTCACCTCGATTCCTACATTTTCGATTACACCCAATTCTGTTTTTACACGGTTTTGATTTAACACGATCTACAAAAAAAAATTATTCCGTTTTTACACGATATCATTCGATTTAGCATGATTAGAAAAAGCTATTTGATTGGAATTTTAAAGAAAAATATTTTTACTAACCGTAATCTTTTAGAAATTTAGTTAGGGAATTCCCCTTTCTAATTAGAAGGGTAACAAGGACAAAGCGCAAAAAAATGAAAACAAAGCAAAGAAAATAAAAGATAACGAAGTATGCCAGATGCGTTTTGTTCGTTTAAGGGGGAGTGAAATTCTATTGCAGTTATTGTATAAAACTTGGTGTCCACGTCCGGTTGTAAAAGAGAATTATTTATTTACATTGAAAATCGTGTAGATAATTCCATTCTTTGAAATTCGTCCGGTTATGAGATATGTCCGTTTATGAGGGGTATCCGTTAGGATTTATTTATTTTGATCGGTGATCTCGTACGATCAGTGCATCGCCATGCACCAACATCGATTGTACGATTCGCGGGCAAGGACTTCGATGCACCCGGAGCTAGTGTATCGATCGTATGTACATACATATGTGTGCTGTTGCGTGAGTGCAGCCTTGCTGTGGATGGTGATGGGTCGATCAATCGATGTTGGAACGCGCAGGAGTTAAGTCTTTTGTTTAATTCTAATGAAATTGGACGTATTCTTGTATAAGCTGTTGATTAAGTAACATAAAAGATCGATAAGAATACGGGTAAGCCATATTTATAATACATATTCGAACTTATTGATATCTTTATTAAATTTTAGAACCCTAAGAAAAATGTCGAATAGTACAACTCCGAAACTCAAAAGAAAAGGTATTTCTTTGGAAACTAAAATAGAAATTTTAGACCGCCTCAAAAATGGAGAAGGTTCAACGTCTTTAGATAAACGTTTTGGTTTTAACGAGTCCACAATAAGGACCATTAGACGAAATAAAGATGCTATTAGGAAATCTATTATATCTGGAACGAAACTATCTGCTAAGTCGTCATAATACACTAGAGATTTTGTTAAAGAAAAAATGGAAAAAGCACTGGTAATATGGATAGAGGAGAATACACAAAAAAGGATACCAGTTGATGGATATACCATCAAGCAGAAATCATTGAGATTTTATAAGCAGATAGAGGAACAAGAACCATCTACAAATCGTGATAAGCGCTATATATTTTCTGCAAGTACAGGATGGTTAACAGGATTTCTTCAAAGGCACTCACTCCATAATATAAAAATCAAAGGAGAAATTGCTTCTGGAGATGAGAAGGCTGCCAAAGAATTTCCACCAAAACTTGCCAAAATAATTGCCGATGGTGGGTACAGTCCAGATCAGGTATTTAATGCCGATGAAACTGGTCTCTTTTGGAAAAAAAATGCCAAACCGCACATATGTAGCAAAAGAGTGCTAGTGGTTTTAAAGCAGCGAAGGATCGGATCACATTTTTTTTTTGTAGCAATGCTTCAGGAGACCGTAGGCTAAAGCCTCTGCTTGTTAATCGCGCACTTAAGCCTTGATCAATGAAAGGTGTCGATTTTAATCAATTACCGGTTTATTGGATGGCGAACATTTTCACTGAATGGTTCAATAAATGTTTTGTCCCAGAAGTTAGAAGATATATGAACGAAAAAAGTCTGATATTCAAAGTTCTTCTGATTGTGGACAACGCTCCCGGCCATCCAGATCTGGAGCACGCAAATGTAAAGGTTTTGTTCCTGCCACCAAATACGACATCCCTAATTCAACCACTTAGGGAATCTTCGCGACATTTAAAACTTACTACATCAAGCGAACTTTCCAGTATATTTTGGACAAATTGGAAAATGATAAGAGCCTTACAGTAATTGATGCTTGGAAGAAGTTTTCTATTAAAGATTACGTCAAACATGCTGCGTTAGCAGTGTCTGAATTACAACCATCAACCCTAAACGCATGTTGGAAAGCAATTTGGCTAGAATGTGTCAAAACCAAAAATGAGGTGCTTGAAAATACGAACGAGTACTATTCCTCGATAATCACTTTGGCACACGCAGTTGGCGGAGAGGGCTTTGATGACTTAGCATTTGATTATATTGACGAACTGTTAGTTGAGAAAGTTTTAAGTGAAGAAGAAATAATAGAAGTTGCCTTAGAGACTGTTGATTCTACAGAAAGCAGTGATAGTGATGAACCGGTTCAACTAACTACAAGTTTAATTCTAGAGGGTCTTCAACTTGCTAATAAATTAGGAAATCATTTCGTCACACACGATCCTATTGGCGAAAGGGCTGCATAGTTTCAACGTGATCTGAAGTCTTGTATGGCTCGTTATCATGAATTATACAAAGAGTTATCCAAAACCGGATCACAACGCCTAATAACCGATTTTGTTGTCAAAAGCAGTGCTATCCAGTCGGAAAGAGAAAATCCTAAACTTGTTGAAGGTACCACAGAGAGAACCTTACAATTGGAACGTGATAATGACGTACAAAATATTTCGAGTGATGAAAGCTATTTTGAACCACTCTTATGCAAGCGATCGCGTATGATATCTGATGATGACAACGAATAGATCTGCTATTTTCATCACCTTGACTTTTTTAATTTTTTGTTTATTAATTTATATTGTTTTCTTGTACGAGTTTTCAGTTGCTGAACTGATATAATTTTATATTTTAGTAATTTAACAGATTGAATTAAACAAGTTTGAATTTTCTCTACATTTATTCTTATATTTATCCTTTACAATGTCATTACACGTCCGTATTCGCTCGCTATCTCTCAACTATTAAACAACTCTCTCTTTGTCACCGTCAGCCCGCTCTTATCTTTTGTCTCTTTTTTTCTTGTTTCTTGTGAGTGTTGCCACAATTCGGCCATCCTGACATTCAATCGTCCCGATTTCGTTGTAATGTTGCAACTTTGCTATTCATCCAAGGTTTAATATTAGCTACCTCCCATACCCCTCTATACCGTACCTGACTTATCTTTTTTTGCATATACCCTACATATACCCTGCTCACTCAAGAAATTCTTAACCACAATCACCTTCTTCATAACGTTTTTTAATTCTGTTTCTATCCTTTTGCTGTTTATTATATCTCTGAACTTTCTCTATCCTTGATAAGGCTTTATTTCTTAAGGATATCAAATCCCTTTCGTTTCCTCTTCCGTTCTCACTAACTTCTTCGAGTTTTTCCCTAACAAAATCTATCATTGTCCCTTTCTGTCTGACTCCGAACAATAACTCACGCGCTGTGGTACCTATACTTCTGTTTAAAGTATTATTTAATGCAAATTCTATGTCCGGTATAATTTTATTCAAAGAGAAACTAACTCCCCCATTTTTGCTATCATGGGTGCCAACCCCCTGTTTACTCGTTCTACTTGTCCGTTGGCTTGTGGAGAACCCGTTGTGATTTTGACGTGTTTTATGTTATTCTCTTCAGAGAATATTTTAAAATCTTTCGACATGAAGGCACTACCTCGATCAGATACAATAACTCTTGGGCGGCTGTACGCCTGAAAATAGGACTTTAGACTGTTTATCATTTCTTTAGTTTTGGTGGTTCGAACTGCATATAACTTTTGAAAAAGCATCAACAACCAAAAATACATGCGTTTTCTTTGCATTTTTAAATAAAACTGGTCCGAAATGGTCTATATGAAGCGTTTCGAACGGTTTATTCACTTTCGGAATATTGTGTAAAAGGCATTCATGTTTTCCGTATTTCGGAGAAAACGTAATGCACTTCAAACTGTTTGTGATATGGTTTTGGCACTTCCTCTTCATTTTGGGAAACCAACGAATTTGAAATAGCTTCCATAACTTTATCACAAGCTTGATGACCCAATTCATCGTGGTACATTCGTAATATATTGTCCTCCATTTCCTGTAGCACATAAAATAAAATGTTTCCGCTAACTTTTCTATAAACCAAGCCATTGCGCATCTCGTAGAGTCCATTTTCACTCTGCTCTAACTTTCTCCTGATTTCGTTAATTACCTCATCTCTATGCTGACAGATCGTCAAATTTTGCTCAAGGGTATTTTCCCCTAATATAAGAATGTTTGACATGCGACTGAGTGCATCCACATGTTGCATTTTAGTGCCACTTCTATGCTCCAAAACATAGTCGTAGTTCTGCAATTCGAGCGCCCATCTGGCTATCCTCGGATTAAAATCCCTTTTATTCAGCGTCAGTGTTAGTGAGTTGCAGTCAGTGACTATTTTGAATTTAAGCCCTTGCAGGTACACCCTAAATCTCTGTAAAGCATAGATTATCGCTAACGTTTCCAATTCGAAGCTATGATACTTCGCCTCAGAATCAGTTGTACGCTTCGAGAAGTAGAATACTGGGTGCAGTAATCCATCCTTTTTCCTTTGCAGAAGTATGGCTCCAAAGCCCAACAAGCTGGCATCACAGTACAGTTCCGTCTCATCTTTAGGGTCGTAAATCGATAATATGGGAGCCGCAACTAACTTTCGCTTTAGTTCCTCGAAGCATCGTAACTCTTCTTCACCGAACTTAAACTCAGCACTCTTCCTTATTAAATTATACAAGGGTTGAGCAGTTACTGAGAAGCCCTTCACAAATCTTCTAAAGTAGGAACATAGCCCTAAGAAACTGTGCACAGCTTTCACATTGGTTGGTATAGGAAAATTCGATACTGATTCAATGCCCTTATCATCAGGTCGAATACCATCCTTGGTATAGGGTTTCCCAAATATTGTATTTCCGATTCCATAAATCGGCACTTATCTAACCTAAGATACAGATTATTATTTACTAACCGCTTAAAAACTTCCCCTAGAATAGCTAAATCTTCTCCAACATTGTCCGTCGCTATCATTATGTCATCTAAGTAACTTGCTACCCTCCCTGTCCTGATCATGTCATCAAAAACTAAACTAACGAATCTTTGAAACGTAGGTGGTGCATTCCGTAAGCCAAAAGGCATTTTTAAAAATTCATATTGCCCTAGTGGTGTCACAAACGATGTGTATTTAATAGACTTTTCATTTACTGAGACGTGGTAAAACGCACTTTTTAAGTCCAACAAAGTAAATATAGTTTTCCCTGTCAACTTGTCTAATAGATCATCAATTAACGGTATGGGGTAATTGTCCTTCAGTGTCATCTTATTCAGAGCCCGATAATCTATACAGAGGCGGACGGCTCCATTCTTTTTGTTGACCAATACAATAGGGGACGTATACTCCGACGTACTTGGCCTTATTACTTTCTGTTGTATCAACTCATCTAATATCATTTGCAAATGCTCCTTTTCGTAATACGATAACCTACGGGGCGGGCAGTTAAACGGTTTTTCGTTATTTAATGATAATTTTATTTCACATTTTGTTTTCGGTTCATCGGGACGTTTGCAGTACAAATAACTATCGTTAAATATTTGCCTACACTTTTCTTTGATTTCAAAATCTAAACAATCGTTATCTATACATAATTTACTTCCTTTTGTATTACACTCTATTTGCATTACAACAGAGCACTCCTCGTTAAACAATTCATTTTCATTTTGCTCTCTAAATTTTCTTTCTATCTTTTGCAAGCTCAATCCACCACTCTTCAAAAAGTCTTTGCCTAGTATAGATGGAAAGTTCATCGTGTTATCAGGTACAACAAGCATGTTGACCTCTACCTTTCTTTCCTTAAATAAAACAAGACATTTTATTTGTCCAACTATAACTAAAGGGCTGTTATTTATTCCAGCATAACTGGTTGATACATTAAACAAATATTTATTAATTAAAATTAGGGGCACGAACTATTGGCGAACTAGACTCACAGGGCTGCCGGTGTCAATTAATGTTCCTAAATTTACATCATAGCAATACTTATTGCTTATAAATTTAAAATTAAAAAATCTTACGTATTCATCGGTCTCTTCCTGCCTGTCGATTTGATGTATTTGCCGGGTCTTCTTCTTTGGGCACTCAGCAGCGTGTTGGCCCATCGCTGCGCACACGTGGCACGCCCCGCGTTCCCTCTTTGTTTTGAAGCAGTCGAATGCGAAGTGCCCCAAAGCGTTGCAATTGTAGCATCTTATAGCAACTTCTGCCTCTGTAGCTTGACGCGTCTGTGGAGCTCGTTTAACCAAGGTTACATCGCTAAACGCTTCCAATAATTGTGATTTATTCCGGAAGCGGTGCATTCTCGCTTGGGACCGTAAAGTGTAGTCTGATATTCCCTCAATAATGTATTCCAAAAGTTCATCTTCTTCCACAGATATTTTGTTCGCCAAAATGATTTTGTCATGAAAGTACTCTTGAAACGACTCGGTTGGCTACCATTTCCTACTTTCGAATTGACGTTTAAGCGTTAATTTGCTGGCACGGTCCCCAAACAACACACGCATATCGCGTAGCAACTCGTCCAAATTAATTGTCATCAAGTCGCATCTTGAGTGCAACCACTTTAGAGCTTTTCCCTTTAGTTTACGGGAAATGAGTGCTCTAGCATTATTGTCGTCTAAATTGTATGCACTCAAAATGCTTTTTAATTGCGATTCCCAGTGCTCAAATGAATCGCTTCCAGTGAACTCGGGAAGATCTTTTATGTTGGAAAAGTTTACTCTGTTTGCATTTGTACTGGTATCCGCATGTCCATCGCTCCTCTTCTCCCTCTTCAAAAGCTCATTTTCTTTCTTCAATATTTCTACTTCTCTTTTTAATATATCAATTTCTTTCTTTATTTCTTTCCAGTCATTTTCGTTCATCTTAAAGCTCTCGTCATTGTTATTTGTCAATATGTCTTTAGCTCTTTTCGTTTGCCTTTTCGCCTCATCCTGATGATCATTCCTCTTGTTGCTTTCCTCGTCTGGTTTGTCACTCATTATTTCGATTTCATCCCCCTGTGCACTAGTGTGTGTGACACTGTCTTCGTGTTCTTCATCGCCCTTGCCGTCTTCACCAGAACCGTTATTTTCGGACTCGTGTTTTCCCAATTTTTTTTTTTCAATTAAATTCATTTTTATTTCATAATAACTTATATCTATCTTACCCTAGTCAAAAATGCTTAAAACTAGCTTAACTATCTTAACAAATGTAACTATCTTACTGGCCCTAGGCGGACACTCTAAAACAAACAGAACAATTGAAACATATGTCTTTCGACGTCTACATGAATTTACTATTAACATTATTATAACTAACTTAAGCTAAGAAAAATGTTTTTTTTTTTTTTTATTAAAAAACTTAGCATATGATCATTTTTTTTTAGATATTTTATATAAAACTTAAACCTACCTTAAACTAATTAAACCTAACTAAACCTATCTTATTCTAACTTAACCAAAATATATATACACAAATATATACATTATATATATTTTATATATACATATATCTTTTTTTGTTCACATATTTATGTTTTTATTTTTTTTTTGTTTTAAGTTTTATTCTGTTTTTTTTTTATTTTTTCATTTTGTATTTTTTTTTTTGTCGTTTTTGCCCTAGCCTACCCCAACCTACCCCACCCTACCTTACCCTACCCTAGCCTATGTAAGCCTGCCATTGGTGTTGGGCAGGCCTTTGCCTTGAAGAGGCTGCTCCTATCAAGGTGTACGTTGACGAAGTTCTCTCCAGCCACCAAAAGCGTTGATGCTGGCGGACCACGTCTCCTCGATCCCGGCGTGAGACCGATCTACAGAACCTGAGGTGCTCGGGCTCACGGAGCTCGACATTGGATCCGTAGAGGAATCGCCGCTCCACGGAATTGCGACCCACGTGGAAATTGTGTTTTCCCATATGAGAAGCGTATTCCCCACGCTGACTAGCGTGAATTTCAATTAAACGCAACATCAACTCACTCTTGTTGCCAGTGGTTTTTTTTTTTTTTCCAAAGTATTTAACCACTGCCTTAATTGCGCAGCCGTAAATGATTTTAGTTCTTCCAATTCCGATTGCATTCTTTCTTCTTTTTGAATTTGACACTCAGGTATATCCCACTTCTGATTTTTAGTAATTTAACAGATTGAATTAAACAAGTTTGAATTTTCTCTACATTTATTCTTATATTTATCCTTTACAATGTCATTACACGTCCGTATTCGCTCGCTATCTCTCAACTACTAAACAACTCTCTCTTTGTCACCGTCAGCCCGCTCTTATCTTTTGTCTCTTTTTTTTCTTGTTTCTTGTGAGTGTTGCCACAATATTTATGTTACTTTTACTTTAAGACTTGAATTGCCTTTTGTTTTTATGCAATAAACTGTGCATTAATGCATATAAAAATCTAATTTGGCTTTTATAAAAAGTATAAGGAACGTATCCCCTTTTTTTGTATGTACTTCATGTCTTTTTTTACACGGTTTTTTCTGGAACGTATCTACTGTGTAAAAACAGAATTGGGTGTACATATATTAGTTTTAACACAAGATAAAAGCTTATGTTGAACTGATCTCCTAATGAGAATTGCTACACCGCCACCCCTACCATGGCTCCTATCCGCCCGATAACATTTAAATGTAGAGGTAGAGAGGTGTATCTCCGAATTTAACCATGTTTCGGTTACTAAAGCAATATCAATATTATTGCTCTTTAAATAGTTAATAAATTCAATATATTTATTACGGATACCTCTGGTATCCTAGTAACAATATTTATAAAGGTGTTTTGTGTATTACTTGACATTTGAATATAAAAACTTAGTTGCTAATTGTGCAATAGCATTAAATTGATCTACCTTTGTTTTACAAGTGTTTAGTTTGGTAATCATTTCCATTACAAGCACGTTTAATTCTTCCATAGAAAATAATTCATCACTGATTGTGGATGAGTTGATGTTGTTGTTGCTGGTATTGAATGTAGACGAAGCAGGCACCGCATCTCTCCAGGCTCCATTGTTTGCGTGGAGAGTAGTCTCCAACCCTACACGACTTGCAGTCAGTTTATTTGAATGAGGGAGAGGTGGAAATTCGCTCATAGAAGTAAATGACACATTTGGAATTTGTTTTTATTGTATTGTGTGTTTATATTTTGGCTATTTCTTGAAGAACGAGAAATCTTATTGGAAATTTTGAGTCTCATTTCCAGATACTTACTTCTGCTCAAACACGAATTGTCTGCAGATTTATGGTTTCCACTACAGTTGGCATATTTGACAACATTGGAATTTTTACACTCATCGGTTTTGTGAGAGCCGGCACGGAACGCACAATAAGTTTCTACATGGCAATTTCGCTCTCCATGGCCAAACATTTGACAGTTTCTGCACTGGGTTAGTTTATTCTTTGGTTTTCGGTGAAAGTTCCAGTTTACTTGGGTATGAAAAATTGACCGAATGTTTTTTTTCAGATCACCCAATTTAATGGAACCACTTTCAAGAAAGACTAAATAAAATGTGTCTGTGAAATGTTCATATGTTTTCGTTATTAATTTAACATTCGTGCACTTTAATTCGAGTTTATTTAATTCGGTTTGTATATCGTTTGGGTCATATTCACCAAGCCCGTAAAGCACAACCTTGAAAGCTTTTTCACTTTTCAAGTCGTGTGTGAAAAATTGGCAGTTGTCAGCCTTTAGTTTATTTAATGTTGCACTATATGATGTAATAGAATCACACATAATTTTTATGCCAATAGACATTTTTTTAATTGTATAATCTGAAATGCTCATGCCTTTCATCAAACTATGCACGTAATCGGAAGGTTTTTGCAAAAGTTTAATTGGTGGAACAAGTTCTTTTAAATGTTTGTTTGGTAAAATAACATCATCCATGTTTTCACTGTCACTATCATTGTCAGACAAGCATTGGAGCGGACTCCAATAGTTGGATCGACGATCACTACTTTTGCCCGGCATTTTCAGCGACAATTTATGTTTTTTTTCCGCGGAAACGGCTATGCCCTCAGACGAGGGCGATCTCGCGCGTTTTTTAATTTTGAAAAATACGAACAACTATATAAATTAAATAAATATAGATCGAGGGTAACTGTATCGATATGTAACAATATTATGTTTAGCTGATACAATATTATCCTGTATTTGATTTATTTTATTGTCTATGAAACCTAATTTAGTGATCTAATCTAAAAATAGTTGTTGTTTTAAAATGTTGTTTAGACGCTATCTACTTTATTATAACTATCTAGAATTTTTCGCCTGTCATTAATTATTATGGCTTATAGGGAATGTATTGTTTCATTAAAATGTTGGTTAATTTTTGTATTTTATTTGTATTTGTATTTGTTCATTGATAATTAAATTCCTCATTCTCTTTTATATATCGTGACGAAGCTAGAATATATGTATGTATAATAAACAAATGTACGTGTGCTTATTACTTAATTATTATTTATTATAAAAAAAAAACAATGCTTATAACTATTACTTAAACAATATGAGTGGAAGAAGGAATGTGGAAAGGAAAAAAGATGAGATACTGAACTTGAAATTCTATTTCATTTATTCTGGCTATTTCGAAGTAAGTGTAATTACGTCGTCAAAAAGGGAATCTTAAACAAAGAGTTTCCAATGATACACGCAGTTCAGTTTTTATTGTTTCTTATTTTATTTCTCTACATCTATTCACATTCGAGGCTAAGCGAGTACTGTACTAACTCGTTTTTACTTATTCAGGTATATGTAGTTCTCTTTTAAATTTTATCTTTTAAATATAAAACACTGGAATGTTCCTTTTAATTGTAGTGGTATAAATGACAGACAGTTGACATAGAAAGTCATGCCTCGCTTAGTTTTTATGTTTAATTTAAAAATAATAAAAAAGAATAGAAAAAATAGGAGAACAGTGAGAATTCTAATTTTAATACAAAATATATCGGCCCCCTTGATGTATCTACAAAAACAATACATCAACTTATTCTTCTGTTGGAATGGGACCCATCTTGTGTATCGCACGTCTAATGCTGCCTTTCTTCGTGTTTATCTTTCTTCGTGTTTATATCGTGTTTATCTCGATAACTTCGTCCGGAAAGATGAACGTTATTATGGACTAGTCTGTCTTCGAACTGTACATATCTCTAATATAAAACGTCCTTTAATCCTATGATGCATGATGGTTCATATATGAATCACTACGTTTTTTTTAACAATTTTTTGTAAACTACTAGCCAAAATGAAAAACGGTTTTTTTGTTTTTGATTCGTTGAACTTTTCGGCACGAGTACCATAACTTTGGCGCCTGCTCTCTCTACCCAACTTTTCTCTTCCACGAATGGTTATTTACATATTCCGAATACATACACTCCTATTCATTTTCTACATGTTTAGCGTGCGGCACATATGGTGTGGTAAGTAAAAAATTATCCGTTTGTCAGTGAAAATAAGTAATAATTTATTTAAAAAAGTGAGTTAAAAATATATTTTCGAATTCTTTGTGTTTTTGGCTGTTGATCTACTTTTGTATTTTATAGGTCGAGAATAATATTATATACAATATTTGTGCAATACTATTTTTTGTAATGATTCATATAATTATGAATCACCATGCATTTAGACAATTTTGTTTTTCAAATCAAATCAAATCAATGGTCAAGTATAACTGTTGTATTTTATAATTCTAGTGTGGAAAATAAAAAGAATTCTAAGTAATTTTCTAATAAAGAAAATGGAATACTAAAAATGTTGTAATAAAGAAAATGGAAGACAATCTAGTTGTGAAAATTATATTTAAGGATAAAATGCGTGATTTATTTATCTGTAATAAACTAGATGAAAGTGAAGATGATGCTGAGGATTTAGAGCTGCATGAATTGATTCTGAAAGAAGATATAATTTCAGAAATGTTGACAGAAAACGATTTGGAGCAGATGCTTGGGACACAGGATCTTGATCTGTATTTTTAAGATTCTAATGCAATTGCCTAGCAAATAAAATTATTGCTGTTGAAGGAGCCAAAATCGGAGAACGTATTGGTATTGATATCCCTTATGCTATGTATACCACAATAAAAGCAAATTTCCGTGCAGGGACGGGTTAAGAATATCCCTGCAGCGATAGCTCTCGCTTGTCGTAAAAGGCGACTAAAACAAAGGTAAACAAAAATCACATCTAGGCAATTTAGAAAACACCAAAGTGAGCCTAGGGACACATATACCACCATTAAACTGCCCCACAAGTGTACATGCAAATCAGTGGGTTGACACGACTGGAGATCACCGGTGTTGTAAGAGTAAGATCAAACAAAAAAAAATTGGAGCACAAAATTGGAGTCACAAAAAAAAGGCAGGCCGAAAAACAATTGGTGCAAACAAATGCAAAAACACCAGCATTTGATTGCCTCAGCGATGAAGTAATCCCAAACCGGGAAGCCTGCCGCTACTTTCTGAGGTCAAACCGGCGGACCCCACAAGCGGACCAGTAGGAATGCAGTTAAGTGGGAAGGTTATGTTCCTACACTTCTGACTATAACAACGCCGGAAAAAGCAAAAGAAGAAGAAGAAGACCACAATAAAAGCAAAAAATCTCTTGTGGAAAAGGAAACATTTGGTTTTAGACGAGGAGAAAATGGCTTTTCTTGAAAGCGAACTTCAAACAAATATCCCTGACCTCGAAACTCCATACAAATTTTTCAAGTATTTTTTTGATGGCAATTTGCTCCAAAAATAGTCGATGAAGCGAATTTTTATTCAACATCAAGAAATCCGGCACAGAACTTTATGTTGATTGTTATAGACTTACAAAAAATACTTGGGAATTTCGCATTGTCATCTTTAATTAAATATTCCAATATGCGACATTATTGGGACACGGAGCTTGGGATTAATATAGTTAAAAACACCATGACTATTAATAATTTTGAGAGAATTCGACCTGCTTTACATTTTAACAATAATATGTTAGCAATAATTGACAAAAACCACCCCACACCCTTGTCCTTATATTTCGCTTGTATTTATTTTGTATGGAGTTTATTTTTTTTTAAATTATGAATTATTTAAATTTTTTTTTTAGTTTAGGGAATTATTTATTTATTCATTATTGAATTTTATTTTATTGTCTACTTTTCTCTGAAAATAAAATAAACCCCTGATCTTAGATGTTTATTTGAGACAGAGTGGCCTTAATGCATGGTGATGCATTAAAATCGAATGCCATAGGACCTGATGGTATCGCACCTCGATTTCTTAAACTTATACTGCCTCATATCATTTGCTACATACATCATATATTTAATTACTGTATCTACAGCTCCCAGTTCCCGGATAGTTGGAAAAGGGCCAAAATTATTCTTATACCCAAAAAGCTTAGTCCAAATTGCCCTGTCGACTTTAGACCAATTAGTATTTTGTGTTTTTTTGTCAAAAGCTTTTGAAAAAGTATTATCTCTCCAAATGCGGACATTCTTAGATGATATTAATATGCTCTCAAAATGGCAATCCGGTTTTCGAAGCAAACACAGCTGTGAATCTGCCGTTCTAAAAGTTACTACTGACATTCATTCTGCTTTAGACTGTAATGATATCTGTATAGCTGTTCTTCTAGACGTTACTAAAGCCTTCGAATGCATTGACCATTCTTTATTACTTTTAAAAATTAAAAGTGGCTTTAATTTTTCAAACTCTTCCACTAAGCTATTAAGTTGTTATTTAAGAGATAGAGTACAGACGGTCGTAACTGAGCTTGGTTGCTCAAATTCTAAAGTTATTCATGGAGGGGTTCCGCAAGGTTCTGTTCTGGGGCCACTACTGTATTCTCTTTTTAACAATGAAATCCCAGATATTGTTAAAAATGACAAAATACACATGTATGCTGATGATGTGATTATTTATTTTACGCGTCCTATTGGTCTTATAGAAGATTGTACCGCCAGTGTGAATGATGATCTTGATAATATATCCAACTGGTCAAAAGGTAACAAACTGAAGTTGAACCATGTCAGGACAGTTTGTATCGTTTTTTCTAATAATGAGCTCTGTTCAGATGATTATTCACCTGTTGTCCTTGATAGCAATCCCGTTACTGTTGTTAATTCTGTTAGATATCTTGGTTTTCACATTAATTCTTCACTGTCTTGTTGTGACGCTGTAAGAGATACCCTGAGAAAAGTATATTGTGGATTGCGTTAATTACGATACTCGGCGAAATACCTACATCAACGCTTTAAAATAAGATTTGTGAATACGCTTGTAATGCCTTACATTTTGTTTAATTTTTCTGTGTTTGCCTGTCTTGACTCTGTTTGTAAGCATAGACTTAAGGTTGCGTTTAATGACTGTGTCCGTTTTATTTATAATATACCAAGATCCAATAGTGTGTCCAGTTTTACATCCTCAATTTACGGTCTCAATCTGAATTTGTATTTACACTTCCGCAATGTATTAAAATTATACAAACTAAGTCTCCTAGTTATCTTTTTGAATTATTACACTTTGCTCAGTTTAATAGAGGAAAGAAACTTATTATTCCTTCATTCACACATTGCGTCGGATCCTTTTTTGTATCTGCAATTCGCGCCTGGAACCATCTTCCACGTGAATTGCAGACAATCAACTCATATGCAGTCTTTCAGAAAAAGCCTTTTCTTTATCTTACCGTTAACCGTTTTATTTTTTAAATTTTGTCTTCGTAATTCAATTTTTAATTTTTATATTATTTATTAATTTTTTTTTTTTTTTTGTTTTTTTTAATTAAATTTTTCATCTTGAAGGTAGTTAACTTAATTGTTGATTTAACGTATAATTTGTAACGTCTGGAAAACTATACTTTTAAAAGATATCTAATCTTGTAGTATAAATGTAACTATAATAAAATAAATATCAATGTCATTCGTATGAATCACTAGGGTTTTTTGTTTTTCTATACTAAATCACAAATGTGTGAACTATTGCAAAATAAACTTTACTTTCTAAACTACTTGAAATCTAGAAATAATTGAATTTTTGAAAAAAGTCATGCATCAGAGGGTTAAAATGTACAGCTTTCATTTGATAGTACTATTGTTTATAGGTCCAGTGACATAAAAACTATTGCACCTAGACCAAATAACTTAAAAACTAGGCTATATCTAACATCAAAAATTATTCTGCATTTAATAAGCCCAAAAGAATTAATAATTATTTTAATCAAGTAAAACAAAATATTGACGATAGGTAGGTAATACGAACCTATTATATAGCATATTATATGAATATGAGAGCAATAGCTGCATCTACTATACCAGTAACTATTAGAGGAATGATAGGATTATTTAGTTTTGTAGAGCAGAAATCGTTGTCTAGACCCATGAATTACGAAGATAAAAGTCAAATTTTAAAATATCTAAAAGTCAATGAAAACAACAATTATATCGCATAGAAAACTTAATTCACCAAATTTATATGAATAAACATTTCAACAAAAATTGAGTATTTCGAAAATGCTATTAAGAATGAATTTAACTGCATTAAACAAAGTAAAAGCGAAATATCATGAAAAAAATAACATACTATGTTTTCGGATCAAATGTTAATTTAAAGTATTTAGTTAAATCAAATCCAAGACAATATAATTACAGCTAAAAATAATTTGCTCCATTCATGTATATTAACAACTGGAAAAATACTAATGTATGAAATTGACTTTTATAAATTAAAATAAATAAAAATGCGAGTACTCAATCTCCTGTTATTGCCGTAAAAAAGAAACAGGATTCATATCCTATAACAAATTAAAACGAATTACACTACTACTAAATAAAAACAAAATTGAAATACATTGATTAAAGTAACGAATACTTTGTAAAAACAATTAACGGTATTTTAACTGAAAAAAAGAGAAAGTCTTAAAACATCTAAAGCCTAGCAAAAATTGTATCTTTAGGAAAAAAAATAGGTTTTGAATACATAATAAGATAAAAAATTAAATAATCGATGGTGGAGCTATTTTAGTAAGAAATATAACAAAAACAGAATAACTTTAAAGATAGGTTATTGTGATAATAAAAACATAACTTTAACTAAGAGCAGCTTATTGAATTTTTTTACCATTAATTTATGTAAAGAAACATTTTCAATATTTTTATCCAAGTAATAATTGTCACTTGAATGACAGAGTAAAATTAGTCACTGTTTCATTAAAAAAAATTATAACACGAATTTTAAAAATCTGCCCGAAATAAGAGAACTTAAGTTTCATAAAAAATGTCTCCTACGTTAGAAATATTAGACTTTTAATATTTGTTATTGTTATATAATTGTTATATTATTATAGTATGTATCGCTCTGAAGCTAAAAACAACGAAAATAATCATTGAAATAAAACAACATAATAATAATATAACTTTTGAGCGTGAAGGGGTTATGTGTACGCTAAATCCAAAATAGTGACCGTCATCGAAAATCTTTTAACTTTAAAATTTGTAAGCTTCAATTAGCCTAGGCGACGATAATGACAGCGGTAAAAACAGAAACATGAAACAACTTCCGTTATCTAGGTCAGCGAAATTGCCGACGGAAAAAGAAACAGAGTAGGCTGCCAGCATTGAAGCAATAAAGTTAAATAGATAGCCAAATTCAATTTCGTTTTCTTTCGATCAATATGATTGATTTTAAGACATGTGTTCACAATATGTAAGGAAAATTAATAGCTTTTATGAGAAGCTAATAAAAAGAGCGAATGTATTATCAGATGTACATTGCGCACAGGTGTCATTATTTTGAAGTAGACTAGCGGTGTATGAAGTTTCTAAGAGTAAAATCGTTCTAGAAATTCTGATTTGGATTATTTACTGAAATCTTTGCGAGTTGCTTTTGTAGATTATGAGGTCTATGTATTTGAAAGGGTTAAAAGTAGTTGGATTTAAGTACTTATCTTATACAAAGTTTATTTTGTACAGCTAAACTTTTTTTGATTTAATCCTTATATTATTAGCTTCAGCTTTGCGCTTTTGGGGCAGTTCACTAATTACTTTTGAATTAATTGGCGTATTAATTAATAACATTTCCCCTGTGAGATAGGGTTTCGAATATTCCCGCAACTCGGAGTGCCAGTTTTAAGAGGCGACTAAATTCTTCATGGATTTCTGCTCCATGGAAAAAATGTCAGTGGTCGGCTGAGGTCTCTGCACTACCCACACCCAAATCATTACATCAATACGTAATAACAACACCAGACTCACAACAACATCAAAAATCGTTTACCCACCGTAATGTTAAATGTGGCTGGTCATCCTTGGGTAGAATACTTCGGAGGTAAACTAGTTCCCCAATCAAACCTCTGGGCAGGAACTTTCCAAATTTATAAAAATTAAGGATAGCTCGTGGAACGTACGCAGCCGGTATAGACCGAGCGCTTTTCAAACCGCACTCAATAAAATTAGTAAGTATAAAATGCAGCGGTACAAGAAATTCGACGTTTCAAACGTATCAACCGTTAAGGACGTATATACTTTCGTTTTTTATGGGACGGATATCCACAATCTTGGAACAGGATTCTTCTTCAGCATCAAAGTTGTGCAGAATAAAATGGCCGTAGTATTTTACAACGACCGAATGTCGATGGCCAAAATTCGGGGTCCCACTGTAACTATGTATAATACTTCTCAGCGTATACTATTCAATGGAAGATAAGAATGAATAGGTAAATGATGCATTTTATGAAACAATAGATGATATTTTTGACCATTCCTCATTATTTGATGAAAAATCGTACTCCGGGACTTCAACGCGAAAATTGGAAAAGAAGTGAGGACAACAATTGGAGAAGAAAGTTTTCTTGGTCTTAGGATCGATAACGGTCTAAGGATAATAATTTTTGGCAGCTCAAACGTATGGTCGTGAAAACCAAAACATTCTAACACAAGAGAATACATACATGTGTATCACCAGATGGAGTAACGCCCAATCAAATTGATCATTTTCTGGTAGATAAAAGACTTCCTACCAACGAATTAGACGTTAAACCATACAGACCGCATCCATAGCCACAATTAAAAGCCGAATCCAAATTTACAGAAGTGAATCATAGAAAGGTACAAAAAAATATCAAAGTTAGAGGACCCTCGTATATACCAGCGTCAATACCAGGACTAGATGGCATAGAAACTAGCCACAGAACAAGACTGGTAGAGGCAGTATAGTCAACATTTAAAATAGGTTGTAAAGGAAGCAGCGGAAAGCAAATTAGGCAAAGCCCCCAAAGGAAAGATTTGGTTCGACGAAGAATGTGGGGACACGATAAAAGCCCGTAATGATTTAAGATTTCAAGCCCTGGAAAATAGCGTAGTTACACGCGTACAATATATCAAACTCTGCGAAAGATATTCAGCCAGGAAGATGCCAGGCCAGATCAGGATTTATATACAACGATAATGTGCTGAATATACATGTAGGACCAGCAATGGAAAACGGTGTTATCCGTTCAGCACAGGGGCAGGTAGAACTGCCAAACATTAAGGAAGTAAAATAAGAAATTCGTCGGCGTAAGAATAACAAAGCCGCAGGAATCGACCTAATACCATCAGCACTAATAAAATATGGAGGAGAAAAAAATATGATCAACTCGTGCTTCTTCGTGACGGAGGAATTATTCAAAACAGCTCTTTTGTATATTTTATAAAACCATAATAATAATCACTTTACGGATGTTAAACCAGGTCTCTGAATAAGAGGGAAGAAAATGGATTTTGGATATTGGGTTTGTCAACACCGGAATTTACCTTGTGAATCGAACTAAATTTCCAGAAAACGAGTTTCCGCCCCAAGTTCTAGAAAGGTACAGTTCAAATTCAGTGGTAGTGGTGCAATAGTAATTATTACCGACTGTTGAGCGGGAGATCTGTAGTTCAAGACTGACCACAGCCAAGAATATTTCCTATACGGAAAAAACTGTGCAACAACACCAGTTGTGAATGAGAGATGATCAAAAAAATGCTGATGAAGGCATAACATCAACACAACAGTATAAGATCACTTTAAAAATCAGTCGTTCACAGACCAGTGTGGAAGAAGGAAGTGTTTCGGCTAGAGTAGTAAAAGAAAATAAAAATAAAAATTATAACTACGCGTTTGGACAATGTGCTCGCGGAATCCGAGTCAGCGCGATCGTATAGTTCACGGCTGGCGAGCGGGAAGTCGCCAGTTCGAATCTCCAGCTGGGAGAATAATTTTTTCGTGTGCGTTTTTCTTTTTTTTTTCCTTATTCTTTCTGCTGCTTCTAAAGTTAACTTGAAGTAGCAGGAAGAGATGTCGGGAGACGACGGAGCAAGACCCGTACGTCTGACGGAATCGGAATCGGATGATGTATCATCCGATTTCGAAACACCGGCCGCCGTCATGAAGAGACGCAAACGGGTCAATCCGAGGCCCAATGTAAGCGCCCCTCCCTCAACACCTCGACCGAAAAGCTGCAGGTCGAAGGAAGGAAAGGGGCGCCATCACCATCATCATCACCATCATCATCACCATCATCATCACCATCATCATCACCATCATCATCACCATCATCATCACCATCATCATCACCATCATCATCACCATCATCATCACCATCATCATCACCATCATCATCACCATCATCATCACCATCATCATCACCATCATCATCACCATCATCATCACCATCATCATCACCATCATCATCACCATCATCATCACCATCATCATCACCATCATCATCACCATCATCATCACCATCATCATCACCATCATCATCACCATCATCATCACCATCATCATCACCATCATCATCACCATCATCATCACCATCATCATCACCATCATCATCACCATCACCATCATCATCACCATCATCATCACCATCATCATCACCATCATCATCACCATCATCATCACCATCATCATCACCATCATCATCACCATCATCATCACCATCATCATCACCATCAACGTCCAAAGCAGCTCGGCAACAACAACAACAACATCAACAATCAGTGCTACCCGTGGAAGCAAATATCGCCTACCTCTCCGATGGTAGGGAAGGCCGCTACACGGGCGACAACAACCCGTTCGCCACCCTTTCAAGTTCGGGTACTGAGGAGGAGCTTAGCGAGCTCGAGGAGGAGGAACGTGTCCTACATGCCAAATTAAAGGCCGTAGTTGACAAGTTAAACAAGATGCGGCAGAAGGAGAAAGAGGAGGCAACAGCCGCCCAGCTTCAGTCACTTCAACAGCAGCAACAACAACAGCAGCCGCAGAAGAAGCTGCCGAAAAAAAAACGGCTGAACAGCAGCCACAACCTCAGCCGCAGCGAAAAAAGCAGCAACAACAACAACAGCCGCAACAACAAAAGCAGCAGCAGAAACAACAACAGCCACAGCAGCAGAAACAACAACAACAACAGTCGAAACAGCAGAAGCAGCAGCAACAACAACAACAGCCGAAAAAACAGAAGCAGGAACAACAGAAGCAGCAGCAACGTCCCAAGGAGAAGGTGCCACCAATCCTTACTCACACCACAGCCCTACGCGAAACAATAGACTTATGTAAGTACGTTATTGGTGTTGGCAATTTAGTTTTTAAAGGTATAGGTGAGAACCGCTATGCTATCCAATGTAACACATTGGAGCAGCATAAGCGGGTCAAGGAACTACTGAAAGAGACCACGACTGAGCTCCTCAAAGGCGTGTACTCAATTACTGACCCCGAGGAAATGCTCTCAGAGCTCAAAGAGTTCGAGAGCGACGACCTCAAATTCGTGGGAGTCAAGTCGTTCACCACGGCGCGGGCCAGACGGGAGAAGAGTGTGTTACCTTTCTTCCTGGTTCAGCTCGCACCCAATAGCAAACTGGAGAGGTTAAGGACCATCACTTCCTTAGCATCCCAGTCTGTAAAATGGGAAAAATTAAGAAGACACGGAAACATTTTACAATGTATCCGCTGTCAAAGGTTCGGGCACGCCGCGTCGAACTGCGAGATGCAGCCTCGATATGTTAAGTGTGCAAAGAACCACATGAACGAGGAATGCGATCTGACACAAGACAAGGTCGCGGATAGGGAGCAGCTCGAGTGCGTGCTCTGTAGGAACCGTAGACACCCTGCAAACTATCGGGGATATCCTAAGTTCCAAGACATTAAATTAAATCTGGCTCGTAAGCAGAAGATTGAGGAGAAACGTCCCGCAGGTCGCTCACAAACATCAGCCGTTACACCCACAATGACCTACGCCCAAATGGCGGCGATCTTGTTCGCCATCCAAGGGCAGATCGGCCAGCTCCAACAGCAGATCCATGAGCAGGCGACTCGAGTGGACAGAATCTACTCGCTTCTGCCGGGTTTAGCGCCTCTAGAATCGTGATGGGTACGCCGGTAGAGAGTCCCTTAAAGGTCCTGTCGGTGAATGTGAATTCACTGATTGGGATTGAGCGAAGAACTGTACTCCGATGTGCTTTTGGTTAGCGAAACAAAGCTAAGCCAAAAGCACAAAATCCGACACAGTTCTTATAAAGTGATTCATTAGAAGTAGCTTGAAACATAAAATTATATATAGCAGTGAAGTGCGGAGGTTCCAGGTACTAGAGGCCTGTATTGTGTGCATTCCTCTCCGAAATGGAAAGAGAATGTACATTATATCAGCCTATGCACTTGAAGCACCTCAACCCAACGTTTTCATCGCAGAGCTCGAGACACTTTTTCGATCTCTGCGCTTAAACTCGGTAGAAGACTTCTACATTCTGGCTGGCGATTTAAACGCCAAACATAGTGATTGGGGAAACAACATTCCCAATCCAAGTGGACTCCTGACAAGACTCAAACTCTTGTACAGGCGGTTTACCGACAGCCAAAACTCGGAGGTCAGGACACTGAAGTCACTGATTAAAAATCTCCAACAGTTGATCAAGGAAAATTACAGAATATCTGTAAGTTTTCATTGGAACAACAGAATTCGTGCTGTAAAATCCAACAGCGCTAGTATGTTCCCGCAAATAAATAAAATCTTTCGGAGAAACAATCAGAATGACATTCAGGATCTGAAGCTTCCGAGGACGTCAGACAATGAACGCTTGCTACGAACAGTTAGCATCGATCCAGAGAGCGCCGTCTTGGATGATGATTTCTTTTTGATCTAGGATCCCCAGGAGAAGGTGGCGACAGTGGGAGCCTTATTCCAGGAAGTGTATACGGTGAATGACAGCATTCGCCCAAACCGCAACCTGGAAAACAGAGTCCTACTTCATCACTTCTACCTTCAAAATGATATAGATCATTGGCGATCAGAGAACCTTGGTTTTACCAGGTTCAATGATGATTTTATGGCAAACAATGCCGTCGCCAGTGAAGGGGCTAACACCCCGTTCATTTCGACGGAGGATCTCCAGATGATCTTCGAGTCACTGAAAAGAAAAAAATCCGCGGGAACCGACGGAATAGCTAATGTTGTGCTCAGGCACCTCCCACCAGGGGCTGTAGAGATGTACACCATCCTGTTCAACAATGCACTGTATAATGCATATTATCCGGTGCACTGGAAGACAGCGGTGGTGCAACCAATCCCCAAGAGGGGTAAAGACACCTCTAACCCGGCAAATCTCCGGTCGGTAAGTCTACTTCCGAGTATCAGCAAGGTCTTCGAGAAGGTGGTCCATAGAGCCCTGTCTAAATGGGTTGAGGACAATAAAATCATCCCGGATAACCAATTCGGTTTCAGAGCGGGGCATGACACTATTCATGCCGCGTCGAAACTCGTATCGGATATCCAATGGAACAAATGCAAAAACCGATGCACGGGTGCCTGTGTGATTGACTTGGAAAAAGCCTTCGACACCGTATGGTTAGAAGGGCTGTATTACAAGCTCAGTCGGCTGGGCATAAGCAAACCACTGCTATGTATGATCTTTGACATGTTAACAGGTAGAAAGTTCGTTGTGAAAATTGCCAACGTGACTTCTACTCAAACATTTGATATTAACAATAGACTGCAACAGGGTACGGTGAACTCGCCGATACTTTTCAGCATTTACTTCAGTGATCTGATAGCTTCTCTTCACCATTCAATAGCGTACGCAGACGATTTAATTGCGTACAGATCAGGTCCAACGATCGACGTCATTGTTACTCTTCTGCAACGTGACTTCGAAAAAAATCAGCAGTATTGTGATGACTGGAAGTTGAAAATCAACTTCCAGAAATCATAATATATTTTATTCAGAACGCCTTTGTCTAGGGCATCTCGGGACACTAGAAAAAATTGGCGCAGGTTCTCTATCTTTGGGCCGGACGGGCGTCCACTGGCGAGACAAAGTGTAGTCAGATACCTTGGGATCGCGCTAGATCAGTATCTGTATTTAGACAAACATACAGATGCTGCTCTGGCAAGGGCCCGGAGCGCTTTTGCTCTCACAAGATGGCTGTTTCATAGCAGACAACTTGATTCTAGAGTGAAGGTAATCTGTTACTGGCCTTAATCAGGCCCATGGTTGCCGATGGATGTCCCGTCTGGTTCAATGTGAGAGCCAGCTTAATGGAAAGGATTCAGGTGTTTGAGAGGCAATGTCTCAGGACTTGTCTCGGGTTACATAGGACACCTGAATCTGAGTACACGAAATTTTACCCGAACGAGGTCCTATACAATAGGGCCAGGATTGTACGGGTGGATAACTTTCTGATAAAACTAATTCGAGGCCACGTTGCAAGGGCAATGACTTCGGTCAATAGCCTGATCTTCGGAGCTTACTACCCCAACTATTTATATCATGAGAGAGTGCACCTTAACGGCTTTGTCCCACCAGAGGCATTCCTCTACTTAGACCAATGTGGGCTGATCCAAGATAGATTGGCGGTGCCGCTAATCTTCCACGTGGCCCGCAATTCCGTGGAACGACGGTTTCTGTACGAATGTGACGTCGCGCTCCGCGAGCCCGAGAGCCTCAGGTTCAATAAGTCGAATTCACGCCGAGATCGAGAAGACGACGTCCGACAGCATCAACGTTTTTGGTGGTTGGAGCGGACTGCGTCAGTGGTAAATCTTAATAGGCCAGCCTCTTCAAGGCAAAGCCCGCCAAACACCAATGGCAGGCTTACATAGGTTATTGTAGTTTAGGGTAGGTTAGGGTAAGCTAAGGTAGGCTAGGGTGGTGGGTAGATTTAATTATTTTAAGTTCAAAAACAAAAATAATATAACATAAAAAAAAAAAATTTAAAAAAATATATATATACATATATAAAAAATAAAAATAAAAAATAATAAAAAAAAAAAAAAAAAATTAAAAAACAAAGAAAACAAAAAAAAGATATATATATATATAATATATATCATGTATATATTTTTGTATATATATTTCAGTTAAGGTAGGTTAAGCTAGTTTTTACTTAGGTGTAAGTTTTAAATATAAACAAAAAAAAAATTAGATGCTAAGTTTTTTTTAACAAATATTTTCTTAGCTTAAGTTTAAAATTATTTTAATTGTCATCATTTTTGTTTTCATAAGACCGAAAGGTATAATTTAATGTTCTTCTTACTTTAGAGTGTCCGTATAGGGCCAGTAAGGTAGTTATAAGTTATTTAAGCTAGTTTAATAATTTTTGTCTAGCGCGTAAGATAGTTGTAAGAAATTAATATTAAAAATGAATTAAAAAAAAAAAAAAAAATCACTTTAAAAATTCATATTCTGTGTGTGCATTTCCAATATAACATCTTAATGACATGGGAACTAATAAAATTATTGTGAACTACAACCAACGCGACAAATTCAGTCGAATCTCTCGAATCTTAGGACAACCACCCCCGGAGAGTAGTGAACGAACATCTTCGACACAAACCGTCTGCACCCTGTCCAGGCTGTGTTACGAACGTCATAAGAGCGTAACTCTTCAACTTGCACGAATCCTATAAAAATGCTGTTTGCTTGAAATTGCCATCCGATGAAGTAAATGCACAAGATTCATTTAAATAACTAACTATGAATATAGTCATAGCTACTAGATATCTACCCTTATAAGAAAAATAATGTAATGTATGAACCAACATGGATGAAGTAGATACTAAAGCAGGCACATTTTGTTTCTCCAAAATAGGTGCAATTGCAACTCTTAGCAACGAAATAGCCCCGGATAATGAAAGGATACAAGATAACGATATGAACATGGCTAATTCAATTGAAACAGTAAGTGCACAACAGCCTGTTATGGAGACTGAGGCTTTACATGGAACTTCCATCAGCACCTTGTTCTTACATACAAATTTTTCATTACAAACCACTGTACCATCCGTCACAGCGAAAGAACCAATATCAAAACTGAAGCAAATGACTTATGGTGAGGTTCTCACTTCAGACGATGTTCTAAATCGAAGCAGAAGCCAAGAGGAAAACAACCACAGCAGTTAAAAACCCGCGTCTTATTAAAACATAAGCATGAGTTGTAAGGAGTTAGAAAATGAAAAAATATTATGCATGATGAGGATGGAATTAGGAGTTAGATGGCGACGATGACCATGAGCAGTTAGATCCAGTCGATTCTAAAAGAATTAACAAAGGTCAGTTTCTCTTGATTCAGTTAAAAGGAGACACCCGACTATCAATATTCTTCAGATATGTCTGTGTTATATAGTAATTTGAAGAAAGTGACGAAATTGAAGTTGGGCTCTTAAGAAGTTTGTACACTACTAAAACAACTTTCGCATTGATGCCGACTGCAAAGGAAATGCTCCTTTAGAAAATATACTTGGAATTTTACCGGATCCGACTCTTAATATGTTAAAAGCACGTGTTCATTACAAATTTAAGAAAGTCATTGACGTAAAAGAAAATTTAGGAATACAAAATTACCTACTTGTACTATCATAGCATGTAATTAATAACGTATTATTCCACCCTAATTCATATTTGGGTTCGTTTTCCAAAGTTCAAAAAAGGTAAAAATTAAATATTTTTTACTTTCCTGGAAGAAATTGCTCTTAAGAAAATGCAGAAACTGTTCCCATTTACCTCAACCGTTTTCAAGGGGATTTTAAGTTTTTGGAACCCAACGGATGAGATGTCTCTGTAGAAAAAATGAAAAGACCTAAATTAGTATATACCTATATTGCCCAAAAGCAGTCATTTTGACTATACTATATACGAGTATATATACTATATAAGGTATACCGAAAATGAAAGTGGGGGGAGGTAACTGTAATTATTATATTGTAATTATTAATATTCTTGTATGGGTATAAAAAGTCACAAAATTCTAAGAAATTGTGTCATTATATACATAATTGTTTTTGTTATTGAAATTAAAAAGCAGTCAAAATGACTTAACATATTTGGGCAACAACAATATACCCAACGTTTTTCGATTTTAGAGTATCAAAATTGACTGCTGTGGTCTGCTTCTGAACCCCACACAAACTCTATTGTAGTCGTGTTTTACCTATTACAAGCTAGATTTTAAGAAATCCAAAAAACATAGAAAGGAATTGAGGCTGTTTCACAAATCGCTGCCAATCGAAGGGAAACCCCGAACACCTCACTCAAGGATCTGAAACAAGTTTCAGATTAACAAAAAAACAAAGAAACAAACAAAAACAACAAACAATAAAGAACTATTTTAGTATGACTTCTGTTGTTGTAATTTCGATGACAAGTAGCTTATATCAGTGATGTATTTCGTCACTTTAAGCAAAATGCAGGCTGAACTCCAGTCATCTAACAAACGTTTGTAAGCGAATCTTTAATGTTATTCATTTCTGAAAATAAGGATAGGTAGACGAAAATATTGCCAAGATAACGAACGTCAGCTTTTTCAAACGGCTAAATGTGTCGGAAATTTAATTCCAAATTTCCATTAATTCGGAATTGGCAGTCTTCGTCGTATTGCCTGACAGTCTTTCTAGCTCGATTGATTCCAACTCTTTCCTCGTTTCAATAAATTTTTGCGTCCATATCGAACTAGACCGGAATTTCCGGCCAATCCAATTTGGATAAGTATACGAGTAGCTTATCATGTCAGAATACATAATGTACTTAAGCTTTTCCGATAACTCTTTCAATTGTGAAAATCTTGACGAAAATTCTTTGACTGCTGAATTAATTTCAGAAAATCGTCAGTTATTTTTACTTTGTCTGGTTAGAGAATTATAATATTTATCGTTACTCTCGCGAATTTTGTAGTGGTCCCGAGCGTGGAGTGAAAAAAAATATTTTTTATTTATCCAATTTAGCCAACACTTATATTATAGAATAAACAATAACAAAAACCGGAAATATGGTCAACGGAAAAACAATCAAACTCGATCCTCCACACCTGATTATAAAATACGCGACTGTCTAATCAGCGTTTACAATTTTATGTATTTGTTCACACGGGTAAACTGTGTGATGCATTTGTTGTAACCTGACTCTTATTCCTCAGGTAGTTTGTCGCTTGGGACAAAAACGTATCATTTTCGTCAGTGGGGTATGCTGACATATACATAACATCCTCCTCGTTGACTTTCAAATTCTATTGAATTTTGTTATTTACTTTAACTTTATTCGTTTCTGATTCTTACAGAACCGAGTTATAACAATAACTAAAATGAACATGTTTTTGTGCTATAGCAACTTTTCTATTTTCCTTAAATTGAACTCATTTTTTAGTTCAATAACGTTTGAAGTTATTTTATCACTGAAATCCTTAAAGTTTTGATTTACTGGCTAATAGAATCTTTCTTGAAAAATTTCTTTAACATTTGAAAAATAATGATCTAAAATTTTGATTTCACAACTATTAACATTTTTTAGTACAATAACGTTTAAAGTTATTTTATCACTGAAATCCTTAAAGTTTTGATTTATTGTGTAATAGAATCTTTCTTGGAAAATTTCTTTAACATTTGAAAAATTATGATCTAAAATTTTGATTTCACAACAATTTACATGAATTAATATACGAGGTATGTCAAATAAGTTCCCGGACAACCGCTATAAAAAATTTTATTTTACAAATTAGGCTCTATAACAACGATCCCCTTCAAAGTAGTCCCCTTGTGCAGCAATGCACCGCCGCATTCGATTTTTCCAGCTCTCGAAATACCTGGCCCACTCGGCTTCTGGAATTGCCTTTAACAGCCGCGCCGATTCGCTTTTTATGTCCTCTGCACTGCCCAAATGGGTCCCTCTCATGGAATCCTTGATCTTGTCGAATAAGAAAAAGTCGCAGGGTGCGAGATCTGGGGAATAGGGTGGGTGTTTGAGCACAGTTGTACGATTTCGTGCCAAAAAATTGCTCACAGTGAATGACCGATGTGCTGGTGCGTTGTCTTCTTTTTGCTCGTCTGTCAGAACTCGGGGAACCATGTGCGGCGACACCTTATTCATTTTGAAATTCTCCCTCAAAACATGACGAACGGTCTCGTGCGAGATTCCAACAATGTTAGCGACATCTCTCAGTGGTTTTCGGCGGTCTGTGTCAATTTCATTTCGTATCGCAGCCACCTTTTCTTCCGAGCGTGCTGTGATCGGTCGACCTTCGCGTGCATCGTCTGCTACCGAGGTACGCCCCCCTCTGAACCGCCCTATCCACTCTTACATAGTCGAACGACTCATGGTATTCTCGCCGTACAGACTAGACAACATATCTTTTATTTCCGTGTTCGTTTTACCACTTTTTACAAGAAATTTAATCACGACTCGTTGTTAAATTTTTTCATCGATTTCCATTTCGGCATGCCTCACTTTACTCACTTCGATAAATAATTCACTAAAATTCGAGAACGCAACCTATCCACGTATGCAACAACTAGACAGATGTAGGAATATGGAACGTAACTCGGTACCACGTCAGTGTTACCACACAGCGCGCAAAAAATGTTGTCCGGGAACTTATTTGACAGACCTCGTATTTCCAGATATATGTAGCTCAGTTTCTTTCATAACAATTTTGCTATTTCCAATTCACTTGCTTTGCATTCTTTAATATAATAGTTTCATTATCTAGTGTGCGGATTACCGTTTTATTGTTTCTTATAAGTTTACGATTATGCTTGTAAGAACAATGTTTGCTTAAACTTAATTCATTTAACAATTTAAATTCTTCATATTGATATGAGAGGTTATTCCATTTAAACAAAATTTCTTTTAGTTAATCAGTCACTCGTTGTAAGAAGATTTTGATTAGAGCATAATTTTTTTCTAGTGTTTGCATCTCAATTTTCCTTTACTCAAATCGCCTTAAATCGTTTTAAAATCGTTTTAAATTCTCTTTTTAAAAGCATTCTCCATCTTTGAACACATTATGACGGTCTTAGTGTACTTTAACGTTATAAAATAATAAAACTTTTTGTAAACAAAATCGCAAAAAGTGCCTCTCTCACATTGCACTCAAAATGTCTCCACCGCCTAGCCGTACAAGTTCCCGCTTGAGGGGAAACATCAAAATTGTTTCAACCGTGTTCATTCTCCACATTTGTTCACCAACGCAAAGAAGAGGACGACAGTATGTGGGAGAAATTGGACGAACTCCTACGTAAACAAAGTGAGTTTATAAGTCGAATAGCTGATACAGAGATTAAAATATCGTAAAAACTTGATCAACAAATTAATGACTTAAAAAGCGCTGTGAGTCAAATAAACAATAAAATTGCTCACCTCGAACCGTCACTCCATTTCCATTTCGTCACATCATTTCCTTAAAATGGGAAGTCAATAGTATACAGTCATCACTGACCCTCCTCAACAATAAACAAAATGTATCCAAAGCACTTCTGACTGATCAGACATCGGAGTTAGCGGATTTGAAAAACAATCTTACCACTACCACAAACGAATTGACCGCGGTTAAAAAATCACTTCAATTGCAAGAAATTCGCACGGTGGCTTGCAATGCCATACTATTCGGAGTCCCATACTCGGCAGATGAAAACCTTACAACAATTTTAAGCTATTGCATAGCTTTTATCTCGGGCTTTGAGCGCGGCGACCGAATCAAGAAATTCCGTAACGAAAATAAACCTAACACCCCCCACTCCGACCGGCACAGCGGTACGGCGTTGAAAGCCGTGCATCGTCTAACGTCGTTTCAGTTCGGCAGACTTCGGCACGGTGTTTGTGTGCGTGCGACTAGACGTATGCGTGTAGACTATACGAAGCTCGCACGGATCGAGACGAGCTGCTCCGAAATCGGACGAATACGTAAGCAGCTCTTTGTGAGAAAGTATAATATGTATATGTAGGTGTATAGGTATCTATCATCTATGTACAACAGTGAATGGCTGTACGCGTAAAATTTGTGTATAAAGTGTTTTCAATATGAATAAACAAAGTGCATTTATTAATGAAGAAAGTGATGAAAAAAATAGTGGAAGAAAATGAGTGAGTACTCTATATACATACATAAATATTACCTAAATAAAAAGGGAACTTACACTAAAAGAGATACTGCAAGAATAATAAGATACAGGAACTACGATATGGCTGACAATTACAACGATTATAGGCGTGAGATGGTTCTGTTGCATGTTCCTTTTCAAAGTGAAGAAAATGATATTATTGCTGAAAATAAGTTCATTCAAATATACGAGGACAACAAAGATACGATATTAGAACGTAGGAAAGAATTTGAATCAAATTTGGACATAGAGAAAACTTTAGAAATTTGTAGACAGTTGTGCCGAGAAAACGATGAAGAACAAGAAGACGAAGAATTATTAAGAGCGGTTGATATATTGCATGAAAGAGATCCTTATGACTTATTGCTACGTGATCCAAACTCAACTGCTAACGTTGATTTACAAAATGCATCTCTGCATAAACTTGGCGCTGTAGCTAAAAAAAGACAAAATTGAATGGATTATCAACAGTTCTATGATTTAATGCGAATGGCCAATGATCAACAAAGAGATATTCTTATGACTATAATTCATCATTTACAAACTTCAATTCAAGAACCATTTCAAATTTTTTTTACGGATTTTGGATTATTTATATGATATGGATATATGATTATGGATATTTACAACAGGTTCACTGATAATGATGGTTACTGCAATGCCTATATTACATGTGCTTCAACCGACAAAGCTGCCGTGGCTATTGATGGTACAACTGTTCATACAGCTCTCAAAATTTCTCTTTCAAAACTTTTGCCTCTGTCATCAGAAACGTTGCAATTGTATAGATCTCTTTTCAGATATGTCAGAGTACTGATCATTGATGAAATTAGCATGGTTAGTGCAGAACTTCTACATAAAATTGATAATCGTCTAAAACAAATAACAGGAAAAAACACAGATTTCGGAAGTATAGATGTTATTTTGATCGGAGATTTACGGCAATTGCCACCAGTAAGATCGACACCAATTTACAAGACAATCAGAACGAGCATGATTGGACCGCATTTATGGAGAAAATTAAAATTTTACCACAATAATGAGACAAGCTAATGTTGCATTTTCACAAGTTTTGACAAAAATAGGTAATGGAGATGTACTAGATGAGCATGAGTTTCAACTTATTGAATCGAGATTTTTCAATAAAGATGATGTTGATACATTATGTCCTCATGGAGTTCGTTTATTTTTCAAAAATGAAGATGTTACCGCTTATAACAATTTGATTTTGAGCCAATGTGAAAACAAAGTTCTTTCAACGTCCGTAGACGTCATTATTGGCGCTAAAAGTACTGAGCAAGAAGCTAATTTTAGACTTAAATTACATAAAAAATCTGTTATTGACACTGGAGGACTGCCTTATCACATTACTTTTGTTGTTGGAAAGCATTATGTTATTACAACCAACATCGACGTTACTGATGGTTTATGCAATGGTGCTGTTGGGAAATTGGTACATCTAGAATTTGATGAAAGTAACACATTGATTAGAGTTTGGCTGGAATTTTGTGGTTCAGATAAAGTGAGTCGAAAAAAAGGCAAAAAGCAGCCACTCTAGCAGTGCAAAATAGAGTCGGCAATCTCGCTGTTCCCATTGAATTACGAACAGCAAATATTTCATTAACATCGGATAGAAAATGTATAGCCAAACGTAAACATTTTCCATTAACTTCAGCTCTTGCTCTAACTATACATAAGTCGCAAGGTGGAACTTTTGACGAAATAGTATATGAATATAATAAAGCACATTCTCAGGAACTCGTTTATGTTGCGCTTTCTCGGGTGACTAATATTGAAAAATTGTATATCACGACAAAAAAGGATAATTCTACATTCAAGTTTTATCATAATCGAAGGCAAGCTGCATCGACTGCATCTTTGTTGCAAGAATTCAAAAGACTGTCTTTAAATAGTGTTCAGACGATAGCTCAAAGTGTCTTAGATTTCATTAGTAATAGAAATGGCATTTCAATAATGACTTTCAATTGCCAAAGTCTAAATAGTCACAAATACGATTTACAAGATTCAGTTACGAGACAAACAAATGTGTTACTTCTTACCGAAACTTGCATGACGCGTGATAATCCGATTGAAATACCTAATTTCAATTGTATTATTCAATTCAAACGAGATACTGTTCCAAAAGGTGGGGTAGCTATTTATCAAAATAATAATAATGTTACTAATATTATGACTCCGAATATTGAAATAAATATTGCACACGTTAGCGACGTTAATGTTAGGCACTCATTTCTTGGAGATATTTGTGCGTGCTTATGCAAACTTAGAAATGGCCTACACATAGTCATGGTAGCAATTTACATTTCCCCAAATCCAAAATTGGACGAGGTAGAGCATTTTATTCATCGCACTTTACTGGAGTACACTGAAGAAGGGTCGAAAATACTTGGTACAAATGGTAATAAATTTCCACTTATCTTGGCTGGCGATTTCAACATCAATTTCGCTGATAAAAAATCAGAGCAGTTGACAACTTTTCTTTCGGAAAAATTCAATTTGAAAATGAATAATGATCCACAAGAATCCACAACAAAATATGGGACCACCATTGACGCGGTATTTTCCAGATATTTAGAGGATATCAAGTCTCAAACTTATGTTTCTTATTTTAGTTACCATAAACCTATAGTTTCAATGATAAAAATTCCTGAATAACCTACATGTATTGTAAGATAATAAAAATATTTTAAACAATATTAACTTCTCATTTATTCAACAAAAGAAAAAAAAAATTTTCTTATCGCTCACCACGCTCAAAAATATTGCATAAATATTATAAGTGCATAAGCTATGCAATAGCTTTACCGCGGCAGTCCCCGAGTGCCACACGTATTTTTTATTTGCCTATGCACCTCGATTCAAATAAAACCGCCGAATTTAAAGGGCATTTATCGCATCCGACCGAAAGAAGCTTCAAAAGGCACCGTCATCATCATTAAATTTAACACCCCTTATGAGCGCAACTCTGTGCTAAAATCGATCGCGCATTTCCGCAAAGATAGTAAACAGGATTTTTGTTTACAACACATCGGTATGAACTCCACCTGTACCATACATCTACGCGAATGCTTAACACAGAGTAACCAGCGAATTTTACTGTACATAAATATTGTTGTGTCTTTTATTCTTCTTTTTTCCGATATATTAAAACGCAAAGTTTAGGAACTACGGAGTCGATGTGATATGCATTTCTGAAACCTGGGATAGCCTCAGTAATGATGCCTGTCATCTTAGCGGGTATAAAGTTTTTCGACGTGATAGGGTAGGGCGCATTGGTGGAGAAGTTGTTATTTATATAAGAAAGTGCAGAGTACGACATCTATCGCCGGATGGATGTGCAATAGAGTACATGTTTATGGAACTTGTCAATGCTGACACTAGCATTTTGGTTGGTGCTGCTTACAGACCACATAGAAATACCAGCTTGCTTCCATTTATCTCTGCATTAGAAGAAATCTGTCTAATTTGCCATAATATCATTTTATTCGGTGACTTAAACAACAACCTCCTTAATGATAACTACTTAATAGATGAAATGGGTTCGCTAAACTTATTTTCTGTCAACACTACTGCTCCTACCCATTTCTCTGCCACTCCTCTTCTTTGTTAGATCTTTTTTTTAGTTAGTGATAGAATCAATGTCCTGTTGTATGATCAATTATCCGCACCAGCTTTCTCAAGGCACGACCTAATATATCTCACTTTTTATTTTAATATAACAACCTCAGCAAAGATATAGTTACAGGGAAATCAGAAACATAGATTACTATGCTTTTGAGGAACACACTAGACATGTTAAATGGAACACTGTTTACTGTTTTCCATCGCTTGATGAACAAGTTGGCTTCCTAAATACAAATATTGAACGCCTATATAATTGGCATGTTAGGCTAAAAGCAAAAGGGTCATCGTATAGCACTTCCTCTTGGTTCACAAATCGGATCCGCCAACTTATATCAGAGCGTGACCTTGCATACAGACGTTGGATACGTTTTCGTTTCGAAGATCATCGACGTACTTACTGCTCGTTCCGTAATAAAGTTGTGTCTGAGATACGAGCATCTAAATCTCATATCTATTCTAGGCGATTGAATGCTGTAGACTTTTGTGGAGAAATCTACTTAGTGCTGGCAATGGTAAATCTAAGAATCATAATTTTGAAGGAATAGATCCGGATACGCTTAACCATAGATTTATATCCTAAACAGGCTCTGTAAACAATAACAATCTGCACCGTTCTCCACAAAACCCATCTACCTCTGCTGGTTATCCTAGTTTCAGCTTTTCAGGTATTCAGTGCCGACGTACTTGAAAGCATACTCAGTATCAAATCGAATGCTGTTGGCTTAGATGAAATGCATCCGTTTTTTTTATAAATTGTGCTGCCAGTAATATTGCCCCATATAACTCACATCTTTAACACAATTCTAACAAAGGGGATTTTTCCGATGAAATGGAAATTGGCCAAAGTAATACCTATTCCCAAGACAACCAGAGGTGATGAGTTCCGAGCAATCTCCATTCTGCCTTTTCTGCAGAATTTTCTCTTATTTGCAAAAGCAGATGGGTGAGAATCTCAAAACTTACAATATTTTGTCCTCCAAACAATCAGGTTTTAGACAAAAACACAGCTGTATCACAGCGGCTATAGATATCTCTGAAGAAATACGATGTGCTCTGGATGAAGGAGGTGTGTCATTTTTAGTTCTTTTAGATTTCTCCAAAGCGTTCGACATGGTCGATCATGGTATTCTGTGTCAAAAGCTGCATCGGCTCTACAACTGTTCTACTCACGTTGCCAAGCTAATATCCTCCTACCTGGATAACAGAAAGCTAGATAGCTAAATAAAATATGTTTTTTTGGATTTCCTCCCCAACATCCGCGGCGTGCCACCTCCCCAATATCTGCTCTTCTCCCTCTACATAAACGATCTTCCGAACTTTATTAAGAATAGCTCGATACACATGTACACTGATGATGTACAAATTACTCTTAGCTACCCTCTAGGTCTAATAGAACAGGCTGCAATTGCATTAATAACGATCTTGCGGATAGAACACAGTGGTCAACTGAAAATGGTCTTTTGCTAAGCCCTAAGAAATCCAAGTGGACTGTGATCTCTAAAACACCCTCGGATCTATTTTACTTTCCATTAATCACCATGAACAATGTCAATATAGAGTACGTTGATTCTCTTAAAAAACTTGGGTATAATGTTTAATCGAAGCTGAACCTGGGACAAACATATTAATCTACTCCGTGCACTGTGGGCCTCTCAATCTTTCTATCAAAACTAGGACTTTACTCGCTAAAACACTGGCTCTACCCATACTCACATATGGTTGTGAAATATTTCACAACAGCAGTTACACCTCTATGAGGAAACTCAATGTCGCCTTTAATAGTATAATACGTTATGTCTTTGGATTGTGACGTCATGACCGAGTATCACAGTACACCAAGCACCTGTTTGCACATGACTTTTGAAAATTTCCCCCATTTTCGCACCCTATGTCTTCGTTCGGATATTCTACTGGCACATCAACCTTCCTATCTATATGAAAAAAAATCGATTATCCTCCTCAAACAGATCCGGACAGTTAATTTATCCTCGCCGTACGTTTCTAATATCTGAGCGTCAATTTTTTATAAAATCCATTCGTTTATGGAATACTTTGCCTCACAGTATAAGAAGAATAGACAACGCTACCAGCTTAAAAAAGAAACTAAAAACACATTTATGCTCGAATTTGTAAACTTACACTCTTTATTTCTTTTAGTTTCATCATGTAACTCTCGTCAAATTGTAAAAATTGTAAATTGTATGAACTATTAAATGATATTATTATTTATAAGATATTATATCTTACAGTGTAGCAAATCATTACGTTGGAATAAATAAATAAATAAAATAATCTATTTCCTTATTGTTTTCCTTTGGTATTGGTGTAATTACACAAGTAAACACGATTTTTGAGTCTGCGTGCTGTTGTGCTGATTTTGATTAATTATGTCGAACTAAAGAAAGAAAAAATACTATTATCTAATAAAGTTTGCTTTTGTAGCAACCAGAACGAAATTTCAAATTTTAAGAAAATATCCACTTTTTTATTTCAGTAGAATACAAAAGCAGGAAAAAAACTTTAATTTATATTGTATGTTAATCACTTTAATTTACAAAGAACTATCAAGATAAATCTCCAAATACATAAAAAGAAAATAGGAACTTTCGCGTATTTGATTCCAAATATAGTCACATATCTTGTTCTCATTATATTGTCCTTGATAACGTTGTCCAAAGTTCATCAGATCTTGATGTAAGCGCTCTCCTTGCTCTTCTGAATATGCGCCCAAATAATCTTTAAACTGATCTAAGTGAGCATGTAGCATATGCACTTTAAGGGACATTCTGCAACCCATGAGTTTGAAATTATCAATCATATTAAAAATGAGCTCTTTATAATTTGCAGCTTTTTTATTGCCAAGGAAGTCATGGATCACTGCTTTAAGGCTGAGCCACGCTTGTTTTTCGTGGGCGTTCAGTAGCTCTGGTAATTCTTCACTGCACATTATTTTCTTTATTTGTGGACCGACGAAAATACCAGCTTTAACTTTAGCTTCTGACAATTTAGGGAAAATATTCTTTATGTACTCTAAAGCCTTCAAAAATTGCTTCATGGGGCCTAATTTTATATGGAACGGATGCATCAAAATATAATAGACTTTCACAATCGATTCATTCTTGACATTATGTTTTCCTAACAGAAACTCAATCCTCAAAGCTCTACTATCCCATAAGCAAAGATAGCATGGATATTTTCTGTATTCCATCAGAAAACCTACCATCTTGAAATCCCCTATCACTGGCCAGTCATACTCTTCATACTTTAAAGTTTGAAGCACCATTTTAACGCTTTCAAAATTTTCTTTGAGCATTACAGAATGAGCCAGAGGTAGAGATGGAAATTTATTTTCATTCTGAAGGAGGACTGCTTTTCAACTTTTTGTAGAGCTGTCGATGAAAAGATGCCATTCAGAAGGAACGCAAGTGATTCCAATCGCTACAAGTAAACCTTTCACATCATTGCAATAACAAAGTCCGTCTTCCTTTGTAAAAAATCCAGAAAATATTTGATGACGGTTTCTTTGATCACTACCATTAATATCCTTCTTGAGAAAATTCCATTGTTTCAGCCGTGAAGCTAATATTTCTGCTTCAAGTTTAGGTTGGTTTAAGTCTCTTACTTAGTCATTACTTACTTCTTACTTACTTCTAAATTAATGAGATGTGGTTCAACAGACATTGATTCGAGTAAGAATTCGCTGCATCCGCTACTACTAGAAATTTGTGATAGCGTTAGCTCTTTTAGAGCAGTTGTTGATGGTAGATCTGGGTACTGAATCTTTTTGGCATTTTTGCCAGCCCGACGCTTGCGTGGATTAACTACACAAAAGTAGCAATCATTGATGTGATCAGTATCAGGGAGCCCCCCTATACATATATTCTTGGTACTGCAAACTTCATACTTTTTTTTTCTCCTCGATACCAGGCTGCAAAAAAAAACATACATATATAGATACACACATATCGTACTTTTTCGCAATTAGTATCCTTGAAAGTTATGATGTACTCTCTTACCTTCTAATGTGTCTTTGCAGTTACTACATGAGAATATAGGTGCCCATATTTTATCTTGATTCGAATTTGAAGATTAAAATAAGCTTCATAAGCTACACAGAGTTTTATATTTGACGACAAACAGAATTTTTTAGCTCTTACTTTAATGAATTCGCCGCAAATGTAGAAAAAAGGGTTAAGGTCATTTTTACACTTTTTGGAAGCCATTTTAGACTTCGCGCCACACGAATGACGTCGTTTCTTGGTAATGCTCACGCGAGTTATATTATGATAAAACTACGACCTTTTCGGTCAGTTTCTGGATATCAATTGACAATTCTTTATTTTTATATAAGCACGCCTAACCCCGTCTCTTGCGTGTTAATACCGTTGCTCCTCAAGCTGTCTGCCTAAATCTTAAAATATTTATTTTTCATTGAAAAATGTACAAAAGCAAACTTTTTTTATGAATGGATGGATCTATGAATGGATTCTCTTTTTATAGAAAATTAAAGAATAGTAACGAAGATACCAGACTAGTTCAAATACTCGTATAGTCCGCAGGGTGTAATAAAATGGTATAAAAGAAAGTTGGAGGATAAGCCATATGATCTTCTTATCGGAAAGGATATTTACATTATATTAAACAATTATACTAATGTCATTATTTACACCCCTGGTAGCGAAGCAACTCTCGATTGATTCGAATTAAGCTCAGGTAAAAGATAAATGGATTTAAGTTATTTGAACGATGAAGATCGCAAAGCAATGCAAAAAATCTTAAATCAATTTCAAATCCTTATTTACAAGGAAGGAGATAAATTAACAAATACGAACTCAATTACCCATGAAATAAGAACAACAACTAAACAGTAGATTAATTCGAAATTATATATACTGCCACCTAGACACGAAGAGGAAGTAAGAAACAAATTCAGGAAATGGAATAATCAGAAAATCAAACAGCAGATATTCATCTCTGATAGTGGTAGTAGCTAAAAAAAATCAGACAATTCTATAAGTCAGAAATTTAGACTTTGCGTGAACTACCCAAAACTCAATGAGATAATGGTAAATGAAAAATATCCGTTGCCAAAAATCGATGGTATATTGGATTGAATTGGACTTCTCTACATTAGACCTAGCATAGGGATATCATCAAATTAAGATGAATCCTGATGACATAAAACGGTTTTTGTCACTCCCAATGGCTTATATGAATTCGTTAGAATGCCTTTGGGTCTCAAGAACGCACCAGCCACGTTCCAGAGACTAATGAATGAGATCATACGGGAATATATAAACAAAATTTGTGTCGTTTATTTACACGACATACTAATTTTTTCCACAAGTTTTAACGAACATATAAACTCTCTAAAACTAATCCTTCGAAGATTATCTGAGCATAATCTCAAACTACAGTTTGATAAGTGCTCATTTATGAAAAAAAGCACCGAATTCCTAGGACATGTCTTAACAGCAGAGGGTATGAAACCAAACCCTAACAAAATATGTAAAATGTATTCAGGAATTTACTATACCAACAACAGAAAGACAGTTAAAAGGGCTCTTAGGAGTTACTGGTTTCTACAGAAAATTTGTGAAAGACTATGCAAAGATCGCTAGTCCAATGTGAAAATATTTGAAAAAGGGGAAACGGATCAATACTAACGATCCAGAATACATCCGAGCATTCGAAACTCTGAAAATGAATATATCCAACACCCAATATTGAAATTCCCTGATTTTGACAGAACGTTAACGCTATTTACTGATGCCAGTAAATATGCGATAGGAGCAGTATTAACACAAGATGATCAACCAGTCTGTCACTCCTCAAGATCGTTTAACGACCATGAGAATAACTATTCATTAACTGACAAGGAGTTCTAGCCATAGTACTCGTATGGTCTGTAACTTAATTCATACTTATGGGGCAGACGATTCAAAATAATCACCGACCATTTACCCGTTAAATATCTGAATAAAAAATTCACAGGGAAAGAGTTTAGTCAGTGAAACCAACGCTGGCTTCTCAAATTGCAAGAATATCAGTACGATATAGAGTACTTAAAAGGAAAAGAAAATAGCATTGCAGACTTTCTAAGCAGGATTCCCGAGAGTGATAAGAACTAAGAAATGACAAGCAATCATTCAATAAACCACTTGTCCGATAATGCAACTGGGCATTCACAGGATGAACAATTAGACCATATTCCCATAAAAGAAACAATAGTAAATAAATACAAAACCCAATTAATATTAACTTATGATTCTGATAAAAAAGTAGAAGTTTTACACACTAGGAAAATAATATTCATTGATATGGCGAAGAATAGGGATTATTGAACAGATTTATTAAAAATACATATAGGCCAGGCCTGATTGGAATATACACTGAACTGAACTGATCACGAATTCAACTAAATCCAACAATTGTTGATAGAATTATTCCATCATGACAAGCAAATAAGGTTCCTCAAAGATTCTTTAAGAGCTAAAGAAATTAAAACTGAAGAAGAACCCACATAAACAATTATCATTATTTCACATAAATGAATCCTTGCATAGTGGAATAAGCGAATGTTATTTTAACTTAAAAACCAAAATTTATTTTCCGAAGCTCAGAGAGCATATTCAACTAATAATAAATAATTGCGACAAATGCCGGCAAACTAAATAAGACAGGAAGACAATAAAGCCGAAATTTAAAATAACCGAAACTCCGGAGGACAAGAATGAAATTATTTACTTATATATACTTTAAAAAACAGCCTTTTGTTACCACAATAGATAGGCTAACGAAATTCGCAGCGGCATACCATATAATAGTCTAACAATAAGAGCTGGTCGCCACTTCGCCTCATTTGGCTGTTGAGATTATAGAATCCACTGATTCTAACTTGGAAAGGTGCTCTGTTTGTACAGCGGGGCTACTTAGCACGATTGCACCATACCTCTTTATTTTAGAAGAAAAAAAGAAGAACTATCAAACAATTGAGCATCCTTAATTTTTTTAAATCTATCGATAAGCACCAAGCTGGGGCTTGAAATTATTTCCTGTTATCTATTTTTTTTTTGGTACGAGTATGAATGGTTTTTGTTTCATTACTTTTGTTCTTCCTATGTTGAATTGTTTTTAAGTTCTTTAAAAAAAAAACAAAAAAACTGAATAAAACATATATTTTAAAATTGCTGGTCTTAGAAGGCATCTCTATATGTACAATATGTACATTATATGTACATATTGTATATTTTCATACATTTTCTAGTTACAACATACGCGAATTCGACATACGCGGTGTTTTTTTGAAACGTTTCCCTCGCGTATGTGAGAAATTCAGTGTAATACAAATATACCTTGCATTAGTTGATCTCACCTGAACTTCCAATGAATACAGTGAACAAAGTACTCATCTGGTAAATATTTGTAGCTGCTAAAATTGTCTCATTTTCATGCCTGCCCAAAATATTTTATAGAATATTTTCTATAGAAGTCAGCTTTGGGGAAATCCATAATGGACAACGCATTCAGATCTGAAAAATTGATGAGTTATTTAAATAGTGAAAATGTGGATATTCATTTGACAAAACCAAATAATCATACAGGCAATGCGGAAATTACATTCCACCTTGCTGGAGAAAATAGTAGGAATCGAAGATAATGAGCTTTCAACCCCGATGAAGATACAAATGGCTGTAAGAAATTATAACGAACGATATCATTCAACAATCAAGTGTATCCCTAAAGAAGCAAAAGAAAAAATCAGCACTATAGAATTACAAGAAAGAATTAATAATACTAAACAACCCATAATAAACAAAATAAATTTCTATAGGGAAGATTACACCAAGAACAGATATAAGGGATACATACGGAATTATAAAAGACTTAGACTCAAAGATGAACCTTATTATAACAAGCTTCTTTAAAAAATGTACATAAAGCAAACATTAAACGACCTTTGAAACTTACAGATATGGTACTTAGCAATAATATATCTGTTTGCAACCACGATGGCTCAAGACCTCTTGCAAGTAAGTCCAATTCATAAGGAAATTGGATATACCACTATAAAAATGAAAGAAGTAGCAATCGTAAATGAAACAAATACCATCTTACATATTATAAACCCAATAGGGATAAACAATATACTTTCTCAAATTCAAACTAACATTAATCTTTTTGACATGGGCAATAAAGATCTATTAAATCAGGAAATAAGAAATATTTTATCTATCATTCCGAAAGAAACTAGGCAAAAAAGAATGCAATGGACGACAACGATAGGCAGGAAATATTAGAAAAGTTAGATGTCAGCGCAATTAATAATCATAACGCTATTACCAGTTTAAACAAAAAAATTCAATTAACACTCATTTCAATGATTCAATCAATACACTAAAAGAGGAGAGAAGAAGATAGGAAAAAGACGCTACATCTAATCAACCAAATTAAACAAGAAAACGATGAAATTAGAAGACATTCAATGTATTTAGATCAAATGGTGAAATGACAGTATTTAAAAACCAAAGTAGAACAAACTTAAGATAATATTGCCGGTGCCAAAAATAATTTAATTCACTCTAGCATTCTCATTACAAAAGAAATATATGTGTACAACATTGATTTCTATAAATTAGATCTAATAAAAGTAGGAGTATTACAATTCAAAAATCAATCATTAATTGTTGCTATTAAAATCCCTTAGAATTATATTAAAACAGATGTAAAGTTAATCACCCCACTACCTAAGAAAGATTACTTGGAGGTCGATGAGGAAGATGAATATATTGTAACAATAGAAAATAAGACGTTTAATTATGTCTCCACCTACATTTTAAAAGACTTAAAAGCCAGTAAAAACTGTAGTTTGAAAAATTAATGTAAATTTAGATTTAATAATAGAACTAAAATTGAAGCTTTAGATGATAAAACGATATTAGTTAAAAATGCGATGCAAGAAAATTAGAAACAAAACTGTGATGACAGAAATACTCGTATTACCTTAAATAAAAATAGCTTAATAATTTTTTAGAACTGTCAAATAGAATTATAAATGCGATGCAAGAAAATTTGAAACAAAACTGTGATGACAGAAATAATCGTATTACCTTAAATAAAAATAGCTTAATAATTTTTTAGAACTGTCAAATAGAATTGTATCAAAATGTATTTAATAACCAACAGAAGATTATTCAAGATAATACTGAGGTGTTGCTCAAACTGTTCCAGGGTTATGAGCTTTGAAGGCCCAAAAAAACTCTTTGATGCGGTGTTTTCCTTTGGTATAGTTGGGACTATGAAAGTTGCATCTGCTGCATTCTCCAATTTTTTCTCTTGTTTTTTTGCAGACTCGTAAACAGAGTGCTGTTTGAGTTTGAACTCATATTTGAAGCGTGCGGTAATTTTAAGCGTTTGAGGAAAAGGTATTCGATAATGACGAAAATAAATAGTTAATTTTGAGGCACCACAGTAACGTTTACTAATTATAATGGTGATACGTAGAGGCGGAAACACAGGAAGCAAAATTTTTTTAAAGTTCTTATGTTCAGGTATTAACTAGGAATGAATACTTTGCCGGACAAGTCAAGATGCGCGACCATTTACTCTAACAACATGTATAATTTTTATTGTTTTGTGTGTATTTTCTTTCAAAATTTCTAAATGATTGAAGATTAACAATCTATCGTTTTCATCCATAGTTCCAAAAGCCATTTTTCTGCATTTCCTACTACGTTCAATAGACCTCGTTTCTGTCTTTCTGCTTTTCTATGCATTATTGAATTAATTTTGGATATCAATGTTTCTATTCTCTGATGGATTACTTCTTTGTTTTCTACTTGTAAATGCTTTATGTTAGTTCTAAGAAGAGTGATTGTTTTTAGAATTTCTTCTGGGTTAATAAGATGCAGAATAATACCGGTTTGGTTGGTGAATTGAATTGTTTCAACCTTAATCTTTAGATATCCTGACTGTTCATTTATCAGTGTTATCTGTAGTGTTCCGTGTATTGTTGGTAGTAAAAGTAGTGTTGTTTGGAGTAGAACCTGTAAATTTATGTCGTCTTTTAATGTTTGCTAAGTGTTCTTAATTCGATGTCTAGTTTCATTTTATGTCTAATATGCTTATAGTTTTTTTATGGGTCCTTCATGTTTTTGTTCATGGTAGTCTTGCCGTTTTTCGTTAAGTCTTTTTGTTTTTTTTTTGATTTAATTTCTTGTACTATGTTAATCAACGTCTGTTCGTCTTCTTTCTTCGCTTTTCTAGGTGTTGCCCTAGTTGTAGAATGAAATCAATCATTATAGTTATCTAATACTATTTCTATTTTCATCTCGACTGAAAAAAATGTTATCTTCTATGCCTGTGATTTTTTCTAAAATTGTGGGGTGGAGACTTTCTACATCTGAGTTGCCTGTATGACTACATATTTGGTTTAGTTCAATGAATTTCAACGTTGTTTACGTCTAAAAACTGTATGATTTGTTCTGACTTGAACTTGTTGGCTGCACAAATCCTCTTGTCCTCTTGGGCTTTTCAAACTTGGCGAAATGTTCAGTTAATATTTCCTTCTTACTTCTTCAATTTCTATCGGTTATTTTATACGCTACTGCAAATTTGGTTAGTTTGTCAATAATTGTAACAAAGCCTTTTTTGGATGTGAAAAATATCTAAGTGTAAGATTTAATTTTCGTGAGTTGGAGTCTCAGTGATATGGAACTTTGGTTTTATTGGTTTCCTGTCATATTATATCTCCTGAAATTTTTTACAATTATTTATAATTAGTTGTATTTGTTCATGAAGCTTAGGAAAATATCTTTTGTCTTCAAATGTGTAGTGTGTTTCATCAATACCACGGTGCATTGATTCTTTTATGTGGTAGATGGAAATTTGCTTGTATGCCTCCTCCTCGATTTGGATTTCGGCAGCCCTCTGCGAACATTTGATGAATTTGACACTTCTTCTGGACTATATTGTAATGATGGTCTTCAACTTCTGAATATATTCCAGTTATTCGTTTCTTTACAAATCTGCGTAATATATCTTTGGTTTTATTTATTCCTTCAATTGGATTCAAGTCTATAATTCTTCTCTTGTGTATCTTGGTGTATCATCTAATCTACTAAGGAAATCTGCTATTTTATTCTCCTTTATTTTTAGATACTCCTTACCTTTGTATTTACTATGTAAATCCTAATAGGTGCGTGATCGGTTGTAATTTTCAATTTATTTTTTTTTTTTTTTTTTTTTTAATTCATTTTTGTTTTTTATAAATATCAAGATACCTTACTGGCCCTATACGGACACTCTAAAACAAACAGAACAATTTAAGACTATGCCTTTCGGCCTTATGATTAATTTGCGATAATTAAAATAAATAAACAACTTAGGCCAAGAAAAGTGATATTTTTTAAAAATCTTAGCATCAGATAATTTTTTTAGAAAAAAGCTTATAACTAAAAACAACAAGGTAGGGTTACCTTAACTAAAATTTTTTACAAAAATACACACGTCATATACCTTTTGTATGTATAATATGTATATCTTTTTTTCATTATTGTCTGCTGATTTTTTTTTTGTTTTTGTTTTTTTAATTACAGCTAAATCTAAAGTAAGCCTTCCAGCCACCCTAGCTTGCCTTAGCCTGCCCTAACCCATCCTAACCTACTCTAACCTCTCCTAATCTACCCTAGTCTATGTAAGCCTGCCACTGGCATATGGCAAGCTTTGCCTTAAAGAGGCTGACCTATTAAAGTTAACCACTGACGCAGTCTGCTCCAGCCACCAAAAGCGTTGATGCTGGCGGACCACGTCTCCTCGATCCCGGCGTGAGACCGATCTACAGAACCTGAGGCGCTCGGGCTCACGGAGCGCGACATCATGTTCGTAGAGAAGCCGCCATTCCACAGATTTACGGGCCACGTGGAAGATTAGCGGTACCGCTGACCTATCCTGGAACAGCCCACATTGATCAAAATAGAGAAATGCCTCTGGGGGAACAAAGCCGCTAACGCGAACTTTTTCGTGGTACATGTAATTAGAGAAATAAGCCCCGGAGATCAGGTTATTGACCGAAGTCATTGCTCTTGCAACGTGACCTCGGATCAGTTTTATTACAAAATTATCCACCCGTACAATCCTGACCCTATTGTATAGGACCTCGTTCGAGTAAAATTTCGTGTTCTCAGATTTGGATTTCCTATATAACCTAAGACAAGTTCTGAGACATTGTCTCTCAAACACCCGCATCCTTTCCATTAAGCTAGTTCTCACATTAAACCACACGGGACATAATCAATGGGCCTGATTAAGGCCATGTAGCAAATTACATTTACTCCGAATCAAGTTGGTTGCTATGAAACAGCCATCTTGTAAGAGCAAAAGCGCCCCGGGCCCTTGCCAGAGCAGCATCTATATGTTTGTCAAAATATAAATACTGGTCTAGCCAGATCCCAAGGTATTTGACTACATTTTGTTTCGCCATCCGGTCCGAGAATTGAGAACCCGCGCCAATTTTTTCTAGTGTCTCGGGAGGCCCTAGCCAAAGGCGTTCTGAACAATATAGATTCTGATTTCTGGAAGTTGATTTTCAACTTCCAGTCATCACAATACTGCTGAATTTTTTCGAAGTCACGCTGCAAGAAAGTGACAATGACGTCGATCGTTGGACCTGATCTGTACGCGATTAAATCGTCCGCATACGCTATTGAATGGTGAAGAGAAGCTATCAAATCACTGAAGTAAATGTTGAACAGGATCGGCGAGTTCACCGTACCCTGTTGCAGTCCGTTGTTAATATCAATTGTTTGGGTAGAAGTTACGTTGGCAATTTTCACTACGAACTTTCTACCTGCTAACATGAACAAGAGTTGGTTATCCGGGATGATTTTATTGTCCTCAACCCATTTAGACAGGGCTCTATGAACCACCTTCTCGAAGACCTTGCTGATACTTGGAGGGAGACTTATCGACCAAAGATTTGATGGGTTAGAGGTGCCTTTACCCTTCTTGGGGATTGGTTGCACCACCGCTGTCTTCCAGGGCACTGGATAATATGCATTATTCAGTGCATTGTTGAACAGGATGGTGTACCTCTCTACAGCCACTGGCGGAAGGTACCTAAGCACAACATTGGATATACCTTCGATACCCGCGGATTTTTTTCTCTTCAGTATATACAGATAAACAAGGTGTTCAACCCTACATTGGTGACAGCATTATTTGCCATGAAATCGTCATCGAACCTGGTAAAACCAAGATTTTCGAATCACCGATCAATATTATTTCTAAGGTGGGAGTGATGAAGTAGAACTCTGTTTTCCAATTCGTGGTTTGGGCGAATGCTATCATTCACCTTATACACTTCCTGGCAGACAGCTCCCACTGTGGCCACCTTCTCCTGAGGATCCTCGATCACGAAGAAATCATTTTAAAAGACGGCGCTCTCCAGATCAATGCTGATTGTTTGTAAAAAACGTTCATTGTCTGACGTTCTCGAAAGTTTCAGATCCTGAATGTCATTCTGATTGTTTCTCCGAAATATTTTATTAATTTGCGGAAACATACTCGCGCTGTTGAAATTTACAGCACGAATTCTGTTGTTCCAATACAAACTTACAGATATTCTGTAATTTTCCTTGATCAACTGTTGGATATGACTTCACTTCATGACTTCAGTATCCTGACCTCCGAGTTTTGTCCGTCGGTAAACCGCCTGTACAAGAGTTTGAGTCTTATCAGTAGTCTACTTTTTTGTCTGTGCAGTGCGTCGATTGTCGCATTTCGATATACGTTTGTGGTATCGTGCTGTCGTTGGCCAGGTATCGTACTGTCCATCGTCTGCTTAATTTTATCATCCATATGTCTGAGGTATCTGTCGATCTCGCCGTTTGACAGGCTCCTATTGGATGGTGGGAAGGAATCACTCGAAGTGAGCGATCTCGCCAGATTACTGGCGAAACGTGGGCAACGCGCCTTACTATAATCGTAGGGGCGCGTTTGGACATACTCTGCCATCTCCGCGAATTCGTCTGGTATTGTGATCACGGCACTAAGTCCGCAGTGGTCACTGTCGTATACGTTAATAGACCATTCGTTCGTGTCAGCCAGTCTCAGTCGAGAGTCTATCAGCATAAGATCCAGATAGGAGCCGCTCCTTGGATACGACGGACTATCCGTTGCGAGCAATTTGACTCTATATTCAATGTTGCGAAGAACCCACCAATGGTTTAGTAGGCTCCCCCTAGTGTTAAGAATGTTATTTCCCCAATCACTCTGTTTAGCGTTCAAATCGCCGGTCAGGATGTAGTAGTTTTCCACCAAATTTAAGTGCAGAGATCGAAAAAGTGTCACGAGCTCCGCAATGAAAATATTGGGTTGAGGTGCTTCAGGTGCATAGGCAGTTACTCGTACAATGTACATTTTCTTTCCATTTCGGAGAGGAATGCACACAATGCAGGCATCTAGCACCTGGAACCTCCGCACTTCACCGCTATATATGACTTTATGCTTTAAATTATTTTTAATGAAGATCGCGACTCCCCCGCCACGTGTGGCGTTGGGTCGGTCCCTTCGTATTATTTTATAAGAACTGTGGCAGATTTTGTGCTTCTGTTTCGCTAACCAAAAGTACATCGGTACACAAGTACAATTTGTTTCCATAGAGATATGGACGAGAATAATTTACTGAATACACGATCGACAAAAACGCTATAATTCTTTTCGTAGGTGTTAAGTGTTCCTGACACAAAGCACACTGGGTGACCACCTTTTGATAATACGACAACAATGACGTAATTGCTTGCGTCAGTTGTTCACACTAATAGTTTGTCATATTCAGGGAATTTTAAGATAGGTGTGCTGTAATTAAGGCTTTCAAATTTGTATTGCTGAAATATATTGTGGGTCATTTATGTTTATTTTTTCACCTTTCTTTTTTTTATCATGGGATATGCTACCTTAGCATAGTCTTTTATAAACTTTATAAGCTTATGGTTATAACCCGTCACACGTAGGAATCCCTTTAATTGTTTTTCTGTTTTGGGTAAGTCTAAATATTCGATATCTTTTATTGCGCTGGGATTTGATTTTATTCCGTGCCTTGTTAATATGTGTCCTTAGAACTCAGTATCATGTTTCACAAAGCTACATTTATCGACTTGAATTTTTAGATTATACTCTTGCAATATGTTAAATATTTTATCTAAAGACTCTATGTGTTCTTCTAGACTTGTTGAAAATATGAATATGTAGACAAGACAGATTCTGTTTGTATAATCACGCAGAATCCTATTTATCAACCTTTGAAATGAGGCAGGGGCGTTCTTAAGTCCGAACGGCAGTCCAGTTGTTTGAGTATCCTGTTCTGCTACCAGGATTTAATGATAGCCCTTAGTTAGATTTAAGATGCTAAAATAAAGAGATTTACCTAATTTGACCAAAATACTATCAATGTTTGGAAGGAGATACTTATCATCTATTGTGACTTAATTCAATTTTCTATAGTCGACCACAATTCTACATTTTTGGTCTCCTGAGTTATCTCTCTGTTTGGGAACAACTATTATGGGTGAGCTATATCGACTATTGCTTTATCTAATGATCCCTTGCTTTTCCATTTTCGAGCGATATCTGATAAGATAGCTCGCTTGGTGTCCTTGGTTGTATTTGGAAACTCAAATTTATATTTAAAAATGTCTGTTGCGCGAATCCACTGAATCCTCAAGGTTTTTATTGAATTTCCCGCATCGAACGACGGAGGGATCTGCAATTTCCGATCTTCTTTGGGCATCGATGCTAGCGATTTCTCATTATTACTAGCCGATTTACGAAGATCGAAGCCTCCACTTCTAAGCATTGTGGTGATATTGCATCTTCATAGCTTCTTCTTCGGAATCTGCACCATGCAAAACATCGTCCACGTAGAAATTTTTTAGTCGCTATTTGGGACGCGATAGGGTGGTTATCTTTTTCGTCAATTGCCAACTGTTACAAGAGCAAACTGCTAAATATGGAGCAGCTGCGGTTCCTAAAGTGTAGGTGATCAAACGATAGGTTTTAATCTCTTCATGCGATTTATCTCTTCATAATATTAATTGCTACTTACCATCTTTCTCTGAGACCCAAATTTGCCTGTATATTTTGGAAATGTCTGCTGCAAAGACAATCTGATATCTCCGAAATCGAGTGATATGGTTTATTACATCGTCCTGCAGGATGATAGTTTAATGAAATTCCGTTTGATGTTTTGCATGAAGCGTCAAACACAATGCGTAGCTTGGTGCGGAATATAATAATGACCGGTAGTGTGTTGTTCGCCACTCACTTCAGACATGTGCCCAAGCTCAATTACACGTTTGTATTCTTCATGGAACAAGGTACAGTAATAAGAAGAGCCTAGATCGGATGGGGTTTATTTCTTAAATGGGAGTTTAACACTATACTTCCCATTAAGTACTCTTTGGTGAGTCGGTACAAAGTGCACTTCACATCATCCGTTGATCGCATCATCTTCCTTGGAATTTCTTCCAATTCCCAAAATTTCGTTAGTATTTTCTCTAGTCTTAGGGATTCTGTTACAATGTGTATCGACGTATGAGTGCATGAATCAATGCATCCCGACAGTACCCAACCAAACTCTGTCTTTTGGGCAATAGGAGTGCCCTTTTCACCTTGAGCTACCCCGTCGAGAGAATCGATGAGTAAGTATCACTACCCAACAGAATACCTATTCTGCCGGCCTTGTTAAAGGTTGGGACTGCGAGTTCTAGATGTTTTATGTGACTCCAGTTGGTAGTACTAATTTTTCGAGGGGGAAGAAAGGCCGTGGCAACACTGATGCATTTAAATGCAATCTGAAGTTTGGGTTTGTGGTTGAGCAGAGCGTGAGTGAGGCATTATGTTTGGATGCGCATGTCTTGGACTCCACTACTCGTTGAATATTTACCAAACACCTTTCTCTTTAAGATTTAGCAGTTGAACTACTCTTTCGGAAATGTAGGATGGATCGATGAGGGCACGTAACACTATAAGACTGCCCGTATCGGTATAAGCCTCCACCAAGGCAGTGGCTAAGAGCACTGCTTGAGTATACTCATCTTCTACAAGATGAGCATTATGTACTGCCATCGATTTGGTAGGCATTGTAGATTGTGCATAGGTTTGAGAAGGGGAGGGGGTTTTTTTGTGCAGCTAGCGATGGTGATGCTCCTTCCTTAGCCGAGACTTGAATTGCATCATCAGTAGGGTGCGATGCCTTTGGCGACAATTGGCACAAGTGAATGTAATCGCACAATATTGGGTGAAGTGTGCGTTCTATAAACAATTAAATCATAGTTTATTTTTCCGAACGACTTCTTGCCGTCATTTGACACTTAATGCCTTAAATCTTTGACAGTTCCTAATCGAATGTGTCGCAAACATGCTAACATCTTTGAATTTGTGGGCGGAAGCTTTAATTCTACATTTGGCATCTTGTTATTTGTCGTGCTATTAAGCAGGCCAAGTGCATGATCAAAACTTGTTATCCGATCTTTAAGCTCTGAGGAGTATGCATAATACAACTCTTTCAGATTATGAAACGCAAGTGACTCGACGTACTTGGCTTTCACATCATCATTAGGAGGTGCCATGATCTTTTAATGCATCTTTCTAGGATGTTCAAGCGTATTTCATTCATATGGACTGACTTGGTCGTGTCCTTCAGCATTGAATACGCCTTATATTCTGCCTCCACCTCAGGCAAGATGTTCAGAACCCATGACGATATTTTAACCTTACTCATATCGAATACGTAACCGCGCAATCACTTAAATAATTATAATAAATAATGTTTTGGTTATAACTACAATATGTTTTTTTTTTATATAAATATGTCACACACCAGGTGTCCATCACAACTTCTTCTAGTTATTGGCGCCCTTTCATACACTGGTGTTCAATTCACGCACTGAGGGTTGAATCGCGCAGATTACCACAGATTTTGATTCTCTGCACACTGCAATGTTGGGTTCGCGCACTGAGGTTCGAATGAGTATGATTGCGCACTGCAAGGTTAGGCTCGAGCACTGAGGTTCGACTATGCCCACTGCAGCTTTCGATTCAAATGCGAAAACTGCGAATGTTTGCTCACTGCAAAATGTTCGGTATGACGATCGATTCGCGCACTACAAATGTACTTCACCCTGTATCGCTCACTGGATAGTTCCTCTACGGCAACAGGAATGATTATTAAAAAAAATATGTATATTTTTTTCTTTTTCACATGAATGATTATTAAAAAATATATATATTTTTTTCTTTTTCACAATAGAAAGTGTTCGTTAGTGTTAATGCGACAGATATCGGAAGATGATTAATTGCTGTTGTGTCGACGGTAAATTATATTTCGGTTAGAAATTGGTTTGCCGACAGCATCGGGATAGATGGATTAATTGTACAGCTTTTGAATGTTATAGGTACAGTCTTCATTTCAGGACAAAAGCATGTTGCATTACATGCAACATCCTCACAAATCAACGAACACTCAGATGAGCTACTTTCTTCACTATCCGTATCACTTTCAAATAAAAACTATAATGCAAATATTGTGTAACTATGTGACAAATAAACACAATTTAAGTTAATAGCAGCTGCTTCCATCTTCAATTTGTTTATTTATTTTGTTTTTAAATGTGAGATCTTTAACAGGACTGCACAAGATGGCTACTGGTTGATCCGTACTGTTTTATTTTGTCCGATAATCGGACAATCATGTGGGCATAATAAAAAACACCTGTTGTTGATCTGACACATTCATTTTACTTTCTTTCTTTAGGCATTTGATCATAAGGTTGGGCTACTTTTACATAATCTTTAATAAATTTCGGGTAGTAGCCTGTTATACCAAGGAACTGCCCTATACCTTTTACGGTGGTTAGAACTTTCATACCCTGAATGGCTTTTACCTTCCCTTCATCGGGTTGATACCGTTTACAATTATTGTGTGATCTAAATAGTTTGTAGAAAGCTCAGCAAATCGACACTTATTAATTTTTATTTTTAGGTTATGCTCCTTATATTTTGCAAGATTTTCCTCAATGTTCATCAAAACTTGTCGAGAATACAAGAATATCGTCGAAATACACCACGTAAGTTTCATTAATAAATTCCTTCAGCACTTGTTGAAAAGATGTAGCATTTTCCCAGCTTATCAAACATGCCGTCGATATTCGGCATTGGAAACCTATCTTCCACTGTTTCATCATTAAGTTTCCTATAATCCACTACGATTCGCCATTGTTTTCTACCGTTTTAGTAGTCTTGTTTAGGGGTAACTCAGATGGGCGAATTGTAGGGACTATTGCTTGGCACTATATTTTTTTTATGCAACATCTCCTTAATTTGCGATCCATCCCTTCAACATGCACCGCGGTAAAGCTTGCTGTAGAATGGTATATTGTTCTTGGTGTTTATTTGATGCCTGATTTCAATGGTAAAGGTAAGGCTATATCCGTTTTTATAAAAATAGCCTTAACAATAGAAGGAATAGAGCAAGGACTTCAATCTAGATATGTCCGGTTTTGATGGATGAGAGAAAAAATTGTCATAAATTATATATATTGTCATAAATCTCATCTTCTTTACTTAAGTAAATACGAGTACGTAATTCAGAATCTTTAGTAATAAGTAATTTTTCCCAATAATCAATAATATGGCTTAATGGAAATAACATATTATTGCGTATAAGGCCGCCAAAGAAGCTATGATTGTGCTATTCGAGGTAGTTAGTCTAATAGTCAGGTACGAGGGTGGTCCGATAAGTACTTAGCCTACAAAGGAAAAACAAACATTTTGGAGAAATGGCGATTTATTTTTCAAAATAGTCCCTTTTAGCTCGATACACTTGACCCAGCGATGCTCCAACTTCTTTAACCCGTCTGAAAAATACGTTTTCTCGAGGTCTGCGAAGTAGGCCTCCGTGGCGGCGATGACCTCCTCATTCGACTGAAATTTCTGCCCGGCGAGTGACTTTATCAAGCTTGGAAACAAAAAGAAGTCGCACGGGGCCAAATCTGGAAACTGCTGGGGCAGCAGTTCGTAGCCCAATTCGACCAATTTGGCCGTGGCGAGGGCGGAGATGTGAGCCGGTACGTTATCATGGTGGAAGAGCACTTTTTTCTTCGCCAAGTGGGGCCGTTTTTTTTTCAATTCGCCGAATTTGGCAAAGTACAGCCCTGTGACCGTTTGTCCTTCTCCAGGTAATCGATGTGGATCACACCTTGTGAATCCCAGAAAACGGTGGCCATCACCTTTCCGGCCGATGGGACAGCCTTCGCCTTCTTCGGAGCACGTTCGCCGGGTGAAGTCCACTGTTTCGACTGTTCCTTGGTCTCTGGTGTGTACCAGTGGATCCATATTTCGTCGACTGTAACGAAACGACGCAGAAACTCCTTCGGATTGCGCTTAAACAGCATCAAACACTGCTCTGAAGTGGTCTCACGGTTGCGCTTGTTGTTCGGAATGATCAAACGTGGCACCCATCGCGCCGACAGCTTTCTCATGCCCAAAATTTCATACAGGATATGACCCACGCGATCTTTTGAGCCTACTGTCTCAGCTATCTCGCGCACCTTCAATCGGCGGTCTGCCAATACGAGATCGTGGATTTTTGTCACGTTATCCTTCGTGGTAGCCATTTTCGGGGCACCTGGACGTGGCTCATCAAAAACCGACGTGCGACCACGTTGAAACTCGTTAAACCAATTTTTGATGGTCGCCATCGAAGGAGAAGAGTCAGTGTACCCAGCATCCAAACGCTCTTTGATTTGGCTGCGCGATTTCCCTTCCAAAAACAAGAATCGAATCACCGACCGATATTGCTCTTTTTCCATTTTTCTAAAATCCGCGGACACTCCCGCTTCCACACGCGGTCAAAACAAAACTACGAGTCCGATTCGGCTGAAAAAACAGTAGCCGTCTACTAGAATGTACTACACAATAGTAAGTTGGTCTTGCGATATTGGCGCCATCTGGTGGTGAGGCTAAGTACTTATCGGACCACCCAACGATGACTTGTATGAGGTTGTATATTAGTATTCATGACTATATAGGGTAATAATTTTTGTCCTTTCAGGGAAAATTCAATTGAATTGATTGGTAAGAAAACCTTCTACGCTCATTAAAGGCCCCGTCCCATAGAATCCGTTGATTTCAACTCTGAGCAAACGTTTTGGCAGATAGAGCAGGCAAGCATCGGCCCATAGAACCTGTCAGTCCGTTGACAATTGTCCATGACATTTATTAATTGGTGGAGTGCGTTCATCTGAGTTATAAAATAAAACAATATGGAAGAGTTTATTTCGGTAGTCTTAATATATTTTTATAATATCTTTTTCCGAGAATAATGTTCCCTAATCGACCTTCACCAACCGAATTGTACTTTGAAATGTCAACCGAATTTGAAGTTTCTCTCAGTACGAGAGAGTTCCTAAACATTCTCTCAATGCATCCACCAATGGACGTGCTTACTTACAATTCGTGAATGCGTGGACCTCAAAATGTAAATGTGTAAGCTCTAATATGTGAATATATGAACTGTCAAAGGATCAAAAAGTAGAAAGTAGCACTACTTTGCCCGTTGAAGTTCATACATCCCTCGGCTATGGGCCACCTCCCATAAGAATGTGTATATTCTATTTTGCTCTCAGTTGAAATCAACGGAGTCGGGGATCAACGGATTCTATGGGCCGGGGCCTTAAGTCCTATGTCCATGGGTTGAGAACCATGATACCCATTTGTTTGTCTAGATTGCGTAGTTTGTTCAAAAGATCTACCCTTTCACAAATTGTTGTTTGATGTTCTATTGTTTGAATGTTGTGATGTATTTGCATGTTTGTAGTTATTGTGTTGTTGTGTATAGCGGTTACTTAATTATTGTTCCATTCTTGTCTTTGATTTGGAATATAAAAATTGTTCCGAGAATGTAAATTGATATAATTTTTAATTCCACATTTATGTGATGCTCAGTTTTGGTTTCAATAATAATTTTGTATGCTTCGTCTAAGGTTAGGGGGTTTCTACTAAGAATGATTGATTTTGCTGGTTCAGGTAAATTTTGTTTAAATATTTCAAAATCAATTCTATGATTTGAACGAGCTCTACGTCAACACTGATCCTTCAAATATCATACAAACAATATATAACCGATATCAGATGTATATTGTGATATATGTAATGTATGTGTATATCAGAAGTAATTGTTGCATGAATCAATATATTATAGAACTTTTTGCGGCTAAGAAGGTGCTTAGCTATTAGCATGCGAACTTCGGAGACCGGGCGACCTTCGATTACACTTCAGCCTTCCTGCAGTGTCTTGGGCTCCGCTGTAGGTGACCGACCTTTCGCGTGTACGTGGTACAAAATTTCTCAAAATTTCAATAATTATCAAATGCCATTGCAAGCTAGGGCCTGTAAGCCTAATGGTAAACCGAATCCTGTCGACTTTGATTTCCTCCCAATCAGATAAGGTCCAAACAGTTCCAAATCGTTCAATGGTCGGCGCTGAGATGGGAGGAGTTGTGGTAGATGGGGACTTCAGAGGATTCATGGTGGTCTGCGTTTGGACGGAGGATGTAAGAGGCGTTGGAATGGTACGGGTGGTAGCGTTTTCCAGAAGTTAATCCACAAGGGTGATGTTGTAGGTAGTCCTGCAATCGCAAGCAGTTACCGGGGATTTGAATGGCATACATTTCAGTTCCTCTAATATACTGTTGATCGCTGACCTTGTGAAGTTAGTGCAGCCGATATGGACTTACATTCCTCACAGAAGAATGTAAATATTCCATCATGTTCGTGAAGGTAGTACTTCGCGTTTCTACTTAGACCAATGCAGATCGGGTGGGAAGTTTTCCCACAAATCCCCTTACAAGCGATAAATTCCGATGAGTGAGCAATCACCGAACAATTAATATAAAAAGCTTAACAAAACAAAAAGTTCCCCATTAAAGATAACAAATTCAAATCTGAACATTTGAAAGAATTTTTAAGAAAGCAAGAAGTTGAACTCCGCCTGACTAAGCCCAGCACCCACACCGGTAACAGTGACATAGAAAGATTTCATTCGACGTTACAAGAAATTGAATGGCTATGAGGAATTTAGATTTGGCGCTTATTCAAAAGATACATAGGACATTAAAGACCTATAACAATAGATACCACTCCACCATTCAAATGACGCCTGAGGAGGCAATGTACGCTGACTTTGCAACCTTAGTTTAAAGAAGTCAATTCGGTATAGAAAGAAAAACGAACACACAAGTCAAATCTAGAGATGGAAAGTTACCAGGAAATGAGGAAAATTATGCCAGTAAAGAATTATAAGAGAAATTATTACAAAGATTAAAATAAATACAGATTAAAACGAATAGGTAGCGTTGCGACGCAACATAAATTCATCAAGTGCAAATGCCGTCGGTAAATTGCATTTGCGCAAAAAAAACTGAGGGCAAAAAGTCATCAGAGCTATCAGAAGCAAAAGATGGCTGATGTGCAATCGAGCCAGTCTCCACAACATTTGGGGAACACCGAATATGTTCGCAGATGACGACATTAGTTTTTCTCGGACTAGCTATACTTTTTTTTTTTATTTATTCGTATTGGGGACATTCGATATTTTTTACAATGTAAATCAATAGTGTTGAATGCCCCTTCATTGGAACAATACAATAGGTGGGGTGAGGTATTACAAAGAAGTTTTTAATTAATTGATATATTCGGTACATTGTATTTCATTTGGGATAATTCAATTGAAATGGATTAATAAACAACATACTCAAAATTAATTTGGATTAGAGCTAAAATCAAAATATTATATCAAAATGTAAGAAATGAGAGCGTCCAGGCTATTATAGTCATAGAGTAACAGCCAACTTTTTAAGCGCTTTAAGAATATTTTGAGCGTGTGAGTTTTTCTGATTTCTTCTGGGAGTGAATTAAATAAACGATAACACATTATGGAGTAAAAGTCTCTACAGGCAGTGGTACAGAAAATAGGTACATGAAACGTATTAAGGGAGTTTTTACGCAGGCTGTAGGTCGAAATGATTCGGAAATTTCGGTTGCCAGACTTCATAAAGAACGCTTTTAAAACCTTGAAACAGTATAAGTGACGGACAGGAAGAATTTTTAAATCACAAAATAAGGGATAACTCGGATGTCTACTAGGTTTACGACAGATTTTACGGATAACATTTTTTTGCAAAACTAATAATGGTTGAATTTTGTTTTGATAGCCACCTGCCCAGCAGTTTATACCGTATTGAAGCCTAGAATGGAAAAGACCATAGTAAATTGTTTTTAGTAGCTTAATTGAGCAAATATTACGCAGGTAATAGAGGTGCCTGAGCGTAGAAATAAAATACTTCTTCAAAGCATTAGCATGAGAAGTAAATTTCATATTTGAGTCCAGTAAGAGTCCTAGATATTTAAATTCGTCCACATTTTCTATCAATCGTCAGTACAACTTTCGTCATTAAAAAATGTTTGCCCAAACACACTACTTGCACACTTACAGAGATCTAATTTAAATTTTTTACAATTTGGTGCGTGAAAACATATATCCGGTTTTGGGTTGGGAGAGCTCGATAGATTAAAAAACATAAGTTTAGTCTTGCAGCTTATTATAAGTTTGTGTTTAGCGAACCATTGTCTTACTATATGTATGTCGTAATTTATGTCAGAAGTAAGATCTAGGGGACTATCTAGTCCATACGTTAATCCAACATCGTCAGCAAAAGCAGTAGGATAGCCTTTGAGGTTGAGATGGAAAAATGAGTTTATATAGACTAGGAATAGGATGGGACCCAAAACAGAACCTTGTGGTACCCCAAGGCTACTTAATTGTACTTCGCTTCTCATCTCATTCAACTTTACTTTCTGCGATCTATTTTTCAGATACGATCTAAACCATTTAAGCATGAACCCACGCACGCCTGCATTTTCCAATTTTTTTAGCAGAATTTCATGGTCAACCATGTCGAAGGCCTTGGATTCTAGGATAAATTGAAATAAAATGGGACAAAGAGTAATAACAAACAGAGACGATACTACACATTATAAATGCAAACAATAAACTCTATTAGAGACAGTGTACAAAGACATTAGTAACGACCAAATAATTAGGAAAGAGCTAGAAAGTAAAGATTCAAAAGTAGCAGCAATAGAAACAGGTAGAGCCTTCCGATAAAGAAGAGGACTAATTAATGCTATAGGATCTGTACAGAAATGGTTGTTCGGTACAATGGACGATGACGACAGAGAAAAAATAACAGAATATATCAGAATTATAGAACAGAACGATGGAAATTCCATCTGTATTTTAAAGCAGCAGATTCAAATTAACTCCTATTTCAACAAAATATTATAGAAAGAGATAGAGAACAATTAGCACAGGCATATCGAGAGTTAACTGACAATGAAAAGCGAATTATTGCACAGCAACTAAAAACTGATCAAATACTAGAACTAGATACTTTAGATAGCATACCTTTAGTTAAACAGGAATTTGTAAATCCAAGTATGACGACAGCAACCGAAATAAAATCCATAGAACTAGATCCATACAAATTGAAAAATGTAAAAGTTGAACTATTAAAATACGATAGGGGCAGATTGAGGATAGCAATCAAAATTCCACATTTATATACAATACATAAATGAAATAAGAAAGGATCTAAAATAGATAGCAGTGCAATTAAACAAAAACTCAACATCAAAACGGATGTTCCACGTAACAGATTGAACTCTACGAAAAAAAGTTAATTTTCTAGGATATATTGCCATGTTGTTAGAACGAAACGTCCTTTAAGAGGAACAAGCGGTTGGATTTTGCTTCAAACTATGCCAATCAACCAATTGACTTTTGGAAAAAGTGATTTTCGTTGATAAAAGTAAATTTAATATTTTTGGCTTACCATCATAAGCAACAAAAGATATTGGGGAAAAAAATGAAGCCTTGTTTGCCCAAAACATTCAATCAATCGTAAAGCATGGAGGACACAACATCATGGTAAGGGGAGCAATGGACTATCATGTGGTTAGAAATTTCTAATTCATTAACGATAAAATGGATCATATAGTTTATTCAAATATGTTGACGCAGCACTTATTTTTATTTTTATCGAGATAACGATCCTAAACAAAAGACTCAGAAAGTAAGGATGTGACTACTTTACACTTGCATCCATGTTATTGAAACTTCTCCATAAAGCCCAGATTTAAACCCAATAGAGTATTTGTAGGCTCATCTGGCCAATTAGACAAATTAGAAAAAAACGCAAAATTATGAGCAAAAACCAAAAAATGTTGCAATTATTGAAGCATGGCATGAAATTACACTAACATTACACAAAAATTTGTAAATTCAAATTAAAAGCAAAGCTACTAACACCCGAATTCGTATTTAAAATAATTTTTTTGGCAGAATTGATAGAGGTTCTTTGAGAACAGTAAAAGTGATGCCATTTTGTATGAAAAATGTTTGTCACTTTGTTAGCACGTTAAGCTTTTTAATTTAATATTACTCACTTAGTATTAAGCTTATAAATTACTTGTTTCTCAATATATTAAATAAATCTTTGAGAAAATACTATACTAGAACCAATACCAATAAGTTATATTTCGCTTCTGCTGATTTATCTTATTCTGTTATCGACCTCAGTAATACATTATCAGAAATCAATATCCTCTCCTCTAAATTCGTTACCACTACTTTTGATGTCTAGATAAGAAAACAATAAATGGCAATAGAGATGAATATGCAATGTTTGTTGTTTGTTCTTGATTTGTGAGTTAACAAATTTCATTATTTGACACGTCTGATTTGATCGAAAAAATTTGTATTTGCAATTGTTAGAAGACTTGGCAGCACTTGATTCCTTTCCTATAACAACTCTCTTTCCTATAACAGCTGTCAATCATTCACAATCTTTTCTATTGAGATGAAGTGCCACGATACTCCTTTTTTGGCGCAAGAGTGTGCTGCGGAGCGGAGTTGTGTTCGAAGGCTCTTGAGGTCCTGTCTTAAAACCGTGTTGGCTCCCACGAAGGTTTTCGCACAGTCACTGTAGATGTCGGAGCTATAACCACGTGTTGCAAAGAAATGCCCTAGGGCGGCCAGGAAGGCTTCCGTTGACATATCACTCACCAACTCAAGGTGAACTGCTCGCGAGCTCAGGCACACAAACAGCGCAACATATCCTTTATGGCTACGAATACCTCGTCCTTTCGAAATGCGAATATTATATGGGCCCGCGTAATCCAGACCGCATTGAATGAAGGGCAATGATGGAAGACAGCGCGGCGGTGGCAGATTATCCATCAACTGAGAAGGTCGCGGTGCTTTCTGCCGAATGCACTTGATGCACCTTTGCACAAACATCTTTATTTTTATCCGGGCATCCACAATCCAATATCGCCTTCGTAGAAAGTGCAACATAACCTGAGTACCACCATAAAGGATCACCGTATGGGCGTCAGCGATTAACAGAGGCTAAGTGCCTTCTCCTTCGGAAGAATAATGGGAAACCTTTCTGACTCTGGTATTTTTTGCGTTTTTGAGTCTTCCGTCAAGGCGTAGTATAGCATTCTTGTCAATGACGGGATTCAACTTCCTTAACTTGCTCTTGGAGGGTAGTGGCTTACTTCGAGAAAGACAAGAAATTTCTTTAGAAAAATGTAATTGTTGAACGTACCTGGTAAGGGCTTGTAAGGCCAATCCGCGCTCGTTTCCAGTGACCCAAGGAGTTCGTGCATGAGGGTAGCCTCTGAGAAAATTACAGAATCGCTGGCACCATGCTGTGACCGCTACCAGGGTATGAATATTTGAATACATCTGCAACAGCTCCATCTTTCTGACATGTTCCGCTCTTTCCAAACGAATGTGGTATTGTACGGCTACGGGTTCATTTGGATCGCCAGCTAATTCTGGCCATTGTGCTTCTGGTTTTCTCAACCAGGTCGGACCCACCCACCATATATCCAGATGCTTAAGTTGAGACGGATAAACACCACGTGTCGCGACATCGGCTGGGTTACTCGAAGTCGGAACATATCTCCAGCAGGACTTATTCTTGAATTCTTGAATTCTTTGATCTCGATTGGCGACATATTGTTTCTGTCCACCAGGGTGTGAATGAATCCAACTTAAGACAGTTTTAGAACAGTCCAACAGAAAAATTTCCAGTCACTTTCGCAGCTAATAAGGCCCCGTTGAGCTCGAGACGCGGAATAGTTGTTTTCTTCAAAGGTGCGATTTTAGTCTTCGCCTCTAACAGCGACACTTTGATCTCACCATGCTTTGTCTCAACCCTTAAATAGGCAACCGCCGCAAATGCTGTAGATGATGCATCCGAGAAGACGTGCAAGTGAATGCACCGTATCTCTTGTGATGTAGAAATCCATCTAGGAACGTCCACCTTCTCGACCGCAGGAAATTCTTCTAAAAACTTGTGCCAATTCCGTTGATGTGGTTCAGGCAATGGATCATCCCAGTGGCAACCTAATAGCCACAACTGTTGACTGATTATCTTCCCGACAATCACAACTGGAGCAAGCAAGCCAAGGGGATCATATATCATAGCCAAATCAGATAATTGTTGTCGTTTTGTTATTGGCCCCGATCGCTGATTTAATTGTGTTCTATATCCCAGTGAATCCGTCTTGCAATGCCAATGGATACCCAGGGCTGAAGTGTCAGAGCGGCTAAGATCTCTTAAGTGCTCTCCGCATTCTACACCGATGCTGATATTCTCTAGGAATTCGCGTCAATTTGAAGTCCATTTGCGAAGGACAAAGCCACCTCTGAGTAGCAGTTGCTGTAGTTGACCTTGAAGTTCCAGTGCACTTTCTACGGTATCAGCTCCGTGCAGGCAATCGTCCATATAAAGGACTCATTAATGGGCTTCTTCTTCGTTGGCAAGTGTTTGTAGCACTTTAATGGTGAGATACGGTGCACAGTTCAAGCCATAAGTCACTGTTTGCAACCGAAAAATCGTTGGGTCACCTTCTTCATCTTTCCAAATGATTCGCTGCAAATCAGCATCCTCTTGCTCCACTCTTATCTGCCGATAACATTTTGTGATATCAGCCATGAATCCCACTTTGTGCTCGCGCCACTTGGGGATAATATTTGACAAATCCGTTTGTACTTTCGGTCCCACCAGCAGGCAGTCGTTTAAGGACACACCGCTTCGTGTCTTTCTAGAAGCATTGAAAACGGTTCTTAGTTTAGTCGTCGCACTACATTCCCGGTACACACCATGATGAGGCAGATAACACACATTCTGTGGATGGTTTTGTTCTCGCACACGTTCCATATGACCGAGCTCTTCGTATTCCCGCATAAAATCCTCATACAGAGCTTTGAGTTTTGGATCCTTTTCTAAGCGACGTATTTGATGATAAAAAAGGTTAATGGCATCGGACTTCGAATCTGAAAGAGTGGAAAGATCAGCTGAGGTTTTAACTGGATACTTCACAACATAACGTCCAGATCACAGTGGTTTTAAAGAACTCTTCATAAAGGATTTCATCTTGGGTCATAGTAGTTTTGTCATCTATGCTTTCTTATTCGTAAAACCTCCTTAGTTGTTGTACCAAGTCGTCCAATTCCGAGATTGTGACTGCGCATGTTTTCACTTTCCACTGCTGAGATATCTCTCCAGGAATTCGTCCGCTAAGTACCCATCCAAGTCGGGTGTTCTGCGCTGTGGGTTCTCCCTCTGCGGAATGGTGAACTCCGGCACATAGTAGAGCACCGTAAACATCAGCTCCTAAAATGATGTCAATGGGTCCAGGTTCATGGAACTTGGGATCTGCCAGTTCTAGTGCTTCTTCTTAAGCGGCGATGAAAAGAAGGGTGTTGGAGCCAGCAAACCCAGTCGGGGCAAGACTAAAGCACTGCTTTTAAGGTGGAACGATGGATCTGTTAGAGAACTCACAATGATATTTACCAAACCAGAAGACTTTCCCACTTTAGTTCCCCCAACTCCAATTACTGGAACTGATATTCGTCATCGGGGTATTTTCAATTGTTGAGCTATGTACTCGCTGAAGGCATTGACCTGTTGCTGACCGGATAATGACTTGAGCAGTTGCCAGAAGAACTGCTGACAGGTGTCCTACTTCTATTTGTGCTGTCTTTAACCCTTGGTTGGTGTTTAGGTGGTTAGATACGATTCCGTTGCCTAGGTTTTCATGTAGCATTGTGTGGTGTCGTTTCCCACATTCGCTGCAGGTAAATTTCGATGTGCAAGCTGCAGTGAAATGTCCGCTTTTCATGCAATTTTTACAAAGTTTGGTATTGTTTACAATTTCGAGACGACGTGCGGTTGACATCTGTCTAAACTTTGGACAGAACATGAGAATATGTTTTTCACCACAACAAACACAACGATTGAAGTTTGCGTGGTGAGTTTTAATTGCTGGAGAGTGGGTTGGATTAAGTTTGGATTTCACCTTAGGCACTGCTTCCATCCCTTCGAGGCGTAATTTAACAACGTGTCTCTTCGACTTCTTTTTTTAATCCAAACTAATTCCTGCCATCGGGGCTCAATTCAGTAACTTATCTTACATAAGTTAACAAATTTCATTATCTGACACGTCTGATTTGATCGAAAAAATTTGTATTTGCAATCGTACTGAAAGTTCAATTGCAAACAATTATACCTGTAAAAAATTCAAAATGCTTGATTTCTTGAATTGAATGGACTGATGCCATGAACATTTTATTCTTGTACTTTATACCAAAAAAATGGCCGCCTCAGCACAACAAAATAACAAATATTGCTAACCGTTGACCTAAGCATTGTAGCAATAAGTGTGTTGATGTCATCAACGAAGACAAACAACAGCAAAAATAACAAACTAAGCAATAAAATAAGCAACACAAAATAAATTTGTATTTTGTTGATGTAATCAACATTTTCCCTCCTCCGACGTTGTTGCCCAATTGATTTCAAAATTACTACTCCGAATGTAGTTTTGATCTTCCAGTTCGATGTTGGTAGAGTTTTTAGTTGGACACTTGCCGTACTTAAGGACCACAGCCAATAGGCAAATGATAACAGTGGCCGCTGCAAACATTGAACAAAGCCCAATTGTCCAATACCGATGCTCTTTAATGGTCTTCCAGTTGTGGTCGTGTAGTCGGTTGAGTGCCTCGACTGCTTCTTGATAATTGAAATTGGTAATTTCAGTCACATCTTTGTTAATTGGGATAACGGTCTCATTTGTAAAATAAACGGAATTTGACGTGATACGGATGTGTTTATAGTAGTAATTGATTTGCTAAAGTGCATGATTGATTAATTTCGCTTCCAATCGTATGAATTTGGATTGGATGACGCAGTCCGGAGTGATGGAAATAATTCCCGTGTTATTAACAAACACTTTTTCTCGAGTAGGTCCACAGTTTACAAAAACAGTAGTTGCTTCGGGTGTAATGAACATCCAGGTATTGCGTGTCCACAATTCTTTCCATACAGTGTGTGTTATTCTTAGCGTCCTAGATGAACATTGCTTGAAAGCTAGTTTCTTATACAGTTGCTGGACAATACAATCCTCACTCTGCTCAATACTGTGAAATATTGATGGCCGGAGGATGTATGTTGTTTCATTGAGAGTTGATGCCTTGCTTATATCTTCCAGTGGTATTTCGAAATACCTCTGTAAATTATAGTTGACTCCAAGCACCGACTGCTGTAATTGTACTTCTCGAAATATCTGCTCCTCAATCCTTTCAGGAACAGTGTTAGGTTTAATCAGGTCATATTCATTGGAATCACTGATCATGAAGTATCCAGCTATTAAAATCTCTGTTGAAGTCGAGGACATCTCTAGTTTGTCCACTGGATCTGGTAATACCTCCATCTCTGGGCCAAGTCTCTCCGCGCACTTCTTAATGATTTCCTCCATGCTCTTGTGTGATAAGAACTCGAACAAATGACTACGTTTAAGATATGCATTTAGCAACTTATTGTATTTCGTTTCGATTTCTCGCATGTAGCTAAGTGCATTTAGATATGCGTTCATCACATGTATATTTATTTTATTCTCGTCAACAATGCTGTACCAAGATTCCATCTTGTTAATCTCCTCTAGACCAGCATTCAGCTTTTTTGTAAAGCTGTTGATTTTACTGTTGATTCTAGCTTCCGTCTCGTTCACACTGGATATTGTAGACAACATGATTTTACTATTTGTTTTGCTACTTTTTATCACGGCCTTCTGGTTGTTATCTAGGTCCTCGATGTCATGGTATACTTTATCGTTTACTCCGAATATTGAGGTGAGAATGGTTCCTAGTAGTCCTCGTTTTTGCCTTCGCAAAGGTGTTACTTGGAGTCTATTAAAAATTGAAAGTACGTTCTTCCATTCTTCTTCCATGTGATGAATCAATTCATCGCATTGACTCTCCTTTGTTAATGATTTTGCCTTGTTGCACAACTAAGCCATTTGATCTCTCGTCTTGTTCATGTTAACTTGATCCCGTAAGATGTCTGTGATTGGAAATCGAACGCTTGTACGTAGCTCTCCTCGTTGAATTTTGGCTGTTCCAATTTGTTCCACAAATAATCCAGTCTCTGGATGTGTTATTGTATAATTTGTAGACCCCGGCATGACGGATGCGAATAACGACAGAATCACAAGAGCAGTAGAGAAGCTTGATGTTTGGGTTTTATCTCTCAGCTTCCTCTTGGGCCTGCTGGATGAATGATTCGAGGAATGTAATATGTTACTATCAGACTTCATGTTATTTTCTTCGTTTGGCAGTAAACACACCTTGGCTATTGGCCGCTTGAATGTTCCCTTCTCTGTTTTTATTGTTACTACTCAGACAAGCCCATCAATTCCGCTGTGCACTACTATTATTCTGCCTAGAGGCCATTTCGTTGGTGTCAGAAGCTCATTTTTCAACAGCACCATTTGCCCAGGCTCCAAATTCCTTGCGGGTTGCTTCCACTTGTATCGCTGTTGCATCTTGTTTATATATTCCTCGTACCAACGTTTGCAAACATCTTGTTTAAGTTTTTGAATTAACTTCCACCTTTTTAAACTACTCTCTGCCATGTCCAGAATGACTCCATGCTGTGGTGCTATCAGTGGTGATCCAATAATGAAGTGACCCGGTGTTAACGCTTCTAGATCTTCAATGTTATCTGTTAGTGGACAGAGTGGTCTTGAGTTCAAGCATCCTTCTATTTGCACCAGAATGGTATTCATCTCTTCGTATGTTAATTTTTGCTCTCCTATGATGCGATTCAGGTGGTATTTAACTGATTTAACTCCTGCTTCCCAGAGTCGACCAAAATGTGGAGCTCTCGGTGGAATGAGATGCCACTCGATCGCATTTTCGGCTAGCGCGGATTGTAGTGCGTCAATAATATTTTTTGCCCCAATAAAATTTGTTCCATTATCGCTGTATAGATGGTTTATAGATCCTCTTCTACTGATCATACGTCGCAATGCTGCCATAAACCCATCCGTAGTTAAATCTGAAGTGAGTTCGATATGCACTGCCTTTGTTGCCATGCAGACAAACAGCGCTATGTAGGCTTTGTGCGATTTAACACCTCGAGTTTGTGAGCATCGTATGTTGATTGGCCCAGCGTAATCTATCCCACAATGTGTAAATGGCCGTGAGAACTTTACTCGAGCCTCCGGAAGTTGTCCCATAAGTTGATTTGATTCCTTAGCCTTGAATCGACAACACTTCATGCATTGATTTATTGTTGCCTTGACAGTGTTTGTTCCTCGGATTATCCAAAATTTTCTCCGAATGTGGTTCAGAGTTAGTTTCACTCCACCGTGAAGTGTATCGATATGGGTCTTGTTTATGATTAATTTTGTCAGCGGGTGTGATGATGACAGAATCATAGGGTGCTTCTGATCAACTGATAAGTGAGCATGTTTCAACCGACCTCCCACTCGCAATATCCCAATGGCGTCGATAAACGGATTCAGTGATGATATCTTGCTGTTCGATTTGATTGCCTTATTTGCAATAAGGCTCTTTATGTCTTCAGAAAAACTTCGTTGAGCACCCTTAACAAGCGCTCTTTCTGCTTCCAGTAGTTCTTTTATGGTTAACCTGCCATAAAGTAGTGGTTCATGTCTCTTGCTCCGTTGGCAATTGGATTTAAACCGCAGACAGTATGCACTTACGCGTTGAAGTTTTGATAATGATGAAAACATTAGATAAATGTCGTCCTTGTGTGAAGGATTGCTGGGATGCATCGCTAGACAAGCGTGGGATTTTCGAATCTCAGGCATTTCTTGCACTTCCACTATGGCATTGACAGCTGGCCAATATTGTTGATCTTTCTTCAACCACCCTGGACCGGTCCACCATCTTGAATTTTCAGCTAAAGTATCTCCAAATGATCCTCTGGACGGAATGTCCGCAGGATTCTCTTTTCCGGGTACAAACCTCCATTGTCGCTTAAACTGTTGTTGCACATATGATACTCGGTTGGCGAAAAATGTGTTCCATTTCACTGGATGTTGTTTTAACCAGTTCAATACTATGGTAGAGTCGGACCATGCGAAAACCTTGGTATAATTGATGTCCAATTGCTCTCTGATGTACCTCATTAGTTTCGTAAGTAACGCTGCTGCACATAATTCCAGTCTTGCCAATGAAACTTGCTTCACAGGTGCCACCCTTGTTTTGGATGCAATGAGGCTTATTGTAGCAGAACCGCGATAAATAACCTTGTGATACACCACCGCTGCAAACGCTGATTCTGGGGCATCTGCAAATCCGTGTAACTCTATGTGGGCGCCTTCCGTCCATCGTGGAATTCTCTCCTTTTGAAGTGATGATAGTCTTGTCTTGAATTCATTCCATTCATTTTTAATCTTCATTGGAACATCCTCGTCCCAATCGATGCCCAAAAGCCAGAGATTTTGAATAAGAATCTTTGCCTTGATAGTTACTGGCGATAACCAACCGAAAGGATCGAAGATTTTGCCAGCGTCACTCAGTATAGCTCGTTTGGTACCCTTTGTGCTGAATGATGAGACATTGATCTTAAATTGGAAGTCGTCTGTGTTTGGGCACCATTTTATTCCCAAAATCTTAACCGTTGTATCACTATCAAAGTTATAGTCTGGCTCAAATTCAGTTCCTTCCCTTGGCAATGCCTTTATGAATGCTGCATTATTTGATGTCCACTTCCGTAAGTTGAAAGCACCCTTCCGAAGTAGTTGCGTCAATTCCCTTTGCGTATATTGACATTCTCTTAAGGAATTTACACCTCCCAAACAATCGTCTACATAGAATCCTTCAAGCAATGTTTTGCTTGCTAGTGGATACTCTTGCTTTTCATCTTCAGCTAGCTGACATAGAGTTTTCATTGCCAAGTATGGTGCGGATGATGTGCCATATGTGACGGTTTTAAGAACGTATTCCTTGATTGGATCCTTGGAGTTTTCTCTCCACAAAATACGTTGTAAGTTTTGATCCTCCTGGTCGAGTAAAATCTGACGATACATTTTTTCGATGTCAGCTGTGAAGACGATTGGAAACGACCTCCATCGGAGAAGTAAGGAAAATAAATCCCTTTGAATCGTGGAGCATGTCATCATGATGCTATTTAGCGACTCCCCAGATGTTGTTTTTGCCGAGGCATCGAAAACCACCCTCAGTTTGGTAGTAGTGCTGTCCTTTTTTATCACCGCATGGTGTGGAGGATAATACGTTTTTTCTGAGGAATCTCATTGTACTTCCTCCATGTGTCCAAGAGCAAGATATTCCTGCATGAAATTGCAATAGTTATGCCGAAGCTTCTCATTTCTTGCGAATCTCTGCTCCAACAAAAAGAATCGCTTTAACGCCATTTTGCGTGAATCACCTAAGACTATGTGATCCTTTAGCAGTGGTAACTTGACGATATATCGTCCTGTTTTATCCTTTTTGTGTGTCAATAGGTAGTGAATTTCACATTTCTCATCTTCTGCAGACCTGACCCTTGCGACGGGTATTTCTTCTAGTTCCCAAAATTTCTTTAATCCTTCATCTTCGCTGCACTCACTGATACATGAAGTAAGGACTTTGGTTTGTGCTTGCGGTTTTGATGATAAGTTGGTCACTACCGGTCCAGACAATATCCAGCCAAACCTTGTATTTTGTGCCATTGGAATATTAGGTGGATCTTTGATCAATCCATGGGTCAGGAAATGTGGTAAAATGTCTGATCCTATCAGCAATTCGATATCCTTTGGTTGTCCGTACCATGGATCCGCCAACTTCAAGCCTTGAATATGTGGCGAATAGTTGGGTGAAAATTGTTGTAATGGCAATCTTGATGTGATAACAGGCATTACCAGAGCGTTCACCTCCATGTTGACTCCTTCATCATGAATTGATTGAATGGTAAGGCGGCATGCTGCGATAACTTGTGTGGCCTGACCATTGATTCCATTTATCCTTGACTCATACTTATCCAACGGTGCCCTTAACTGAAGCGCTAACTTTTCTGTCACGAAGCATGATTGAGATCCTTGATCAATCAGAGCTCGTATCAGTTTCACTTGTCGTCCAACGCACACATTTAGCATGGCTGTGGCTAGTAGTACCGTCCTGTTAGCTTGACATGCAGCGACGATTCGCGTTGTCGATGGTGATTCTTCACCTGATCCCTTGCTTGTTACTAAGACGGCTGCCTGTTCACTTTGAGGGGAATGAAGAAGAGAATTATGCTGTTGTGCGCATATCTTGCAACCCTTCTTTGACAAACATTCTTTAGCGGCATGTCCATCTCGCAAACAGTTGAAACAAAGCCTTGACTTCTGGATCACTTCCCGTCGGGTTTTTGGTTTCATACTTAAAAATCTCTTACAGTTGAATACCTGATGATTCTCGCCACAAACAGCGCATTTTGGCTGCGTAACTGTAGTCAAGTGGCTTTTTGTAGAGTTGGGTTTTACCGCTTGCGATTGGTGTTCTCTGCTGAATTCGCGACTGCCCTCCAATCCCCTGAATCTGCCCTCAATAAAGTCCAAAAATGTATTAAACTTTGGAATTTCTGTTGATGTTCCTTTTGATTGTTGGTACAGCCTTCTTGATTCATTGTCTAGTTTTGAATATAGGATTTGTATCACCAATGGATCCCAGGAACTGACATCCACTCCCAAGTTGCTGATTCCGTACAGGATTTCCCTTGATGTATCCATCATAGTCTTTAGATCCAGAGCATTTTCATTTCGAACTGGTTTCAAAGTAAGCAGTTTTTGAATAAAGTTGTTGACCAACGCTGCTGGATTTTGAAATCGTTTGGTTAGCAATTCTATTGCTGTTGCATAATTGCTTGCAGTAGGTGATAGATGGTTGACAATCCTTGCTGCTTCTCTGGTTAGATTACCCTTCAAATACTGAATTCGTTTGACATTGCTTAAGGTTCTGTTTTGGTGTACTAAACGATCGAACAGTTCCCACAATTGTGTCCACTCCTCATACTTTCCACTGAATGTTGGTATTGTTATAGGTGGAAGTTTAATTTCCCGATGCCTCTCAGGCTGTGTTACTACAGCTTCCCTCTGGTACTGTGTCTGTTCTGTCTCCTTAATTTGAATATATGCATCTTGCTCCAACTCAATAAATTCCTCTTCATAATCCGCTTTGTCCATTGACACCATAATTTCCTCATTAACTGTTCGTACCGTTGTCCAGTATTCTTGTAATTGACTCAGCTTGAACTTGAGATAGACGGAATTCTGGCTGAAATCCAGACTATCAATTAGGCGTAAAAATCTCCCTTTGGCGAGGTTCAACTTAGTGCACTGAATTGAGGACTTCGTCTTTCCAATTGAATCTTCCGTTCTATCTGATGATGTGCTCCTTGGTGGCTGAACTACTGTAGCTGGATTTGAACTGGCTGGTAATTCTAGAATAGCAGCTCGCCTGTTCGTTGACCACTGATCCAGTTTTGACTTCAAGGCACCTTTAATGTCATGATACCTTGATTCGAACTGGCCAAAATACTTTTTGGCAAAGTATTCATGATGCGGGTTCGTCTTCCTTAAGTCTTCTAGGTACCCATTGTTTAGTTGGAAGTCAATCCAGTGCTGCTCCAGTTTCTCGAGCCGTGTCTTGAAATACTCCACAGAGTACCGTGATTCTCCATCCTTTTTGAAGTTTGTCCACAATCGATGCACTTCTTCCGTGATTCTCGTCTGATTTAGTGCGATTTCTTCGATTTCGCTCATGTTTACTGCGTAATGGAGTACAAGCTATCTTCTATTTCCACTGCTTGAATATATTGATCTAGTACCACTAATCACTTTCCACTATTCCGGCTAATCCGGCTCGAAGGACCATGTAAAAAATTCAAAATGCTTGATTCCTTGAATTGAATGGACTGATGCCATGAACATTTTATTCTTGTACTTTATACCAAAAAAATGCCCGCCTCAGCACAACAAAATAACAAATATTGCTAACCGTTGACCTAAGCATTGTAGCAATAAGTGTGTTGATGTCATCGACGAAGACAAACAACAGCAAAAATAACAAACTAAGCAACACAAAATAAATTTGTATTTTGTTGATGTAACCAACAATACCCATATTAACATTTGTTCGCCATACAGTCTACTCGTACATGGAACAAATAAAGCAGTCTATGATTCTCACAATCTGAATTTGAGAAATATTATTGAAGCTTATGCTGTTCAGGAGATTGCAATTTGTACAATATAACCTGGATTCTAACCGATCGCAAAATTCTATACTTCCTTAATGTCTGTAATGTTTCCATAACTCACGAATTTAAAGTGATTGTTTCTACCAAAAATATTAGTTAAATCTTCTTCAAGTAAATAAAGGGTCCGCCATCTAACGTTTTTTTTTCAAGTAGTGCTTATTTCGTGAATGGTAACACTTAGCTCATGTCTGATTTGACAGGTAATTAGTTTTGTCCTTCCGCTAAACGAATATGGTTGTGTATACGCTTGAACAACGCTGGGAAATATTGCGACATTACTTTGAAAATCATGGTAATGTTGCAGAATGTGTGCGAAAATTGCGTACGGATTTTGGAAGAAGAGAAGCACCGTCAGCTCCGTATGTTCGTTATCTTGTGAAAAAAGTGAAAGAAACTGGCATCCTCATCGATAAACAAAAGCGTGAAAAGCCAAAAACAGTGCGTACACCCGAGAATATTGCTGCTGCGGCAGAAAGTGTGCGTGAAGCGCCATCAACATCAATTCACCGTCGTTCTCAACAATTGAACATTTCGGAGACATCATTGAGACGAATTTTGCATAAAGACATTGGTATGACGCCATACAAAGTCCAATTGGTTCAGGAGTTGAAACCAACTGACCATCCAATGCGTTTTCGCTTCGCTAAGTGGGCCTGCGATCGACTTACAGAAGATGCCGATTTTGCCATAAAAATCATCTTTTCAGATGAAGCTCATTTTGATCTTGGCGGGTATGTAAACAAGCAAAATTGTCGCATTTGGGGCACAGAAAACCCGCACGCATACATTGAAAAGCCGATGCACCCAAAACGAGCCACTGTTTGGTGCGGATTTTGGTCCAGAGGCATAATTGGGCCATTTTTCTTCGAAAATGAGCAAGGAGTGGCCGTTACAGTCAATGGCGATCGTTATCGGGCCATGTTGAACGAATTTTTGTTCACAAAAATTTAAGAGGACGATATTGGCAACATTTGGTTTCAACAGGACGGCGCTACGTGCCACACAGCCGAAGCTACACTCGATGTTTTGCGCCCTGTTTTTGAAGATCGCATTATCAGCCACAGAGCTGATGTCGTTTGGCCACCTCGGAGCTGCGATTTGACACCGTTGGACTATTATTTGTGGGGTGCCGTCAAAGATAAGTGTTACGCCGACAAGCCAGAGACAATTGACGCTTTAAAGGACAATATTCGTGAAGCCATTGGTGAAATACAGCTGCACACAATCGATAATGTGCTTAAAAATTGGACTGTAGGCTACTGCATGGCCAGCCGAGGCAGCCATTTGAATGAAATTATTTTCCATTATTAACCGGAAGGATTGTACTTTCAAATAAAAAAAGAAATTTGAGAAAATATTCAGTAGTTTTTTTTATAGCATTTTCAGAAAAAAAAAAAATTATTTGGCGAACCCGGTAGAATCGTTAAATCAAAAGGTTTTCGCAGACGATGATTCTGTCAGTGAAGCAAATTTTCCGATGCTTAAAAATAGTATCCGCACACCGCACTGCTAGTCTGTTTCGATCTCTTAGTTTTAAATTTTCTTCTTCTTAATAACATTTTTTCAAATGAGCCAACTAATTTAGAATTATTCCGTTAATTCATACTTTATCCCTTTAGAGTGCACATATTCCAAGTATACAGACGTACTGCAGTCCGCTATTTTCAAATTTCCGCTAGTAAATTCTCCAATAAGCTTAACGGGTTTACTTGGACATGTTTCCATTCAAATTCAGTAAATGAACGAATTGATTGGATACAATCGGTCTCAAATATTAAAAAATAAAATAAATAAAATATATAATAAATAAATAAAATTAATTACAAAAAATTAGTAGAGTACTTAAAGTATGAATTCTGGGAGTCAACTTATGAAGAAAATAATCCATCCCTAGCATATGATGTTTTTTTAAAAACTCTCAGAAGCCATACAGAGAAAAGCAGTGTAATACATAATCTAAAAAATTCACGTTCTAAACGTCTTAGACCATGGATCAACAAAACACTACTTTCAAAAATAACTAAAAAGTACTTATGAATGACTTTAAAAATTTCTTCCCCAGTCGTGTTGGTGTTCAAAGGTTCACAGAAAAATAAATCTTCTTCAGAAGATCCTCCGAATGGGTATCTCACGAAAACAAAAAGTATTGATAACCCGGCGACGTCTGTACTATCGTCAAGCAAACATCTAACTGTCTCTCATTCTACAAATTATTGCATCTTCAATATGGTCTGAAATCTTATGGATTCGATCAGATATGATATTATTAGAACACTGGACTGCTGCAACTTTCTTCGCTGCGTCTTCTCCAAGTACGCAGCTGACGATTTCTGTCATGCATGGTTTTATTAAATTTTCTGCAATCGTGTGTGGTTTACTAGTACGCACAATTCTGTAACTTATTAAGAATGATGCTTCAGGTACTTTTTCATTATCTGTTTTTGCATATCTGTGTATAGCAGCCATACCAGTCTTATCTACTTCTTTGTGTCTTTCAAAAAAATGTAAGTTCTTATCCTTCAGTTGCAGGTAGTTGGTTTCAAGGTGTCGTTTAAGTTTTGCAGGTACAAAAGAGCTGTTTAGTAAAATTTTGTTGCAAATAACGCATTGTCCATCAGGATGTTCAGCATTTTCTACAAGAATATATCCAAAGGACAAGTAGAATTCTTCATACTTCCTCTTTTTTAAAACCGTTCTCTCCTGAGGTTCACCCCTTTTGTTGGTTGGTGTAGGTACTTTGTCTGTGTTGCCGACGAAAAGAGTCTTCTGTATTAACTGTACCCTGGAATAAATTTACAAACCAAATAATAACCGGCAACAACAGTAATACTCGATAATAATAAAGGACCAAAAGATTTATAAAATAAACATTAAATTAAGAAATTAATGCGTATAAGGTGAGCGAGCCAACTATTTATTGGCCGGAATGTATGTATTTACAGAGGTGGACAAAAGTCACGCACAATCTTTTGTTAAATAAAACAAGTATTAAAACAAAACCAAAAGAAAATGTTGGTTTGCGTTCTTTTAGAAAAACAAATATACAACCTTAAGCTACATATTAAATACCACAATAATAAAATAATACCCTATTCTGGAAAAACACAAAATAAAGAGTCCGCCATCTAACGTTTTTTTTTTCAAGTAGTGCTTATTTCGTGAATGGTAACACTTAGCTCATGTCTGATATGACAGATAATTAGTTTTATCCTTCCGCTGAATATGGTTGTGTGTACGCTTGAACAACGCTGGGAAATATTGCGACATTACTTTGAAAATCGTGGTAATGTTGCAGAATGTGTGCGAAAATTGCGTACGGATTTTGGAAGAAGAGAAGCACCGTCAGCTCCGTATGTTCGTTATCTTGTGAAAAAAGTGAAAGAAACTGGCATCCTCATTGATAAACCAAAGCGTGAAAAGCCAAAAACAGTGCGTACACCCGAGAATATTGCTGCTGCGGCAGAAAGTGTGCGTGAAGCGCCATCAACATCAATTCACCGTCGTTCTCAACAATTGAACATTTCGGAGACATCATTGAGACGAATTTTGCATAAAGACCTTGGTATGACGCCATACAAAGTCCAATTGGTTCAGGAGTTGAAGCCAACTGACCATCCAATGCGTTTTCGCTTCGCTAAGTGGGCCTGCGATCGACTTACAGAAGATGCCGATTTTGCCAAAAAAATCATCTTTTCAGATGAAGCTCATTTTGATCTTGGCGGGTATGTAAACAAGCAAAATTGTCGCATTTGGGGCACAGAAAACCCGCACGCATACATTGAAAAGCCGGTGCACCCAAAACGAGCCACTGTTTGGTGCGGATTTTGGTCCAGAGGCATAATTGGGCCATTTTTCTTCGAAAATGAGCAAGGAGTGGCCGTTACAGTCAATGGCGATCGTTATCGGGCCATGTTGAACGAATTTTTGTTCACAAAAATTGAAGAGGAGGATATTGGCAACATTTGGTTTCAACAGGACGGCGCTACGTGCCACACAGCCGAAGCTACACTCGATGTTTTGCGCCCTGTTTTTGAAGATCGCATTATCAGCCGCAGAGCTGATGTCGTTTGGCCACCTCGGAGCTGCGATTTGACACCGATGGACTATTATTTGTGGGGTGCCGTCAAAGATAAGTGTTACGCCGACAAGCCAGAGACAATTGACGCTTTAAAGAACAATATTCGTGAAGCCATTGGTGAAATACAGCTGCACACAATCGATAATGTGCTTAAAAATTGGACTGTAGGCTACTGCATGGCCAGCCGAGGCAGCCATTTGAATGAAATTATTTTCCATTATTAACCGGAAGGATTGTACTTTCAAATAAAAAAAGAAATTTGAGAAAATATTCAGTAGTTTTTTTTATAGCATTTTCAGAAAAAAAAAAAATTATTTGGCGAACCCGGTAGAATCGTTAAATCAAAAGGTTTTCGCAGACGATGATTCTGTCAGTGAAGCAAATTTTCCGATGCTTAAAAATAGTATCCGCACACCGCACTGCTAGTCTGTTTCGATCTCTTAGTTTTAAATTTTCTTCTTCTTAATAACATTTTTTCAAATGAGCCAACTAATTTAGAATTATTCCGTTAATTCATACTTTATCCCTTTAGAGTGCACATATTCCAAGTATACAGACGTACTGCAGTCCGCTATTTTCAAATTTCCGCTAGTAAATTCTCCAATAAGCTTAACGGGTTTACTTGGACATGTTTCCATTCAAATTCAGTAAATGAACGAATTGATTGGATACAATCGGTCTCAAATATTAAAAAATAAAATAAATAAAATATATAATAAATAAATAAAATTAATTACAAAAAATTAGTAGAGTACTTAAAGTATGAATTCTGGGAGTCAACTTATGAAGAAAATAATCCATCCCTAGCATATGATGTTTTTTTAAAAACTCTCAGAAGCCATACAGAGAAAAGCAGTGTAATACATAATCTAAAAAATTCACGTTCTAAACGTCTTAGACCATGGATCAACAAAACACTACTTTCAAAAATAACTAAAAAGTACTTATGAATGACTTTAAAAATTTCTTCCCCAGTCGTGTTGGTGTTCAAAGGTTCACAGAAAAATAAATCTTCTTCAGAAGATCCTCCGAATGGGTATCTCACGAAAACAAAAAGTATTGATAACCCGGCGACGTCTGTACTATCGTCAAGCAAACATCTAACTGTCTCTCATTCTACAAATTATTGCATCTTCAATATGGTCTGAAATCTTATGGATTCGATCAGATATGATATTATTAGAACACTGGACTGCTGCAACTTTCTTCGCTGCGTCTTCTCCAAGTACGCAGCTGACGATTTCTGTCATGCATGGTTTTATTAAATTTTCTGCAATCGTGTGTGGTTTACTAGTACGCACAATTCTGTAACTTATTAAGAATGATGCTTCAGGTACTTTTTCATTATCTGTTTTTGCATATCTGTGTATAGCAGCCATACCAGTCTTATCTACTTCTTTGTGTCTTTCAAAAAAATGTAAGTTCTTATCCTTCAGTTGCAGGTAGTTGGTTTCAAGGTGTCGTTTAAGTTTTGCAGGTACAAAAGAGCTGTTTAGTAAAATTTTGTTGCAAATAACGCATTGTCCATCAGGATGTTCAGCATTTTCTACAAGAATATATCCAAAGGACAAGTAGAATTCTTCATACTTCCTCTTTTTTAAAACCGTTCTCTCCTGAGGTTCACCCCTTTTGTTGGTTGGTGTAGGTACTTTGTCTGTGTTGCCGACGAAAAGAGTCTTCTGTATTAACTGTACCCTGGAATAAATTTACAAACCAAATAATAACCGGCAACAACAGTAATACTCGATAATAATAAAGGACCAAAAGATTTATAAAATAAACATTAAATTAAGAAATTAATGCGTATAAGGTGAGCGAGCCAACTATTTATTGGCCGGAATGTATGTATTTACAGAGGTGGACAAAAGTCACGCACAATCTTTTGTTAAATAAAACAAGTATTAAAACAAAACCAAAAGAAAATGTTGGTTTGCGTTCTTTTAGAAAAACAAATATACAACCTTAAGCTACATATTAAATACCACAATAATAAAATAATACCCTATTCTGGAAAAACACAAAATAAAGAGTCCGCCATCTAACGTTTTTTTTTTCAAGTAGTGCTTATTTCGTGAATGGTAACACTTAGCTCATGTCTGATATGACAGATAATTAGTTTTATCCTTCCGCTGAATATGGTTGTGTGTACGCTTGAACAACGCTGGGAAATATTGCGACATTACTTTGAAAATCGTGGTAATGTTGCAGAATGTGTGCGAAAATTGCGTACGGATTTTGGAAGAAGAGAAGCACCGTCAGCTCCGTATGTTCGTTATCTTGTGAAAAAAGTGAAAGAAACTGGCATCCTCATTGATAAACCAAAGCGTGAAAAGCCAAAAACAGTGCGTACACCCGAGAATATTGCTGCTGCGGCAGAAAGTGTGCGTGAAGCGCCATCAACATCAATTCACCGTCGTTCTCAACAATTGAACATTTCGGAGACATCATTGAGACGAATTTTGCATAAAGACCTTGGTATGACGCCATACAAAGTCCAATTGGTTCAGGAGTTGAAGCCAACTGACCATCCAATGCGTTTTCGCTTCGCTAAGTGGGCCTGCGATCGACTTACAGAAGATGCCGATTTTGCCAAAAAAATCATCTTTTCAGATGAAGCTCATTTTGATCTTGGCGGGTATGTAAACAAGCAAAATTGTCGCATTTGGGGCACAGAAAACCCGCACGCATACATTGAAAAGCCGGTGCACCCAAAACGAGCCACTGTTTGGTGCGGATTTTGGTCCAGAGGCATAATTGGGCCATTTTTCTTCGAAAATGAGCAAGGAGTGGCCGTTACAGTCAATGGCGATCGTTATCGGGCCATGTTGAACGAATTTTTGTTCACAAAAATTGAAGAGGAGGATATTGGCAACATTTGGTTTCAACAGGACGGCGCTACGTGCCACACAGCCGAAGCTACACTCGATGTTTTGCGCCCTGTTTTTGAAGATCGCATTATCAGCCGCAGAGCTGATGTCGTTTGGCCACCTCGGAGCTGCGATTTGACACCGATGGACTATTATTTGTGGGGTGCCGTCAAAGATAAGTGTTACGCCGACAAGCCAGAGACAATTGACGCTTTAAAGAACAATATTCGTGAAGCCATTGGTGAAATACAGCTGCACACAATCGATAATGTGCTTAAAAATTGGACTGTAGGCTACTGCATGGCCAGCCGAGGCAGCCATTTGAATGAAATTATTTTCCATTATTAACCGGAAGGATTGTACTTTCAAATAAAAAAAGAAATTTGAGAAAATATTCAGTAGTTTTTTTTATAGCATTTGCAAAAAAAAAATAATTATTTGGCGGACCCTTTATTTGAAATTACATTTTTTTTCATTTTTCACCATTTTTCTTTTTATTCAGTTATGTTGTGTGCGATTTGTTTTTTCACACAAGTGAACGGAACTTAAAGCTTAATACCGATCCCGAACGGCGAGAGCCAAGAAGTTTTTGTAAGGCAAGTGTACAACGGGGGGTTTGTCAGTACCCTGACGAGGAGAGAAGCCGCGAAATAATCATTCGATGGCGGTGGTGTTATCGGGATCCGAACTCGCTCATCTTGCGTCAGCGGCCAACACACTACCTACTGCGCCACGGCGCTCCTTTTCATCCCTAGTTACAAACGGTTTAATTACGAGTCGCTCTAATTTAAAATTAATATTTAAATACTCGTAAGTATAATAGCCTTGAAAATCAGAAAAAAACAATAAAGTAAATTCAAATCACAATCAACACATATTTATTTATTAAAAGTGAGAACTAGAGCTATGTAGTTCATATAAGTTCATTGTTTTCCTTTTTTTGTGATGTTTTTGATGTCTACAGAATTATTCAGACATAACTGAAACATTTTGCAGTTTACTTAATGTCAAAATGAAAGACACTGTGAAGCAGCCGATATTGAGGCAATCGCCGCAGCAAACCAAAAAATTATGAATCTAAACATTTAACAACTTCCAAAGTGACTACCCCAAAAAAGTATTCTATTTATGTGTACGCTCTGCCATTTCCCCAGGTTTCGGAATGCATTGGGAGAATGGCAGATCGCATTACAATCCACGTTCCACAAATTCGATTCTCGCACATTTGTCAAGTGCGCGAGTCACATGCTCATGTTTTTAATTTGTTTGTTTTGTTATTTTGTTTATATTAATTTTTTGTTAAATTGTTTAAATGATTGTTGAGTGATGAAATTGTTGAGTAGCAACATGCTCCCGGGCCAAATTATGTTTTTTCGTGGTGTCGTCGGGGGTGTACATCTGTGGTGTTTTCTCGTTCGCGACGTCGTGTGTCATCTTCGTGTATGTATACTTATGTATGTCACTCGGTTGAGATTGATTATGTGAAAGGAAAAATAGATTTAATAATGTCATTGAGGGTGGTTATTGAAAATGTGCTAGATGGTGAAAATTAAAATTTATATGGTGTTTGTTATTGTTTCCTTCGTATCGACCTGTCTGTCTAACGCGCCCGTCATTGTCGGTTTGGGGATGTTTCGGTTGTCCGGTTTCGATGGGGGTTGTGAGTCGTGCGGCGGAGTTGAGACCGGTAAGGGGGATCATTTCGCAATCGGACGTTTTAGAGTGTTTGTTGCGGTTCGTATGGTCACCACGCGCGTAAGACAATCGGCGCCCGGATGGAGTTATTGTATTCGAGCGAGTATCCACGATGATGGTGGTAAGTTGTCTTCTTTCACCAAGACTATATCTCCAACGTTGATGTTTTGTTGTATTCGTAGCCACTTTGGTCGATATTGAAGCTGCTGAAGATAAGTTGTGCTCCATTTCTTCCAGAAGTCATGGGTAAGTCGTGGGCACAATGGGCTCCCACAAATCCAAGCTAAACAAATGGTCGAGTCGGACCATGCGTACGTTTCTATGGTTGGAAGCTTCATTGTGTTGGAAATCCTATGCAAAAGCTTCGCCAAGAGATGTGCAGCACATAATTCTAAACGCGGGAGACAGATTTTTCTCACGGGGGCAACTCTGGTTTTGGCGGCGATGATACTTACTTGTTCTTTGCCATTGTGTATTACGCGTGCGTAGATAACGGCTGCGTAGGCTTTCTCGGAAGCGTCACTGAATCCATGAAGTTTTAATGTTGCTGCGCTTTCATGACAGATCCAGCGAGGAATTTCTATGTCTTGGAGGTTGTTCAGCCCATGCCGAAAGTGCAACCACTCCCTTTTGAGATCTTCAGAGAGAGGAGAGTCCCAAGAAGCCTCATTTCGCCAGAGCTCCTGGAGAATTAGTTTTGCCTCGAGGACACACGGTGCGATCCAGCCAAGAGGGTCAAAGATGCGGGCAATGTCTGCTAAGACGGTTCGCTTAGTGTGTGTTTGGGTGTTTGGTAAGTCGATTTTGATTTTAAAGACATTGTTTGTTGGATGCCATTGGATACCTAGTGTCTTAATGGCATCTTATGATTCGAAACTGAGTGGAAGGTTTACTTCTCTATTCTTTTCAGGATCTTGCTCCAGAACCCTTGATGAATTGCTCGCCCATTTGCGAAGTGGAAATCCACCGGAGTTCAATACCGAAATAATCTCCCTTAGGAGATTGATGGCCTCTTCTTCGTTGTCAGCTCCGTATATCAGATCGTCAACGTAAAATCCCTCAGTAAGTACCTGATTTATATTAGGATGTGAGTGTTTTGTGTCTATGGTCAGTTGATGCTGGGTTCGTATGGTATGGAGCTGCTGCCGTGCCGAAGGTGACAGTGTCTAAGGCATATGTTTTGATAGCCTCTCGTGTTGTTGCTCTCCAGAGAATGAGCTGATATTGGGTATCCTCTCGTCCCATCCTAATTTGCCTGTACATCATTTTAATGTCCGCTAAGAAGACCATTTTGAACCTTCTCCATTTTGCAAGTAGATCTATGATGTCTGGTTGCATGTGTGGGCCAACCAGCAAATTGTCATTGAGTGATTGTCGTAGTGCTTGTCTCCTTGAAAACAGCATGATGAGGCAGGAAATAATGCTTCCTAGGCAGTAGTTGCTCTGACGAAACTTCTCTCTTGTGTCCCAGTTTGGCATATTCGTCTATGCATTCGGTGTATGCTTCAGTTTACTGTTGGAATTGAATTTGTGTTCTAGTTGGAGGAATCTTGCCATTGCTGACCGTTTTGAGTCACCAAGAGTAGGATGTTTATTGTCCTTAAACGAAAGTCGAACTTCATACCTTCCGTCCTGAAGACGCCTTGTTGTCTGTTGGTAGTGTTGTAGACACTGTTCTTCTTCCAATGTGAGTTTACGATGTTCGAGATTCTCCTCAATTTCCCAAAACTGCCTTAATTGGCACTCAACTGTATTGTGGTGGTTCTGCACCGTGATTGGATTTGACTGCACTGCTTGAATCGTGTATCCGCTTAAAATCCATCCTAGTTCGGTAAGCTGCGCTATAGGTGCCCCATCTTGACCCTTGACGAGTCCTTCAAGGATGATCGATGAATAGACGTCAGCTCCTAAAAGTAAATCGATCTTCCCAGGGTTATAATATGAGGGGTCAGCTAAGTTTAAATTGGACAGATGACTCCATCTGTCTTTATTTAAAGGATGGGTTGGAAGCACCGATGTAAGGTGAGAGAAAACGAACGCCCTAACTTCGAGACAGATTCCTCTGTGCGTTTTACGTGAACACCAGCCTTGTCGGCTTAATTTCACGGTGGGCCATCCCACAAGGGGTTGATAGCGTCAACCAACGTCGTTCTATTGCACTTAAGAACCAATTCGAAGCCATGTGCAGGGAACATAAGCTTCCAACTTGGTCTGGGGCGAGGCCTACCAAAACCTCTTAGCGATCTAAGGGTAACGGCGCCTTTTTGCAAACAAACAGCAGAGGGGTATTCAGGGCACAATTGATTGTGTGTCCCAATAATGTCCCTCCGGCGGGTAACTTCGAGACAGAATGAATTTGTTTGGGAATACATTGTGAAGTGGGTCTGGTACCGCGACATGCCGGTAAGTGTTTGTCCCAGCCCTGTCACATTCGCGGTGATCTTGGTTCTCTTTAATCGTAGTAGTTGAGTTGCTCGTTCTGTTATAAACGATGCTTCAGAGTTGCTCGTTCTGTTATAAACGATGCTTCAGAGCCTTAGTCCACTAAGGCTCTGAGAGTATGTTTCCTTCCGTCAATAGCCTTACCGTTGACCAAAGCCGTTGCTAATAAAACCTTTGCTTCCAGTTGGTTGAAATTCGTTGTAAATGTTTTACTCGTATTTGTGGTTGAGGGACCAGTGTTCCTGGCTGAGTTGTTGGCTTCAACGTGTAACATCGTGTGAGGCTTAAAGCCACATTTGAAACATCGATTACTGCTGTTGCATGTTGATGCATGGTGGTCATACCCGAGGCAGTTGGAACATACTGCCTTTTCCTTTATTGTCTCTGCTCGATCTTTGGCATCCAAGTTTAGAAAACGTTTGCATCGCCGAATGCTATGAGGGCCGGTACACACGCGACAAAGAAATTGTTTAGCCGACGATTTGGTATGAAATGTGTTGGCCTTCTTAAAGGGGTTAGTGGGCGTGGGTTTTAGGGAATGATTGAGCTCCGAAATATTTTCTAGGGAACTGAAGCGACAGGAGATAAAGGAGAGAAATGTCCTAATGTCAGGAAGGGTTTTCGATTTGCCTTTGTCCTCCCAGTCTCTCTATGTTTGGGGAGGTAATTTATGAAATAATATATAGATGAGAATGCAGTCCCAAATATCAACTGCTATTCCAAGATTCGATAGTGCATGGAAGCATTCCATAGTGGTATCATGTATGGATTTCAAGGACGCGGCGGTTTCATGGGTAAGTTTACTCTGTTCTATTAAAAGGCGTAATTGAGTGTTAACAAGTTTTCTTTTATTTTGATATCTATCGATCAGAGTTTCCCAAGCGGCGAAATAATTTTTCCCATCGATCGGAAGGTGCTGAATTAGATGCGCAGCTTCACCGGACACAAAACACTTTAGGAATTGAAGTTTTTGCACCTCTGAGAGTTCTATGTTCTGGTCTACCATGGTTTGGAATATGTTGTGAAACTCGCACCACTCCTCAAATTGTCCGGACATTTTTTTTATCTGTATTCGCGGAAGACGAATATCAGATACGGAAGACCGCGATTGATTGATACGGGAACTGTCCAGATTCGCACCGTTACTCTCATTCAATTTCTCCAAATCATTGTGGAGAGAACCGATAAAGGTAAAATAAATTCTTTTTATTTCGGAGTATGTTTCCTCTACCAAGCATTTTTCTTTTACGGGATCTGCAGACGCACTAATAATGTTCCTTCTTCGCACGTTTGAACAACTCTTCCACCTCCACTAAGCGCGCGTTCACATACCCCCTCGATTTTCGCGCCGCGGAATCCTTTTGGTATTCTTCGAAGTCATTTGAAAGTTCCTTGAGGGTAAGCTCTTGGAATTCAATTGATTTGTTTAGTTTCGCCATCTCAGATTGTACTGTTTCAACAAAGGATACGATGCAGGGAGCGAAGACAAAAGCGAGATAGATGTGAGCTAGCGAATTGTTATAGCACGGGATCACTTATCGTTTAAGTTCAGATTATTATATATGCACTGTTTCAACAAAGGATACGATGCAGAGAGCGAAGACAAAAGCGAGATAGATTGAGCTAGCGAATTGTTATAGCACGGAGTCACTTATAGTTTAAGTTTAAATTATTATATGCACTGTTTGTATGTATGTTAATTAATGGTTAATGAATGAATTTCAATATAGGTAACTTAATATATGTAATGTCAATATAGGTAATTCAATTAATATGTAATTTATTTAATTTAATTAAATAGATATATGTAAATGTTTTTTTTGTACTCAGCAGATATCCTGTTTTCCTTAGCTGTTGGGTGGTTGGATACTGCTGCCTTCTGGATCACTGCAACTGTAACTTCAGCTGCAACTGGAACTGGATCTTCAACTAGAACTGGATCTTCAACTGCGTGATGAGCTGGTCTTTTGCTGCTGCAACTGGATCTTCAACTGCAACTGGACTTCTGTGTAACCACGATCACTGATGGGGATCTGGTGGATCTGGACTTTGCACTACACTGCAGATCGCTGATGGGGATCCGAATTAGCACTTTTTATTGTTTAATTATTATTTAATTGTTATTTGATTATTTCAGATCGCTGATGGGGATCCGAATTTTAATTATTGCAGATCGCTGATGGGGATCCGGCTCGAAGGACAAATGTTCAGGGTAGACCTGGTGACTGTACCGAAATCACTTCAAATAAAAATTAAAAAAAACTCTTTTCAATCACGTTATAATGTATTGTATCCTCGCACAGAGTCTGATTCAGAAGAGACTTACAATAAAATCCTGACTTCTATTTATACAATCAGCTGTTTTTTGTTTTTGTTATGAAAATGGGGTGAATAACCCAATGACCTACATTTGTTACATTCTGTGTATTTGTACGCTCTGCCATTTCCCCAGGTTTCGGAATTCATTGGGAGAATGGCAGATCGCATTACAATCCACATTCCACAAATTCGATTCTCGCGCATTTGACAAGTTCTCATTTGTCAAGTGCGCGAGTCACATGCTCATGTTTTTAATTTGTTTGTTTTGTTATTTTGTTTATATTAATTTTTTGTTAAAAATGATTGTTGAGTGATTAAATTGTTGAGTAGCAACATCCCTATTCTGATTTCGCCGATTCGTGAATATTCGAAAGATAAGAACTTCATTATTAAACTTGACTCCAAACAACAAGTCACTTCAGTATTAAAATCAGCTAAAACACTCAGGGCCACTGGAGTCAAAGATTCAAAAGAATATCCAATGTCAAGATATAACTGAAACATTTTGCAGTTTACTTAATGTCAAAATGAAAGACACTGTGAAAAAGCCGATATTGAGGCAATCGCCGCAGCAAACCAAAAAAGTATGAATCTAAGCATTTAACAACTTCCAAAGTGACTACCTCAAAAAAGTACGAAAAGCTCAGATGGACGGAATTCAAAATCAGAACAGCGAAAATAATCTCATTTTAAAAATAACACCTAAGTAGGCAGAAATAGAGTGATTAGAGACATTTTTTCCCATCTTGGTTCAACTGGCACCGCTGATTGAAAATATCCCTATTCTGATTTCGCCGATTCGTGAATATTCGAAAGATAAAAACTTCATTATTAAACTTGACTTCACCCCTTCGCTCTTCGGGCGCCTTGTCGCGGCGGAGGGGCTTAAGAGGTCAATGACCTCGAACTAAGACCCGGAGAACCCCGAGTTAGTCATGAATGAATGGACAACCAGATGGATGGAAAAACTCCAGGTGGCACCCGCAATAGCGGAAATCCACCCGCGATCTCCCTGATCGCGGCCGGGGCAAGGATTCTGGAGGCCCCACCAGTCATTCTTAACTCTCCGGCAGCCCGGAACGACACCGACTCCTGCGGCTCATTGTCCGACCACTTGGTTGGACTGAGCGTGAGCGGTGCAACCGACAGAGGCGACACCGACGATGGTGCGGCACGGGAAACCGCCAAGGTTGAACGAGCCCCAGAATTGGGACGTGCTGTAGATTGCACTGCTAAGTGCCCAAAAAGAAGGAGGAAGAGGCGTGCCCGAAAATCGTGCAAAGAGGCTGGCACAGCCGAAGGCACGAAGATTGAGGGCGAACCTTTGGGAAAGGCAGGTAAGAGGATCAGATCGGCGGAGGTATCCCCTACCGAAGCCCATCCGACCCTCTCACCTGCAGATCCCGCACTTCTTGCCGGCGCGCAGCGCAGAAAGCGTCGGCGGCTAGTAAAGGCTGCTGCTGGAGGCACAAGCATGCCAGCACTTTCGGCATGCGCCTCAAACACTCCTCCTCTTATTGGTGACGGTCAAACTCCCAATAAGAGCGTGCCAAGTTCCAAAACTGTCGGAGCTGAAGATGTTCAGGGTCCTGTCATGGTCGGTGCCACCGCCGAAAAAGGTGATGATGCTGGCAGACAGACTCTGATCGCAGAAGGCGAAGCGGTCTTGGATCATAACAACCCTCAGGCTGGCAAAGCTGTTCGAAAGCGGCGTCGGAAGGGAGCAGGAGCTCGAACCGAAAAAGGTAAGAGCACTTGCAAGCGGAAGATGGCCGCCGGGGACAATCTTGCTGGGGAGAGAGAACGTGATGTCTCCTCCTCTGATATGGCGGCGGGAAATCGGAGTCCAAAGGCAGATGCGGCGATCAATAAAGATCAAAGCAAAAACCTGAAGACGGAGAGGACCAAAGGCTTCTCATCGGAGGCGGGCACTTCACACAAAAAAACCCCTTCCTCTGGAAAGGCAACACAAATGACCGTAAAGAGTCGAGACAAGCACCTCTCCTACAAAGAGGCAGCCATCTCCTCCGAAAAGGTCAGGATAGGGAAGGCTGGCAGTGACAGCAGAATGACCAGCGCAGATTGCCAACACTGCGAGGATCATCTACTGGAGCTAGCTTCAGCAACAGGCTTCTGTATTCAAGCGGAGAGGTCTGCTTTGATGAATGGTACCTTCGTGGTGAGCTGTTCCTCTCAGCAGACATCTGCCTGGATCAGGAGCATGGTGCCGAAAATCCCCCCCCCCCTGGGAACTAGCACTTATCAAGTAGTTAGTCTCCCGAAACTAACGCGCGCCATCTGCTGGATTCCGGGAAAACCCGGAAACAAGCTGAAAGTGCTGACGCGACTACGTGCGCAGAACCCGGGACTCGACACGAGGGCCTGGACTGTCTATTCCTACAAGGAGAAAAAGAACTCTCTGAAAAAAGAGGGCTTCACTCTGGTAGTGGGAATGGACAATGGCTCTGTTGAGGCCCTGAAAACCGCGTACGACTCACGTCCCTACTTCGGCCTTGGTAGGATTGTATTCCATTTTGATGTCAAGTAGTCGAAGGATGGAACGTGTTCCCCAGTATGAATCCATGATTTTTACTCAGATCAACCTACAGCATTGCAAGGCTGCTACCGCTCTTCTAAGTAGCAGAATTGCATGCAGTAGTACAAATCATCACATTGTATCCATTCAAGAACCATGGGTGTGGAACAAACGCCTGTGTGGTCTTGGTGGCATACGTGATGCTACAATCCTTTATGATGAGCGATCCGAAAGGCCCAGGGTCTGCCTCATCATATCGAATACGCTATCGGCAACCAAACTTGGTCAATTCTGTGGTCAAGATCTGGTAGCTGCGAAAGTGAGCTACAAGGCGCACGGAGAAATTGAACACTTCGTCGTGGCGTCTGCTTACTTCCCCTACGACTCGGTACTACCCCCGCCACCTAAGGCGGTTTCCGAACTCGTAGAGTACTGTGAAGCCAGAAGGATTGGACTCATCATCTGTTGCGATGCTAACGCTCAAAACACATTTTGGGGCAGCAGCAAATGCAACCGGAGAGGAGACCATCTTTTAAACTTCATTCTTTCGTCTGACCTTTTCATCAACAATGTTGGCTCTCTACCAACCTTTGTGACGGCGAGACGACAGGAAGTGATTGACCTAACCTTATCTAACAGGCATGCGAAGGCCATCACTAACTGGAGAGTCTCACCAGATGTTACGCTGTCAGACCATAGATACATCGAATTCCAATTGAAGTGCGGGATCTCCCCCTCGCAGCCCAAGCGGAATCCGAGAAAAACAGACTGGGTGCGATTTAGGGAGGAGCTTGAGAAATCCACTCAAGCCCCGCCTAAACTCAAAACTAATCAATCGGTGGAGGATGCAGTTCACAACCTGAACAGCGCCATCACCAAATGTTTTGAACTCGCATGTCCTGTCAAAAAACCTCCCAACAGGAAGCCGGTTCCCTGGTGGAATGCTGAGCTCCAACGGCTTCGTAGGGAAGCCAGAAGTCTTCTGAACAGATCGCTTAAATCGAACTCGGAAGATGACTGGAATAAATATCGATCGAAGCAGAAGGAATATAAGAAGCTTATTCGAAAATCGAAGAATGATTCCTATAAGTCCATCTGCGAAGAGATCAAATCCCTGAGCGCGACCAGCAAGTTGGTTAAAGTCCTCAAACGAGGAAAATCGACAAAGCTGGATGTACTCAGAAAGTCTGATGGTACCTTTACCGAGTCTAAAGCAGAAACTCTTAGTTTACTGTTTCAGACCCATTTTCCGGGAAATCAGACTGTCATCGGCTCGTTGCACACTCCCTCATTGGATACTGCGGCTGTAGCGATGAAAACAACTCGGCGTAGCTGGTATGTTGCGTCACGCGTGGCAACTACTGAGGCCATTGAATTTGCTGTGGCATCCTTCGATGGCTTTAAGTCGCCGGGCACTGATGGGATATACCCCGTTATGCTGCAAAAAGGTATAAGACAGCTGCTTCCTACACTGAAAAGAATTTTCACTGCTAGCCTGGCACTTGCCTACATACCTATCCCTTGGCGCGCGGTGAAAGTGGTCTTTATTCCCAAAATAGGGAAAGAGGATTACTCACTAGCCAAGAGTTTCAGACCAATAAGTCTAACATCATTCCTGCTGAAAAGCATGGAAAGACTAGTAGAGTTGCACGTGCGCAAAGTTGCCCTTCGAATGCATCCTCTGTCGGACATGCAACATGCTTATCAGCGCGGAAAATCCTGCGAGACTGCGCTTCAAAACCTAGTTGGGAGAATTGAATGCGCTCTCGAAAGGAAAGAGTACGTACTAGGCATTTTCGTCGACATTGAGGGAGCTTTTGATAACGCTACCTTCGACAGCATGTGTAACGCTGCTAGACGGCATGGCGTAGATGAAGCACTGGTTTTGTGGATCAAAGCAATGCTTGTGCACAGGACATTGATCGCTGATACAGGCCTCGAACAATGTGTCAAGTCTGGAGTAAACAGGGGCTGCCCGCAAGGTGGCGTCTTGTCTCCGCTGTTATGGTGCATGGTGGTCGACTCTCTGCTAGATGCTCTCAATGCCTCTGGAATCTATGCCCAGGCCTATGCGGATGATGTTGCTGTTCTCTCTGTCGGCTCATGTTTAGCGAATGTCTGTCTCAAAGCGCAGGCGGCGCTAAACGTGATCGATGACTGGTGCACGAGAAATGGGCTGTCGGTTAATCCTCTTAAGACCGATGTCGTTCTCTTCACGAGAAGGAGGAAAACAACTGGCATTGCTCAGCTGGTGCTAAAAGGCATTCCCATCCCTAAGTATCTGGGAGTCATTCTAGATAACAAACTTCTCTGGTCAAAACATGTTGAGTCCAAAACCACCAAAGCGCTGTCAGCTTTCTGGCAATGCAAAGGTTCCTTTGGCAAAACATGGGGCTTATCGCCGAAAAAGGTCCTTTGGATCTACACGGCAATGGTAAGACCGATAATCTCATATGCATCGGTTGTTTGGTGGAGCAGGCTGACACGAAAACACGTTGTGGCTTCACTCACCAAACTCCAAAGAGCGGTCTGCCTCAGTTGCACGGGGGCTTTCCCCAGCACACCGGGAGCTGCTTTGGATGCTATGATGAACCTTTCACCCCTTGACATATATGTATATCAGAGGATGTGCACTGAAAACTATTTCTCGCCTAAAGAGGAATGGTCTTTGGTACAACTCGCAGTGGAGTGAAAGTGTACTTGAGAGAGAAATATCCTACGATCACTGTCTCATGGATATGCCCTCTGACGCAATGACACCTGCCATCCTACTGCGCTGTAACTACACAGTCACATTTCCTTGGCGTCAGGACTGGCTTTGGCCAGACACTGAACCTGGAATAGAATGTCTTCGCATCTTCACAGATGGCGCCGGCGCCGGAGTTTTCTTCGAGCGCGAAAACATTCGACTGCACTTCTCGTTAGGAAAATATGCGTCTGTCTTCCAGGCGGAGATTTACGCAATCCTAATGGCCATGCACTATGTTGTGAAACACAGATGGAGGGGAAAGAGCATATGTGTCTGCAGTGACAGCCAAGCTGCACTCAAAGCTGTATCCAATCCTCTGTCCAACTCCAAACTAGTGCATGAACTCAAGACATCAATGACTGGGTCTTTAACGTACACAGTCGCAGATGAAAGGAATATCCAGGATGCAGGATGACTAAGCGCGTACGCCCTGACGTCTGTAAGAAGTCCGCAACATTCTTCTTATCCTTAAGAAGAAATGACTGCAGAAGGCTAACGGGCGTCATTACGGGCCATTACACTTTTGCCAGGCATCTTTACGTGCTTGGCATCAGTGAGACGCCTACCTGTGCTGCTTGTTGCGAGGAGGACGACACAGCGGAACACTTTCTCTGCGACTGTCCCGCCTTCGCTCGTGCACGGTGGCGCACCCTTGGGGCCGACGTGGTGGGTGCCGAATCTCTTAGCTCAACATCACTGAAGCCCCTCCTCACTTTTCTCCGGACAACGGGGAAAATACAATAAAGACAAGGTGTCTGTCTGGTAGTACAATGGACCAGTACTTGTGTCTGAGTGCTCCAGCAGATAGTAGAAGCCTCCAACAAAAAAAAAAAAAAAAACTTGACTCCAAACAACAAGTCACTTCAGTATTAAAATCAGCTAAAACATTTAGGGGCACTGGAGTCAACGCTTCAAAAGAATATCCAGTGTCAATATAACGGAAAAAGCATAATAAACCCATTTTATTTTATTAGAGTAGAATACTAGTTAGAAAAAATAAAATGACGTCTTCGGAGGAGTTCAATGCTTCAATTTGGGTTCAGCGATGACAGATGTGAGTTGCAACAGTTCTGGACTACTCGCTAATCCTAGCGGAAAATCCGAAAGCAGTTTAGTAAAGACCTCCTACAAATTTCCTCATAGTGCATAAGGTAAAGCCATCGCCGGAAATTAATTTTAAAAAATGAAAATATTGTATTATCGGATATTTTATTGCTGTCAGCAACACCTTTTGGAGTCTATGAAAATGATGAAAATTGGATTGATGAAAATGCAATCTTGTGGAAAGAGATGTCCATGTCATCCAACAGTTGTCCACCTCTGTCGTACTCCACTAGATGACACCAACGTTATCAATACCACATTGATGATCAACCTGGGTTGCTGCCATTAATGGTCTAGATTACTGGAAGACTTTTTTTAAAACAAGAATCACGCTACATTTGGTGGCAGTAGTGAGATAAAACTTTTTCGGAATGATGAAAACTGAAATATTAAAGTCACAGACTAAGTTTTAAGTGGTAAAAAGTAACTAAAATGTGAGGTATGATATTCATGGAACGCAAATTCAGACATCTGTTCCTGGTTCAGTTAAAATACGAGCTAGGAAAGAGATAAAGAATTAGTGCTCTGGTTACAGAATGCTGTGCGAAAAGACCTGAAACTATGCCAATTGACGTCGAAGGAGGAAAAAGGGGGACCTAGTGATTCCTCTGCCCCAATGAAATTGCTGACAGTTCTGAACTTTCTTCAACCAAAATAAGAAGTTCGAACAGCAAATAAAAAGCTCCATGAAAAAAATAAAAAAATTAACGAACAGAAAACTGCTTCGACCAACAACCTGAACCTAGAGTTCGATCACCCAGATATGAGAGCTTATAGATCAAGTTCGACGAATATATAGTTTAGGATAGGTGGCTTCCCTCCATCAAGCGCTGGAAATCACTTAGACCAAGAATGGTCCATTGTGCTGCCACTCGAATTGGATTTGTCACCGCTGCTCTTGGTGCCACTTTGAATGTTACATAATATTCGATAGTTTGCTAATCCCCATTTCGGGCAGATCCGTTCATTAAATAAGTATTCTCCCAGAAATCGTCTTTTTGAAGAGGCTAGGGCAGGGCAATTACATGAGATGGGATGGATATTCTTTCTCTTTCTCCTCTTCCTCTTTTTCATCATGACCCCTACTACAATAGTCGTTATATGCACTCCGATCAAGCTGCTTATATACTGCCTGCCCATTTTAGCAGGTTTATGGTATTACGTTGACAATACCTGGGCCAGGTTTGTCTCGCGCATTCACATGTTTCAAGGTCACGTCATCTCTCATTTGCCTGTTGCAGTGCTTGTTTCAAGATTTTATATTCTTGCTTTTCCATTCGTGGGTGGATTTCCCCTTTAACTGTCGAGAGCTCCAGCGTGGTGCCTATTTTGACTAGTTCGTCAGCTTCACAGTTACCTGGTATATCACTCTGCCCAGGTACCCAGCCCAACGTTACAGCGCATCTGCTCGATATCTCATTTATGAGATATTGCAGCAGTGCCTGACCAATTTTAATCTTCTTATTGGTAATTCGACTGCTTTTATTGCCGCTTGGCTATCTGCGTAGATGACGCAGATAGATCGATTGTTCATCGATTTCACAGACAGCTCACGAATTGCCCTTAGTTCTGCTTGGAATATGCTACAGTGGTTCGGTAGTCTAAAGTATTGGCTGATATTTAGGTTCAGTGCATAGACACCAGCACCCACACCATTGCTTGTCCAGTACCTTTGCTTAGAAATTTATTCCCCTCCCATTGTCGTCGGTTAAGAATACCAGCGTGCCCTATTTAAACTTCCAATGAGTCGCAGCGCCGATTTCTTCGCCTTTTCCTTGCCAAAAAGATCCAAGGGGAATAGGTGAATCATCGTTTCGAGAGTTGCACCATTTATAGCGATTAATGCCATCCCTTGAACTCCACTTAGAAGTTTGGCATAGTTAGATCTGCACGCTGCGGTCCACCAGACTAAGCAGTCGTACATTAGTATAGGTCTAACAACCACGGTATACGATGTTAAGCTTGATACTTAGTTTTTGCTTTTTTATGCGTTCTTTCGTATTCAATTTCCTGTCGAGTGTCACGCCAAGGTATTTGGTGTGGTCTGCGAATATAAGGTAAGTTCCATTGAGTTTGGATGGTGATTTGAGAAAGCTGCCGCTTTCTACTAGTTCCGTTTTGGAGGGATTTATTCCAAGCGCCCGTAGTTGGCCAGTTTGCCTAGGCCTATTTCCATAAAATCTCTGATTGTTTGGAGATGTTTTCCGCTAATTGCTAGTATAATATCATCTGCATACGCAATGACTTAGCACTCGCTGGCCTCGAGAGATAGGACTACTTCGGTTACAAATAGCACCCACGTAGTGTGCCACTTTTTACTATCCCTTTTGTGTGGTAGATCCAAGGTATTATATTACCATTAATCTCTAGCTTGTATTATGCATTGGTGATGGCCAGTGGTTTTATGTTGTTGAAAGCTCCTTCAATATTGAGGAAGGTAATCATGGTGAATTCTTTGTTGGAAAATGATTTTTCAACGTTTCGGGAACAAATGATTTTCAAAAGAAGCATTCTATGACGTTGTTTCAAAGATAGAAACTTAAGTAAAACTGCTTTGTTAAAGCTAAATCGCCGACCCACAGATCAAGAAATTTCGGCGAGTGCAATCACTTCAAAAACAACAGCTGAAACATATTTCTTCCACTTTACAATTAAGAGGAGAACTATTAAAGCTTAATCGCACTCAAACTTTTGGCAAGAGAAGATGTCATCCATTCATCGGCCAATGACATGTTCTTTCTCACTGTGAAATTGATTGCAACATAATTTACATACAGGTATTTAATATTTTTTTATATCATCCAGCTTGACAATAGTATTTTGGCTTGAAAAATTCTTAGATATATGAATGATTTTAAAGGAAGTTCCGATAAATCTTTCAATTAAAGTAAATTCAATAAATCAAATACTATATTTAATTCAAATCAATTAATGTAAATAGATAAATAAATAAAGTAGAGCAAAAACAACTAAATTTATATTTATTTTTTTTAAATTAATTCAAATAAATTAATTATGGATTAATTAATAGATATTTAAATAAATTAGAGCCAAAAATAAATGAACAAAGAAAAAAATAAATAAATAAATAAATTATCACATGATTTAATAGATTAATTAATTAATAAATAAATAATAATAAATCAACAGGGCAATAAATAAATAAATATCTAAATAAATAAAAAATAATTAATCAATTTATATAATAATATAATAATAATATATAATCAATATATGTACGTCAATAAATTGTTAAGCTGATGTGCCATAGGATTATCTGAAAAAAACACAACCTTAACGAAATTTATCCATGAGCTTTGCCATTCGATTTAAAGTGAAGGTCAGAGGTGAAATAGTATCTAGACAGAATAAACTTAATTTTCGACTGTTTTTTTAGATAATTGTAGTTTCTCGATTGGCAATTTAGCAACCGTAAAGCAATATGAAGTGAATGTTACTTCACGGATTAAAATCTTATTAACTCTGTTCAGCGTTGACTTACTGCTTATAAACGTATAAAGCATCTTAATGGCAATACCTATCTTGTTGATTGTATTTGAGAAATGCTTCTTAAATGTTGATCCTCTATCCAAATACATTCCCAGATACTTATTGGTTTTTCCATTTCTTCTTCTTCTTTTTTTTCCGACTGAAAAAGATAGATTGCACTTTTTTAGCATTAATTTTTATGATCCGATATCGGGGAAAATACCTAGTTCATTCTGGAAGCCTAAAAAGGTCAAAAGTATATACGTTGTATAATACTGGATCAGGGACAGAACCCTGTGGAATTCCTACAAGAAAAAAGTGTTGTAATAATGATGTTTCTTCATTGACGTAGATTCTTAAGACTCTATTGGTCAAAAAGATTTAGATAGTCTTGACAAGATATAGGAGGAATCCGATATTGATTATTTTGTATATAATGCCATCGTGCCAAACCGAAACAAAAGCTTTTTCGATATCAAACAAAACCAGTCTGTAGATTTGCCTAGGTCCAAAGTTATTCCTAATATGCTGGCATCTGATGTGATGTGCTGGGTTGGCTTCTATGTATATCCAAAAAGCTCTTTTGTGATGATTCCTTTCTTATCGATAAATCTCCTAAGATCCATTTTTAGAAACATTGCTAACATAACTAAGTAAACCTATAATTAATTGAACTTTAGTATTATGACTTCTTTTGCTATTTTCCAGGTATCTCCATTTCAACTGTTTCAACACTTGAAAAACAGCGAATTTCAGTCGAATAACAAATTCGCAATTTTTCGAATGAATCCTATCAGATGCTTCCTAAACCAAAAAGTTGTAGCATCATTACCAAGCTGATGTGGTTCTTCTTGAATGCGGATCTAAGTACATTAGCCGATCCGGTATCCGATACGGAAGACATCAATACAACTTAACAAACTTGGAATCCTAATGTTCTTGTTTTATTAAATCATAACCACAAAAGGTTTTAGCACATTTATCCAATGAGCTAAGTTTTTCTATTTATGAGAGAGAGGCTTACTGAATTTATTCATATAAAATTTATGATTGTTATTATGATTATATGTGATTATATATGTGATATATGTGATTATTATTAATACAATATGTGATTGTATTTATTTATTTATTTATATTTATTTACTTATTGTTTATAATATTTTTTTTGCCGTAAAAAAAGTTTTTTGTCGCATATTCCTGTAAGATTATAAATTATAGAATAAAAAATAATGTTCATATAAAAAGATATATAATATCGATATCTCTGTATTTGCATGTGTATACTTTAATACGAAATAAGGATATCATCTGATCCTCATTAACCTATTTTTTTTTTTTCAGAGGTACGAGTAACCTAATTATTTTAAGTACATATAATTCAATGTCAGGTAGACAGGCAACAAATCTATGTTCAAATGATTTTTTTTTTGTAATTTGACGTCTATCTCATTAATTATTGACAATAAGTTAATCTGTTAATACAAAGTTACGGTGTTGGACCAGTGTCCTTTATATTATGTGCTTAGATTACGATACATTTTTGGTATGAGTGTCTTTTAAACCACCCAAGACGTTGGAGGTTTGGTTCACCCCGAGCGCCTCTAGCCGTTCGTTGTTGTCGCCATATAATTTTTTTTATTTTTTTTTTATTGTATCTTCCGTTTAATATATTTTGGAAGATGTCCCTAGTTTAACCTATACCTGTAAATGAAATCTGTTGGTCTGCAACGTTTAAGTCTTCGTCTTTGATATTGCCTGAATTGATTGTGTATAAATTATTGTGTCGTGCGCAAACGTGGCTAACATGGAATGTTGTGCTGTCCGGGTAGGTATATCGGCTATGTAAATAAAATAAAGTAATGACCCCAATATGCTTCCCTTGGGAACGCCAGTTTGTACGATATGCATGTGTGGAGTGTAGTCCTCGTATTTTACACAAAAATTCCCGTTGAATGGGAAATTTTATTTATTACTCTATGCGTTTGTTGTATAGTCGAGTGATATTATTTGAATATTTTTATGGTCGAGTATTACAATTGTACCCTTCCGCTCTTCGGGCGCCTTGTCGCGGCGGAGGGGCTTAAGAGGTCAATGACCTCGAACTAAGACCCGGAGAACCCCGAGTTAGTCATGAATGAATGGACAACCAAATGGATGGAAATACTCCAGGTGGCACCCGCAATAGCGGAAATCCACCCGCGATCTCCCTGATCGCGGCCGGGGCAAGGATTCTGGAGGCCCCACCAGTCATTCTTAACTCTCCGGCAGCCCGGAACGACACCGACTCCTGCGGCTCATTGTCCGACCACTTGGTTGGACTGAGCGTGAGCGGTGCAACCGACAGAGGCGACACCGACGATGGTGCGGCACGGGAAACCGCCAAGGTTGAACGAGCCCCAGAATTGGGACGTGCTGTAGATTGCACTGCTAAGTGCCCAAAAAGAAGGAGGAAGAGGCGTGCCCGAAAATCGTGCAAAGAGGCTGGCACAGCCGAAGGCACGAAGATTGAGGGCGAACCTTTGGGAAAGGCAGGTAAGAGGATCAGATCGGCGGAGGTATCCCCTACCGAAGCCCATCCGACCCTCTCACCTGCAGATCCCGCACTTCTTGCCGGCGCGCAGCGCAGAAAGCGTCGGCGGCTAGTAAAGGCTGCTGCTGGAGGCACAAGCATGCCAGCACTTTCGGCATGCGCCTCAAACACTCCTCCTCTTATTGGTGACGGTCAAACTCCCAATAAGAGCGTGCCAAGTTCCAAAACTGTCGGAGCTGAAGATGTTCAGGGTCCTGTCATGGTCGGTGCCACCGCCGAAAAAGGTGATGATGCTGGCAGACAGACTCTGATCGCAGAAGGCGAAGCGGTCTTGGATCATAACAACCCTCAGGCTGGCAAAGCTGTTCGAAAGCGGCGTCGGAAGGGAGCAGGAGCTCAAACCGAAAAAGGTAAGAGCACTTGCAAACGGAAGATTGCCGCCGGGGACAATCTTGCTGGGGAGAGAGAACGTGATGTCTCCTCCTCTGATATGGCGGCGGGAAATCGGAGTCCAAAGGCAGATGCGGCGATCAATAAAGATCAAAGCAAAAACCTGAAGACGATGAGGACCAAAGGCTGCTCATCGGAGGCGGGCACTTCACACAAAAAAACCCCTTCCTCTGGAAAGGCAACACAAATGACCGTAAAGAGTCGAGACAAGCACCTCTCCTACAAAGAGGCAGCCATCTCCTCCGAAAAGGTCAGGATAGGGAAGGCTGGCAGTGACAGCAGAATGACCAGCGCAGATTGCCAACACTGCGAGGATCATCTACTGGAGCTAGCTTCAGCAACAGGCTTCTGTATTCAAGCGGAGAGGTCTGCTTTGATGAATGGTACCTTCGTGGTGAGCTGTTCCTCTCAGCAGACATCTGCCTGGATCAGGAGCATGGTGCCGAAAATCCCCCCCCTGGGAACTAGCACTTATCAAGTAGTTAGTCTCCCGAAACTAACGCGCGCCATCTGCTGGATTCCGGGAAAACCCGGAAACAAGCTGAAAGTGCTGACGCGACTACGTGCGCAGAACCCGGGACTCGACACGAGGGCCTGGACTGTCTATTCCTACAAGGAGAAAAAGAACTCTCTGAAAAAAGAGGGCTTCACTCTGGTAGTGGGAATGGACAATGGCTCTGTTGAGGCCCTGAAAACCGCGTACGACTCACGTCCCTACTTCGGCCTTGGTAGGATTGTATTCCATTTTGATGTCAAGTAGTCGAAGGATGGAACGTGTTCCCCAGTATGAATCCATGATTTTTACTCAGATCAACCTACAGCATTGCAAGGCTGCTACCGCTCTTCTAAGTAGCAGAATTGCATGCAGTAGTACAAATCATCACATTGTATCCATTCAAGAACCATGGGTGTGGAACAAACGCCTGTGTGGTCTTGGTGGCATACGTGATGCTACAATCCTTTATGATGAGCGATCCGAAAGGCCCAGGGTCTGCCTCATCATATCGAATACGCTATCGGCAACCAAACTTGGTCAATTCTGTGGTCAAGATCTGGTAGCTGCGAAAGTGAGCTACAAGGCGCACGGAGAAATTGAACACTTCGTCGTGGCGTCTGCTTACTTCCCCTACGACTCGGTACTACCCCCGCCACCTAAGGCGGTTTCCGAACTCGTAGAGTACTGTGAAGCCAGAAGGATTGGACTCATCATCTGTTGCGATGCTAACGCTCAAAACACATTTTGGGGCAGCAGCAAATGCAACCGGAGAGGAGACCATCTTTTAAACTTCATTCTTTCGTCTGACCTTTTCATCAACAATGTTGGCTCTCTACCAACCTTTGTGACGGCGAGACGACAGGAAGTGATTGACCTAACCTTATCTAACAGGCATGCGAAGGCCATCACTAACTGGAGAGTCTCACCAGATGTTACGCTGTCAGACCATAGATACATCGAATTCCAATTGAAGTGCGGGATCTCCCCCTCGCAGCCCAAGCGGAATCCGAGAAAAACAGACTGGGTGCGATTTAGGGAGGAGCTTGAGAAATCCACTCAAGCCCCGCCTAAACTCAAAACTAATCAATCGGTGGAGGATGCAGTTCACAACCTGAACAGCGCCATCACCAAATGTTTTGAACTCGCATGTCCTGTCAAAAAACCTCCCAACAGGAAGCCGGTTCCCTGGTGGAATGCTGAGCTCCAACGGCTTCGTAGGGAAGCCAGAAGTCTTCTGAACAGATCGCTTAAATCGAACTCGGAAGATGACTGGAATAAATATCGATCGAAGCAGAAGGAATATAAGAAGCTTATTCGAAAATCGAAGAATGATTCCTATAAGTCCATCTGCGAAGAGATCAAATCCCTGAGCGCGACCAGCAAGTTGGTTAAAGTCCTCAAACGAGGAAAATCGACAAAGCTGGATGTACTCAGAAAGTCTGATGGTACCTTTACCGAGTCTAAAGCAGAAACTCTTAGTTTACTGTTTCAGACCCATTTTCCGGGAAATCAGACTGTCATCGGCTCGTTGCACACTCCCTCATTGGATACTGCGGCTGTAGCGATGAAAACAACTCGGCGTAGCTGGTATGTTGCGTCACGCGTGGCAACTACTGAGGCCATTGAATTTGCTGTGGCATCCTTCGATGGCTTTAAGTCGCCGGGCACTGATGGGATATACCCCGTTATGCTGCAAAAAGGTATAAGACAGCTGCTTCCTACACTGAAAAGAATTTTCACTGCTAGCCTGGCACTTGCCTACATACCTATCCCTTGGCGCGCGGTGAAAGTGGTCTTTATTCCCAAAATAGGGAAAGAGGATTACTCACTAGCCAAGAGTTTCAGACCAATAAGTCTAACATCATTCCTGCTGAAAAGCATGGAAAGACTAGTTGGGAGAATTGAATGCGCTCTCGAAAGGAAAGAGTACGTACTAGGCATTTTTGTCGACATTGAGGGAGCTTTTGATAACGCTACTTTTGACAGCATGTGTAATGCTGCTAGACGGCATGGCGTAGATGAAGCACTGGTTTTGTGGATCAAAGCAATGCTTGTGCACAGGACATTGATCGCTGATACAGGCCTCGAACAATGTGTCAAGTCTGGAGTAAACAAGGGCTGCCCGCAAGGTGGCGTCTTGTCTCCGCTGTTATGGTGCATGGTGGTCGACTCTCTGCTAGATGCTCTCAATGCCTCTGGAATCTATGCCCAGGCCTATGCGGATGATGTTGCTGTTCTCTCTGTCGGCTCATGTTTAGCGAATGTCTGTCTCAAAGCGCAGGCGGCGCTAAACGTGATCGATGACTGGTGCACGAGAAATGGGCTGTCGGTTAATCCTCTTAAGACCGATGTCGTTCTCTTCACGAGAAGGAGGAAAACAACTGGCATTGCTCAGCTGGTGCTAAAAGGCATTCCCATCCCTATATCCAAGGAAGCTAAGTATCTGGGAGTCATTCTAGATAACAAACTTCTCTGGTCAAAACATGTTGAGTCCAAAACCACCAAAGCGCTGTCAGCTTTCTGGCAATGCAAAGGTGCCTTTGGCAAAACATGGGGCTTATCGCCGAAAAAGGTCCTCTGGATCTACACGGCAATGGTAAGACCGATAATCTCATATGCATCGGTTGTTTGGTGGAGCAGGCTGACACGAAAACACGTTGTGGCTTCACTCACCAAACTCCAAAGAGCGGTCTGCCTCAGTTGCACGGGGGCTTTCCCCAGCACACCGGGAGCTGCTTTGGATGCTATGATGAACCTTCCACCCCTTGACATATATATCAGAGGGTGTGCACTGAAAACTATTTCTCGCTTAAAGAGGAATGGTCTTTGGTACAACTCGCAGTGGAGTGAAAGTGTACTTGAGAGAGAAATATCCTACGATCACTGTCTCATGGATATGCCCTCTGACGCAATGACACCTGCCATCCTACTGCGCTGTAACTACACAGTCACATTTCCTTGGCGTCAGGACTGGCTTTGGCCAGACACTGAACCTGGAATAGAATGTCTTCGCATCTTCACAGATGGCTCCAGGACTGATCAGGGATCCGGCGCCGGAGTTTTCTTCGAGCGCGAAAACATTCGACTGCACTTCTCGTTAGGAAAATATGCGTCTGTCTTCCAGACGGAGATTTACGCAATCCTAATGGCCATGCACTATGTTGTGAAACACAGATGGAGGGGAAAGAGCATATGTGTCTGCAGCGACAGCCAAGCTGCACTCAAAGCTATATCCAATCCTCTGTCCAACTCCAAACTAGTGCATGAACTCAAGACCTTCTTGAACAAAGTCGGAAGACTTAATTCACTTAGGCTTGCATGGGTTCCAGGTCACTCTGGAATCCCAGGAAACGAGATCTCCGATGAACTCGCTAGAAAAGGCTCAGAGGAGAGTTTCTCAGGGCCTGAACCCGCCTTAGGTCTACCAGCTTCAACGGTTAAATCTGACATCAATGACTGGGTATTTAACGTACACAGTCGCAGATGGAAGGAATATCCAGGATGCAGGATGACTAAGCGCGTACGCCCTGACGTCTGTAAAAAGTCCGCAACATTCTTCTTATCCTTAAGAAGAAATGACTGCAGAAGGCTAACGGGCGTCATTACGGGCCATTACACTTTTGCCAGGCATCTTTACGTGCTTGGCATCAGTGAGACGCCTACCTGTGCTGCTTGTTGCGAGGAGGACGACACAGCGGAACACTTTCTCTGCGACTGTCCCGCCTTCGCTCGTGCACGGTGGCGCACCCTTGGGGCCGACGTGGTGGGTGCCGAATCTCTTAGCTCAACATCACTGAAGCCCCTCCTCATTTTTCTCCGGATAACGGGGAAAATACATTAAAGACAAGGTGTCTGTCTGGTAGTACAATGGACCAGTACTTGTGTCTGAGTGCTCCAGCAGATAGTAGAAGCCTCCAACAAAAAAAAAAAAAAAAAAAAAAAAAAAAAATTACAATTGTAGCCTTTTGTGTAGGATTTTTTCAAAGAGTTTAAATAAGTTTCGCAACAAGAAATTAAGGCGAAAGTTACATGCTTTTGTTGTCTTCTCCTGGTTTCGGGATGGCGTGTACTTCAGAAACCTTCCATGTTTTTGGGAGGTATTTTGTTCTAAATATGTTCATGGAATAATTTCATGGTCAGACAATTTTTTTAGGATTTTTTCGCCTATCAGGACATAACCTGGACTTTTATTAGTTTTAATACTATGCTTTATGTGAAAGCTAATTTCTTCTTCAGCCGTCGCGGTGATTGGGATGTTTTGGTTTGTATTTTGGAAGAAAAAAAAAAGAAATTACTGTAAAACTACAAACAACGCGCCAAACTCAGTCGAATCTCTCGAATCCCAAGGCAACCACCCCCGGAGAGTAGTGAACGAGCATTTTCGACACAAAACCATCTGCACCCCGTCCAGGTTGTGTGACAAACATCATAAGAGCGTAATTCTTGAACTGGCACGAATTATAAAAAAAAAAAAAAAGCACTTGGCAAAGAATACTCCTAGTGATACTATTTTTCTGCGTTGGCCTTAGACTATGTTTCGTTTTCGATTGTTGTTGGTGGTTCATGGGAAATAGTTCACTTTAGGTTTTTTTTTTGTTGCGGCTTTCTAAGGAGAATAATTTGTTTGCAAATAATAATTTGTTTGTCAAGTTTGACAAACCGTTATCAAGGCGCTTGTTTTTGTAGTTTAATTAGTTGGATCTTGACGTCTTCATTTGTAAATATGAGCATGTAGTAGTTGTCTTATGTCACTTTGTTAATAGAATTCATTGAAGTACTTATGACCTTCACTCTTATTCTGGATGTTAGTTTGCCAAGCCGTCGTGTTTTAAGTTTATTTTTTGTCTCCGTTTTTTATTTTTTCTTATTGCTCTCGTACTTTGGATGTTAGCTTTCGTTTAATTTCAATGGAGTAAACCTTTTTCCCTTTTTTCTTACCTGAGTTACATGATCTTCCTTGTAAAGGAAAGTGTTTACTGCAGTCGATACGTGATATGATATGAAGCTTAAGTTATGGACTTCCGAACACATGTGTGATGTAGCAGGATGCTCGTAATAGCCGATTTTGTTTATTGTTGTGCTCGTGGTGATGGTGGTTACAGCTGTTAGCTGATGTAGGATGTTGGTGGCGCAACGGTAACATCTGTTTTGTTGTTGGTACTGTTGATAATCTCATAATACTCATAGTAAGCGCTACTGAACCTTTGTGAAAATTACTCACCTTGCCGCGGTGCGGAGGCATTTCAGGTAAAGACTCTCAAAACCTGTTTCTAGAGGAAACCGAAACCAAGTAGAAATTACTTACCCTTCCTCACCTTCCCTTTTCCCCCTTACTCATCATTCCCATACTCTCCTAACTCCAAGGTGGAACAGCATACACCGATGGATGCTTGGCTAAGAAGGTGCTTAGCTACAATATAAGTTTGCGAACTTCGGATACCGAGCAACCTCCAATTTCACTCCAGCTTTCCTGTAGCGTCTCGGGCTCCGCTGTAGGTGACCGTCCCGTTCTCGTATGCTCGTGAGAACAAAATTTCTCAATCAAAATAATCAAAGAGAGTGATGCCCCTCCAATGCCATCGCCCACTAGGGCCTGTTGCTGGCCTAGCTGCACAACGAACAGTAGCAACCTCGATATCTTTTTCCGACATTGCCGCCGACGGAAAACAGAAGATGTGTCTTCACTCTCCGACTCCGACTCTACACTCTGTGGCGATTCTGAGTACGCTCTCAGATGCGGAAGGAAAAGAAACCACCAATCATGTGGAGAACAAGTCTCTACCATCTGATGGCTTCATCAAATTAAAGTCATCTTAATAGAAATGCTTCAAGGCCACGATTAAGCAGAGTAAAACTAAAGATGAAGATATAGTATACGAAAAACCACCAAACACAAGAGATTACGCAATCCATATAAGGAGAGCTACAGCAGCGTAGCTGGAAAAACAAGACTCGGCGTCGTCCCCAATAACGTGGGCGCAAACCCCCTTACCAGAGCATAAATGGCGGCAATTCAGGAGGCTGTAATTGTCACCTCAATTGAACTGCTAGGTAACTGGTCATAACCACACTTTAAGCGATCGACTAATAGGTCAGGTTGGCTCTACTTTGTATGTGCCAATGCAATCAGAGCCGATTGGATGAGGTTCAACTTTACGGCTATAAAGGAAAAAAGCGGACTTAATGTCAAACGGAAGGAAGAAGACGCCTTCCCGAAACCTCACATCTTTGGGGCTACTTCCCACAGACTATCGGTCTACCCACAACTAAGATTTTCGGCAAAGCTGGGCTAACAAAATGATGGCCTGTATGTACAGCACTGGAAAGCCATGCAAAGCACGAAAGACAAAAAACCTGCACCTGGTTCTAGCGACAAGAACTAAGAGGCAAAGTGGCCTATCGCTTTAATGATATTAAAGTTATCATAAAAAGACACGAAACGGTGTCAGTTGAACCTTCGGGTATCCTGCACCATATCAAAAGTGCCTCGGACACCTTTAGCCTGCGTTTCTACCGCAACAATTTTTTTTTTGGACTCATACAAGAACCTTGGTTTAGAGAGGTAAGATTATGAGCCTACAAAACAGGTCGCGTAAATTAATATACGCTACTGGAGAATATCCTCCTAGGGTCGCATGTTTGATCGGTTCTAATATGTATATGTATATTTCCATATACATACATTTATAACACGAGACTTGGCAGCCGTCTTCTTGGAAGTCCCCATTGAAGTTGGAGTAAGGGAGATCGTGTGCGCCTCCACTTACTTCCCAGGAGATGGCGACCGAATCCCGACTACTGAGGTACAAGACGTCTCCAATGAGGCCTCACTATCTGATCACCAACATATCAGATTTAACATCACTGGTGAAACTGGAGAAGCTGACCAGAGATATCAACCCAAAAGAACCAACTGGATTCTCATTCAGGCTCCACTTGCCGCAAAAGATGACACACGACAGATGACATTAAAGAAGCGGCATACCAATTAAACGAAGCACTCATCTCATCTTTCAACAACAGCTCTGCACCCAAGTGTAGGCGGAAAAGTAAAAAGAGTGTGAAAATTATTAAACCATACTGTTTTCAAATGCATGATAAATAAGCAAGCATAAAAAATACTTTTTGACTTAAAGAATGCACCATCTTCATTTACTTTTGAAAGCATATACAAGTTGGCACAAAGTTAATCATCCAATTTTGCTTTTGAGTTACTTTATACTAAGTAAAAAAAAAAAGATTTTGAGTGATGAAAATCTTTATTTGAACCTTTACAATTTTTCTTTTAAGAGGAAAAGAAGATATCCGTCAAGTGGCTGCAGCCAGTGCTGATAAACATCTATACCCGTTTTATCGCATTTTCCAACACTTCGCGCTAGATTTCCGGTGATATGTGTTCGCATTCCTGTCGAATATTCTATATAAGGGCTGAGATTCTCAGAGGCTTGTTGGCATAAACCCGCGACTTCAAGTAACCCCAAAGAAAAAAGTTTGGTTTGGTTAAATCAGGCAATCTTTCTGGTCTTGCCAAATCGCCAAAACGGGAGATTACGCGACCAGTAAACGCTTCCTTCACAATATCCAGTGGCTTGTGCTGTGTGTGCGGCTGTACCGTCTTGTTAAAATCACATGTGCACGAAGCCCCGCTCAGGCAATTTCGGCAGTAAGAAGTCGTTTATCATGGTCCTGTAGCGTTCGCCAGCAACAAAAAATAAGGCCCAATCACTCCTCCCGCGGATGTAATGCGTCTTCGTGCATAACACACGGATTTTCAGTGCCCCAGAAATGAAGATTTTTCTTTTTGAAATAAGCGCTTAAGTGGAAATGCGTTGTTGAGATTAAGGATGGCGTGACAGCAAGTATAGCGCTCCATTGCTTGTCTGTTTGTATACTGCAGCTGTCTAGTACACAAGTGTCAAATATGATTGAAGTACGACGCCATTTGCAAACATTACAACATCTTCCGATATTGGGATTAATTTTGAGCCACCTTGTATTTGAAAGCCTAGTTCAAGAAGGAGAAATTCGTACATATTTAGATGCCATACTTATCGCTACCCAAACTATTCAAGAAAATTGTTCAATCTTAAAGAAAGTAATAAAAGTGATTCGTTTGAGATTTTGAAGGAAAAGCTTATAGGCTCCTGTATTGTCTATATACAGTTCAAGTAACATTGCAGAACTGCATTGTAATGCAAGCAGCACAGGCTTCGGAGCAATATTATTACAAAAACAAAGCGATGACAAATTTCACCCCATTTTCTATTATTCGAAACCTGCCTTTGAAACCGAGAGTAGGTATCAGCTGCGAACTCGAAGCACTATCTATAATATATGCGTTATTTATTTTATTGAAATAAATTCTAAAATTGTAACCGATTGCCAAGCACTGAGCTTAACGTCACAAAAAAAAATCATAAATCCCCACATCTCTCATTGTGTCTTAGAATTGCACAGCTTCGGTTGTACTGTAAATAGAACGTCGAAAGGCATCATGTCGATGCTTTTAGTCGTTCTTTCAATATCCTTAACGTTATGGATGAATCTTTCGAATTTCTCTTTGCAGCTGCACAGAAAAAAGATCCAAAAATAGTTGCGATATCAGCTGAACTAGAGAAAAATTAAATCCCTTTTCTCGAAATGATAGATTGTTTAATACACCGAAAAGATAAAGGTATACTGCATTTTATCCCTAAAGGGAGTATTTCATTTGATACGTTGAAAATTATTCTCGATGGTGGTAGCTGCTTTACGTCTAAAGAATTTTCTAATTTTTTAACTGAAAATAATGTGAAACATAACTTTATAACCACACAGTCACCTCAAGCAAACGGGCAGGTTGAGCGCATAAATCGCATAATAATTCCTATGCTAGCTAAATAATCTGAAACTAATACAAACGACTGGTATAAACATGTAGCGAAATTCGAATATGCCCTTAACAACTCGTTAAATAGAATTACAGGATTTTCCTACAGTATTTTTTTGTCCGGTAGGAGCCAGAAAGGAATAGTTTGTGATAGCCTGAGTGAGTTTTTAAAAGTGAAATTTTGCGAGGAAATATTGTTGACGCTAGATCAAGAGTATTAGGAAATATTGAGGAAAAGCCAACTATACAATAAAACTCAAAATGATAGACGTCATTAGCGTATGTGATGATCAAAAATTTCGCAAATACGCCTGGAGTTAATAGAAAAATATTTGTCAAATATAGGCGTCCGTATGAAAAAAAAAGGTGTTGCCAAATGATATCATCCTCATTACAGATGTTGAGGGCTTGTAGTTAACTCAGTTACCTTATAAGGGTGTATGTTCTCTCCCCAATATGAGATTAATTGTGATCCAACAAGTAGATGTGGATATGGTGGTGAAGAGGTTGATGAAGTTCATCCAAGTGTATTTTACTTGAATAATGACGAACCGTAAAAGGCATACGTATACTTTTGTACTTCAATTACAACCTAAACGACTTCTTTAGAATTTATTTTTAATTATTTTTTTTTTATAAACGTCAAGATGCTAATTGATGTTAATTAAATTGAATGATATGTATCTTGTCTGTTATATATTATTACATTTAATCAAATAACTTACTGTAACCTTACTGATCAGGCTTGCCGTAGTCGAAAAAATACAAAGTGTGCGAAAATTATTCAGCCATAATGTTACTGTTTTTCAAATGGCATGATCCTACTACAAGTCTATGTGCGGTGATCAGGTATTCAAATAACGTACCGGGCCTGATTGAATAATCTGCTTCTTCATTATCAAATGCATGTGAATTGTATAACACACATTACGCACATACAATTTGTTACCAATTGCTTTAAAAAGACTTGTACCAATATTTGCGGCGGCGCACAGTGGTTCCCCCATGGGCCAAAACTCGAGTTAGGTGAACCCGTTAAAACTAGAATATTATGACTTATTTGAATAGGCCAATACCCAAATTACTTCGGAACAAAAATATGACGTCAAATTTTGCATTATCTCGTTCTCTTTCGTTGACAGTAAGTGAGTAAATCGAAGGAATGCAGTTAACGACATCAGTGAATGGCCGCGTGACCCACATGTTGGTTGATTTTTTCTATCATATTTTAATTTTTTTTAATTCTGCTAAAACATGGAAGTCCAAGAACATGGTATGTACTTAAATATTTATTGCATTTCAAACAAAGTTTTGTAATATTTTTTTCGATAATGTGCCTGTTACGAAAACCATATTTAAAAGTATCAGAATTTGCTAAGCGTCGTTTTCACATAAGCTTTTAACTACTTTCCTAACGTTTCCCACCTAATTCATGTATTACGAAATTTTCACAAAAACTCGCTCAATCAGAATACTTCGTCAGATTCACCGTCTGTCGCCGTCCGCTCGCGTCATAAAGCGTTGACTACGGCGTGAGTACGCTTTTTCGTGTGTACTTCCTACCTGCCAAGTTTTTTTCCTTTTTTACTGATAGTGATAATTTTCCAGGTTCTTTATATGAATTATCATTCTCACGGATGTACGTCTTTGAGATTTGGCTGTCTGGTAAAGGATCAGACACGGAAAGGTGTAATCATATGATACAACAATTGATCAATTCCGTGAATGACGCTGAATATATAGACACTAACAATTTGGAAAATCTTATCAAAAACCTCTGTAAATGTATTGCTAGATATTGGAAAATAGTCTACAAGGGAAAACGAACATTTATTAATAAATATTCAAATTGGTTAGCCGTCTTAGAGAATGTAACAGTACCAAAAAATGATGTCCAGTGCACCCAAATTCAAGAAAGTGAAAATCCAACCCATTCGCGGAGCGGCCGTCCTAGGGAGAATTTTTTCTGATTGCAGCCAGCGAACAAAACGGAGAAGGTTGGCTGATCTATCGAAAGCAGATGACTCAACTGTGAGTGCACTACTCAATGCTTCGGATGGTTTAAAAGAGAGTAGTGTCCCTAAAATAGATCCGGACGAAGTTTTATCTTTGATTGTTGAAGCAAAACTTACCAAACATCAATACATTTTGATAAAGAAATTTGTTGATACAAAAATACTTTGCGATATTTTGCCATCCTACCATAGCGTGTTGAGTGCTAAAAAGAAGTGCTATCCCCTTAATGAGAAAATAACTGAATCGTCTGCAGAGATTGATTTGCAAAACATTTTGGATCATACGGTTAGTCGAGTCCTCGAATCCCAAAAACATGTTTTAGAAAATATACGTAATGCTCTATTGAATGACTTAACTTTGATTGGGAAATGGGGATTTGACGGCAGTACAGGTCATAGTGAATATAAGCAGAGCTTTAGCAATTCATCCCTTTAGGACGATAGTTTATTTATCACATCATATGTTCCGCTGCAACTTGTAAGTAAAATTAATAGTGATGACGAAAGTACAATTTTATTTAAAAATCCGCGTCCTTCTTCCACAAGGTACTGCAGACCCCTTCGTTTTCAATTTCTAAAAGAAACTTCTGACGTATCTTTGCAAGAGGAGGCATACTATAGACAAAATATTAGCAACTTGGTGCCCACGGTTAGTAAATTAAACGATACGGAATTACACATTAGACACTCATTGCAGCTAACTATGGTAGATGGCAAAGTATGTAGTTCTTTAACTGAAACCTCTTCGAGTAGATGTTATTTATGTAACGCCACGCCAACGGAGATGAATAAAATTGATGATTGCTTAGCCAAAGAAAGTTTGGTTTGAGTTTGGGTTATCACCTTTACATTCATGGATTCGCTTCTTTGAATATTTTATTCATCTTTCGTACAGGCTAGATATTAAAAAGTGGCAAATAAGATCAAGTGAAGAAAAAGATTTATTAAGACATAAGAAAGAATATGTGCAAAACGAATTTAGGGCTAAATTAGGTTTAGATGTTGATAAGCCTAGAAGTGGGGGAAGCGGGACATCGAACGACGGAAATACCGCAAGAAAATTTTTTTATGAATTCTGATGTGTCTGCGGAAATCACAGGTCTCAAAAAGGATTTAATTGAACGCTGTTGTACGATATTACAATGTTTATCATCGGGATATGAAATTGACAAAAACAAGTTTAAGGAATATGCTTTGGCGACCGCACGTCTGCTTGTGCAAGAGTATCCATGGTACAATATGCCTGCGTCTGTCCACAAAGTCCTCATTCACGGCGCGGATGTTATAGAGAATGCATTACTTCCTATTGGACAACTTTCTGAAGAGGCTGCTGAGTCAAACAATAAGAATATAAAGGCATTTAGACGCGACTATACAAGGAAAATGACGCGCGAAGTTACAAATTTAGACTTGATGCACAGACTTTTATTGAACTCAGACCCCTTAATAACAGGCCTGCGCAAGCTTCCTCGTAAAAAAATAGTATGTTGTCAGAAGGTGTTTTAAATCTATTATATGATAGTTCATTTGTTTAATACATTGTCAAAGCAGTTCAAAGTCTATTTTATATTATTTTTTCTTATAAGTACATATAATATACTCATAACGTAAACCTAGGAGTGTTCAAAAACATTGAGTTTATTTTTGTCACATTTATTTTTTTTTTATTAACAAATATGTTCAAATAAAATACTCCTGCAAAGAAAGGTTTGAGATATTTGTATTAAAGGGGCTGCGCGGCGTACTGAATAAACTTCCTAGCCGCTTTAATTCTCATAGAAAATCAGTAAGTAAAAGCGTCAAAACTCTCAACATATTGATGAAATCGCAAATATGCTAGATGTATCTCAAAGCTCTTAAAACGATTAGATTGAATTCTTCGATCACTTTCCGAAAAATTGTGCCGTTATTTTGTAATTTAGACAGAGAGATATCAAAAATACTTTCCCTTCCTTCACCCTTTAAGCGTATTTCAAAAACGTGACGTCATAAAGTAAAACGAATTGCAGATTCGGAATCAGCGACCCCAAATTACTTTAAAAAAACCTCATATTAGTCGTTTTTCAATAAACAAGTAATTATGACCGCCCTTATTCGAGAGCTGAACCACTGTGCGGCGGTTGAATGCTGTCAGTGAGAGAGCATCAGGCAATAAGGTCGCAATGGTATAAGTTGTTTTTATCCTTGACCCGCCCTTACTCCTACACAAAATAGATACATACAAGCGGTGCGTCCCTTGGTGAAATGCACAACTTGAATCTTTGAGGAAACAAGTAAGATCTCTGTTCGATAGAGCTAAACGAACGAAGAGTTAGACTGAATATAGGTAGATCAGCTCTAACAACATAAAACTTCGAATTGAGGAAATCCAACAGAAAGTCTTGGAGGAAGTGTAGATACGCTACCAACCGCGACCTGGTCCTATAAAGCCCTATCCCAGGAGCATACGAATGGACTCGGGCTGCTTCGCAAATCAGACGGCAGTTTCACTATCAATCGCAGGAATACCCTGGAGACCTTGCCTAAGGTACATTTTCCTGGTCCTACTAACTAGCAAACACCTATTGTTGCTCTGATGAGCGACACAAATTACATCAATAGTAGAACAAACAGGTTTTCTGGCAGACTCTTCAGCCCCGACAGGGTTAAATGGGCAATTAGTAAAGACGGTGTCTTTCATGCTATTCAACAGAGAGACATCATCCTGGCACCACTGATAGCTCTGTTTATGTCCTGTTTCAGCTTGAATGTTTCCTCAAATCTGGAGAGGCGTCAACCCTAAGATTGGAAAACCAAGTGAACAACCAAAATCCTATCGCTCTATCAGCTTAACATCTTTCCTACTAAAAACAATGGAAAGCCTGATAGAGTTTCATATTAGAGGTATACTAGAAAACTAAATACCACTGCATCCAAATCAAAATGCATACGGCAAGGAACGATCTACTGAGAACGCGCTGCATCACTTAGTAGCGCATGAGGAAAATAGCTTCAGCCGCAAGGAGATCGCAATTTGCTTTCCTCGGGCGTCCACAAGGACGCGTCCTTTGAATCTTCTCTGGCCGATCATCATCGACGACCTATTCTACAAGTTAACCAACCTCGGTTATAAAGTCATCGGATACGTCGATGACCTGGTAGTTATTGCTACAGGTAAATGCGAAATTTCTGCGGCGAGGCGACTAAGGCTGTTACTACAATAAATGGAATCTAGACACGCGGTAGCGTGTCAAGCCAAGTTCAAGCGAACAGAACTGGCTGCTCGCCAGTTGTGTAATATTACACGAACCACTACGGAGCCACTTTTGACCCCCTCAAAATTCAAAAACTATTTCATCTAAACATGCCAAATTTCATAAACACACCTCAAACGGTTATTTAGATATTAACGTCCAAAAATCGTAATTTTTATCACTGACCTATAGATCAAAACTCTAACCCAGTTCCAGATGACCTAGAACTATGAAATTTGGCAAGTAATATCATCATGTACATATGTATGTGTATGTGTGAAAGCAAATATCAATGTACGAGATAATTTACATACATATATCCTTGAGTAAATCGAATGTGTACAATGATGGAGGACCGCTAGGTGATCTTGGATGAAAGAAAAAAAAACTAAACAATGAATGAGATCGATTGGAAAGTGAGAAAGTGTATGGGGGTTAGGAGAAATGTCTTATACTACAAGTACAGGGAAAAGTCTGGTGGTTTTGATGAGGTATGCAGAGTAGATGGTCCATCTATAGCTAATGCAAATCCAGATTGGGGATCTATCACATACATATGAACGTCGCAATCTTAAGAACTCTGTATCAGATGGATCATGTAATACACTAGATACTGTTTGAATAATCCGGGCGCTGAGGCGCACTGTGTGTGTATACGTTTTGTGATGTTTAACGTCCGATTGATTGTTGTTTATAAGTCACCACGATGTCTAACCAATATTGCTGTAGAATGCATAAATACAGCAATATACGAAAACAACCGCAATGGTAATATTTTTTGCTTGATTGTTGTAGGAGATTTGTTTAGCATATGCGATTACTATCCACAAATCACAAGGTCTTGACAGCCCTCTTTTCGACATAAGCTCCTCTATATTTAGTAAAGGGGAGGCTTACGTTGGACCCTCCAGAGTTAAAACCTTATATGGGGATCTTATCAATTTAGATCCAAGTCAAATCAAGGCACAAGAGAGCTATTAGGCTTCAATATATTATCCTAAGTTATAAGAAGAAATGATATTTTAAGTTGTTATAAAATATTTATTTATTTTATTTTATTCGACTGAAATTTCGGCCCGGCGAGTGACTTTTTCAAGTTTGGAAACAAAAATAAGTCGGGCCAAATCTGGAGAATACGGTGGATGGGGCAGCAGTTCGTAGCCCAATTTGACCGTGGCGAGGGCGGAGGTGTGAGACATTGCGTTATCATGGTGGAAGAGCACTTTTTTCTTCGCCAAGTGGGGTCGTTTTTTTTTCAATTCGCCGAATTTGGCAAAGTACAGCCCTGTGACCGTTTTGTCCTTCTCCAGGTAATCGATGTGGATCACACCTTGTGAATCCCAGAAAACGGTGGCCATCACCTTTCCGGCCGATGGGACAGTCTTCGCCTTCTTCGGAGCACGTTCGCCGGGTGAAGTCCACTGTTTCGACTGTTCCTTGGTCTCTGGTGTGTACCAGTGGATCCATATTTCGTCGACTGTAACGAAACGACGCAGAAACTCCTTCGGATTGCGCTTAAACAGCATCAAACACTGCTCTGAAGTGGTTGCGCTTGTTGTTCGGAATGATCAAACGCGGCACCCATCGCGCCGACAGCTTTCTCATGCCCAAAATTTCATACAGGATATGACCCAAGCGATCTTTTGAAATGCCTACTGTCTCAGCTATCTCGCGCACCTTCAATCGGCGGTCTGCCAATACGAGATCGTGGATTTTTGTCATATTATCCTCCGTGGTAGCCGTTTTCGGGGCACCTGGACGTGGCTCATCAAAAACCGACATGCGACCACGTTGAAACTCGTTAAACCAATTTTTGATAGTCGCCATCGAAGGAGAAGAGTGACTGTACACAGCATCCAAACGCTCTTTGATTTGGCTGCGCGATTTCCCTTCCAAAAACAAGAATCGAATCACCGACCGATATTGCTCTTTTTCCATTTTTCTAAAATCCGCGGACACTCCCGAGTCCGATCCGGCTGAAATTTCGACAGTAGAATGTACTACTAGAATGTGCTACTAGAATGTACTACTAGAATGTAGACTAGAATGTACTACACGATAGCAAGTTGCTCTTGCGATACTGGCGCCTTCCGGCGGTGAGGCTAAGTACTTATCGGACCACCCTCGTATCATAATATTGAATTTGGCTCTCATTCCACATTTATGTTTTTGATTGGATATCAAATTACAATAAATAGTGAAAAAAACCTTTTCAGTAGAATAAGAAAACCTTCTTATCTCAATGACTAAATTTAGATGTTTGTCAATGAAATAGCATGGGGACGTTCAGGTAAATATCTTGGTACACACTTGGATGTAAAGTTAACCTTCAGTAAGCATATATCTCAAACTTAAAAAAAGGGGGCCGGTATTATACCCCTTTATTAACACATATATCCAGTGACAATAAGATATGTATTAATAAAAAATATTTTCAGGCAATCTTGATGTACATATGGGCTAATTTATTCATTTATTTATTTATCTTTTTTTTTAGGTTTTCCTTTATTTACTTGGATTTCCTTCATTTATGGTTTTGTATTATCTGTAAATTCGACTGTCAATAAATATAGAAGCAAAATAACAATGTACCAATATCTATTTTGTAAAATGTACATTGTTACCAAATGAACCTACAAAAAAAATAACGTTTTTAGTGTCATTTAGATTTTGTCTATACTGAATATGCCAGAAGATGGATCAGCAGCAGAAACCACCAATGAGACGTACCACTTAAAATGGCCTCCAGCGTTTGACTACAAGCTGCAGCGAGCACGTGGGGACCCGGGGTTCTATCAAAATTATGTAAACAATCACGCACATTGTTATAATTCCAAGAATGTGTGTGGCGGGAGTACACTTCGGTAAAATAAAATAAGCTCACACGACTTATATTTACCACGAAACTTCGAGATAAAAAAAACGAATTAAATTTCGGGCAGAGCTTCGCCCTCTGGAACTTTATTAACAGAACTGCACAAACTATCGTTTTTGAAGTAGGTTTTTATAATAACAAAATGCTGACTTATTACTTTAGCGTGAGATTAATAATTACATATGATACACAAGCAAATTAGAATTTGGATATACATATTAGATTACAAGGTATTTGATGCAAGAGGCAAATCTGAATTTGGATATATTGTATTTCTTAAGATAACAAAGTTATGCGTTAGCAACTGCATGAGAGAAGAATGTTGGAATGTAACTTCTCCCCCCTTAGTGAAGCGACTGTTGAAGGTGTGACCTTGGTGCGATTTTGACAGGAACGGTTTGTGTGGCTGTGCTGGGTTGTTCTTCTTCATGGACAAGGTTATTGGTGGGTTCAATTGACTCTTCTAGTGGTTTTAAGTTGTTCTTAATGATGTATGCTATGAAGATGATGATGCAGGTTGCAATGATGGCGTACAGGAATGTCCAGTTCTTTTGTGAGAAACTGATAGTGAGTTGGCTGATTTCTTCGCGGTTTTCTATCTGCTGCGCATGGAGTTCATCGAGGGTAAGGTGACGTTTGATCGATGATACTTGTACTTGCTTGTTTGTTGATGGGTGGATAATAATATTGTCCCAAAATGTATCTACTCGGGAATCGTATGTGATGTTGTTAATGGTTACAGTACAATTTTGAAAATGGATAAGATTTGTTCCATGAATTGTGTATTTTGGGATTCCACAATTTGTTTCGGCCATTATATTCTTGACATTAATAAGCAAGATGTAATTTTGTTCCGGTTGGAAGATGCTGGTGTATTCCGTTCCGTTTACCATATTGCATTTGGATGGTTGGTTTTCGATGATGTTCGGGATGCATTCTGGGTGATTGACCTGATTACGTGACTTTTTGCAGTAGTACACGTTTTGAATTATGGGGCACTCTTGTTCAAAATAATAGGTGTCGAGTCCATTAAAGGCGATATAGGGTGTAGTTGGGATAGTTAAAGTTTTATTGATAGGTAGAGGAATGATATGAAAATAGGAGTATGTATCGTTGGAAAGTATCGGGATTTCAATGCTGAATATAATCCTAGTGTCATTGTAATAGGCTTTTAAGCTTAAAAATTCATAAATCTGTTCATTTGAAATTATATTGATTGCCTGTTTTTTGAAGAGTTCACTAATTTCATCCAGTTCAGTATGGCTCAGAATGTGTTTAGATATGATATTGAGTCTGGCTAAGGAAATAGCTTCCGCTATGTTTGTTAGGTGATTATTGAGCAGATCTATATTGAAATTAATTCTATGTATATATTGAAGATGCATTAAAAGTTCTTCATCTGTTTTAATTTTGTTGCCAATGTTTTCTTGATACGAATTTAGAAAGTTTTGTATTGTTTTCTGTTGTTTGTTTATGTGACGAGTTATGTCTTCAAATCTTTCGATCATCTGTTTATTAATTTTAATTTGTTTGTTTGATTCGGTATTAGAGGTATATTTTATTGCTTCTAGTTCTTTATTTATTTCTGATGCATCGGTTGCATCCATATTTCCCGTAATAGTTTTAATTATGGAACCCAAAGCGTTAACCAAACCTCTTTTATTCCTATTTCTTGGCAATTAATGTATGTAATTTCTGTTCAAGTTCCCTAAATTTAAGCTCTATTGTTTCTGTCGTTTCCCTGTTATGGTCGCTCTTACTTAATACATCTAAGGTACTCCTAATTCTGTCAACAGCTTTTTGATAATTGGATAGTTCTATTATATGGATTAATTTTTTCTTTGCTTCAATTAGTTTAGCGTCTCCTAGTTTGAGTGGTAGAAGTCCGTGATTGTTAGTCAAATCGTGTAGTTCAAGTTTGTGTCCGTAGATGGTGATTACTGTTGTTAAAAGCCTGAAATTTTCGTTTTCTTTTTATTCTGCTCTTGTGCAATTTCTTTAAGTCGTTAGTAATGACGGTAACTTTATTGTTTTCTTTTACTGTATGTTTCTTAAATCTAGGGGTTAGTTTATTACGCTTACATTCCTTCCTAAATATAATTGTTCCCTCTCTCAGATCTTCGGGTGGATTCCTAGTAAGGTTTAATTTATCTATATTCTAGTTTCTAATATTTTCTAATTGCTGTTTTATTGAAGGAAACAATTCTGATTGAATTTCATTGATTTTTCGTAATAAGTCATGTTCGTTGTCAAATTTAAGGTTGTTTATTTTGTACGGCCTACAATAGAATAGTTCGTAGGGAGTGTGTTTCGTTGAAGTGTGGATAGAATTGTTATATGTAAGGACTGTCTCATTCAGAATGTCTTCATGGTCTTTTTCCTTGTATTTGTCGTAAATAAGTCTATAAATTTCTGTTAAAGTGGAATGCAAACGTTCCACTGGTGAGTTGCTCGAGGTTTGTTGGAATGACGTTGTGTGGTAGTGGATGTTATATTGCTTGCAGAAGTCCTTGAAGATATTGGAAGTAAATTCCGAGCCCTGATCTGAAACTAATTTTTGTGGAATGCCGTGTAGGCTCATGAAGTGTCTAATGGATTTCACAACGTTTAGGCTGTTTCGGGCGGGGAGAGTATAAACGGCAGCGAATTTTGAGAACTTATCTAAAATGGTTAATATTTGTTTGTTATTTACACTGTAAATATCTATGTGAATTATTTCTAAGGGTTTCCCAGGAACCTCTGGACTTTCATAAGTTAGTTTCTGCGGATGTCTGTCATACTTTAAGGTTTGGCATTTTATGCAATTGTTTATTGTTTGTGTTATTTTGTTTTTCATGAATGGAAAGTAATAATTTCGTTTCAAATGGAGAAATGTCTCGTTTATGCCTCTATGGTTGTTGTTATTGTGATAGTCTTGTATTAATTTGTCTTGGTCGTCATTTTGTCTTACGTCTGTCAAGAGTTCCATACATCTCAAAAAACGAAAGGACTTATTCTGAGAAAGGAATTTGGAGTAAGTTGCTTGGACTATTTGAAAGATGTCATCCTTTGTATGTACTGCGTTTAGCTTATTTGGGGCAAAGTACTTCCTAAAAATATCTATCATGACCCCTTCTGTAAATTCCGGTCGGCGGATTATACGACGTTGTTTATTTCTGAACACTGTTTCCAGTGTCATGGGTGAGCCTATGTTAGATTCTTGTAGAATAATTTGCAGATTGAACTCGTTGAGAGGTCTCTCTGATATATAGATACCGTCGCCCAGATTCTCTTCAGCCGAATGTATTGTTGAGATATTGGTTGATTCATTGAGGTTCAACTCTACGGTTTTTTCAGGTTGGATTTTGATTCTGCTAAGGGCATCAGCATTCGTGTTCTGTTTTCCCTTTTTGTATATAATTTCGTAGTCATATTCCTCAAGTTTTAATCTCCATCTGACGAGTTTGGAGTTCGGGTCTTTAAGACTCATGAGCCATTGGAGAGGCTTATGGTCAGAGAGGATCTTGAACTTATTACCAAAAAGGTAAGGGCGGAAGTGTTTGGTGGCCCACACGATGGCTAATAGCTCCTTTTCAATGGTCGAATAGTTTATCTCGGAGGTGGTGAGGGTTCTGCTAGCATAGCATATAGGTTTATCGCTACCAACTGGTCCTTGTGACAGTATAACTCCTATAGCAAAATTGCTAGCATCGGTTGTTAGGAGGAATGGTTGATTGAAATCTGGATATTGAAGGATTGGGTCGTTACTTAAAATATCCTTGCATAGCTCAAATGTTTTTCTATATTCTTCGTCTATAACGACACGGGAGTTCTTTTTTAAGCAAGATGTAAAGGGTTTTGTTAATTTTGAAAAGTCCTTAATGAATTTCCTGTAATACCCCAACAATCCCAGGAAAGACTTTATTTCTTTCTGAGTTTTCGGGATTGGAAATTCCTTGATGGCTCTAATTTTCTCAGGGTTAGGTTTTACTCCGTCTTTTGAAATTACATGTCCAAGGAAGGCCGTTTCCTTGTGAAGGAATTCCGACTTGTCTAGCTGTATTTCAAAATTTGATTCCTGTAATTTTTGGAAAACTTTCCGTAGGGTTTCGATGTGCTCTTGTAGGGAGGTCGAGTATACGAGAATGTCGTCAAGGTATACAAGGCAACCGTCCAAGTCGCGTAGGATATTATCCATCACTCTTTGGAAAGTTGAAGGGGCGTTCTTAAGCCCGAATGGCATTCTGGTGAACTCGAAATGCCCTCCTTCCACCGTGAAGGCAGTTTTTTGAATGTCCTTAGGATCCATCTCTATTTGGTGGAATCCACTGGCCAGATCAATGGTGGAGAAATACATAATCGCCCTAATTTATCCAATATTTCATTAATATTGGGTAGTGGATATTTATCATTTATTGTCTTGTCATTAAGTTTACGGTAGTCAATGACTATCCGCCACTTTTGCCGTCCACTTGCGTCCAATTTTTTGGGTACTACCCAAACTGGAGAGCTCCAAGGGGAAAAGCTTTGTCGTATTATCCCCTGGTTAAGCATCTCTCGTACTTGATTTTGGACTTCCACTTTGTGTACGTAGGGGTACCGATATGATTTTGTGTAGATCGGCACATCGTCTGTAGTTCTGATTTTGTGTTTTATAGTGTTAGTGAAGGTCAGTTTTTGTCCTTCTTTATGAAATATGTCGTCGAATTCCCTACACAATTGTAAGATAGCCTTTTTTTCTTCTCGATTTAGGTGAGAAGTGCGTAATAGCTCTGCAATTTCAAGTTGGGCATTTGAGGAATCGTGGGTATGTTCTAGATTGATATTGTTGAGTTCTAAGGTTTCGACACCAGAAAAGGTGAGAACCTTCAGCGGGTGTTCTAAGAACAGATCTTGGGGTGAATTTGAGCCGTTGAATACCTCAACTATACTATACCAGTTTTTGGACTTATAGATCCCTTCAGATATGAAGATATTCGGTTTGATTTCGAGCTCTTTAATGTAGATGTCTCCGTTTTGGACATCCACAGGCAATTTCACTATGGATTTCGAATACGGGGGAATATTGTACTTATGTGACATGTAATTGGGCTTAAAAAGTAGAGGGATTTGTGCGTTATCGGTAACCAGTTTCCGATTTCCTAAATCAACCTTGACTTTAAGCTGAGTGAGGGCGTCTAATCCTAGAAGGCCATCAAAATAACCGTGGAATTTGAAGATCAGAAATCTGGTTTCTCCTGGTTGTTTGAATTCAATGAAGTTGGGTAAAGTGACTTGTTTATTTATCGGGTGTTGGCTTAGTATTGTGGTGATAGTGATAGGTGGAATAGTTGTTATGTCGTCTGGGTGGATGTATTCTGGATTAATGAAAGAGGTTGACGCTCCTGTGTCAATTAGAATTTTGAGGGGTTTTCCGAATGGTGAGGATACGTGAATATAAGGAAGGGAATGTCCATGTTTGTTGATATCTAGGTAAACGTTGGCTGGTTTGAGGCCGTTTCGTGAAAATTTTTGTATTTATCTAGTTCTGGTTGGTAATTGTTTGTCTCATTAGTCGTTTCATATTGGGTATTGTAGTTCAGGTAGACAGGGTCATGGGTTTCTTGGGGACAGTTTGTGAGTGGAAACTGTTCTTGTTCCTCTTGAGGGAAGCTTTCTGAGACGTTATATACCTCTCGGATGGAATAATGAGATGGACCGTTTGGTCTGAAATTGTTTTGTGGTAGATTGTAATTTGGTCGTTGGTTAATAACTGGTTTAATTGAAGTAGTATTATTGGGTCGGCTATTTATAGTGGATATGGACATAGGTTTTATTTGCTGAGACTGATTCGAGTGTTGGAATTGGTTAGTTTGTTGGGGTCTATGAATTTGGTTAAAGGACCTGAAAGGTTGTTGGGTATAGGTTATTTGGTTTGGTGGATATCGGAAAGTGGATTGGAAAGGTTGGATCGAACGAGTTTGTGGTTGAGAAGGTCGAGGTTGTTGTTGTGGATGAAAGGATCGCGATTGTGTTTGTGGTTGCATTTGAGAAGGTTTATTGTGCATATTTGGAAGTGGGGTTTTATAGACAATAGCTCTCTCGGATTTAAGATAATAGGTATTTTGTTCTTTGATGCAAAAAGAGAATGCTTCTGTTAGCGAGGATGGCCTCATGGCTCGGATGGTTGAGCCGAGTGGCTCCCTTAGCCCTGTTAGGAAAATATTAAGACACATTCCTGAGTATAATTCTCGTTTTGCATTGATCACGTTATTATCTATTTCGTGAATTTGTATATGATTATACATAGCAGATGATATTTCAATTGCTTCGCTATAGAATTGTTCGAGGGTTCGAGTATTTTGTCGGAGGTTATGTAGGTCTTTGATTAAAGAAGTTTCATTCCTTTTATCCGCATAATGGAGAATAAGATTTTCTTTTATCTTATCCCATTCCAATGGCGTCCCGTACATATTAAGGACCTCGTTGGCCGGACCTTCGATTTTATTACGAATAGCCCTCAACAATAATCTTCCATAACTGGTGTCTCTGATTGATTCTATATGCTGTAGGATTTCCTCTACGTTGGTTAAAAATTCATACAATAATCGAAGATTACCGTCGAATTTAGGGAGATCTTTTATCACGTCGGGTATTCTTAGGGAATTAAATAGTTCTGTTAGATTCGCCATATTAGAAGAGGTTGGGTTATCGTTAAGGAATGGATTATCGTTAAACACTAAGTCGTTAGTACGCGAATCTTCAATTTTGGTATCGTTATCACTTTGATTTAATTCAAAATTCGTATCAATACGTTGGGCGTTTTCGAAATAAGAAGGTATGCTTGACAAAGAGCTGGATAAATTAGCTATACTAGGTGAATTTATCGTATATGGTGGTCTTGATTTGGATCTTAGTTTTCTTTGAATGATATTCGGCATTGAGGAAAGGACAAATAAAAGGGTGTGAAAAGAAAGGAATGAACTCGACTTACCATATAATTATTTGTTGTTTCATGATTTTTTTCTTCTGATGATGATGTTGCACTCGGTGTTTATAGTTTTTGTTTAAATTATTATTTATTTCACGTGTAGTGTATTTATGTAGATTTTGTTTCTCCTTCTTCTTGTACGGTTGCACTTAGTTACTAATTTTTGTTTGTACAATATTGATCTTTGCTTCACTTATTTTTACTTTTTCTTAGGGGTATAATTTAATGGTTATTCTTCGTTATATGTATATAATTCACACTTAATCACTAGATTTGGTTTCTTTTTATTGTATTTGTTAAGTTATTTGTAAGGATTTATGTTTGGGGTGTAGGTTTAACTTAATGGTTAAAACCAAACGAGTTTAACCATTCACGATTTTCTTTCGTGTCGGATAACACTCGCGTTCTGCCAATTATCTATCGAACGTAGCACTTGCACCGATATACTTTCGATGTATTTCTTTTAATTCCCGATAAACCGTCGAAAATTATGAAATCACTACGTACTGGATAGTTTGGCTATCCTACCGACTGCGCCACTTATTTTTACCACGAAACTTCGAAATAAAAAAAACGAATTAAATTTCGGGCAGAGCTTCGCCCTCTGGAACTTTATTAACAGAACTGAACAAACTATCGTTTTTGAAGTAGGTTTTTATAATAACAAAATGCTGACTTATTACTTTAGCGTGAGATTAATAATTACATATGATACACAAGCAAATTAGATATATGTACATATTAGATTACAAGGTATTTGATGCAAAAGGCAAATCTGAATTTGGATATATTGTATTTCTTAAGATAACAAAGTTATGCGTTAGCAACTGCATGAGAGAAGAATGTTGGAATGTAACTCACGTATTCACGAATAGAGTTTGTTTGTAACGTTTTGTGAAATAAAGTTTATTTCTTGAGAATAGAAAAAATAGACATGTTGTACAGATGAAACCCGTGATAGAACTAAACTTTTCTTATCATATTAACGATATTATTAGTGGAGCCTTAATTGAGAGAATGCTAGATAACTATGTTCCTACTTTCACGAAACGTATCTGTTCGCGGCGTGTTATGCTCGAACGAGATATGCTTTTATATACATATACAGTCTGTCACATAATTGTTTGCAAAAGGAAAAATTGTTTGCAATTTCATCTGAAATGTTAAAATTTATGGAAACCCATTGCTTTGGCATTTTTTTTCTCTTCATAACTTTATTAATAATCTTATTCTCAATGACTACAACAAAAAAAAATGACCAAAGTTCAAACAAGAATGCACGAAAATAGCAAAAATAAAAACATCTTCATACTTTATTCTGTCAAATAATTGTTTGCAAAATGCAAACCGAACATAAAAGAGAACAATTTTTCCTTTTGCAAACAATTATGTGACAGACTGTATGTAAAAATAAAATGCAAAACGATTTGTTTCCATTTTAATTTTATGCAAAAAAAACGCACTCTGTTCTTTGTTATACGTTAATTGTTATTTGTTCTTTATTGTTGGTAATTATTAGTTATATGTTGAACTAATTGTAGAATGTTCTTTGTTTCTTTATTAATAATCGTTATGTGTAAAACGAATTGTGTGTCCACGTTATAAATGTGCCTTGCTTGGCTTTTTATGTAATAATAAATTATTGTACCTTGGATCGTTTACTACGAACCCTCGGTCAGCTGGTTTCCGTTTCCAGCTTTGTTATATACAATTTATGTTGCACAACATTATGTATTTGGATTAGGTTGATGACCCATATCCCTAATGCTTCTATATAATGCAATGTTGCTGCGCTTGATGTTGGTAAGGCTGCAGTTGTAGACTTTTTTTTTTGGTTTGTTATTGTGACTTCACCTTGCACATTCGACAGTTCGCGTTTGTTTACAAAGTGTTCATATGGTGTGAAGGAACGTGATTGTTAATTTTTATATTTTGTGTTTTATATTTAAGTTAAATGTTTGATTGTTTGTGAGATGTGTTAAATTGAGGTGGGCATGTGCGTTTTACCATTTGATATAGTATTCTGCCGCCATGCCACCTCAATTTATATACATATTTCCAAACATGAACTTCAAATGTGTAAGGTGTTGTGTTGAGTGTTCTTTTGTTGTGCAGCAACAGTATCCTCTTCCCATTTGGGGCTATTCAACGCAGATTTACGCTCTAAACCATCTCCCCCTTTAAACTTTACAATATAATACATAACTGAAAAGTATTCATCATATGTTATGGCAATACCCACCGGTCTCTATCGGCGACATCTGGACGTAACACTAGAGATACAACTTCACTATTGGCATCCTCTTTTCTTCCTCAATCCTCACGTCAATAAAGCACCTATTCCCTCCTTTTGATTTTTTTATTTTTGCGGCTGCGCCAACAATACGTACATATATATGTTGAATAGGCTTACGGAAGATTTGATTTGTGTTAACGTACTCGTACATACATACATATATTATAAAAAGGCAAAAAATTTATGTTATGAACTTCTTTATTTTACATCATTCGTGATTAAATAAATAACTTTGACTTGCGCTATCTCTGGCTGGTTTAGCAGCGAGGGTCTATCGATAAACCTAAATAAGACAATCTTAGTCTCTTTTACTTAAAGGAGGATAAAGACATTCGATTTTCAGAAGAAGTCAAGTATCTATGTATTGACCTTGATCGCAAACTTAACAGGAAATCTAACATCAAAAAACAGGGTGTTTTCATAATTGTCTGTATATGCAAGACCTGCGTTAGACGTGTTCATAAATTAAGATTTTTGATCGAAAAAACCCAGACGAATTGCAGGAAGATATGTTCATAAATGTCACGTCTAGGACATTGTGCATCCATATTTTTTTGACTGAAGAAAGCACGGGAATTAACGAAATTGGAAATTTTTAATAAATTTTTGTTTGCAATTAAATGTATCTTTTTTTTAGGGGAAGAAGAAGCTGCGGGGTAGAATGTAACGAAAACTAAACTATTAATTGATAAAAGAATTCTGATGGAAAAGGATTCAATCCTGGGAAAAAAATTATTGTGGGGGACGTTGCTTTACGAAAATCTTAATCAGTACCTTATTAGCCCGGGTTAATATTGTTATTCCCTTTGTGTTTGTATGGGGTTTCTGTTTACAAAAACGAAATTCTTACTTTCTCCCTACTTTTTAATTGTTCTTTGGGGTTTCACACTGCAAGGAGAATCCCCCATTACTATGATAACCATGTGAAAATTAACCCTTAACGGTCCGGAAGTATTTCAACATATGTAGATAACAAGCAGAAAAAAATCTCACAGAAAGCACATGGCATAATACTTAACACGTCACTAGTAAATATAGGAACAATAATAGTAATAAAGATAATAAAATGATTATTGCCGCTATATACGCGACATTGGACCGAGTAAGTAAAAGTGCAATGCCGCTTATACGGCGGCATTGGTCCGTTAAGGGTTAACCATATAAGAACAGATCGAATTTCCTCATACATTTTATTTGGCAATCAGATTCAATCAGTGCGCTCGTGAATTTTATATTAGTGAATATGGATCAAAATGAATTTAAATTTCTTTCAAGTGGCATTAGCCAGGTAAATATTTATATAGCAGATACAATTAGATATGTGGTAGTATGATCAATTGGATACATTTGATTTTTGTTCAAGATTGCCGTACGAGGAGCAAAAACAATACCTGAAATCGGTTTTGATTACACTTCAGTCACTTCAGATGATGATGAAGAAAATATTCCAGTCTTTATCCGGCTAGACAGCAAATGCTGAAGATATGAATTTAGCCCAGGTATTAGATATTGTGGATTCGGATGCTGAAACAGAAGATGTGAATGTGGAATGCAACGTGGACCTCGAATCCGAGGAGGATGAAAAAGACATGAACGCATGTGGTCAACACGATGGAAATAATCTTTGTTTTCCTTGAAAAGATGGAACGGTATGGCAGAAAGCCCCACCAAAATTCAGTCGTGCTTGTGCCTACAATATACTGAAAGACAGCAGTTTTTTCGGTCCAAATCCAGAGGCAAAACCTCTTAGTGATGTTGGTACTATATGCAGGCACACAAATAGGAAAGCACAGGAAGCGTACAAAATTATTAATGAAAAAAATAGTAACAAACCAGCGTTGCTATGGGACCCGTTAGATTAAGAGGAACTGTTGGCATTTTTTGGAATTCTCTTGGTCATAGGATGTCGTAAGTCGAATTACGCTCCGGTTTATGGAAAAAAAAGCGCCTATCCACTTTTCCGCGCAAACATGTCTGTGAAACGGTTTAAGGCCATATTGAGATTTCTCCGTTTCGATTACAATGTCACAAGCGCTGTTCGAATGACAACCAACAAAGCAGCTCCCATAAGTTAAATATTCGAAATGATGGTGGCAAATTTGGGAAAAAAACTTCAGGCCATATGGATGTATCACAGTTGACGAATAACTTTTTCCATATAGGGGGCGTAGAAAGTTCACCCAGTATATTCCATCGAAGCCAGCGACATACGGCATTAAATTGTGGCATGTGACTCCGAAACTGGTTATCCCCTCAAAGGCCAAATATACAGTGCCTCACAAAATTGAGCGTACCCCAAATGTAAATTACCCCAATTTTAAAGCTAAAATTTTATGTTTTTTCTAATAAATTTCTGTTGTTTTCAAGTCGTATACATTTTTCGTTAATATGAGAAAATTTTATTAAAAAAAAGCGCCGTTGCATTTTAACAAAAAAACAAATACAAATATCACAGAAATTTGTGACACAAAATTGAGCGTACATACTGTAGTAGCCGTAGGAAAATATTTTTCCCAGGAACTATAACTTGAGGATTCCCGTTACTTCAGCACATGAATAAAGAAAACAAGATTGCGCCGTTGGGTGTTCGATTTTGTTTCGTTCTGTGCATGTACGTCACGCGTGACTAGGTAATTTGACAGCTGGTCGAAGCTGCTATTTGTTTACATACAAATTGGGATATGAAAAGTTGAAAATCATATTTTTTTGTTAAATAAATCGCGTTTTTAATCGCAAATTGTTTGCCTAGCTTCGAGTGATAAGCGAATACCAGCAAATTAAATATACTGTGGCAAAAGCAAAACCAATCTTCAATTGGAATTCAATGTGCAGCGCATCGCATATTATCTATGTATATACGAATGCAAGAAATGTCGAATAAAAGATTAATTTTCCTTTTAATGCAATGTTTTATTGAATTTTCTTTTCCTTTTATATTGATTCTCTATAATTTCTTTGTTTAATTTTCTTATTCTAAAATACATCCTTGCCCTAAAAAACAGATTTTTAACTCTCTCCTCGCATCCTATCTGTTTTGTAAGTTCCAGATGCGTTTTTATAAAATTATTGGAGATTACCATTCATCTCCATTAATTTCATTGAAGACGTTCTCCAGATTCCTCATGTGATTCATAAGTTCCGCTGTTGGCTTGGATAAACCACCCTCATGTGAAAGACTCATCATTGGTTTTCTCCACTCGAATCTGAGATAGTTTGAGGTTTTCCAATCCGTCGTGTGGTATAGAATCCACTTCACATTCTTCTTTACTTTGCGCCGGTATGCTTCCTGGATTTATCAGTTTACTTTTCAGAATTGTACCTAATACGAGAAGAAAAGTGAAGTATTAATTGAATTTTTTGGCAAAAGTGCGGTAGTATTACCTGTGAGAGTGGAATCCAAATTGAGGTCAGGTGTGTCGTCTTCAGCAACATTTGCGTGATCGGAAAGAAGTCCTTCATTATATCCAAAAAGATATGACCTTAATCTGTATTTAAATTCTTGGCGATCAGGGTGGTCGTGAAGGCCCCCTTTGCTGCGAATTATACCAAAGAAATTCTCCAACACGTCCTGGTTAAGGCGATATGTCAATACGTATTTGAAATCAAAACGATGTTTTATTTCAACTAGGAGCATTTTTAATGCATTATTTGTTTGAATTATGCCTGAAAACGAAAGTTATGAATATCATTTTAAGTTATCCATAATAATGTCTCGTACCTTTTTGGAAAGGCAATAAGCTTTAATTTCCAATTATACTCATTTCCTGCATGAGCTTACTCATTTCATCTAGAATTGGATCTTGTATATCCAAAGACAAACCGTACCCATGAGTTCGCTTTCTAGAACCTTGAAATGGGGCTTTGATGTTCATAACATCGAACCAGTCATTAGTCTGAAAAAGAGCAAAAAGGTGTTTCAACTTTTTAAAGCAAATATTGTTGGTAAATATTACAGTTTTGAATAATTTGGAGCATTCATCCCAATTGTAATTGCTCAAATGGCCCAAACCTGCAGCCCTTGTTATTGCCTGAGCAATCATATGGGAGAAAAGTTTTGCTGCCATTTTAACTTTTTGCCTCTCTGCTCCAACAACGTTAAGGTAGCCTATTGTTATTTTGTGTGTAATAGAGAGATCCCCGGAAGTTAAGGAAAGCAGTGTCAAAATTATCTCTTTTCTTACTTCCTTACCATTTATTGTAAAACCATGATCAATAAAATGATTTCTCATGAGTTTTATTAAATGGGGCACATCGGAAAACACGAAAACTTTATTTTCGTTGTGAATAAACTTAGAATGTAAGAATAATCAGTAAATAATAATTTCTTTCGCTGTTTGTTATTGTTTACCAGGGTTTCTCCATGGTGACTTCAAGATTTCTGTACAGTGCCCTGTTTCCTCCCCCTAAATCACTGACAATAGCAACAACATTATAGCCAGATTCTTTGACTTTGCCAAGAATATGGTGTATAATTTCCTACTCGTGCAGGGACGGGTTAAGAATATCCCTGCAGCGATACCTATCGCTTGTCGTACAAGGCGACTAAACAAAGGTAAACAAAACTCACATCTAGGCAATTTAGAAAACACCAAGGTGAGCCTAGGGACACATATACCACCATTAAACTGCCCCACAAGTGTGCATGCAAATCAGTGGGTTGATACGACTGGAGATCACCGGTGTTGTAAGAGTAAGATCAATCAAAAAAAAAATCTGGAGCATACCCGTGTCAAAAAGGAAGGGGAGAAAGAAAACGGTCAAACCGTGGCATTATGGAAAAGAACGCTAAAAGGAAAAGCACTACCCCGCCAGGCACTACTAATGGTCGTGATCCTGGGACGAGCAGCAATGCTCGGGTCAGAGCTATAGGATTTCCGGGGGATAGCAAAGTAATGCAACGGCGTAAGCCACATTTAAGAGTCGCGAGTTGGAACGTTGGAAGCATGAGTGGGTGCAGCTATGAGCTTGAAGAAATGATGGTTAGAAGGCGAGTAGACATCCTGTGCGTACAAGAGACGAAATGGCGAAACACCGGTAATCGGGCACGTTTCTTGGACGTTAAAACAAAAGCCTACAAGATGTTTTACTATGGATTGGAACAAGGAAAAAACGGAATCGCCATCATCCTTGCGGCAGAGTTACTTGGCAACGTCTTAACCATTTCAAAGTCCAGTGACCGTTTGATGGTTCTCAAATTGGTGATGCATGGTGAGGTGTGGAACATCGTAAGCGCATATGCCCCTCAAGTAGGATGCGAACAAAAAGAAAAAGATGCATTCTGGCTAGATTTCCACAACCTTGTCAAAATCATCCCAAAGGAAGAGCTTTTGTTTGTTGGGGGAGATTTAAACGGACATGTCGGGAAGACAAGCGAGACTATGAAGGCTACCACGGAGGGCTGGGATACGGCACCAGGAACTCTTCAGGTGAAGATATCTTAAACATGTGCAAGTCGTACGGTCTTATAGTGCTAAATACCATGTTCGTCGAACAAAGCCGGCACCTGATCACTTATAGCAGCGGCGGAAATGAAACTCAAATAGACTATCATTTGGTATCCAGTTTCATGAAGCCACGAGCTAAAGATTGCAAAGTGATCGTGGGAGACGCGATCGCCCCTCAACACCGTCTCCTCCTGACTGAATTTTTTATGGATGCGAGAAAGAAGTCAAAGCAGCAAACGAAGGTGTCTGAGAGAATCAAGTGGTATAAGCTGGATATAGGAAAAGGCGAAGCTTTTATTACCATCATGGAAAACTACCTCTCTTCCATTATCGATGAGGTCGGTAATGAGGAGTGCAGAGCACAAGACATGTGGGATTCCCTACAACAATCTGGCCTGGAGAAAGCCAAATCACTGCTCGGAACATCTAAAGGCCCCTGCCAACACGCAAAAGAAACATGGTGGTGGACAGACGAAGCCAAAGCAGTGATACACGAAAAGAAAATGGCTTTCCAAGCTTGGTCAAAGTGCTCTTCTACTAATAGAGAGGAAAAAGCTCGCCGTGAAAAGGTATATAGATGTTGCAAAGGTATCGCGAAGAAAAAATGCGCCGAATTCAAAGCGAAAAGCATGGAAGGCCTCTATCAGGAGTTGGAAGAAATATCGTCTTCCGCGTCTGACAGGAACCAGGCTACCCAGGAGCTTCGACAAAACAATTTGAACAAAGGAGCAAATATCTTTAAGATAGCCGCCCAGAGAAGAAGAAATGCTCAGGAGATTCGTTTCCCAAAGTTTATTAACAATGCTGAAGGCCAACTCCTTGTGGAAGACGAAAAAATTCTCCACAGATGGCGACAGTATTGCGAGGAACTTCTGAACGAACAGTTTCCCCGAGTGTACTTTCCAAGAGGCGCCCCGAATGATGCCGAAATATCCGACATCACAGTCGAAGAAGTTCGGTACGCGGTTAAAAACTCCAAGAAAAGAAAAGCTGTTGGGCCGGACGGGATACCCTCTGAGTTCTGGAAAAAGATGGGAGACATCGGGTCTAGATGGCTCATGGTTCTTATCTCCAAACTTATGAGAGGCGACACTATGCCTAATCAATGGAGGGAAAGCTATCTTCTTCCTTTGCACAAAGGAAAGGGTGATACGCGAAATTGTGATAACTACCGTTCTGTCACGCTGATGTCGCACACCATGAAGATTGTTGAACGGGTATTAGATAGCCGATTGCGGAAAATAATACGACTATCTGATGACCAGTGCGGGTTTGTCTCGGGTAAATCAACAACAGATGCAATCTAAAGTATAAGGGTCATGATGGAAAAGCATCGTGATTCGTCAAAGGACTTGCATATGGCGTTGGTTGATTTCGAGAAGGCTTTTGACCGGCAACCAAGAGATCTATTATGGGTAGCGCTAAGACAAAAAGGAGTTCCAGAAACCTACGTGCGAGTGATCATGGACATGTACAATAGAGCAACGACAAGAGTAAGATGCACCGCAGGAGTCACCGAAGAGTTCGCAATCAAAGTCGGTGTACACCAAGGGAGCGTTCTCAGCCCACTGCTCTTTATAGCAGTCCTTGATTGCTTGCTTGAAGGAAAAGTGACGGACCCCAATGTGCACCAGCTATTCTTTGCTGACGATGGGGCCATTATAAGTGATGATCAGGCGTCCCTACAACGAGTAGTGTTGGGTTACTCATACAAGATGCACTACAAATGTCCCATACATCACTACAAAAATGTCGCAACACCTCAAAAAAATTATTTGTCCCACTTCAATTCTTGTCATAGTCAGAAGCACCTCACGTCCTCATGTCCCATACACCACTACAAAAATGTCCCAAGACCTCAAAAAATTATTTGTCCCACTTCAATTCTTGTCATAGTCAGAAGCACCTCACATCCTCATGTCCCATACACCAGTACAAAAATATCCCAACACCTCAAAAAATAATATTTTTCCCACTTCAATTCTTGTCATAGTCAGAGCACCTCACATCCTCATGTCCCATACACCAGCACAAAAATATCCCAATACCTCAAAAAAGATATTTTTCCCACTTCAATTCTTGTCATAGTCAAGGCACCTCAAATCCTCATGTCCCATACACCAGTACAAAAATATCCCAACACCTCAAAAAAAATATTTTTCCCACTTCAATTCTGGTCATAGTCAGAGCACCTCAAATCCTCATGTCCCATACACCAGTACAAAAATATCCCAACACCTCAAAAAAATAATTTGTACCACTTCAATTCTTGTCATAGTCAGAGCACCTCACGTCCTCATGTCCCATACACCACTACAAAAATGTCCCAAGACCTCAAAAAATTATTTGTCCCACTTCAATTCTTGTCATAGTCAGAAGCACCTCACATCCTCATGTCCCATACACCAGTACAAAAATATCCCAACACCTCAAAAAATAATATTTTTCCCACTTCAATTCTTGTCATAGTCAGAGCACCTCACATCCTCATGTCCCATACACCAGCACAAAAATATCCCAATACCTCAAAAAAGATATTTTTCCCACTTCAATTCTTGTCATAGTCAAGGCACCTCAAATCCTCATGTCCCATACACCAGTACAAAAATATCCCAACACCTCAAAAAAAATATTTTTCCCACTTCAATTCTGGTCATAGTCAGAGCACCTCAAATCCTCATGTCCCATACACCAGTACAAAAATATCCCAACACCTCAAAAAAATAATTTGTACCACTTCAATTCTTGTCATAGTCAAGGCACCTTAAATCCTCATGTCCCATACACCAGTACAAAAATATCCCAACACCTCAAAAAAATAATTTGTACCACTTCAATTCTTGTCATAGTCAGAGCACCTCACATCCTCATGTCCCATACACCAGCACAAAAATATCCCAATACCTCAAAAAAGATATTTTTCCCACTTCAATTCTTGTCATAGTCAAGGCACCTCAAATCCTCATGTCCCATACACCAGTACAAAAATATCCCAACACCTCAAAAAAAATATTTTTCCCACTTCAATTCTGGTCATAGTCAGAGCACCTCAAATCCTCATGTCCCATACACCAGTACAAAAATATCCCAACACCTCAAATCTGTACCACTTCAATTCTTGTCATAGTCAGAGGCACCTCACGACTTTTGCATTAGTACATATTGCAAGCTATCAATGGGACATGTGACAAGATGTAAAGGGTGTATTTTATAGAGGTACAGAACTTTGAAATGGAATAAAACAAAGATGATTTTTTTAAATTGACATGAAATTGGCTTTATTCGAAAGATAATCTTCTTACATTATAATTTAAATATAATTTATGGCATATGACTGCCCAAAACAAGATTGCCGTTGATCCCAATTTTCATAAGCGAATTTTGTTTAGCGATGAAACTCACTTTTGATTGAATGGATACGTCAATAAACAAAACTGCCGTATTTGGAGTGATGATAATTCTCAAGTGTATGTTGAGGCACCGTTACATCCACAAAAACTGACTTTTTGGTGTGCTTTATGGGCTGGTCCGTACTTCTTTATAAACGATGCTGGCCAGAACGTTACAGTCAATGGTGACCGCTATAGAGCGATGATTACTGACTTCTCCGTTCATCTATTGAACAACCATGATGTGCAGGAGCTGAGGTTTCAACAAGACGGCGCAACATGTCACACAGCTCGTGCCACAATGGATTTATTGAAGGAAACGTTTGGTAACCGCATAATTTCACGTTACGGACCCGTGAATTGGCCTCCAAGATCCTGCGATTTAACGCCGCTTGACTATTTTCTCTGAGGATATGTGAAGTCGCTAGTCTACGCCGATAAATCCGAAACGATTGACCACTTGGAGGATAACATTCGCCCCGTTATTGCCGATATACGGCCACAAATGTTGGAAAAAATCATTGAAAATTGGACCTCCAGATTAGACTACTTTCGAACCAGCCGTGGCGCTCATATACCAGAAATTATATTTAAATTATAATGCCAGAAGAGTATCTTTCAAATAAAGTCAATTTCATGTCATTTTAAAAAAATTATCTTTGTTTTATTCTATTTCAAAGTTCTATACCTCTATAAGAAACATCCTTTACCTCAAATGAGGTGGGACAATGTACCACTTCACTCCCCCAAATGAGTACCTCATACAAACTCAATAAAAATGCGTGTCCTACCCAACACTAACAACGAGCACTTGATGTGTGGGTGGACATTTTTGAGGGACACGGGTATCGTATTAGTTCAAAGAAGACAGAGTATCTGTGCTGCCCGTTCTCTGACCCTCATCAGCCTATTCCAGACATTTGCTTGAATGGAAGAGTGCTTCCCAAGTGTGAAAAGTTTAAATATCTGGGATCTATGATTAATAGAGAAGCAACTTGTGATGACGACATCAAACATCGCGTAAGCGTAGGGTGGATGAAGTGGCGGGAAAACTGCGCCATCTTCTGTGATCGAAAAATGCCCCCTAAGCTGAAAGGAAGGCTCTACACTTCAGTTGTACGTCCGGCGCTCACATACGGTTCACAATGCTGGACAATGCACAAAAAGTATGAGAGCAAATTAACGGCAACTGAGATGAAGATGCTTCGCATGACAGCGGGAGTAACAAAGCGTGACAGAATTAGAAGTTCAAAGATCCGAGGAAGCCTCCACGTAAAAGAAACCATCACAAGAAATATAGAGCGCGACCGACTCAGTTGGTATTGCCATGTTCAAAGGAGAGATCCCTTGAACCCCGTCCAAAAGGCGTTATCAATCAACATTCCAATTTCAACACGCAAAAAAGGCAGGCCGAAAAACAATTGGTGCAAACAAATGCAAAAACACCAGCATTTGATTGGCCTCAGCGATGAAGTAATCCCAAACCGGGAAGCCTGCCGCTACTTTCTGAGGTCAAACCGGCGGACCCCACAAGCGGACCAGTAGGAATGCAGTTAAGTGGGAAGGTTATGGTCCTACACTTCTGACCATAACGACGCCGGGATAAAAAGGAAAAGAAGAAAGAAGAAGATGGTGTATAATTTCCACTGATATCTGACAATCAAAGTCATAGAAAACAGGTTGTTTCCATTTGCTGATTAGTCCTACGAGTGATTATTAAAATTAGGCTTGATATCTTTTATAAGTATTCATATTTACATACCTCTTAACATTGCCACTTGTACATAATTAGCAGGAGATAATGTGAAAGAAAGCTTTACGAATTTTCATCTCATCGAAGCTAAGGACCCAAATTTTCTGGGCCTCGCTTAGTTGGGTTGTTGCTGACAGGATCTTCATTACAGGTGCAATTATCCCAGGTGAAAGGTCCAGTTTATGTGCCCAACTTTGCAGAGTTCGCAGGCCAGGAAGAGGGAAATTTTTTCTTCTGAGCAGATTGTACGCTTTTGCGCTTGTCGAATAAAGCGTGATGGACTGCGCTATATCCGCCTCAGTCCACTGTAAGCGTTTTATGACATTTTTCAACTTGTTGACTTGACCTTAAGTTATAACAGCCTAAATGCATATACTATTTTCTACTTAATCAAATATTTTACCTGCTGTGAATATTTCCCGTAGTTTTTTTTCCATATTGAGACGTTCAAATTCGGACTTCTGTAACTTTTGTTTGAGAGAAATTAACTGCTTTTGGTAATCCCATTCTTTCTCTTGCATAATACACTTGTCCTTCTTCAAGTCTTCACTAAAAGTCCGTAATTATTGTTATGAATCTTGGTATAAGCTATAAGATAAACTTACATTTCCTGTTGTAAGATTGTTATTCTCTGGTTTGATTCCTCTATATTATTAATTTCCTCTGGAATTTTATTTTCTACCACAATGCCGACTTTACTCTCAATTGTGGTAGTCTCAGGATCATCAATAGCATTTACTTTGTCATTTAATAGGCTTGCTATTACCTGCTTCTTTTTTTAAAATTCCATCCTGATATCACGAGATGAAGTGGTAGCTGTTGATTGCGGTTGAATTGTTGGAACAGTTCCCATCTTCAACTTGTATCCATTGTTTTTGCAAAGTCCTGCATTATAATTGCGATTAACCGTTGTGTAAAAGAAGTAAGAAAATATTAACTTACCCATTTCAAACTGTAAATTTCTTTCCAAGTCATCGGCAGTAAAATGTGCAGAGCAAATTCGAGCTGAGCTTGGATTGAAACTATCTTTTCTTTTGCAAAAATGAATCCATTTCGCAAGATATTGTCTTTTGGGAAGCAATAAAACCGAATATTTTTCTTTCCCTTATTATTTTCGTCACAATTGTAAACTGCACACCTCATTTTGAAAAATAATATTATATCACACAATTATCATACACAAACTTCCACTTCATATTTTCGAATTCAAGACGCGAAAACCGTAAACAAAACTCATCCGTATTCGTTTGTATAGAAGTGAATCGCGCTAGTCACGGCCTACGTCACAAAACATTGACAGATGGGTAGCAAACATGGCGGATATGCGCAATGCGTAATCTGTAATATTTCATTCATGCTTCAGCACATAGTTGATGCAGACAGAATTCCAGCCAAGCAGTAGTTCTTCGATACCCGTGCTAGAGCGTATTTCATTGTGTTTTGTTTGGCTTTTTTTTTAAATGGAAAATAAAAGGAAGCAAACAGATCTTTCCACACGAAAACTTATCATGAAGTTATTTTGCGAAGGGAAATCATTGCGCAAGATCGGAGAAATTATTGGACGGACACATTCAAATGTACAGAAAATTATAAATAATTACATATACGAAGGTAGACTTAAGAATAAAGCTGGCAGAGGAAGAAAAAACAATTTATCGGAGCAAAACGAACGGTTTATTGTTCGAAAAGTTCGTTAAAATCCAAAAATAAGTATTCCAAAACTCACATCTGAAGATACTATTCACAAATCTGTTTCAGTAGAAACTGTTCGACGTGTTTTGCGGAAGAACAATTTACATGGCAGAGTTGCATTGAAAAGACCTTTTATTTCATCTGTAAATAAAAAGAAACGTTTGGACTTCGCCAAAGAGCATGTTAGTTTGCGACAACATTTTTGGGAAATAGTTTTATTTGCGGATGAGACGAAAGTCTGGCAGAAGCCTAAAATGGAGCTGCAAGCGAAAAACATTTACTCAACCGTGAAGCATGCAGGTGGTTGCATTATGTTGTGCGGTTCCATGGCAGCTAGTGGAACTGGAAACTTCGAATTTATTGACACAACAATGGACAAAATGAAATATTTAGATATCCTAAAAAGAAATCTTCATGATTCTGCCAGAAAGTTGGGTTTAGCATTGGATTTTTATTTTCAGCAGGACAACGATCCTCCACACATAGTGAGGGAGTGGTTGTTGTACCATGCTCCAAACCAGCTTATAACCCCACAACAGTCACCGGATCTTAATCCCATCGAGCATTTATGGCACGAAGTTAAGGCTCAATTGAAAATAGCAACTGTGCCAACAAAAATGAGCTCAAAAACAGGGTAAAGGACACTTTGGACAACTTTCCAACGACGCCTGCAAGAGGTCATAGATACTGGAGGTGGTCATACTATATATTAGTTTTTTATTTGTTTTTGTATATTCATGCTTTTTTAATGTTTTTTCATAAAGTGTACGCTCAATTTTGTGTGATAAAATGAAGTGATATTTTATTTTTCATCTATCAAAAAATTAACTACGAGGGTGGTCTCACGGTTGCGCTTGTTGTCCGGAGTGAGCAAACGCGGCACCCATCGCGCCGACAGCTTTCTCATGCAGAGGATATGACCCACGCGATCTTTTGAAATGCCTACTGTCTCAGCTATCTCGCGCACCTTCAATCGGTGGTCTGCCAATACGAGATCGTGGATTTTTGACACGTTATCCTCCGTGGTAGCCGTTTTCGGGGCACCTGGACGTGGCTCATCAAAAACCGACGTGCGACCACGTTGAAACTCATTAAACCAATTTTTGATGATCGCCATCGAAGGAGAAGAGTCACCGTACACAGCATCCAAACGCTCTTTGATTTCGCTGCGCGATTTCCCTTCCAAAAACAAGAATCGAATCACCGACCGATATTGCTCTTTTTCCATTTTTCTAAAATCCGCGGACATTCCCGCTTCCACACGCGGTCAAAACAAAACTACGAGTCCTAAATTTCGACAGTAGCCGCCTACTAGAATGTACTACACGATAGTAAGTTGCTCTTGCGATACTGCCGCCATCTGGCGGTGAGGCTAAGTACTTATCGGACCACCCTCGTAGTTTAGCATTATTTTAATTAGCAAAATGGGCCGATCAAACTATTGCAAAGAAGAACTGCGAAATTTAATAAATAGATTACGAAGCGAGGGGAAAACATACCAGTGCACCCAAGATATCTTAGGATGTTCCGCTAAAATGGTGAGTAATGCTTTGAAATGGCAAAATAAGCCCGAAACTCGCGGACTTAAAAGAATGACCACTAAGCGAACTGACCGGAAAATTATACAGTTGGTAAAGGAGATTCCGTCAATAAGCTCCAGCAAATAAAAGACGAACTCCAACTCTCTGTGAGCGGTGTTACGGTAAGAAGACGCCTGCTTGAAGCTAAACTACCAGCTCGAAGTTCTCGCAAAGTACAATTTTTGACATGAAAAATAACATGTGGCAAGAAGACTTGAATTCCCAAAAGCGCATCAGGTAAGGACAAAGGAGAAATGGAGGAATATTCTCTGAAGCGATGAGAGCAAAGTCGTTCTTTTTGGGCCCAAAGGTCGTCGGGAATATATAAGAAGATCCCAAAATGCGGCACACGATCCCCGGTACAGTGTTAAGACTGTTAAGCATAGAGGTACAAAGCTCATGATATGGACGTTCCTCTAATACCACGGGGTTGGGCCTATATATTCTATCAAAGGCATAATGGATAATGCAGAATATTTAAAAATTCTCGACGAGGTCAAACTGCCGCATGTGCAAGAGGAAATGCCGTGAGTTTGGATCTACCCATACGGCAACGGCCCAAAACACACGGCAAAATGAGTAGTCATGGTTTTAAGAGAAAAAAATATCTGTTATGGAGTGGCCCGCACAAGAGCCCGATCCTAACCCCATCGAAAACTTGTGGAGCGATGTTAAAAATGCCGTCCATGAGTGAAAATCACAAAATGCTAAAGAACTGTGGGAGGTAGTGCGACACTCATGGCAAGCTATACCAAGGGAGAGGCGTCGCAATTTGGTGAACTGGATGCAACACATCGGTATCTCGGTCATAAAAAAACCATGGCTATGCCACAAAGTACTAATAGTAAGCTATAATTATTTATAATTTCCTTCGATGTCTTAGTTTATTTTCTTTTAATGTTTTCTAGATGCAAAAAGTACTAAGCACTGCTATTTTCATGAACAACCTAATAATATAATTTAAATTTTGTCTGCATATTTAAAAAAAACAATTAATAATCATTTATTATGTTTTAAGAATGTAAAAATGAAATACTTTAATTTGTTCTATATTGTTTGTAAAAAAAAAATAATATTTTGGATAATTTGAACATTTTTGTCTTACACAACTGTACATACATATGTACATGCATACAATGGCGAGGCGTCCTATTGTTCAACTCGTTCATGAACGCCTAACTTTCAGCTGATATTACTTTAATTTTACATCCAATAATCATCACAAAACATATTCACACTTTTCTTCTTATTTTATACATTATTTATAGCGTGCATCCCTTCTGTGAACCACTTAAATAAAGCAAAACAAACCACCTGCCACTGTCCCCCCCCCCCCCCCCCCCCCTTAACCAATTTGTGTATCTATCCAGCTCGTTCAAACGATTTGGCAACGAAATGAGCTCACTAGAAGCATACAAGAAAGAAAAAAAAGCAGATCGCGCGTTGTAGTGACCATTTCGTTCAAATCAGTTTTGAACGAGTAAAGCTTTTTTTTTTTTGAATAAATGGAATGAAGGAAAGAGAAAAACGACTAGCTAGGGCATAGTTGTTCGATTAGGAAACTGAACGACTACATTTTTTAATCACTCGTCGCCGCTGCATGCATATGTATGTGTATACATATGTACAATATATACACAAGCTTGTGTACATGTATTCCAAGAAAAACGAAAGTTATAACATAAATTTAGAGTTTTTTCATATAAAATTTAAAATATTAATCTGGGTTAATATAGTACGTTTGCAACAATTTGACGAAAAATCAGTCGAAAACCCGTTTATTTTATTATTTTTTTTTATTTTTCTAAATATATCAAATATTTAGGCACTGACTCTAAATAAAAAGATATTTGGGTAAAAAGTGTTCAAGACATGATAAAATGAAATTGCTCATATTAACCCTGGTTAATAAAGAACATGTGAGGGTTAAAAAAGTTCTTCTCCTTTCAAGTGTTGGATATCAAGCAAACACAACTTCTTTCACGGTCATTTCTGATTTTTGTCTGACATTTATGAACATTCAGGGACTAAATAAAATTGTACTTAAGCAGGCCTGCAAACTTTCTGCAGAATGAGTACATATGTTCATTAGCGCAATAAAGAAGAAAAACGATTGTATATTACTAGCGCAGATTTTCGACGTTAATGAAAACCCCCACAAACTTGCAAAGGCTATCAAGGCACTGTGGGCCTGTCGACGCAAAGGTAAAATCTGGGGATTGAAACCTAAGGTAATCTTCTGGTTATAAATGAGTCAGACCTACCATCACTTATGCGTCTGCCATATGATGAACAAAAGTTGAAATAAAAACCTACAATAGTTTAACAGCCTTCAGAGGCTGGCATGTCTCGGCATTGACAACTTGCCCAACGGCACCCCAAAAGGCATTTATCGGAATTACTCCACTACACCTTTTTATTAAAAAGTTTGCAATGCCCATGTCAAAGATTTTTTTTTTATAATTCGTGCAGGTTCAAGAGCTACGCTCTTATGATGTTTGTCACACAACCTGGACGGGGTGCAGATGGTTTGTGTCGAAGGCTATGCTACATCTGGTGGGGCTATGGAGTGTCGTGTACTACTCGTATGAGCTGCTGAAACCTGGGGACACCATTACGAGCAATCGATAAAATTTATTTGTTTGAGCCGTTCATTGCGGAATGACAAAAAAGACATGACAAATCATTCATGACATCATTCAACGTAACTCTATGCCACATTTGTAAAAAAAATATTGGGAATGCGATATTCTCCGGACATTATGTTACTTCTTTTGAGTACTGGTTGTTCCGACGTATGCACTTCTTCCCCGAAATTGAAAATTGGCTTCAAAGTTGGATCGTCTCAAAAGACGAGTTATAGAAGAAAATAGTACCCAACGAATAGAAACCTTACACGGTAAGCTTGGGCATCAACGAGCCTCATCAGTACATTTGTTAATTTTCATCGACGTCATATATTTTTTATACGAATCTGTTGATCTTCGAGGCAATAAATCTAGATTTGCGTAAATTTTGCTTTTCGCCTTCAATTGAAGAATGATTTTGAAACTAGGATACGCAAAATTGGGCGCATGCGTGGAAAATATTAAATCACGCTGTAAGAACTCTAAGTGAACAGTTAAAAGTAAAAACGATGGCATCATATGACGTCGACAAACGTGAAACGGTAGTTTTCACTAGTAAACTGCTGCTCAAGTAACAAAGGAAAAATTTTCTGCATTTTATTGAATTTGGCGGTGAAAAAATAATTCATTGCAATATATCACAACGAAATACCAGACTAAGCCAAACATCTATGGATTGGAGCTCATGCTGCGTATTCAGTGGGACCAGCTCGGCGGTTACATTATAATTTTTTACAACGGGTGATCACTACGCCCAGGCCTTTTAAACTAGAAAACAATAAAATGTTTGAAAAATCCTACCTTAGCAACCGTGTTCCTCAGACATCGTGCCTGCCGACTACCATTTTGAATTATGAATCGTCCCAAAAAAAACGTGAAGTTTTTCCAAACAAGGATTCGTATGGTGCATTTCAAGAGTTAGCATGTAACCATTTTTCCGAAATAAGGATCCAAATAAATAGAAACTGGGTATTTCCCTTTGTTTATCTCATATATGTACTTTGTATTTTATTATTTAGTTAATGTCATCAATAATTTTACACATTATCCTGTCATTTCGTTGGCATGAATCATATTGTGAATTTGTTAAATGTTGTCGATCATCATCATCCATTTTTGGAAAATCTGATAATAAGGGTTCACTGCCCTCAAAATCTGGCAAAGCTGAAAAAGCATCTTTAACAATGTCCTTTACTTTTTCCAAATGCTTTTGAAACCTCGTACAAGTTTCAACACGTTGCCTCTTTTGCATTTCCATCATTACCCTTAGAGTTTCCCGAGCTTGATGGGGTCGAAATTCATTGAGCAAATGATGCATATGCACGAAAAGTAAGCTTAAGTCATCTATCTGTAATGAAAATACAAATAATTAAAGCATGGATATTTCTTTATAAAAATGCCTAACATGTTTTGGAACAAAACATAACAATTCGTTTTGCATTTACACTTCGAATGAAACATCAATCGAGGATAATTAGCATTCTAGATATCTATCCGCCTAATGCAAAAATAGACAAAAACACGACAGATATCCTAATCCTATCCTTAAACCGCACATCAACATAGTCATCTACCTTATCATCTAGCCAAACTTTTGGAGGAATCGCGTTCTAAAGCTAATAGTAGAGTTACCATTGTGTTCCTGTTAGAGTATGAGTACCTCAAGAAGTACCCCAAATTGTTACATTTGTGGAAAATTCACGAATGATATAAGCATTTCGTGCGGCGTTTGTCTTGATACGGCTCATGCAAAATGCCTAGGGCTAAAAGGAAGGGATGCAGACAAGATTATTTCTACTCCCGGCTTATGCTTTTATTGTGTAAAGCATCGAGACATTTCACCGGATGCCTTGCACTGGAAAATTATTAAACTACAAAAAGCCTTTAATAGCATGTCGATGTTATTCTCAGAAATGCAGGAGGTGTTCAACTTCGATGTCAGCAGTGATAACAAGCTAATTGAAGGGTTTTCCAGAATCGATCGAATCTTACAGCAGAAGCAAAATCAGCTGCACCAAGTACATCATTCACCCGGACAAAGCCCTAACACCATCCAAGTGCAAACGAACTCGGAAAACCAAATGAGTCTACCACTGCAGAAACCACCCAACTTACTCATAACACCATGTTTGAATGATCCAGTCCAGCAACTTCAACCTCGTAGTCAAATTTTTCAAAGTGAAACCAATTTAAATCTACCTGATGGATCTAAATGCCCGGTTCAGGAAGTTCTACATGATCCCCATCAAATCGCACAACTCCAGCTTCCGCATGTGAAGAGAGCTCTTCGATCCAATTCGAATGAAAAACTGCCATCAGGAAATATCGCACTTAATGGAGTCTACGATAATGTAGTCACCCCCGGTGGTAGTGCCTCAATTCCGTTTGACAAACCACCTACTAGTGAGGTGGCTTTAAATCTACAGCCTCCATTAACCGATGTTCCTAGTGCGGACTGTACCCTTAAAGTAGTACCATCACATTTTGCAGTGTTTTTGTCACGGTTAGAATATGGTACTAAAAGTAGTGACATTGTGAAATACATAGCTACGAAAGGCATTGATACTAGCAACATAAAATGCCATAGCCTGACAGCAGATAACCTTACAGGTCGATTGACATCTTCATTTAAAGTTTTATCTCCTCAACCAACTGGAAAATTGTTGATCAACCCGAGCTTTTGGCCTAAAGATATTCTTGTTAAAGAATTTGTGAACAGACCTAGATCCAAGAAGACTCAACCAAAAAACCTCCCAAAAAACTCAGACCAGATGGTTTAGCTCCTACAGCCTTTAACCTATATTACCAAAATACTGGTGGTCTAAGAACTAAACTTCGCGATGTCTTGCTCTTTTCTTCATCTGGTCAATACGATGTTATTGTATTCACTGAGACTTGGCTTACACACAATCACCACATCGAGGAAATGTTCAACAAGGAGCAGTATGAAATTTTCCGCAAGGACCGTTGCTCCGCTCTAACTGATCGTGAGAGAGGTTGTGGAGTGCTAGTTGCGGCTCGTGCCTCCTTACGCAATGAAGAAATCGATCTACCCATAACAGCAGCCGACTTGGACATCGATCAAATAGCAGTCTCTATCAAGTTCGCCTCTGGCTCTGAAGTTATTGTTATTGTAAGTTATATACCACCAAGGAGTCCGTACCTATTATATAAAGCTCATATAGATAATTGTTCATTTATCTCAAATAATTTAAAAGATCATCAGCACGTTATTCTTCTTGGGGACTTTAATTTGCCTAACTTAATTTGGTCATTTGACAGTGATGTTTCAAGACTTCTCCAATTTAATGTTAACCTAGATTATGAACGTGAAGTCGTTGATACTCTTGCCCAGCTAGACCTTCGCCAAATAAATAATTATTCTAATGAATTCAATAATATTCTTGATTTGGTATTCGTTGATTCTGAGCTCGACATTAGTATCAACAACTCCATGGTCCCACTCTTTCGCAATTCTATTCTTCATGTAGCATTATCCATGCAGTGTGAATTTTATGAATTTCTTAAACCGGGTTCCGGCGACACTTATTTTAAGTATAACTTTGCTAAAGCCAATTTCAGCAACATTTCAAATTATTTAGATAATATGAATTGGCTAGATATTTTAAATGTTAGTAATTTAGACAATTCCTTTTATTTATTTACGAAAACTGTAAAAATGGCAATCGATTTGTTTACACCTAAAGTTAAGTCTGTCAAGCGCAATAAACCTATTTGGTTTAATGATAGAATCATAAATTTAAATAATAAGAAAAACAAAGCATATAAGCAGTTCCGTAATAGAAACAACGATCCGGAACTCCGGAACGTTTATCTGACGCTTCAAAAACAATTTGATGTTTTGAATAAGTTTCTCTATAGGTAGTATGTTCTTTCTGTCGAATCTAATTTAAAGACCAATAGTAAACGCTTTTGGAGCTTTATCAGTAGCAAAAAGCAATCTAACGGTATTCCTAAGTGTATGCGTCTTAATAATGTATCCTCTTCTGATCTTTCAACAATTTGTAATTTGTTCGCCAACCACTTTCAGTCTGTTTATTCTTGTGGTACTTCCACACCCATAGTCCCAAGGTATAACCCAATGTCCCCCCCCAGTTCCTAAATATCGGTAACTTAGAGTGTTCAAACTCAGAGGTTCAAAATGCTCTTTCGTTATTAAAACTCGATATGAATCCTGGTATGGATGGCATCCCGCCAATTTTAGTTCAAAAGTGCTCTGTCGCGTTTTCTGTACCTCTGTGTTTAATATTTAATTTGTCTCTCCAGACAGGAAATTTTTTGAAAGAATGGAAGAGTTCCTTTTTAATCCCCATATACAAATCTGGATCTAGGCACGATATCACTAACTATCGTCCAATCTGTAAAATTTCAACCATTCCTAAGTTATTTGAAAAACTAGTTTGTGACAAACTTACACCTCTCTTAAAGAGATTTATCTCCCCGTCTCAGCATGGCTTCGTTGCAGGCAGATCGACTACTACCAACCTTTAAATTTTTTGTAATACCGCCCTGAATTACCTTGAGAACGGCTTACAATGTGACGTAATTTATACAGACTTTGCTAAAGCGTTTGATCGCGTTAACCACAGCACATTAATTTCAAAATTGACTAGCCTTGAATTTCACTCAAATTTGCTAAAGTGGATTCATTCTTACTTAACTGATCGTACCCAGTATGTTCGCATTAATGCCACCCTCTCCTCACCAGTTAATGTTATCTCTGGAGTACCTCAAGGTAGTCACCTGGGTCCTCTGCTCTTCCTTTTATTTATTAATGACATTCCAGATCTGTTTTTAAGTTCCCAGTGTCTTATGTTTGCCGATGATTTGAAGGTATTCCGACCTATACGCTCAATTCAGGACTGTATCCTTTTACAAGAGGATCTTGAACGACTTTCCATATGGCGTCATAATAATGACCTCCATCTTAATGTCTCTAAATGTCAAAGTCTTTCTTTCCATCGAAACCTCTCTCCATTTCCCTTTACGTATGTTATCCATCATACCCCTTTGTCCATTATTTCCTTCAAAAAAAATCTAGGAGTTATTTTTGACGCTAAACTTAGCTTTTGCAAGCACATTGAGTTTTTGGTTGCCAAAGGTAATCAGATGCTAGGTTTCATACTGCGTAATTCGAAAGACTTCCAAGATCCTCATACTCTTAAATGTCTATTTTTCACATTTGTCAGATCACTCACTGCAGTATAGTATGGAGCCCACACTATGAAGTCCACTCTTTTAGAATTGAAAAGATCCAAAAGTGTTTTACCAGAGTAGCTGTTCGTAGAATGCGATGGAATATTGAAATGCCTTCTTACGAAACAAGGTGCAAATTATTCGGTATCTTACCTCTTTTCAAACGGAGGCAATATTATTCAATTATGTTTATTCGGGATTTGATAGAAGGTCATATCGATTGCCCATTTCTATTATCTTTAATTGGATTTTATGTTCCTGCGAGAGTTCTGAGAAATCGCTTTTTATTTTATGTACCTCATCATAGAGCTAATTATGGATTCAATGAACCTATTTCCAGATGTCTAAGGATAGCCAATAAATATAGCATTGTACTAGAATTTCATCTTAGTAGGGATTCCTTTCGAAATAAATTAATTCTATTGTTAGGCTTTGGTGGTCACTTTTAATTATTTTTTCTTTTTGTATTATGTAATCTAACGAGGACAGTAAATGTACTCATTTGATTGATTGAAATAAATAAATAAATAAATAGATATGTTTCTTGAGAAAACGTTAACGCTCAATGGGGAATGAAATCTGGCCTTTATTCCAGACACGAGTATCAGAGTTGTAGGTAAATTTAATACGAGGCAGTTTCAACTGGATGTCGAGTTAGATAGCACAATAAAGTAAATTTATCACGACTATGACGCAGACACATATTTTCCTAACGAAAAGTGCAGTCGGATGTTTTCGCGTTCAAAGAAAACCCCAGCGCCGGATCCCCGCCCAAAGTCATCTGTAAAAATGCGAAAACAGTCCTTTCTAGGTTTAGTATCTAGGCAGAGCCAGTCCTGACGCCATGCAAATATGACTGTGAAATTATAGCGCAATAGAATGGCAGTTGTCATTGCATCGGAGGGCATATCCATGAGAAATGGGCCATAGGATTTTTTTCTCGCGCAAGTACACAGCAAGAATACAGTACTCCAGTGCGAGCTGTACCAAAAACCACTACTCTTATGGCCAGACATGGCTTTCAATGCGCACCTTCTAATAAAAATATATGAAGGTATGGAAGGCCCATCATAGCGTCAACAGCAGTGCATCTACAGTTGGATATAAGGATGGGAATGTCTCTAAGCACCATCTGATTCATGCCAGTAATTTTCCACCTTCTCGTGAAGAGAACGACACCAGTCTCAAGAGGATTAACCGACAGCCCAGCCACAGGTACACCAGTCATCGATCACATTTAGCGCCGTCTGAGCTTTAAGACACACAGTCGCTAAACATGAGCCGACGGAAAAAACGGCAACATCATCCGCATAGATTCCAGAGGAATTAGGAACATCAAGCAAAGAGTCGACCACCAAGCACCATAGCAGCGGAGACAGGACAGGACGCAATGTCCTGTGCTTTAATCCATAAAACCAGTGCTTCACCTACGCCATTCAGTTTTACACATGCCGTCGAAAGTTATCAAAAGCTCCCTCAATGTCGACGAAAATGCCCAGCACGTATTCTTTCTTTTCGAGTGCGCATTCAATTCCCCCAACTAAATTCGGAAGCGTAGTTTCGCAGGATTTCCCGTGCTGATAAGCATGCTGCATCTCCGAAACAAGAGGATGCATTCGAAGGGCAACTTTGCGCACACGCAACACTTCTATTCTTTCAATGCTTTTCAGGAAGAAGAATGTTAGACTTATTAGTCTAAAATAATAGCATGACGTATACTACCAAGAAAACACAGCCGTTTATTCAATACCTATGATTCTTGAATGAATACAATGTGATGATTTGTGCTACTGCACGGAATTCTGTAATTTAGAAGAGCGATAGCAGTCTTGCAATGCAGCAGATTAATCTGAATAAAAATCAGAGGGTTCAACTACAGAGCTAAAATCCTACCTAGGCCCAAGTAAGGAGTGAATCGTACGGAGATTTCAGTCTCAACAGAGGCGTTATTCATCCCCACAAACAGGGTAAAGTCCTCTTTTTTCAGAGATCCCTTACTCTTTTTGTAAGAATAGACATTCCAAGCCCTTGTGTCAAGTCCTGGATCCTGCGAACATAATCACGTCAACACATCCAGCTTGTTTCCAGGTTTCGCGAGAATCAAGCAGATGGCGCGCGTTAGTTTGGGGTACCGAATTACATAGTATCGAGAAATTATGTTTTTTTATCCAAATACGGAAGAAAAATCAAATCTCCATAACACCACAAAATAAATGCTTTATTCTCTGTCTAACTAGTTTTTGATATACTAAATGTAATTATAAAACAAAGATTGAACAAGCCTGCACCGAACCGATTCGACTTTTTATAGATGGGCCCTATACGTCTCCCGCTATAGCCTATTTTTAACCATTGATTTTTAACAAGAATGTTCAATCACAAACATATCAAAACAAAAACGGTGAATATTATTATTTTAGACTGCCTTACTACGGAGAATACAAATTCTCAATTATATCTGCCTAAGAAGTAAAAAAAATAATTTGACTCTTGATTATTCTGACTAAACTTGATTACACTGCTTCAGTTTGATCGTCTTGTTGAACTCTTTTTTGCGTTATATCAAAAGATAGACTTTATCCTCGTTAATGAGATAACAAAAGAAAGACTTATCAATTCTCCTTCACTGTCTTCATTTTGAGTGATGACTTGAGGAATAATAACCATTTCGTTGTCGGTTCATTTGTAACTCGTTGTTCCCATCGGTTATACATTTTGTAGTCAAACCATTAGACATTTCTCGACTAACATCTATAGCACATATATTGTAATATCGATCTTTGTAATGGGAGCTACTGTATGGCAAGTTTTGTTCACAATCACATCAATTGTTCTCGCATAGCTCACCGAATAATAATCATGCAAGGTAAAAATAAATATACATATGTATTGTATATACATATGTATATAAAAAATTGTTGCAAGTTTTGGTGTGACTTTATAACTCACGAGCTTTCAAACCGAATTTGATCAAAATCAGGGTTTGTTTGTATGGTCGTGTAGATGGTTTATGTAAAGTTTGAACGAAATTGGTCGACGCATTCGTGAGATATGACTTTTTATATCAACATCTGACGTGAAAAACAACAGTTGTTCGGCGGTGCATTAATATTGATATCTGATGATTTTCAGCAAACATTGCCCCTCATTCCCAGATCAACCCCAGCTGATGAGATGTTTGAAAAGTTCGTTTATTTGGGGAAATGTACAGACTTGACATGTTTGTGCGTCTTCAAAATAATCCATCAGTACGTGAGTTTTCAAAACAATTGCTGCAGATTGGCGATGGCAAATTTGCAAGTGATTTAAATGGCCTTATCACGTTACCAAATAACTTTTGCACAATTATAACATCAAAAGAAGAACTAATTGATCGCGTTTTTTCAAACATTGTGCAAAACTATAAAAATCATGTTTGGTTAAGAGAACGCGAAATTTTAGCACCAAAAAATGCAAATGTTAATGACATCAATTTTCAGATTCAACAGAAATTGCCAGGTGGCTTGGTATCATACAAATCCATTTATACCGCTACGAATAAAGAAGACGCGGTAAATTATCCGATTGAATTTTTGAATTCTTTGGAACCATCCGGTATGCCACTTTATCGTTTGAATTTTAATATGGTTCATCGATCATACTTCTTCGAAATTTCAATTCACCAAAACTTTGCAATGGAACGAAGCTTTCCGTCGGGAAAGCAAAATTAGAAGTTGTACTGGTACCGCGGATCCCATTAATACAAACAGACACGCCATTTTAATTCAAACGTCTTCAATTTCCCGTGCGTTTATCCTTTGCTATGACCGTTAATAAAGCTCAGTACGTGTTTATGAAAACCTGACAAAACTGAATCATGCTCTTTTTCGGAGAGCGAATGAATTACGACGAAACAAATGCTTGCATTCCGTCTTCACAAGAAGTGGGACAGTTTTCGTTAAGGAAGCAACTGACAAGCCCCCAATCTGCATTGTTGATATGCTCTCACTGGAATCCTTTTCCTCCAATGGCCAACGCATACGCAGCACATCTGATGCCTACAAAGAACCCACTGATGCAATTCATATGGAAGCTGACTCCAACTGATACTTTTTTGTTAATCTCTTTGTTTTCTTTTATTTACTCCATATGCTCTCAAATGTTTTTAGTGTTGCCACTTTATGAATTTTTATTTTTAAATGTAATTTTTTCCTTTTATTATTATTTTTTTAATTTTAATTTTCTTTTTAACTCATCTTTTAATTTATTATTAAGTCTAATTCATATAGGTATTTTTTCTGCCGAGTGTGTGGTGATGTTCTTAAAAATTATTTTATATGATGTTCTCAATGTGTTGTGTAGCGCTCATAATGGGTTAAATGTATGTCATCTGAACGCAGGCAGTATTCGCTCCAAGTTTACAGTCCTGTATCAAATACTTAGCACTTCTAAATTAGATATCGTTATGATATCAGAATCGTGGCTGAATCTTAATATTTTATCTCAATCTGTGCAGATCCCAAGTTATAAACTGTACAGAAACGATCGTGTCAATAGGAGTGGAGGTGGTGTATGTATGTATATTAAAGAACACATCTTCTCAAAGTGTATTTATATGTCATCCATGTCTGATATCCAGTTCCTGTGTGTTGAGCTGAATGATCTCGTTGAGAAACATTTGCTTGTAGTAGTGTATTGTCCACCCAATAGCTTTAAGGAGGATAACTTAATTGAACTGGAAGAAACTCTAACGAGGTTTAGCCCTAGGTATAATAACATACTAATTGGTGGCGATTTTAATGTGAACTACCTAGTCCACAATAACACTGTCAAACTATTCCGTTACTTCTGTGATAAAACTAGTCTATATGTTATTAACTCTCGTTGGAACTCTCGTTCCAGTCTAGTAGCAATCCGTCCTTGATTGATATGTTCTTGACAAATTCCCGACGCGCTGTTCTGGGAAGCGATCAGGTTAGACCTACTTCTGACTTCATCCATGATTTCCTATTTTGTTCTGTTAAATATAACCGCACTCCTCCTTGTAATGACAAAATAATAACTTACAGATCTTACCAACATTTTAACCTTACCGACGCTCGAAGAAACTGTGACTCTAATTATTTTACATCTGACATTGATAATAAAATTAGCATATTTAATAACCTATTAAATGAATTGTATGACGTTTGTATACCAACAGTGACTAAGACAATTAAGCCTTAACCTTGTCCATGGTATAACAATATTATTAGAGAATATATCCGCGAGAGAGAACGATTTTTTAGACTTTTCAAAAGAAATCCCACTGACTACAATAGACGCCAATACAACGTTGCTCGAAATAAAACAGTTGCAATGATACGCTTCTACAAGCGTGCTTACATCGTGCGAAAACTTGACCTTAAACAAAGCTCTAGAGAATTATGGAAAAACTTAAATAAACTGCCGGGAAAAATATAGCTGAGTGTTCTTTTAGCCCTAGTACAATGAACACTGTTTTTGCACCTGTCTCTACAATTCCATCAATTCTTCCAGCAAGTTCAGAGGACTCTAGTGTAGGATTTAGTTTTGAATGTGTCCAGTTAATTGATGTTCATGATTCGATTCGTAGTATCAAATCGAACGCTACAGGTCCTGATTGTGTGTCGCATAAGTTTATAAAGTTAGTTTTGCCCATAATACTTCCGTATATGTTGAATATCTTCAACTTTTGTATGTATAGCTGCCAATTCCCAGAGAAGTGGAAAGAAGCCACAATCGTTCCTGTTTCGAAAATATCCAACCCGTCAGTTCCGTCGGATTTCAGGCCAATCAGTTTACTCTGTTTTCCAGCTAAGGTGCTTGAAAAGATTATGGCTACCCAAATACAAAAGTACTTAGAAGCAGGTAACTATCTATCCAAGTGGCAATCAGGTTTTCGCCATTTACATAGTTGCGAATCTGCGGCTATCAAAGTTACTTCTGATTTGCGTACAGCACTAGACGCAAAAAAACTCGGAATCATGGTTCTTCTCGACTATTCCAAAGCCTTTGATTGTATTAACCACTCAATCCTTTTGTCTAAACTGAAAAACTTATTTGGTTTTAATAATACGTCTCTCAGACTCCTTGCGCAATATCTAAGTAACCGCGTTCAAATAGTCAAAACGGAATTGGGAACTTCAAGTCCTACTTCGGTTAACTCTGGTGTACCGCAGGGATCTGTCTTGGGCCCGTTACTTTTCTCTATGTTCATAAATGATCTTCCAAACTCAATCAAAAACTGTCAAATGCATATGTACGCGGATGATGTCCTTATTTATCTATGTCAGTCTGTTGGTTTAATAGAAGATTGTGTAGCCCGTATAAACGAGGATCTCTTAAATCTTTTAATCTTTTAAAGACTATGGGAATGATATGTTCACGACAGAGAATTGATTATTCTGATTATCCTGCTCTTGTCCTCAACGGAAACATTATTAGCTATGTCGACAAATTTAGGTATCTAGGATATCAAATTAATAGCACTTTAACCTGTTGCGATGCTGTTTCGGATACAATAAGAAGAATATACCATGGCCTATCCAGGTTAAGGTCGTCATCGCATTCACTGCCCACAACAATCAAATACCGTTTGGCTAAAAGCTTGTTACTTCCTTTTTTCACGTTTAATTGTTCTGTGTATCCTTGTCTTGATTATGATTGCAACCGCAAAATAAATGTAGCTTTTAATGATTGTATTCGGTTCATTCATAATGTTCCAAGGTATAGTAGTGTGTCCCACGTAAATGGGTCGTTGTTCGGTTTAAAACTTGACACGTATTACAAGTTTAGAAATATTATAAAGCTTTTTAACATCATCCACGGTAAATGTCCTAGTTACTTACGTGAAATGATCCTTTTTGCTCAGTCTCGCAGAGGGTTAAAATTAATAATTCCGCGTTTTGCACACATAATTGGAGAACGGTCTTACTTTGTTCAATCTGTTCGTCTGTGGAATAAACTTCCTCAGCAACTGCAGAACATCACATCACCAGCCACATTTCGCAGAAAACTATTTTCAATTCTGTCGAATCAAAGCTCATAAGTAATACCTATAATATACCCGTAAGTTAAAATTTAGCTTAAACTTCTCTTTGTTTTTTCCCCTTTTTCTCGATTTGATGTAAAATTTATTTGTAATATCAACTTTAGATACTTAATTATAAGATAAAACATCTTGTAGTATCAAGTTAAATTATAACATCAATGAATAAATGAAAATGAAATGAAAAAAGGACAAACGCTTCAAATGTATGGAGTGAATTTGGATGTTCCAGAGTGCGAGCACCCAAAAATTTATATATTCATGCACCACACAATCAGACAAAAAGTGTTGTGTACACTATTGTATTGAATTGATTTACTATTTTTTTTTCTTTTTTTTTCAAATAAAAAAAATAAAAGAAACCAATGAATTTGATTCAATGTTAATATTCCTGCGTAGCGAAGCACGCCGGGATCCACTATACCTTTCTAGCGGTATTTTGATTTTGCTTTTTAACTATTATTAAACTTATTTCATTTTCAGTACTCTTAGTAAAAAACTGAAGTGATTCTGAGACGGCGCGAAGTTCGCCAGGTCAGCTAGTTTATTATAATTTATTATAATTTTGACGCTGAAGGTAACGGTTTAGTTTTTCAAACAAATAATTCAAACATCTTTTGAACAAATATATTTTGGCGACCGTGAAAGGACATTACTAAAAGAATTTAGTGTGCCTGTATTACAACAGAAAAACATTGTGTTGTTAAAAAAAAAATTATAATCAAACATCCCTCAGGGCAGAGTGTTTAACCCCAACAAAACAAACTAAAATTAATTTCATCATGGTTCGAACACTAGAAGAACTAACTGACCTATAAGAGCAAGTAGGAGGAGATTTGTATCCTCGCTTGAAACTATGAGAAGGATAGCGACAATCAAAAAACAATTAATAAATTAAATGACAAGAGGGAAAAATTAGGAAGTTTGTGGGACTATTTCGACACCAACGAGAGTTAAGATAAGTACACACACTTCAAACATGAATATTTCGCTAAGGGGAATTACGATGAAATTAAAAAGGTGTACGAAAATATAAAGTTGGATATTATCTTTTGATTAATAAAATTGCAAGGACGGGATGCCAACCAGACCCAGGGAGTCATCAGCAACACCGCCATCAATATCATCGGTCACACCATCAACGGAGCAACGCTTTTAAGACATTCAGCCTTCAAATGCAAACACACTCTCCACTAGAGAAAGATTTAAAATTCTTTCAAAACACTTCCAAATATCATTGGCTAAGTGTGGACTAAATTTAAAGGATACCAACGCGCAGATGTTTAAGCTTAAGATAAACAAACTCAAGGCTAATTTCGAAGAAAAAAAAATATGTATCGTCGGCGAGATGGTGAACTAAAGGAAGAATATATCGAAACATATTTCCATCTTCAAGGGCAGTTGGAGTTACGATTAAGAGAAGTTCAAATAGGAGGATTAGATAATTATGTTACACAGAATCAACCTGTTGCTAGTACTACGTTAAAACTACCGAAATATGAGTTGCCCAAATTGCAATGAAATTACCTTAAGTCGCGCCAATTTTATGGCCTTTTTACGCCAATGATCCTTGAGCAATCGATTTCACTTGCCCAAATTATTAATAGGAGAATCTGCCAAAACTGTCTTAGGTCAGGACACGTATCTAACGCAAGTCACTCGAGAGGATGCCAAATTTTTAATGGCAAGCATAATACCCTCCTGCACTATAAGAAAAATTCGAGACAATCTTTGAAAACAAAACCAGTTAATAATAATATTCATTCCATAGGTGGCTAACAGCAGCAACTAACTCAACTAATGGTGCAAGCAGTTCAAAGGGGGGAAGGTCAATCGACCAACTGTTATACGCATTCCATAAGCAACAAGCAACATTAGCTATTATATTAAAGATAAAAACGCCAAGTTTATCTAGCAACAGCTTTAATTATTGTCAGGTCCGCATGTGGAACATGGCTTGCTTGTCGTGCCTTGTTAGACTCAGGATCGCAAATTCATTTTGTGACTGCAGCTTTTGCACAAGCACTAGGTCTTCCAAAGTACGATCAGTAACTTTAATAAGCGGAATAGGAGGATGTGGCATAAAAACACAATTTGCAATAGGACTCACTTTGAACCACATTCAAATTTCAAAGCAAGTATTGAAGCAACCGTAATGGCTAGGATTACTGATTACCAGCTATATGAGGTTCACTCAGACAATTAGGATCTCCCTATTCATTCAGTATACATTCAGTTAGTTGATCAAGGATTCACGTCTATTAAAAAAATAGGTATGTTTATCGGTGCCGAATTGTTTTTCGATCTTCTTTTCCCAGGGGAAATAACTATTGGACCTCAGCTTCCTAGGCTCCGAAACATAAAACTAGGACGGATAGTTGCGGGTGGCATTCAGACTACAAACCAAAATATTGTTTGCACCATTGCCACGAGGCCATCTCTATCTTCATTAGAGAAACTTGTGAGTAGGTTCTGGAAGTAGGTTCATGAGTGAGACCCAGTCTATCGCATGAGCAATGAAGAGCATAATTTTGAGGAACTTTTAAATTCGAGCACAAAAATTGTATCAAATGGAAAATTTATGGTAAGTCTTCATTTCAAAAATAATCCAACTTGTTTAGGTGCAACTCTTGAAAGGCCACGAAAAAGATTTCTTTCATTAGAACGACTATTTGAAAGAGATAATGAATGCAATCAATATTTCATTCCGCATCATTTCGTTGATTTTTCAGCAAAAACAACATCTGGAGTTTCTCTCAATGGTGTTCTTTGCCAACAGTCTAAAATGACTTGTTTTCAATAATTATTATTAATTTCAGATTAGAAAGGCATGCATTTACACCAGACATAAGTAAAATGTACCGACAGGTATTAGTAAGGCCAGAAGATAGAGCGTTTAAACTAATTCTTTTGAAATTTCAAAGCAATCAATCTCTGAAGACATTTAAACTTAATACATTGACTTACAGTTCAGCTTGTGCATCGTATTTAGCAACAAAATGTCTTATTCAACTTGCAGACAATTCAATCAACAACTCCATCCCAACCTATTCCCGGACATATTTACGTCGATAATCTACTTGCTGGAGCTCACACAGTTTCAGAGGCCAAAGAACTGCTTGAGGAAATAACGCATCTTCTAGCAAAGGGTAAATTTGAGCTACGAAAATTCTGTGATAACAACATTCTCAAAAACATTCCTGACACACACACAAAGAAAGGTCAGTAAGATTCCATCAATCTGACGTAATCAAAACCTTGGGACTGATTTGGAATCTAACGCTGGAATAATTAAATTTGGATTTAATTCAGAAAAATTCACAACATAAAGACCTTACAACACAGGATTGTTTTGTCAGACCTCGCACGATTGTATGACACTCTAGTTTTATTGAGCCCAGTCATAATGTTTGGCAAACTTTTCCTACAAGACTTGTGGAAGACAGAGTTCTCGTGGGATAACCAGCTTCCTACAGACCTAGCCGAAAAATGGAACATATACGCAATTCCTTGATTTAGAAAACCTAAGTATACCTAGATTTGTAATGTGCACATTTCCGAAAAGAACCGAAGCTGCAGTGCTCTTGGTTGAGCTAGTATAGTATATTCATATATATATACATATGTATAATATATAGTATTAAAATACAGTATATTCATAAAATACAGTATATTCATAAAATACAGTATATTCATAAAATACAATAGCATATTACACGGATTCAACAACTGTGCTGGCTTGGTTAAGTTTCCATTCCTATCTCTGGGGCACATTTGTAGCAAAGAGAGTAGCTAAAACCCAGGCAGAAACTCAAATTGCACAACGGAATCATATTAAAGGAGAAATTAATCCTGCTGACCTAATAATGAGAGAATGCACTCTACTTGACCTATCATCATAGTTCGAAGGTCCATCATTTCTTAAATTAGACGAATCAAATTGGGAGACAAGTATTAGGTATGCAACTAAGTTCTCGCTGTTTATCAAGAGATGGCTCCAGTAGAAAGTGCTAGTTGATTGTGACCTATCCAAAACGTAATGAACCAAGCTTAGACATATGGTAAACAAACCACTTTAACACATTAGTAATTTTGTTTTTGAGTCATATATTTTGGAGCTCTGCGATCATAGCACCATATATAATTTTGACTGACCAATTACATCATTTAAAAGGTCAGAAAATGGTCATTAAAAGTCAATTAGTTTCATTAATTGGTCAGCGATAGAAAAAAAAATATTAGAGGTTAAAGTTTTTCAATGTCACCCAGAAATTCTAGCACCTCATCATCAATAAAATAAAAAAAAATACCTGAATTCAATAGAAAATTGTCCGTTGATAATTGGTCAGCATAAATAAATAATTGGTCAATCAAATTTCATAACTAAATAATTAATTATGTTGCGTTTGTGGAACCGCGCATGCCTCAGGCCTATCGAAGTATCAGAGCAGTGAGCGCTTCCCCACCATGAACTCTACAAAGTAGGGATATGATTTTTTGCTATTTATTGTCGTAGCTAATCTTAACATTATTGATAAAAAATTATATTTATTTAATAAATTAATATTAGCTTTATAGTACAATAATTTCAGTAAATAATTCTCACATATTTTTTTTTATTAAATATTTTTTGGTAATTGTATACTTAATTGAATAATTTGAATTAAATTAACATGATACTTAAAGTTGATTTAAAAGTTATAATATCTATCCATATTTTTACATTATTCTCAAATGGATAATTTTGCTTATAATATTATTTATCATAAAATATTTGAATAATCTAAATGCCAATAAAAACTTTTCTTCGTCACTGTACGTAGCTAAAATAATTTGGAGTAAATAAGTGTATAATTATACTATTACGGTTATAATAACGAAATTACGGTATTTTGTAGAATATTTTGTCTTAAAACCTACGACGAAGACGATCCTGCAATGGTTTCCTTTCCATAACAGTTTTTATTATTATATTTACATTTCTATGCAACAACATAGACATAAGCCTCATGTTACAACTGAATACTTGCGCTCTTGAGTTACATATGAGACTTATTGATCTCGCTAAAAATCTGTGTTATGTCTATTAGATAAAAGCTTTTATTGATTTTGTGAACATCAGTGTTAAGATAATACGTAAAATAACTTTTTTGTTGATTCTGTGAAACCAGTGGTGTGTTCCGGAAATAACATTATTCTCGACTTATTTAATGTACTTTACTTAAGTTTTTAAAAACAATGATTGTTAATAACATGTAAAAGTCTACACGGGTCTCTAAAGTGACATTTGATGAGTGCCTTTCGGTGTCGAAAGAGTTTTTGGATAGATTGCCAAATGATCGAAAATCTCTTCCTGGGCCCCTCGCAACCTATTTGGGTAGAAATAAGTAAACGATTTTCGGGATAATGTGCCAAGTAACTCAGTAAATTAAACAACTGATTTATCACGTTCAGTCGGTTCAGCATTGAGTTCAACGATCGATGATGATGAATGATCATTGCAATTAGATGAATTCCAAATTAAATTATCTAACGACGAGTATAAAATATTATCTGAAGCTGAAGTAGTGAATTACAACGGCTGCAACTATAGTGTCTTAAAACGACGGGGATGGGCTAATTATATTGCCGAAGAATTTTCCATGAATTTTATGAATTCTAAATCAGAGCAGTTTCCGGCGACAATTCGAATTAAAAACAGTTTTTGAAGTGAATCACAACGATGCAAGAAGACCTGTGCGAAAAGTCAAACGTGCCAGAATCGGCCAAGAAGTTGCAGCAGTGGTATCCAGTAACTCGTTGAAAAGTCAATTATGTAAATCTCGAATTTAATGTATCCCGCCAACAATACCATTCGCTGCTGTCGTTCGTAAATGTGCGAATGAGTTTCGCGATGATAATCTTGGCGTGGACAAAGAAGAAGTACATAAACGCAACATAATTAATTATTTAGTTATGAAATTTGATTGACCAATTATTTATTTATGCTGACCAATTATCAATGGACAATTTTCTATTGAATTCAGGTATTTTTTTTTGTATTTTATTGATGATGAGGTGCTAGAAAATCTGGGTGACCTTGAAAAACTTTAACCTCTAATAATTTTTTTTCTATTGCTGACCAATTAATGAAACTAATTGACCTTTAATGACCATTTTCTGACCTTTTAAATGATGTAATTGGTCAGTCAAAATTATACATATGAGGTGCTATGATCGCGGAGCTATACTTTCGGATGTGTAAAAATGTCTGATTTTGTGCCAAATAATCGTCATTTACGGGAAGTGTTGCTTTTCTTCTTTCATTCGAAGAAAATCAAACATCCAAAAAGTTTATGGAGATGCTACTCTTCTTCTTCTTTTCCTTTTTCCGGCGTTGTTATGGTCAGAAGTGTAGGACCATAACTTTCCCACTTAACTGCATTCCTACTGGTCCGCTTGTGGGGTCCGCCGGTTTGACCTCAGAAAGTAGCGGCAGGCTTCCCGGGTTGGGATTACTTCATCGCTGAGGCCAATCAAATGCAGGTGTTTTTGCATTTGTTTGCACCAATTGTTTTTCGGTCTGCCTTTTTTTTTTTGTGACACGGGCATGCTCCAGATTTTTTTGTTTGATCTTACTCTTACAACACCGGTGATCTCCAGTCGTGTCAACCCACTGATTTGCATGTACACTTGTGGGGCAGTTTAATGGTGGTATATGTGTTCCTAGGCTCACCTTGGTGTTTTCTAAATTGCCTAGATGTGATTTTTGTTTACCTTTGTTTTAGTCGCCTTTTACGACAAGCGAGAGGTATCGCTGCAGAGATATTCTTAACCCGTCCCTGCACGGAAATATGGAGATGCTACTCTAAGTGAAACAAAGTGCCGTGATTGGTTCCGTCGTTTCAAAGACGGTGATTTCGATGTTGATGACCGTTCGCGTGAGGGAAGGCCAAAAACTTTCGAAGACGCTGAATTCGAGGCATTGCTCGATGAGGATCCATACCAAACGCAAAAAGAGCTTACTTCAGTATTAGGAGTTACCCGCCAAAGCTATTTCAAAGCAAGGAACTTGGGTTCCTTATGATTTGATGCCAAGAGACGTTGAGCGTCGTTTTTTTCGCTTGTCAACAAGTGATCCAGGGGCAAAAAAGGAAGGGTTCTCTTCATCGCATCGTTACGGGTGATGAAAAAAAGAGAAAAAAATCATGGGGATAGCCCGGTCATGCCTCTGCGTCGTCGGCTCGGCCGAATATTCACGCCGCGAAGGTTATGCTATGTATTTGGTGGGATCAGGGCGGTGTTATTTATTATAAGCTGTTGAAACCAAACGAAACCATCACTGGGGAACGGTATCGAACTCAATTGATGCGATTGAGCCGAGCACTGCGCAAAAAGCGGCCACAATACGAGCAGAGGCACGAAAAAGTGATTCTACAGCATAACAACGCTCGGCCTCACGTTGCCAAACCCATTAAAACCTACTTAGAAAGGCACAAATGGGAAGTCCTACCCCACCCGCCATATTCCCCAGATATTGCCACGTCCGATTATCACTTATTCCGTTCGATGGCACATGGTCTGGTTGATCAGTAGTTCCCTTCATTTGAAGACGTCTCAAAAGACGAACACTTCAACCGTGACGGTATGCGAGCTCTGTCAGAAATATGGGAAAAAGTTATCGCTAGTGATAATCAATACTTTGAATGATTCATTTGTAACCATTTTTTCACAATAAAGTTGCATTTTCATAAAAAAAAAAAAACAGCGAGAACTTAGTTGCGCTCCTAATAAATACACCATTCGGCGATGATTCCAGAATTACGTAAAAATTAAACGGCATTTATCACAAATCCGAATCAATACATATTGAATATTATTAATTATAGAAACAATTTCTACACGTTGCAAAGAATATTCTCATTTTGCAGCAGAATTTTTAAGGAATGCCTGAAGCCTCGACCTTCTTAAAAGAGTCGGCATGCTTTCTGCTGATGAGTTCCTTCGCTTACTCTTGGTGTACACTCAACGTATGGCATTTCTAGAAGAATATAAGGCTTTAAAGACAAATGTTAGTATAAGTAATCAAGTTTAGAAACATTGACGCCATATTTTGATAGAAAAGCGTGACTTAATTCGAGTGGGAGGTAGATAAGCAATTCTGCACTTTCGCCAAATGCAAAAAACCAAAGACTACTGCCGAAGAACAACATTGTTACAAGGCTGCTTTTGGAAAATTTATATATAACTAACTTACATCCCACAGGGCTCTTGTAGCGATCTCACGACAACAGTATTGGATATTAAGCATTGGGAGAGAAGTAAAATCAGCGATCAGAAAATGTATCATATGTGCGAAATCAGGCTAACATCCATAGGACAGCTGATGGGCGACTTACGTATGCAAAGAGTAACACCACCTCGCCCATTTTACTACAAGCGGACTTCGCTGGCCCTATAAATTCAAACTACAAAGTCAGAGGTAAAACTCCTTCAAAATATTATCTTGCAATTTTGATGTTTTTCAACGAAGGCAATCCATATAGAAGTTGCCTCTAGAGAGAATCGTTCATAAATTTCCCTAAGAGGTTTGTAGGCAGACGAGGATTGTGCCATACTATGTTTTGCGATAATGCGACTAATTAGTTGGTAGTGTAACACATAGTTTGTTTGTCATACCTGATCAAGAAAAGGCTCAACAAATTCAAAATCATATCGACCTGGCGAATAAACATGAAACTCACTTATCTGCTCTCATTGAAAAACAAATTTCAGATTCTACTGTAAATATTTTAAGACGCAATTCGTTGAAAGTCAAGGTGCAATTCCAGACACTGAACAAATATCTGGACAGAACTTTTAATGCAATCGAAAAACAACAAAAAGACATTGGCACAAACCAACACTTCGTATAGTCTTATTAAATTATGATTTTATTCAACTTTCAACGCACTCAAAATAATCAACTTGATGTTATACTTGATTTGAATCATGCAAAAATGAACTCTTATCACACCAAGACAACTCAATGACCAGCTGCAGATTGTTCAAGGAAATCTCCCATCAACTTTGATATTAACTAATGTTTCGGTTCTTGACATGTTTAAACTAATAACAGTCAAGGGACGGACTTTTCATGATTCAATCATTTTTGAAATGCTAATATGTACCATTAGCTGAAGACCAAGTGAATTCCAAGTGTACAATATAATGAGCCAACACCAATACCTGACATTTCAGATCATTCCGCCAACACCCTGGACTTGTTTCTTACCTCTCATCCTCATAAGTATTCTATCGATATATGTATTGTCACCCTAGGCTCGTCAGACCACTGTGGCGTTTCAGCTAATTTCTCGTATTCAAACCACACAGCCAATTGGAGCGGACTCAACAACTTCTTTAGGAATTTTACAGGGTTACTAAGCTTCCTCGATAGTGATGTGGATGTCGATGCTGATGCTATTACGAACATACTTCTGCTGGGTATGTGGTCCTTTATTCTTCATAGAGTGAAAAATATTAAATCTGAAGCAAATGTGTGATATGACTCGATCCTTAAAAGGGCTATCAGATTGAGAGAGCTGAGCTTCCGGACTTACAAAACTAACTCCTCCGAGGAAAATCGGAATAAGTTTAAACGAGCCAGAAATGACTGTAATGCACTGATTCGACTTTTCAAATTCTCCCATGACCAAAAATTGAGGCAAAAATTGTAAAATTGTCTCAAAGGCATCAAAAACTTTTGGTCATCTGTCAGCTCTTCAGACAAAGCCAATCTACTAGCTGCACATTTTGCAGCCAGCTCAACTCTCCCAGATCACACTTTGTCTCCGCAGGTACTTACGAGCGTAGAATGTTCAATGGGATAAATCCACTTTCGCACTCGTACAGTTGCAAGAGTTCATGAGGATCTCAACGTGCACGAATCCGCGGGCCCTGATGCTATTCCCCGAATACTTCTGAAGTGGTGTTCTCCCACGCTGGTAAACAACAGGTTCAGTGGTGATTTGATAGCATACCTCACCGAAACCAATCTTTGGTATCGATGAGTGCCTTCTTCCATGGATTAGAAATTACCTTTCGGGTCGTTCAATTCAAGTTGTTCCGCAGGGCTCTGTACTGCAACGACACTCTTCCTCATTTTTATAAATGATTGTTGAAAATTAAAGATGACATATACATAATGTAAGCCATTTGGCATCACCTACTCAGCCCATTCTATTATACATTCAATTGTTTCTTTTAAGTCTTTAAATATGTATTGTACATACATATATCCCCTTTGTAGTTTTGCTATATAAGCGTAACGAATTTTTAATTTAAACCGCTAAATTAATTTCTGTGACCCGATAATTTCGGTTGTAATAAAACTTATTAAAATTAGAAGTATTTTTATTTCTTTTCCGGGTTATTAATATTCTAAAATGATTTCTTAGCTGCTACTTCTAAACCAATACACTCCTTTGCGGATGCTTTTCATATTCGTTCCAAGACTCGCGTCCCTGCTCTTCGGCCGTAGAACGGGAAGGGCAGCGTATGTAAGGCATATTAAATTCCAACCCATATAATAGAATGGAATTTAATGCGTCCAAAACATAATGCTGTCTATTGTCACTCAAGCTAACCATCAATAATCAGCCATTGTCCTTGAATGGCGCTTGTGTCGATAAAACCGAAAGACTTTCCATCCCTGATATGTATGTTAATAAAACTCTTAGTTGGAATGATCACATATTTGAGGTCGCCAAGAACGCTGCAAAATGTTTAGTTTCCTCAAACGATGCAGGAAATATTTCACCTCTCTCATCTGGCTTCAATTTACAAGGCCTACATCTATCCCAAGCTTGAGTGCAACGCTCATATCTGGTCTGGTGCTCCCAACACCTCTTTGTATCTGCTAGATAGAATAAAAAAGCGATCACTAAAACTCATAGGAGACAACAATATCGCGAAGTCCACCAACACACTCCAACATCGACATAATGTCTTCTCTCTCTCTCTCTGTTTTATCATTATTTTAACAAACAATGCTCAAGTGTGCTCACCAATTGCATTCCTCCCCTTCAAGAATATGTCTCGCCCGGAATGCTCATCAGTTCACCCTGAAGCCCTTCTTCGGACGCACAGTCAAATTTAGAGACTCATTTTTTTGCCAAACCACACGAATGTGGAATGCTCCCCAGCTCAACTTTTCCCACTTATTACAATCCACAAACTTTTAAAACAATACCTTCGGCTCGTGCTTAGTCTTGACTTCTTGACACTTAAGGGTGGTCATAACCCCTTGTGCACATGTCAATTATAAAGAGTTTGAATACTTAGATTGTCCCTACTAATGTTCTCCAATGAAACAATGAAACTGATGAATCATGAAAATAATGCATTGACCGTTTGCATCTTAAATGAAATACCACCTCCAAATCGGTGGATCGTACTCAGGGAAACTAACAGTTGGTTATTTTCATTGATTACTAATGCAACAGGTCTACTCATTTGCAATGGAGTTACAAGCAGCATCGTCTTAGCATCTAACGGAGTGATTCAATTTAAAGAAATGAGCAATCTTAAAATCGGAAACACAATCATAACCGGACGCGCAACCTTAAAAACAACCATATCTAGTTCGTTCATTCCTAGTGTAAAAATCAACAACTGGATCGGAAACCGTAATTTCTCAAAGGGCCTTGTTCCCCCTCGAAGATAAGCACCATTGAACATGATTTTTAAATTGATCATTCTTACTTCTAACACAGGAAATAAAAGACCTGAATAAAGATATAAGAGTGCTGAAGAGCCCCAATTGAACATCCACGATCATTATGGTTTGAGCTACCTGCTGCTGTCGATTACCATTGGAATGGTAGTATTTTATTGCCGGCGCCGACTTAAAAAAAAGTCCGGTTCCAGCTCAACGAAGAACAGTTACTCGCCTTGAAGCCAACATATAAATTGAAGGTTAAAAACTTCCAAGGAGGGGTGTATGAACAAACTTGTATATAATTGTATTATTATTATTATTTTAACAAATAATTAAAATTAAAAGTTAACAAGAAAAGAAAAAAATTAGCACTAGCTGCTAGGGCTTTCGGCTCGATAGTAGATGAAGTCTTAAATGTCAATATTGAGATTCTTGATATACTCAAAAATCAATCGAATGTTTTGCTGCGATGGTATTTTGAGTAGGAGATGGGCGGCTGGAGTTGTTCGGGCAGAGTTGGCTGTGCATGGTCATGGCCCTAATAAGTGGTTGACATCGTAGTGTGAACTGCATGTTATGCATGTTGGGGGAGGTGATCTTGTCAGTATATGTTGGGGAGTGAATGTTGTATGTATTCATCAATTTGGGTGAGGTGGTGGGGTACGATATATAGGAACGATCAGGATTCAGGAAAGCGTATTGGTGGTGGTACTCTCGCCAGTCAGACAATAATATACAGGGTGTCCTACGAGCAGTGTGCCAAAAAGCTAGAGCGTGTAGGTCTGGTCAAGACAAGAAAAAAATCGTATGGGAGGGGGGGGTCTATTCCCCCCCGTTTAGCCGGGAGGGGCAATTTTCTAAAAAAATGACTTAATTTGGAAAAAAATTTATTAAAAATTATAATTACCAAGAGGGGAGTTCCTGAACTGTCCTAAAATGGTACGGGTGTAAGTTTTCGGTATGAAGCACTCTCCGTACTCTAGATTTGGGCACTCCAAGCATAATAGCTATCCTCCTTGTACTAAGGGAGGGATTACGTCAGACCAAATCCAAAAATTGCGGTTTTATTGTCTTAAGGTCCTAGCCGGTTGAACCCATTGGCGGCGGGCGGACCCAGACGAAATTGGCAGGTCAGTTTTCAGGCGTTATCAATGAAAAAAAAGGATTAATCCAGGGTTATTTCAATACTGTGTCAGTTTATTGAATCCTCATAAAACTACAAATTTTTTAAAAATAATAAAAAAGATGTCAATGTTTCATACATTAATTTGCCTACAAGTCCAGCCGCGTTAAAACCAAAAAAAGGTTTTTCTTAGAAGAAAATGGTTCGGGTTTTTTTTTTAATTTCTCGAAAACTACAAAACATTTTTGCATCCGGTTTTCTGTTTTTAACTAAAAACTAATAAGAGAATTGAATTTTGGACAAAAAATTAGTACTTAATTACATACAATTTTGAAAAAAAATAGTTCGACATTTTTTTTTTTCAAAATTTTGAGTTTGAAAATTAATTTCTCAAAAACTATTCCTTAAAACAGCTTCGTTTAGAAACAAGATGAAAGAAGAGGTTTCTGGCTTTACAAAAAAGTATATCACGGCATTGTGGTTGTAACTGTTGATTTTTAATATTTTTTTTTCCAAATTAAGTCAATTTTTTAGAAAATTGCCCCTCCCGGCTAAACGGGGGGGAATAGACCCCCCCCCTCCCATACGATTTTTTTCTTGTCTTGACCAGACCTACACGCTCTAGCTTTTTGGCATACTGCTCGTGGGACACCCTTTATATATAATATATAATTTTTGAGTATGCCTTTAGTTACTCGCAAAAGGTAGAGTTTAGTAAGTATGTCAAACACGTACACTCGGGCGCAGTGAGACATTTGCGCTTCTCTGTCAGCTACTTCGTTGCCTTTATACCTGAGTGGCTTGAAACCCACATCAACTGATTTTATGCGATGCGCTGGTTTCTGGTATTTGAGATTAAGTTTGAATTGTGGTTAGGTCTACGTAGTTCGTTGATAACCGACCTGCTATCTGAACAGATGATGTATTTGCAACGTTCTTTGAGGGAAAAGGATACTGCTTTGTGAACGACTAAAGCTTCCGCCGTAAAGATTGATGCTTGTGTTGGTAACAATCCCTGTTATTACTAAGCCGCTTTCTTGAGTGACTGCAAAAGAAGGGCTCTTGTTAGTTTTTGAACTATCGGTAAAGATTAAAGAACATCCTTCGTCTTTAAGAATTGAGGAAGTGCAATGAAATGAACTTCGAAAAATTGCGTTTGGAGTATTTGTTTTCGCATATTGTATCAAATCCATGATGAAAGATGATGCAGTTATGCTCCATGGTGGAAATAGGGCAGTGTTCTTTTTAATTGTACTTTAAGGTAGTTGTAGTTCTTCTGCAACATTGAGTGCTTTTGCAATGGCTGATGCAATTCTCCCTGTGGTTTTTCTGCGTTTCAATAAGAAATCTTTTTTGATTAGTGAATTCTCCGCAAATATGAGCATTATACGAGTATATAGCTAGGCAGAGCAAGCTTCAATGCGTTCCTCTATAGTGGGAAGACCGGTTTCAGCCAATAGATTTTTTATGGGTGTTATTCTAAAGGCGCCAATGTCTCTTGATGGTAAGGAGATTTGATACTGTTCTTGATTGATTTTGGTGAGTTGGCATAAATACCTAACCCATAGTCGATCATGCAAACTAGGGACCTAGTGATATTACATAAGGTATTAGTATGTACGTTACATTTATTGCTAGCACGGTAATTAATAATACTGACGTAAACAATTAACATTTTCAATACTTGTATCACCGATTTTGATGGATAAACTTTTGCATGACAGATGTTTTTGACTGTTTTTGCGACAGATGTGCAGTGTTTTGCATTTGTCCAAGGAAAGTCTTGCACCAGATGATTTAGAGCATGTCACAATGTCTCTAATTACCATTGAAAATATGTTTTCTGTAACAAGTAGATCATTGTGTCTGCACATACTAAATATGTCATCTGCATAAACGCAATGATCTACAAGTTTTTATTTGGGAATTGTCAAAGGCTATCATTAGCAGTACAACAGAGAGCGGCGAGCCTTGAGGGATACCGTTAAAAAGTGTGAAGATGGGTGAAATATGGTTATTCACTCTAACACAGATTTTTCTGTTAGTCAAGAAGGATTTAACGTAGTTAAATACAGTGCAAACTCTATATAACGACACTTAACAGACTGAGCATTTTTCGGCGTTATAGAGAGTGGTCGTTAAATGGAGAGAAATAAAAAAATATTATTTTACTCTTCTATAATAACATGTAATATTGTATTTATTAATATAGTACAGATTTTACATACGAACATTCATATTTATACAAATAACAACACTTATTGAGTATAGTCTGTTATCTTCGTCTGGTGTTTTTTGCTGTTCCAATATTTCAATTGTATTTTCTTATGTATTTTACTTATATCTTGATATATTGCCGGATCATCCTGATTATATAAAAAGTAATTTTCTAATAATTTTGCTGCATCAAGTGCTTGTTGGATACTTGGCGGTGGGATTAGATCGTCTATTTCATCTTCTTCATCCACTTATATTTCGTCAGTGTTTCTCACCGAATCCAGAATTTCTTTATCTGTAAGTGAAGCTGTTGTAACCAGGTTGTCGTGAACTTCTATATATGTTTGAAGATTTTCTGTCAAATTATTTGGCAAGTTGAACTGCTTAACCCACTCAGTTAATGGAAGGTCATCTTCACTTTCAAACTCGGGATCTTTTTCTACTTCGTCACTCGTAGAACAGATGCAAAGTCCAGCATGACGAAAAGAGTGCCGGATAGTTGTTGCTGTCACTTCATCCCAGGCTTTTGATAAAAAAGTTATTGCGTGCAGCATATTAATTGAAGTTGTACCTTCAGATTCGACCAGTTCCATTAAGAGCTTCTTTCGGTAGTGACTTTTGACACTTTTAATCACGCTCTGATCCATTGGTTGTAAAACACTGGTCGTGATTGGTGGAAAAAACGCCAACTCTATATTTCGGAGATTAGATACAAGAGGATGAGCAGGACAGTTGTCAACAAGAAGTAGGATATTTCGTCCCTTTAATTCTGCATCCCATCTTCGCAATTTTTCTTCAAAAATTTGACTTGTCATCCAGGCTGATTTATTAGCTTTATATGTCACTGGCAATTGTTTGATGCTTTTAAAACAACGCGGATTTTTGGATTTGCCTATCACCAACAGCTTCCTTTTCTCTGTGCCACTCATATTAGCAGCTACAAGCACTGTAATACGCTCTTTGGAGTGCTTTCCTCCCACACACTTTTCTGCTTTAAATTTTAATGTTTTATCGGGGGTCAACTTAAAGAAAATTCCGGTTTCATCAGCGTTAAAGATGTCACTCGGACCATACTTTTCTTTCAATTTGGGCCACACTCTATTAATCCAGTCGTGAGTTACATTCGTATCGACACTTTGTGCTTCTCCACTAATTTTACCATAGTTGATGTGGTCACGTTGCTTGAATTTCCCGAGCCATCCTTCTGATGCTTTGAAAGCAGTTAATCCTAGATCTTTGGCAAAATTTCTGGCGTTGTCTATAAAACCATGATAGCATCGCTTGATCTAGATCTTCGTATTGAGGTTTTTTTAATTTCTTAGCAGATTTTCCATCCTCCTCTGCTTGTAGAATTTTTTCTTTGTTTTTCCATATCGTAGACACGGTAGAGCGGCTAAGTTCAAAGCGTTTTCCAACATCACTTATCTTTTCTCCCGCCTCTATTGAACGTATTAATAAAACTTTTTCGTTAATACACAAAGATTTTCGTTTACTCGCCATGTTAACAGTTCGAATGTTTGTAAGCAACTGCGATTATAACGTGTAACAATTTCATCATACAAACACAAAAGAAAAGGCGATACGTTAGTCGAATCGGAGATTCTAAGAAAATGTGTCTTTTGTTTTTAAACACGTGCAAGTTCATCATACAAAAGCAAAAGACAAATTTTCTTAGAAACTCCGGTAAGCTTTTCCGAAGTGAAAGGATAGTGACATGGTTGCGTGCCGAGAGTGCATTCAGGATATAATGGTCTAAGTTGATAAGGGCGTCAATATAAACTTTGTTAGCTCTAAAGGCTACTTGGTTCGGGCTAAGTAGTGCCTTAGGCTCAAAAAACCATAGTAACCGGCGAGCAACTATTTTTCCCAAGACTTTAGCTGTGCAGGGAATTAGTGAGATAGGTCGGTAACCTTCGATATCAATAGGTGTTTTTTATTATGCCATCCAGATCTTATCCGGATCATGGTTTACATGTATTACAATAACAACGCGTGATCCAGCTCTTTATCTGGATCAATTTCAAGATCCGAGTTTGAGTGGAAGTGAGTTTACACTAGGTGTTTTATATTAGGTGTTTTTTATTATGCCATCCAGATCTTATCCGGATCATGGTTTACATGTATTACAATAACAACACGTGAACCAGCTCTTTATCTGGATCAATTTCAAGATCCGAGTTTGAGTGGAATGAGTTTACACTATTTCCCACTGGTTTCGCATTGAAATTAGGAGAATCATTGCCTGATGAACATATAAAATTGTGGCACGGGTTTGGTTAAGCAGTTTTCGCTTCCGTATCGAGTAATTGTACTCAAAATGCTTTAATATGTGTATTATCTTACATTTCTAAAACTCTTGAGTCTATTGGGGAAATATTACCCCCAATTGGTGTATATCGATAAAAATTATTATCATCAGCATTTAAATCGATCGTATCAAATTTCTATGAAAAGAAAAATTTTCTTTGATATGGCAATTCCACACTTAAATTTCAAAGATTGTTTTTATTGTGAAGTGGAAATGGAGCAGGCGGACAGAAAAAGGTAAACATGTATATTTACAGCATTATGAGTACAATTACTTTATACGGAAGGTAAAACTGTTTAACCAAATCCTGGCCAGTTTTATATGTTCATCAGGCAATGATCTTCCTAATTTGAATGCGAAACCAGTGGGAAATAGTGTAAACTCATTTTCGGATCTTGAAATTGATCCAGATCAAGAGCTGAATCACGAGTTGTTATTGTAATGCATGTAAATCATGATCCGGATAATATCTGGATGGCATAATGAAAACACCTATTGATATGTATTTTTTTTTTTGGTTTGGGGAGGGGCAGTATGGTTGCCAGTTTCCTTTGCTGTGGAATTGTGCCTGGGTCCAAGATGTTGTTATAGAGACGAATGAGTCGCGTTTTTGCAAAGGGTGAAAAGTGTTTAAGCATAGCAATTGATATGCGATCTCTGCTTGGCGTTTTACTTTTAAGTTTGGCCAAGTTGCAGTCTAGTTCGAGGATGGTTATCGGATTCTTGGTAAGCTTGACCAGGACTGAGATGTCAATCATGGGGTTAGGAATATATTGCTGTACATTAGCTTTGTACCAGCCTATTTCTGCTGTGATGGGTGGCTGATATAAGTTAAATATGAGTAGAATTAGTAGTTGACAGCCGTCAATATTTTTTTGTAAATTTGTACACGTCAATCACCCCTTGAGACTTCATCTCATCTACGATTTCACTTTCTTTGATGTTTTTAAGGTAAGGAGCGTTAGCGAGGTTGGTGACGCGAAGGAATTTGTCCGCAATTTTTTGAGACTTGGCAAGAATGAGCAGGCTGCCATCTCTCAGTTGCGCTAACAGTTGTGAGCGGTTGCATGTCGTCCTCTGCAGAAATCAATACAAACCTAAGGTTTTAAAAGTTAGGGTTTAAGGAGAGACAGGGGAATACATCGTCGATTGAAAATTTGTTTTTTTTTTTTTGGACTTTTCGGTATCTACCAATTCACTGAAGGTTTAATTTTATTTGGCTTTATTAGGTTTAATTTTAGCGCGCGAGAAAAAAGAAAAACACGCTGTTCGGAAAAAAAAGGGGAAATGGGTATAATTTAATATACTAGGGGATAACTGTCCCTCACTGTCACATGGTAGTCAACACGAGGTTAACGCTGCGAGAGCTAGACGGAGACTGTATAGAGTTGTTTATTTTAAGATTACTTTATATTGCGATCTTTGCAACTGTAGCTCCGTGTGGAAAGTATTGTCCAGATTCGCGTGGAAATTGCTTAGTAAGCAAAGACTAAGGTTCAGATTACGTTTGGTGCCATCAATTGTTCTCACACTAGCTCACCGAATAATAATCGTGCTGGTACAAGGTAAAAATAAATTCATTATAATTTTGACGCTGAAGGCAACGGTTGTGTTTTTCAAACAAATCGTTCAAACATCTATTAAATAAGCCCTGTTCTGTCTTCTTCAGGCTTCAGTATAAAATTGCTATAGGTATTTTTCAATGTTGTCCTGTTGAAAATGGCTAAATACGCCATTGAAAATTCCATAACATGTTGCCAGCTCCCTCCATTAATTTTGCATTTACGAGTTCCTGCTGCGTACAGACAAGAGCTGCTCCCTCCTTAAATTCAAATTCTCGTATAAAAAAAAACTCAAATTCTTGCCCTACAAGACATCAGGTCAGAAAAAAGTACTGCAGATTCGTAATCAGCCTAAACGCTTTCACCCGATGGTTCTAAAGCGTGCATCCCATGTTTTCAAGATGGAAATAATTGCATTTAGTTTTTTTTTGTCTACTGGGATTGGGCCAGATATTGGAATCCATTCGCGAAGTACCTCGTCCAATTTGGAATTTTCTGCTTTACGCATGGTCTTACAATCTTTAATCTTCCTAAAGGAATTACTTTCCGTATAGAATTTCCTGATGGTATCTATACTCTACTATACTTCACATCTATTGGGAAGATCAATAGAGTTCTATTGTGTTATTATTTTTTTGTTTTATGATTTTTCAATTGAAAAATTCGATGTGCTTTTGTCACGCCATTACAGCGCCTCCTAGTTCCCACGCATAATCGGCGATCGATTATTAAAAACAAAAAAAAAAAACCAAATCTGAGAAATAAATTGATTTTAGGACAACCTTATATGTTCCTTTATTACTTTTTTTCGTTTAAGTAATATGGTGAAAAATAATATAATAGAAAAAAACTTACGTAAAATAGACAAATAGTGTTTATGTCAACATTTCGTGGAGGAAATTATTGGAAAACTTCTTACCATTTATTTAATTTTCTTAACAATAAACCTCAACCTCGTTTCTTTTCGTTTTTTTTTTTTTTGCAATATTTTGTCAACATTTTCCCCAGTAGCGATGTGTATCTTTGAAATCGAAATTTTCTACACGGAAGCGAGAAAAATCTTGATCCAAGAGCCCACAATCCCTTTTCTCGGCCTTATGCAGCGTTTTTGTCATTTTGCATGAAAATAAAGATTAAATAACTTTTGACACAATTGACGAGTTATCTAGTTGGAACGTTGGAAACATGAGTGGTCGCAGCTATGAGCTTGAAGAAATGATGGTTAGAAGGCGAGTAGACATCCTGTGCGTACAAGAGACGAAATGGCGAAACACCGGTAATCGGGCACGTTTCTTGGACGTTAAAACAAAAGCCTGCAAGATGTTTTACTATGGATTGGAACAAGGAAAAAACGGAATCGCCATCATCCTTGCGGCAGAGCTATTTGGCAACGTCTTAACCATTTCAAAGTCCAGTGACCGTTTGATGGCTCTCAAATTGGTGATGCATGGTGAGGTGTGGAACATCGTAAGCGCATATGCCCCTCAAGTAGGATGCGAACAAAAAGAAAAAGATGCATTCTGGCTAGATTTCCACAACCTTGTCAAAATCATCCCAAAGGAAGAGCTTTTGTTTGTTGGGGGAGATTTAAACGGACATGTCGGGAAGACAAGCGAAGACTATGAAGACTACCACGGAGGGCTGGGATACGGCACCAGGAACTCTTCAGGTGAAGATATCCTAAACATGTGCAAGTCGAACGGTCTTATAGTGCTAAATACCATGTTCGTCAAACAAAGCCGGCACCTGATCACTTATAGCAGCGGCGGAAATGAAACTCAAATAGACTATCGTTTGGTATCCAGTTTCATGAAACCACGAGTTAAAGATTGCAAAGTGATTCTGGGAGACCGTCTCCTCCTGACTGAATTTTTTATGGAGGCGAGTAAGAAGTCAAAGATGAGCGAGTTCGGATCCCGATAACACCAACGCCATCGAATGATTATTTCGCGGCGTCCCTCCTCGGTGGGGTACTGGCAAAACCCCCGTTGTATACTTGCCATATAAAAGCTTCTCGGCTCTCGCCGTTCGGAATCGGCATTAAGCTTTAGGTTCCGTTCACTTATGTGAAAAAAAACAAATCGCACACAACATAAGTGAGTAAAAAGAAGCTCGGCTCTGGCTCAACATGAGCTCCAACGCCATCTAAGGTGTCTGTCTGGCAGTACAATGGACCAGTATTTGTGTCTGAGTGCTCCAACAGATAGCAGAAGCCTCCAACACAAAAAAAAAAAAAAAAAAAAAAAAAAAAAAAAAAAAGAAGTCAAAGCAGCAAACGAAGGTGTCTGAGAGAATCAAGTGGTATAAGCTGGATAAAGGAAAATACGAAGCTTTTATTACCAACATGAAAAACTACCTCTCTTCCATTATCGATGAGGTCGGTAATGAGGAGTGCAGAGCACAAGACATGTGGGATTCCCTACAACAATCTGGCCTGGAGAAAGCCAAATCACTGCTCGGAAAATCTAAAGGCATCTAAACCTGGTGGTGGACAGACGAAGCCAAAGCAGTGATACACGAAAAGAAAATGGCTTTCCAAGCTTGGTCAAAGTGCTCTTCTACTAATAGAGAGGAAAAAGCTCGCCGTGAAAAGGTATATAGATATTGCAAAGGTGTCGCGAAGAAAAAGTGCGCCGAATTCAAAGCGAAAAGCATGGAAGGCCTCTATCAGGAGTTGGAAGAAATATCGTCTTCCGCGTCTGACAGGAACCAGGCTACCCAGGAGCTTCGACAAAGCAAATTGAACAAAGGAGCAAATATCTTTAAGATAGCCGCCCAGAGAAGAAGAAATGCTCAGGAGATTCGTTTCCCAAAGTTTATTAACAATGCTGAAGGCCAACTCCTTGTGGAAGACGAAAAAATTCTCCACAGATGGCGACAGTATTGCGAGGAACTTCTGAACGAACAGTTTCCCCGAGTGTACTTTCCAAGAGCCGCCCGAATCATGCCGAAATATCCGACATCACAGTCGAAGAAGTTCGGTACGCGGTTAAAAACTCCAAGAAAAGAAAAGCTGTTGGGCCGGACAACGGGTCTAGACGGTTCTTATTATCTCCAAACTTATGAAACTTATGAGAGGCGACACTATGCCTAATCAATGGAGGGAAAGCTATCTTCTTCCTTTTCACAAAGGAAAGGGTGATACGCGAAATTGCGATAACTACCGTTCTGTCAAGCTGATGTCGCACACCATGAAGATCGTTGAACGGGTATTAGATAGCCGACTGCGGAAAATAATACGACTATCTGATGACCAGTGCGGGTTTGTCTCGGGTAAATCAACGACAGATGTAGTATAAGGTTCATGGTGGAAAAGCATCGTGATTCTTCAAAGGACTTGCATATGGTGTTGGTTGATTTCGAGAAGACCTTTGAACGGCAACCAAGAGATCTTTTATGGGTAGCGCTAAGACAAAAAGGAGTTCCAGAAACCTACGTGCGAGTGATCATGGACATGTACAAGAGAGCAACGACAAGAGTAAGATGCACCGCAGGAGTCACCGAAGAGTTCGCAATCAAAGTCGGTGTACACCAAGGGAACGTCCTCAGCCCACTGCTCTTTATAGCAGTCCTTGATTGCTTGCTTGAAGGAAAAGTGACGGACCCCAATGTGCACACAGCTATTCTTTGCTGACGATGGAGCCATTATAAGTGATGATCAGGCGTCCCTACAAGGAGCACTTGATGTGTGGGTGGACATTTTTGAGGGACACGGGTATCGTATTAGTTCAAAGAAGACAGGGTATCTGTGCTGCCCGTTCTCTGACCCTCATCAGCCTATTCCAGACATTTACTTGAATGGAAGAGTGCTTCCCAAGTGTGAAAAGTTTAAATATCTGGGATCTATGATTAATAAAGAAGCAACTTGTGATGACGACATCAACCATCGCATAAGCGTAGGGTGGATGACGTGGCGGGAAAACTCCGCCATCTTCTGTGATCGAAAAATGCCCCCTAAGCTGAAAGGAAGGCTCTACACTTCAGTTGTACGTCCGGCGCTCACATACGGTTCACAATGCTGGACAATGCACAAAAAATATGAAGATGCTTCGCATGACAGCGGAAGTAACAAAGCGTGACAGAATTAGAAGTTCAAAGATCCGAGGAAGCCTCCACGTAAAAGAAACCATCACAAGAAAGATAGAGCGCGACCGACTCAGTTGGTATTGCCATTTGATTGGCCTCAGCGATGAAGTAATCCCAAACCGGGAAGCCTGCCGCTACTTTCTGAGGTCAAACCGGCGGACCCCACAAGCGGACCAGTAGGAATGCAGTTAAGTGGGAAGGTTATGGTCCTACACTTCTGACCAATTCGACGCCGGAAAAATTGAAAAGAAGAAGAAGACGAGTTATCTAGTTATCTGCAAAATAACTGTAGACACGAGTTATACGACACCAAATACCATCCGATTAATGTCTAGGTATTTCTTTTCCAAACAAATATTTTCCCATTCTGTGCTTATTTAACCGTTTTGCCACCTAAGTATATAACGAATGTAAATTGCCTACCCCAGTGCTAGACATGCAGTTCGCAAACTTCAGAAGGTCTGCTCCATAATAAATAATAACGTGAGTGTTTTTATGCTCGAATTCAGTGTTCGGTTAACGTCGCACTTATCATCCGATCTATGCAGATTAAATTTACTTTCATATTTATGCTGGACCTTTAAAATAGAGCAATAAATCATTATAACACCGATATACCATATATTAAACTTTGAAACTAATTATTACATTTTCCAAAAGTACTTTGTTTTCAGTAAAAAATGTTTATTTTCATTAATATTTTTTTGCCTCATAAATTGCAAGTTAACACCACGCTCTCCTGATAAGAGGAAAGGGGAGATGTCACTTTGAACTTCCCAACAATTCGCATATGCAACAAGACACCATGCATTTGCCAGATGCATGAAAGAACATGATCGAGCGTGCATACGTTCCCACGAGCACACGAGTGAAATGCTGACACTGCTGCCCTTGCACATGCAGGCTGCCCAACGGACACCGGCATAGGAGTTAGATTATGTTTAAGTTAGATTTGTAAATTCATTCTAGTTCTGTACGTCTGCGAATAAAGTCATTATTAAAACTCGAATAAACGGGATTGCGTTGTAAGTCGAACAGTTGGGGGGAGGCTCTGCCTCCCCGTTCGCAGTTTTTTTTATTATCCTTGAGAAGGGTAACGTTAACTTGCATCATAGTAACCTTTTGTATGCAAAATGTTTTAAATGATTTTCAAGAAAACAACTTTACATTTCCCAGCGTTATATTTATTCAAAGGATCTTTCTTTGTTTCGCTCAAAATGCTTCTTTCTTCCCTGCTATTCAATATTTTTCCTTGCGTCTGCTTTTACAAGACAGTCTGCCTTACACTTGTACGATGACACAACGAATTTTTATCCGATCACCGATTTCAGATTTCAGGATTAGTTTCTTATTTTATTACAAAAAAAAACTTTTTTAATAGACCTTTGATTATTTTATGCATAATCTTTTATTTTTTATTGCATTATTTATTCTCATATAATGTGTGTATCAATTTTTTTATGGTTCTGACCCCACCCTTTGTAGTCTGAGCCACAACTCATTCAAATTTGCCGGTGCTCTTCGAACTTCCACATCTTCTTTTTGATAATAACCCATAATTGTGCTATCGAATTCAATACGGGCTTCGTGCTAGATGTGCAACTGTTCGAAATTTCTGTTTTTTTAGCCAATTATTGACGTCTAATTGGAATATATTTCCTCCGTGCAATAAAAAAAAACCTGGACCCAAATCAGGCAAGTGGATCTGCAGAATATTCAAATATTTTAGTTTTTTTCATTATTTCTACAATTTACACCAATGGATTCGAATAACAAGTAAAACAATCCCAAACCATCAAACTTCCTACACTGTGTTTTACGGTTTGCTTAATCTGGTGCCTTTGAATGTTCTTGTGGGTTCGGCAAAAGTACGCTTTCTCATTGGACTGGGACCTATTGATTTTGATTTGAACGCACCAAATGACTCGTTTCCAGTCTTCTACAATCCAATTCTTATAATCATTGCAGAACCTTAATCTGACTCTTACTTATTTTCAGAAAACGCTGTTTTTTCTCTTTTATAGTGGCTACCAACCCTTCGCACGCAGTGCCCTTCTGTTCATCCATTCGCTTAAAAGTTCTGGCTTGTTTTTATGATCCATAAGGCCAGTATCGTCGTCGTGTGTACAGTTTTGGGCAACCACCTTTATTATATACCGTCTCATTTTCTTTTTTTCGCAGCATAAGTAAGATGCGATGCCATAGAGCAAATTTCTGTGTCAAAGAGTCACATAAGCACTAAGAAAAACATTAATGCCAAATTTAACGGACAACTAAAAGACTGTAAAAATCTGCAAATCACAGGCAAGATCTCCAACAACATTCGCTGTCAAATTAGATAGATAGAATAAGATAATATTAGTCGTAGAAAGGCCTAATGGACGCGACCTATTCCAGTTAAAATTAATATCTTCTTTGCTCACTCCTGGTATAATTCATCAAAGGCAAAAACATCCACCCCAATTTTGTTACTAAGAAAAAACCTCTGCTACTGCAAAGTTTCTGCAATTTGAAGGTTGTCTCCACAATCTGAAATGCAAACATCAAATTTGGGACATAATTTCGTTCCCTATTCTAGAGAATCTTCCATTGCACTCTCTAGACTTTTGATACTCTTCAACAATATCCTAAATACTGATGTCATTGCCCCAAACATAGAAACTGGCATCCATAATCTCCACCCCCAAACCAAACAAAAATATGAACACAAGCAACGACTATTGACACATCATTCATTCGTTCTATATCTAAACTGCTTGAACAGATAGTCTATATAAAGATAGCTACTATAGTTTTTGACTTATCATTTAATAAAATTATTAGCAAAAAGCAGTTTGCACTCCAACCAAACAGAGGTTGCACAGGCAGTGCAAATAGCGCATCCCACCTAGATTTTTGTGTCACCAATGCGTTATCCTCCCGTTATCATGTTACAATTCTTGCATTACATTTTGCAAAAGCTTTTTACGAGATACAGATCGACCTTGCCTTGGAAAAGCTAGAAAAATTGGAATTGGTCTCAAGATCCTAAACTATTTAGTGTTGTTTTTAATCAAAGATAATACATATAATACCTTTCCTCCGCCTTTCCCACTTTACAATGGTACGACCCAAAGCTCTTCATTATAAGTGTCGCTATTCATTATCGGCTTTGAAGATATCAGCAAAATATAATAAACATACTCTACTAGAGCTAGGCTAAACATACATTCTGTGCAAACACAATGACCTAAATACAACCAAAGATAATTTGTCAAAGGTAATAGGTGATATATCTAATTGCTTAACCCATTCTGGTGCTTAGCCCTCCGTTCGCAAATGTAAAACATTTCTTATCTGTCGAAAAATTTATTGCAATAATTTCGCACTTACCTTTAGCAATATTAATGTTAAAAATGTTACTAACTTAAAGTATAGTAGACATATTATTATTATTTCTATAATTGAAAATATCACTGTCTAGAATTAAGAAAGTGTACTGCTGCGAGGAGTAATATTATTGTTTAACTAATGAAAAGCGTAATGCACATATCAACATCTTATGTACAATATAACAAAATCGACTACGGATTATCTTCTCACAGTAACAGCCAAACTGGATCATTAACATTGTAAGAGAACATTATCACCAAGACTTTTATCCATAAAACTATCTTTTTTCAAACGAAACAATAATTGGTATGGACGTCATATCTTGCAAGAAAGCAACCACAAGACGCATTCACGCCAAATACACACAAGCAAAGGTACACCACTCATCAGTCAGATTAGCAGAACTATTAATTTTAATTACATGTAAATGTAATGGTAAATGTCACTAAATATGGAAGCAAAAGTTTATTATATGTCCCACGGGATTTCAGAAATTTATCGTGTATATGGCTTTGTTCATCGTCTCAAATTATTGCGTCAATTGAGCCCCATCAGCAGCGTGTAGGCTAAGATCATTACGCAAAATGCGATGCAAGTGGCCTCAATGGAGTCGAATCTTCGACTTAATTCACTACCGATTTTCGACAAAATGCTTGAAGATGATCAAAAGCAGTACGAACTTTACGAAATGCCTTCGCGATATTTGTCTTCGTCTCAGGAATAAAATTTTAACAAAAATAGTTTAATATATTATTATTATTATTAAATAGCGTTACAGCTCATGAAGAGCCAGAGGTAAACTTCTCTCATTCACTTATGTTGTGTGCGATTTGTTTTTCACACAAGTGAACGAGACCTACAGTTAACTGCCGATTCCAAAACGGCGCGAACCGAGAAGCTTTTCCAAGGCAAGTGTACTATGTGGGTTTTGACAGTACCCCGCCGAGGAGAGAAGCCGCGAAATAAACATTCGATCTGGATTATCGGGATCTGAACTTATTCATCGCGCGTCAGCTGCCGACCCACTACCCATTGCGCCGCGCCTATATGTGTATTGTTTAATATACATATATTGTTATTCAAAATTTCCCTAATTTTAACTTGAAAGATGTAAAAATATTTCATCGCAGGATAAAAAATAATTCAACTGTTTGGGCAGTCACCCCACACGATCAAATTTTATGGAGGATGCGTAACAACACATATTTTGCATTTTAACAAAGCCATTAAGTAAAATGCCAGGCACAATAGACCTACATACACTGGTCGCAATGCTATTTGTTAGTACTAGTCACCTATTTAAAAAATATATACAGTGTGGGACAAAACAATAGTACCCAATGGCACTTGGTTACATTTTGTTAAATAAAATTGCTAAAATTCAATAGATTTAAATTAATTTTATTTCTGTAACACAGATTAACAATAGATCTTAAAATACTAGAAGATAAATGATGCAACTGCAACAGTTAAGAAAATATAACGAAAAACAGAGTAATTCAATGAACACAGCTGCGACAAAACTAAAGCACGAGCATATTGCACCAGCTGAACCTGATTATCCCTTTATTTTTTTTTGCTTATTTTTATTTCTGTATTGCGGTAAATTATCTGTTGCATTTGGAACAATGACACTATGTAGCAAATCATACTCATTTACAATTTATAAGCGACACAGAGTAATCGGAATTCTAAGGGTGAAAAAGTTTTTTTTTAAAATGGCGCGTAACAAATACACCACCGAATTTAAACAAAAGGTTATCGCGGATTTTCATGCAGGGAAAGCAGTCAACTGTATTGCTAAAAAATATGGTATCCACCATTCGGTCATTTCTCGTATAATAAGCCGGTTTCGTAATACCGGATGCCTTGAAACTATCCACCGTGGCGGAAGACCTCGAAAAACTACCATACGGGATGATCACGCAATAGTTCTAATTACTCGAAAAGGATCCATTTATATCTGCAAGAGCGATAGGAACTGAACTGGACTTGGACATATCCACCAGATCTATCCAGCGAAGGATGGTGGAAGCCGGTTTTCTTTCTTACCGGGCTCTAAAAAAAAACATTTATTTCACCGAAGAATCAAAGGGCGAGGCTTGCGTTTGCAAAGGCGCATATTAACTGGACTATCGCCAAATGGAAGACGGTTTTATTCTCAGATGAATCCAAGTTTAATATGAAGGGTTCTGATGGAATGAAACAAGTGCGTAGACCAAAAGGCAAACGGCTAAATCCACGCTTTACAAGAGGTACAGTGGAGGAAATATTTTGGTATGGGGGTGTTTTTCCAGTCAGGGAATTGGGCCAATTCATAAAATAAATGGAATAATGGATCGTTCCATGTATAAGGATATCCTTCAGAACGTGATGCTGCCATATGCCGAAGAAGAGATGCCTTTGAAATGGATATACCAACATGATAACGATCCAAAGCATACCGCTAAAATTGTGCAGAATTGGTTTTCAGAAAATAAAGTTAACGTTTTGAATTGGCCAGCACAATCACCAGATCTGAATCCCATAGAAAATCCATTGTAGATCGGCGGATTCAGCGTGAAAAGTGCAAGAACAAGGATTCTCTTTTTGCTCAAACGGAAATTGCTTGGAAAAGTATCCCCGCGGATATTATAAGCAATTTGATTGAATCGATGCCCCGGAGATGTGAAGCAATTATCAAAAATAATGGATTTGCCACAAAATATTGACAAAACAAAAGCCTTCGGAACAGAATGTGCTTTGGTGCTTTAGTTTTGTCGCAGGTTTTTTCATTGGCTTACTCTGCTTTTAGTTATATTTACTTAACTGTTGAAGTTGCATCATTTATCTTCTAGTATTTTAAGATCTATTGTTAATCTTTGTTACAGAAATAAAATTCATTTAAATCTTTTAAGTTTTAGCAATTTTATTTAACAAAATGTAACCAAGTGCCATTGGGTGCTATTGTTTTGTCCGACACTGTATATAAAAAATTAGCTTCGTCGCTACTGAAGATCATTTTTTCGATTCAAGATTTTCTTCAAACATGCAGAGCCCAGTCGGAGAAGATTCGACTTTTCAAATGATTAATAAGATTAAGTTCTTTAGTTAATTAGATCTTTCAAGAGAGTAAGCCAAAATCCAAGATTACCAATTCTGTGAACATCGTGAAGTTGACTGATTTGGCTCATTTTGAATTAAAATATTTATGGTTGCGATTGATTTATCGATGTAGGATGTTGTTCGTTCATGAAATTCGCCACGACAAAAATAGTATATATAAAAATAATAATAAAAAGTGCATTAGAATATAAAATCTTTGACATTATTGAAAAATAGATACGAAGGTATTCACCTTCAAGGTTTGTCCACATGTAGGGAAATCTGACTTTTAGACATTTTCAGAATATTTGAAAAATAGAAAATGAAAAATGGCATTTAGTTCAGAGTCTGGAAGAAGCTTCGGACTTCCAAATATCTTTCTTCTGCGAAACTCATATTTTAAAACTGTTGTAGTTGTTACCCAGGTTCCTCAGACAACTACAACTTCATAGGTTATTTGACTATGATTATGCTATTTTTAAGGTAATGATAATCGGTTATTCTCAGTCCGCATATAAATCCAAAAAAAAAAATGTTTTGCTGACAGCGTACAAAAAATCAGATAAATGGACCACGATTTCCAGGACGTACATTCAATTGAATATTAACCGTCGAAGGAATAATATCAAAATGGAGAAAAACGAAATTAGAATTGTCATCGAGTACCTCTGTTTGAAAAATACTCTACGAAAACATACAGGGACTTGGTGAAAACATTAGAGAACCCTGCTTCCATTTTCCACAGTAATACGCTAGGCCAGCAAGTTTTAGTTGATCAGAATATTCACTGAAGATGAATATTGCGAAACACGCCCACCCACGTCCCTCACTGAAGATAACGTGAAAAAGTTGAAAACGTTGTGTTGGCAGATCGAAGAGTGACCATCAATAATATAGCTGAGGTCACAGGGATCTCATATGGCAGTGTTAAAAGAATCCGTGCGAACGAACGAAGAAGGGATAATAATATTGTGAAATATTTGGAAAAGGTAGCCACTATTTCGGGATCTTACTTTTCTAAAATCGCGGGGAGTCATTAAAGAAAAAAACGCCACAAACTGCGAACTGAAGTGCTGTTCCAAAAAGACAACTAACTGGTTCACAAGGCCGTAGTTTCTATGTCTGCTATTCAGGGTCACGCTGTACATTGAAGGACAAGTATAAGGATGGACGTAATAGAGATGGTAGAGAACAGCAAAACATGAAAGAAACACTAGGTGTTTTTTATTATGCCACATGATCCACTCAGGATCACGAGACATAATAAAACACTACAGATCAACGAATAGCCAGCTTGACATTTCGCCTCTTTCAGTCCTGTCAAAGATCTGACATTTGAAAACAAAATAAACAAACAAATTGGAGATGGAAGCAGCTGCTATTGAGGTAAATTGCGTTTATTTGTTGAATTTAAAAGGTTAATATTTGTATTACAGTGGTTATTAGAAAGTGACACAGACAGTGAAGAAAGCAGCACACCTGAATATTCATTGCTGCATGAAGAAGTAACAGATTTCTCGGTCGAAATTTAAATTAAGTTTACATGTTTAGCTTTTTTTGTCCACCTGCTCCATTTCCACTTCACAATAAAAACAATCTTTGAAATTTAAGTGTGGAATTGCCATATCAATGAAAATGTTTCTTTTCAGTCAAATTTGATACGATCGATTTAAATGCTGATGATAATAATTTTTATCGATATACACCAATCGGGGGTAATATTTCCCCAATAGACTCAAGAGTTTTAGAAATGTAAGATAATACACATATTATAGCATTTTGAGTACAATTACTCGATACGGAAGCGAAAACTGTTTAGCCAAATCCTGGCCACAATTTTATATGTTCATCAGGCAATGATTCTCCTAATTTGAATGCGAAACCAGTGCGAAATAGTGTAAACTCACTTCCACTCAAACTCGGATCTTGAAATTGATCCAGATAAAGAGCTGGATCACGTGTTGTTATTGTAATATATGTAAACCATGATCCGGATAGGATCTGGATGGCATAATAAAAAACACCTACTCATAACAGAGAGGCTATGCGAAGGGTTGTCAACTGGGCTCTGACTTCCAAGTTCCAAATGGCCGGTAATAATAATACTGTAATCAATGACCTGAGTTCTAAATGAAATCAATCAGCCGTTGAAATCAAATTCAAAAATATTCTACAAAGTCTTATGTTGCATACAGTGGATCAAAATAGTATTGGCAATTATGGATTTTTCCCATGCAAATGCAAACTAAAACTTTTTTTTTTTCAAAATGATTTTATTTCACAGAAGCAATAACAAATGAAAAAAATAGTCATATTAGAATGCAATATTGTCAATAAAAAACTAAATTCCTATAAATTCCAACTCCAAAATGTATTGGCAACACTTGAAGATCCTGCAATTGTTGCCGTTATTTGAAATACAGGAGACGTGTAGAGATTAGAGGTTACGTTGCAAAATCAAATTTAAAATACATGGGTCAAAAGTGTAAAAAAATAGACAATTGTACTAAAAACAGAACTGTATTTATGCGCCAAGAAGGTTTTATGTACATTGAAATTCGGAAAAAAAAACTTTAAAATAAGTTTATTCACAGTTAGAAGTGTTGTCGAGAAATATGAAAGTACAGGAACAATAGAAAACAAAAAAAGAACTGGAAGACCGTGCATTTTTTCCGATAGGGACAAACGTGATATTTTGACGAAAATGAGAAAAAACCCCAGAAGTAATCACAAAAACAACAAAGTCTTTAATATGCAAACCCTTCGTAATGTTTTGCATGCTCGAAACAAAAACCTTTTATTTCGGAGACTTGTAGAAAAAACGCTTTGATTTTGATAAAACTTATTTAAACAAACCAAACGAATTTTGGAAATCGGTTATATTTTGCGATGAGTATAAGTACAATATTAACGGAGCGCAATATGTTTGGAGGAAGCCAGACACCGAACTAAAAAAGTTAAATGTTGTGCCGACTGTGAAATATGGTGGAGAAAGTGTTTTAGTTTGGGGCTGCATTGCAAGTGGTGTGGGTAATCTCACTTTCATCAAAGGTCATATGACTACAATTATTTACCATGACATTTTGCGCCATGATTTAAAAGACAGTGCTGAGAATCTTGGTCTTGGGAGTTCGTATATTTTTCAATAAGTTAACGATCTCAAGCATACCTTTTTTAAAAACTCGGGAATGGCTACTTTATAGTGCCCCCCAGGCAACTGAAAACTCAAACTCCTGATATTAACCCTATAGTGCATTTATGGAGTCAGTTGGGTTCAGCAGTAGCCAAGCTCAAAATTTCATCCAAAACCGAGTTAAAAAAAAAAAAAAAAATCTTTTCGAAGAATGAAACAAAATATCTAGGAAAAGAACGAAAACTTTGGTTAAATCGATGCTCAGAAAATTGCAAGCGATAATCGATGCGAAAGGATTGCATATACATACTTATAAATACTTACATTTCTTCATTTCACTTTAAAGTTATGCTTTTAATCTTCTACCTTACAAAGCTAGGGTAGGGAAAACGTATGCAAAGGCTTTCCTGTCTGTCCATCCGTCCGTTCGCATATAGTATATATCTTTCTGTCTAACTTTTTATTAGTTCAAAAGAACTCTTTCAAAATTCATTTACATATCAAAAAGTCAAAAAATTCATATGCTGTTCAATTTGCTTCTTAAACTAATTATACTAGTTTCCGTTTTTATATGCGCATCTAAATTGTTAAAGAATTGGGCTTCTTTGTACAATATATTGTTTTCTGACCTAGCTCTTTTAAATAAGGGTGATCGGAAGTACCTAAGATTATAATACCCACCAACATATTGAAGGTTTCTTTGCAAATACATTGGAATCAATCCATTTTTAAACTTAAAGATGAAAATTAAGGCATTAAATTAATGTCTTGTGTAGCATTCATCCATTTCAACTCATTAAACATGCCAACAATATGCGTTCTTAAATTACATTTTAATATAGATCTCATCGCTCTGTTTTGTAGAATTTGCAGATTGTTCATCTTTTCAGCACTACATAAATATAAACAATAACCTATGTGATAATATAATCAAGTTATAAATATTGATTACACAGTTTTTAGAGATACTCTTTCTTTTTCCATACAAACACAATTTATTTGAAGTCCGCGTGTACATTAAAATATAATCTATTATCCGCCATTACTCCTAAATACTTGATTTAATCCACACATTCGATATTTTTATTACTTATTTCGATGTTTATATTACTTCTCCTACTACTAATACACATTGATTTGGTTTTCGTTATATTTAATTTGTTTATTTTTACATAGCCATTCAAATACGCCATTTACATCTGCGTTTAGATTATATTCACAAATATTTAAGTTATACCTCACAATATTAACCAATGTATCATCTGCAAATAACGAAACTTTTGAAAATTTAAGATTCTTTCATATCATTTACATATGTACACTAGAAATAAGATAACCCCTAAAATTGTTCCTTGTGGCACTCCTAAGTTTAGCGCTTTTAGTGTTAAATAAACTTCTTCCGTTTTGTCCTTTGAGACCTTCCAGACAAGAAAGAATCGAACCATTGATGCTCGTTGTCTCGTATCCCATATCTGAACAGCTTTTTCAAAAGAATACTCCTGTCTACGGTTTCGAAGGATCTCTTCAGATCCAAGAACACCAGATTTCCGTCATCCATCTCTTTTTTCTACTCATTTAGCATCCATGCTAATGTTGTCTCCGTAGATTGTCCTTTACGAAATCCCGACTGTGCACCGCACAGCGTTCCGTTTTTGGAAAAGTATTGTGCATACAACTTTTTCCAATACTTTTTCTTAAATAGGTATCATGTTTATAGGGCGGGATTGTTCTGGATTCTACAATACATACAACTATACAACAATTGACTCCTTCCAAGTACTTGGGAATACATATATCTTCTTTCAACGATATATTTATTTTATATATTAGTTCTGGGAAAATACCTTCTTTACAATCTAACAATATATTTATATGTATTAAGACCATTAAATCGTTTTTATTTTTTATGCTATTGATTATCTGCTCAAGTTCATTCATGTCTATTTCTCTAAATTTAAACTCACATAATGATTCACTTACATGTTGGTATGTAATTACACTACCAACAAAGAATTCCTTTAATTTATTAGCTATATCCAGTTTATTATTTAGTTTTTATTTACCAATGATTTTTTGAGTTAGAATGTATAGTAATTATATTTTTTATCGACAATTTTGCAAACAAAGTAAATTCTTATATGACTATTATTTTCCTTTGTTATTGCTTCTGTGAAATAAAATTAGTTTTGAACAAAACAGTTTGTTAATTTGCAGTAAAATGCGAAAAAACGTAATTGCCAATACTTTTTTGATTCATTGTATGACATATTTAGATATTTGGATGTCTCAGGTTCTTACATATAAATATTAAAATAACGAGTTAATTCGTTACAACTTGTATGCAAACGTTAGGTTGGGGTGCCTTTGGTCTTCAAATTAGATATAAGTATAACGTTGAGTGCCAATCCTCATAAAGGAAATCGACAACAATGAAATGCCGACCTTAATTGTGGATTTCTATTGCTTCTGCCTCATATGTGCAGTCTGTCACATAATTGTTTGCAATTTCAGCTGAAATGTTAAAATTTATGGAAACGCATTGCTTTTTATCTTTTTTATTTTCATAATTTTATTAATAAATAACCTTATTGACTATCTTAATGACTACAACAAAAAATTAACATAATTAAAACAAGAATGCAGGAAAATAATGAAAATAAAAATGTCTTCATATTTTAACCCATTTATCCCATGGTTGCGTCACACAACATTAATTTTTTTTTTTTACTAAAATGGTAACATTTCTGATGCATTTTCTATTTTATTGCATTAACAAATATCTGAAGTGGCATGCGACTTTTTTTGGTATGGCTAATAGTACATGAAATTTGGGTTATATATATATATAAAATTGACAAATGTAGAAAACCTACGTACTTTTTAAATTTCATGAAAATTATTATTTTCCAATATTTCAAGGTCAAAATGAGTTTTCGTATAATATATTTTATATTTTGTATAATATATTTTGCTAGTGGCAATAATTCGGAAACAAAAGAAACATATACTTTGGGTAAGTACCTCTAATCGGCTTGTCTTAGTAATGTTGCGAAAACGCAACATCGGGACAAACAGCGACACTTTAGTAGGCTTTGAAAACATTTGTTTGAAAATTTTATTTCCCCACTGGTAATTTATTTGTGGTAATTTGTTACTGGTTAGCAAGTGCATTGTCTTTGTCATAATATATGATGCATTACGTCAAGCGATGGGTACTTATTAGAGAGCTGCATGAATGCACTCAAACACTTCGACTCTCAGTATACTCAATAGTGTTACATGAAAATTCGGATATCGAATGCAATGAGTATTGAGTACACTTTATTTTAAGTGAACAGTGTTTGAATGTTTTCAACATTCAAAGAGAAATTAATGAATGTGAGTAAATGTGGCGATCGGTGTGAATGAGTGAGTTTTTAAGAAAGCACAAACAAGCATTTTGTCCTACACCCAATTATTTTCTCTTTAGAGATAGTGGTAGTGTATACGAGAAAGTTTGAAATCTCCTAAAATATACTGAGTACACTAAATACATTGCATAATTGAATGGGACAAGTGAATAAAACAAATCAAACGCGTTGTTCAGTGCATTATAATTCATATTTATTCAATTCGTACCTTATTTGAATGGTGTGAATTTCTCTCTCATAACAACACTCTTCTTCATTCTATTCTTTAGAGAGAGTGGTGCGAACTCACTTATTCATATTAGCCGTGAATCACCCAAAAGTATTTTTGAATGCATTCATACAGCTCTGTAGTACTTAGTTATACCAGTTCATACCGCATGACGGAAAAAATGTTATGAATTTTATGAATTCGTGCAAGTTGTCACAGATCTATTGAAAGTAATAGAAAATAGAAATGTTCACAAGGTCTATTTTGATAATTTTTTTAACAGCTTTAATTATTGGTTCATCTAAGAAATGAAGGATATTTTGCTACTGGAACTGTCAGGGAAAATAGAATTCTGAAATGACCTTTGGAGACCAACAAATCAATAGGCAAAAACAACGTGGTGCAATGGATCCCTGCTATGATCACGAAAATTAAATCTGTGGAATGATGGTGGCATCCAATTGGGAGTCTGCTCAGCCCAATGTCATGTTAAATCTGTATAATCGTTTGGTGGAATTGGTGGTGGCCATTATTTGTTAATACAATAGACTCTGCAATTGCCAATGCATGGAAGCTGCATAGAATTGTTTAAAAAGAAAAAAACAATCTCTCAGCAGGATTTTAGGTCCGAATTAGTTCGGAGCCTCATTAGATTCACAAAGGAAAAACACAATCTGTTCGAGGACGCGGTTTAACTGCATCTCTGCCACCCACTTCGAGATTAGATAACGTTGGCCACATGATTGAGACAAATCCTGAAAATTGGAAAAGACGGTGCAGAGTTTGTAAAAGCACAACTGTATTTATGTGCAACAAATGTGCAATTTCTTTGCATTCCCATTGTTTTAAGGCTTACTACACCTAATTTTTGTTATATGTTTTTCCCAATGTTGCGTGAACGCAACACTCAAAAAGTGGGCGTGGCTTTAAAAAATATAAAAATGTCAAATATTTATAAAAACTAAATAAAATTGTTTTGAATTATTTGTACTAGCGGTTCTAAACGGGTTAAGCTGTCAATTAACTGTTTGCAAAATGCGAGTAGATTAAACAAATTATCGGAACTATACGCAAACGCAAAGTCATAAGCAAAGGCTTTAAGTATACCTACAAAGGGAAGACTAAAGATTGAGTTGACATATATTAAGATCAATAATGGCCCAAGGACAGATCCTTGGGGAACGCCGAGGTTGAGAATCTTAGATCCGCCAAGTTTTACCTTTTGCTTCCGATTTCTCAAATAAGAAGTAAACCAGTCGAAAACAAAATCTCGAAAACCAAGACGATGCAATGTATCTAAAAGAATTTTGTGATTTACCATGTCAAACGCTTTCGATATATCTACGAAGAGACCGGCGCAAGTTCTGCTATCATCAAGTCCCTTATATATAGTAACGTAAGTTGCTTTAGCTACGAACAACTATTAAAAAAAAACACGTGCGATGAGTTTTATAAATTTCTTTATTTTATTTCCTTTTATCCACACTCGGTTAGGGTTAGTTTCGTCTCCCCAGCTTTAGATCTGTACACTCCGACGGTTCGTCACCAAAAGAGGACGAGTCCGCGAGCTTATCTTCTACCTCGTTTTCTGAGAGACGATGTATAAAAAACGAGAGCTTAACGAACATGTTTAAGATGGCAATAAATGGTGGAAATAAATGAGGCATTATATTACAATATGTATTGACAGAAATTAAGAAGAGCGTCTTCAGTGGAAGAGTTTACTTTGAAACCAAATTTAAACTTGCTGAAAAAGTTATATTTAGTTAGAAAGTTCAAAACCCTTGTTGAAAATCTTTGTATTATATTTTCATTATATCATATCTACATACATATATTTTAAAGTGTAATGCGCATCTTTCTTAAGAACTATAAATTTTCTATTTGAATATCCTAGTGTTTGTAAGAATGAAAGCTTTTGAATATCATCTTGGCCCCTATTGCGAGTGTCGATCAGCGATCGACATTTATCGATCATCGATCGTCGATTGCAGATGTTGGTATTGTGGATGTCGATTCTGATCGACCTTGTCGATTTGACACTCGCTTGTTATCGATCGCAAAATACTGATCGTTGCTTTCGGTTAGAGAAAAATATACATACATATTTGTTTTGCGTACGAAATGTAGTAATTTTAATAATAATAATGTAGTAATTTTAATAATAATAATGTAGTAATTTTAATAATAATAATGTAGTAATTTTAATAATAATAATGTAGTAATTTTAATAATAATAATGTAGTAATTTTAATAATAATAATGTAGTAATTTTAATAATAATAATGTAGTAATTTTAATAAAAATAATGAATTTATGAGGTATTTATGAAATTCGAATACAGGTCAAAGCAGGTTACGAACAAAAAACAATTAAGTGCTTCTCGTTTCCTTCTTGGAAGCAAATTCAGATATTGCTAAGCGAGTTTGTTTGAAAACACAAGCAAAACACGGAATGATTAAATACCGAACTAAATAGTTATGAACCTCGTGTACGTTCACGGGAAAAAATGGGTGAAAATAAGAAAAACAAGTCATGTTCGAATGATTTGGTGTATTGAATTTCTTTGATGAAATAAATAAACGAGAGTCAAACAACTTTAAAAAAACGAAGTATTCACAATATTCATGTTTTTATTCACAATGTTGACGTAATTATTCACAATAGTCTACTTCTAGATCGATTGAGTTACACAATACCAAATCCAGAATCAATCGACGCAATCGACAATTGTCGAGTCGATCGCTGATCGACACTCACAATAGGGGCCCTTATGTAACTCTTATATACTTAAGTAACTGACATTACGGATATGTCTTGTCTTTTTTTTTGGAATGGTCAGTCTTTCGATTTGGGTGCTTAAAGAGAGTTAAAGTAATAAAATGTATGTATAACGGATCGTTCTTTTTTTCATTTAACTTTGGATTCGGGTGATCGTATTTTAAATCTGGTGCCGAAACCCGGGACTTTTGAACGCAAGAAAAAAAGAACGATTATAACGTGCACTAAATTTAACAAAATGGATTTCGCTAGCCGTGCGTCTTATCGTGGGCAGGTGACTAAACTTGTGAAAAGCGCGACCGATTACCTTAAATCGGAAGACTCTAAAATAAAGGAAAACGTTAATAATCTTGACGACATAGAGGAGGAGTTAGTTGTCATGTTGGATCGGCTCACAGCAGCACATGAAAACTTAAAAAAGTCAGATACTGTGGCGGAGTACGAAGATAAGGCGATAGCATCAATAGCGCGCATTAAATGTCGTCTGTCTAAACTTCGTCTTTTTCAAGGACAGTCGGCTAATATCGGTAATGTACACGAGTCCACTTCAACAGCAGCTGTACCGCCCCTCGGGTCGGTATTAGAGCTCTTGATACCCGCGTTTTTCGGGTATTACCCGGGTATGCGGGTACCCGCGTTTTTTCGGGTATTACCCGGGTGTGCGGGTACCCGTGGTGTCGGGTATTACTCAGCTATGCGTTTTTCGGTACTACCTGGTACGTACATTTCCGAGTACTAGTGCTATTTCTCAACAATATCGCGCTCTCGTTCATGAGAACCCTTCGCTGAGCACGATAGACAAATTTAATTATCTGGAGACAGTACTGACCGGCAAGGCTACAGAAACATTAGCTGGTCTCAATCCCACTGAGGCTAATTACCATACGGCTATAACTTTGTTAAAAGAAGAGTACGGCAATAACGAGAAAATTATAGATTACACCATGTAAATGTTGCTCTCTATCCAACCCGTTTCTTCTAAAACCGATGTCATTAGCTTGAGACGGATTTATACCTCGGTGTTGACCTCTACTCGATCTCTTTCATCATTAGGCATTCCATCGTCTCAATATTTTGTAATGTTGAAAGGTGTTTTGCTGCGCTGTATTCCAAATGAATTTCGAGTGGATTTTCATCGCTATTATGAGGATTTAAATGCAACTCTTGCAAACGCTCGTACAGGGTATGAAAATGACGAAGCAAGTAGTTCGTCAGGAACGGAAAACTCTTCGAGTACCATTGGCGACAGACAAGTCAATTGCTTGTTGAAATTTTTGAAAAGGGAGTTTGAATCGTTGGAAAAGGCTAACGAAGCAAGGATTCATCCATCACGCTCTAAAGCTACCAATACGAGCATGAAACCTGTCAAAACGGCCTTAGGTTTGTTTACATCTGAAAAAAGGGAGAATTGTTTATTTTGTAACGGCACAAACCACGAACCCAAAGATTGCTGTTGCTCAAAAGATGTGCGACCCATCGTATTCTGAAAAAAATAGTCCAATGCCTGCAACTGTGGACAACACTCCTGCTGTTAATCTGTACACGGCGGATAGATTGCAGAAAAGTAATGTATATTTACAAACCGCATGTGCTTATGCTAGCAGTGAAATGTCTACCCATGTTTGTACGTATTGTTATGGATGGTGGTAGTCAGCTGTCTTTCATAAAGTCAACACTGGCGCGACGTTTGGGGTTACCTGTTGTAGGAAAACACAGTTTGAGCGTTGTACCCTTCGGAAGCGACAAACCTAAGCCTAGTAAGTTGTGCAATAGGGTTCGCTTAGTACTTCGAAGCCAATATGATGACCAAGCTGTAGTTTTGGATGCTATTGAAGTTCCTGCTATTTGCTACGATGTTTTGTTAACACCTGCTAATGAAAAGGCAATTACATCTTGCAAATTGGTCTTAGCGGACAGTTGTGCTTCTGGACAACAACTGGAGGACGAAATAAGTATACTTATCTTTGCTGATACATATTGGCAGTTCGTGACAGGGGAGCATAAGCGTCTCACTGAGAAGTTAACAGCAATTAATACCATCCTAGGCTGGACCATTCAAGGACCATCGAACATTGAACCAAAAGCTTTCGATAGTTATGCAACATCGCTTAACGTCTGCGCTTGCGAAGATATTCAAGGGTTTTGGAAGCTTGACGTTTTAGGAATCGTTCCCGAGGATAAAAGGGAGTTAAGTGGCGATATCTCCTTGCATGTTCATAGGAAAGGTGATAGGTTTGAGGCATTCCTCCCTTGGAGAGTTGTATCCTCCCCACTGCATAACAACAGAACTGGTGCATTTATACGATTGCAATCGCTTGTACGAAAGCTTTGTTCAGCTGGAAAGCTTATTGATTACGATGCATCTATGAATGAACTGCTGTCCGCTGGTATTGCCGAGATTGCTCCAGATACAGCTGTTAATGAAAATCTCGTTTATTTTATGCCTCACCGCCCAGTATACAGAGAAGATAGCGAGACAACAAAGCTTCGTATTGTATTCGATGCTTCTGCTCACGCACCGAATCATCTGTCACTAAATGACATTTTGGAAATAGGACCAAACCTTTTGTTAATTCTTTTAAATTTTCGTAGGAAAGATTGGTTTGATTGCAGATATTGAGAAGGCATTTCTGCAAATTTTGCTTCAGCCGTCTGATAGAGACAGCCATCGCTTTCTTTGGTTTGCTGAGAGAATAGTCAACGAAAAGGTGTTGCCTGCAATAAGGACGTACCGAATGACGCGGCTTACTTTTGGCGTGAAGAGCAGTCCTTACATTCTGGGTCAAGAGCTGATAAAGGAGGCTATGTGTAAGTTCAAAGAAGGTTGTAAAATTTCAGACAAAAGTGACGACGAGATGCTGACTTATCAAAAAATATGTGAGCTGTTGAAAAGGGGCTTCTATATGGATGATTTTGTCGCAAGCGTCGATGATGAAGACTTTGCAAGAAGGGTTTATCGGGAAGCAACTAGCATTTTTGGGAGCGCCTCCATGTCACTGCGTAAATGGAATTGTAACAACCCCAGTGTTCGCGACTGTTTTGGCGAAGAACGGCTAATTCCTGCCTCACCTAATGTACTCGGTTTGCGATACCAACGGACGAGCTTCAAGTTGACCTTAACCCTGTTCTGAAATTACTGAGTTCTAGATGCATTCAAGGTACCAAACGCTGTGTGTTAAGGGTCTTGGCTAAATTTTTTGATCCATTTGGCGTGCTCCCTCCGTGGACTGTTCGTCTGAAAATGTTGTTCCAAAACATATGGCGTAAGAACCTGGGTTGGGACGAGGATTTACCCTCGGAGTTACAATGCATTTGGACAACGTGTCGGGACGAGATTAGTGTGCTAACCAATCTGGCAATACCCAGGCAATTTTCAACGGGCAAACTACCAATCCAAGTTCATGTATTTGCCGACGCAAGTCAATTTGCTTTTGGAGCAGCAGCTTACGCAGGGAGCAATACGGGAGATGTATCTGTGCAGTTTATTTGTTCGAAGAGCAGAGTTGCGCCACTTAAAAACGATAGTCAAAACGAACTGACTATACCGAAATTGGAGTTAACGGCTGCGTTGGTCTTCAGAACAATCTTCGACTACATATTGGTGATGTGTATTTATGGACAGATTCTCAGATCGCCCTGTACTGGATACAAGGATTAAACAAACGCTTTAAGCCGTATGTGGACAACCGTGTTAAGGAAATAAGGACTTATTCAGAAATATCCTCTTGGAGACATTGCCCTGGTGTGGAGAATCCTGCGGACTTGCTCACCAGAGGGGTAAGCGCGACGTCACTCATCAATTCCTCAATTTGGTTAAATGGACCTTCTTGGTTAACGGAGGAGCAGATTAAATGGCCATCAACCACAAGTAATAATGTAGTTTCACTATGCACTGTGGCATGTCACGCAGAGGATTCAGAGTGTGAAACTTTGGAGTTCCGCGAACCAATTATGAACGCCGAAAGATTTAGTAAATGGAGGCGTTTTCTCCGTGTGACAGGATGCTGCTTTCGAGCAGTTGATGCATTTAAAAAACGTATCCTTGGATGTCAAATATCATCTGAAGATATTGATCGAGCGGAGAGGTCAAATACAAAACGAGCACTTTCATAAGGAGATTTCATATCTTCTAGCGAACAAGGGTATGCCTCATGACTCAAAACTAATATCTCTTTCTCCTTATTTAGATGCAGCCGATCAGTTTTTGCGTGTGGGTGGTCGTCTTCAGGATGTTGAAAACGACGTTAATATCGCCCACCCTATCATCGTACCGAAGGCATCCCATATAACCAAGCTCATCGTTGCTGATGCACACGAGCGGATATTTTATGGTGGAACATCAGCAGTGCTTTCAAATTTGCGCTCTAGATACTGGATCATCAAAGGAAGGCAGCTAGTTAAAAGCGTCATTAAAAATTGTTCTGTTTGTAAGATGCTCCGTGGACAAGCAGCTACACAAGTATTTGCACCGCTTCCTAAGGATAGAGTTCTGTCATCAAAAGCATTCGACTGGAGTCGACTTCGCTGGACCCTTATACGTGGTGGATAGCGCTGGTGTACGTAAGAAAATTTATATATTGCTATTTACTTGTGCAGCGGTTCGAACTGTGCACCTCGAATGCACTAATAATTTAACTACAGAAAGCTGTATTCTTGCCATAAGGCGATTCGTTGCTCGACGAGGTACTCCACGCAAAATGTACTCGGACAATTCTTCTTCTTTTCCTTTTTCCGGCGTTGTTATGGTCAGAAGTGTAGGACCATAACCTTCCCACTTAACTGCATTCCTACTAGTCCGCTTGTGGGGTCCGCCGGTTTGACCTCAGAAAGTAGCGGCAGGCTTCCCGGTTTGAGATTACTTCATCGCTGAGACCAATCAAATGCTGGTGTTTTTGCATTTGTTTGCACCAATTGTTTTTCGGCCTGCCTTTTTTTTTTTTTTTTGTGACACGGGCATGCTCCAGATTTTTTTGTTTGATCTTACTCTTACAACACCGTGATCTCCAGTCGTGTCAACCCACTGATTTGCATGTACACTTGTGGGGCAGTTTAATGGTGTTATATGTGTCCCTAGGCTCACCTTGGTGTTTTCTAAATTGCCTAGATGTGATTTTTGTTTACCTTTGTTTTAGCCGCCTTTTACGAAAAGCAAGAGGTATCGCTGCAGGGATATTCTTAACCCGTCCCTGCACGGAGGACTCAACAACCTTACCATTCACACCATAAATACTTGTAATGATAACTTCTTCTTTTCTGAGTCTAATGGCAACCAACCAATATTTATTGTTCATCAAAATATTAGAAGCTTGCTTGTGACTCTCGCATAAAATGGAAGTTTATAATAGAGCGAGCTCCATGGTGGGGTGGCTTCTGGAAGCGGCTAATAGGGGTTATTAAATCGGCTCTCAGAGCGGCTATACGACGATCCACGTTGAACAAGGAGCAGCTGCATACCTTACTTACGGAAATGATCCATTAGATCCTGCACACTTCTTGAACGGAGTCTATGGATTTTCGAAGGAACCTACGAGTATATCCAACGAACAAAGTGGCAGTGAACTGAGAAAGAAATGGAAGGAGCGTGTACGGTCCATAGCTGTCTTTAAAAAGCGATGGTTTAAGGAGTATCTTCTTTAACTGAGATCTTTGCATCATACGAAAACCTTAATTTGCAAGTTGGGGATGTAGTTTTGGTGGAAGATTCGTCGTTACCTCGTGCCCTTTGGCATCTTGCTGTTATATTGAAGGTTTTTCCTGGACGAGACGGCGAAATCCGTGCTTGTGAGATAAAGCTCTTTAGCGGATCCCTTTTGCGAAGGCCGATACAACTTCTCTATCCGTTGGAGATTTCTAATTCGCCCTGAAACTTGTTGGCGGGAATGAAATGAAGAATGAAAGCTTTTGAATATCATCTTATGTAACTCTTATATACTTAAGTAACTGACATTACGGATATGTCTTGTCTTTTTTTTGGAATAGTCAGTCTTTCGATTTGGTTGCTTAAAGAGAGTTAAAGTAATAAAGTGTATGTATAACGGATCGTTCTTTTTTCCATTTAACGGCTTTCTCAAAAATTTTTGAGAATACGGAAAGTAAGGAAATAGGCCTATAGTTCGTCTTACCTTTTTTGTTACCCTTTTTGAATATGGGAATCACTATAGCGTGTTTTAATATTTCAGGGAAGATACCCAAGAACATACTTAAGTTGAAAAGATAGGCTAAAATATCGACAACGTTTAAAGCTATCCTCTTATGGATACGAGAATTTGAGTTGTTTAAGGAGTTAATTGTTTGTAATCGTTCTAGACCAGAAATAGGGTTAAATACGAAGCAACTATTACAAGTTATCCTATTAACTAGTCGAGGCGAAGAACAATTCAAGCAAGATGTCGTGTAGTCCCATGTCGGATACCGATTTGCAATCGATACAAAAAATTCATTGAATTCATTAGCAACAATTACAGGGTCAGACACAATTGTATTATCTATTTCGAGACTAATAGATTCATTATTGTTTTTGGATCTACGATTGATAATGCAGTTAACTGCTTGCCACTCTTTTTTAATGTTCCCTTTATCATTTCGCAATTTGTTTTCAAAGAACCTATTACGGCATATGTTAATTGCTTTATTTGTTTTCTTACATAATAAGACATAACTTTTTTTTTAAGGCTGTATTAAGCGGATATTTACGGCTTTTGTTATGTAGTTTGTGTTTTAATTTTATTAAATTAAGTAATGGGTCATTCATCCAGGGCTTGAGTTTGACTCCATACCTATGAAGTACTTTAGAAACACTCGAACAGTTAATGTGGTTTTGCAAAGATGTTAAGAAACATTCAAAAGATAGAGAAATATTGTTTTCCGCATACACATCAAGCCAATTATCTCGTAAAAGCTTATTATTTAATAGGCTGAAATTAATTCTGGTAATTATATTACAACCAATATTAGAAGTGTTATTGTTTTTTATGTTGTTGAATATTAAACCTGTCATGCAATGATCAGTAATTTGAAGATCGAAATTAAGACCAGCGCAGTGATTATAATCAACATTAAGAAAACGGCCAAGTACATGGTCAAGACAAGTATTTGAGATTGGTTTAGTGGGTTCTCTGATGAATGAGACCAACCCATGTTCCGCCAGAATGCCTTCGTACCTATCTACTGTAGTGTTAGTACTCAAAGTATCTAAGTTAAAGTCGCCAACGATAACAAGATTCGACACCTATTCATTAATTAACAAAGCTGAAAATTCATCCAAAAACATTTGCACAGATACATACATTTTGGAGTCTGTAAATACAAATGAAAGTAAATAGTACTTTACAAATGTTACAAGTGATTTTAAGAATATCAGCACTCCTATCGCTAAGACAACTTACTTTGGTCTCATAAGTATCTTTTACAAAAACTCCCACTCCTCCCGCTGAATAAGAATCATTAGGGAACGAATGAAATATATAGTTAGGTATACTAAAGTCATCCTTTTCACAAGAGTAAATCCAAATCTCAGACACGAAAATCATTTCTGGTAAATATGAAAAACCATCGAGAATACATACTAATGAATCGAAATTCTGTCGCAAGCTTCTAATATTTTGATGAACAATAAATATTGGTTGGTTGCCATTAGACTCAGAAAAGAAGAAGTTATCATTACAAGTATTTATGGTGTGAATGGTAAGGTTGTTGAGTCCTCCGTGCAGGGACGGGTTAAGAATATCCCTGCAGCGATACCTCTCGCTTGTCGTAAAAGGCGATTAAAACAAAGGTAAACAAAAATCACATCTAGGCAATTTAGAAAACACCAAGGTGAGCCTAGGGACACATATACCACCATTAAACTACCCCACAAGTGTACATGCATATCAGTGGGTTGACACGACTGGAGATCACCGGTGTTGTAAGAGTAAGATCAAACAAAAAAATCTGGAGCATGCCCGTATCACAAAACAAAAAAAAAAGGCAGGCCGAAAAACAATTGGTGCAAACAAATGCAAAAACACCAGCATTTGATTGGCCTCAGCGATGAAGTAATCCCAAACCGGAAAGCCTGCCGCTACTTTCTGAGGTCAAACCGGCGGACCAGTAGGAATGCAGTTAAGTGGGAAGGTTATGGTCCTACACTTCTGACCATAACAACGCCGGAAAAAGGGAAAAGAAGAAGAAGAAGAAGGTAAGGTTGTTGAGTGGGCTGAAATCATTAAACATCGATTGAATTATCAATTGTTTTTAGATCATCAAAAGATCTTATAACAACAACATTACCATTTACAACCTTTCTCAACAAAATATTAGAATTACTAAACCATAAATATTTATATTTTTTTTCTAATTTTACTTTTTTTGCCTCCATAAACAACGCCCTAGTGTATTTGGCGAAAGGGTGATTTATAAAGATGTTATCTCCGCTACCATCGCCAAAGACCGAAGTATTTAATGTTTCCTTTGCAAATCGTATACTTCGCATAATCCTTCGTTTTACTTCAATAGATGAGAAATGAACACATATACACCCATGTTCTGCATTCCACTTTTAGTGAATTCAACCACCAAAAGTGGAATTAGGTGTTCTGTATTTCGAACGAAATTATGAATTGTGAATTCAATTTTCGAAGATGAATATTTTGGTGTTCTGCATTTCACTCGAAAGGACAACAGTGAATTGGTTTTTAGAATGTGGAAATTGGTGTTCCACATTCCGAAAAGCCTTTGTTTTATGTGAATTGAATTCACTTGAGTTTTGTGTTGTGAATTGAATTCACTGTCTTTTGTGTAACCTGCTGATGTGGATAATAGCTGCGATCAAGAAAATAATTTTAATAATGTAAGTAAAATAATAGTTATTTTTCAGTACTGATTGATTTTTATAGGGGAAAACATAAAAATCAAAGGCAGGAGGCTATCCTTTTAAATTTTATGGAGGAAAATTTAGATTTGGCCAAGGGTTTTGTCAAAGGAGACAAAGGGCACCATGAAGAATTGTGGAGAAAACTGGTGCAACAGTTAAACGCTGAAGGTCCTCCAATTAAGGACGTAAATGGATGGAAAAAGGTAAAAAATCGTAATTATATTCTTTTATTAACAAAATAAAACTTTTCATATTTTTTTTAGGTTTGGGTAGACTGGAAAATAAATATAAGGAGAAAGCTTGCTCACAATAAAAAAGAAGCAAGAAGTACCGGGGGTGGCCCAAATAATTTTCAACCCATTTCGTCAACGGAAGATGCTATCGCTAAGATTACGGGCATATATGATGTTATGGAAGGAATTAAGGGCACAACAGCTTTTGAGAACATTTCCGGCAATTCTACCTTGACCGAAGATTGTGAGCAAAGCGAACCTTCAATTTCAAAAGGTTTAAGAACCAAAGAAAACATAAGTCAGTCTGTCCATAAGGACCCCATTTGCATTTTTACTTACACTGTTTCGGGGAGATTCAAAATATTGGATTTATCTCGCAAAATCTTCTTGCGCACCCTTTCTAGTTGGTTTTTTCCCGGTTCTCATCGACAATAAACATTAAGACAGCATCCATGTTTAAAGAAATTGCTTTTAATATAAAACTTTGATTTAATGTAATAGTTAATTTAATTTTCACGGTCAAATTAACCCTTTTTACGTAAAATTCAAAATAATAATTGTATAATAAAAATATTATAAAATGTATAATAAAATAATTGTAAAATGATTTGAAATTTACAGCTGATTTTGACATTTCGAACAAGAATTCGAAGTGGATTCAAAAAATTTGAATTCACACGGAATGAAGAACACCTAATTTCATTTCGAGTGAAATTGAAATACGATTTCAATTCACTTTCACGTGAAATGCAGAACATGGGTGATAATATTTTTTTTGATTTGCTGATTTACGTTTTACGTAGCACTTTTCAATTTCGTTGGCAGACACAGGAACATTTAAAGCGACATCAAAAATTGCTTGAGCACACACAAGTGGGTTAATAGAGTTTGCATCGGGTAACTACACCAACAATTTCAATTGCAGTCTCCATTTGTTTCTGTTCCTTCCAATTCAATTTACTCTCCAGCGCGCTGACTTTCGATTTCAGTAATGCATTTTCTTCTGTTAATTTATCAACCTTCATAACGAAATCCAAGTGCATTTTTTTCAGGCTGATAATTTCGTTGTACAGCGTAAGGAGGATTATTGAACTTTCATCGATGTCTTCAATCAAAGTTATTTTTTCCACACACTGCTTGCTGGTGGCCGTTACGTTAGTAGGTGTTGGTCGTTGCCCCGATTTAGTTTTTTTGCTTGGACGAGCTCCCTGTCTTTGGTTGTTGTTGTTTTTGCTGCGACGAGACAGCTACTGCTGAGTGTTTGAGTATCAATATTTGCTCTAGGGATTTTCGACGAAGAGAATTGCACTTAACACAGCGAAAGGTATTGTTGGAAGAGTTCATATAGTCTATGTCGGATTGTAGAATATTGACACAAGAACCATGAAAAAAGTTTTTGCAATCAAAGAAATCTATTTTAAAAGGATCGTTACGATAGATTTTTTCCTTAAGCTTGCACAGTTCATGATGCGAAACGAACAATAAAGTATTAGAGTATAATTTAGAGTTTTAAAGGAATAAATTAAAGCGGGCACCCCACGACACGGCACGAGTACGATAACTTGGCCGCCAAGATTTGATAACGGGATTTTGTAGGGAGGTCAAAAACAAGCACTTTTTACTATGGGAGGGGGGGGGGGGTCTATCTCCCCCCGTTTAGGAGGTAGGGGCACTTTTAGGGAAAATGGTTTAAATTGGGAAGAAAATATATTAAAAAACAACGGCAACACGTACAGTAAAGTGCTTTTCAGCATTTGAAAGCCAGAAGTTTGTTCTATAATCCTGAATTTAAATTAAATTACTCATGTCAATGGTTTTTGAGAAATTCGCATTTAAAGTCCAAATTTTGATAAAAAAACCTGAAAAATAAAAGTTTAGACTGATTGCTCTCAAAATTGTGAAATGAAATTGTAAATTAGCTTATATGTGTTCCATGTAACTATCAATTCTTAATCGAACACAAAAAACCGCATGGTTCTATGTCTTCTAGTTTTTGAGAAAATCGAAATAGCTAAAACTATTTTTCTATGAAATTTTTATTTTTTGCTCACTTACATAAATAAATCAGTGCTAGCTTCCAATATTACAATATATAAACAGTAAAGTATGTAACCCCCCTGCTTGGCCGCTATAGGAATTGGGGTTGGTGCGAGGTTGGGTACATGCAAAGTTTCTTTTGCATTCACAGAATCTGTATTTAAAAAAAATCAAATTTATTCTATTTATCCAATGTCCACTAAATACATATGTACATATATATGTATATAAGTAGCCCAAAGTTCCAAACTTACAATTTTCAAATATTAAAATGTAATGCATTATGAAAAATTTACATAAACTTGGCACTACTGCTCGACTGCAGCAAATATATGTACATATATAATTTCTTAATATCAATTTGTACCGTTGGTTTTTGTTCGTTAATGAAAAGGTGGTACTAGTTATTGTTTATTAAGGTCATTCGTTGTTCAACTTTTGTAGGAGCGAAGTGTTTTTTTTTTCTCTAAATAAAAAATGGCGTTTAAACATCAACTACTCCATCCTAAATTGAATAATTTTTCAATATTTTCTTCTTTCGGTGATTTAGTGTCGACCAACGAAAAAAGCATTACTTTTTTCGAAGAAATTGGTTTAATACCAAATAAAAATTCAACTCCCCCATTGTGTTGCAACATTCTTATGAAAGTGGAAAAAAATAATAGTTGTAAGTTTAATTGGAGGTGGCGTTGTGCACAAAAAACTTCTAAAAAAAAAAGGTGACAAAAACTGTTATAATACGGTTTATTGTATTATAATCCACATCGGCACATTTTTCCATGGGCCTCATTGTCGACTTGAAATTCGCGAAGTGCTAGCTATTATTATTTCTTTTGTAGTTAATGAAAATACCTGTGAATACGGTTTTTCAGGTAAATAAATAAAATCTGAAAATTAGGGATTTTTTAATTGTTATTATTGTTTTTTTTATTTTAAAATTAGCATTTAATAACTTGGCGCCATCAGGACCAAAAATATACTTTAAGTAAATCTACCATAATAGACTATTTCAACTATTGTCGCGAGATAGCCGAAGTGATAACTTCTCACGTTGAGGTAGACATTGGCGGCGAAGGCAAGACGGTACAAATTGATGAAACCTTTCTCACAAAAAGGAAATACCATAGGGGTCGAGTTACAGAACAGATGACCTACGTAGTGTTGGGACTATTCTGCAAGGAAGACAAGGTCGGGCGCTTTTTTAAAGTAAACTCGAAATGCAAGCGAGATTTGTGGCCTTTCATCCACAAGTACGTAAACCACAACACCAGTCGCATTTGTACCGACAGTGCACGTCAGTACATAGGAGTTGAAAGAATGTTTACTGCTTCAACAATCCATGCAGTGACGAACCACAGCATAGGGGAATATGTTGATAAAACCGATGCGACCAACACAATAAACGATCTTGAAAACCAAAACAAGCTTCTTAAAAAAAACATTATATGTCGCGACCATATTCACCAATACATGGCACTATTTTTCTATCGAAAATACTGCCTAGAAAGGAAATATAAGGATGACTTGGGTTCGCAAATATTGGAGTTTTTATTAGATATAAAAAAAGTTTACCCTTGTTATACCGATGGTGATATAAGTGAGGGTTTACAATTAAAAGACATCGATCCTCCCACCCTTCAAAGCGAAAATTTAGAAAGTGTTTTACCGCCAACACATCCTCGGCTTCTCACCATAAACGAGGAACTCAACGAACTCGACAGTAATAGTACGGACGATGACTTTATTGACGAGACTTACACACCTTTTTAATACCTACATTTTGACATTTTTTAACTAACTATGACTGACTAACTCCTGACTAACGGACAAAATGACTGACCCAGACGCGGAATGCCTTCCAATTCTACCTCCTCGTGGTGCATTCTGGGTAACGCTAAATGAATTGCTGTACTGAACTAACAAAGATACATTATGTCTATTAACATTAATCCTTAAAATGGAATCACCGTCACCAAAATCAAAAAAAGTAGTTTTGGTAATTTTCGATTTTCTCAAAAACTAGAAGACATAGAACCATGCGGTTTTTTGTGTTCGATTAAGAATTGATAGTTACATGGAACACATATAAGCTAATTTACAATTTCATTTCACAATTTTGAGAGCAATCAGTCTAAACTTTTATTTTTCAGGTTTTTTATCAAAATTTGGACTTTAAATGCGAATTTCTCAAAAACCATTGACATGAGTAATTTAATTTAAATGCAGGATTATAGAACAAACTTCTGGCTTTCAAATGCAGTATAGCACTTTATTGTAAGTGTTGCCGTCGTTTTTAATTTTTTTTTTTTCAATTTAAACCATTTTTTCTAAAAGTCCCTCTACCTCCTAAACGGGGGGAGATGGACCCCCCCCCTCCCATAGTAAAAAGTGCTTGTTTTTGACCCCTCTACAAGATCCCGGTATCAAATCTTGGCGGCCAAGTTATCGTACTCTCCCCCACGACACTAATAACACACGTCCACACACTTCGGCGGTTCACTTTCATCCCATAATGAAATTATGAACTGTCCGTTATAATGTGGGGATGCATTTTATCCAAGGGCGTCAGAGAAGTGAGGATTTTCAGCAATACAATGACCAAGGAGTATTACTTGGACATACTCCAAAACGAACTGTCCGAAAGTACTGCAAGTTTTGGGTTTGTCAATCCCACAAACCCTCCAAAGCTGCAATTCAAGTTATACCAGGATAATGACCCGAAGCCCAAGCCACTCTTAAAGGCCGTCATGTCTTCTTTCAAGAAGACCTTCCTTCTGCTTGCATCAGTTAACGAACATTTAACGAAACGTCGTATCTTCCCATTGTGGGCATATCATATGCTTTGCATGTAAGAAGACATTCCCCTCTACTTGCTTCTGCTTGCTCTTGCCTATTATGGTTAGGCCTTAAAGGGCTTTATACGGAAGACATTCCGGACGGAATTTTTGACAAGTGGCATTTGAGGTTAGGAAAGAGAAAAAAGAGAAAATAAATATGGAATACGAGTTTGTTAACAAGTTGATTTCACTTGTGCAGGACAATAAGTGCCTCTATTATAAAGCAGATGGCTTTTATTTCAAAAAGGAAAAAGCCAAGGTGTCTGAAAACAACTTGACAGTTCCTTTCCTTCTGCTTGCATCTGTTCATTGTGGGTACCTTGACTGTTCGTTGAAACAGAGGGGAGAATTTCGTTCGGTTCTGACATAAGCTTCTGCCTATTATGGTTAAGGGCTAACCATAATAGACAGGAGCAAGCAGAAGCTTATGTCAGAACCAAACGAAATTCTCCCCTCTGTTTCAACGAACCGTCACGATACCCATGATGAACAGGTGCAAGCAGGAGCAAGCAGAAGGAAAGGAACTGTCAAATTGTTTTCATTCGATTTGTTTATTTTCGGTGTGGCTTTGGCTTTTTCCTTTTTATTGAAATAAAAGCCATCTGCTTTATCATAGAGACACTTATTGTCCTACAAAAGTGAAATCAACTTGTTAACAAGCTCGTATTCCATATTTATTTTATCTTTTTTCTCTTTCCTAACCTCAAATGTCACTTGTCAAAAATTCCTTCCGTCATGTCTTCTTTCAAGAAGACCTTCCTTCTGCTCGCATCAGTTAACGAACATTTAACGAAACGTCACATCTGCCCATTGTGGGCATATCATATGCTTTGCATGTAAGAAGACATTCCCCTCTGCTTGCTCCTGTCTATTATGGTTGGGCCTTTAGCCCTTTATACATCTGCGCAAAGTCCCGATATAAGCCACACTGAAAATGTGTGGACATTTTTAAAAAAGAAGGTGGCAATCGGTGTCCCACATCACAAAGCGCACTTGTTAGAATAATTCAGGAAAAGTGAAAAAGAAACCGGACTACTACGATATTGAGCACCTAATTGGTACAATGTTATTAATAAAATTATAAAAAGAAAAAAATACGAAAGCAATACGTTCATAAATTTTAACATTTTTGCTGAAATTGCAAACAATTATGTGACAGACTGTATATCAATCATGGAGACACTAAATTAGAGGAAAATCTACTATGCATATCATCGATTACAGAATTGAATAGATTGCCTGTATATCATTTCTTTCTAACTCTAATTTATGTATGTGCTCTAATTTTTGTTAACTTTACCTTCTCCGTTCTCCTTGGGCTGTCTGGGTATTGAATGATTAAGTCAATTAAATCCAGAAAGTTCACAAAAAGAGAGTGATTTAGCTTTTTTAGTTCCTTTCTTCGATCAAAATGCTGCGGTATTAGTCTCTTGATTCCTTGACTTTCTAGAGATCGGATCATTTCTTCATTGCTGTATTGCGCTCCAAACATAGAATACGTATCGCACAAAAATTGAGGAGGTCTGGGCGCACGATTCCGACGAATGTTTTCCTCAGAAAATAGGCTAATATACTGTGTAGGAGGCAGCGGAAGTGACATTACTTGCGTGGCCTCTGGATTTGCCATTCTTAGTTGGTTTTTAAGCTACGCGATCAAAAACTACAATTATTATTAACAAATCGAGTTGTCTTCTATATCTTTCAAAAAAATACTGTTCGAAAACAAAGGAAACAAAAAAGCCGAGAACTGCATAGATACCAATCCCCAAACTACTTATGCTTGCTTGATCTCAGAAACCACCAATGAGACGTACCACTTAAAATGGCTGCCGACGTTTGCCTACAAGCTGCGACGAGCACATGGGAACCTGAAGTTCTGTCAAAATTATGTAAACAACCACGCACATTGTTTTAATTCCAAGAGTGTGTGTTGCGCGAGTACACTGCGGTAAAATGAAATGAGCTCACACGTATTCACGAATAGAGTTTGTTTGTAACGGGTTTTGTTGCTGCGAACCTGAACGTCTTTCAAAATTTCATGGTGTCACGGGGGAAGACGTACGAAAGACGCACGTCTCATTTTGGTTTCTGCTTGATCTAAACAGGGACTAAAAGGTATTCTGAACTTTCTTCCTTCCCACCGCGAGTCCCTTGAGTTGTTACATGTTTTTGGTGTAACATGCATTCTATATGTACGAATCTATATCAAAAACGACACGGTGGGTTTTTGTAACAATTCACTGTGTGGGCAAATTCATGTTTCCTGTTTTAAGGTGGGTTTTTCCACTACACAAAATAGCTTACCAACCTACACATCCATTCAAAATGTTTTTAGAAACATAATGGTGAATTAATACCAAAGTTCGAATTAAATACCTCTCAACTTCGAAAGTTAATTAATGTCAAATTATGGTATTTTATTTTTTTTGTACAGTCACTCTCTGTCATATTCGTACAGGGGTGTAGAATTCAGTAAAATCGTAAAAATAGACAATGGATGTGGCTAAAAGAAATTTCAAATGAATTTTTATATCAAGAAAACCAATTCTTTATATTTAAATACAAAAAAAGTCACATTCCAAAATAAACAAACAAAGTTAAGGGCAGATAATAAACAAATATTCGAATAGAACATCTCATTCATATTCGTACACGATGTGTCTCTCTCAAAATTTTCTTGGAAAATTTCAGTTTTTTTTTCTTGTGAAGAAACTTCTTCCATTGCATTACTCGACTGTGTAGTGAATTGTTCAAACGCGTTTACATTCAATCTGGCAAAATGGCGAGAAGATCGAAAGAAACCAGTGTTGAGTTAAGGAATTTAATTCTAAGTCATTATAAAAACGGAAAATCATATACAGAAATAGGCGCAATTGTGAATAGAAGTCGATCAACGGTACAATATATTATAAAACGGTACAAAGAAGAAAATCGGATTGAAAATAAGCCAAGGAACCAGGATAGAAAAATCTTGAACAATGCCGACGAACGGTTTATTCTGCGACCAATTAATAAAAATCCGAAGATAAGTGCTCCGAAGTTGGTGGAAATAGTAAAAATCGACCTTAAAAACAAAGTAAGCCCCGGAACCGTTAGACGAGCAATCAGAAGAAGCTATGGATCACAGAGGTGAATCAAAAAAAACGTTTGTAGTTTGCAAAGAAGTACCAAAATGAGACAGCAGAGTTCTGGAAGCATGTTATTTTTACCGATGAAAGCAAGTTTAACTTGTTTGGATCAGATGGTCGCCAGAGAGTTTAAAGAAAACCAAATACGGAGCTGAATCCGAAATATTTAACACCCACAGTAAAACACGGTGGTGGTTCCGTAATGGTGTGGGGTTGTTTTGCGGCGGCGGGTGTTGGCAACCTAGAAATAATAAATAAATGAATCAAGATGTATACATCGCCATTCTAAAAAAAATCTTAAGGAAAGCGCCGCTCGACTAGGTCTAGATAACAAGTTTTTGTTTTACCAAGTCAACGACCCAAAACACACCGCTTTAAGAGCGAGTACCTGGTATCTATATAACTGCCCATAAGTATTGCAAACGCTACCGCAATCACCAGACATCAGAAACCAGAGTGAGACGAAACCAGCGTCTTTCGTACGTCTTCCCCCGTAACACCCTGAAATTTTGACAGAGGTTCAGGTGCGTAGCGACAAAACCCGTTACAAACGAGCTTCTATCCGTGAATACGTGTGAGCTCATTTCATTTTACCGCAGTGTACTCCCGCCACACACACTCTTGGAATTATAACAATGTGCGTGATTGTTTACAAAATTTTGACAGCACTTGAGGTACCCACGTGCTCGCCCGAGCTTGTAAGCAAACGTCGGCGGCCATTTTGAGTGGGACGTATCATTGGTGGTTTCTGCCAGACATAAATCCCATTGAGAATCTGTGGAACCATTTGGATTCAAATATAACAAAAAATCAAATTACGGGGAAAAGAGCTTGAAAAGCGATTAATTGAAGAATGGCATTCAATAGAGCCGACTTCAAAGAAGTCATAAAAAACAAAGGAATGCTATAAAATATTAAAAATGTTTTTTTTACTCCTTTTTGTTCAAATAATCAAATAACCTCAAAAGATTGAAAGGTACGAATACGAATGTGTAATTTAATTTTAAAGTATCTTGTTAAATGAATTGTTTATGTTGTTATTACTTTGAACAAATTTTTTTTTCGTTTTTTTTTCTAAAGATTACTATTTACTAAAAAAAATGAATTCCTGTTTTTTATTCAAACTGTTTGTTTCACTTTTTGGATCACGTTTAAGTAAGAAATACGAGGTGTACAAATATGACTGAGATTTACTGTAAATTAACTCACAGCCAACAAGAAAAATTACACATATTTTATATTTTATTGATCCAAAAAATTAAAACAATGTCCTTTATTTGTCAAAATCGCTCACAAATATTCGTGTTTATAACCAAAAAAGAATTTTGTTTTGTCAAAAAAGCATTATTTCCTGAAATAAAAGACAACATTAATTAAAAAAAAAACAAACGAACACAAGATCTCTTCACACAAATTATTTCATCGGCGGCAATTAATATGGATATAGGGGCCATTATTGATCTATAGTAATCACGCATACTCATACAGAGTTAGGACGTATGACATGAAATTGCAAGCAATTCTCAAGACGGATTCGAACATTTTTCGAGAATATGCTTATAGGCACATTGCGGAAAATCTTAAAAATATGTCTCACTCTGGTTTCAAACAATAACTTCAAGCTTACGCTGACGTTAATATGCTAAAATGCTGAGATGAACACAGTGGTGCGGTACACAATACGGTTCGATATATTTATTGGTAGAGAAATTTAATTATAAACGACTTTCGTGAATCAAGCACACATTGGGCTTAGTAAACAAAGTTGATCACCTGTTTTCTTATTATTTTGTATTTTGGGAGATACACTAGTTGCCATCAGAAACCACCAATGAGACGTACCACTTAAAATGACCGCCGACGTTTGCCTACAAGCTCGGGCGAGCACGTGGGTACCTCAAGTGCTGTCAAAATTTTGTAAACAATCACGCACATTGTTATAATTCCAAGAGTGTGTGGCGGGAGTACACTGCGGTAAAATGAAATGAGCTCACACGTGTTCACGGATAGCAGCTCGTTTGTAACGGGTTTTGTCGCTACGAACCTGAACTTCTCTTAAAATTTCAGGGTGTCACGGGAGAAGACGTACGAAAGACGCACGTCTCATTCTGGTTTCTTCTTCTTTTCCTTTTTATCCCGGCGTCGTTATGGTCAGAAGTGTAGGACCATAACCTTCCCACTTAACTGCATTCCTACTGGTCCGCTTGTGGGGTCCGCCGGTTTGACCTCAGAAAGTAGCGGCAGGCTTCCCGGTTTGGGATTACTTCATCGCTGAGGCCAATCAAATGCTGGTGTTTTTGCATTTGATTGCACCAATTGTTTTTCGGCCTGCCTTTTTTGCGTGTTGAAATTGGAATGTTGATTGATAACGCCTTTTGGACGGGGTTCAAAGGATCTCTCCTTTGAACATGGCAATACCAACTGAGTCGGTCGCGCTCTATCTTTCTTGTGATGGTTTCTTTTACGTGGAGGCTTCCTCGGATCTTTGAACTTCTAATTCTGTCACGCTTTGTTACTCCCGCTGTCATGCGAAGCATCTTCATCTCAGTTGCCGTTAATTTGCTCTCATACTTTTTGTGCATTGTCCAGCATTGTGAACCGTATGTGAGCGCCGGGCGTACAACTGAAGTGTAGAGCCTTCCTTTCAGCTTAGGGGGCATTTTTCGATCACAGAAGATGGCGGAGTTTTCCCGCCACTTCATCCACCCTACGCTTACGCGATGTTTGATGTCGTCATCACAAGTTGCTTCTCTATTAATCATAGATCCCAGATATTTAAACTTTTCACACTTGGGAAGCACTCTTCCATTCAAGTAAATGTCTGGAATAGGCTGATGAGGGTCAGAGAACGGGCAGCACAGATACTCTGTCTTCTTTGAACTAATACGATACCCGTGTCCCTCAAAAATGTCCACCCACACATCAAGTGCTCGTTGTAGGGACGCCTGATCATCACTTATAATGGCCCCATCGTCAGCAAAGAATAGCTGGTGCACATTGGGGTCCGTCACTTTTCCTTCAAGCAAGCAATCAAGGACTGCTATAAAAAGCAGTGGGCTGAGGACGCTCCCTTGGTGTACACCGACTTTGATTGCGAACTCTTCGGTGACTCCTGCGGTGCATCTTACTCTTGTCGTTGCTCTCTCGTACATGTCCCTAATTACTCGCACGTAGGTTTCTGGAACTCCTTTTTGTCTTAGCGCTACCCATAAAAGATCTCTTGGTTGCCGGTCAAAGGCCTTCTCGAAATCAACCAACACCATATGCAAGTCCTTTGAAGAATCACGATGCTTTTCCATCATGATCCTTATACTTTGGATTGCATCTGTTGTTGATTTACCCGAGACAAACCCGCACTGGTCATCAGATAGTCGTATTATTTTCCGCAGTCGGCTATCTAATACCCGTTCAACGATCTTCATGGTGTGCGACATCAGCTTGACAGAACGGTAGTTATCACAATTTCGCGTATCACCCTTTCCTTTGTGCAATGGAAGAAGATAGCTTTCCCTCCATTGATTAGGCATAGTGTCGCCTCTCATAAGTTTGGAGATAAGAACCATGAGCCATCTAGACCCGATGTCTCCCATCTTTTTCCAGAACTCAGAGGGTATCCCGTCCGGCCCAACAGCTTTTCTTTTCTTGGAGTTTTTAACCGCGTACCGAACTTCTTCGACTGTGATGTCGGGTATTTCGGCATGATTCGGGGCGGCTCTTGGAAAGTACACTCGGGGAAACTGTTCGTTCAGAAGTTCCTCGCAATACTGTCGCCATCTGTGGAGAATTTTTTCGTCTTCCACAAGGAGTTGGCCTTCAGCATTGTTAATAAACTTTGGGAAACGAATCTCCTGAGCATTTCTTCTTCTCTGGGCGGCTATCTTAAAGATATTTGCTCCTTTGTTCAAATTGTTTTGTCGAAGCTCCTGGGTAGCCTGGTTCCTGTCAGACGCGGAAGACGATATTTCTTCCAACTCCTGATAGAGGCCTTCCATGCTTTTCGCTTTGAATTCGGCGCATTTTTTCTTCGCGATACCTTTGCAACATCTATATACCTTTTCACGGCGAGCTTTTTCCTCTCTATTAGTAGAAGAGCACTTTGACCAAGCTTGGAAAGCCATTTTCTTTTCGTGTATCACTGCTTTGGCTTCGTCTGTCCACCACCAGGTTTCTTTTGCGTGTTGGCAGGGGCCTTTAGATGTTCCGAGCAGTGATTTGGCTTTCTCCAGGCCAGATTGTTGTAGGGAATCCCACATGTCTTGTGCTCTGCACTCCTCATTACCGACCTCATCGATAATGGAAGAGAGGTAGTTTTCCATGATGGTAATAAAAGCTTCGCCTTTTCCTTTATCCAGCTTATACCACTTGATTCTCTCAGACACCTTCGTTTGCTGCTTTGACTTCTTTCTCGCATCCATAAAAAATTCAGTCAGGAGGAGACGGTGTTGAGGGGCGATCGCGTCTCCCAGGATCACTTTGCAATCTTTAGCTCGTGGCTTCATGAAACTGGATACCAAATGATAGTCTATTTGAGTTTCATTTCCGCCGCTGCTATAAGTGATCAGGTGCCGGCTTTGTTTGACGAACATGGTATTTAGCACTATAAGACCGTACGACTTGCACATGTTTAGGATATCTTCACCTGAAGAGTTCCTGGTGCCGTATCCCAGCCCTCCGTGGTAGCCTTCATAGTCTTCGCTTGTCTTCCCGACATGTCCGTTTAAATCTCCCCCAACAAACAAAAGCTCTTTCTTTGGGATGATTTTGACAAGGTTGTGGAAATCTAGCCAGAATGCATCTTTTTCTTTTTGTTCGCATCCTACTTGAGGGGCGTATGCGCTTACGATGTTCCACACCTCACCATGCATCACCAATTTGAGAGCCATCAAACGGTCACTGGACTTTGAAATGGTTAAGACGTTGCCAAGTAACTCTGCCGCAAGGATGATGGCGATTCCGTTTTTTCCTTGTTCCAATCCATAGTAAAACATCTTGTAGGCTTTTGTTTTAACGTCCAAGAAACGTGCCCGATTACCGGTGTTTCGCCATTTCGTCTCTTGTACGCACAGGATGTCTACTAGCCTTCTAACCATCATTTCTTCAAGCTCATAGCTGCGCCCACTCATGCTTCCAACGTTCCAACTCGCGACTCTTAAATGTGGCTTACGCCGTTGCATTACTTTGCTATCCCCCGGAAATCCTATAGCTCTGACCCGAGCATTGCTGCTCGTCCCAGGATCACGACCATTAGTAGTGCCTGGCGGGGTAGTGCTTTTCCTTTTAGCGTTCTTTTCCATAATGCTACGGTTTGACCGTTTTCATTCTTCCCTTCCTTTTTGACACGGGCATGCTCCAGATTTTTTATTTTTTGATTGATCTTACTCTTACAACACCGGTGATCTCCAGTCGTGTCAACCCACTGATTTGCATGCACACTTGTGGGGCAGTTTAATGGTGGTATATGTGTCCCTAGGCTCACCTTGGTGTTTTCTAAATTGCCTAGATGTGAGTTTTGTTTACCTTTGTTTAGTCGCCTTTTACGACAAGCGATAGGTATCGCTGCAGGGATATTCTTAACCCGTCCCTGCACGTCTCATTCTGGTTTCTGGTTGCCATAAGTCTACGCTCCTCTGTGTATGGTATACAAAAACGTTAAACTTTGTTTATAATTTTTATTTTTTATTAATAACTAATAAGGTACTTCAACGGTCTTATTATTGTGTAACTTATATTTATTATGTGTAACTTACATATATGTATTATTCTTATTATTATGTATATTATATTCAAATCTGGTGATTGTGGTGGCGTTGGCAACAGTTTACGTACATTATAACATTATAAAGGAACCACAATCTGACAACTTCGGCTGTATGTTTGGAATCATTGTCTTGTTGAAAGTAATACCCATTTTCCATTTTATAGCCCCAACTTTTCAATGCTTTGTTGTAAAAAGCCTTTCAAAACTTCGAAATATATGTACGAATCTATCCATATTAGCCGTAACACATTCAAAATTTCCGACCCCACATCCACATCATTATTCCTCCATCACCATGTTTTATTGTAGGTAAGAGATTACCTTTGTTTAGCGCTGTTCCAAATTTCTCGATACAATTTTGCGACCTTTGACACCAAAAATGTAAAACTTGGTTTCGTTCAAAAATAAACTTTCTGCCAAAATTCTGGAGGCTTATGCAGATACTCATTCGCAAATGCATTGCGTTTTTGTCGATTCATAACAGAAATACATATTAGACTTATTGGGCCTGCACACACGGGAGTAATCCAACCGGCTGAAAATTGAGTTTATGGGAGAGGGAGCTAAAGTGTGAAGTATGAAACGGAGTAAAATCTTCAACCGCGTATCGAGTGGTTGAAGAGAGCGCAAAACTAATACATACACAACTCTTTACTTTTCGAGTCGGCACGTTTTTTGTCTCGTGTTGCGTCTCAATCGTAATTCGCCCTTCAAGCAGTGAACACTGTATAAACCAAATGGAGAGGAGACGTCTTTTGCGAAATATCTCTGTCAAATGAAATGTCAGAAAGACGAGAAAACACTAACACAATGAAACGAGGTTCACATATGTGAGGGCGCATGAGGAAAGGGACCTCCCGACCAAAATTTCGATTTTCACTTTTTTTGCTAAATCGATGCTAAATGACCACGAGCATCGACTCAAGTGGTTTTTATACCGAAAAATTGCGAAATTATGATAATATATACTCTAATAAATACTCTTATCAAAAAGTATTTCGAAATTATTCATTATTATTTATTGGAAAATAATTAATTTGTAAAAGTGAAACAACTTACCGATAAAACTTAACTTAAAGTTACTGATATCGCCGCTAGCGGAGCTACTAATGTCGCGGTCGGCATCAGTGTAGCTTCCTAAATACCTATCCGAGACATTACGATCTCAATGTTACCACTATTAACTTTCGAAACTTTAAAACGCTCTCCTGTAAAATTTACGTTTTGGTCGGGAGGTCCCTTTCCTCATGCGCCCTCACATATACATTTTTTTCAGTTGGATTAATTCATTCCGTGTAAGCTTAGAGCAGAGCATTACACCAGTTTTACTCCTGATAAAATTACTCCCGTGTGTGCAGGCCCATTACGTGCAACTCGACCATGACAGTCTGTTTCTTCAAAATTCTTCTGGCACTGGAGGCAATTAATTTCATTCGGAACATCTGTTGAATGTTCCGAGTAAATTGGAGTGCAGTAATTTTGACATATTTCTTCACTTGCAGCACAATAATTCTTGCCTTCCTCTCAGTAAGTTTTTTTGGTCGGCCGGACCTGGCTTACAATATTATTCCCATTTTTTCAAAATTTTGAAAATGTCGTTTTAGATGATGACGATGATGATTATCCGGAGGAATTATACAAAGAAGCACCAACCGCAATTCCATAATCCAATGCTGTTTCACCAGACTATGTGGCTGCTCCTTTTTAGGAAGAGGCTTACCGTTCGAAAGATAGCAAGATATGGAATGCGAAACCACCACCTTCTGAAAGGCACGATAATGTGCCAACGATTACCCATATGTCCCCTGAAATCGTGAACATTGTCGTGAGGGAAACTAATCGAAAAGCCGTTCCAATAAAAAAATCGAAACGCATTCCAAAAAAAAAACAGAGTTTCGACGATACCAACTAGGACGAAATATGAGCTTCCTTGGGATGTTGCTGTTTACTAGTCTATTCCACGCGAATTCGCAGCCAGTAAAAGAATTGTGACCGAGTTACATGATGACCACATACATCCGCTAGGATAACAGTAACGCTCGTGCGGAGAGGCCTCACCAAAGCAAATCTGCGACCGTGGAGGATGTATGGCTCGTGCAGATGACTAACTTGGAGAGAGCATACACCCTTGATTTCCAAGTGACCGTCGATGAGCAGTTATTTCCGTATCGCGGTCGAGCTAGGTTTACTCAATATATTCCGAGTAATTCAGCGAAATGCGAAATAGAGGTTTGATGGATTTGCGATTCCGTCTCAAATTATGTATTTCCTGAGAGGAATAACTCATACGGGATAATCACCAGGTGGCCAACAAGAGACGAACCAAGGCGGACAGGTTGTCATGAAGAAATATTTGATGTCGCCGGCTTACCCTTGTTCATCTTCTACGGCGAGTTGAATCCAGCAAAACACAGCGATAAACGCCATTCATTTGTCATTGAATTGGCATGGCAGTAGGTAGTGCAACATATGACGAATCGAGCGACCAACCCATTAATTCGTAGGTTTGCTCACATCAAGCAAGCAATCCGTCGACATTAACTGCAGCTCAACCAAAGCTATATGCTGAGTAGGCTTCCACATGTACATCTTTGCACTTCTTCTACAAAAAAGTAAAACTCGATAGTGCAAACCAGAATGCTCTTTATAATGTATTTTTATTGGATAAAAAATTAAGGTGCCCACACTTTTTCAAACGGACTAAAACATTTGTTTTTTCTACGCATATATACATACTAGCCATGTATACTAATCTACATACAATTAGTGAATCTCTGGTCATCTCCCGTTCCTTGTCCTGAAATATACGTATTTAATATGTATGGGTATGAGCAGGACTTTTACGCTTCATTTACTGCTTAATATGCCACCGCTCATCGGAGGTTAAATCAGAAAAAAGAGTAGGGAATTCATAAAATGATGATTTGTAAATACAATGAAAATAAGTATAAATGAAATGAAATAAGTTGATTCGCAATTTTTGTATTTATCATACGCCTGTATACCTTTCACCTTAATTAGTCCCCTAATTAGTGATTTGTAGCGGTGAAGCGTTTCTTGATTGTGGCACAGCGACAACGACCGGAAGAATATATCAGATGCACAATCATTTTGATCGGTTTGGGATTTACGATTAAGGCGAAGTTGTAGTGTTTTGGCAGCCGGGTCATCATGCTTGTTTTGTATTCTCGCAAATCGCCCTCCTTGGCATAGTCAATCCTCCTGTCACGGTTCCCGACTATGTAGTTACGCCGCAATATATCAGGTGGCTTAATCAAAAAACCAGAGTCATGGGATAAATCTTACGCAAGTTAATCCGAATTCCTATGTGAATTATACCAAAAGTCGACACTCTTAAAAAGAGACTTGTTTTTCAACAAACTGATAATAATTATAAAAAAAAGTTCAACAGGACATAACTCCCAGAGAAGAACTCGGCGGGCTGAGAAAAGCTTCCGTACACAAGGGAAAAACCATTCTTGGAGGTTCGGCCAAGAAGATTATAATTTAGTTGCGTTCAAAACTCTTCCACAAGACTATCGACCTATATTAAAATCTATTAATCGTCCCAAAATAAGATATACATATTTGGTTTTCTCTTCATTTACTTCTATTTTAAGTCTACTTTCTTTCCTGCCATTATTAGGCTTTCTACAACAAAGCTCGTAAATGTTTTTGCTGTTTTGCCCTTGTTTTATTGCAACTCCTATTTTAATGCAACTTTCAACCAAACAACAGCTACCGTGACCCATACTCATTACTGCATAGCCACACAACATGGCGTACATGAAAGGTTTGCACCGCGCAGGCACCACAAACCCAAAGGCCGATGACTGAAAAGCAAATGTTATATTTGTATAGATTAGGTTGTATGTCCGATTTTTTGTAAAAAAATTAAAAGTCAATATTTCCTTTTTTATAAAATTAAAATACGAAAAAAATTAAAATTAAAATCAAAATACGAACCATTGACATCTATAACTTTCTTTCAAGGTGATTCAAGGTCCATTATTTCTTTTTTATAGATTTTTTGACACTAAAAAGTTTTCAAACGCTTGTATGATCTCTGCTCGGTTTCAGAACACCTTTTGCCGTTCACCGCTGTGAGAATACAGCGTCATTTATGTTTTTGGCTCCCAGTTTAAATTCGGTAAGGAAAAGAGTACAAATTTGAACCGTCGACAGCATGGTATAAAAATTCCTAGAAAACATAATTGTACTTGCAACGGCCCTAAAGGTCGCACACATCAAACACACTTACCACTTTATCTTATAAAAAATAAAATCACTAATTGAGGACTAACTGAAAAATCAATTCATGTGGTACAATCTAATACATTTACTTCGATTTCAGAAGAAAAAGAAACATCGATTACATTTCATGGTTTTTTTTTTTGCTCGGTAAAAATGAGTAAGGCAAAATGTGCCATTTTGGTCGGTGTTGATAATTTCTTTTTGAAATTGAAATGGATTATAATGTTTACTCGTTACTAAAGGATTCGACGAAGTCCGTACTAATGTACGGGGGACGATCATCCAATTCAGAAAAATATTTCCAAAATACATGCGAGTCACGGGCCTTTTACAAACGGAAGGAGATGTACTATATGCATTCTTCAGAGTTCAAATTTTTATTGAAATTCCAACCCTCTCGGGGTGCTTTTAAATGTAACGTAAATTCGAGAGTTCGTTCAAAAAGCGATCTCGCAACGATAAATTAGTCATCAATTCTCTACACCTATTTAAGCGCTGAAGTTGCAAATATCTTGCGGAATACGTCTGCTTGCCTAGAAAACGCTTGATATGTTTAGAGATCAGACTTAGGCTTTTTTTTATTGATTTCATGTTTCTTTTGACTTATGCCAAAGAATAAATGTTGTTTAGGTATTACTTCTCGGCGCTGGTGAGCACTTTATTGACAACATATAGTTTAGAATGTTTTCCCGACTTAACATTTCTCTGATTATTTCTTCAAGACCTCTGCGTTCCAAACAAAAATATGGGCACTGAAAAAATACATGCTCTGCTTCTTCCCTGGCCTCTCTACAGTTTGAACAAATAGGAAATTCATCAAGCCCAAATCTATGTAGATAAGCTCAGAAACAGCCATGTCCGGCTATGAATTGGGTGAGATCAGGGACGGATTAAGGGGGGGCTAAAAGGGGCTATAGCCCGGGGCCTCACTTGGGAGAGGGGCCTCATGAGGTGAAGAATATATTTTTGGGTAAAAAAGAGAACCCGGGGTGCAACGATGATCGGAGACAATGCCATGAAAAACCCAAGCAGCTTCTCCCCAAAGCTGTTAACCCCACAAACCCGGGGCGCAGGGAGGTCAAGCTCAAAAAAAAAAAAGAAAAAAAAATTAACTGCTAATAGAAAATATATATGAAACTGCATATATTTTTTAAATTAACATGGAAAGAAAATCTAAACCTTATTCAATTTTGAAACGATGACAATTCTAAAATACTCGAATTAACTGTTTTCAAATATAATTTTAAAAAAATATATTATAAATATTACGTAAAGAATGTATAATTTGAATAAATAGAAAAACTAGTTATAAAATTATACAGTACGCTTTTATCCATCAATGTTTAAAATTCTATTAATTTTATAATTCCCCAACTTTTAATGTTAGAATTTTTGTAAATCAAACTCAAATCCTTTTCAATTTCTGAAAAAGATTGTGTATACATTGGTATTAACCTTGAAGTACATTCATAATTTTTTTTTATTAAACTTTCAGTAACTAAATGAATGTTAGTGATTTGAATAAGCAAAGTATTTCACATTTGTGTTAGCCCCGGGCCTCATGCACCTTTAATCCGTCCCTGCGTGAGATAAAAATTCACTTTTTCAAACAGGATGGCCAGGTGATCGTTGTAGGTATACTTGGCGCCTCTCTCTAGGAAATTGGTTGTAAAAGTTAAACTATTGAACCTATGTCGTTTCTGCTAAAGGTGTGCTCGCTTCCGTATTGAGATTCGAACATTGAATAGTGCGTGTTAATTTAAATTGCAAGCTGTGAATTCTTGAAAGTGATTTGAATCCCAAGAAAAGAAGGAGTTAAAGTATGAAAATACCTTAGCATCCGTTTAAGCTGGACCTAAGAAGTTAGTGCATCGAGGCAGCAACTCATTACAACAGGTGTGGTATTTTCTTTTTAAATTGTGTGGAAATTGTATTTGTTTATTAAACTCATGTTAGCAGGTGAATCGAAACGGTTACTCCGAAACACGTCAATCACCGAAGGTAACTTTGAGTCATCCTGGGTAATCTTAGTAAGCCAGTATCAACCTCCGACTGTTGAAAGACAATCAATTTAAATGGTTGATCAGGCAACCAATTTTATCTCAAGAAACTTCCGATGAACTTTAACAGCTACTAGACACCACAAATTGAAGTAAACAGGCACTTGAAAATCTTAGAGCAGAACCATGGGAAGACGTTCTTATTTTTCATGTAAAGAAACTACCGCTGCTTAATTTAAGTCAATGGGAATTTTATACTGAGTCTTATTTATCTTACTAATGAGTTCACGAACCTTAACTGTGTTGAGACAGCCCTCGTTAAGTTTAATTCAACCCAAACAAAGTAAATTGAATGCAGACAGTGTATGATCATACAATTCCATAATAGCAAATTGTTCAACGTTAAATTCAAGGCTGTGACTCTGAAAGAAAAACATTATAAGGAGAAATCGACTGTGCATTACTGCACCTAACGGACCCAGCTAATTCAATGCATGCTTTGGAGCAAATATCTAGAATTTTGACTCCGATCGCTGCCCAACCACCCTTGTCGTTTATTCACTTACAGGTTGAAGGGAACAAGAACATTGAAAACCCGTTAACAAAAGGGTTGCAACACACAATACGTGCATAACCAAAAACGAATATGTACACACCGTTTTTCCTGCAACTGCTCTCATAGAGGTTGTCATATCCGTTGGCCAGTTATTAATGTTGCGAGCACTTCTTAATCCAGGGGTGGAATCGGCTAAGGTGATAAGTGATAGTCACTTTGGTGACAGTCATTTGTGACTATCATCATCTTTCGGTATCGGGTAAGATTATCACAAAAAAATTCAGAAAAGGAGCAACACTTGCTTTTTCGAAGTTGATGACAGATAAGAGTTGTCAAATTATCCAAGAAAAAAATTAAAAAATTAAAAACAGCAATAAATTGAATTTGTTGCAAAATCATTACTTTATTTTATTTATAATAAAGTTTCTCTAACAGCATCACACATTTTCGGCTTCTCTGTTTGATGGTTGGAGGTCTTCTTGCATATTGGATTGGTGGATAAGATTGGTTGGCTGTTGGGGTAGGTCACTTTCATTCAACGGCACCTGCAATTCACAGAAAATTTTGTGCAGCGCAACATAAACATGAATCTAAAAAAAACAATAATTTAGCATAATTTTAACAATATGAACTGTGAAATTCTTCCCACTTACATGTCTTCTGCAAGTTCAAGAATGTTAGACCGGTCCCTCAAAGTCTTCCTTACAATTCTAACGTTCACGTTCATCACTGTCTCATTGACCTCTTCATCTCTTAAAAATAGTTCGAAACACGAAAACATTTTTTTTTTGTTTTAAATATTAGACTAAAGCATAAAACAAAGTCACTTCAAACACAAAACATATGAAAGTGATAGCTAAATAGCTATCACCAGAAAACTGTCACAAAAATGTGACAATCACAGTGACTATCACCTTACACGATACCGAAAACGACAATGTGATTGTCACTTATCACAAATCTCCTTAGCCGAAAAAAGTCACAAAAATGTGACAATCACAGTGACTATCACCTTACACGATACCGAAAACGACAATGTGACTGTCACTTATCACAAATCACCTTAGCCGATACCGCCCCAGGATCGGAGGCTTCCTTCCTAAGTGACTCAGCTGTACGGCTGCTGAACTTTAAAAGGATAGGAGCCATGTTAAAATATTAGGTGCTGGAGAATCAAACATAGGTCGTTTAAAACATAATATCACATTAAAGATATTCTGGAAGAAGTGGCAAGGCTGCTATCAGCGGGAGAAGAGCAATGTGAACTGGATTTTTGTCGAACAGATCATAGTGAAGCAGATGGAAATTATACAGTGAAACTTCCGTTCTGGGAAGGTATACATACTAGTTAGGTTCTTCTAAAAAATCAGCCCTTTTTATATACATTAAAATGGAAAACAAATTGAAAACATGCAGCATTCTTCAATGAATAAAAAAAGATGTTGACGAATATAAAGAACAAGGGCAGATGACTCACTGACACTGCATTCCTAAAAAATAATAATCATTACCTTGTTCCACACATAACAGTAATAAAGGTTGATCTCTACCCCTAAGTTACGCATTGTCTTCGATGCATTTTGCCAAACTCCGATGATACCTCACTCAACGATCATTTGTTGGTTGATCCACAGCTACCAGATGACATCTTTAATAACATCGCACGTTTTAGAAAATATAAGCTCGCATTTGTAGCGGGCGTCTACAAAATTTGCACAGGCAGATATGGTTGCCTTTAGACGACTCATCGTACCATAAATACATTTGAACAGGAAAGATTCCTTTTAGTTAGCTAGTTTAGCGGCGCTAAACCAAGAATTTAAATGAATAATTTCAATGAAATGCATTTATAATACGCAAATTCAACGAATGACGGGGTTAAACGAATTATGACGATTAATTCTAAATGAAAGTCAATGACATACACACAGTTTATAAAGTCTCCGTACAGCTGGTTAATTTTTATATTTTTGCTAAAAAAAATAAAAGGTTTAACTGTTTAACATAAACTCTTAAGTGGCATCACAGAAAGGGAATATGTTTTCTCCCTCTGCACCAAATTCCAGGAATTTGTGTTCGCTATGAATGTTCTAGAGCTCTCGATTTTGGACGTGTATTTAATTACACGTGTATTCGTGTCACGTGTACACGTGTACAAAATATCTATTGGCAGGTGTACACGTGTATACATTAAATACACGTGTAAATAAAAATACACGTGTAATTATATGCATTTGCTATGATATGTTTTTTTTTCTAAATCTGACCTTGAGCCGCTTCTGAGAAAAGTTGTATTTGATGACTCTTCATCCTCTACACATTTACCGCTAGTTCGACGACAGCAAAGCCACTGTTTTTTCTTCTCTGTAGATTGTTGAGAATACTGGAACAACGAACGATGCCTTTGGGAGATGATTCTACTATAATAAAATCAGTTTTTCCAGCAATTTGCAAAAACGGTTTGATCTGCAGTGTAATGGCACACCTGACGTTTCTGTAAGGCAAGTAGCATCTTTACTTGAGCCGCGATACAAAGACCTTGAGCATGAACATTTTCATGTAAGAGCTCCCATAAGAGACAAACTAAAGATGCTCCTAATGAAAAGTGTTCCTTCGGACCATGCTTTTGAAGAAAAAAATATGAACTAAACTGGTTCACCGCATACATATTTTCTTTAATTACACGTGTTATTCTAAATACACGTCTAATATTAAATACACGGGTAAATATAAATACACGTGTTCCTACACGAACCTTTTAATTACACGTGTAACACGTGTACACGATTACACGTGTAATCGAGGGCTCTAGAATGTACGATGTGATGTCATTCTTTTGTCTTAATTGGCAATCGAAGTTGTCTGGTCGAGGATTGCTTGGTTTTTTGTTAAGTTTAAATATTTTCAATTGCATTTCAGCTATTGTAAGTTATTAAGTTTTTTTCAAAAGAAAATAAAATGGAGGAGAAAAATTAGCAAATCCCTTTGGTAAATAAGAAAAATGATTACTCAACTGAGAAAAGAAGGGAAGTCTCCAAAAAAATTGTTAAGAGACCCCGTTCTTCTATTCAAGACGTGTTGGATAAATTTAATAAAACAAAAACAATTGATAATAAACCCAGATCTGGCTGTCCAAAGAAGATAGATAGTAATACGGAGAGGCGATTGATACGAAGTGTCAATAATGAAAGAATAGTTGCTTTATAAGGTAAAAAAAAAACAAATTATACCCTACTCAATCGCCAGAATTAAACCCGATGGACCATTTAGCGCAGAATATTAAATAAATCTGACTTGAAAGCGTTCTTTCTTAATGAATGGAACAAGATTTTTCCAGACCAACCTCCAAACTGGTGGATTCTATGAACAACAAGTTGAATGAAGTAATACGGAACCAAGAAAGTCCAACCAAATATTGATCTTATTTAGTTATTACTGCTGAGTTGAAACAAAAATTTTCTCCAGTGTGTACAATTTATTTAAAGAAAAATACAAAAGAACGAAATTCAGAGACTCAGAAGAAACAACTACGTACGTAATTGTGGAGTGCGCACGAATCGGAAATTACTCCATCTTAAACATTTATTTTGTCCGTTGAAACGTAGAGTTTAAATTAAAAGGTAGCCGAATCCTGAGTCAGAATCTTTTCTCAACACCATAACATCGGTCATTAAACTCATAACGAAACAAGTGCAAACAAAAAAAAAATTGCCTATGCACAAAAAAAGTTGATCGCACTGATTTGAAAGTAGAGTGCAACGACTGCAAAAAACTGTTCCATGCTAAGTGTGGATGATCTGGAATTCATGAAAAAACACCGCAAAACTTGGAGATGCTCTCAATGTACAACACTGAGAAGAACCTCTTTATGTGCTCCTCTTTCACATAAAACCCCAATCTTTTTCTTTTCCTTTTTCCGGCGTTGTTATGGTCAGAAGTGTAGGACCATAACCTTCCCACTTAACTGCATTCCTACTGGTCCGCTTGTGGGGTCCGCCGGTTTAACCTCAGAAAGTAGCGGCAGGCTTCCCGGTTTGGGATCACTTCATCGCTGAGGCCAATCAAATGCTGGTGTTTTTGCATTTGTTTGCACCAATTGTTTTTCGGCCTGCCTTTTTTTTTTTTTGTGTGACGGGCATGCTCCAGATTTTTTTTGTTTGATCTTACTATAAAACCCCAATAGACAAAGAAAAAGAAATAAATGATAATGTAACAAAAACAATCGAACTGATATGCAAACACGAAATAAAAAAATGTAAACAAAGAAATATTATCGAAACTAGTTGCCTTACAAAATGAAAACAATCAACTTAGGTCTACCGTGAGTGTTTTAGAAGAACATATGTATGTATGTGGAATGGGGAATGTGGAACCGAACACAGAGACAACACCCTAGACAAAAGGACAATCTGACGAGACCCGGTCACGTACACCACAGCATAACAGGACAATCATTCGATGAACACACAAACACACACTGACCACGACGAAATGATGAAACGATACACGACGAAAGAACTGAGGAAGGAGGACGCGAGTTGACCCTTGTAAGCGAGTGCAGTTCGTAATTGATTCGTTTGTGCTATTCAGTTCTACAATAGTAATGTAATAAACTTTAAGTAAACAAAAGTAAACAACAGTAGTTGGGAAAAAATTCCTAAAATTCCAACTGCGATTTATCTTCATCAAAGGAACAACAAAAAAAAAACATTCAGTGCGGTTAAAGTTGAGGAAAAAGAAAACAAAAACAAACAAATAAGACAAAGGGCAGCAACCCGAAGACCATTGCGCGAGTTATGTAATGAAACAACCACAGTGTTTCAGTTCGGTCTTAAGACTGTCTTTATTTTATTGTCTCTACAATGAAATTTCTTATGACCTAATTAAAAATACTTAGTAGCAAGCTCAGCACAGAAGGTTCATTACTTCGATTGCGAAATTTGGACAAGCGGAAATCACGGCCGAAAGAGAATGCAAATATGCCAAAGCGCATAGAACTTAATTTTGTCGATCCAGCAATAAACCTTTTGTGCGGAAGTAGCGAGCACCGGGGTTCGGTCAAGGCCTTTGAATGCATTATAGGCATTGGCGTAACACGCGTGGAGGCAAATCCAACTGCGTCGTTGTTATGTGCTCCAACGGTGCCTGGTCGCGTCCAGACGGAAGGAAGAAGACGGTGACGAAGAAGGGAAAAAGAAGAAGAAGGAAGGTAGCAGAGAAGTGTGCAGCCACATATTTTGAATTTGGTTCGTTTAGACTTAAGAGTTGCCACTGCAGTATTTCGTAGTATTATATTGTAATTGTCTAGATTTAAGAGCTGTCACTGCAGTATTTCGTAGCATTATATTATATTATTATCATTATATTATATAGATTATCATATTATATACATTATTATATGACATGATAAATCATCCGGATCACTGGCGATTGGACAAAGTGGTCGACTGTTGAGACAAGCTTCTACTTGATCCAACTTCGTCGCACATTCCTCAAATGTAAGAGTGTAGTGTCCGATGACTCGACGAAGATGGTGTTTCATGGACTTGACCCCGGCCTCCCATAATCCACCAAAGTGCGGTGCAGCTGGCGGATTGAATTTCCATATGGTTCCATCTCGTTGCAGTTGGGTTGCAAAGTCTGCATGCCAGTGTGTTGACATGCGATTCGCTTCCGAATCTAACTGTCTTGTTGCTCCTTGGAAATTGGTTCTGCAATCACTATACAATGTGTTGAAAGCGGCTATGAATGCAGAGTTACACCAACTCCAGATGAACTGCCTTTGTGCGAAAACAGACGAAAATTGCAATGTATGCCTTTGTTATCTTGTTGCATCTTGATCCCTCCACGCCTTCAATTGTACTGGTTCAGCATAATCCACACCGGACGTTTAAAATGGACGGGCTGGATTAACCTTTTGCGCTGGTAAAGCAGCCATTCTTTCTTACATCTGTTTCACTCAATGTCTGAAACATTTTAAACATTTGCTGCCCTTTGGAACTGATTCCCCGCTAGATACCCTTAAACATTCTTCACCGAGAGTCCTTTGTTGAACCACAATGATTAACTGAGTGCGAGTTGCGGCAAGTTCGGTTTTTGTTAAAGCTCCTAGTCGTCTCTCATTGTCCTTATGCCTTTGGACGTTGTAGTAAAAATGAAGGCAAAGGGCTGTTATGCGCAGCAACCGTTGATAAGATGAATATCTCCTTAATAGGTCGTTTGAGCAACATGAAAAAGAGATGGGGGCATATTTCTATACCCGCCGGGGGGAACATTTCGTACGTTCGCATTTCTATACCCGTCGGGGGGAATAAATAACGTCAGTGAAATTAACTTCCTAATCGACGTGAATCGTTCACGTTCGGTAATGTAAATTGGGATTCCAGTAGTCGTTCGAATCGAATTTAACTGTCATATTCTGTCCGCTGCTATTCAATCGCGCCAAATTTTTTTTTTAGCATGTAAGTAATATTTAAATGGATTGGTGGTTTTTTTCAGGGATTCCATTTTTTTACAGGAAAAAAACAAGTAACCGGGAGCAGTTTTCATGCTCAATTGTACTGTTTTCATGTACCTTGTGTACTAACAGGCGAATTGTTCCACATTCATTAAGGAGTAATGTATAATTCCTAACGCGCATCTACAAAACGAATCGTTTGTTTATGGTCACAAATCTAAATCCACACAAACTCAAATAAAATTCCGGTAATTTAAAATTTTATACGAATTAAATGTCAAATAAGGAAAGGGAGTTCGAACGATTCGGGAACGATAAAGTAGTGCTCCCGGCGGATATAGGAATGGCAAGGGAGTGCGAAAGTGAATCGAATGTGCGGATCGAACGTTCGATTCGAACGACTATAGAAATATGCCCCATGATTTCGAGACGTCAGGTGCAATAATTTTTGTGTTTGTCCTTGAAGCTTCCGATGCTCTTAGTTCTAATTCGGTGGGCTTAATCGAATAATAATTGAAATTTTGTTCATCAAATGATCGCACGAATTCTGGACCGCACCACCAATGTCGGTGCGTAGCTAAGTCGGAGGGAGACGTACCTCGTGATGGCTGGATTATCCTTAGATGCGACGTAATTCAGATTAGCAATAATTGTTCTCACGTACGGAGGCGTCTTGATCTAGGCAAGTGTGATCTGCAGACACCTTTGCCTCTTGAAACTCCAGAGTTTCGACTGTGTGCGTTTGAAGTTGAGCTAGTAATAATGCTCCGCATAACTCAAAATGCGCGAGTGATTTCTTCTTTAAAGGTGCCACTCTGGTTTCAGCTACCAAAAGATGAGTCACCCACTGTTTTTATGGCATGAACAGACGTAGACTACTGCTGCGTATGCTCTTTCAGATGCATCACAGAACCCATGCAGTTCAACTTGAGAACGTTTTTTGAGTGATATCCATTTTGGAATCTCAATATTGTTCAGTGCAGTGAGTTCTAATCTTAGCTTGTTACACACTGTTGTTATTGATGCAGGAAGATCATCGTGCCACGCGATTTCCTGCTTCCAAATCTGCTGTAGTAATAGTATTTTCCCACTGACGACACATGGTGAAATCCTGCCCATTGGGTCGTATAACGGAGCGATATCTGATAAGATAGCTCGCTTGGTGTTCTTGTTTGTATTTGGAAACTCAAATTTGTATTTAAAAATGTCTGTTGCGGGATTCCACTAAATCCCCAAGGTTTTTATTGAATTTCCCTCGTCGAATGACAGAGGGACCTGCACTTCCCGATCTTCCTTGGACACCGACGCTAGGAATTTTTCACTATTTGTTATATATGTATATAATTTATATAAGTATCTACTTTATAATACATAAGTGTGTTGTACTCTTTAAGTAATTTAAGAGAATTGTAACATTGAAGACATTCGGAAATAAAGCGGTCTACGACAGATCGTCTTGAATGTAACATGGTGTCAGATGTGAGGTAGAGATAGTGAAAAAACGAAATCGTAATAATACTGAACATAAAGTAACGAAAAATAAAACAGTGACAATACAATAAAAATGGATTGTGTTAAAGTGCCTAACCAATTCCATTTCCAAGCTCCCAATTTGCATGAAGAATGGTCTTTTTGGGAACAAAAAATTGAACTCTACACATTAGCAATCGGATTACAAAATGAAGCTGTACTCCTTGGTAGCATTGGAGATGATGGAATCAAATTATATAATAAAGAGTCCGCCATCTAACGTTTTTTTTTTCAAGTAGTGCTTATTTCGTGAATGGTAACACTTAGCTCATATCTGATTTGACGAATATGGTTGTGTATACGCTTGAACAACGCTTCACTAAGTGGGCCTGCGATCGACTTACAGAAGATGCCGATTTTGCCAAAAAAATCATCTTTTCAGATGAAGCTCATTTTGATCTTGGCGGGTATGTAAACAAGCAAAATTGTCGCATTTGGGGCACAGAAAACCCGCACACATACATCGAAAAGCCGGTGCACCCAAAACGAGCCACTGTTTGGTGCGGATTTTGGTCCAGAGGCATAATTGGGCCATTTTTCTTCGAAAATGAGCAAGGAGTGGCCGTTACAGTCAATGGCGATCGTTATCGGGCCATGTTGAACGAATTTTTGTTCACAAAAATTGAAGAGGAGGATATTGGCAACATTTGGTTTCAACAGGAAGGCGCTACGTGCCACACAGCCGAAGCTACACTCGATGTTTTGCGCCCTGTTTTTGAAGATCGCATTATCAGCCGCAGAGCTGATGTCGTTTGACCACCTCGGAGCTGCGATTTGACACCGTTGGACTATTATTTGTGGGGTGCCGTCAAAGATAAGTGTTACGCCGACAAGCCAGAGATAATTGACGCTTTAAAGGACAATATTCGTGAAGCCATTGGTGAAATACCGCTGCACACAATCGATAATGTGCTTAAAAATTGGACCGATCGTGTAGGCTACTGCATGGCCAGCCGAGGCAGCCATTTGAATGAAATTATTTTCCATTATTAACCGGAAGGATTGTACTTTCAAATAAAAAAAGAAATTTGAGAAAATATTCAGTAGTTTTTTTTATAGCATTTTCGAAAAAAAAAAAGTTATTTGGCGGACCCTATACATTCAAATTGTGTAATAAAGCCACATTTAGTGATGTGCTCAGTGCATTCAGAAGTCATTTCGCACCAAAAAAGAATTTGGTATATAATCGGTATAAATTTCTGAGTAGTCGACAAAAGCCGCACCAAAACTTTAACAGGTACTTAACCGAATTAAAGGTATTGGTAGCGTCATGTGAATATGGAAACGAAATAGAAATGATAAGAGACGTTTTCATCATTGGCATCGTAGACGAGGTGCTTAAAGAGAAGCTGCTAACGCAAGAGAATCTTACGCTCGCGAAACTTGAAGAGCACGTAAAAGCATATGAAACCAGCAAGCGACAGATAACGGATATGACATTAGATACGCACCATCATGGCGAAGTATTCGCTCTCCAAAGCAAACGACATGAAGAGCAACGAAGAATGGAGAAAAGGCACACCAATCAGAGGAATTCGCAACAAGCATCTTAACAAGTATCACAGCAAGTATCGCAACAGGCATCGCAGCACCGTCGGACTCAGTATAACAGCAACGGTGTGTGCCCCAAGTGTGGGTATGTACATAAATACAATAATTGTCCAGCAACAGGAAGGTTTTGCAAACAAATGTGGTAAACCGAATCATTTTGCCAACATGTGTCAATTGGAATTAGCACTGAAGGAAAACGATGACAATTCATCAAGTGAGGATTTCCAGGAATATTTTTTAGATGCGGTGATTATTAAGAAAGTAAGTTCAAAGCAATATTCGCAGTTAATATGGACAGAACAATTTTTAATTTCAAATAAAGTTTTGAATTGTCAACTTTATACTGGTGCTCAGGTTAATATAATTTCTTACAGCACTTTCAAAGAATTGAAAATTTCTGATAATAAAATAAAAAAAATGTAAAATCAAATTAAGTTCATTTGGTGGGGGAAAAATACCTGTAGTGGGAAAATGTATGTAATCTAGATCTTAATTGCATGAAGTCAGACAAAAAATATAAATTGGAATTGGTAATTACAAATTTATATGCAAAAACTATTATCGGTTTGTGTGATTGTATACGACTTGGTTTTATAAATTATAAAGGTAATGATTGTGCCATGAATAAAGAACTTTTGTATGTTGATAAAGTTTCAGCACAGTATATATGTATATGTTTTTAATAAACATAGAAGTGTTTTTGATGGCTTGGGCTGTGTAAAATATGAATGCAAGTTAGATCTACTGAAAACCGCTGTATTGATCCACCCTGTAGAATTCCTTTCAAACTACACAATGCGTTAAGAGATGAGCTCAATAAGTAGTATTAGGAGTTATAGAAAAAACAACAGGCGCGACGGATTGGGTAAGCTCATTAGTGATAGTTGAAAAGAAAGACAGGACTATTCGCGTTTGTTTAGATCCGAGAAAATTAAATCTTGCTATCAAGCGCTCCCATTATCCATTTCCTACAATCGAAGCGATAAGACATACATAAGTTGAAAGGTGCAACTGTATTTTCTGTATTAGACGCAAACAAAGGTTTTTGGATGATTCCATTGGATAAAGAGAGCAGTAGTTTTTTTTTATTAACACAACTTTAATATTTTTTATTTAATTGACACAAAACGGTTTATTTAATTATTATATTGAAACAAAACGAACTTAAAATATAATACAAGTCAACGGAATTGGGTTTCGCTTTATTTAATTTGAGCCGGACGATTTCTTGAGTGTACTGATAAGTGTTACTGACTATTACTGACTCTGCTGACTAAATCTGACTGCCAGATACATTATTACATTCTTTACTTGTGCCTTCGCGGAGCAGGCCAAAAAGTGCAACGCTTGCACTGGCGATCGAGCGAACGAACTCCTTACAAAGTGCGAGGTTCGCACTGGCGATCGGCGAATGCGTTTCGAAACGGTGTCGGATGTCAGGCAGACGTCCACTCCGCATTACGTTGTTTATTTAACTTTGCATTCGCTCGGTCGCAAGTGCAGCGCACTCAGATTACGTTTCTGGGGGGTGAATTACCTTTAACTGTAACTCCCCCACCGTTAGCTTGAGGCTCCGCCGAAACATGTATGATGGGCACCGTCTTTCGTCTTTTTATAAGGCAATACAATACAAACATAGTTATGGACAAGACTATTAATACATTAATACTAGCAATGGAAATATCAAATTTGTTTCTATTTGACTTAAGATTATCAATTATTTTCCTGTTTTCAATATGTTTAAGGTACAGTTCTTCTAGTTTTATGTTTGACATTAATTTAGTTTCCGTTGTTTTTGTTATAAGGTTTGGTAAAATGGAAACATCATATATTTTCTGCTCAAAGTTTTGGAATGTTACATTTCTAACAGATATTTTACAGTTTTTGAATTTTATAAGGAAGTTGCCTTTTACATTTATTTTAGCTTTGTTACAATTGTGTATAATGTTATTTTCGTTCATGTTCTGTATAAGGATTGTGCCCTTTACAATTTCCTGAACTTTTGTTAAATTATCTACGATTTTTTGACATTTCGCTTCTTTTGAATACATAATATTTTCGATACAACCGTCAGCAATTTGAATCAAGTTTCTTTTTAGATTATCTTTGACAGGATATTCATAAGCATTATTTTTATCATCTATTAGAATTTTATTCTTTTCTACGAAAATTGTCTTATTTTGACTGTCCAGAATTGGCTCAATCAAGATCTGAGAGAATATAGTTTCTGAAAATTTGGGTATGAGTAGGATAATTATTATTTGGTCTCTATAGTATGCAACTGTTAATTTTATTTCACTAAAATTGTCTATATCTGACATGATTTGTAGTTCTTGCTTTCCTAGTATGTTTCTTGCGAGTACTCCTAATTTACTAGAGAAGAGGATTTGTTCGATGTCATCTACGTGACTTCTGAGAAGGAGGATGTCATGGTTGATTTGGTACATATGTTGCATCAAATTAACCTCTTCCTCTAGTGTGCTAATTCTTTGCTCTGGGATGTGAGTATTAATATAGGTTTCAATTATATTTTGCTGTTTCATTATGTGAACGGTTACATTTCTAATTTGATCGGAAATCTCCTGGTTTATTAATACCTGACTGTTGCTAGCTGTAATGAGCTTGTTATTTTTATCAAATAGTTCAATCAATTTAGATTTTATTTCTTGTTCGTCGTTGTGATCCATAGTCCCTGCTACGTACTTAAGGCCTGTTCCTAATATATCTACTAGTGATCTCTTTGCTCTAGGGCGTGGGTTAATGTTTTCTATTTTAGCTTCTAATAAGATGCGATTTTGATTGACTGTGTTATACATGGGAGTTACTAACGTAGATCTATTTTCAAATGATAGAATGTTATCTTTAATACGGTCTTTCGTTATTTCGATTTCTGTTACATTTATTAAATGTAGTACTTTTATGTAATCCCTAACCAATTTGCTTTTACCTAGATTAAATGCTATGTAGCCGTTGTTATTGTTTAAGTCGTGAGTGGATATGTCCTGTGCTCTAGTCATCGCAAGTATTGCAAGTATCAGCATTTTTCTTAGCCTTTACATGGGTCCTATAATACTTATATCCATTGTTAACGTCCCTAACATGGTCTACGTCAGTTTTCTGTGTATTGATTTTTCTGAACTTCGAGTGGTTTTTTCCGCCTCTTACTTCTTTAATAAAATTTTGTCCATCATCTATGGGAAGATCGTTTCTATTTCTATTAAGTTTTTCGAAGGTTTTCTGTTTTTCCTTCGAAATTGTTTCACGAATTTCTTCATATTCATTTTGGTGGATTTGACCGGTGACAAAGTGGATAGGTTTCTTGTTAGTTGTAAAATGAATAGTGTTGTTGTAGAAGGTAATTATTCGAGTGATCTTATCTTCTACAGTTCCGACATTGTTTACTTCGTCATGTTTTAGTAAACGTATATGTTCATTCATAGTATTGTGCAATCGTTCGACATCAGAGTTCGACGTATGATTGCTACTTGAAGTGTAGTGAACTTCAACATTTAAATTTGCAAGAAATTCCCGTAAAGGGAGAGCCTTGAATCCTAGCTCGTTATCTACTATAATTTTACTAACGGTTCCGAATTGGCTGAAATAATATGAGAGAGCTCTTTTAAATTCGATCCATGTTCTGCCTGAAATCTTAATTGCACAAGCATGTTTGGAAAATTTATCTATTATGGTAAGGAATAAAGATTTTTGAAGACTATAGAACACATCAATATGAATTATTTCTTGTGGTTTCGATGGCGTTTCAGTAATTTTGAAAAGAGGTTTTGGGGGATTTCTTACATACTTTTCCGTATTGCATACATCGCAATTGTTAATAAACTGAGTGATCTTTCGTTTCAAGTTGGGGTTAAAATAATTTAGTGATAATTCTTTAAAAACCTCTTCAATACCTCTATGGTTGTTTCGTAGGTATTCTTTTTCTATAATTTCGGCAAGTTGTTCTTCATCGTCAATATCTTCGAGCAACTTAGTGCAGCGGATAATTTTAAACTTTTGACACTGTGAAAAGAAATTCTCGAAACAGGTTTTAATAGCTGCAAAGAAATATTCGTCTTCTACAAAAATTGCGTTCAACCTGTCTGGTTTGAAGTGAGTTTTAAGGAGAGTTATGGTAGTTTGCTCGTCTAATGTTTTGGTATGATTTATTAAGCGATTTTTATTGAATATTTTTATTCTTTTTATCCTAAGCGATCCTGAATTGGATTTTATTATTACAATCTGATTTTGAAATACATTTAAACAAGATTTGCTATTTGGTATGTTATCCTCCTCAATCAAATTTACGCTAGAATTCGGTATCCGAGAGAGAAAGTCCGCATTACTATTCTTTGTGCCTTTTTTATACTTGATCTCATAATCAAACTCAGAGAGTTTCAACCTCCATCGAATCAACTTCGAATTTGGTTCTTTGATCGAGAAAAGCCATGTGAGTGGCTTATGGTCGGTTTCTATCACGAATTTTCGACCAAATAAATATGGGCGATAGTATTTAGTTGCCCAAACGATTGCTAGCAACTCCTTTTCTATGGTACTGTAGTTGATTTCGTGCTCGTTCAGAGTGCGGCTTGCATAGCTCACTGGATGGTTGTCCTGGGAGAGTACTGCACCGATTGCATATTGGCTGGCATCTGTAGTAAGCACGAAACTTTTGTCAAAATCAGGGTATGCTAAAATTGGGTCGTTTATCAATAGCATTTTGAGGGTTTCGAATGCCTTAACATATTCTGGATCTGAAATATTTATGCTGGCGTTCTTTTTAAATACACGGTCATAGGTTTGGCGATTTTGGAGTAGTCTTTGATGAATTTTCTATAGTATCCCGTTATGCCGAGGAATTGTTTTATTTCCTTGCAGCTTTTCGGGATTCTATAGTTTTTAACACACTCTATTTTTTTAGGGTTGGGTTTAATTCCTTCGACCGTCACAATGTGACCAAGGAATTCAATCTCTTTTTTCAAAAATTCTGTCTTATCGAGTTGAATTTTTAAATTCACTTGCCTTAATCTTTCAAGGATCTTTTTCAAGGAAGAGATATGCTCCTGTGATGACGTGGAAAATATTATAATGTCGTCAATATATACCAGACATATAACGTTTATAAAATCCTTCAGCACATGGTTCATAAGGCGTTGGAACGTCGCGGGGAGGTTTTCAGCCCAAATGGCATACGCAAAAACTCATAGTGGCCATTCTCGACGCTGAATGCCGTCTTATGGATATCGTCTTCGTGGATTTCGATCTGATGAAATCCCTTCGCGAGATCCAAGGTAGTGAAATACTGACATCTACCTAGCTTGTCAAGTATTTCGTCCATGTTCGGGATCGGATATTTGTCATCCACGGTCACTTCGTTCAACTTCCTATAATCGACGACTATTCTCCTTTAATTTTGCCACTAGCATCGCCCTTCTTAGGGACGATCCAAATTGGAGCCGAATATGGAGAATTGCTATGACGAATGATGTTATTGTCCAGCATCTCTTGAATCTGTCGTTCAACTTCGTGCTTGTGGACATAAGGATACCTGTAACTCTTAGTAAAAATTGGTATGTTATTAGTTGTCCTTATTCTATGCTTGATAGCATTGGTGAACGATAGATTTCTGTTTTCTTGGTAAAATACATCTTTGTATTTATTTAGAAGATCCATCAATGCCTTTCGTTCTTCAGAATTTAAATGGTTTATTCTTAATTGTTCCTGCATGGAGGGTTTGTTTACTTCTTGTATTATATTAAAGTTTTGTTCATCAACTTGTTCTATATCGAAAAACGTTGTCGGTGTCGATCTATTAAGTTCTTCGCCAGAATTTATTGCCGTAGCAGACATTTCGTTGTTCATAATTTTATATATCCCTTCTTCGATCGTTACCTTATCTGAGGTTTTTTGTTTCTTTATATATCCTAGTTCTTTCTCTTGCGGGATTGAAATTTTTGTTTCACTCGTGGGACAAGTTGTTTCGTTATTTTTAAAGTATATTTTCACAAACTTTTTCTCAGTTGTAATTAATAAATTGTTTTTTAGATCTATACATACTCCTAACTGAGTCAGAATGTTATTACCAATAAGTCCGTCATATTCTGTGTGGAACTGGTGGACTAAAAACTCAACCTTTTGGGTTTTATCGCCCAGTTCCTCGAATAGGGGTATGGACACTTTTTCGCTGATGTTAATAGTATGGTTAAGGGTCTTAAGATTAAGTGGCTTATCTAATTTTATGCTCCATTTAGGGTGACACACCCTAGGGTTGATAACGGAGTGAGTTGCTCCAGTATCAATTATAAATTTTAAGGGCGTTGTTTTGGAAGCTACAACTATATAGGGTAGTTCGCACCTGAGGCTTGAGATTGAAAATTTTCAGCTCGCTGGCTACGGTTTGGCCTTTGCTCTGTGGAATTTGTTGGTTGAAAATTTCTAGGGGGATTATCGTTTCTATTTTGCTGTTGTGTATGATTCCGAAATGGATTTATATTTTGACGAGGGAAAGACTGCTGAAATTGCCTCCCAGTGTGTGACGAGAATCTTTGGGACTGATTTGTATTTGGTTGTGTTGGACTATTGGAGTTATACCTATTATTATTGTTCCTTCTTCTATTTTGTAACATGTCTACCTCCATAGGTTCTACTGGGGAATGGTTGTGGAAATGGTTGCTTCTTGAATTTTCATTATTTCTTTGTAGAAATTGGTTAATGGGTGACCTAGTTACGGTATGAACAGATTGAGGGGAGTTTCTAGTGTACGAATAATTACTCTTCCTTTGAGAAGGATTATAGTACGCATAACCGCATTCGTAGAGAATGTTCATTGCGTTTTCTAGACTGGTTGGATTTCTGCAATGAAGCAGAGATCGCATTGGGTCCGGTAATTTATTTTTAAAAATTGCCAGTGCTGAAATTTTATTATTTGTTATGTTGCCGGAAGCAATAACTGGGTCCATCGATATAATCTTAGTTTTTACATTCAGTCTGCGTAGAATTACCTTGAGTTCGTTATAAAAATCAACACTATTTGTCTTAAATTTAATTCCTCTGAGCTCATCGAAAAGCTCTTCAACAGAGAGTCGATCACCGAAGTTATTTATTAGTGTTTGTTTGATATCTTGCCATGACGTGACATGTGTATTAATCTCTATGACTTCTCTGGCTTTTCCTTTGAGTTTGGCTTTCAGGTGGTCAGAAAAAATACTTTGTGACAATTCGTCGTATTTAATTAATACTGGATATATTTTGTCAACTAAGTCAATGAAACTTTGTAGTTCTTTGTAATCTCCACTAAAATCTGGGAGTTTTGATATGTATTTAAGGGGGTCTATTGCGAGGGTCAACATGGTGGGATTGTTAAAGAAATTTCTCGTTAGGTTAGAAAGTTCTCTAGATCTTCTAGCGTGTCTGATACTGACATGCTATATCGAACAGAGCAGGATGTTACTTAATGTATTAATGTTATAATTTTATAATCTATAGTTGGTTCTATTATAATACATACGATAGCTTATAAAATATGGATATGATCTTGTTGATGTGCTGCTTCTGTTCCTCTGCTAGGCGTTCCTCAGCTCGGATTTACGATTCTCTATACTGCTCCTGTTGGTATTAGCTTAGATCAGTTCACTAATGATGATTCTTATCATCGGTATGCAATTTCAATTTTCAATTCAATTCACTTTATTTAATCTTTAAGAATATTCAATATTCAGAGTGAAAACGGACACACGAAAAAATATATCTTTATTTTTCTTCGCGTTCTTTCATCGAGATATGCAGGTTCCGTCACCAACCGTAAAAACGGACACACGAAAAAATATACCTTTATTTTTCTTCGCGTTTGACTATCCTACCGACTGCGCCAGTTTTATTTTATTAAAACAACTTTAATATTTTTTATTTAATTGACACAAAACGGTTTATTTAATTATTATATTGACACAAAACGAACTTAAAATATAATACAAGTCAACGGAATAGGGTTTCGCTTTATTTAATTTGAGCCGGACGATTTCTTGAGTGTACTGATAAGTGTTACTGACTATTACTGACTCTGCTGACTAAATCTGACTGCCAGATACATTATTACATTCTTTACTTGTGCCTTCGCGGAGCAGGCCAAAAAGTGCAACGCTTGCACTGGCGATCGAGCGAACGAACTCCTTACAAAGTGCGAGGTTCGCACTGGCGATCGGCGAATGCGTTTCGAAACGGTGTCGGATGTCAGGCAGACGTCCACTCCGCATTCCGTTGTTTATTTAACTTTGCATTCGCTCGGTCGCAAGTGCAGCGCACTCAGATTACGTTTCTGGGGGGTGAATTACCTTTAACTGTAACTACCAGTCGGATATGTACTTTTAATACCCCATATGGCAGGTATTTGTTCAAAAGACTTCCTTTCGGTATAAAGCTCCAGAAATATTTCATAGTATCATGGTAGATATTTTTGGAGATTTAGACGTGTCAATTTATCTGGATGATTTATTAATTAGTGGAGGAAATCAAGAGGAACATGACGAAATTCTTTATGCCGTACTAGATAGGGCTCAAACAGCAGGTATAAAATTTAATCGAGAAAAAAGTCTGCTAGGTGTGCCTGAAGTTAAATATTTTGGTCATATATTTAACAGGAATGGAATAAGCCCAGATCACAATAAAATAAAAGCAATTGTAGAGATGCCAAATCCTAAGAATACGAAAGATTTACAACGATACTAAAAAAAACGTAATGTGGTGCTGGAATGAAAACCATATACAATGTTTTAACAACTTAAAGAAAGCTATTATTTCTCCACCAGTTTTATCGTATTTTGACACAAAAGTCCCAATTGTTTTATCTGTAGATGCATCTCAGTTTGCAGTTGGCGCAGTGCTTCAACAAAATAAAAAGCCAATTGCGTTTGCATCAAAAACTTTTACGGAGTGTCAGACTAGATATGCCCAAATAGAGAAGGAGTTATATGCGATTGTATTTGGATGCAAGAAGTTTCATCAGTATATTTATGGACAAACAATATCAGTAGAAACAGATCATAAGCCGTTAATAAGTCTGTTCAAAAAACCTCTTGCACATGTGCCACCACGCCTCCAAAGAATGATGCTTTCCATGCAAATATACGATTTGCATGTTAATTACAAACCAGGTAGATTTATGTGGATAGCTGATACACTATCAAGAGCCCCTCTCCCTGGTACAATAAAAACATTTTAACGTGTAAAAAGGAAATTTATATGCATATCGGGAGTATTTCGTCCACGTTATCAATTTCAGAAGAAAGACTTAAAGAAATACAAACAAGTACAAGGACATACATTGAGAACGGTTGGCCCGAGCACAAACGCCTTATAAATAAATGTTTAGTACCTTTCTGGCCGATTCGACACGAAATTTACTATCAAGACTCATTATGCCTGAAAGGAACCAATGTTATTGTGCCTAACGATTTAAGACAGAAAATCTTAGCTCTTGTGTATGAGGGGCACGTTGGAATAGAAGGTATGAAACGACGGGCCAGATCCTGCATATATTGGCCAGGTCTAAGTGATGACATAATAAAATTTATAGATTTGTGTGAAATTTGCCAATTATTTCGTAATGGTAATCCGAAAGAACCACTCCATCCTCATGATATTCCAACATTACCTTTGGATACCATTGGCATGGATATTTTTCAACTTGATAATGACTACTTTCTTCTTCTTCTTGATTATTATTCAAAATATATTGACTAAAAATAAAATCAAAATAAAATCCTGTACCACTTCGATAATTATATCAAAATTAAAAGACATTTTTTCCAAGTTTGGAATCCCAAAGACGATTATATCCGATGATGGCCCTTCATTTGTTTCAGCGGAAATGCATTCATTTTTCAAAGCCTGGGATATTTGTCATAAGACAAGCAGTTTCCATTTTGCACAGGCCAACGGATTGGCAGAAAGGTCAATTCAAACCGTAAAAAAAAATTATAAAAAAGTGTAGACTATCAAACACTGATCCGTTTATTGCCTTATTCAATTTACGTAATACGCCTAATTCTTTTGGCTTAACTCCAGCCCAGTTGCTAATGGGTCGAGTTTTAAGATCTAAAGTACCTGTACATGTGAAGCAATTAAAACCAACATTGATAGATTGCGACAAATATAGATTATTGCTAAAAAGAAATCAAGAGTGGGTCAAGAAAAATTATGATAAAACAGCAAAACTTCTACCTGCTTTAAGGGTAGGAGACAAAGTTTTATTTAAAATAAATCCAAATGAGGCTACATGGTCGAATGGCACAGTTGCTGAAATTTGTAGGGAACCAAGATCGTATTTAGTGCGTTACATCAATGGATATATATATAGAAGAAATAGACGTCAGTTAATTCATAGAAAAAGCTATGTGCTTTCACAAAATGAACAAGATATAAGAACTGAAGAACATAACAATAGTAAAGTAAGAGATTTCATGAAATTAAGATCTGGAAAATTAAAATTATCAACTACTTAATTTTCTTCAATTTATGTAAAAATATGGCATGTTATATATGTATGTATATAAGTTATATAAGTATCTACTTTATAATACATAAGTGTGTTGTACTCTTTAAGTAATTTAAGAGAATTGTAACATTGAAGACATTCGGAAATAAAGCGGTCTGCGACAGATCGTCTTGAATGTAACACTATTACTTGCCCATTTACGAAGATGGTGTTGGAAGGTATAAGAAAAAAGGCACACGTCCGTTTTAGGTAAGGTTTATTCAGAGAGTGAGAAAAGAAAAAAGATAAATATATATGTTACATATTAAGATACAAGTTGGATCTATTAAAAAGCAATGGAATCGGGACATACTTCAAATAGTTAGTGTTGCCATACTACAACATATTTATATTTATTCAACAGATGGAAGCCTCCACTTCTAAGCATTGTGGTGAGTTGATATTGCATCTCTATAGCTTCTTCTTCGGAATCTACACCGTGCAAGACATCATCCACGTAGAAAATTTTTATCGCTATTTGGGACGCGATAGGGTGTTGTCTTTTCCGTCAATTGCCAACTGTTGCAACGTGTGAACTGCTAAATATGGAGCAGCTGCGGTGCCAAAAGTGACGGTGTTCAAACGATAGATCTTAATCTATTCATGCGATTTATCCCTCCATAATATTAATTGATACTTAGCATCTTCCTCAGAGACCCAAATTTGCCTGTACATTTTGGAAATGTCTGCTGCAAAGACAATCTGATGTCCCCGGAATCGAGCGATATGGTTTATTATATCGTCCTGCAGGCGTCGACCGATTAACAGATGATCATTTAATGAAGTTCCGTTTGATGTTTTGCATGAGGCGTTAAACACGATGCGTAGCTTGGTGGTCGTGGTTTTTTCCTTCATCACCGCATGATGCGGAATATAATAGTGACTGCGGACGTGTTACGCAATAATCTGGCGGCTTCACCACTCAGATTAGCCTTTAAATAGTGCAATATATGGCACTCAGAAAGAGATGTATTTTTATTGATCAGACTTTCAAAAAGGGTCTACCCGGAAAACGTGAGAATTTTGATGGGCGGAAGTTTTAATTCTACATTTGGTACCTTGCTAATTGTCGTGCTATTAAGCAGGCCAAGTGCATGATCAGAACTTCTTATCCGACCTTTTAGTTCCGAGGAGTATGCATAATACAACTCTTTCAGATTATGAAACGCAAGTGACTCGACGTACTTGGCTTTCACATTATCATTAGGAGCTGCCATGATCATTTGATGCATCTCCCGTGCTTCGTCAAAATATCCTTCTAGGTTGGTCAAGCGTATTTTATTCATATGGACTGACTGATCGTGTCCTTCAGCATTGAATACGCCTTATATTCTGCCTCCACCTCAGACGAGATGTTCAGAACTGACTCAACCCATTACGAAGTTTTCACCTTACTGATATCGGATGCGTTACCGCGCAATCACTCAAATAATTATAATAAATATTGTTTTGTTGATAAATATAATACAATATGTATTTTTTTTTTATATAAAAATGCCACACACCTGATGATGTGCGTTGCTCCCACGTCGCATTTGTCCCTCACAACCTCTTGTAGTTGCTGGCATACTGCACAATATGAAACTCCTTGGTTGTAAGCTCGCTCCTTTAATACACTGCACATTGATTTTTTTTTGTTTGCGCTCAGTGTTCGATTCGCGCACTAAGGGTTGAATCGCGCACTTCGGATGTTCGCACCACAGATTTTGATTCACACTGAGGTTCGATTGTGATCGATTGCACACTGCGACCTTGGGTTCGGGCACTAAGGTTCGATTCAGTATGGTTGCACACTGCAACCTTGGATTCGCGCACTGAGGTTCGATTATGATCGATTGCACCCTGCAACCTTGGGTTCGGGCACTAAGGTTCGATTATGATCGATTGCACACTGCAACCTTGGGTTCGGGCACTAAGGTTCGACTCTCTGCGATTGCACACTGCAATGTTGAATTCGCGCACAGAGGTTCGACTATGCTCACTGCAACGTTCGACTCACACACTGCGAATGTTTGCTCACAACGCGCACTACGAATGTACTTCACCCTGTGTCCCTCATTGGATAGTTGCTCTACGGCAACAGGAATGATTATTAAAAATAAAATATTTTCTTTTCTTTTTCACAATAATCGATCTTGCCCACTGCAAGATTTTATTTTTACTATCACTTCACAATTCGGTTCGAAGGAATATTGTAGGTACAGTCTTCTTTTCAGAACAAAGCATATTGTATCACATGCAACAGACATGTAACATGTAACAGACTTAAAGCGACGTTACAGGACCGGCTCCTTGAACACTACGGTCTCTCTCGCGGCGAAGAAAAGGGCTAAAGTCGGGACGAAATGGGCGAAGCAGAGAATGACAACAACTCCTAATACGCCATCAGCGGCTGTAGTAACACGGAGCCTTTTCACGCTCCGCGACATCGAAAAGTCGCTTTCGACGTTTGACGAAACCGATCGCCTAGACTTTATAACCTGGATCGAAGAATTCGAAGAAAACGCAGTCACCGTGGGTTGGAACACGCTCCAAAAATATGTCTACAGTAAGCAGTTGTCGAAGGGTGCGGCAAGATCGTTCGTCCGAGGTCAGTCGGGTGTCCGAGACTGGAAGTCACCGAAGTCAGCGCTAGTAGCCGTGTTTGGTAGAAATATGTTGCTGGTTGCTGGATAGTAGGAAGAAGAGGGTGCAGAGTCGTTGAGGGAGTACCTGTATGCACTGATGAAGATCGCGAAGCGAATCCAATTGGATGAAGAGAGCTTTTTAGACTATTTCGTGCAAGGAGTACCAGACAGTTCCGCGAACAAAGCCATGCTTTACCAAGCGAGAAACATGCGCGAACTCAAAGAACAGCTGCGCGTGTATAATAAGGTCCCAATCTGCGGCCAACGAGCTTGAGAGGGAGCCACAGATCTTCCAGTCAACACTCTGAAATGCCAGTAAAGTCGGAGCCAGCAGCGCCAAACGATGCTTCAAGAGTGGGGAATCTACACATCTCGCCCGAGAATGTGTGCACCAAACATTTAAGTGTTTCCGATGGGGACGGCGAGGTCATCGTGCATTCGAATGCAGAGAGGATCAGACATCAAAATTGAAGGTGAAGGCAGAGAGCAATAACGTTAATACTGCATCAATGGGGAACGAGACTGAGTTTGGGCCAGAGGCTTGAGTTTATCTAGCGATGGGATCGAATCGCGTATTTTAGGATATCAAGATAGGAGACGTTACACTGTCAGCATTGGTGGACACCGGAAGCGATCTATGCTTGCTTTGATACGATAGCTTGGCGTCGATGGGGTTTGTAGAGCTTGCCAAGAGTAAGAGGAATCCGGTTGGAATCGGGCAAAACAATGTAAACACGCTGGGAAATTTTTGGGTTGAAATTGAGCTTCCACGTAGTAAAAGAGGGGGACATGCCGTATTCAGCAGTCATTAGGAACGACGTCCTGGCTAAAATGGATCTGTCTATTACGGACGAAGCCGTCGAGTTTAGGAGCAAACGCAGTAGGAATTCAACAGAAGAAGGTGAAACGGTTGCAAAACATCCAGTTGGTGTTGAGTTGGGTTAAAGCCATAATTACATTGCTGGTTGCGGAGAAGATGAGCGTCAATCAGAGGTACTAAAGGGAAGCGTTGGTGTAGAACACACAGTTGGTGTTGAGTTGGAAGAAGGCCGAGAGTATACCGCCGTTTACGATAGAGATAATCGCGAACTGGAAGCACTAAGGATTCAAGAATTCCAGGCTATCTGCATGGCTGTTGACGGAGAGTTCGAGAGCGAAAGTTTCGACCTAGATCACTTGGTCAGAAAGGAGCAAGAAGTCGTGAGGAAGATTATCGATGACTATACCCCGAACAGAAACAAAGAATCGCCGGTCGAAATGAAATTGGTGCTGACTGATGAGATTCCTGTGTTTAAGAGGCCCAGACGTATGCCGTATGCGGACCAATTCGTACGAGCTCAAGTTAATCAATGGTTAGAAGAAGGTATCGTACAACCTAGTACATCCGAGTACGCGTCGCCGATTATGCTCGTATCAAAAAAGGACGGAACCAAGAGATTATGCTGCGACTACCGACGACTGAATGAGAATATAGTGAGGGACAATTTTCCTATGGTGCTCATTGATGTCGTCCTGGAGCGACTGCAAGGGGCCAAGGTATTTACGATATTAGATCTTGCTTTTTTGGTTTTTACACGTGCCCGTAGCAGCAAGTTATCGGAAATATACGTTGTTTGTTACAAACGAAGGACAATATGAGTTTTGTTCGACCCTTTGGCATCTCTAATTCCCCTGCAGTATTCGGCAAGTATATTTTTGCCGTGCTCCGGGAGTTGATACAGTCAGGTGTAATAGTGCTGTTGTTGTCGCGTCTAAAGATAAAAAAGAAGGCAATGTGAAATTGGGGTTGGTCTTGACAGAAGCAGCTGATTACGGGTTGAAAATCAAGGGGAAGAAATGCCAATTTCTGAAGGCGAAAATGGAGTTTCTCGGATATATCGTTGAGGATGGAGGCGTCCTCGCATCGAAAGAGAAGACGAAGGCGGTAGATAACTTCCCGGAACCAAGAGATAAGAAAGCGCTTCAACGTTTCTTAGGCTTGACTTCGTATTTCAGGAGGTTCGTTGAAGGATTTGCTCTTGTGGCGAAGCCTCTATCCGATTTTTTGCGTCATGGCGTTAAATTCGAGTGGGGGGCAGAACAGTCAGCGGCGTTTAAGCAACTAAAGACAGCACTTGTCAAAGCACGTGTTCTGAAGTTGTTTAACCCCATAGCAGAGACGGAGATCCATGCTTATGCCAGCATACCTGGTATATGGATACGGGGCAGTGTTACTACAGAGAGATGTAGAGGATCAGCAACTCCATCTGAGCCGGAAGACCATGGCGGTAGAACAGAAGTGTAATTCCTACGAGCTGGAGGTATTGGCAATCGTCGAAGCACTAGAAAAGTGGCGAGTGTACGTGCTGGGGATTAAATTTAAAAACGTGACCGACTGCGACGCGCTCACCATAACAAAGTGGAAGTGAGATTTGCCGCTTCCACTTTCAGTAATTATGAAGACCTTTTCATTAAATCCAGGGTTGTTAGCAAAGACCCGGCCAATGAACTGATGGTAGCACTTACAGCTATGGAAAAGGAGATCATGGGTCTTGCGCACCAACGAGGACATTTCTCCGCTAAGAAGACGCAGGATTTGGTGGAGAATAACTTCTTTATTCCAGACTTAGCAGCGGAGGTCCGCGAAAATGTGAAGGGATGCGACAAGTGTATCATTACGGAAGCCAAGGCAGGAAGGAAGGAGGGCTACTTAAGGCCCATGTTCATAACCATATATTTTATCATCGTAAATACCAGAAAACAAATAATTCCATAAAAAAATACTTTTAGTAATTTTCGATTTTCTCAAAAACTAGAAGACATTAAACCATTCGGTTTTTTTTTGTTCGATTCAGAATTGATATGAGCATTGACCACAAAAAGCCAATTTAGCATTTCTTCTTTTACCACTTCATACTTTAGAAATAAAAATGTCAAAACTTTTTTTTTCAATTTTTTAGTCAATTTTTTGAGTTTGCGTGCGAATTTTTCAAAAACTATTTATGCAACAATTTAACTTAACTTTAATATTAAAGAACAAGTTTCTGGCTTTCAAAACCGTTAGATTACTTTATTGTAGGTGTTGCTGTTGTTTTTTATTATTTTTTTTTTAATTTTAAGTCATTTTTTTCTAAAATTGCCACTACCTCCTAAATGGGACAAGATGGACCCCCCCTCCCATAGTAAAAAATGTTTGTTTTTGACCTCTCTACAAAAAATAGTCATCAATTTTTGGCGCCAAAGTTATCGTACTCGTGCCACTATTTCTAATCCATACATATTTCCATTTCTACAAATGGAGTGAAAAATCCAATATCGATTTTATATTCAAAAACGAAGTACATTAAAACAATTCTGAAAATTGTAGATAATACATAGAACAGCGTGGTTTGAAGGAGTTCCAGGAATAAAAATGCCAAACGTCCACAGCTCATTTTTATAGCTTTACGCGTGCAGTATACGTTTGAATCGAATAGCTATTGGATGGTGTAAACTTTTCAGTAAATAGTTGATTAGTGAAAATAAATTCAACTAACGCTAGAGAAAGTGAAGTGGCAGTGAAATTTAAACCATATTAAAGCTCATGCATTGTGGCCTATGCAAATATTTTTAATTAATGGTACTAAACACTACGGGTTCTTAGAAAAACCAGGTATGTATTTATTTGTTCATTTTTATTTGACTATTTTAATAGAAATATTTACACATTTACATGGTCATTTATAGGAAATTCATCAGGCTTGTTCAAACCCTGTGAAATATACGAAACTGATTAATAATGCCAAATTATGTTAGTCAAAAAAAAAAACCAACAAAATACATTAAAGTAAAGCAGATCCAGAGTTAAAAGGTAACATAGCTTTTTTTCTGTATTTTTCCTATTAATTAAAAATGTATGAACAGAATTGAATTATATTTGTAAGTAACGCACTGTTGACGGTTTATTTTAAATTTTGGCGCGGTTTGCATTTGCAAAGGTAACTGTCAGCTTTTTGGAGTAGCTTTGTTTTGTCTCATTCTTGCTACTAATTAATTATTGATGAAAGTACTGATGTTTCGACACAGAAAGTTTTTTGCATCATGGTGCGATTTTTTTCATTTAAATCTAAAAAAATCGTCACAACTTTTTATAGAGTACTCAAATTAATAGATTGTGATACAGAAATGTCTATCAAGTTATAACGAATCAATCATTCAAGAAGAATGGGATCAAGTAGGAAAATATGATTGGTGTTGATGGAGCACACGTCATGATCGGTAAACATCACTCAGTAACTCCATTGTTAAAAAAAGATTTAACTGATTTAATAATTGTCAAATGTGTCAGCCAATCATTACATTTGTGTGCTGAAAAAGCAGCTGAATTATTACCAAGATAATTGGAATTTCTGGTTCGAGAAACCCCTAATTGGTTCACATACAGTCCTAAACGTTTAGAAGGATATAGAAATTTATTTGCAGCTATGAATAAAAATCAGAATCCAAAAAAAATTCAAGGTCTGAGTGGAACCCGCTGGCTCGCCCACTACGAAGCAATCATCACAATATTAGATCAGTGGGATGAACTCAAATTACTCTTTTCAATTGCCAAAATAGATGATAAATGTTATATGGCAGAACAGCTGTACGATATTATGAAGAGGATGCCATTCAAAGGTTTTTTGACTTTTCTAAAAAATGAGCTGAAAAATGTGATCCAGTTAAATTTACTTTTTCAAAGTGACAACGCCTAAGCCACAATATTATTTGAAGATTTATTTTTATTATATAAAAATTTACTAACGAGGCTTGTTGTACCTACACAGTTAGAGAAAGTAATAGATTGTGAATTGGTGAAATTCAATTTTAAGGATCGTCTAATGCATACATCACTTTCAGAATATTTCACTAGAACTTGAACAAAATGATTTATTAGACGTCAGATAAAGATGCAAACACTTTTTATGTCATCTAGCATAGCAAATTCAACAACGACTCCCGGAAAATTTGGTAACATTGAAGATGATTTCTAATTTGCATTCAAAGGTCGCGCCATCTCAAAACAAACCTAACATTAAAGAAATATTAAATCACATCCAGCGAACTCATATTTATGGTGACAAAAATGATATTGAGTCGGAGTGGCATCTTCTAAGTAACAATAATTGGTCCAATGTTTCCAATTCAACAGAATTTTATGCAGAAGTTTACGATGACTGTGATGCAGCGGGATATAGACGTTTTGAGAATGTAGCAAAATTTGGAATTGCATTATTAACAATCCCAATTTCCAATGCAAGTGTGGAACGTGCCTTTTCAATCTGCAATATTGCCAAAAATAAGTTACGAAACAAATTATCTATTCAAATGTTACAAAGCATCTTGATGGTTGGTCTTTCTTTAAAAGGAAAGTATTCATCATGCGTAAAATTTAATCCATCGAAAAAAATGTTGGATTTGTGTAATGTACAAATGTACCATTTAAAAATTCGCAGAGTTTAGAAGAAGCAGAAGCAATATTTGAAGTTATGAATAGCTTGTGATTAAATACATTACAATGTTAAATAAATATTAATAATAATATTTTAATATTTATAGTAATAAAAATATTTTAATATTTAATAATTAATAAAACCTATTCTGAGTACTTAATAGTTTTAAAATATATTTTTTCCTTTATTACAGCTTTACAAACAGTTTAAGGGGATTGTAGGGGTTCTTGAAGTTGATTTTGGGGGGAAAATATTCCACGAGTTGGTAACAGTGCTATTCGTTGATCTGCATTATTTTATTATGTCCCATGATCCAGAGCGGATCAGGTGGCATAATACTCGTAAAATGCACCTAATTTAAGAATGTTAGACTATATACATATGTACATATTAGAACCCTCGATTACACGTGTAATCGTGTACACGTGTTACACGTGTAATTAAAAGGTTCGTGTAGGAACACGTGTATTTATATTTAGCCGTGTATTTAATATTACACGTGTATTTAGAATAACACGTGTAATTAAAGAAAATATGTATGCGGTGAACCAGTTTAGTTCATATTTTTTTCTTCAATAGCATGGTCCGAAGGAACACTTTTCTTTTATGGGAGCTCTTACATGAAAATGTTCATGCTCAAGGTCTTTGTATCGCGGGTCAAGTAAAGACGCTACTTGCCTTACAGAAACGTCAGGTGTGCCATTACACTGCAGATCAAACCGTTTTTGCAAATTGCTGGAAAAACTGATTTTAAACGATTTTGTTATAGTAGAATCATCTCCCAAAAGCATCATTCGTTGTTCCAGTATTCTCAACAATCTACAGAGAAGAAAATACAGTGGCTTTGCTGTCGTCGAACTAGCGGTAATTGTGTAGAGGACGAAGAGTCATCAAATATAACTTTTCTCAGAAGCTGCCCAAGGTCAGATTTAGAAAAAAATGCATATCATAGCAAATGCATATAATTACACGTGTATTTTTATTTACACGTGTATTTAATGTATACACGTGTACACGTGCCAATAGATATTTTGTACACGTGTACACGTGACACGAATACACGTGTAATTAAATACACGTTCAAAATCGAGAGCTCTAGTACATATGTATGTATACGTCGTAAGCAAAGTCCAGCAAAATAAAGGGAATCGTTAGCACAAATAAATGTGATAAATTTAGTGCGTTCTCTTTCGTTTTACTTTCGTTCGTTTCTTGGAAAATGTAGTATGGGAACGCGTGTGTTTATTTATGTCGTTTTCGTTATTTGTTACATATGTATGTACATACATAACTCAAGGTTTCTGTTATCGAATTCAAAGGAAAATCAGGGTCAATACGAAATATGTATAAAAAATATAAAAGAAAACGCAATCTAATCGTTATAAAGATTGTACTTATCTTTGGTCCATGTCCGATGAATCCAACAGCTCACAAGTAAGTGAGGAGCAATTCACTCAGCAGCAGCCACCCACCCATGGTTTTACTCACGAAATGGAGAAAAGGGCAAATGCAAAAATGCAGAAAAGCGTTACTGTACCGAACATGGGTCGATGTCTGCTGTTGAGTGTATTGTCCTTGCAATGCAACGGCAAAAACATCAGCCGATCATGGGATGACAAACGATTATGTATTACAATCATTTACGATCATACATGTTCGCTCGAATATTATCGGATGTTCATGCGAGCATGTACATATGTACATATGATCGTTCTAGATCAACGAACTACGAGTTAGATATCGGCTGGTGCTTGTGCAGTGAATCACAAAGTTACAATAAAATGGTTAGAATTATAAATGCGAAATTTTAAACATAATAACAATGCGTCTTAAACAGTTTCAATTTTAAGATAATTCAAGGAAAATATTCCCTTTGTCATATCTATGCATATTTATGCATATCTAGGTATTACTTTTTTACCTCCCGAGTGCACGTAGCTAACCCAATGCCAGGAATCGCCCTGCATTAGAGTTCCAAAAGCACCCCGGAAGGAATATATGTATATATTTTCTTTCTAAATCAATCTTTCAGATACAAAGAGGACAACAAAATGTACAACTTTGTCGAACATCGCTCTTTTGTTTTTTTTTTTTTTTTAATTCATTTTTATTCAATTTTTACTTTAAGATAGCTCTTAGGCTAGACAAAAATGCTTAAAACTAGCTTAAATAACTTAACAAACTTAAAATACCTTACTGGCCCTATATGGACACTCTAAAGTACACACAGAACAACTTAAACTATGTCTTTCAATCTAATGCTTGACTACAAGACTACAATAATTTGAAAAAGAAAATAGTTTAGCTAAGAAAATGTTTATTTTTCGAAAAACTTAGCATCCGATTTATATTTTTATTTTTTATAAAACTTAATACTAACTAAAACTAGCTTAACCTACCTTAATTAAAATATATATATATAGATATATACAAAATATATATTCCACAGTCACCCCGGAAGGAAGTCGAACATCGCTCTTCTGAATGATCTAATGCACAGGTTCGCAATTTTTTTTTTCCTCATAGACCACTTTCAAAATTAACCTGATTTCGGTGGACTCCTGCTGCTACATTTTTACCATATTCTCAAAACTCGTCAAAAAATGTGAAGATTAGATCTAACGATGGAAATTTGCATCGCGGCTGAGTTCCAACCCTAAATTCGGAGTGGTAAAAATAAGAAGAAAACTATTATGTTTTCTTATGTTCTATTTATTTATTTATTTATAAAAAAAAAAATCAAAATTTTAATGGGTGGGATGTACTAGATCGATTGATAGCAAATTATCAATGTTTGGCTTCAGATTTGTATAGAATATCCGCAAATCTCCCCGTTATGTGATGTTCATTCCGCTCCTTTTAATTGTTAATAAGTTTGTAACAACACTAAAACTTTTTTCGACAAGGTATGACGGGGGAAACGCTATCAGAACTTTCCTCGTAATTTCCCAAAGCCCAGGATATTTTTCGGGTATTTCCGCCTGCAGCCAAAATGTTTGGTAGCGTTTTCCAAATTTCAAGTTCAGCTCCTCATTGGTGCTAAGTTCGAGTAGCTTCTCTTGTAATATCACATTCGATACTTCCGTTTCATCAAATGGATTTATGATCTATGGTGGTATTTCCATCGTGAGAATCTTCAAATTGTTTTTGATGTCATCATGCAGGGCATTTAAATGCTGAACGTATATATGTCTGAATATCCACATCAAGACATTCTCCCTGTGATAAGTTTGGACACTGGGAGAATTCGCGCCGACTAATATTTTGCTTCATTAATTTCAATTTTCCAAGAAAAGCCGAAATTACACCCTTTGTTTTTATTAAATTTAGGCTGTCCCCTTGTAACTGCAAGTCAATGTCATTGAATTTTTTGAACAAATCTGTCAAATACGCGATGTCTGTATTCAATTGGATCAGGATTTCTTTCAAATCTGGATCTTTACTTCCCAGAAACTTTAGGACTGATTCAAAAACTGAGTAAGATCTTGTTAAGCATGCACTTTTCGACAACCAGCATACTTCAGTATGTAAGAGTAATCGTTGGAAGTCTTCATCATTTTCGTCGCACAATTGTGCACACAGTCGGGTATTCAACGCATTGCTTCTTATTTTATTAACTGTTTTAATCACAAATTGAAGCGATTGGTGCAGTCTATCACTCAAATTTTTCGCTACTAGGTGTTGTCGATGGATGACACAGTGAATTGCAGTTACTTCTGGTATAATTATTTTAAGATGGCTTATAAACCCACAATATCGCCCGAAGATGACAGGAGCTCCATCTGCTGCCACTGAAATTATGTTTGTAAATGGAATCGATTTTTCCTTAAAAAAATCACTTCGCACATTAAATATTGATTCGTCCTTAGTATCCGACTCTAAAGTTTTCGCGAATAGCAGCTCTTCATGGATTTCTTCGTCCATAACAAATCGAACATATTAATGCTTCATTACCAGGTAAAGTTGACAATCAGACAAGTTGCAATCAGACAAGTTCATGCAAGATTGCAAGCACAGCACAAGTCGTACTTGGGATGGCGGCGCGTCGACACACGTTGCACTGATTATCAAATATACAAGTTTCTACAAGTAACACTCGCAGATCTTCTTAAAAAAGGGAATCCATGCTATCTGATCCATATACCAGCCTAACCGAAAAAATTGGTTTTTACTATCAAAACCAGATAAATTTTTGTGGACCCCCACTTATAACTGGTGAATCCCCCTTTTTCTTCATGCCAACGTAGACCCCCGTTGAGTCTCCCGTGGACCCCTGGAAGTCCACCTGGTCCATATCAGAGGTCGGTTGTTCCATATTAGATATCAGGAACAGCAGTTTTAGACAGGTTCAGATCGTAAGTACAGAAAAGAAGATCATGATCGGAGAAACCAGACGATAATGGTCAAACAGTAAGACAAGTGACGGAGAAGAGACGAATATTAGATCGAGAAGGCTCGGTATGCAAATATTAGCGAATCGTGTAGGGTAGCGGGTATTAACCAACCAACCAAAATATAATTCCAAATTCCAAAACCAACCAAAAAATAATAATAATCACCAACCAAATAATAATTGAATGCAGTATCCGAATTTGGTAGTACTGCTGGTGGTGGTAAATTCAATGTCCCGCTCAAGAGTTTTCGACCAAACGAAGATTCTGCGAATATTCCGTCATCACTTTGGCTGCCGTACGCACCAATATCCACTGCAGTAAATGTGTAAGTGGCGTCACATGCAGCAAGGACTACATTTGAATGATGGCCCTTGTAGTTATAATATTCTGAACCAGCGTTTGGGGGACAGTTGATGTTTATGTGTTTTACGTCTATTGCCGAAACGCAATTTGGCAAATTCCATATATTGTAGAAACCGTGTGCAAATTGTTTCCAATTTTCCTCAGTTGGTGGAGATAGATACAGTGGCATCAGTATTGCGCACAGAATGTCGCACGTTTCGTAAACTATTTTCAAAATTGTTGAGTAGCCCATTTTAAAAATCCATGCCAATACTCGTTTTGGCACTCCCTGGGACAGTTACCTTTAAATAAACAGAAATAAATCCTTGCTATAAGCAAGTTTACATATATCTAATATACTTACAACAAAACAATAAACAAACGGCAACTAGGAGATATAGGCTTTCTCCACGATGTTTTCTCTAGCGTTGGTTCGACCAGAGTACGAAGTAAATCAAATATTTCTGGTCGCATGCGAGTGATTTTATGAAATTGCACTGAATCTCGTTCCTGCATTTGAATATAATTCAGTGCATAAAATCCCTCCACGTCCCTCGTCAAATTCAATTCGCAGACCCATTGTTGCCTTTCGGGTCGTCCTCTTTTTTGTTTTATTGCTAGTATGCCAGCATATCCCACAAGACCAAATAATGCAAAATCAAGAAAATCTTCTACTTGTAAATCCATTTTTAGCTTAGCTCACAAATATAAACTCAACTCATAAAAGTGACAATAGTTTTGAATTGAACTGTCTTTGACTTGTTTGATTTTAGCAAAAGCGAGTAACGTATTGTGCTCCGAGTTGTTCGTTTCAATATGCATATATTTTTATAGCTTATTATTGGACTTTTCGATACAAACTAATCATGATGGAGGTTAGAGAAATAAATATATATTTTTTTTCATATTCGTAGACCTTTATTTGAGCTGATTTTTTATGTTTCAATTAAATCATATAAATAATAATAACACCAGTCTACACTTCTTTCTGCACTGAAATCATATGTAAAGATTTTGAGGAAACCGAACTTAGTGTTGTCATATTCCTAAGTTCTATACGCGCTCCTGTGTCAAAGCCACATTGGGAATGCGAATTGTGTGTTGCCGGCGTTTTAACACATTTTATCGTCAGAGATCGTAAGTCGGTGCAAAGCCTGTCAAAAGTCGGCGCGCGCGCAAGCCAGATTGTGTTTCCACTTTAAGATATTCAATTCCACTATCACTGGATTTAGAGATAATTTTGCGGTTTAGTCCGGATTTGCAATAAATTGCTACTCCACCACCCGTAGTATCGGTCAATCCATTATTCCTGAATAATTCATATACGTATACTATATTTCAAATTATGGAAGTACGGCTTAAACCACGTTTCACTAACACAGATTACATGAACAGAGGATTTAGAGAACAGATATTTCAGATACTTAAATTTACAGTCGTTTAAGCTACATTTAACATTTATGATAGTGGGAATGCAAAATCAAGCATTCATACTGTATCTTATGTCATTCATTAAAGAAAGAAATAAAAATAAAAGTTATATATATAAAAAATGCAATCACAACAGAAAGAAAGAAATAGTAATTTGGTAATTGATTAGAGAGGAAGGGAGTAAAAGAGAAAGGATGTATGTATATGAAAACTAAGTTGCAATTATTAGTCTGTTCAATGAGGCCGTACTGGACTGTTCCGGACGGAAAAGTACACGTTTTGCTGTTCAGTGACAAAAATTTTTGTCGGCAAGTGTTCCGCTTTGTGTTCAGTGACGGTATTTCGGACACTTCAGATCAGGATTTTCTGCACCTACTCTGAAGTCAGAACAGATTCGTGAAAAGTGTCAAAAGCAGCGGTCATTGAAAAAACACTAAAGTCATCGCTAAAACATTCATATCATCCGTGAACTATGTTGTTGACGTGTCACTAATCACACTAATTTCACTATTAGTGCCCACCACAACTCTTCCAAAGCATTTTTATGGTAATTCATTTTAGCTTTTTGTTTAATTCTATAATATGTTTAATACAATCTGACAAATAAAATGTTTTTTTGTTTTTTGACAACTGAAATATGGTTGCACTTTTTTGTTTTAACTTGATCTGACAGTTTTCCCGAATCTGTGCTGTCCTGTCCTGTTCTGATCTTTTCGTCATTGAACACAGCTAATATTACAATAGTAAACTTAGGTATTACAACAAAATAGACAAATGTGGATTCATTCTTGTGCCGCGGCCCCGGCAAGCAGATCTTGAGAGCTTTCAACAAGAAAGCTTTTATCGTTCGCCGATCTCTTAGCATACACAGATCCTTGTTTTGTGTAAACTTGTAGTTGTTTCTTTCGACGGAGTGCAAGAGCGTTGTTCAGCAGAAGTCGAGTTCGCTTCGTTAAACTCTCATTTAAGTAACAGCTGTTGTTAGATTCCAAGCCCAAGTCATGGAGACGGAGTTCCTTCGAAAGTACGCTGCAGACGGCATTTCTTTCTTGTGTGTTACTGAATTTAAATACAATAGGAGGAGATGCAGTGTTGTTGCTATTGTTGAGTTTTTTTGATCGAAAGATGTTTAACAGGCTTGCATTCTATGGTGTGCCAGAGCTTCTGAGATTCTCATTGGCGAGTGCCGGTACTCCAAAGAATACGGCGTCGTTAGCTACTTCTTTCTTTTCAAGAGCATCACATCGTCGTTGTAGATCAGCCATTTCAGCATTCAAGAGCATCGATGCTATCACGCATGCCGGCAATTTTATTTAGCAGGTCGTCAAATCGCAGACTCCAACTTGCTTTGATTTCATTAAATTTCTGAGAGAAATCATTCTGCAACTTGGCGAGTTCGTTTGCGAAGCTCAACGCATTGATTCAGCCTGTTTGTCGAGATGTTCCTCTAATATTTTGGCGGTGAGGTAATTACTGTCGCCATTAGGCTGTGTTGGTTGTGTTGATACTGCTGGCGATGGAGGTGGCACTTCCGATGAGACAGCCTTTGATCTTAAGTTAAGAGCAGACATGACTTTAAGAGAGATTCTCTTTAAATAATGTTAACAGTACGGTAAGAAAATGTCAGTGCGAACGAAAAAAAAGGCACCGGAAATTTGTTTTATTGAACGTTTTAGATTTTAAATTTTTGATTCACATTGATTGGTGATGGATACCGGGCTTCTAATTAGTGAGTATAGCTGGTTTTCCTTGGGTAAAATATTCCGGAGATAAGCTAATTCCCCGATCGGATAAGAAACATCCAAGGCAGAGCCATGAAAGGAATACACAAAAATTAAGGATAAAGCCCGTGGAACGTACACGTTTTCCTAACAGCACCAAAATTAGATATCGCAGCGGTACAAGAAGTTCGACGAAAAAAAGTTTAAACGAAAAAACTGTTAAGGACGAGTATACTTCCTTTTTTGGCGGTACGAATACCCGCAATCTGTGAACAAGATCCATCATCAGCGACAAAACTGTGCAGAACGTAATGAGTCAGTATTTTACAACGGCCGAATGTCGATGAAGATAATCCAGAGCCTCCGCCCTCAGAGTAACAAGACCACAGGAATCTACGTAATACCATCGGAATCAGTAATAAATGCAGAAAAAAATTAAAATAGAAGTTATATGGGCTCATCATAATTATTCCGATCCACCATATCGAATGCTTTAGTTATATCAATAAATAAAGTAGTTGTTTAAAGTTTGATATAACTCACTACAAATTTTCAAAACAGGGTCTTCAGTCGACCTTCCTTTTCTGAAACCATATTGAGAATCACTTAAGAAATTAATTTTGTCTAAAAAGGACAACATCCTTGTTTTCATGGATTTCTCAAAAACTTTGGAAAAAAACAGAAAGAAGAGGGATAAGACAATAGTTGTTGAGAGTCGTGGTTTCACCCTTTTTGAACTTGTAATGACAATATCTACGAGGGTGGTCCGATAAGTACTTCACCTAACCGCCAGATGGCGCCAATATCGCAAGAGCAACTTACTATCGTGTAGTACATTCCAGTAACGGCTACTGTCGAAATTTCAGCCGGATCGGACTCGTAGTTTTGTTTTGACCGCGTGTGGAAGCGGGAGTGCCCGCGGATTTTAGAAAAATGGAAAAAGAGCAATATCGATCGGTGATTCGATTCTTGTTTTTGGAAGGGAAATCGAAATCAAAGAGCGTTTGGATGCTGTGTACGGTGACTCTTCTCCTTCGATGGCGACCATCAAAAATTGATTTAACGAGTTTCAACGTGGTCGCACGTCGGTTTTTGATGAGCCACATCCAGGTGCCCCGAAAACGGCTACCACGGAGGATAAAGAGTTATGTATAAGATAGCGTAAGCTAGACTTAAGTATTATCTTGTTCCCACAATTCCTCACACCTTGTTATCTTTGTAATCCAAACACTCATTTCCTCTCTATAGTGTTCCCATAGAATTCCTCATACCTGTAATTTAATAATACGGCGTCCCAATTGTAATGTAAAACTTTTGTTTGTCAACCGAATTCCTGAGCTTGTTTTTGTAGCATAATAAATAGATGTGCGGAACTAGATTCCAGGTCAGTTGTGTATCAGTCCAGTTGTGAATAAAATAGATTTTTTTTACAAAACCCTTCTTATTTTAACATAAGTGGCGCAGTCGGTAGGGTAGTCCAACTATCCAGTACGTGAGTGATTTCGAGAAGATTATCGACGGATTATCGAGAATCGAAAGAAATACACCGAAGGAACATCGGTGCGAGTGCTACGTACGAAAGGACAAAACGCGAATGTATCGAATACGAAAGAATATCGTAAACGGTAAATTCGTTTGGTTTCAACCATTAAGTTCCGTACATACGACCCGGAAAATTCAAATAATACAAACAAAAATTAGTAACTAAGTGCAACAGTACAAAAAGAAGGAGAAACAAAAATCTACATAAATATACTACATGTGAAATAAAGAATAATATAAACAAAAGCTATAAACACTGAGTGCAACATCATCATCAAAGAAAAAATGAAACAACAAATAATTATTTGGTAAGTCGAGTTCATTTCCTTCTTTTCATATGCTTTATTTTCCTTCCAATTCCCCAATGCCGAATATTACCCAAAGGAAACTCAGATCTAGATCAAGACCACCGTATGCGGTAAATTCACCTAGTTTATCTAAATTGTCCAGTTCTCTATCTAGCATTCCCACTTATTTCGAAAACGGTCAACGAATTGATACAAGTTTAGAAATAAATCAAATTGATAACGAGTGCAAAGTTGAAGACTCACACAATACCGATTCAGTGTTTAACGATAATCCATTCCTTAACGATAACCCAACCTCTTCCAATATGGTAAATCTAACAGAACTATTCAATTCCCTAAGAATACCCGACGTGATAAAAGATCTTCCTAAAGTCGACGGTAATCCTCGATTATTATACGAATTTTTAACCAACGTAGATGAAATCCTCCATTCGTAACAAAATCGAAGGTCCTGCCAATGAGGTCCTTAATATGTACGAGACGCCATTGGAATGGGATAAGATAAAAGAAAATTTTATTATCCATTATGCAGATAAAAAAAATGAAACTTCTTTAATCAAAGACCTCCACAACCTCCGACAAAACAACCGAACCCTTGAACAATTTTACAATGAGGTAATCGAAATATCGTCTGCCATGTATAACCATATACAAATCCAGGAAACCGATAGTAACGTGGTAAATGCAAAACGAAAGTTATACTCAGGAATGTGTCTCAATATATTTTTAACTGGCCTTAAAGAGCCACTTGGTTCGACCATTCGGGGTATGAGACCATCTTCGTTAACGGAAGCGTTCTCCTTTTGCATCAAGGAGCAGAATACCTATTGTATTGTATTGTATACATTGTATTGTATTGTGTACAATAACGATCTTCCGCAAGTGATTCAAAATTGCAAACTTCACATGTATGCTGATGACGTCTTAATTTACATTACTCGCCCCATCGGTTTAAGTGACGACTGCATAGCAAGAGTAAATGAGGATCTTAGCAATGTAGCAAAATGGTCATCACTTAATAAACTTAAACTTAATCCCGCTCAATCTACAAGCCTTATTTGCTCAGGCAGTAATATTGACTTACGAGATTTTCCTTCCATAGTATTGAATGGTAGTGTTATTCCCATTGAGATGTCTGGGAAATGCCTTGGCTACTACATTAATTCCTCCTTAAGTTGCTGTATTGCAACAGCACACACCATTAAAAAAATCTATGAAAATGCGTCTATTTAAGTGTTTATTAATGCCATTTTTTACATATAATTGTACTGTGTATCAATATCTTGACTTTGAATGCAAGAGGAGATTAAATGTTGCTTTTAATGACTGTATCCGCTTTATCTATAATGTCCCCAGGTATTGTAGTGTGTCTCATTTAACAACTGATGTTTTGGGTCTAAGTTTGGATGTATTTCTGAGGTATTGTAATATTCTTAAATTGTACAAAATTATTCATCACATGTGTCCTGATTACTTACATCATATGTTAACATTTGCGCACTCAGCACGCGGCCTTAAACTAATTTTACCTCGATTCACTCATTGCATTGGAGAACATTCCTTTTTCTTATCTGCAATTCGTCTGTGGAATGGTCTTCCACACGATCTGCAGACAATAAACTCGATTGTCGAATTCCAAAGAAAACTTTTGATCTACCTCTCAGATAAGAGTATCACGACTTAATACATAATTGGTTGTCTTATTATGTTTATATTTATATATACATGCTTTATATCATATTCTATTTTAGTTTAGGCCTAAGTTTTGTTCTTTCAAAGTTATGTTCGATTAATTAAAATTTACACACTTTGTCATTTAAATAATTTATGCTTCTTAAAAGATCTTATTGTCTTGTAGCATTGTGTTATTTATTACACTCAATAAAATACAAATACAAAATACCTATTATCTTAAATCAGAAAGGATTACAGTCTATAAAACCCCAATTCCACATACGTATAACAAACCTTCACAACCACAACAGCAACCTCGACCTTCTCAACCACAAACTCGTTCGATCCAACCTTTTCAATCCACTTTCCGATATCCACCAAACCAAATAACCTACACCCAACAATCTTTCAGGCCCTTTAACCAAATTCATAGACCCCAACAAACTAACCAATTCCAACACTCGAATCAGTCTCAGCAAATAAAACCTATGTCCATATCCATTATAAATAGCCGACCCAATAATACTACTTCGATTAAACCAGTTGTTAACCAACGACCTACTTACAATCCACCACAAAATAATTTTAGACCAAATGGTCCAACTCATTATTCCATCCGAGAGGTATATAACGTCTCAGAAAGCTGCCCTCAAGAGGAACAAAAACAGTTCCCACTCACAAACTGTCCCCAAGAAACCCATGACCCTGTCTACCTGAACTACAATACCCAATACGAAACGACTAACGAGACAAACAATTACCAATGTTGCTACTCAAGAATTTTATAATTTAAATTAAAACAATTTAACAAAAATTAAATAAACAAAACAAATTAAAAATAAAACATGTGACTCGCGCACTTGACGAATGAGAACTTGTCAAATGCGCGAGAATCGAATTTGTGGAATGTGGATTGTAATGCGATCTGCCATTCTCCCAATGCATTCCGAAACCTGGGGAAATGGCAGAGCGTACACATACACAGAATGTAACAAATGTAGGTCATTGGGTTATTCACCCCATTTTCATAACAAAAACAAGAAACAGCTGATTATAAATACAAGTCAGGATTTTATTGTTAGCTTCTTCTAAATCAAACCTTGTGCGAGGACACACAATAAATTATAACGTTCTAAGAAAGAGTTCTTGATTTTTCTTTTTTTTGTGAAATCGGCACAGTCACCAGCTCTACCCTGAACAACCAACCAGAACTAGATACATACTTACCCGATACAAATCAACCAACTGACTCCGAAGACAAATATTTTCACGAAACGGACTCAAACCAGACAACGTTTACCTAGATATCAACAAACATGGACATTCCCTTCCTTATATTCACGTATCCACACCATTCGGAAAACCCCTCAAAATTCTAATTGACACAGGAGCGTCAACCTCTTTCATTAATCCAGAGTACATCCACCCAGACGATATAACAACTATTCCACCTATCACCATCACCACAATACTAAACCAATAAATAAACAAGTCACTTTACCCAACTTCATTGAATTCAAACAACCAGGAGAAACCAGATTCCTGATCTTCAAATTCCATGGCTATTTTGATGGCCTTCTAGGATTAGATGCCCTCACTCAGCTCAAAGTCAAGGTTGATCTAGGAAATCGGAAACTGGTTACCGATAACGCATAAATCCCTCTACTTTTTAAGCCCAAATACATGTCACATAAGTACAATATTCCCCCGTATTCGAAATCCATAGTGAAATTGCCTGTAGATGTCCAAAACGGAGACATCTACATTAAAGAGCTCGAAATCAAACCGAATATCTTCATATCTGAAGGGATCTATAAGTCCGAAGATTGGTATAGTATAGTCGAGGTATTCAACGGCTCAAATTCGCCCCAAGACCTGTTCTTAGAACACCCGCTGAAGGTTCTCACCTTTTCTGGTGTAGAAACCTTGGAACTCAACAATATCAATCTGGAACATACTGAAGATTACTTAAATGCCCAACTTGAAATTACAGAACTATTACGCACTTCTCACCTAAATCGAGAAGAAAAATTGCTATCTTACAATTGTGTAGGGAATTCGACGACATATTCATAAGGACGGACAAAAACTGACCTTCACTAACACTATAAAACACAAAATCAGAATTACAGACGATGTGCCGATATACACAAAATCATATCGGTACCCCTACATACACAAAGTGGAAGTCCAAAATCAAGTACGAGAGATGCTTAATCAGGGGATAATACGACAAAGCTTTTCCCCTTGGAGCTCTCCAGTTTGGGTAGTATCCAAAAAATTGGACGCAAGTGGACGGTAAAAGTGGCGAATAGTCATTGATTACCGTAAACTTAATGACATGACAATAAATGACAAATATCCATTACCTAATATATGTAAATGAAATATTGGATAAATTAGGGCGATGTATGTATTTCTCCACCATTGATTTGGCAAGTGGATTCCACCAAATTGAGATGGATCCTAAGGACATTCAAAAAACTGCCTTCACGGTGGAAGGAGGGCATTTCGAGTTCACCAGAATGCCATTCGGGCTTAAACGCCCCTTCAACTTTTCAAAGAGTGATGGATAATATCCTGCGCGACTTGGACGGTTGCCTTGTATACCTTGACGACATTCTCGTATGCTCGACCTCTTTACAAGAGGAAGAAATAAAATCTTTCCTGGGATTGTTGGGGTATTACAGGAAATTCATTAAGGACTTCTCAAAATTAACAAAAGCCTTTACATCTTGCTTAAAAAAGAACTCCCGTGTCGTTATAGACGAAGAATATAGAAAAACTTTTGAACTATGCAAGGATATCCTAAGTAACGACCCAATCCTTCAATATCCAGATTTCAATCAACCATTCCTCCTAACAACCGATGCTAGCAATTTTGCTATAGGAGCTATACTGTCGCAAGGACCAGTTGGTAGCGATAAACCTATATGCTATGCTAGCAGAACCCTCACTACCTCCGAGATAAATTATTCAACCATTGGGAAGGAGCTGATAGCCATCGTGTGGGCCACCAAACACTTCCGCCCTTACCTTTTTGGTAATAAGTTCAAGATCCTCTCTGACCATAAGCCTCTCCAATGGCTCATGAGTCTTAAAGACCCGGACTCCAAATTCGTCAGATGGAGATTAAAACTTGAGGAATATGATTACGAAATTATATACAAAAAGGGAAAACAGAACACGAATGCTGATGCCCTTAGCAGAATCAAAATCCAACCGGAAAAAACCATAGAGTTGAACCTCACTGAATCACCAATACATTCGGCTGAAGAGAATCTGGGTGACGGTATCTACATATATATCAGAGAGACCTCTCAACGAATTCAATCTACAAATTAATCTATTTACAAAAATATACATAGGCTCACCCATGACACTAGAAACAGTGTTTAGAAATAAACAACGTCGCATAATCCGCCGACCAGAGTTTATAGAAGAGGTCATGATAGATATTTTCAGGAAGTATTTTGCCCCAAATAAGCTAAACGCAGTACATACAAAGGACGACATCTTTCAAATAGTCCAAACAACTTACTCCAAATTCTTTTCGCAGAATAAGTCGTTTCGTATTTTGAGATGTATGGAACTCTTGACAGACGTAAAACAAAATGACGACCAAGACAAATTAATACAAGACTATCACAATAACAACAACCATAGGCATAAACGAGACCTTTCTCCATTTAAAACGAAATTATTACTTTCCATTCATGAAAAAGAAAATAACACAAACAATAAACAATTGCATAAAATGCCAAACCTTAAAGTATGGCAGATGTCCGCAGAAACTAACTTATGAAAGTCCAGAAGTTCCTGGTAAACCCTTAGAGATAATTCACATAGATATTTACAGTGTAAATAACAAACAAATATTAATCATTTTAGATAAATTCTCAAAATTCGCAGCCGTTTATACTCTCCCCGCCCGAAACAGCCTAAATGTTGTAAAATCCATTAGACATTTCATGAGCCTACACGGCATTCCACAAAAATTAGTTTCAGATCAGGGCTCGGGATTCAATATCTTCCAATATCTTCAAAGACTTTTGCAATCAATACAACATCCACTACCATACAACGTCATTCCCACAAACCTCGAGCAATTCACCAGTGGAACGTTTGCATTCCACTTTAACAGAAATTTATGGACTTATTTACTACAAATACAAGGAAAAGGACCATGAAGATATTCTGATTGAGACAGTCCTTACATATAACAACTCCATCCACACATCAACGAAACACACTTACTACGAACTATTCTATTGTAGGCCAAATAAAATAAATAACCTTAAATTTGACAACGAACACGACTTTCTACGAAAAATCAATGAAATTCAATCAGAATTATTTCCTTCAATAAAACAGCATTTAGAAAATATTAGAAACAAAAATATAGACAAATTAAACCTTACTAGGGATCCTCCCGAAGATCTGAGAGAGGGAACCATTATATTTAGGAAAGAATGTAAGCGTAATAAATTAACCACTAGATTTAAGAAACATACGGTAAAAAAAATAGAGTTACCGTCATTACTAACGACTTGAAGAAATTGCACAAAAGCAGAATAAAAAGAAAAATAAAACTTCAGACTTTTAACAACAATAGTCACCATCAACGGACACAAACTTGAACTACACGACTTGACTAACATTCACGGACTTCTACCACTCAAACTAGGAGACGCTAAATTAATTGAAGCAAGGAAAAAATTAATCCATATAATAGAACTATCCAATTATCAAAAAGCTGTTGACATAATTAAGAGTACCTTAGATGTTTTAAGTAAGAGCTTATGGTCGCTAGGGAAACGACAGTAACGATAGAGCTTAAATTTCGGGAACTTGAACAGAAATTACATACATTATTGCCAAGAAATAGGAATAAAAGAGGTTTGATTAACGCTTTGGGTTTCATAATTAAAACTATTACAGGAAATAGGGATGCAACCGATCCATCAGAAATAAATAAAAAATTAGAAGCAATAAAATATACCTCTAATACCGAATTGAACAAACAAATCAAAATTAATAAACAGATGATCGAAAGATTTGAGGATATAACTCATCACATAAATAAACAACAGAAAACAATACAAACCTTTCTTAATCCGTATCAAGAAAACATTGGCAACAAAATTAAAACAAATGAAGAACTTTTAATACACCTTCAATATATACACAGAATAAATTTCAATATAGATCTGCTCAATAATCACCTAACAAATATAGCGGAAGCTATTTCCTTAGCCAGACTCAATATTATAGCTAAACACATTCTGACCCATACTGAACTCGCCGGGCAGAAATTTCAGTCGAATGAGGAGGTCATCGCCGCCACGGAGGCCTACTTACAGACCTCGAGAAAACGTATTTTTCAGACGGGTTACAGAAGTTGGAGCATCGTTGGGTCAAGGGAATCGAGCTAAAAGGAGACTATATTGAAAAATAAATCGCCATTTCTCAAAAAAATTTGTTTTTCTTTTGTAGGCTAAGTACTTATCGAACCACCCTCGTAGTTTAAGTGCATTTAGAAAATTTCTTGCTCTTGATTTTACCCGGGTAATACCCAACTTAGCAATTACCCGGGTACCCGGGTAATGCGGGTAATACCCGATTTCGCGGGTACCCGGCAATGTCGGCTGTCGGGTACCCGACAATACCGGGTAATAGGTTATCAAGGGCCATACATATTCTTATTTGATTTAAAAAGTTAGTAATGCAGTGGTCCATATAAGGGAGAGAAAGGAAAACAGCGATGAAAACATAGTTTGTACTAAGAATAATATAAATGTAACATGCATTGACAACGACTTCTTAATTATTTAAAGTAACTACATATGTATATATGTATATACAGACTGTGGCAAAAGGGGAAATCGTACGAGCTGCGTTGGAATCAATATGAATGAATATGTTTATTTTTTTTTTTTTTTGTCTCTGTGTGCTATGTTTTTTTTTTGTGTTAATCTTAATAGTTGTTAAGTTATGGTTTAATCGTTTTACTGTTTAGTCTAAACATATCATGAGAAATAACACGAGTACTCGCAAATGTACGCACCAGGTAGTACCGAAAAACGCATAGCTGAGTAATACCTAACGTGACCATTTATTTTTTGACTCAAAACGAGACATTGGTTTATTTAGATCAAATCATAGGTAGTCAATGAAAAAAACAACACTTTTTTAAAGTTATTTATTCAGAAAAAGTTAGTTGGCTTAAAAGTTACGAATCACAAAATATAGGTACCCAAAATGTTTAGTTATATTTATATTTATCAGAAGAACAAATTTGTTTTAATATAGCTGGTGATGATTTCAAGTAAGAATGAAACTCTTGACACGTTTTTTTTATATTCACCTTAATTATCAACATCGCCTTTAGAACTGAAATTTGTAACTGGGTTTTCTCAGATGTCCAAGAAGGTAAGAAGGTAAGTCCACTGCTCCAGATATTCACGGCTTGTTTTATAAAATTCTGTAGCCGTCCTTTTCACAAATTCTTTATCGATATCAGTACCACTATCTTTCAATTTCAACATTAATTGACGGACCATAAATGGAAGAAACTGATTGGTCTGTTTCTGAGTTAAATTGTCTTTTAATGGATTGATTTCTTTTGCAGCTTCAATTGCCGATACAGTCTGACCTTCAAGTTTTAAGACAGCTTGATAAAAACTTGCTGACTGAGCGTGTAAAAAATAAAACCACAATTCGGATGTGGGATCTTCAAAAAAGTTTTTTAGTAACAGGGGACATTTTTCAATACTCAAAAAGTAGTTTTTTAACGGCTGATACATTTTTAAAACCCACTCCAAAGCAGGCATAAAAGCAAGCCATCTGGTTTTGCTATATCCGAGCATTTGTTGATATTCCGTTTCAGTTTCGGCACAAAACTCCTTTAGAGCTTCAACTCGAATCGTATAAATATAAAAAATGAATATATCTTCACAATAACGCTTTCGTAATCTACGGGTAGCCCATCTGCAGCAGATTTTATTGCATTGTGAATTACATGGGCTCCACATCCAATACCTGTTAATTCTTTTTTGAGAGATGATTGTAATTTCGTTAATACATTGTTAGTTCCTCGCCTAACTGCACCTCCGAAATTGACGTTGGCATTGTCCCCACAAAATGCTACGACTTTTGCTGTCAAATTATTATCTGTCAACACTTGGTTTAAATAATTGACAATAATGTCGGAAGTTTCACTAGGTTGGTCTTGGAAATCTAAAATTTTTACTTGCACACCTACGTAAGGTTGAAAAAAACGCACTACAATGGGGTATATTTTCTTGTTACCGTGGTTTGACGCGACGTTTAGTATTGTAATACAATTGCACTTATCAAGGTCATCTTTTAATTCTTTCATTGCTGTAGGCGTCAAAACATTTACTACAATAGCTTCTGATTTCGTACGTGCGCATGTAAATTTGGGATGAAAACATGATTGAATCAATTTCGATGCACAATCATTAGAACGAAAACTGTGGTTTTCTTGTATCGTGTGATAAGTCCAGACGCCTTCTGCTGCGGCGATATCCAAGTCCTTCAAAGTTGGCGCGTCCGATTTCTTGAAAAAGTTTAACAATGGAGATCTCGAAGCGGCAACACGATCGGCATTTTTATGTTTGTCAGACTTTAAATGCTGTTCAATATCACCGCCACCACTGTGGGAAACACTAAATTCTGTACGACACTTTTCACACCTGACATCTGATGGAGTATTTATTTGCTTGATAAACGGATATTTTTCTTGTAAGCTAACATTGAACGAACACTTGCGTTTCGGCATTTTAACTTGTGATTCCAAAACAAAAGAAATTTAAATTATTTACTACACGAGCATCAAACAAAAACAAAACAAATAGCGGGAAGTGGGCAAATGAACAGTTTGTCAAACAATAGTCAATAAGTCAACAAAACACGAGCGGTATGACGTCTTGGCCACTCTCGGCTATCGTTGCGTCGACGACGCGGTCTCGCTCTCGCCTACCGCTAGGCGGGCAGGGCGGTGGCGGGCAGGGCGGTGGCCGTCTGCTACTCAAATTTTCGCGCAGTTTCTGAAAACGGGACAATTTTGCGTCCCACAGTCCATTTCGGGGACACCGGGACTCGTAATTGTAAAAAGGGATAGTCCCGTTCAAAACGGGACGTCTGGTCACGTTAGTAATACCCGACAACACGGGTACCCGCATACTCGGGTAATACCCGAAAAACGCGGGTACCCGCATACCCGGGTAACTACCCGGGCTCTATCAGAAATACACCTTTCTGGATGCTAAGAGTGAAAATGTACATTAGGATATCAGAAACATTATATGAAAGGTTCTTTAAGATATTACTGGAAATAATATCATTTGAACATCCATGTTTTTAGTGACATTATAAAATTATGGATATCCAGTGAAGTAAAATCTAGAAAGAAAAAGCTTTGAGCGTTAAAGCAATCTTCAATAATACCATTTGAACATTGACATGACTGGAGAGGTACAATTAAAATTGGCATTTACTCGTATATTTGAAGAATGATTGATAAATTAATAAGCCACAAATGTAGGATCATTAATTAAGGAACTACAATGCATTATAGAAATATCAGTCTCAGGTTTTTTCCTATATATCCTTTACTATGTCCCATTCCTTTTAGTGTTACCTAAGCTTTCCGCAAACTTTGTCCTGTAATAATTTTAATCTGTATTATACACTACTTCCCAAAATCAAAAGTTAAGTTAAGCCTCGAAATATGACTATCAAGTTGAATGGTAGTTAAGCTATGATCAGTAGTACTACTGTTTTATCATTGTTCCTTTGCAGTTTTACAAATATTTGATGATGATAGGTTTGTTAACCAAGGAGCCAAAGGAAGATTGCATTGTCAAGAAATTATCGACATCAAAACTGTTAGATAACACACCAACATTAAAGTCGCATATAAGAATTTGGTTTTTACATATAGATGAATCTAAAAACTCAGCCAGAAAAGCATAAACAGTAAATGTGTGCAATATGTATACCTACTCAAAAAAAAAACGTATTGAGCGCTAGATAACTTTAAGTTTAAGCAAATTAAATCAGAACTTAAAATAATAGGTTTCAATACACCACAAACAATGTTATTCCTATAAAAGACCGCCACTCCATCAGCTGAATAAGAATCATTGCAAGATGCGGCTAATGCAAAATTAGTAATGTGAAAGTTCTCAATTTCAAATTCATAAATCCAAATTTCTGCGACAAATATGAAATCTAGTAAATGATCGAGAGAAGCAAGAAATACATCGAAATTTTTACGAAGACTGCTTATCTTTTGTTGAATTGCTGAATTGCTACCATGTACGGATGACGAATGCACAAACAATTCGGTGTGCTATTGTCTAAATGAGAAAAGCTAGTACTACTTCTTACACTATCATTGTAAGTATTTAATAAAGGAATTAATTTAAAAATACTAGTCATAGCAAAAAATAATTAAGAAATAATAAAACCATTTTTAGAAAAATTCTCGTAATTTAGAAGCTTAATTGCTCTGTCATCTTCTCTCCTTCTGATGAAAACATATGAATCTCTTATCCATACATACATATTTACATTTGTTTTTCAATTTAAGTTGCTTACTTTTCTGCGAAAGAGATCTTGTGTATGCAGTGAGGCAATCCCCTGCAATGTACATCAACTGTAAGGGAAGGCACCCGGCCAAATATCGGGGATGTGAAATGACGAAAGAACTACAGAGACGGCGGGATAAGTCACAAACCGTGAACACAAAAACTCCTTATCTGGCAACCAGTCGAGAAATAGATTACAAAAAAAACTGCGGTTTCGAAACCGATTCGCCAGAAGACGCAAACTAAAGCTCAATTGGCTGTATCGCGAACCAGTCAGAAAACATTGACAAAGGAAAAACCGTTACATATAGGTTCAAAAACTTATGCACAAATTACGGCGCCCCCGCGTACCATATGTGTCCAAAAGTCAGACCCTGTGGCTAACGCTTTTTCGATTATTCTTGCGAGGCGTGAAGAACAAAGCCAAACGAATCGACTTATTTTCGAGCGACTACTTAACCTCGAAAGACCTAACGGTCACCAACATAAATCGGTGCAAGACAACGACAATCGCTTGAATACAGAAACGGACTATCGAGTACTAGCTGCAACGCTCTCGGAACTTAAAAAAGTAGTAAGATCGTTAAGGCCGAACAAAGCTCCTGGTTACGACTTAATCACGGGAGAAATTCTTAAAGCATTGCCGGAGAAAGCGCTTCTTAAACTTTTCTTTCTCGTAAATGCGGCACTTAGATTAGAACATGTTCCAAGTCAATGGAAAGTCGCAGAAGTTATCATGGTTCCGAATCCCGGGAACCCGCCGACTGAAGTTGCGTCGTATACACCTATTTCTCTTCTACCGATCATTTCCAAATTTCGAAATAATTCTACTTAATCGACTTAAGCCAATTATTGAAGATCTCTTGCCGGATTATCAGTTTGGTTTCAGAAGCAGGCATTCTACCATAGATCAAGCAAGTAATTGAAAAAGCGCTAGAACAAAAGTTAATTTGTTCAACTGTTTTTCTTGACATCTCACAAGCCTTTGATAAGGTATGGCACAAAGGCTTGGAGTACAAACTACGACCTGTTCTATATAATATTCTAACAGACTCTTCCGTGTTAAGTACGGAAATGAATATTCCGAGCTAAAAGCGATAACGGCCGGTGTACCGCAGGGTAGTGTTTTAGGCCCGCTGTTATACTTACTTTATTCTCGTGACATACCACAGACAGAAGGCACTGTACTAGCAACGTTTGCTGATGATACTACCATCGTGGCAACGGGTAAAACGGTTGAAGAAGCAAATGTCAAACTAAAGTACGCTCTAGATCGTGTAAATAATTGGACAAAGGTTTGGCGGATCGCACTCAATGAAACCAAATCTGTCCACGTTAGCTTTACCTATAGAAAAATAAATAACTTACTAGTTTTCATAAACGCTGCTCAAATTCCGTTCGCAAACGAGGCGAAGTATCTCGGAAAACACTTGATGTGGAATTAAAATGGAAAGAACACGTTAAGAAAAAACGAGGAGAGCTGGAACATAGGTATCGGGAATTGTACTGGCTATTGTGAAAGTACTCCAGGTTCATTATTTATAACAAACTGCTTGTATATAAGCAAGTGCTAAAACCTATATAGACTTATGGTATACAACTATGGGGTTGTACCAAAAAAGTAATGCTGAGATCCTGCAAAATATTTAAAACAAAATATTACGGGCAATTGTTAATGCGCTGTGGTATCTGCGAAATGGCGATATCCATAGAAATCTTGGAATCGTAACAATCGACAACACAGTTAGAGATTTTGCTCGACATAAACGAAGACTAGAGGGATATGTTAACAACACTTAACTTCCAATCTTAGAAGAAGATAATTTATTGCGCCGTCTACAAAGAACAAAGAACCAAAGCGGGATAATAAATAATAAATAACTCGTGTGAACTGGCGAGCTCTGCAGGAACCATCGCTGGAAGGTGACCTACATTTTAATTTATGTATTATTTCTCTTTCTGATTTGAATAAAAAACTGCTGGATGAGTGCAAGAACTCAGTTGTAATCTAAACATTAAAATACATGAGTAAGAATCTCATACTACTATGAGCACGCGCTGTCGATTGTCATAGTGTCTTTTGAAAATTTTCACCTACCCTCGTAAAAAAAAAAAAAAACAAAAAAAAATTATAAAAATGTGCGAACTGATGTCTCCAGATTCATTACATATTTGCCTTTCCGCAAGAGAGAATTAAACCAGAAAATTGATTTTGTCAAGCGCATCTGAATTTAATTATTGTAATTTTACAATCTCTTGAAAAAGCTTCTCAAGAGTTATATTTTTTTCTTAGCAGCAGAATTTTGAAAGTAGCATCACTGGTTCACAGAAGCAGCAGCATAGCAAGAAGCAATTGATGAGTAGGACCGGAGTAGCGTTTTGGTTGATTGGTGAGATTAGATGGTGAGGAGAGAAATTGGATAAGTATCTCATTTACCGAAAGATTCCGATAAGATTTTTCACCACAGGTTTCACACTTGTAGAGCAGCTCACTCTTCTCATATTATTCGACATATCTTTTTTCTAACTTTGCACACTTACATGTACATCAATTACATACCTAAAGCAGGTAAACCAATCCATATTGCCGCAAAGGACCAATAGACCATAGGCCAATTAGTCTCTCGTCGTTTCTATTAAAAATCTTGGAAATACTCCTTGACTTATACATCAGAGGACTCATCAATTCACACAACTTATGCAAAACTCAACACGCCTACCTTAAAGGCAGATCAGTGGAAAGTGCTCTGCATAGTGTTGTTCGTGAAATTGAGAGCTCATTGAGCTTAAAAGAATTTACAATGGCAGCCTTCCTCGATGTAGAGGAGGCCTTCAACAATGTAAACACAGAGGCCATAAAAACAGCTTTAGACGACGTAAAAGTAGACTAATCCATTGTAATCTGGGTTGAAAATATGTTAAAGGAACAGAATTATCAATGCAGACATTGGACACAGCTCTGTAAGGAAAGTGACAACTAGAGACACACCATAGGGGGAGAGTTCTCCCCCCTACTATAGTTTCTTACAGTTAACGAAATCCTCAAAATCTTCATGGAGATGGGCACAAATGTAAATTTCTAAATATTGTATATGTTCACTAACTGGCTTGAATCGATACAAATAAAATCTACATTTATAAAACAATAATAATGCCAGCGACACTTTACGAATGTGAAAACTGTTGTTTCGTCAAGGCAGCCAAATCAATAAGACATATTAAACATTTTTAAAATGAATTACTGTGAATGAACCATATATTTAAATAAATTGGTATTATATTTGAACTTGCAAACTGCCATCTTTATTTTTTACTTGTACTAACATTAGAAAGAAATAAACCAAAGAAGTACAAGTATTGTACTTATTTCTAACCTAACACTCAAATTGCGCGAACGCCCTTTTTTCAGTAAAATCGAAAACGTATTTTTTTTTTATTAAATTTAAAAGTATATGCACAAAATAGTGAATTTTTTCATGACCTCCGAGCAGGGACAATAATAACTTATTATTGTTCTTTTAATAAAAACCGCGAGTATTCGGTGAAAGTTCGCGCATGAAATATACATGTAGTATATATGAAAAAAAAGAAGACATCAAGAGCCGCTGCATGAAGTGCTTCAGCAAAAAACGTCTTCTCCAAGGAACTCCCATGACAAGCGAAGACAAATAAAGGGAAGTTGCTCTGAACGAGGTAAAAAACAAAAATTGACAGTGTAATTGATATTGTTGAGTGCTCCAATAAATTGTATATACAATTAGAACTATACCACTTTCAATTCTTGTCTCTTTGCATATTATATTATATTCAATAATATATATGTATATTTGTATATACATTTATATAAATGAAAACATCAAGTACGCATTTTAACACATACAGTGTATAAAACTCATATTCGTACACCTGTTACCCACAACTTTCAATTGCTTTTTTATCAAAAATCAATAAGAACTATGTAAATGATTATGGTGTAGTTTTTGATTAAAGCAAATCTCATAGATAAGGCTACATCTAGTTTTGAAATTTTTCATCCTTACATTTGGTTACGATAAAAGCAAATAATATACCAAAAGTAGCTTAAATTCATATTCATTCAGCAACCATGCAGCTGATATTTGACATAAGATACCGTTAGCCATCATGATAATTTTTCATATTTTGAGTTGAAATATTCATTTGTAGTTTTTGCAAGAAGAGACAAGTATCTCCGAGCACAAATATGAGCCTTGATCAGTTAAAAAAATCAAAGGTCACTCATAACAGTAAACATTAATAGGATTCGAGTTGGAACGTCGGCTATAGTTATTAAAATCATATATTGTTCAAGCTATGATCTATCAATCAGACGTTGAAATAGCTGATCCAAGTTGTGTCTCTTCCCAAGTTTAGTGCCAAATACGCTGATTATAAAAATTTTATCTGCCTTTTCGAAAATTTGGTGGAAGTTGTTTTATTTATCAGAAATCGCAAAGCTTTACGCAGCATGATAGACAAAGTTTCTGCCATTTATTACTCCCTATCTTCGTTGGGAACAAATCACAAATGCTATAATAATATATTTAGTGATGTCCAAAGTCGACGCAGTCTCAAGTTCAAAGTGGGGGGAGCAGTCATATTATAGTACTATACCTCTATGGAGCGACTGTGAAGCAGCGCTCAATAAAAAATATCAACACATATCGGCTGAAGAAGCGTGGACTTCGAGGTCTAAGCCGAGTGATAAGCAATCTAAACCGAAACAGGATTTCGGTGGTCAGAAGAATCAAACATCTTCTTATACGTGTATTAAGCCACAACCATCAAAATAAAAAATGAAACTAAAGTGTTTGTTTTGTAAGTCAGATGATCATTATAGCGTGTGCGTCAATCGTTTATTGCTCTGCTTGTCTTACAAAGATTCGATTTTGCAAAAAGTGTTCCGATATTCATCAATTGCTTTCGAAAAAGACATTCACTATCGAAATGCAATTTGAGTCGCTGCAGTGTTTGCAATCGTTGGCATCACTCATTGTTCCATTAGTACACAACAAAATTTAAAAATGCACTCCAATCTTTGACCTCTCAAGCCATGTATGTCTCAACTCCGACTGTCCAAGCAAATAAAGGGCAAGTGAATGAGAAAGTTAAATTCAAACAAATTATATTTTATTCACAGACTGTATAGGTACATCCGTGCAACGCGCGGTGTTTGTTAGCAAAGTTTAAAAGTAATAAATGCATTATACATAGTAAAGAAAAATATAAAGCGTTCCTTAACATTCCGCCGCCGCTGAAGTATCTTCAGGATCTTGGTAGGAGAGCGAGTTTGGTAATTGGTCTATTGAAAATACCATGCTGTGTGCGAACCACTACAACCCGCACATGTCCATCTTGGCCGCTATGGACTTCCACTACACGCCCTAAAACCCAATGCGATGGAGGCAAGTTGTTCTCCTTAATGAACACCATATCCCCAACCTTAAAATCTCGTCTGACTTGTTGCCATTTAGGTCGTTGTTGAAGCGATGTGAGGTAGTCGACATGCCATCTGCGCCAAAAACCCTGGACCATGTTCTGTACCAGTTCCCAACGGCCCAATCGGTTAGCATCCATCTCCAGAGTACTAGGTTCAGGTAGAGCAGTGTGGGAAGGAGTGAGAGGATTGAGATCTGTATCGGAAATTACACAAAGTGGCCTGGAATTTAATAAGGCCTCAATTTGAGCTAACAGAGTGTCCAGTTCTTCGAACGTAAGGAGATTATTCCCGACAACCCTACGAAGATGCTGCTTAACACATTTTGCCCCTGCCTCCCAAAGACCTCCGAAGTGAGGACTGTGTGGGGGTATAAATTCAAATTTAATGCCTTCTGTAGCAAGCGTTGTCAACACCAATTCGCTGTGTTCTTTGGAGCTTAGCAACTGATGTACTTCCGACAGAGGACGTGCTACTCCGCGAAAGTTGGTACCATTACCGCTGTAAATCACGCTACACTTTCCACATCGTGCTACAAACCTCCTCAGAGCAGCCAAAAATGCCTCTTTGTAAAGATCGCTAACAACTTCTAAATGCATAGCTTTAGTGGTCATGCATAGAAATATTATTATTATAGAAAGGGATATTATAAGTATCCCTTTGTTAGCTTTGATTTCCGTAATTTTGACGAACGTAGAGTTATCGGTCTCGTGTGAGCAAAGGCAAAGGACGGAGACAGCCGAGACGAAGGTAGATTTCCTATGATTTGCGAAGAAGTTGCTTGGCGCAGGCGAAAACATTTTAGGCAGCCGTGAACATTTTTTCTAATCGAGGTTCTGCTTCCAATAATCCAAAATTCTTGAGGAACTAAGGAAAATAATTCAGAAACTCCAGCATGGAGAAATTTAATATGAGCGTCTGCAAATGTTATACCGGACGAGCCTTGGGTAATAAAATAGGATGTTTTATGTTACTCTCCTGGCATTGGCGATTCTTACCCGGACTCTAAGTAAACCGAATTCGTCGATAATAGGCGAAAGAGATAACAGTTTTGATCTTTTGGGCTGACTCCTTAACAGCAAATCTCTGGTTGAAACTCCACTTCCACATCCGTTTGGCAGTCTGCAGTTCAGCGAAAGTTAAGTAGCTAAATTCCGGTTGCTGACATCTGCAATTATATATGAAGCGATTAACGAATGATACAACACGAACTAATTTCGTCCACGAAGAAATCCTAGTTAGCAGAGTATTAACAAAGTGATCCATCGATGTAACAGCGAGTACAGTGGGAGACGACTTCCTTTCTTCCGGTAAATTACTTAAATTGAGGTCTAACTTTGATGGTCAACGGTGGAAGGCCATGGACAACCAACTGAAGCAACTGCTTGGGTTCAACTCTTCTGGAGGCAAAGTCCGCGGGGTTGTCCTCAGACCTAACATGATTCCAAGCCGATAAGGGTAACGTTTCCAAAATTTCCGACGTCCGATTAGCGATGAAAGTATTCCATCGGCGAGGAATAGATAATAATGAAGCGAGCACGATCTTAGAATTTGTGAATGTCTTTTATTTATTTATTCATTCATCAATGGATATTCATCTTTTGACTACAATTAACTAAGAATCCTTTACAATTATGTATCATTAAAAAAATTCAATACAATATTCTTAAACTTAAATCTATTCGTTTGAAAGTCGACTTCATTACAAATAGATTTTCTGGCGGGACATCAAACGACGAGCGAATAGCATTAATGAGTCGACTGAGAAGAAGCGCTCCACAAAGCTCCAACCGAGGAATAGAACGCTGTTTGATGAGTGCCACCTGGGTCTTGGCAGCAATGAGATGAACTTCAACTACTCCCTTTTCAGACATACTACGGTCATAGACTACGGCCGCGTACGCCTTCTGCGAGGCATCTGAAAATCCTATTAGATCAAAATTTCGTGAGTTTAGGCTAAATCTTCTGGGAATTCTAAGCTGCTCGAGATAAAGTAAATTTAATCGATAGTCAGTCCATTTATTCTGCTCCTCTGACGGCAGCATATCATCCCATCCTATTTTATTTCGGTCGATCCACAACTCCTGAAATATAATTTTTAACAATATAGTGGAAGGAGCTACGAAGTCCATAGGGTCAAAGATCTTGAAGACTTCCGAGAGAAGATTGCGCTTCGTGGATGGTATCCCATTACCCAGTGACAAACGATATGCAAAATTATCTAGATGTGGATCCCAAAACAATCCTAAGACTCTTTTCCAAGAAGTAGCGTTGTCTGAGTCCAAAGAGACAGCTCCGGTGTCGCTATTATCGAAGATATCTCCGCAGTTAGAAACCCACTTGCTTAATTCCAAATCTCCGTGAGACAACAGCTGCACTAACTGATCCTTTAATTCAATTAAGCCGAAAACAGAATCTGATCCCACGGCAAAGTCGTCGACGTAGGAATTATGCAAAATAGCATAGGACGCCTGGGGGTATTGACTTTCATAGTCCTTTGCCAGTTGCCTAATCACTCTAATAGCTAAGAGTGGCGCCGATGCGATCCCATATGTGACTGTGTTCAGACAGAAATGTGCTACTGGATCACCCGGCGAATTTCACCAGATCAAAATCACGATCTCAAACATCGACCCAAATCTGCCCAAACATCTTTACAATATCTGCACAAAAGACATATCGGTATAAGCGAAAGTGCAGGTATACATTAAGCAGACTACGTTGCAACGGAGTTCCGACTGTCCGTAGGCCAAATAAAACAAGGCCCTAAATTTCCAACCATCCAAAAGACGTTACTCGGATGGATAGTATCTGGAAAATATTCCATATCCTCAAATTCAAACACAAAATGTTGTAACTTGATATGCCATCTTTAGACAAAACAGTCCAAAAATTCTGATCTTTGGAAGAAATTCCTGGAGAATAAACTAAAATGTTCACAACAGAACAACAACTGTGTGAAGAACATTTCGCTAAAAACACACAAATCTCTTCGACAAGTCGTTTTGAGGTTAAGTTGGCTTTCAAGGAACCGCTAAGCCCATAAGCAAACAAATGCAATCAATTTGTGCGTTCTCTTACCTGCGTATGTTTTTAGGAAAATATAGTATAGGAATGCGTATGCTTATTTGTGTTGTTCTCGTTATCTGTTACATACATACATACGTACATAATGTCAGGTTTAAATTTTAAGATACAGTAAACGTTGCCTAGGCTTAAGTCGTCTCGATTTACGCTGTGTAAAATTATAAACCTTGCCTCGCTTAATGTCGCCCTCTCTCGATTTACGTTGTCATATTCGGAGATTTTCTTAGCCGTTTATATTTGAAATTGCTTCATTTAAGCAGTTTAAATTTGAAAATTGGCAGTTTAAATGAAACTTAATCGGAGATTCCCATGGTTTGTTTCTTCTTGATAGATAAAGAGTGATATTTTTAAAGTATAGGGGGATTTACACAAATTAAAACTTGACATTGTATGTGGTTGAAAGTGCTTTGTTGTCTTACTTACAAAAAGAATTTAAGGTCGCGCGTGGTGATTTTCAAACATTTTATTTGTTTTTTTTTTTGGTTGATATATTTATTTATAATTTTGTAAGGTAAATTAACCCTCACTATATTATTTCTGATATCTAATCATTATTTTATTATTAAAATGAGGGCAAAACGGAAGGATTACAACGCTAAAAGTGCTCGTATAAAAAAGATGAATGCCATGTCATTAGAAATGAAAATGCCTGTTATTCGACAAAGGATAAGGCATCTAATATAGCCAGCTCAATGGGACTACCGCCAACAACGGTGAGAACAATCTTAAAAACACTGATGACACTCACGCAAGTACTTCCGCGGGAACGACTAGATCCATCAAAGTGTTAACGAAGTCCAGACCACATATATTAGAAAAAATGGAAACGTTAAGTACTTGAATAAGGGAGTTAAATGAAAAAGGCATACATGTTACTACACTAACTATCCAGAAAAAGTCAATGAGTTTATTTAAGGACCTAAAGTCAATGTCAGTTGAAGAGGATAAGGATGTCAGTTTTAATGCTAGTCCCGGATGGCTAGAAATATTCAAAAAGAGAGCACAGCTTCACAATGTTAAAGTTAAAAATAAAGTGAATCTGCAAGTGCAGATTTTGAAGCAGCCAAACAATTTCCTGGGAAACTAAAACAAATTATGACGGATGGAGGATACACTTCTCAGCAAGTCTTTAACGTTGACGAAACCGGGCGGTTCTGGAAGCCCGTTCTGTAAAGAACATTTTATTTCTATTGAGGGGAAAGCGGCACCTGGACCAAAAGTTGCGAAAGATAGGGTGACGCTGCTTCTTGGAGGATGCTTCGGGATATTTTAAGCTAAAGCCATTGTTAGTGTACAATTCGCAAAATCCAAGAGCTATGGAAATTATTTGCAGACAAACCCTCCCAGTCATATAGGAAGCCAAAAATAAAGCCTGTGTAACTGGAAGTATTTTTTTCTGAATGGCTAAAAAAAATTTGTTGGCATACAAAGCTTTGCTCCTTGTCGACAATGCTCCTGGTCACCCGGTTAACACAACTTTTTTTCTACTGCCTATGGACAAAGTGGCTAGGTTTAAGAGATATTATTTACGCTGGATTTTTAATGATCTAATTGCAGAAATTGATGGAAAGTCAAAGTTCACAAATGGTCGTGACATGATTCGGACGTTCTGGAAAAATGTTAACATCCTGAAAACAGTTCAAAAAATCAATCAATCCTTCTCGAATGAAGTCTCGGCTGTAACAATGAAGAATTTATTGGAAAAAAAGTGTGGGCCGAAAATATCCCCCTTTGTACGTCCTGAATGAGAAACGCATCGCATAGGGTTTTCGGATGTTGATGAAATAGACATAACCGGGATATTCAACGAACTTGAGGAACCGCTTTCTAAAGAGAATCTACTATTCACACTTAAGGGAGATTGTGCCACCCAAAATAAGCAAGTTCAGGATAGTACTTCAGAGGCTGTTAATGAAAGAGAAGAATCCCGATTGGGAAAACTATCGACGGCTCTTAATCATACTAAACAAGCCGTTGAAATTTTTGAAGCACGATACGGATAAAGTAAGATTTGAAACAATAAGGCTCTCAATCACTTCCAGCGTTGGATGCTACAAAACCTGTATGCAGAAAAAGAACTGTTTAATGCAAAAGCATATAGAAGCATTTTTTTTAAGCCACTTTCAGTGAAGGAAACATCTGGATCTCCTTTGAATCCGGAACAAATTACTCAAGACCATTAGTCATCTACAGCTGGCCGCTGTCAGTTGGAAATCATTTCTTCGGATGAAGAAAGCCCTGAAAATTAATAAACCATTAGAACATTATTTATTATTTTTATTACTATCTTTTAAATAAAAACCTGCAGTATGTAAAGGGTCCCCCAAATAATTTTTTTTTTGTGAAAATGCTATAAAAAAACTACTGAATATTTTCTCAAATTTCTTTTCTTATTTGAAAGTACAATCCTTCCGGTTAATAATGGAAAATAATTTCATTCAAATGGCTGCCTCGGCTGGCCATGCAGTAGCCTACACGATCGGTCCAATTTTTAAGCACATTATCGATTGTGTGCAGCTGTATTTCACCAATGGCTTCACGAATATTGTCCTTTAAAGCGTCAATTGTCTCTGGCTTGTCGGCGTAACACTTATCTTTGACGGCACCCCACAAATAATAGTCCAACGGTGTCAAATCGCAGCTCCGAGGTGGCCAAACGACATCAGCTCTGCGGCTGATAATGCGATCTTCAAAAACAGGGCGCAAAACATCCAGTGTAGCTTCGGCTGTGTGGCACGTAGCGCCGTCCTGTTGAAACCAAATATTGCCAATATCCTCCTCTTCAATTTTTGTGAACAAAAATTCGTTCAACATGGCCCGATAACGATCGCCATTGACTGTAACGGCCACTCCTTGCTCATTTTCGAAGAAAAATGGCCCAATTATGCCTCTGGACCAAAATCCGCACTAAACAGTGGCTTGTTTTGGGTGCACCGGCTTTTCGATGTATGCGTGCGGGTTTTCTCTGCCCCAAATGCGACAATTTTGCTTGTTTACATACCCGCCAAGATCAAAATGAGCTTCATCTGAAAAGATGATTTTTTTGGCAAAATCGGCATCTTCTGTTTCAAAGTAATGTCGCAATATTTCCCAGCGTTGTTCAAGCGTATGCACAACCATATTCGCTCAGCGGAAGGATAAAACTAATTACCTGTCAAATCAGACATGAGCTAAGTGTTACCATTCACGAAATAAGCACTACTTGAAAAAAAAAACGTTAGATGGCGGACCCTGTATAAGTACCAGTACACTAATATTCATGTATATGTTTGCTTCATTTCGACTTTAGTAATAGCCAATTTTTGTACTTCTCGGCTTATGTCGCCTCGATTTGTGTCCCCATTTCTATGAATACCTCTTGACGTAAATCGGGGGTTTACAGTAATTCAAAAAAAAAAATGTTCGTTTGTCATATCGATGAATATCTATGCATATCTAGGTACTTTGCTGTTTCTTTGTTTTTTTTTTTTTTTTTTTCAACAATAGTCAACTGTCATGGATTTCTTTTGTTCGCATCATCGTAAGGGCGGTGTATCTCGCTTAGCTGAAAATCAAAAACGGACGACCCTTTCATCGCCGATTTTCTCTGGACGAATTTAAACGATTCTTGACGGCTTAACGAAAGTTTGTTCGTTCGGTCTTCCCCTACGCGCCCTGTCATCGTCATTGTCGGTTGGTGCTTTGGGAAGACCGGAGGTGCAAACTGCGGTAAGCCGTCACACATAAGTATATATGTATATTGTAAATTTCATTTCGTTTTTTATTAGAAATAAAAACCAGCCTGTTGTTATTTCAAATCTCCGAGCATAGACCACCGACAATTCTTTTCATTTCGCAATCTGCAACATCGCAACGCCACTATCGAAGATTTGTTTGGGACATCGCCCGCCATTTGCCGATATCACCATTCACTGCTTCCATCAATGCTTCGTCATTCACCGCCACGAAGAAGCCCACGTATTAACTCAGGAGCAGAAACCGCCATGTCTCTGCGAGGAACTGCCGACACAGATGCCACTGCCGCCGCATCGGAAACCGTGTCCAACCCTGCAGTCCCTCCAACATCGACGATTGTAACTGACGCCGCCAATGACGCCAATACCGCCACAGCCCAACAAAACATTTTGGGAAAGATGCAAGAACAACTGAGTGCCCTTGAAAGTGAATTACGAAGCACACAAGCGAAGCTTAAAGAAAGTGACCTACAGTATTCGGCGCTAAAGGAGAAGCTTCAGATTCAACAGCCACAACCATCAGAAATGCCATTTGTATCCCGCATTGTCCAGATCACACCACCGTTACCGACGTCATATACAGTATCCGAATACACAGTACCAAGTACAGCCGCAAGTACCGCTACCATTTACAATCATGCTATTTACCGACCAACCGGTTCAGTAGCGGTGAACAGCCCGTTAATAAATAGGGTTGATCTGCCAAGTTGCAGTCAAGTAAACGGTATCAGGTCCGGATACGAGTATGAGCCTATTTATTCAACGTCGCAGCCAGTTTCGTCCCACGTTACAGGACCATCGCCGTATGCTGGAAATAGTGGTTCTACGACTCAACACATGTTCGAAGCGCCCCGTAAAGTTGTCGGCTTGCCTGAATTTTGTGGGCTTGCGGAAGATTGGCCAATGTTTTCCACCGCGTATGCCGAGACAACTGCAGCATACAACTATACCAGTCTTGAGAATTGCATGCGCCTACAAAAGAGCTTAAAGGGTGAAGCCCGGGAAATTGTAAAGTCATTGCTTATACACCCGCAAAGTGTCAGTGAAGCAATGGACCAACTTCGTTTGCGATTTGGTCGACCCGAACAGCTAATAAGGAGTCAGCTCCAACAAGTACGAGAAATTCCTCCTATTTCTGAAGCGTCTGTGGAGAAATTAGTGCCATTTTCAACCAAGGTTAGAAACTTAGCCGTATTTATGCAGTCAGTCAACGGACAACACCATCTGTCAAACCCAATCCTGTTAGATGAGCTCATGGCTAAGCTTCCAATGAACAAGAGGATTGAGTGGGCGAGTTATGCAACATCGATACAGCCGCATCCAACAATTGTTGACTTTAGTAACTGGTTAGGAGCAGTCGCAAGTCTAATATCTACAGTTCAAGACAGTTGTAGTCGCACAACAGCAGAAACAAAGCGGCGGGTCGTTCTTCACACAACGGAAAACCAACGCCAGCAAGCACCCAAATGCCCGATATGCCAGGAGCAACATAAGATCGTTAGTTGCGGAAGGTTTTTAAATTTGCCCGTGAGTGAAAGGTGGACTGAAATCAAACGTGGTAGATTGTGTTTCAGCTGTTTAGAAAAGGGACACCTGACACGCAACTGTCGCCGCTGGAGGCAATGTGGTACCGATGGATGCAGGACAAATCACCACAAGCTGTTGCATGAGCACAAGAGTATTACGCCAGAAAGATCATCAACTTCACAATTAGAACAACAAGGGGGTACTAGTACTGGCGAGGTTCTTAGCTGTGCGACGAGTATTGGATCATCGAAGTTGTTGTTCCGTGTCTTACCCGTTACGCTTTATGGACCAACGAAGCGAATCCAAACGTATGCATTGCTAGACGAGGGATCATCCATCACCATGGTGGACAGGGATTTAGCGGATGAGTTAGGACTGCAGCGACAGGAACATCAGTTAAATGTTCGGTGGTTTGGTGGTAGAGTGACACAAGAACCTTCAACCGTGGTCAACTTACACGTGCGTGGCGCCACTGAGAGAAAGAGACATGCGTTACAAAATGTCTTCAGTATACGCAATCTCCAACTACCGACGCAAAGTCTACATAGCAGTGATCTTTATAGAGCATCCAGGGATATAAAACACATACCACTGTCGCCGTATGCCAACGTCACGCCGAAACTTCTCATAGGCTTGGACCAATGTCATCTAGGTCTACCAGCAAAAATGCTCTCAGTAAATTCTGGAGGGCCATTTGTCGCCAAAACTGAGCTGGGGTGGGTCGTTTTTGGTCCAACTCAAGGATCCGTAAAAATTAGTGCTTCGTGCCTTATGGCTAACGTCCACGAGGATGATGCTCTTCACAATTTGGTCGAGGATTATTTCAAGACGGAAAACTTTGGTGTAAGGCCAGCACCCATAATCGAAACTGAAGCTGATGTACGTGTTAAAAGAATCCTAGAAACTTCAACTATCAGAGTCAACGGCAGATTTCAAACCGGACTCGTCTGGAAGAGCGATCAAATATCATTACCCGACAAGCTACGCAATGGCCAAGAAAAGGTTAATCGCCATAGAACGTAAAATGAAACGCGATGATTCGTTTGCCGCCGCCTACAACGATATCTTCCGAAGTTACGTCGCAAAGAAGTACGCCCGCAAGTTGCAGCCAGCAGAAGCCGCCATCGTTGGACCAAGAACATGGTACTTGCCACACTTTGCCGTAACAAACCCCAATAAGCCAGGCAAGCTACGCCTAGTTTTTGATGCCGCCGCCACTGTTGAAGGAATTTCGCTTAATTCGTGGTTACTGAAGGGTCCGCAGCAGTTTCAACCAATGCCATCGGTACTGTTTAACTTCCGCGTAGGAGTCGTAGCCGTGTGTGGTGACATAAGGGAGATGTTTCACCACGTCCTTATTCAGCCTAAGGATAGATGTGCCCAAAGATTTCTCTGGCGTGAAGGCAATGACGATAAACCACCAGACGTCTACGAGATGATGGTTATGACATTTGGAGCTGCTTGTTCGCCTTGCGCAGCTCAGTATGTTAAGACGGTTAATGCCTTGGAACATCGTGATCATGACCCGCGAGCCATCAAAGAAATTTTAAAACATCATTACATTGACGACTTCGTAGACAGCTTTGATTCGGTGGAGGAAGCCATCAAAATATCGAAAGAAGTAAAGGAAATTCATAAGGATGTGGGTTTCGAACTGCGTGGCTTCGTTTCAAATGCAGTTGATGTCATAAAGGCTTTAGCTGATACTGAAGAGCATTCAATGACGGCCAGTAGTCGCGCAATCGAAGAAAGCCTTGCGACAGAAAAGGTGCTCGGCATGTATTAGCAGCCTTCGTGCGACGCGTTTAGATACAATTTGAAGTTTCATCGGGTAGATGCCGACATTCTGGCTGGAAAAAGATGTCCAACGAAACGGGAGTTATTAAGCACAATAATGTCCGTCTTTGATCCGCTTGGTTTTCTATGCCATCTTTCGATTGCTGCGAAATTGTTAATGCGCGAAGTATGGAAGAGCGACGTACGATGGGATGAGCAAGTGCCGGAAGATATCAACGCAGCATGGAATAAATGGTGCTCTAACATAAAACGCGTCGCCGAGTTCCAAGTCCCACGATGTTACTTCATTAAGACCACGCCGTATCAGTTGCAGCTCCACGTCTTTTCTGATGCGAGCGAGGATGCATTTGCTGCAGTAGCCTATTGGAGGATTCTTTATTCAGATGGTCAGATAAGTGTCGCATTCGTCTGTGCAAAAACCAAGTGTGCACTTTTAAAGTCGATGACTATCCCGAGACTTGAGCTGCAGGGTGCCGTACTGGGCACACGTTTAATGCAAACGATCATCGAGGAGCATTCCGCAAAAATAAATCAATGTGTGCTCTGGAGCGACTCTAAGACAGTAACAAGGTGGATCATCTGCACACCGCTGCTACAAGCCATTTGTTGCACATCGAATTGCTGAGATCTTAGCTGCCACGAAGACATCTGATTGGAGGTGGATCCCAACGAAGGTTAACGTCGCCGATGAAGCCACACGGCCAACCTATTGCACCGACTTCAGCCGTTCATCTAGTTGGCTAAGGGGACCAGCGTTCCTATGGAGAAGCGAGAACACCTGGTCTTCTGACTCAGCCAATGTCAACTGTCATGTAGAAGAGGACGACGAGGACGAAGAAAGGCTTCAGGCGAAATTCACAATGCTCGTTGTAAGTGAACCCTTTATTAGCTTCGCCAAATTTTCTTCTCTCACCAGGCTGAAGCGAACGATTGGCTGGGTTATACGATTCGTTAAGCGATGTCAGAGGAAACAATGTCCAGGAGGGGAGAATGGTCTGTCCGCAGCTGAACTCGATGATGCTGAGATCGTCCTATGTCGCCAAGCTCAAGAGGAGAAGTATAACGTTGAGTTGGGTCAAATCTGTAGCGGACAAGGTGTCGCTAAAGGAAGCGCTCTTTACAACCTCTCTCCCTATAAAGATGTCGATGGTGTTTTGCGTGTCAACGGACGTATTGATGCGGCCAGCTGGCTACCGTATATAACGAGACGTCCAATAATTTTACCACCTGATCACCGCTTGACCGAACTGATTGTGTTTCATCATTACAGCCAAATGAAACATCAAAATTTCGAAGCGACGATATGCGAAATCCGCCACAAGTTCTGGATTCCGCGCTTAAGGCAAGTCATGCGTAAAATCATCTCTAATTGTTATGTCTGCAAAATTGTCCGGGTTTCGCCGGTGACACCTATCATGGGCCAGCTGCCAAGGGACCGCTTGACTCCATATATGAGGCTATTTTCCTACACTGGCTTAGATTACTTCGGACCACTTACAGTTACCATCGGTCGTCGACAGGAGAAGCGATTGGTGGCATTGTTCACATGCCTTGTAGTCAGAGCCATTCACTTAGAGGTGGCTCGTGACCTTTCAACTGATTCCTGTATCGTTGTCATCCGTAATTTCATCAATCGTCGCGGAGTCCCAGTAAGAATTCGGACCGATAATGGGAAGACCTTCGTCGGAGCGGACAAAGCAGCTAAACGATTCTCTGAAGTTTTCGAGCAGGAACGCATCCAAGATGAATTTTCAGCGAGAGGTGTTGAATGGCTCTTCAACTGCCCCAATAATCCTTCTGTGTGGGAACGTATGGTCCAATGTGTAAAAAGGGTATTACGTCATACATTAAAGGAAGTCTCGCCACGGGAGCACACTCTTCAGTGCCTCATAATTGAAGCGGAAAATATAGTGAATTCGCGCCCGCTGACTCATCTTCCGATCTCGCCAGACCAAGAGGAACCGCTCACTCCAAATCATTTTCTGCTGGGGACAGCCAACACTACGCAGACGCCCAGTATCTCCGAGCCACCAGAGAAGATATGCGCGCTAAAAATGCAATGGCGAATTGCCCGTCAACTGAGGGATCTATTCTGGAAGCGCTGGATTCAGGAGTACCTGCCGACTTTAACGTGCCGTACGAAATGGTGTCGACAAACAACGCCGCTGAGACCCGGAGACCTGGTATTCGTTTGTGATCCCAACATGCCAAGGCAGCAATGGTGTCGTGGTCGAGTTCAACAAGTGTATCACGGATCAGATGGTGAAATAAGACAAGCAGATGTGCTCACGAATTCAGGAGTGTTACGTCGTCTAGTGTCCAGGTTGGCCGTCCTTAATGTTGATTATGGTGAATCGAGTCGATCCACGGGGGCGGGGATGTAATGGATTCCGCCACTCCTGAAAATCAAAAACGGACGAACCTTTCATCGCCGATTTTCTCTGGACGAATTTAAACGATTCTTGACGGCTTAATGAAAGTTTGTTCGTTCGGTCTTCCCCTACGCGCCCTGTCATCGTCATTGTCGGTTGGTGCTTTGGGAAGACCGGAGGTGCAATCTGCGGTAAGCCGTCACACATAAGTATATATGTATATTGTAAATGTCATTTCGTTTTTTTATGTCATTAGAAATAAAAACCAGCCTGTTGTTATTTCAAATCTCCGAGCATAGACCACCGACACTCATATTTCCAAGTAAATGCTATTTCAAATGTTTTTATTTATCTGTTTCTTATAATTTCTTATTCTTTTTAATTCATTTTTATTTCATATTTCTTAGAATTATGGTACGCTAGACAAAAATGCTTAAAACTAGCATAAATAATTTAAAGAAAGAGAAACAATTAAAACTACCAATTTTTTTAAACTTAGCAACAAATCGTGTTTTTTTTTAATTATATGAAACTTACGACTAATTCGCGAAAACTGCTCACCTTGCCGCGGTGCGGAAGCTTAGCACAGGTAATGACTCTCGAGATCTGTCTCTTGAGGAACCCGAAGCCAAGAAGCAATTACTGACTCTTCCTTACCTTTCCTTTTGCCCCGTTATCATCATTCCCACACTCCTCTAACACTAAGGAGAAACAGCATATGCTGATGGATGCATAGCTAAGAGGGTGTTTAGCTAGTAGTATGCGAACTTCGGATACCGGGCGACCTCCCACTTCACTCCAGCCTTAGCGTAGCGTCTCGGGCCCCGCTGAAGGTGACCGTTCTTTCCCGAGTACATTTCCTAATTAAAAATTACTAAAGAGCATTCTCTTCTCAATTTTCTTCTCACATGCTCTCAGATGCCATCGCCTGCTAGGGCCTGTGAGCCCTCAGCGGCACAGCAAAAAACAGCAACGTCGATATCCATTGCCGCCGGACGGAAAGCAGATGTAACTTCACTCTCCGACTGCGACTCTACGCTCTGTGAAGATGACGTGAGTATGCTCTCAGATGAAATCTCAGGCGCGGAAGAAAACAAAGCCACTGTTGTGGAGAATAAGTCTCTACCACCTGGTGGCGTCGTCAAACTTAAGTGGTCTGAACAGAAACGCTTTAAGGCAGCTATTTAACAGGGACGTTTTAAGTTCAAGTTTCAAAAGTTTTATTCATTTCAAAAGTTTTACAATATTTGTATTACCCACGAAGCTTATTGCTTATCTGTGGGTGGTTGAATTTTCATATGGTTTTTGAATTGATTGGGTGTTTAGTTTACGAGTAATTGCAATGTTGTGTTGTTTCAAAAAAAAATTGACTTAATAAAAATAAAATATTTAGTACACCAATCATGAAGTTTGGAATTTAACTCAAAAAGAACAGTTGAATAATTTTTTTACGTTTTTTAAAGTTTTGAATGTTTTTAAGGTTTGTTGGTTCATAATTGATTGTATAGTATAGCTCAGTTATCGTCTTACATATTTGTTGTATATCACGGGAATTTTAAGGAGACCTTGCGCTCGTCTTCTGGTGTTGAAGCTATGTGAAATAGGTTGCTGGAATCTTAAATCATCGTAGTATTCTAGAACTGCTGCCATCTTAAATAAATTGTCCATACTCAGAAACTTGGAGTGTAGATGATTTTTATCAATTATTTTTATAGTTCTATGCTGCAGATTAACAAGTTTATCTGTATGCATTTTTGATGCATTTCTCCATACCTTAACTGAGATTTACTCATTGGCACCACTTTTTTGCGAAGTAGGACATTTTGGGTTTTGGAGGAAAATACTTATTGGCTTCTTTTGTTTGCTGGGTGCACGAATATGCATTAGCTTCGTTTTGGTAGCATTGATGACCAATCCAAAACCGTGACACCATCGAGAGACTTTATCGAACTCCTGTTGCATAGTAGAAATTGCGGTTTCAAGACACCTGTGCCTAACAACAATTGCTATGTCGTCTGCGTATGCGAAAACTGTGCTGCTCTGGAAAACTCGGACAGACTATGAACAGAACTGGACCAAGTTTTGACCCCTGTGGTACACCACGATTGAAGCTTTTTTCTTGACTCCATGAACTTCGAACTCTGACTTTAAAAGTTCTTCCTATGAGGTAGCGCTCCATCCATTTCCAAAGTGTCCCTCTTATATCGATTTTGTAAAGAATAACAAGTAGTTTTTCGTGACTCAGCGTGTCGAATGCCTTGCTGAAGTCCAAAAACATTACCAGCACGTGATGATTTTTATTGAAACTCATGTTAACAGCATTACAAAATTCTCCAAGAAGTTTTCCCGTACTTCTTCCTTTTTGAAAACACTACTTGATGCAGCAAGCGGTATTTCTCGATAAATTTGTTCAATCGTCTTACAACTATTTCTTCTAAGCATTTTTCAACAACGGGCATGATTTAAATTGGCCTTTAGTTTTGAATTTCGTTCTTTTTTCCTCATTTATGGATGGGACGAATGACTGATGTCTTCAAAATTTTTAGAACGCACCCTTGTGTCAAACTTCTATTGACAATTTGTTGAATTAGTGGTGTTAAAAAATGAGCATTAATTTCAATATAACACGCTCTTATTCCGTCAGCTCTTTGACTTTTATTAGTATTCAGATTACATAGTATATTTTGAATTTTGGCTTCATCAGCTTCTTCTTCAGACTGGATGTTTTTTCATTACATACGTGTGCAACCTTAGACGCTTTTGAGGAAAAGAATTCAGCAAGTTTTTCGGTCATGTCAGCCACGTTCGATTAAGTATTGTACATAGATTGTGTTCTATTATTTCATCAATTGATGCTTTATTTCTACCCAATAGTTCGTTTATTATACCCCAGGTTTCTTTCGTATAATTTTTGGCATTAACTAATTGATTTTTGTAATAGTTAGACTTCTTTATTTGTATATTTTTGTTAAGATAGTTTTTTTATTTTTTGTATTCGAATTTGTAGCTTTCATTTTGTAGATTATTCTTCCATCTTCATACATTTCATTTCTTTTTTTGCATTCACTTTTTTTCACTTTCACTTTTTTTGCATTTCCTTCACCGGTCGCTGCAGATAACCGTAAGGTAGTTGCACCTACCGTTTCCGCGGCTTCAACCAGTAGCGCTTATCCCAGGAGCACACAAATGGACACGGGTTGCTTCGCAAATCAAGCCGAAGGGAAGCCTTGGAGACTTTGCTAAAGGTATATTTCTCTGGTTCTACTACTCAGCTAACACCTCTCGATACTTTAATGAGCGTTACAAATTACATCGATAGAAGATCAAATAGCCTCTTTGGTAGACTCTTTAGTTTTGATAGAGTTAAATGGGCAATTGGCTCATTCAAACCCTACAAAGCTCCAGGTAAAGACAGTGTCTTTCTTGCTATCCTCCAGAGAAACCTAGACATCATTCTAGCATCACAGATAACTCTTTCTAGGTCAAGTTTAAACTTGGGATACTTTCCTCAAATCTGGAGGGAATCAACCTTGTCTTCATCCCTAAAACTGGAAAACCAAGTGAACAACCTAAATCCTATCGCCCTATCAGCCTAACATCTTTCCTATTAAAAACAATAGAAAAACTGATAGAGCTTCATATTAGAGGTATATTAGAAAATCAAACACCTCTGCATTCAAATCAATATGCAAACCGCAACGAACGATCTACTGAGAAGGCGCTGCATCATTTGGAAGCGCATGTGAAAAATAGCTTTACACTCAAAGAGATCAAAATTTGCGCCTCCCTCTTGATATTGAGAGGGCATTTGATACTGGCTACATTTCAATCACCACTGCATTGTCCGGTAGAGGTGTAGACCACCCCATTAACCATTGGGTTAGGGCGATGCCGTATTATATCAACTAAATCCGGAGAGGTCTAATCAGAAATTATCCACCCTTACAATAATTTACTATTAGGTTGTTGTATTATACACAACCTCGTTTAAGTAAAATTTCGTGCTTTTTTTTTTGTAGTTTTAAATTCATTTTTATTTCATATTACCTTAGATTTATCTTACCTTAGACAAAAATGCTTAATTCTAGCTTAACTATCTTAAAAAATGTATATATTGTATTTTACTGGCCCTAGGCAGACACCCTAAAACAAACAGTACAATTTAAATATGTCTATAGACTACTATATACATTTAAAATGAACATTATTATAACTATATGTACATATACATATATAAAACTTAATCCTGCCTTAAACTAACTGAATTTGATTAAACCTATCTTATTCTAACTTAACTAAAATATATATATATATATACAGGGAATGGCCGCCTAGATCACCAGATTTAACTCCTCTAGATTTTTATGTGTGGGGATTCATGAAGAATTATGTTTACGAAGTGGAAATATATAGTATCTTTGGAACAACTGAAAGAACGGATTGAAGTCGCTGGAGTCAAATTGCAGGAAAATTTGTCAAGCATAGACTTATGTGCAACCATTAGAAGAAGATTTGATCTTTGCCTTCTAAAAAATGGGGATCATATTGAAAATTTATTATAATAAAACTCCGAATTGTTTAAAAATAATGAAAAAGAGGTCTATGTTTCATACATTAATTTGCCTACAAGTCCAGCCGTGTTAAAACCAAAAGAAAAGTAAGAGAATTGAATTTTTGAAAAAAAATTAGTACTTAATTACATACAATTTTGAAAAAAAATAGTTTTTTTTTTTTCAAAATTTTGAGTTTGAAAATTAATTTCTCGAAAACTGTTCCTCAAAACAGCTTCGTTTAAAAACAATATGAAAGAAGAGGTTTCTGGCTTTACAAAAAATTATATCACGGCATTGTGGATGTAACTGTTGCTTTTTAATAATTTTTTTTCCAAATTAAGTCGATTTTTTAGAAAATTGCTCCTCCCGGCTAAACGGGGGGGGAATAGACCCCCCCTCCCGTAAGATTTTTTTCTTGTCTTGACCAGACCTACACGCTCTAGCTTTTTGGAACACTGCTCGTGGGACACCCTATATATAAAATGTATACTTTATATATATTTTATATATATATATTTTTTTTTTAATTTAGTTTATTTACATTTTTTTATTTGTTTTTGGTTTTATTCTTTTATTTGTGATTTTGTTTTCTTGTTTGATTTTGCGCTATACTGCCCTAACCTATCCTAACCTATGTAAGCCTGCCATTGGTGTTAGGCAGGCTTTGCCTTGAAGAGGCTGTATCTATTGAAGAGTATGTTGACGAAGTCCTTTCTAACCACCAAAAGTGTTGATATTGGCGGACTTCGTCTCCTCGATCCCGGCGTGATACCGATCTACAGAGCCTGAGGCGCTCGAGCTCGCGGAGCGCGACATCAGATCTGTAGTGGAATCGCCGTTCCACGGAATTGCGACCCACGTGGAAGATTAGAGGTATCGCCAATCAGCCCACATCTAAGTACAGGAATGCTTCTGGCGGGACAAAGCCGTTAAGGCGCGCTCTCTCGTTATATAAATCGACAATGACGTCGATCGTTGGATCTGATCTATACGCAAATTGATCATCCGCGTGCGCTATTGAGTGGTGAAGAAAAGCTACCAGATACCTGTTGCAGTCCATTGCTAATTTCATATGTTTGGGTAGAAGTCGCGTTGGCAATTTTAACGGCGAATTTTCAGCCGTTAATATGTCAAAATTCGTATACAGGAGTGGTTTGCTTGTGCCCATCTGAATGAGCTTGTAGTAAAGTCCAATCATACGTTGTCGAAAGCTTTTTCCAAGTCAATCAGACAGGCACCGTGTATTGGTTTTTGCATTTATTCCGCTGTATATCCCATACCAGATTCGACGCGGCATGAGTAGTGTCATCGAATTGGTTATCCGGTTATATGAGTTTATTGTCCTCAACCCATTTAGACAGAACTCTATGGAACACCTTCTCGAAGACTTTACTGATACTCGGAAGGAGACTTATTAACCGGAGATTTGTCGGGGTAGGTTGCATTATCGCTGTCTTCTAGTGCACTGAATAATATGCATTATTCAATGCATTGTTGAACAGGATGGTGTACATCTCTACAGTCACTGGTGGGAGCACAACATTAGATATTCCGTCGGTTCCCGCGGATTTTTTTTCGAAGATCATCTGGAAATCCTTCGTTGGAATGAACAGGGTGTTAGCTGTTACGATTGGCGCCGTGCTTCCTTGGTTTATCAAGGGAAGAGCGTTAAACGGAGAGTTAAACAAGTTCTCCCTTTTTTATATTTTTTATTAGCTTATTAATAATAATTAGCTCTGATAACTAACTCCGATAACTAACTCAATTTAACTCTACCTACCCTCGATATCAGCTGCCTTTTTATACAATATTTTTCGTACGCATCTTATCCCCTCTTCTTTTCTTAATTCCTACCAGCGTCAGAAATCAGTTTCTGCAGCGTAGGTGTAAACACTACGAAACTCGACTTTGCACCGACCCATTTTCACTTTCATGCATGCAACCTGGTACTCATTCACCATATTCCTTAATTGCGTTTAATTGCTTTTAGGGTTTTGCTATTGGCTGTGCATGAATTAGTGTTTACCCAATATACTGCATATGAATGGGCACACTTTGTGTCATGCACAAGGTGTCATGTGTCTTGATTCTTCGTACGCTTCAAGGGTATCGTATGTCTTGACTCATCGTTGGACTGTACTGACCCCACTTGAGTTAGTCATACTGCACTGACCTTTAGTTTTAAATGGGTACACTTCAAAGGTGTCGTGTGTCTTGATTCATTGTTTGCGTTGTTGCCGAATATGGGTGAAAGAAAGAAGAGAAGTGTGCATTTCGCTGAGTGGACGATGCGTGTGGTCCGTTGTGTGGATAACAACATAGCCCTTCACTGGCGACGGCATTGTTTGCCATAAAATCATCATTGAACCTGGTAAAACCAAAGTTCTCTAGTCGCCAATGATTTATGTATATAATTTGAACGTAAAGGTGATGAAGTAGGACTCTGTTTTCTAGGTCGCGGTTTGGGCGAATCCTGTCATTCACCGTATACACTCCCTGGAATACGGCTTTCACTGCCGCCACTTTCTCTTGGGGATCCTCGATCACGAAAAAATCATCATCCAAGACTGGCCTCTCTGAAACGATGCTAACTGTTCAAGGGTTCATTGACATTTTGTTTTCGACGAAATATTTTATTTATTTGCGGAAACATACTCGCGCTGTTTGATTTTACAACACGAATTTTGTTGTTCCAATGCAAATTTAGAAATATTCTGAAATTTTCTTTGATTGTTCGTTATGGACTTTTAATCAGTATAAGAGTTTAGGTCTTGTCAGGAGTCTACTTTTCTGTCTGTGTAGTGCGTCGATTGTCGCGTTTCGGTTGACGTTCGTGGTATCGTTCTGCGGTTGGCGTGGTATCGTACTGTTCTTTGTCTGTTTAATGATATCGTCCATTTGTTTAAGATACCTGTCAATCTCGTGGTTTGAGAGACGCTCACTCGAAGTGAGCGTTTTCTTCAGGGAATTGGCAAAGCGAGGCCTACTATAAGCGTATAGTATATTGTTGAATATACTCTGCCATCTTAGCGAATTCATCTGAAGTTGAAGAAGTTTTCTACCGAGTTTAAGCGCAGAGATCGAAAAGTGTCTCGAGCTCTGCGATGAAAATATTGGGTTGAGATATTTCAGGTGCATAAGCTGTACATTCTCTTTCCATTTCGGAGAGAAGTGCACACAATACTGATCTCTAGCACCTAGAAACGCCGCACTACCCCCACCTCGTGTTGCGTTGGGTTGGTCTCTTCGAATCACCCTATAAAAACTTTGCCCGATTTTGTGCTTTTGGTTTTGCTTTGTTTCGGTAACAAAACACAGGGCTTCCGTCCTGCACCTAATTGATAAGTACAGCTTCTCGCTTAATCTTAATCGGTGAATTCACATTCACCGACAGTATCTTTAACGGACTCTCTACCGGCGTACCCATTACGATTTTAGACGCGGTAGACCCGGCAGAAGCGAGTAGATTCTGTCCACTCGGGTCGCCTATTCAGGGATCTGTTATTGGAGCTGACCGATTTGCCCTTGGATAGCGAGCAGGATCGAGCGCAATTCCACCTCGGCTTCCGGTGGAATTTCAATGAAAATGGAAAATTACAAAGAAAACAAGAACTGTCAAAATTAAGAGAAAACACAAGAAACAATAATTTAAACAGGGAGCCAAATGAAAATGCACAAGTGTTTGTGAATAATCATCTTACACCAACAAACAAGCACTTGCTCTGGATGGCAAAAAAACAAAGACAGAGAGTGCTCTTGGAGATTTGTATGGGAGTCTGCAGGTAAAATATTTGTAAAAAAAAACAAGAACACAGTTTCTATTAGCATCAAATCAGTTGACAATGTTAGTAAAATAATCTGTTAATTTCTCGCATAATGGGTGAATTTGAAACACAAAGCAAAACAATACGAGTAATGAAAGAAACGTATAGTGAAACTGATGCCGTTTGCAGGATATTTAATGGTTTTACCGGCATCAATAAATAAATGTTTAAAGATAAAACTTTTTGCTGTGTGTGCTTTAATATAATAGCCGAAATGGAACATGTTTTTTGTCATGTAGATGTTATAGTGTAAATGAAATCAATTTAAAACAAGAAAAAAAAATGAATTTTTTAACATTGGTGAAATTTATTATTATTATTATTTAACGTACTCTTTCTTCAAATGAATCTTGTCAAAACTTTATTTAGATGCTCTAAAAGATTTAAATCTTAATGGATCCATGTAATCATTCTATTGGAAAAAAATAAATAAAAATGAAATAAAATGAACTAAATAAATTTTTTTAATGGAAAAAGATCTAGAGGAGGAGGACTAGCTGTTTATATAAAAAAACAATACTCAGTATGACAGAATTAATGCACAAACTGTATCATATGAAAGCATAGACATTGTAATAAAAGAAAAAAAATTGAAAAAATACATCCATGTTATTTAAAGACCACCTAATAGAAGTTTCCCAGAAGGGAACTTGATAGAAATCTAAAAGTTCGGAAGGAGTTAATAGTTTTGGCAGATATAAACTTAAATTTACTAAACATAGATGACTCAAAGGTAATTGAATATTTGGAAATTATGGCAACAAATGTCATAAAACGAAGTACTCATGTAATTCCAGGTCCAAACACTGCTACTGTTATAGGTCAGTTGTTTGTTAGCATCTCCAACAGTGAAATTTCAGCCGCTGTGATAGAAACATACATATATGTATATCCGATCACTGTGCGCTTATACCTATATACGTATGTTAAAATTAAGATTAATAAGGATGTAGATGCATTCAAAGTTCATAGTCGAATTAACCAACGAATGATGATCCAACTTTTTAAATAAATAAACTGGCAACAAATTTGTGAAAATTTGTCTACTTATAATACATTTGTCGAAAAAATAAATAACATATACACTCAATCCACAGATATAAAACAATACAACAAAAAAACAGTAAATCCAAACATTGGATCACATTAACTACAGTACAAGTGTGCAAAAAAAGAAATGAATTTTACAGAAGGTGGAAAAACAATGCACGAAATCAAGATTTTCGACGTGAATATAAGCGCTTTAGAAATGTCGTAAGCAAAAGAATAATATTCGACAAGTTTCATTATTATGAGTTGCAATTTATTAATTGCAAAAATTATCCAAGAAAAACGTGGAGTGTTCTCATCGAAGATCTGGGTAGAAAGAAGGAGTCTATTGATGATAAGATAACTAACAATTTTGCAACGAATAAGCAGCTGGCTACAGTTGTAGATGAATTTACCAACCATTTCTCAACACAAGTATCTGAAATTGGGCACAGGTGTGATAAAATAACATTGGCACACCAGAATCGTAGTATTGTTCAATCTATGTTTCTTGAAAAAGCAAGTGAAGAAGAAGTATACAAAATGATATGTTGCCTCAAAACAAATAAAGGCCTTAGATCATATAATGAGATGTGGGAATGTTTGATCACCATTTGAAGATCGTTTATGGTAAGAACGAAAAGAAGTGGACCTAAGTGGCTGCTTTAGGGGACGCCGAAGGAAGCTAAAAAGGGGTTAGAGAAGGCAGATCTAAAACGAACACTGTAATACCGATTTTCCAGGTAAGAAGATATCCAATTCAAAGAAATGAGGTCGAAGCCAAGGAAGGACAATTTGAAGAGTATCAGTCTGTGGGAGATTTTTTCGAAAGCTTTACTGAAATCGCTTGAAATAACGTCGACTTCTTTGCCGTTCTTTAAGGCTGATAGGGTAAAGGACACAAATTTAACAAGGTTAGTGGTTGTAGATCTGCATTTGAGGAAACCGTGTTGTCTAGGGGAGATTAAAGAATTGCAGCGAAAACTTAGAGTTTCGTACAAAATACTCTCGAAGAGTTTGTGTATATGTGTCAATTTTGCAATGGGACGACAGTTGTTAAGAACGTTCTTTGGACCTTTTTTGTGTATAAGAGTGATAAATTAGGTTTTCCATAAGCTGGGGAACTCACCTAAGGATAGGGATAGACTGAAGATTTTCAAGAGAGGGAGAGCGGGGGTTGAGGAGTGAATTCATCATTAAGTAGATTCAATTTGTTTTCGATGACATTGGAATGGACTGTGTGTGGAACAAATGGTCCAAGGGAAAAATTCGGTAAATAATCGAAGTAAGAGAGGTCTTGAGCAAAGTTGTCGTCGGCGAAAGACTGTTTAAAAAAGGTGGCGAAAAAGTTGGAGATAATATTGGGGTCATTCAAGGTTAGATCATGGAAGGAGATAGAGGTAGGATAGCCATCAGATCTTCTTTTGTAGTTAACAAAGTTAAAGAAGGATTTAGGACCGTTTATAAAATCGGCTTGCGTTTCAGCTAAATAGCGTTGATGGAGGGAGTTGTGAAAGACAGTAAAGTCGAGACAGCTGCCCAGGTAGTTAGAAAAGTCATTAGGGGATTTAGTACGAAGGAAGACACTGCTTATTTCTTTTTTTTTTTCTTAGAGAACGGAGCCTGCGATTGTACCAGGGTGGGGAGGTGGACAAAGTTTTGCGTTGTGAAATGGGAACGTAAAGAGAGATAGAATTAAATATTTTCCTGTAGAATATGGATATTGCATCATTTACGGTTAGGTTATCAAAATTGAGAGGGGCTTTTTTAAGGTCTTCATTGATTAGGGGTAATTTTGCTTTGTGGAAATCGTAAGAGGCCAGAACTGTAGGGGGTTTGTTCTGTAATGGAGAATCGTGAGAAAAGGAAAGGAGGAGGGGAAGATGGAAGTTATCGATGGTTAAAAGGGAAAGGGGACAAAGTGAAACAGAATAGTTGAGGGGATCGGTTGTGAATATGTCTAGTTGGTCTAGTTATCACCGAAAAGAACGATTTCATCCTGAGGGTCTCTTAAATCGGTTATTTGGTCAATTGTGCTAATGGCGAGTTGATAGGATTCAATAGGCTGTGAGGGCAAGATGTAGAAACAAATGATCTATAGTGTCTTCTGGCGTAGATCAATCTGAATTGAAACAAAGTCGAGAAGTGGGGAGGATGATATTGCAATAAGGGAAGAGTCAATTGTATTGAGGACGACTAGTAGAACGCCTCGATAAGGGCAACCATTAGTGGGTCGGCTGAGTTCGTCATCACGATAAACATTAAAATTTGATGGGAACAGTTCGAGGTTATTTATTCTGGGGATCAGATTTGTTTCGGTCAGAGCAAATATTTCAGGGCATGTGACTGTTGGAAGACCGCCTGGGCTTTTGAACGAAGACCTCTTACATTCTGATAATAGAAGGTAAGAGGGACATTTTGGCAGAGTGACCGGGTTGCTCGGAGAGAGAGACAATTTGGGACGAAAAAACTTGTCGTGATGAGCTCTTCTACGTTGAAGGTGCGATATACGTTTTGAATGGATGTATTGGCGGAAGGTATCAAGACACTTTTTGGGGCGAGATATTGCAAAATTCATGATATTTTATGAAGAGGCTCTTGAGGCTAGCGAAATCCGTGGGGAGACCCTCCTGTTGAATGGAGACCATGACGTTCGTGTTTGTTTTACCTTCATAACAAACCTAGTCTGATTTATCGTAGAGGTAAGCCAGAAAGAGACGAATGTTCTCAACTTTTTATCTCTTAGTCTTTTCTCTTTTTATTTCTTAGTCGAGAAAGGGCTTAACGACTTTGGGTGGGGTCAGCAGTTAGCTGAGTAAGTTTAACTCTAGGGGGCAAAAGAGGATCAACAAAAGATTGATGGGTGGCAGAGGATTGGATAAATGGGGCAGAAGTTGTTGGTATTAAAACAGACGAAGAGTTGGGTGAAAGGGTGGGGTTACGATTGGAGGTGTTGGGGGGTTGGTATTTTGAGGGGTTAAGTATATGGGAGCTACGGAAATTAGGATACTTGGCTCCGGAGGTGAGGTCAAAGTTAGGAAACGAATTCGGGGCAGGTGATTGGGATGAAGACGTGGGGATAGTTGTTGGAGTTAGATTAAACAAAACCCGTTGATGTTGGGGTTTTGGCGGATCTGTGGGAGATGGATAAAGGTGAGAAACGGATGGGTGTGTAAAAGTTAGAAAGAGATATGTTTTAAAACTTCAATTATGGTGGGATTTGGGGGGAACGTTGGGATGCTTATTGAAATTAGGTTGAGAATTGTTAGGTGGCCTGCTGTTAAAGCAGGGCGGAGTATGGGAGGTGATAGACTTGCGGAGGTGATAGACTTTATCGGTTTGGACATATACCGAATGAGTTGTCGTGAGTGATGTCTGAAGAGGAGGGACATGTTAAGGGGAGGATGCGGTGGTCTTATATCCGACGAGAGAGTCTACTTTCGTTGAAATGGTTTTTAGTTCGGCAGTTCGGCAAGGATGGAGTTTAGAGTTTTTGCCAGATCGTCACTGAAGTCACTTAGCTTAGTTGTAAGTTCAACGATTAATGGGGAGTAGTCCAACTGAGCGTTGTTCCGAGGTGGCGACGATTTTGGGGAGAAATATTGTAGCAGAGTGTCGAGATCGGCTCGTAAGGAGGTCATTACGTTATTAATAATGTCCAACGTCTTCCGTGTAGACGCGATTAACGAATTTATATCGGCACTGAGCACATCAAGCCGGTTAGTGAGGTCATGGGGTTCATTGGAATGGAGGAAAACTTTAATCGTGTTGAGAAGGTTATCGGCAATACAGAACTTGTTTTTTGCGAACTCAGACGAATTGTCCACGGCACTGAAAATATCATCAATGTTTCTCGTAGCCACTTCGAAACGGTTCGAAAGTTTTTTTATTCGAAACTGCAAGATTGTTCAACACGGGCGTGATGGTATCACTGTATCACTAAGAAATTTTATGGCTATCATGATCTGTGATAGCGAAATTTTTTTATACTCTTCGATAGCCGATACAGGTGGGATTGAATACTTTACCACATAGCCCACTGCAAATAAGTAAGTCAGCGGTTTTATTTCCGTAAGTACGACATTACCACAGCTATTTTCCATTTTTTTAAAGATTAGAAGGCAAGAAGAATTAGGACACGAAGTGGAACGATAATTTAATTGGGGTTATGCGGAGTGACTCGATTGCGTTTGCGACACAATTTAATTTTTTTTGTTTTATTATTGATTTAATTTGTTATTACGTTTTTATTTTGTTTAAATGACTGGGGATGGAGACAATATGAAATACGTCCGAATCGACTGGAAGTTAACTGTTAACTGACATTAGGCCTATAGATTTGAAATGTAATGCTTTAACTCTGACACCAATTGTGCAAGCGAAAATTAACAAAACGTTTGATCAGGGAAGTATACCAAAAGCATTGAAAACATCTATTGTACGACCTATATATAAAGGAGGAGTTAAAACAGAAATTGGTACGTGGATTTTAGTGAGGCCTTTGCACACAGCATGTTGCTTGAATGTCTTTTCCGAATAGGAATCAGAGGTAACGTAGCACAATGGCTAAAGAGCTACCTGTCTGAAAGAACATTTGGAGTGAAAGCAGGAAAGAAAACAAGTGAAGTAAATACGGTGTACCACAGGGTTTCAAACTTGGTCCAATTTTATTTATTCTGCGTGCCTCCTGCGTGTCTTCAAATTATCGACGGCTTTTGCATACGCAGACGACATTGCCATCGTAGTCAGACACCAAAATCTGCAAACAGCATTTGAAAGAATGCAACATGAGTTCGATAAATTGTCAAGATGGTCCCACGATCATAGTCTAGTAAATAATTAGGGAAAGACAAAAATCATGCATATTCGAACACCCAATCAAGCAACAGCTGCAATTAATATTTTCTATCAAAACGAAAGCTACCCAACCACAGAAAGAAGCCCAGCAATTGAAGTCGTTAGATCGGTTAAATACCTGGGAATAATAATAGATGAACAATTTACATGGCGGAGACAAATTCAAAGTCTACAGTTACAACTACAAAGCGCAGTTTTTGCAATGGTTTATTTAAATAAGTAAACTACTACAGATGTCCAAAGCAAGGTTTACTTTTTATTGGCTGAATCCGGAATTAAATACGGTATTCCAGCTTGGGCAAACGCGTCCAAAACTCATCTAGATAAAATCCATAGTCTCTAACGACGTCCGATTAAAATTATAAACCATAACCGTACTCGATTGCAATTTTTAGATATTCAGGGTATATTCAAGATGGCAGCTGTTCTGGAATACTATGAAAACACACGTTTTTAACAACCTATACGTCACACTCAAAATACCAGAAGACGAGCGCTACAACTACTCGAAATACTCGAGATATTTAATAACTATGGAAGATGACAACTATCCTATCCCAACAATATTGAATTCAATACCTCTCAACCTAAAGCATATTGTTAATTTTAAAAAACGTAAAAATGATATTAAATTGTACTTTTTGAACTTAAATGCCATTCTTACAATATAAAGAAACCTAAATATTATTTAAATTCTCCACTTCATATGAACTCAAAGTTCTTGATTACATTCATCACGAAATAAGTACGTAAATGTAAAAAACATAATCACCAGCAGATAAGCACTAAGCTTCGCAGGTAACCTAAATAATTATTTAATTTATTGTAATTATTTTATTTTTTAACGCAACGAGGCTGCTTCTCGCAGTGCCCGAACCTTTGACAGCGGATACATCGCAAAATATTTCCGTGTCCTCTTAATTTGTCGCATTTTACAGACTGAGGCGCTAAGTAAGTGTTGATCCTTAGTTTCACCAGTTTGCTATTCGGTGCAAGCTGGACCAGGAAAATCGGTAACACACGTTTATTCCGTTTGACCCATGCCATGGTAAACGACTTGTTTCCATTGGAATCTTATTTAACATCGCGTTACTTTCGCATAAAATATGAAAACTGTTATTCTAAGCTAGTGCAGATTGAAGCCGAAGCTCTTCCTCAAGGAAGTGCCCTCGGGCCCCTGTTACATCTTCTCTACACCAAAGACTTACCAACAACATCCTTCGCTAAGAATGCAGCCTTTGCCGACGACACGGCAGTACTAGCACTAGGAGACACAACGTTAGATTCGACGCAAAAACCGTAAGCTGCTACAGATCAAATAGTCAGCTAGACATAAAGATGGCGAATAAAACTAAATTCAACAAATCTGTACATACTGACTTTACAAATAAGTCAGTCTCGTACTCCCCTAAAGTGATATCAGGCACGGCTATACCATATGCCAATAAAGCGAAGTATCTATGTTTGACTCTAGATGCCAAGTTTCGATGGAAAGAGCATATTAAAATCATATGAGTAGAACTAGATATTAAACGACGGAAATGGCTTTTAGGCAGGTAATCAGATCTATCAATTAATAATGCAATTCTTTTGTAAACCGGATCCTAAAACCAGTGTGGAACTATGGCGCTCAACTCTGGGGGTGTAAACAACGAGATAGTAACAAAGCGACAACAAAGAGCGAAAAAAGGCGCTCGGAGTCAGCTTAACCTACAACGCTTTAGATGGATTATATCCCATCTATGCTCTTGTTACTATCATTTAAAGCTAAGAAGTAAACAGTAAACACATATATCCATAATTTTCACAAGTAGTATAGTAAATAATTAGCCATTTACTTGCTTAACCCTATCATTATCAAGCGAACTGCTCGTTAGCTATATAACTAATCCCAGTGTTAACAAACACTTGTAAGCTTGTAGTTTATAATTATGTTTGAAATAAAAAAAATATTTTCAAGAAAATGAAGGAGTCAGAGTTTGTCGCAATTATGTTCGGCGAAGTTTCTGACATTTAAATGATATTTCAATTATTCCTTGCATTCCGGTATTACTTTAATAAGAAAATTCAAGTAGTAGTAATCACAGTAAGCTCTGTGTGAACAGCAGAAGATTTGTTTCAAATAGCTCTGTTGGAAAAATATGACAAAATATAAACTTGTAAGCGAGACTTACGACAGGGCTTCAGATATGAATGGTCATTTGAATGGACGTGTTTGTCCAGTGTTATGTACACTTCTTGAATTTAGTGCAGTCTCAAGTATTAACTAGTATAAGAATGCAGGATTTTTTTTTAACAATTTCGCATTTCGCATCTCATTCCAGCAAGAGAACGTACATATGTATATTACATATGTATGTTCTTAAAGAATTTTTAAAAAGAAAAATGTCATTGTTAGCCACGACTAAATGTTGCTTTAGTTCACGACTTGTCAATATAGTCTACTCCTAGGCCGAAAACATTCAACAATATTTTGAAAGTATTCAAAATGATAAGACAAATAGGTACATGGGAAAGACAAATACATCCTGGAAAGCTTTGAAACTCTTTTTTCTACTGAATGTGCTTTTCACACTCAAAGGTACTTTTCAGTATATTATAAAATGCCAATATAGACATTGTTTTTTGTACAAACCAAATAAACAAGCTTAATGAGGTTCTTAAAGTTCAAAGAAATGAAGAATTTCAGGAAATTTGGCTATCAACACAGGCAGGCCTTGCTCTTACATACATGCTGAAAAACGGGAAACTCGAAATGATAAATTTGATATAAATGAAACGAAATACAGGAAATTATTCTCTGAAATAGTTGACAATTTAAGTATGCAGATATCAGAAAAGTTTGTATCCTTTGAATTAAATATTTCAATTTACTGAACGGGAACATATTTATAAATTATCAAAACAAAAAAAAAAATTCAGAAAAATTAATTAAAAATCTAATCGAAAACTACACAAGCACGTTTGAATTCACTCGATTAAAGAATTAGTTAATGTTTTTTTTATGAAAACACAGACGTTGTACTGCCGACAGGTACAACATATCGAGGAACTTCAAAAACGAAAACATCATTTGACGTCTTGCTATGGATCGATACAATTGTCGCAGACAGTTTTGAGCAGGTGTACCATAAATAAATTAAATGTCTCTAAATAAAACGAGGAAAGAAACTTTAGTTACTTATTCATATATATTCATATATTTATTAATATAATAAATATATTTATTAATATAATATTGTAATAATAAGATCACTTCGAAATTCATACCCTGCGTGTGCATTTCCATGGCACATGGAATGAAATTACTGTAAAACTACAAACGCGACAAATTCAGTCGAATCTCTCGAATCCCAAGACAACCACCCCCGGTGAATAGTGAACGAACATCTTCGCCACAAACCATCTGCACCCCGTCCAGGTTGTGTGGCAAACATCATAAGAGCGCAACTCTTGAACCTGCACGAATTATAAAAAAAAAATGCTACAAATGTATATATGTACATATTCTTCGTTGAAGGTAAAAGTTCACTAATATATTATATACAGTGTTAAATACGAAATAATAACAAGTTCAGTCAATTTTTTCGAGAGTATAGCGGTTTTCACTAAGTAGGTACATGGAGAAAATGTTCACAGGCGGATGAAGCAGATAATTAATCAGATAATTATTGGGGAAAGCAATGGTCCGTTCAATAACATGCAGGCCTGGTATTGATTTTTTTTTTGATAATTTTGATAATGGACGCGTGGACAAGAGGTTAAGACACAGCACGGGCCGAAGGAGAGAGGGAAAGGAGGTACCGGTGCACATTGGTTTTAAATGCTTGTGGATTTTAATGAGTGGGAAAAGTTGAGCTGGGTAGAGCATTCTACATTCGTGTGATTCGGCTAAAAAACGAATCTCTAAATTTAACTGTGAGTCCCAGGAACGGCTTCAGGGTGAACTGATGAGCATTCCGGGCGAGACCTGTATTGCGGTTTAATTCTTGAAGGGGAGAAATGCAATTGGCTAGCTCACTATATCATTGTTTGCTAAAATATCTATAAAACAGAAAGAGAGAGGAAACAGTGAGTCGATCGACTTCGCGATATTCTTGTCTCCTATGAGTTTCATCGCTCGCTTTTCTATTCGATGTAGCAGGTACATAGGTCTTGGGAGCACCAGACCAGATATGAGCGTTATACTCAAGCTTGGGGCAGATTTAGGCCTTGTAAATTCAACCCAGATCGGAGTGGTGAAATATTTCTTGCATCCTTTGAGGAAACCTAGACATTTCGCACCGTTCTTGGCGACTTCGAATATGTGGTTATACCAACTAAGAGTTTTATTAACACACATGCCAAAGTCTTTCGGTTTCATCGACAAGAGCGCCATTCAAGGATAATGGCTGATTATTAATGGTTAGCTTGAGTGACAATAGACAGCATTGTGTTTTGGAAGCGTTGATTCCATTCTATTGTTTATACTCCATTTAATTATGCTGTCAACGTCAGAATTTAATGTGCTTAAGCAGGGACGTGAGTTCTGGGATGAATACGAATAGTTAATAGTACTGTCATAAGCGATTAGAAGTAGCAGATAGGAGATCATTTATAAAAATGAGGAAGAGGGTCGGTGACAGAACAGAGAAGAAATGCCTCATCGATAACATAACCACGCATTTTCGACAAAAGAGCCTGATGCCAAACGCTGTCAAATTGCTTTTGAAATATCAAACGCAACCATCAGTGGCGGACTAAGCCCGTCCAGAGCGGGAAAGCTGAATGAGGTCCCCAGTTCAAGAATTTGATGTAATTTTACAATCTTTTTATTCAGTTTACATTTGTATGTATAAATATTTATTTTTATTTGGTTAAAATCTAGCAAGTGAAATTTAAATTCGACTTTAATATAAACATGCATATAAACATAAAATATGAATAGATCGGCAAAAAACCAATTAGTAAAAATAAAGTAATAGGCAGATTTTATTTTCAATAAATATGTAACTGTTATAATTAATTACACGTGTTTTCGTGCCTTAATTTTACTTAACTTCTCAATAACAGTGAAATCAGTTTCTTTTGAAACTTTCAAATGAAAGCACGGACAGATTAACCAATCGCTCTTGATTCATTGTAGATCGAAGATAATTTTTAATGAGTTTAAGTTTGGAAGAACTTCTTTCGCACGATGCAAACTTCTTCGTCAACGATTCACTCAAATCCCATTTTACTATAAACTGAAGAACTTCTTGGGCCCACCATTTAGCAGCAACGTCCATACTCGTATCGGTGGCACGTACGTGCCTACGGAATCTTTTTATTTCCTTGAAAACCTCTTCCTTATCAACTACATCGTAAATTTGTATCAGATTGTCTACTGCTATAGCCAGAGCGTCATCTGAAGTTTCTAGCATAAACTTTATTTCAATAATTTGGAAAATATTATCGATTTCTTTCGTGGCTCTGTATCGTTGCGACAATTCTTGTCGGTCTATGCATTCAATTGACCGACGTATTTCTTCTTCAATCGATAATTCAACATCATGAGCTGATTCACAATTTTCTTGTTGAGGATGAATATAGCATTCACTTCCTTAAATATTTTGTTTCGTTTAACTTTTAGTAAAACCACGACAAAATTAAACAACATTGTGTTCCCTTAATGTTTTCACCTGAACTTTCAACGGATTCAAAGATCCATTATTGTTTTGAAATATTTCACTACCCTTTTCGATAACCGAAATTCTGATATGCTCTGGCACACGTTTTGGCCAATGTGCAGCATCATTGGATAAGAAAATCTTTAAGTTAGAAGCGACGTATTCTTTGGATTTTTCCTCAGTAATTTGCTTTAATTTACTAGTTTTATCATTCTGTTTTCCATTGTCACTTTCCTAGTTTTCATTAATATCACATTTAACAGACATTTCACCTATGTTTGCTGTTTCAACATCAATGATTTGCATATTTGATCTCGATTCAACAGTTCAATCAATTTTCCCATCAACGCCAATTTTCTTTAAAATCTGAAAGGTATCTGGATAATGATCCAGCAAGTTTTCTGTCAATCTTTGCTTTTTTTAGCTTCCTTTTCTGAGAGCCAGATGGGTGATTTCTTTACACTAAAAATAATGTGGAGGAGAATAAGAAACTTTTGTAAAAGATAGCAGAGTAAAAAATTGTTACTCACATAAAAAAACAATATCTTAAGTGTTGGTTAAAGGAACATATTTTAAAAATGCTTTCATAATTTTTTTTATTTACAATCGTCAAAGCCGACTTCAGTACAGCTATTGTATTTCACTAATGCGTCTTATTTTATTATTAGTGTAGTAAATTAAATATGTTATAAGACTCTCATGCCATAATTTATTGACTACAATAGATTTTTTTTAGATTAGATTTAGATTTTTATTTCATACAATCAAAAGCATAATTCATACATTATAACAGCAGGTTCGGTTCAAGAAATAATATAGGGTTCGCCAAATAACTTTTTTTTTTTTTGAAAATGCTATAAAAAAAACTACTGAATATTTTCTCAAATTTCTTTTTTTATTTGAAAGTACAATCCTTCCGGTTAATAATGGAAAATAATTTCATTCAAATGGCTGCCTCGGCTGGCCATGCAGTAGCCTACACGATCGGTCCAATTTTTAAGCACATTATCGATTGTGTGCAGCTGTATTTCACCAATGGCTTCACGAATATTGTCCTTTAAAGCGTCAATTGTCTCTGGCTTGTCGGCGTAACACTCATCTTTGACGGCACCCCACAAATAATAGTCCAACGGTGTCAAATCGCAGCTCCGAGGTGGCCAAACGACATCAGCTCTGCGGCTGATAATGCGATCTTCAAAAACAGGGCGCAAAACATCGAGTGTCGCTTCGGCTGTGTGGCACGTAGCGCCGTCCTGTTGAAACCAAATGTTGCCAATATCCTCCTCTTCAATTTTTGTGAACAAAAATTCGTTCAACATGGCCCGATAACGATCGCCATTGACTGTAACGGCCACTCCTTGCTCATTTTCGAAGAAAAATGGCCCAATTATGCCTCTGGACCAAAATCCGCACCAAACAGTGGCTCGTTTTGGGTGCACCGGCTTTTCAATGTATGCGTGCGGGTTTTCTGTGCCCCAAATGCGACAATTTTGCTTGTTTACATACCCGCCAAGATCAAAATGAGCTTCATCTGAAAAGATGATTTTTTTGGCAAAATCTGCATCTTCTGTAAGTCGATCGCAGGCCCACTTAGCGAAGCGTTGTTCAAGCTTATACACAACCGTATTAGTTCAGCGGAAGGATAAAACTAATTATCTGTCAAATCAGATATGAGCTAAGTGTTACCATTCACGAAATAAGCACTACTTGAAAAAAAAAAACGTTAGATGGCGGACCCTTTATAATGACATTTTTTATTTGCATATACATTAAGTATTGAAATAGTTTAAAATGCCACTTCATTGGGGTTTATAGTATAAAATCAATTCAAAAGGTGGGTGGGGTGACCCTTACAAAAAAAAAAAAAATAATAGGAAAAGATTAGAAAAACAAAGGTAGTGATAATGAAGAAATAAGACACACAGGAGCAAAAAACCAAAAATGTATACATAATTACACCAGAAAGTCAAATAAAATGGATTCTAAACAATGATAGTCTAGAATTTCAAACAATCTAGATACCGCTAATGTTCTTAAGGATAGTGGTAGCTTGTTGAATAGACGGCATGATGTAACCAGATAAAAATTACGAAAGGCGGTGGTGCGATAAAACGGTATAGACACTACATTTGAAATGTTTCTTCGTAGGTTGTAGTCAGAAATTATTCTCTCAAAAAACACTTATCACTGCAATCGATTGTACTACAAAAAGATGGAAGGAAACGATGGGAGGCACAGGTACTATAAGTCAATTTAAATTTTTGGCATTCTGGTGCGTGAAAGTAAACTTCTGCACTGATATAGGTCTGGGGGGATAAACTAAAGAACATCATTTTTGTTTTAGGGCTGATGCTCAATTTATTTTCCGAGAACCAGATCCTTAGTAAATGAAGGTCCCAGTTGATATCCGAAACTAGGTTTAATAAGCTATCTGAACTATAGGAACAACCCAATTCATCCGCAGAGGCAGTTAGTTTAGCTTTAAAGTTTAGACCAAACAGAGAATTTATATATATAAGGAACAAAATGGGTCCTAACACGGAACCTTGCGGAACTCCCAAATTAATAAACTGGGAGTTACTCCTAACCTCACCAATCTTCACTCTTTGGGATCGATTGGATAGGTAAGATCTAAACCAGGATGAAGCATGAAGCCCCGAAATCCAGCTTTTTCTAGTTTGTCCAATAAGGTCGAGTGGTTAACCATGTCGAAGGCTTTTGTAATATCTACAAAAAGTCCTGCAGTGTGTTTTTTAGAGTCAAGACTCGAAAGAATATTAGAGCAAAACTATAAAAGGGCATCTTCAGCTGATTTCCCCTGTTGAAAGCCAAATTGCACCGAGCTAAAAAACTTGGACTTGTTTAGAAAAGAAACAAACACTTTAACAGTTTTTTCAAGAAATTTGCTAACAACAGGAAGAAGTGATATCGGTCTGTAGTTGCTCACCTCCTCTGCAGAACCTTTTTTAAAAAGAGGAACTACATCGGCACATTTGAGGTCTTCAGGAAAAACTCCCAGAAATATGCTGCGATTGAAAATAACAGCTAAAACATCAACTATAAAGCAACCGATACGTTTTAAAACAACGTTAGAGATCCCATCACAACCGCAAGACCTAGAGTTCTTTAGAGTACTAATTGTCTGTAAAAGCTCAAGAGCAGTTATAGGCTCGAAGACAAAACTATTTCTTTGCAACGGTTCATATAAGCTACAAGAAGACGAGCACAAATCACAACCTTGTTGGACACCACGAACTGATAGATTCCCCGTCAATGAAGTAAAATAGTTATTAAATGCATTACCGATGTAAAATTTATTAGTAATTACACAATCATTTACACGAATATTGGTGGGTTCTTTAAAAGGGTATGATTGGTTTAAGATGTTATTGACTACCTGCCATTCACTATTAATATTACCTTTAGCAAGACGAAATTGATTACGAAAATAATTGTCGCGGCAAATGGGAATCTCTTTTTTGAGTTGGGAGTATCATTTCTTGTATTTATTACGCAACCTGAGATTATTGGGATGCTTTGAGCACTTAATTCTAAGCTTATTTTTGTACCTAATCTTGCTAATAAGTCTTGTGGATATCCAAGGTTTAAGTCTTTTAGAGGTTTTTGCCAAGGACATGATGGAAGTGCTGTTAATAATATGTTTAGAGAGCCGATCTAAAAACAGTGAATAGGAAATGGATGGATTACTTTCCGAGTATACATCATCCCAGAATTCATGGCAAAGAAGGTTTTTAAGCTTGGTAAAATTTATTTTTGTGACTTTTTTGGATGCATTTTCAACTTTATTTATTTTCTGTAAACGGTTAGAATTTACCAACAAACCTGTCATTGAGTGATCTGAAATTTTTAAATCGAATATGCCCTTCTCAAAGGAGTTTAAGGAAAAATTCGAAAACCGTCCATATATATGGTCTAAGCATCTACCCGAAACCTCCCTCGTAGGTTCATTTATAAAAGAGATGAGTCCATGCGATGTCAAAAGGGTAAGATAGTTGGGTACAATATCACTGTTTTCTAATAGGTTTAAATTAAAATCGCTCAATATGATTAAATTTTTGGATTTTAGATTATCTAATAGACGAGAAAATTCTTCAATGAACGCCACAACATTAAACATGTGTAGTCTATACACACACAGAAAAACGTAATCCGTAGCATTAACCTCAATGGAAACTAGTAATATGTCCGCACTATTAAAAACGACACTCTTAGCTTCAATAATTCTAGGTTGCTCCTTAACAAAGCACCCGCCCGCAGCGTAACTTTCATTTGGGTTAGCAAAGAAATTAAAACCTGGCAAGTGGAAATCGGTTATTTCGAAGCCATAAATCCAAATTTCGGAAACAAAAACGATATCTGGAATGCATAAAAAGGAATCAAGATGGGAAACAAGAGATGAAAGTTTTCTCTCAGACTCCTCACGTTCTGGTGAACCACAAAAAGTTTGTTGTTGCAGTAATTGCTATTGGTAAATACATTATCACAATTAGGTAGCGTAAGATTGAGAATAGAAGAGTAATCATTTAGATCAATATTAAAATTCATTAAACTATTTATATAAACAAATGACGTTATAAAACTAAATAAGTGCAAGATCATTGAATGATCTTATTGAGATTACTCCTCCACCCTCAACTTTTCTCAAAAGAATTTGGTTATTGGACATATTACATATTGCATTGGACATATACATATTGGACATATTTATAATTTTTTCGCTTCCTTACGTCTTTAGCTTGAAATAAGAGAGCCTGTGTGTATTTGGTCATTGCATCGTTGATGTAGATGGTCCCCTTGCTGCTGCCGCTGCCACTGCTGGTGCTTTGACCACTTTCGCTGATAACATTGCAGTTCATGTTTTTTCTCTTCATTTTCTTCTCGCACATTATCCGCTGCTGGTTAGGGGTGAGTGAACCTAACACAGATTATCGGTTTGGAGTGGGTGTTGTTTCTTTCTTTGTTGCGTGCATTCTTCACGTAGCGTACGATGAATTCCGCATCCTTTTCAGTGAGTTAAACGCACGAGATATGGAAAAAATTTAAACAGTCACCACAAGAAATCTTAGTGGAACAGCTTCTTTCAATTTTTTCAAAACAAATAGAGCACTTCATTGCGAAATGTTAATGGGAGTAAAAGAGCTGAGATGTGCACCCCACGACACTCGAAAGCTGACTGACTGACTAATGATGAAGTGGGTCAAATTAGGCTTGCAAGATTTGTCTCGAACATAAATACATACAAATATTGCAGGTTAAATAAAAACTTGTAAGAGTGCACTACAAATAAGGACCACTCGTGAAATGCAAGAACTGAAGGAATGTACATATTGACTGGAGACTACGGGTTAATATTTTTAACCTAATTATATGAAGAATTACTTACTTTTTTAAGTATTATCATTTCATTTATCATTCTGTTTTATCATTCTGTTTTCCATTGTCACTTTCCTAGTTTTCATTAATATCACATTTAACAGACATTTCACCTATGTTTGCTGTTTCAACATCAATGATTTGCATATTTGATCTCGATTCAACAGTTCAATCAATTTTCCCATCAACGCCAATTTTCTTTAAAATCTGAAAGGTATCTGGATAATGATCCAGCAAGTTTTCTGTCAATCTTTGCTTTTTTTAGCTTCCTTTTCTGAGAGCCAGATGGGTGATTTCTTTACACTAAAAATAATGTGGAGGAGAATAAGAAACTTTTGTAAAAGATAGCAGAGTAAAAAATTGTTACTCACATAAAAAAACATTATCTTAAGTGTTGGTTAAAGGAACATATTTTAAAAATGCTTTCATAATTTTTTTTATTTACAATCGTCAAAGCCGACTTCAGTACAGCTATTGTATTTCACTAATGCGTCTTATTTTATTATTAGTGTAGTAAATTAAATATGTTATAAGACTCTCATGCCATAATTTATTGACTACAATAGATTTTTTTTAGATTAGATTTAGATTTTTATTTCATACAATCAAAAGCATAATTCATACATTATAACAGCAGGTTCGGTTCAAGAAATAATATAGGGTTCGCCAAATAACTTTTTTTTTTTTTGAAAATGCTATAAAAAAAACTACTGAATATTTTCTCAAATTTCTTTTTTTATTTGAAAGTACAATCCTTCCGGTTAATAATGGAAAATAATTTCATTCAAATGGCTGCCTCGGCTGGCCATGCAGTAGCCTACACGATCGGTCCAATTTTTAAGCACATTATCGATTGTGTGCAGCTGTATTTCACCAATGGCTTCACGAATATTGTCCTTTAAAGCGTCAATTGTCTCTGGCTTGTCGGCGTAACACTCATCTTTGACGGCACCCCACAAATAATAGTCCAACGGTGTCAAATCGCAGCTCCGAGGTGGCCAAACGACATCAGCTCTGCGGCTGATAATGCGATCTTCAAAAACAGGGCGCAAAACATCGAGTGTCGCTTCGGCTGTGTGGCACGTAGCGCCGTCCTGTTGAAACCAAATGTTGCCAATATCCTCCTCTTCAATTTTTGTGAACAAAAATTCGTTCAACATGGCCCGATAACGATCGCCATTGACTGTAACGGCCACTCCTTGCTCATTTTCGAAGAAAAATGGCCCAATTATGCCTCTGGACCAAAATCCGCAGAAGTAATTATATGAAGAATTACTTACTTTTTTAAATACTCGAAATTTTAATCACTTCTTAAGTTCAACTCAACACTTTTACGCCATGACAAAAACCAAGAACACTATTACATTTGAAGCTATATTAATTACGTAATGAAATTTAATATAGTACGCACTCGCTTAACGCGACCCTCGATTTGCGCAACTCCCCGATTTTCGCAGCACTAAAGTCGTCACACTTCTAGACTCTATAAGTGCAGCTTCTTGTGAGTAATCATCTGTTTTTTATTTGCTTGTTCTCTTTTTGGTTGGTAATACCTACCGATATTTTACATTTGGTTTTCTTGAACCGGGACAAATTTGTTTATCAACACACAAACATGTATTTAAGTAAAATTTTGTCCGAAGTGGATAAAGGGTGAGTCAGTAAATGTACTTTGTGAAAAATATAATGTTCACAAGTCAACAATAAGTCGAAGAAAACCAAAGAGAAGCGCTCTTAGACAATTTGTGGCTACAGCTGAATCTGGACCAGGAAAACGCATTATACTTAATACTTCTGAGTACTCATAGAAAATGCTTTATATGAATGGTCTCAAAAGCAAAGAGCTAAACATATTTCCCTCTCTAATAACATTATAAAATCAAAGGCAATTGCATAACAAAATAAAGGAAAAAAATTGAGAAACTTACTTTGACTAAACTTATAATGCGGATTGTTCTACAGGGTTTGATCAAGTCAACATGAAAGCATTTGAAGCTCCCCCCGTCCCCCGGAGGACCAGAGGCTTGGGGCAGGCCGCTCCTTCCGCCCCCCCATTAGTGCGCCACTGGCAACAATCTTGCTTTTTCGCAGAAATGGTGCAAAGAGTGGTTCCACTTTTCAGTGAGATATGCGCTGAAATCACCTGTTGCTGCGGAAACCGTACCGCCGGTCATTAAGAAGTTTTCGTAATTCAAGATATTTCACAAGCTGGCGATTTATCAGCGTTTCCATAACCTTAGAAAGAAGGGACTTTAGTGCTGTGGGTCAGTAGGACGTGGAAGACGAAGATTCTCCCTTTTTAGGGACGGGGTGGACAAATGCTCGTTTCCATCTACTTGGACACAGACCAGAACAGTAGCAAAGATTTGATTTGTCCCATGGGAGATTCCACGCCTTCAAGTACAGGCGTAGACAAAGTGCAATCTGGGAGCGTTGAGCTGGCTACAAAATGTGCTGCTAGCAGATTGGCTTTATCTGGAGAGCTGACAGCTGGAATGTCATTGTAAATGAGCGTATGGATTGAGGACGAGGCAGAATTCTTTATTTTTTTACAAATGATCACACGTTTTTGCTACCTTTGGTACAATTTAATACTTTTTGACTCAAGTTTTGCTCATGGAAGTATTTGACACGTCGAATCAATGCATTACAGTCATTTTTGGCTCGTTTAAACCTATTCCGGTTTTCTTCAGAGGAGTTGGCCTCTTTACAGTTCGAGTCATTTGTTTTAGGTTCTTTTCACTCTATGTGAAATTAAGAATCTCATACCCAGCAGATGTAAGTATGTTCGTGATCGCATCAGGAGCGGCATCTACGTCACTATCAATGAAGCATAGTGACCAGTTAAAATTCCTAAAGAAGTTGTTGAGTCCGCTTCAATTGGCTTTCTCGTAGAGCGATACTGTTTTTTTTAAGAATTCGTTCTTAAGGTAACATAGTTAGGTCTGTATGGTCTGATGAGCCTAGAGGTGACAATATATCAATAGAATATCAGGATAAGATATGAGGAACAATTCCAAGGTGTTGGTGGTATGATCTGCAATGTCAGGTATTCGTGTTGGCTGATTAACCGGCTGGGTTGGAGTCTTCACCGCTTATATAACTAAGTAAGATTACTATAAGCGACTGTGCCGCAAGGACACTAGCAAAATGTTATTGCGAATTTAATATATAAAGTTATATATAATTTAATATCGCTAAAAAATTCAAACTCTTTTTCTGAAGATAATATTTCTAGCACTGTTTTGAAACAAATTTCTTTTTTCATATCAGATGTTTTATGTTACATCTTTAATTTCAGTGTACAAAAGGTATTTTTCCAAATGCGTTAAAAAAGGCAATTGTAATTCCATTGCATAAAAAAGGAGCGACTTCCAGCTTAAATAACTATCGTCCCATTTCACTACTTTCGGTGTTTTCAAAAATCTTTGAAAAAGGCATGAAGTCAAGAATGATGTCCTTCTTCAATAGAATCAACTTTTTCAACAGGTATCAATACGGTTTTTTGAGTGGTAGATCCACGGAAGATGCTCTTTTAAAATTATGTGGTGAGATTTATCGTAGCTTGAACAACTCTGAGTTACCTTCATCCCTGTTCATTGATATAGCAAAGGCCTTTGATACTGTAGAACACACTCTGCTTCTAAGTAAGTTATATAAAGCCGGATTTAGAGGTAATGTCTATGATTGGCTGGCGTCTTATCTAATGAACAGAAAACAAAAGGTGAAAATTCAAGGTAAACTAAGCTCGGAAAAGCCCATATATATGGGCGTGCCACAAGGATCAGTTTTGGGTCCAATTCTGTTCTTAGTCTTTGTCAACTCACTTTTTATTCAACCATTTAAAGGTAATATCACGGCTTTTGCAGATGATACTGCTCTGTCCAACTCATCGAAGAATTATTTTCAATTAGTTATTGATGTAAATCATGACTTAGAGATTCTTCGTAAATGGTTTTTTCTTCATCGACTTGTTATTAGTGACAAAACTAAACTTATGATCTTTAATATATTGGGTAATGTCTGTAAAGATATCTCATTCTCATACCATTCGCCGTTTTGCCCAAAGTTTTCTTTAAATAATGATTGCAAGCATGTGTCATCCACTTCTAATGAAAACTTGTCGTGTTCAAAAAGCTGTTTTGACATTGAACGCGTAGAAAACTTTAAGTATTTAGGTTTGTTATTAGATTCTCGGATGAGTTGGAAAAACTACACTTCCAACTTAAAGAATTATTTTAACAAGGTTGTAAGACAAATTTACCACTTGAGTCTTTATTGCCGTCAACCGATTCTTAGTCTAGTCTACAACGCCTTATTTAAGTCCAAACTACAATACGGTCTCTTTTGCTGGGGTGGGACTCATTACAATAAAATTGAACCATTACTTATCAAGCAAAAACATGCCATTACAATTCTTTGTAGAGTTAACCGCCGTACTCCAAGCTTTGAGTTATTTAAAAACCTTAAGATTCTGCCACTTCAGCATTTGTATTTTTATAAAGTTTTAAAAATATTCTTTGAAAAATCTGGCTATTCGGCTGCTAGGTTATATGGATCTCACAATTTACGAGTCAACAGTAGTAACTTAGTTATTGTACCTAATATCAAGAAATCTCTCTTTTCCCATTTCTATGAAGTAACTGCACCTCGTCTTTTTAATAACCTGCCAGAAAGAATCCGATGTGATACAATCAAATCTTCCTATTTGAGAAATATTAAATCTCTATTATTTTCATTGAACTTTGATCTAATTGGTAGTTTACTGAACTATGTAACTTAAGACTATTGAAATATAAATACTTTGTCTTTTTAATTATTCCTTTCTTTTTGATGCTATAATGATTTTAATTGAATTCTTGTTACACTTTTGATCAGATCCCCATCAATAATGTTAATTTGTTATTGTAACTCTCTATGCGGTTAATCCAACTCTTGTCCTTAGGACAACCGGATGTACCTAACTATTTTATTATGATTTTCTTTTGTAAAATGATATTCTTGTAAATACTTTATAGTCTGTTATAAGGAATCATATGAAATAAAGAATTAAGAAAAAAAAATATATAAAGTGTCTATATTTTATCCTTAGAGGAAAACATCATACTCCTAACAGATGATAGCGCTATTACAGATGTTAGTGTTTTCAATGAATAGTTAACAATGCCAAAATTCATTCATTACAAGTGCGGATCAATCTTCTGATCAATCTGTTTGGCAATAATAGATAATCGATATAAAATATTTAAGAAAATTAATTATTTAATTATTTAAACCATTATTAAGCGAAAATAAAGTTGAGTAAAATTTATTATTGCTAAATGCTATTAGGTTTAAGTTATTTAAATTTGTTTATAAATATATGTATGTGATTGAGTCGACTATTCGTTTGCCATTGGAAAAACGCAAAGTTCAGTTATAGAGTGCTTTAAGGAAATGATTGCTGTATTGACGGTGACAATTTGGATTTTTCAAATAAGTTCCGGGATATGTTGCTTCGATTCGGCTTAATCGCAACAGGCTAGGAGACATCTGTTCGTTAGGGAACCAACTATCCAACCTTAATTTGCAAAATAGGTGAAATTCAGGTGATTGGAGCCGCAAGAAGTATTCAAATTTCCATTTCTTCCAAAAAACTTGTTGAATTTTCAACAGAAACTGCCATCTTGTTAACTAAATCGATTTGTTATCGGCCAGATTCCTTTCTTGTGAGGTATTCAACAGCACCGATTAGAAAATTTCTGGTGTTATAACGGAAAGATCGACGAAAGAGTATTCAGTTACTGGGCATAATGGTCGCGAATTTAAATAGGCTTCCACTTGTACTAAAACGGTAGCATACTCTTCTTTATATAATCTACTTTAGATAATGCTCCATATACCTTGCGCTTGCCTTCCATAGACCAGGTTGTCCTATTGGCTTGTAGTTGCTTGATAATATACTCATTCCTTTCTCCGTCAGATGTAAGTCTTCAATGTCCATGTTACTTGCAGTTCTTTTTAGTTCCGCAGTCACTGTAGATGTTGGTGCAGACCCCTCGACAAGCAGTGGAGCATTTGAAGGTTGCGAGAAATGCCGGCGTCGTAGACAGATACACTATCTTTTTACAGAAAAAGAAGATTATTGCAATGTATGCCTTAGTAATTTTGTTACATCTTCTTTCCATGCCTTTAACTGCAGAGGACCAGTGTAATTCATGTCAGACATTTGAAACGGCGGCCTTGGTTGATATGTAATTCTGATATATTACTCATTTTTTTGTTGTATTTCTATGGCATTATGTCTATAACATTTGAGGGCCTTGTGAAAGCACACCTTTACCGTCGATTTAAGATGCAAAATCCAATATTGGACTCCCAGAGTTGCCACTAACTTTCAAAAGGTAAATATGCATTTTCTAATCGACCGCCAACTCGTAATACTCCTTTTCCGTCGACTATGCAAAACTGTTTTGCCAATATACTCACTCTTCAATATAATATACTCATTCTTTAATACATTCATCATTTCTTCGATGAAAAATTCTTGTTGCAAGTTGAAATTAATCTACTCAAACTGATGGGAATCGTCAACTGAGACCAGTTTAAACAAAATGGCACTGCCTTCCTCAAGGAATTATTGACTATATGCTGTGACTCGCATTAATCGTTGAAATGTCTTGAATCGAGTGAGAAAGCCCATAAGCCGCAAAGGCAGTAAAATGAACGCACAGCTGAAAAATGTTTTTATGGGGTACCCAGATGCGAAGAGGCCGTTTTTGACCGTTTTTGAGACTTTCATTTCGAGTTCTGTTGCTTGAATTGTGGGAACCAAATATAATAGTATTTTAAAACTCTGCAGGAATTCCGCCTCAACACATTGTGTTTGAGTAGCTCGGATGCAACGTCTGCTGGATTATCCTTCGAAGGGCAATAATACCACAATTCAGGATATGTGGGCTCCTATGTATATCTCTGTTGGCTACAAATATAGTGCGAATGTATAGGCTTTTGTTCTATGCGAGTTTGATTTGAGATAATACCAAGCATAAATCTCAACCTTTTGAAGTTCCAGATTTTTGGATTTCAATTTGAGTGCCTTTAGTAAAGTATATCCAGCGAAGTATCTCGATGCCGTTAAGAGCCGAGTGCTCTGTCCTAGAGTTGTACCATCTAGCGTTGATTGATGACGGTAGTTCACTGTTCCACGTTCAATACTCCTTCTTGATATCTTGTTTAAACATTTTCCCAATGACGTCGCAGGGAGCAATCCATTCGATTAGATCAGTGATTCCCAAAGTGGTCCAGGTGGACCCCCAGGGATCCACTCAACGGGAGTCTACGTCGGCATGAAAAAAAAAGGGGGTTCGCCAGTTGTAAGTGGGGGTCCACAAAAATTTATCTGGTTTTGATAGTAAAAACCAATTTTTTCGGTTAGGCTGGTATATGGATCAGATAGCCTGTTTATTAAAAATGAATTCCCTTTTTTAAGAAGATCAGCGACTGTTACTTGTAAAAATTTCTATATGTATTTGATAATCAGTGCAACGCGTGTCGAGACTCGCAATGCGCCGCCATCCCGAAATACGACTTGTGTTGTGATTGCAATCTTGCATGAACTTGTCTGATTCCTCACCAATATATATACGAATGCTGCCAAGAACAAACGCTCATTTGTTTCCTGAATTTTGAAAAGAAAAGTGTGACTGAATCGATGTCAGTGTTTGGCAGTGCCGGAAAAGGTAAGTCTATTTGTACATTTGTTATGCGTACTTCTATTTTATATTGTAATAATATTATATTTGTTATGTTTGCGTGGAGTGTGTACCTAATAAAAATTAAATACTGAACAGGGCCATTATTCGATACTTCTTTTAAAGAAGAGAAAGCCAAGAAAAATTTAACTTTTAGTATTATACTTTTATTATAAAATTATTTATTTTATTATAAAATATAGTATTGTATTTAATTCTCTAAGAAAGACATACGGGTATAGCTAATACTAGATGACTAAAAATATTTTCATAAATTTTACGATTCTTCATGTATGTAGGTACCACTCGTAACGTATGTACATCAAAGTAATAAATAAATTATTGAAATCGTGGAGTTATGATGTCGAAAAATTCTTTAAAAATACATAGGTATTTGCTCTCGGATTAACAGAAATGTATCAAAATATATAATAATTAATCAAAAAATGTTTTATAAAGGGTCCGCCATCTAAGGTTTTTTTTTTCAAGTAGTGCTTATTTCGTGAATGGTAACACCTAGCTCATGTCTGATTTGACAGATAATTAGTTTTATCCTTCCGCTGAACGAATATGGTTGTGTATACGCTTGAACAACGCTGGGAAATATTGCGACATTACTTTGAAAATCATCGACTTACAGAAGATGCCGATTTTGCCAAAAAAATCATCTTTTCAGATGAAGCTCATTTTGATCTTGGCGGATATGTAAACAAGCAAAATTGTCGCATTTGGGGCACAGAAAACCCGCACGCATACATTGAAAAGCCGGTGCACCCAAAATGAGCCACTGTTTGGTGCGGATTTTGGTCCAGAGGCATAATTGGGCCATTTTTCTTCGAAAATGAACAAGGAGTGGCCGTTACAGTCAATGGCGATCGTTATCGGGCCATGTTGAACGAATTTTTGTTCACAAAAATTGAAGAGGAGGATATTGGCAATATTTGGTTTCAACAGGACGGCGCTACGTGCCACACAGCCGAAGCTACACTCGATGTTTTGCGCCCTGTTGTCGCTGATGTCGTTTGGCCACCTCGGAGCTGCGATTTGACACCGTTGGACTATTATTTGTGGGGTGCCGTCAAAGATAAGTGTTACGCCGACAAGCCAGAGACAATTGACGCTTTAAAGGACAATATTCGTGAAGCCATTGGTGAAATACAGCTGCACACAATCGATAATGTGCTTAAAAATTGGACCGATCGTGTAGGCTACTGCATGGCCAGTCGCGGCAGCCATTTGAATGAAATTATTTTCCATTATTAACCGGAAGGATTGTACTTTCAAATAAAAAAAGAAATTTGAGAAAATATTCAGTAGTTTTTTTTATAGCATTTTCAAAAAAAAAAAAAGTTATTTGGCGGACCCATATTACATTAAAATAGTTCCAGCCGTTTTGTGAGAACATTTTTGTACGTCTTAACGGTTTATTGCTCCTATTCCTATTCTGTTAAAAACACCATATCCTGTTATAATCGCCTTATGATTACTAAAACAAACATTTTTTTTTTCTTTACGGGTAGGTAACTAATATGAAACACGGCTGAATATAAGAAAAAATGTCGTCATTCTGATAAAATAGGCAAAGATTTAAATTATTTTCAAACATTGAAGAAAAAATATGAACAGATCCCCACCGTGCACAGTATGTTCGCTTCAACGTCTCAAAGTAAGGATGATGGCTTGCGGCCATCTTACAATATCTCATTGCTTATTGCGAAATCTGTAAAACCGCACACCATCGGAGAACACATAATTTTACCCGCCGTTGAAGAGATTTTAAAAACTGTTCTGCACAAACCTCCATTTAACGTACTCAAAAAAAATTATTTTGAGTAACAACAGTGTACAACGACGCATTGATGAAATGAGCTCTGATATTGAAAGCTTCTTGTGTAATTATCTGCAAACAACTCATTTTTCTATTCGACTAGACGAGTCCACTTTACCTGGTAATGAAGCATTAATATGTTCGATTTGTTATGGACGAAGAAACCCACGAAGAGCTGCTATTCGCGAAAACTTTAGAGTCGGATACTAAGGACGAATCAATATTTAATGTACTGAGTGATTTTTTAAAGGAAAAATCGATTCCATTTACAAACATCATTTCGGTGGCAGCAGATGGAGCTCCTGTCATCTTCAGGCGATATTGTGGGTTTATAAGCCATCTTAAAAGAAGTATACCAGAAGTAACTGCAATTCATTGTGTCCATCTACAACACCTAGTAATGAAAAATTTGAGCGCTTCAATTTGTGATTATTATTTGCACAATTGTGCGACGAAAATGATGAAGACTTCCAACGATTACTCTTACATACATGCTGGTTGTCGAAAGGTGCATGCTTAACAAGATTTTACTCACTTTTTGAATCAGTCTTAAAGTTTCTCGAAAGTAAAGATCCAGATTTAAAAGAAATCCTGATCAAATTGAAACAGACATCGCGTATTTGACAGATTTGTTCAAAAAATTCAATGACATTTACTTGCAGTTACAAGGGGACAGCCTAAATTTAATAAAAACAAAGGGTGTAATTTCGGCTTTTCTTGGAAAATTGAAATTAATGAAGCAAAATATTAGTCGGTGCGAATTCTCCCAGTGTCCAAACTTATCACAGGCAGAATGTCTTGATGTGGATATTCAGACATACGTTCAGCATTTAAATGCTTTATGATGACTTTAAAAACAGATTTGAAGATATTCTCACGATGGTCTGTAATTTTTTTTTAAAATGGCACTGAGATTTCAGTCGCCTCTTACCACTGGCACTCTGAGCCACTTTTTCGCGTGAAGATTTTGTTGCTAATAGAAGTTCAAATATGTTTGATCCTATTATACTCATATTCCTATTATGAACATTTTTATGACCTATGCTTAAGATATAATTACAATGAGCTTAAATGCAATTAAGCTTTAAATAATTTTTTAAATTAATTTCTACGTAGCCTACTACAACTGTAGAAATCAGCATGGGTTTCGTTTTATTATTAAATAAAGTATCGTACATAATTATTATACGATGTAATAATTAATAAATAAATCATGCCTTTAGGCAGGCGTATTAAACAATTTGCTGTAGTTTAAAATAAGTCACATTTTCATTATACATATATATGCATTTCATGTTTATAGAAGTCAACTTTTGTAGCTAGTTTCAAAATATTTAAATATTGTTGTGCATCCATAGTGCTCCCTATACATGCTAAATATACAATTTCTTTGCCGGAAATTCACCCCATACCATTACTGGAAGCTATCAGAATTTAACCGTTGGAAGTATATTACGATTTTCTAAGGTTTTCAATAATCTTCCCAAACTCTAATGGTTTATCGTTATAATAAAGCATAACTTTGTTCTCATCACAAAATATGATAACATCCCAATAGTCTTCAGATTTGCCAGTGTGCAACGTAGCGAAAGATTATAGCTATTCAATGTGTTGTGCTAAAAGCAATGGTTTTCTACGAATAACCCTTGACCCATAATCCTTCTTTTTCATGACGGTCATTATTGCTACGTGGGAAAGTGGGACACCGCTTTCATCCTTGAGTTTACCGACAATTATCCTAGTCAAAATCTGTTGGTTTTCCCGATAAATTTCTTAGTAAAAAGTGGGCAAAAATTTTATTGGAACCACCGGTTAGTCTTAGCTAAGGTCTTACACGCATGCATCAATCGTGCGCAGTGGACCATTAAGAAAGAGGTAACAACAGATACCTAACTCCCTGGCGGTGTGAGCTAAAGAACCGTGTCGAGGGATGGAAAGCTGGGGTTAAACCAGCCCTAACGGGCTCCTTTAAGTGCTTTGGCAGAGCCCATTGTATACATGTCTTACCACAGTACAACCAGGAATTTTGTAGTGAACCTTTTCCACGCCGGTTTACTTGTGGGATCGAAAATGAACGACAAAAACAAAAATAATAACAAACAATAACCCTCGGAGTTACCCCCCTAAACACTCAGAATACTGAGAGCAAAACCGCTTCCCAGATAATGACATCAGCCCCAAGGAAGCACATAAGAGCCAGCACGGCGGATTAAAGGAAGAGACGTGCTTCTTTTCAAGTCCCTTAGCCGACTTGAAAAAAAGGGTGGGGAAATTGGGACGAGAAGGTGAGTGGTTGACACATGTCAAACGGGTAGCACACGTTTGAATTTTAGCTGCTGCATTTTTTTCATATTTAATTTTTAATTGTCTTGAGATGAATATCAAAATTTAATTTAATCCAACTAATTATCAGTAAAAAAGTGAATCAAATATAACTTCCCTCGATTAATTACTAAATGCCGGTTATAATGGAGGACTTAGCAAAAGTATTCAGAAGCTTGACATGAAATTTGATAGTCAAATAATCGGACTAAAGATGTGCTTAATTTTAAAACATTAGTGAACAATAATTTAACTAAGCTCACAATAAAAGTTGACAACTTTATATCAATGAAATTAGAAATGAAGTCTGTTAATTAAAAGATTAGATCAAGTAGAAAGTCTCCAGTGAACGGTATATTGCGACTCAAAGCTTGTAAAAAATTAACAAGCTTGAAAAAGATATTCGTAAATGTGATCTAATTTCAACTGGAATCTCAGAAACTCCTAAAGAAATCTTTGGAGAAATTGTGCAAAAAAATTGTTCCATCACGAAGCACATGGCCCCGTGCATTCTGTTCATTCCTTTAATGGGATCATCAAGGTGAAGATAAACTCTACAGACAATTTTATAAGAATTACTTCCATAGAAGAACTAACCAACTTGCAACAAGCTTCAAACACAGATGTCAACAACAACAACAACAATCAACTATAACTTAAATCGTATAAAAAGTGTACTTAGTTAATCTAAATTCTTAATATGTAATTTTACTTATAATTTTCTTATTATTATTATTTATTTATTTTTTCTTATAGGCATATGTATTTAAGATCCGCAATGAATTGTAACTTAAATTATATTCCTTCTTATTTCCATGAGATGCATTTCTTTGCCTGTTGTTTCTGTTTGCGGGTGGTCTTGGAGATTTGTGGTTTTCCATATAATTTACTTTATGAGCAGTTATAGTACAATAGTAAATTTTCTATGGGCAAACCTGATAAAAAGATGGACCAGCAAACCATGCTCAATATCTTATCATCACGGTCAGACGGTTTGAAAGTTTGCCAAATGAATGTATGTAGTCTTTTATCAAAAATTGACGAATTGAGGATTCTCTTTTATTCTAAAACAACGGATGATATTTGTATAACAGAAACTTAGCTGGATGAGGGCATAAATGATAAATTAATCGTTATTGCCGGTTATCGAATTTTTAGATTGGATGGCGTTGGTCGTGCGTGTGGAGTCGTCTTCTATGTTCGTGAGGGCATTCCAGCAAGACGTATAGATTTCCTTAACATTGACGATTGAATATCGCTTGCTTATCGAAATTAGCTTACCTCAGGACAAATTACTAATTAATGGAATTTATAGACATCCAAGTAGATTTCCCTAAAATGAATTTTAGCTGTTTTTATCCAAGCATAATCCCTGCTATGAAAATATCATCTTATGTGGAGATTTAAATATGTGTCCCACCAACAGTTCCTCAACAAATTTGCAAAATTTGTTCGACTCTCGCGGTCTGAGTATTGTAAGTTACTTACTAACACGATTAACTAATCAAACTAGAAAAGCCTTATTTTTTTATAAATTAAATGGTGTAGCCGATCATGATTTGGTTTTTCTAATATATGATGCTAAAGTAGAGACCATAGATACCGAAAATCCTTGTTTTTATCGTGATTTCAATAACGTTAAGGTAGATGAACTTTTAAGCGAAATCTCGAGTATAGACATGCAGCCATTTATATCTGCTGTTTCAACTAACTTTAAGCTGGATCTCTTAAACAATATAATTAAGTATTATTCTGATAAATATATTCCGCTGAAAAGAAGAACAACAAGTAGAAGCTGTCCTTGGCTAACGACTAATATCCAGAATCTTTTATGCGAACGCAATTTTTTTTCAAAAACACGAGGTCACATAGAGACTGGGAAATTTACAAAGTTTGTAGAAATCTAACGACGAAAACAATACGAGATGATTAAAATGAAGTGTATTTCACTTTATTAGATGCTTCAAAAAACTGAACCAGAATAATGTGGAAAAACTTAAATAGAATTGGTGCAACTAATAAGTCTAACCTAATATTGATCTCGATTCTGCTAACCGCCTTAATGTCGTTTTTTTCTAGTCAAGCGTCAAGTGGGTGTCACTTCATCAGCTGTTTATAATCGCTCTTTGAGTTCAAATGGATCCTTTCATTTCAATTGTGTTTCAATTGAAAACTGTGCTTTCAAATCCATTAAATCCAATGCGTTGGCTCTTGATGAAGTATCACCTAAATTCATACGTCTTATTCTCCCTGTCATCATACGGATATTTGCAATATTTACAAAGACTGTTTCATGTGGTCAATCTTTCCAAAAACGTGGAAACTGGCAAAAGTTATTCCTCTGCACAAAAAAGGTTCAAGCCAAGATTTTTCCAGTTTCCGCCGCATTAGTATATTGCCTTTTCTTTCTACAGGATTGGAAAAACTTATGTTAAATCAGTTATCTGTTTATCTTGAGTCATTTAACTTATTATCTCGGCTCCAATTTGGTTTCCGCAAGAAACAAAGTTGTGTAACTGCAGGTTTAAAGATTGCTGATGATATACAATTATCCATTGATCAAGACAAGAATACAATTTTAAGCTTACTAGATTTTTCTAACGTTTTCGGTTCAGTTGACTGCAGTATTATGCTTAAGAAAATGGAATCGAAATTTGATTTTTCGTCAAGCTCACTCAAAATTGCAAAAATGTTTTTAACCGATCGCCAACAAGTTGTTTTTATCGGTTATATATTATACTATTGATTTAAATCAGCGGAATTCAACAAGGGTCGTTATTAGGCCCTATTTTAGTCAGTATGTTCATTAATGATATTATTGATGTAATTAATTATAGCTCATGTCATCTCTATGCTGATGACCTACAAATTTACCTATCGTTCCTGTTAGGTATACTTGATGACGGAGTATGCAGTATCAATGAAGACTTAAATAGTATTCACCATAGGACCTTAGAAAACTATTTTACTTTAAAACCCAGTAAATCCCGAAGTATCATAATTTATAAATCAAATCTCAATGAGTCTTACTTTTCCGAAATCTCCTTTAATGGGTTGGTCATACCTTATAAGCCTTCCGTTATGAATTTAGGATTTATTCAATAAAACTTTAACATGGAACAATCATGTTAATAAAGTAATTGGAGACAGATACGGCGGCCTTACACGTTAATGGAGAATTTCATATTTTATACCACAAAACACTAGATTTATGTTAGTTAAAACTTTGCTTGCACCAATTATATCCTATGGGGCACCTTTATACGCTGGTATGGACTAAACTACCAAACAAAAGCTTAATGTATTATGTTTCTCATTGTTTCTCATTTAAACAATTGTATTTTCGGTATGTCACTTATGTCACACTTTGTAATTGAGATATGAAAATTTATTTTTAACTCGATTCACCACCGACAGCCTCTCTATCTACTCAATAAGCTTAAATTTTCCTCATCCTTGCGCACTAATAACTTAAATATCCCCAGAGCTTCAGTTATGCAATCTCGTAGGTCCTTCTTTTCCTTAGTTGCCAAAATTTAGAACAGTTTACCTGCTCACTCTAAGAAAATTCTGAATATAAATAATTTCATCTCCTCCATCAAAGATCATCTCAAGAACCCAGACGTTGCATTGCATCTCCACTCTATTTTTGTAAATTTTAAGAGTCATAAAAAGGATCTAGTCTTAAGGCTTTTTGATATAAATAAATGAAATGAAAATGAGGAGGGCGCAGCCTCGTACCAATAGGTGTCAGGAGCCATAGAGGAACAGAAGAGTCGACCTAGACTAGAGGACCTTCCGCTGATGCGGCCACAGCTAAAAGAAGGCATAAATATAAAAGGCCTTCTCATGATGATAACACCACCAAAGGGGCATTGCTTCTGTTGCAGAGGCAAAGTCCTGATCTTCCGACTACCAACTGGAAGGTCAATAAGACGAAGGTTGAAAGACCTCCCTCCACAAAACCGAAGCAAGGTAAAGATCGATATGGCGATATTGATAAATTATCAGGTTGAAGGTATCATCATGAAGGTATTATCAGGTATAAGGTATGTGGCGGACCCCACAAGCGGACCAGTAGGAATGCAGTTAAGTGGGAAGGTTATGGTCCTACACTTCTGACCATAACGACGCCGGGATGAAAAGGAAAAGAAGAAGAAGGTATACGAACAGGGCGAGTGGCATGCAATGGCCATGATTCCCATCACCTCAGCCTCCTTAAGAACTCAGCAGGAATCCGATACCCTATCGTATGATTCATAGGAACTGGATAGCTCCAATACCTCGTGTAACCAGACAAACCTCCATCACAGTAAGGTTGCTTCTGCCAACCTTATTCTCCACCTTGCAGAGTGTTGAGACGACATAATCTTTATCCAGGAGCAATGGATTAGTAATAATCGCATTGCCGGATTAAGGACAAAACGATACAAACTGCTACACGCTAACTGTGAAGGTACTTTTAGAACCTGTATTTTAGCAAAAACTCATATATTTCTTTTAAGTGACTTCGCTACTGCCAGAGTGGAAGTCTCCCGTGAGGAAGACTGGAAGGCTGGATCTCCCCAGCATACCTGGCCTACGATGATATCGCGCCTTTACCATCCTCAACAATCAGAAGTATGGTGAGGCAGAATGGACAAAACCACCGGGCCTGATAGGATGCGGCGGCCATGCTCATCATACCATTTGGGACAGTAGCGACATCAACAAAAGACGTAAAATATTACTTACTTACGTTATTAAAACAGACCTTGTTGTTTGTAATAGGGGCATTAGCCCGACCTTCGTAACAAGAAAGAGGTAGGAAGTTTTAGATATAACTTTGGTATCCAATTCTTCTAATATCTCGTTTGCAAACTGGTCGGTATCGGAAAAGGATGGATAGATTCTCTGCCCACCGTTACATTCGCTTCCATTTAAACTCTGAGATCCCACCTTAAAAACCCTTTAGGAATCCTAATGGGACTAACTGCGATTTTCTCTACATGAAAGGCTGCGCTGCAAAGAGCGCTCTCAGACTAAGGGAGTCCTCTCTGTGGAAGCAAGCCAACTATGGACATGCGGCCATACTTAAGATAATAGACGACCTGGGAAGGAAACATGGTTTTAGTAGCCTCGCAGCTACGACCGACTATATTTCCCCCCAAAATTACTTCTCTCTCGGTATACCTATCCTTTTCCCCGACAGAGAAGAGTGGCTATCAAACGCCGTAATCAACGACCACGAGATCACCCTCTTCACCGACGGATCGAAAATGGACACAGGCACTGGAGCCGGGTTCTACTCTGATACCCTCCACAAACAGGAATCATTCAGACTCCCTGATCTGTTCAGCGTTTTTCAAGCAGAAATCCTGGCAATAAAAAAAGCAGCCAAACACCTACAGGTAGCCGATATCCCACCATCTGATATCACTATCTTCGTAGACAGCCAGGGTGCACTGAAGTCAATAGAAACCTGTATAACGAGATGACTGGAACCATTACAAGAACAGCCTCAAGTATATAAAAGTGAGATAAGAAAGCCCCGAAGAACATCCTGGCGTCATTTCTGCTCAGAAATACAATAGAAGAGAAAAACGAAGACAGTGGATTTATGGTAGATTGATACTGTCAAAAACTTCCACTATACCTGCCCTAATTAACAAACCAGATTGCATCGAAATGGTGACTAGCGAAGAGTCACTAGACCTCTTCTTCAATACACAGCTACCCGACATCGCAGAGGCTAGTAGCTACAAATTTGAATAACTCATACCGAGTCTTCCGTTCATTTCCGTTCATAGCAAAAGGAAACTCCAATGGGCAGTAAATAGCTTCCTTCCATACAAATCTGCAGGTCCGAATGGTCTATGCGGTAGAGAGGCAACATGCTTACAGCTTTCTCGAACCATTGCTTTTGGTATTATTCTCATCCAGTCTTGATTGGGGCTACATACTGGAGTAAATGTTATATTTATAACAAAAGCAGGAACAACATCCCACACAACTGAAAAAGACTACAGACCTCTCTTTCTTCCTTTCTTCTTAAGACGTTAAAAAGGCTGTTGGATCTGTACATTCCCGAAAACCTATTGTACAAAAAGGAATGCTTTCGAAATCGTAACATGATTATAGTAAATAAGTGATAAAAATCACTTTCCAAAAAAAATTCACCATGATTGCCATTCTCGTTATTTAAGAAACTTTCAACAACATAAAACCACTAGCCATCACTAATGCATTGAGAAAGTGGCAATTGTGGGCCTAGTTGTAAACGAAGACCTTCTATCCCTGGAGGCCAGCGAGTTCAAAGTCTACGCAATGACGAAATTAACTAGCTATTGGCGGAAAACATCTCCCAACAATCAGACATTTAATGAAAACTGGCAAAATGGGTAGAAAAGTATGGGCGCTTGGAATAAACCCTCCAACCTTAGATTCGCAGACCACACCAAATACCTTGACGTGACACTCGACAGAGCGTTCAACTGGAAATTGAATGCAACAACTGTGCTATACACTTGCAAAAAAAGTCTTAGGCAGCGGGTGGAGTAACTCTACAACACACACTGGCTGTATACCGCGGTGAGTATACTAATGTATGGCGGCTTAGGCTGGTGATCGAAACTGGGCAGATCTAACTATGCCAAACTTCTAAGTAGAGCTCAAAGGATGCCATGCATCGCTCAAACCGGCACACTGCGAACAACCCCTACTGCAACCCTCGAAACGACACTCCCCTTAGATTTTTGGGCAAGGAAAAGGCAAAGAAATCGGCGCTGTGACTTAAGGAATCAGCGATTCCAAAAAACGATTTCTGGGAGAATACTCGTACTTCTTTAATAGACTAACGGATTTATCTGAAACAAAGGTCTACAAAATATCGGATTTTATTCAGCACTCAAAAAGGTTCCAAGAGTTACGGTGACCAAGCCGAGTCAAGTGGTAGCACAATGGACCGATCTTGATCTAAGTGATTCCAACCGCTTTTTACGGAGGAAAGCCACTTTCCCTAACTTCACATAAGTTTAAATTTAGTAGTCGAAAGAGTTACAGTTCAGTTTTAAGTTATAATGTCTATTTTGGAGTGTCCGAATGGGCCAGTAAGATATTTGGATTTGTTAAGAGAGTTAAGTTAGTTTTTAAGCATTTTTGTCTAGCGTAAGATAGATCTGATAAATTGTGAATAAAAATAGATTTAAAACTAGAATAACAAAAACTGTCGGATTTTCGCTCAGTATTATTGTTGGGTTAATTGCTCTCAAACGATTTCAAATCTAATTTATTATTAGAATCTATAATTTTTAGCCCGTTATTATTTTGAAATAAGTCAATTTTGCTTATTCTACGAAAACAATTATTGATTTCATTCAAAGAAAATTTTCTTTATTTGTTTCAACCCTAGCTAGTTAAATTTCGTCTAATAAAATTGCGGCATTGATTTTTTCTACAAATTCTTTGATAATTACTGTTTTTATTTGGTTCACTAATCCTACCTCATCTTTGTCAAGCTTCCTTGGCTTTGCCCATTATGCTATCTCTTCTCCTCCGCTCTTCGGGCGCCTTGTCGTGGGGAAGGGGCTTAAGAGCGTAATGACCTCGAACTAAGACCCGGAGAATTTCGAGTTATCATGGATGAACGGACAACCATATGGATGGAAGTACTCCAGGTGGCACCCGCAATATCGGAAATCCACCAGGGATCTGCTTGATCGCGGCCGGGACAGGGATTTTATAGTCCACCACTCATTCTCAACTCTCCGACAGCCCGGAACGTCACCGATTCCTGCGGCTCATTGACCGAACACCTGAGACTGAGCATGAGTGGTGCAACCAACAGAGGTGACACCGACGATAGCGCGACACGGAAACCGCTAAGGTTGAACGAGCTCCAGAATTGGGACGTACTGTAGATTACACTGCTAAGTGTAAAGCCAAAGAAGAAGGAGAAAGAGGCGTGCCCTAAAATCGTGCGAAGAGGCTGGCGTAGCCGAAGGCACGAAGGATGAAGACAAATCTCTGGGAAAAGCAGTCAAGAGGATTAGATCGGCGGAATTATCCCCTACCCGACCCTCTCGACAAGTGACCGTAAAGAGTCGGGACAAGCACCTCTCCTACAAAGAGGCAGCCATCTAATCTGAAAAGGCCATGATAGGGAAAGCTGGCATTGACATTCTGCTGTCACCAGCGCAGATTGTCAACAAGGCAAATCAGGAGCATGGTGCTGAAAATCCCCTCCCTGGGAACTACTACCTATCATTTAGTTAGTCTCCCAAAATTAACGCGCGCCATTTGCTGGATTCCGGGGAAAATGGAAACAAGCTGGATGTGCTGACGCGACTACATGCGCAGAACCCGGGACTTGACACGAGGGCCTGGATTATCTATTCCTACAAAAAGAGAAAAGGCTCTCTGAAAAAAGAGGGCTTCACTCTGGTTGTGGGATTGGACAACGGTTCTGTCGAGATCCTGAAATCCGCGTACGATTCACGTCCCTACTTCCGCCTTGGTAGTATTTTATTCCATTTTGATGTCAAGTAGTCGAAGGATGGAACGTGCTCCGCAGTCTAAATCCATGATTTTTACTCAGATTATTCTACAGCATTGCAAGGCTGCTACCGCTCTTCTTGTATCCATTACAATGGGTGTGGAATATTCGCCTGTGTGGTCTTGGTGGTATACGTAATGCTGCGATTCTTTATGATGAGCGATCCGAAAGGCCTAAGATCTGCCTCATCATATCGAATACACTATCGGCAACCAAACTTGGTCAATTCTGTGGACTAGATCGGATGGCTGCTAGAGTAAGCTACAAAGCGCACGCATTTGGATATTTATTTTAATGATCCTCAGCCAGTTGTTGAAGGTCACGAACCGATAGAAATGGTGCTGATACGGTGGACGGTGGCAATGGTGCGCAAGGGAAATGATGAAGATTTTCAGAAGTTCATCGTCGCGTATGTTGGTCATCCACCCAGATTTGGCGGAACATTTTGACGACGTCAGCAGTGAAGACCACTGAGTGCTACCGGAAGCGTAGACAAACTTCAATTAGGTTAAACTAGATTAGGATGTGCACATTAATAACTTTTTTTTAGAGGAATGGGAAATCTTCAGAAGATACTGATGATCCGAGTAATCAGTATGCCGGATTCTTACCAACTAAAACCGACTAAAACCCCACATGATTGCAATCTAGTCACTTGGAATAATAAGCAATTTTATGCTGATTTAATTAATATTTTGTCATTTCAGGAGTTCCGCCCATCAGCGTCTCCTGACAGATGTTAAGATGCGTTGTATATTTTTTTTTTATGTTAAGTATACGTCCGGGCAAATACATATGTATGTACATTTCTTAATGTGAGTGGTCCCTTTTATTTAGACCAGTTCAAATGGCTTTGTCTTTTTGAGTCTTCTCACTATATTTTCATTGTCTAAAAGTTGCACTGCCTCTGTGTTTGTGTGTATTTGAAGTCTTGATTCGCGCCTTCGTGCATTTTTTTGGACCTCATCCCTGACTATTTCCACTCCCAAGTCCCTGTGGAGGTCCTTATTTCTTATTCTGGAATAATAAATAATCTGTTTCTGGAATCTCTGTACGATGTCTACATTGCTCTTTTTGGTACAACCCCATAGTTGGCTGCCATATGTCCATATTGGCTTCAGTGACTGATAGTGAGGAGTTCTTTCCTATCAGGAAATACATTTTTCTGTATTTTGTTTCTAATTCCTCTTTTTTCTTTTTAACGTGCTCTTTCCATCTTAGTTTACCATCTAGCGTCATGCCAAGATATTTCGCTGTGTTCGCTTACGGTACTATTTTGTGGTTGATAGTAACCGGGATTTGTGTTATTGCTTTGTTAGTGAAATTTATGTGAACTGATTTGCTCTCATTAAGCTTGATTCGCCATTTTATTGTCCAGTTACAAATTTGGTCTATAGCTGATTGTAGCTTCTGTGTTGATTCCACATTATCCTTTCCCTGTGCAAGGATTGCAGTGTCATCGGCAAACGAAGCCAATGTGCAATATTCTAGTTCTGGGAGATCACATGTATATAGAAGACACAGAATCGGACTCAGCACACTGCCTTGTGAGACTCCTGCCTTAATTTTCGTTAATTCTGAATACGAGTCTTCCTGTTTTATCCTAAAACATCTCCCGCTTCGGTATGATTCTAAGAATGCAGCGTATTGTTTTGGTTAAGTCCTTCATGCCAAACTTTATCAAAGGCCTGCGCTACATCTAGAAACACTGCAGAACATACTTTTTTTCTTCGAACGATTTTTCTATAATGTTGACTATTCTGTCAACTTGATCATTTATTGAGTGATGTCTCCTAAATCCGAACTGGTAATTTGGAATCAGATTTTTCCGTTCAATAATACTATTAAATCGTTTGGTAAATATTTTTTCGAATAGTTCAGATATATCCGGTAGTATTGAAATTGGCCTATATGATGTCACTTCGTTTGGTGGCTTTTCAGGTTAAGAGATTATTATTACTTCGACCACTTCCATAAATCAGGAACATATCTCATTCTAAAAGCAGCATTGATTAAATGTGTTAGTTTAACCACAGCTTTTCTTAGTAACTGCTCCAATATTTCACTGGTTATAAGATCATAGCCAGGGCATTTTTTTCCGATTGATGTTATTTTTGATCTCATTTTTCACTTCCCTTGGGGTCGTAAGTCTTATTTCTTCATTTTCTTCATCGACTGTTTCCACAGGAGTCCATATTTCTTTTTCATTGTTTGTGTTCGTTACTTCTAGCCCAGTTTCCTTCCACCGTTTTAATGGGTGGTATCGGCAAAGTTGATCTTTTTGCATTGCTCATTGCCTTCCAAAGCGAATAATCGGTTGCTTTTTCGTTGGTTAATCCTCGAAGATAATTACTGATAGAGTCTTTATTTAGCTCCCTTATTTGTCTTCATAACTATTGGATGAGATTGTTCAGTTTCGTTTTGTCTTGGGGGGCTTTATTCTGTTGCCATACTCTTCTCGCTCTTCTTCTATCTAAAATAAGTTCTCTAATTTTCATGAGGTACTTATTGCCTTTAGATTTCCTTTTTATTTCTGGTGTGTTTATCCAGGCTAATCGTTGAATATCATTAACAAGTTTTTCCACTTCTCTATCCAGTTGTTCAGTATTATACATTGGCACTCTTAGTTCAATTCTGTCTTCCAGGGTCTTCTTGAAACTTTACCAGTCAGTGTGTTTGTTCGTTAATGTTGGTTTGCTTTGCTTCTGAATTACTTCTGCGTTTGAATTACACGCTCACTCAATGTGAGCAGTATTGGTGAATGATTAGAATTTAGATCGTTGAATTCGTCTATTTCAATATGTTTTTAATTATGAAAAATCTGTTAGGTCTGGTGTTTTATTTCGGTCAGTTGGCCAGTATGTTGGTTTTCCGGTTGACATAACTTCGCATCCATATAGTCTAGTTGTATCCATATACAATATATATATGCTCTTCTTGTATCCATTACAATGGGTGTGGAATATTCGCCTGTGTGGTCTTGGTGGTATACGTAATGCTGCGATTCTTTATGATGAGCGATCCGAAAGGCCAAAGATCTGCCTCATCATATCGAATACACTATCGGCAACCAAACTTGGTCAATTCTGTGGACTAGATCGGATGGCTGCTAGAGTAAGCTACAAAGCGCACGCATTTGGATATTTATTTTAATGATCCTCAGCCAGTTGTTGAAGGTCACGAACCGATAGAAATGGTGCTGATACGGTGGACGGTGGCAATGGTGCGCAAGGGAAATGATGAAGATTTTCAGAAGTTCATCGTCGCGTATGTTGGTCATCCACCCAGATTTGGCGGAATATTTTGACGACGTCAGCAGTGAAGACCACTGAGTGCTACCGGAAGCGTAGACAAACTTCAATTAGGTTAAACTAGATTAGGATGTGCACATTAATAACTTTTTTTTAGAGGAATGGGAAATCTTCAGAAGATACTGATGATCCGAGTAATCAGTATGCCGGATTCTTACCAACTAAAACCGACTAAAACCCCACATGATTTCAATCTAGTCACTTGGAATAATAAGCAATTTTATGCTGATTTAATTAATATTTTGTCATTTCAGGAGTTCCGCCCATCAGCGTCTCCTGACAGATGTTAAGATGCGTTGTATTTTTTTTTTTTTATGTTAAGTATACGTCCGGGCAAATACATATGTATGTACATTTCTTAATGTGAGTGGTCCCTTTTATTTAGACCAGTTCAAATGGCTTTGTCTTTTTGAGTCTTCTCACTATATTTTCATTGTCTGAAAGTTGCACTGCCTCTGTGTTTGTGTGTATTTGAAGTCTTGATTCGTGCCTTCGTGCATTTTTTTGGACCTCATCCCTGACTAATTCCACTCCCAAGTCCCTGTGGAGGTCCTTATTTCTTATTCTGGAATAATAAATAATCTGTTTCTGGAATCTCTGTACGATGTCTACATTGCTCTTTTTGGTACAACCCCATATTTGGCTGCCATATGTCCATATTGGCTTCAGTGATTGATTATATAGCTTATTATAAACTGATAGTCAGGAGTTCTTTCCTATCAGCCAATACATTTTTCTGTATTTTGTTTCTAATTCCTCTTTTTTCTTTTTAACGTGCTCTTTCCATCTTAGTTTAGCATCTAGCGTCATGCCAAGATATTTCGCTGTGTTCGCTTACGGTACTATTTTGTGGTTGATAGTAACCGGGATTTGTGTTATTGCTTTGTTAGTGAAATTTATGTGAACTGATTTGCTCTCATTAAGCTTGATTCGCCATTTTATTGTCCAGTTACAAATTTGGTCTATAGCTGATTGTAGCTTCTGTGTTGATTCCACATTATCCTTTCCCTGTGCAAGGATTGCAGTGTCATCGGCAAACGAAGCTAATGTGCAATATTCTAGTTCTGGGAGATCACATGTATATAGAAGACACAGAATCGGACTCAGCACACTGCCTTGTGAGACTCCTGCCTTAATTTTCGTTAATTCTGAATACGAGTCTTCCTGTTTTACCCTAAAACATCTCCCGCTTCGGTATGATTCTAAGAATGCAGCGTATTGTTTTGGTTAAGTCCTTCATGCCAAACTTTATCAAAGGCCTGCGCTACATCTAGAAACACTGCAGAACATACTTTTTTTCTTCCAACGATTTTTCTATAATGTTGACTATTCTGTCAACTTGATCATTTATTGAGTGATGTCTCCTAAATCCGAACTGGTAATTTGGAATCAGATTTTTCCGTTCAATAATACTGTTAAATCGTTTGGTAAATATTTTTTCGAATAGTTCAGATATATCCGGTAGTATTGAAATTGGCCTATATGATGTCACTTCGTTTGGTGGCTTTTCAGGTTAAGAGATTATTATTACATACTTCGACCACTTCCATAAATCAGGAACATATCTCATTCTAAAAGCAGCATTGATTAAATGTGTTAGTTTAACCACAGCTTTTCTTAGTAACTGCTCCAATATTTCACTGGTTATAAGATCATAGCCAGGGCATTTTTTTCCGATTGATGTTATTTTTGATCTCATTTTTCACTTCCCTTGGGGTCGTAAGTCTTATTTCTTCATTTTCTTCATCGACTGTTTCCACAGGAGTCCATATTTCTTTTTCATTGTTTGTGTTCGTTACTTCTAGCCCAGTTTCCTTCCACCGTTTTAATGGGTGGTATCGGCAAAGTTGATCTTTTTGCATTGCTCATTGCCTTCCAAAGCGAATAATCGGTTGCTTTTTCGTTGGTTAATCCTCGAAGATAATTACTGATAGAGTCTTTATTTAGCTCCCTTATTTGTCTTCATAACTATTGGATGAGATTGTTCAGTTTCGTTTTGTCTTGGGGGGCTTTATTCTGTTGCCATACTCTTCTCGCTCTTCTTCTATCTAAAATAAGTTCTCTAATTTTCATGAGGTACTTATTGCCTTTAGATTTCCTTTTTATTTCTGGTGTGTTTATCCAGGCTAATCGTTGAATATCATTAACAAGTTTTTCCACTTCTCTATCCAGTTGTTCAGTATTATACATTGGCACTCTTAGTTCAATTCTGTCTTCCAGGGTCTTCTTGAAACTTTACCAGTCAGTGTGTTTGTTCGTTAATGTTGGTTTGCTTTGCTTCTGAATTACTTCTGCTTTTGAATTACACGCTCACTCAATGTGAGCAGTATTGGTGAATGATTAGAATTTAGATCGTTGAATTCGTCTATTTCAATATGTTTTTAATTATGAAAAATCTGTTAGGTCCGGTGTTTTATTTCGGTCAGTTGGCCAGTATGTTGGTTTTCCGGTTGACATAACTTCGCATCCATATAGTCTAGTTGCGTTGAGTAATTCTTTTCCTTTTGTTGTCGTCAATCTTGATCCCCAATAAACATGTTTTGCATTAATCCCATTATAAATCTTTTTGCCAGGTTTCTAAATAGTTTTAGGTAATTTTCTGATTTTAACGAATGTTTTGGTGGGCAGTAGATTGACACTGTCAAAGGAAAAACTTGTTCCTTGTGTTTCTTTGGTTATATAGTTAAATTGCTGGGATGTTGGATGTTTTTTCTTATTTTAACTGCACTTCCACCTTTGGCTGAGTTTTCGGGATGGGCCTTATGATAAATATTAAAATTTCTAAATTTTATGAAGGATTGGTTAGTTAAGTGTGTTTTTGATATAAGACACAATATTATTCTTCTCGGTATCGAGGGCTGCTTGCAAATCATGTTGGTGTTGCATTAGTCCATTGGCGTTCCAAGTTAGTACTGTGAAATTATTGTCCATTTTTTTGGTTTCTGTGTTACTCCTCCATTGCGCGCTCTGCATTCTACGAGGGTGGTCCGATAGTACTTAGCCTACAAAAGAAAAACAAAAATTTTGGAGAACTGGCGTTTTATTTTCAATATAGTCTCCTTTTAGCTCGATACACTTGACCCAGGGATGCTCCAACTTCTTTAACCCGTCTGAAAAATACGTTTTCTCGAGGTCTGCAAAGTGGACCTCCGCACAGTGGGAGCTCTCCATACAACGCCATCTCATAAATGGTTCTTACGAAAGTAGAGTTGTCCGAATTATTTTGATGAAAATCGATGGTTAAAATAACATACAATTTAGTTTCGATATTAATTATTTTTTTATTTACAAAGAAATTCGTGAAATCGATCACTGAAGTGCAGTGAGTCAAAATATTGATTTGACTGAATTACTCGAACAGACTTTTCAAAAAAATGTCCTGGAAATCTTTATTTAAGAACTATATAGGTGTTATACATTTTTGAAAAGTACAGAGCTTCAAGTTTTTACAAAAAATACAAACACAATAATGTTGTATAATATTAAAAAAATATATGTTGTTTTAATCTGCCCTTTCTTAGATGTTTCCTTCTTATATTCAAACAGACATTTAACCGTTAGCGCTGTTTGCCGCTACCTAGTTACTTGTCTGTCTAAAATATATAATTAATTTCAATTGCAAGGGGATAAAAAATTTTTGCTCCTTTTTTGCCTTTTTTTTATAAGACACAAAAATATATTGCAAAGTAACATTTTGCATTTTTTTCATAATATTTTTTCTGATAACATTCCCAACATAAACCCTTTATAAAAGTTAGTACTTTAAGAGTTTGCTTACTAATTGATCAAAATTACTTAAAACAACCAACTTAGTGGTATGTACTATTAGTAACAACTCTAATGGTAGGTAAACTAGGGATGTCGTTTTGAACATAAATTTGAATTAATTTTAGTTTTTTTTGAGTCAAACATTTAAATTCCACCCAAGTATATACCTTCATGTCATCTGTTTCTACTAATACATTTGAAAATCGGTTAAGAAATGACTCCAAAACAATATATACAAGATCGACATTGGATTCACCCGAAAACAGCTCCGCTCGTTCGCTCAATAATAAATATATTTTCTTTCGTATGCACCGTTACTTTTCACGAACAATTTTACGTTTGACAAAAGCACATTTTTTTTTAACTGTGAAGCCTGTATTCACCAGAAAAGCTGTGTCAATAGTTTTATGTTGCAAAACCATACAGTTCAGTTTAGCTGCTCGATCGTTATTCAGCAAATTATTTACCACAATGAGTGACTTTGTTTGTTCTCGTAGGGTTTTGTGTAACTTTTTTATAAACTCTGGTGCAAATTATACTGAATTAAGAAAATATTTAAAAGATATTTTTATGCTATCATCAGATAGAGCTGATATAGTCATAGCAAGTATTCAAAAAAACTTTCTTTCAAAATTTAAAGATCGATGGGAAAAAGCGAGAAGAATAAAAGATCGTTTTGAAACCAATAACAGTGAGTGGTTGAACGGCGAATTAAAAATACCATTTGAAGATAATACTCTAAACCATATGAAGAATCGGCAGAGAAAACAAAAAAACGCAAAAACATGGAACTTGTACAAGAATATGGATTTGAATTTATACACAACGCTTATGTCCAACATTTGCGTTCTATTGGCGAAGACGATGAAGCAACTATTGTGAGTATTGCCCGTACTTTACCTAAAAAAGACAAAAACGAAGTCCTTCAGAAGATGTCTTATGATACGGAATTAATGACGTCTTATTCAAAGGATGAAGCCCTAAGTATATTTATTGATATAGATTTAACGAAATCCCAATATCGATTATTAAGGTCTCGGTTATCTGAGAAAAATTGCTTTGTTTTTCCGTCATACACTGCTATAATGGATGCAAAGAAGATGTGCTATCCCCCAAAATCGAGCATCGAAATTAATGACATTGGAGCTTCTATCAACCTACAGGAACTATTAGATCATACTGCAGCTCGTATTCTTCAAATTAATTCGGTGTACAAATCAGGGCACAGAAATTTGAAATTATACGTAAAATGGGGGTGTGATGGATCATCTGGGCAAAGTGAATATAAACAGCTATTGCCAGATGAGACTGAGTTAATATCAGACGCTAATTTATTCATTGCTTCTCTTGTACCTATAAAACTAGTTGGTTTATCAACAAATCTTGTGATCTGGCAAAATACTACCTGCTCTTCTGTTCGGTATTGCCGACCTATTTCTATAAAGTTTGTCAAAGAAACTCCGCAGCAGACTAGGGAGACTGTTGATAATATAAAGCGTCAAATTGACCAACTTACTCCATCATTGGTTAGAAAAAATGACACTGTCGTTGAAATCAAGCATGAACTATACTTAACGATGATTGACGGAAAAGTTGCTCAAGTATTAACGGATACATCATCTAGTGCTGTGTGTACTATATGTGGGGCTAGACCTAGGGAGATGAATGATTTGGACAAAGTTACTTTCAAACCCAAAAACGAAGATGCTTTCCAATATGGCCTTTCCACTCTTCATGCATGGATTAGATGTATGGAAACTATTCTGCATATTTCTTATAATCTTTCGTTCGAAAAATGGTCAGCAACAACTCTAGAAAATAAGACGAGCAAGGAAGAAAAGAAAAAATATGTGCAAAGTAGATTCCGAAATGAACTTGGCCTCCATATCGACAAACCCCGACAAGGAGCTGGTAATAGTAATGCGCGAAGATTCTTTTCTAACTATCATTGTTCAGCCAATATTACTGGAGTTGACGAAGAATTAATAAAACGGCTATATATTATACTACAATCAATATCATCGGGAATGGCAGTAAATGCTACCAAGTTCGGTCAATACGCAATGAATACAGCTCAAATATTTGTGAATAAATACAACTGGTATTACATGCCGTCCTCTATTCATAAAATCCTTATCCACGGGGAGAGTATTATAAGACATTTCGCAATTTTACCAATAGGCCAATTGTCTGAAGATGCACAGGAAGCGCGGAACAAAGACTACAGACAATACCGATTACATCATTCCAGAAAGTGTTCTCGTTCAGCGACTAATGAAGATGTTTTACATACACTATTATATACATCAGATCCATATATTGCATGTTTAAGGACACCGACCGAGTCAGTTTCCAAGGAATTTTTGGATGAAGCCAAAATGCTCTTGGATCTTTCAGAAAATGAATAATCACCATATTAAAGTTTTTCAAGAATATATTAACTTCCAACTTCAATCTTTCTGAATTCAAATGTTTTCAATGTTTTTCAATGCCTCATAACTTTTATTTTACTGTAAACTAAACTCATTTGCGCAGAATTGCTCATCAATCGTTAATTAACTAAAATCTCTCACTTGCTACAATTAATTGTAAATTACTTTCACAGCTTCCTTTTATTAAAAACACAAATGTAAAATAACCTTCCAAAATCAAGTAAAAAAGAGTAAGTAAAGTAAGATAAATAAAATACATTAAGACATTTCTACATGCATTAACCAATATGTTTTATCGATTTTTAATTGTATTTTGGTCGTATTCACCTATAATTAATTTCACTAAAAAGCATGAACATTCAATAATATATACACGAATAATCAAGATCCTATCATTTAAAACATACGAGGTATAGATTTTTGAGACAGTGAACCCGTTCCCGTCCCACTGTGCTCCGTGGCGGCGATGACCTCATCATTCGACTGAAATTTCTGCCCGGCGAGTGACTTTTTCAAGTTTGGAAACAAAAATAAGTCGCACGGGGCCAAATCTGGAGAATACGGTGGATGGGGCAGCAGTTCGTAGCCCAATTCGACCAATTTGGCTGTGGCGAGGGCGGAGGTGTGAGCCGGTGCGTTATCATGATGGAAGAGCAAGTGGGCCCGTTTTTTCTTCAATTCGGCGTCGAGTTGGTCCAATAATTTGGCATAATACAGCCCTGTGACCGTTTTGCCCTTCTCCAGGTAACCAATGTGGATCACACCTTGTGAATCCCAGAAAACGGTGGCCATCACCTTTCCGGCCGATGGAACAGTCTTCGCCTTCTTCGGAGCACGTTCGTCGGGTGAAGTCCAGTGTTTCGACTGCTCCTTCGTCTCTGGTGTGTACCAGTGGATCCATGTTTCGTCGACTGTCACGAAACGACGCAGAAACTCCTTCGGATTGCGCTTAAACAGCGTCAAACACTCCTCTGAAGTGGTCTCACGGTTGCGCTTGTTGTCCGCAGTGAGCAAACGCGGCACCCATCGCGCCGACAGCTTTCTCATGCCAAAAATTTCATGCAGGATATGACCCATGCGATCTTTTGAAAAACCTACTGTCTCAGCTATTTCGCGCACTTTCAGTCGGCGGTCTGCCAATACGAGATCGTGGATTTTTGTCACGTTATCCTCCGTGGTAGCCGTTTTCGGGCCACCTGGACGTGGCTCATCAAAAACCGACGTGCGACCACGTTGAAACTCGTTAAACCAATTTTTGATCGTCGCTATCGAAGGAGAAGAGTCATCGTACACAGCATCTAAACGCTTTTTGATTTCGATTTCCCTTCCAAAAACAAGAATCGAATCACCGACCGATATTGCTCTTTTTCCATTTTCTCTAAAATCCGCGGACACTCCCGCTTCCCCACGCGGTCAAAACAAAACTACGAGCTCGACAGTAGTTAGTTTTTTTAGTTTTTAATTAATTTTTATTCATAATTTCTTAGATCTATCTTATGCCCCTATTACCGTTCGCGAGTCGAACGAAAAATGAGTCGAACCACACAATTTCGTATTACCGTTCGCGAATCGCGCAGATGGCATTCGACTCAAATATCACAATTTTGGCGAACTACGATTTTTCCGTATTACGGTTGGCGAACGTTCGACTGAATTTCTGTTTCTTATGTCAAATTTAGTCGAAAGCAAAAAGGTGGTGACTGGAAGGACAACGATCGTTACATTTAAAAAAAACATTTGTAGTAATGACGGACAACCGAAAAATATAAGCAATAAGAAATAAAACGAATATATTTTAAAGTAATTGGCGTTTTATTTTCTCTTTTTCAAGTTTAAAGAAAACCAACAGTCATCAGTTTGGTAAGCTGGTGCAGTTGATGGAGGCAAATCCAGACGTTGCCAAGGGCATAGGCGCGTTTGGATTTTCAAAAAAGAAGCAAAAAGAGTACTGAGAAGTATTCGCAATCTCTTATCTGCCTTCTCAATCGATACATATTCCTCGTTTTGTTTTCATTCCAATCATTTAAAAAAAATAAAACATTGCTAATCATTTTCCTGCTTTTATTTTTTAAATTTGAATTGCAACACTCAATTACTTTTGACGTTTGACACAACCAGTGAATTGACAGTCAGTCAATTGCCAGCGAGTGAATTTGGGTGAATTTCAGGCGAATGAAGAGATTCGCGAACCGTAATACCTCGATCAGCTTAGTTCGCCTGGGAGTTCGACTGCAGTCGAACGTTCGACTCGCGAACGGTAATACGGACATTACCCTAGACAAAAATGCTTAAAAACTAGCTTAACTATCTTAACAATCTAGATATCTTACTTGTCCTAGGCGGACACTCTAAAATAGACGTAACAACTTAAATCTATGTCTTTCGACTACTATATCAACTTACCACTAACATTACTATATCTAGCTTAAGCTAAGAAAAATGTTTTTATTTAAACACTTAGCATATGATCATTTTTTGTATTATATATAAAACTTAAGCCTACCTTAATGTAACTAAACCTAACTTATTCTACCTTAACTAAAATATATATATAGTTATATACGTCGATTTGCGTGTACGTAGTATAAACTAAATATTTCCGATTTCGAAATAAAACTACCCTTATTTATTAGTTTTAATATTAAATACGTTTTGTTGTTATTTTATTAAATTGGGGAAACAGAGTTCAAACACGACCTTCCTCGAATGGAGTACATCGAAAAACTGCCGGGAAGCTCGAACTCTCCAACAGCATCTCCTGAGAAGATGTTGCTGGAAAGTCGGCTTACGCGTGGAGACTTTATACCAGTGGCAGAAGGTGGAGTGTAACTGGTGTTACAGGGCGTAACATATATGAGTGTTACACCTCCCCCACTAAGCATTTTTGGTCTCCAAAAATGAATGTAAGTAAATAAAAACTTGGAAAATTTCCAGTTTTAGTTGCACTTAACAAAAATCAGTTTTCACTTTTACATTAAATTATGTTTTTTTTTTTTTTTTTTTGTTATTGTTACATATATTCGAATAATTGTAATAATTTAGTGGAAGGTACATAGAAGTTATATACTATACATAAAACAAGGTCAATTCGTTGGTGCCTATTATTCTGTAATTTAAATGATTTTAATATTTTAATTAGGTTTTTAAACAAAAATTAAGAAAAATAAAATGAGGAAAGCAAAAAAAAAAAAAATGCAAGTACTAGTGCTAATTATAAGGGCCTAACACCTATTTTATTCATTTTGATATTTATATTTCCGCTTTAACTGCTTTATATAGTACTTTGTATTTCTTTTCGTTGATTTGTCAATCACATAATTTCCTTTTACTTTTGGATTGTGTATTCTTTTATATCTAGGTTTAACTTTGCCTACGCCTCTCTTTTTAACAATTCCTGTACAAAGTTTTAATTTTGTTAAGGGTTGATTTTTTGGTTTTTCTTTTTTATTCTTATCTCTTTCTCTTTTTCATATCTTTGCGCTAATAATTCTATGTCCTCTCTACTGAAGTTTTTGTTAATAAAATCAACCGGTCGTAGTTTCGTAGTTGAATGTATAGTGTTGTTGTATATATTGATTATGTCGAAAAGTTTGTCATCTAGTCCTGAAGTATCTTTAGCTGCATTTTTAATCCTCAGATGTTCATTGAGTGTACCATGCAGACGTTCAATATCAGCGTTCCCAGTTTTTAGTGAACCTGTTGTTTTGTGCAATTCGATTTCGTAATCTTTTAAAAATTGTTGCACGGCTAAGTGTAATATACAAGTTTCTCCAACAGAGACAATTATATCGGGTTTTCCTAAAAATTGTATTCTTTCCCTTATAGCGCCTAGAATTGCTATCCAATTTCGGTCTTCTAAATGGTGTATTGTCGCGTACTTAGAAAATTTGTCAATAGTCGTCAGATACATTTTGTTTCTTTCAGGGAACCAAATGTCAATGTGTACAATGTTATTAAAATACTTTGGTGACATAGTAATTTGCATTGGGATTTGTAATGGTTGACGGTCATGTTTCGCTAAATTACAAACATCGCAATTGTTAATATATTTTTGAATTTCGATTTGTAGACTTGGATAAAAATATAATTCCTTAAGCTCTCTAAACATTTCATTTATACCTCTGTGGTTCTTTTTCGTATGTTCCTCTTTAATAATTGTTAACATTTCATTTTTATCTAGGATATCTTTTAGCCTTATACTGGATTTTAATAGTTTAAGATTTCTATTCATTGAAAAGAAACGGACATAAAGATTTTGAAACTCCAAAAACAGATTTAAATCGCTACAAAAAATGCACATAAGTCCTTTATTAATTAAAACCCTTTCCATAATTTTTAATAGATTACTACTTCCTCTTTCAATTTCGATATAATTCTGAACTTTTTTATGTACTATCCTAATACTGACTTTCTCTTTTACACCGTACGACAGATATATTTGATTTTTATATATGTTAACAGGTTTTTCTGATATATATATGTGTAGTGTTTCGTCTTCCATTGCGCTATGGACAGTTACATTTATGGATACAAGGTCATTGTTATATACAACAGGCAATCTTATGGCAGATGTGACTTCATCGTTACTACTGTGTTCAATATCCTCAACCTCGTTTGCAAAAATGTCGGCTAAGCTAACTTCATCGCTAGTATTCGACAATTCTGCTCTATTACTATCCTCATCAATAAACCTACTAAGTCCATCGGCTACACAATTTTCCTTGCCCTTAAGGTATTCTATATTAAAATCAAATTCGCTTAGAAAAATTTTCCAGCGCTGCAACTTCATGTTGGGATCTTTAAAACCATTTAACCATAAGAGAGGCTTGTGATCTGTGCGGACAATAAATTTCCTACCGTATAAATACGTTCGAAAATATTTGATCGCCCACACAATCGCAAGAAGTTCTTTCTCGATAGTTGAATAATGACGCTCATGGTTGTTAAGGGTGCGAGAAGCGTAAGAAATTGGATGGTTACATAGGCTGAGAACTGCACCAAGTGCGAAATTAGAGGCATCAGTTGTTAAAACAAATGTTTTGTTAAAATCTGGGCTTTTAAGGATAGGGTCGGTAGTTAGCAATGTTTTTAAGTTTTGGAAAGCTGCTTGGTATTGCGAATCGGACGTGATCACTTTTTCGCATTTTTTTAGATACTTTATCAAGGGATACGCAACCTTGGCGTAGTCTTTTACAAATTTACGATAGTAACTAGATATGCCGAGAAAACTTTTTATACCCTTCTTATCAGTTGGAAGTTTCATTTCGCAGATAGCTTTCACTTTACTTGGATCTGGTTTAATTCCGTTGTTTGTAATGACATGTCCTAAATAATTTGTTGTCACTTGTGTGAAACTACATTTATTTATTTGAATCTTTAAGTTACATTCTTTTAGTCTAGTAAAAATTTTCTTAAGCGAAACCAGGTGCTCGTCAAAGTTGGTGGAAAAAACTAGAATGTCGTCAAGATAGACCACGCAGATTTTGTTTATGTACTCACTTAGGACATCATTCATGAGCCTCTGAAATGTTGCCGGGGCATTCTTAAACCCAAACGGCATGCGTAAAAACTCGTAGTGGCCACTCCTAGTTGAAAATGCTGTTTTGGCCCTGTCACTAGGATCAACCTCTATCTGGTGGAATCCCTTCACAAGATCTATCGTGGAAAAATAATTGCATTTTCCTAATTTGTCGAACAGATCATCCATGTTCGGTAAAGGGTACCTATCATCAATCGTTTGGTCATTTAGTTTTCGGTAGTCTACGACTACCCGCCATCGTTTTTGTCCATCTATGTCATTTTTTTTTGGAACTACCCAAATCGGGGAATTGTAAGGACTCTTACTGGGTACTATTATTTGTTGTTGCAACATTTCGCTAATCTGCCTATCGACTTCTTCAGCGTGTATTTCTGGATAGCGATATAGTTTACTGTAAATCGGTATTTGGTTTCTCGTATGTATCTGGTGTCTTATCCTGTTTGTAAATGTCAAGTTATCTCCCTCCTTATAAAATACTGATTTGAACGAATTAAGTATATATTTCAATTTTGAAACGTCAGCGTCATTCAAATGAGAAGAAAAAACTCTGTCAGAAATTTGATTTTTGAAACTTTCGCTACATATATGTTAGGATACTCAATAGAAGCACAATGGTTTGAATATTTTTCCTCTTCTATGTTAAAGTATATTGGAATCTTTGCGTTATCCGTTACAAGTAAACGGTTCTTGTAATCGATTATAGGATTGAGATTTAATAAGATATTGTTTCCTATCAAACCATCAAACTGGTCGTGAAACTGGTACTCAAGAAATTCTACGAAATAGTTTGGGATATCAAACTCTTTGAATAAGGGAAATTTATAAGTAGCATTTGTTTCAACATTTCGTCCAAGTACTCTAAGGGTATGGATAAAAGGTCTTATTTTCCATATGGGATGGCACATATTTTTATTTATAATACTAAATTCGGCACCACAGTCGATGATAAATCGAAGTGGTCGTATATGATTCTGTATTATTATGTATGGTAGTTGTTTTCGTGGTCTAAGGGAAAATTTTGTTCGTTCAATGATACGTCCATTGGATAGCCATACTGACTGTACGCATTTGATGGGTTACTTCGCGAAAGGTTACTACTTTGGGGTTGATCACTTTGCCTGGAAGTGTTGGTTTGTCGCGATTGAGTTAAGTTGGGGTTGAGATTGTATCTCGATTGATTCACAGGTCTTTGAAAAAATTGTGGGGTTCGGTTGTTATTTGGTATAGGTTGGTAGTTATTATTCGGTGGAAAATTTCTGTTATTTGGTCTAGGCTGTTGATTGTAATTGTAATTTTGAGTGCTTTGTTGGGGAATATTTGTTCTACTACTGAAGGTAGTATTTTGTCGTGAATTGGGTCCTAATAATTGATGATTAATTTCTGTAATTATCTTATAGGCGTCGTGTAGTGTTTGTGGATTACGGCTTAATATTATTGTTTTTGTGGGTTCAGGTAAATTGTTTTTAAATGTGTCTAACGCAATTCTATTATTGGAATTTATAATGCCCTCATCAACGTTGCCATTTAAGAGAAATGAACTATTAATTCTACTTAAGAGGTTGTTGAGATGACTATAAAAATGTTCAATTGTGGTTCTGACCCTAACTATTCTAATTTGATCCAGTAGAGCATGTGGAGACAACCTCTCTCCAAAGCTGGTTCGTAAAATTTCCCTTATTTGGCCCCACGTAGTTAATCTACCGTGTTTTTGAATTTCGGATCTACCTCTACCAACAATTTTATCCTTTACATAGCCCAATAGAACTGCCCTAGTACTTTCATCGAATTCCTCAATAATAGTTTGCAACGAGTCGACCCTTTCCAAAAAATCAATTGTATAATCGGTATTACCACTATAGAATGGGATTTTACTTATAAGTTCAAGTATAATTCTAAATTTTTCTGCTGTGTTGAGGACTTCCATATTGATCACGTTGATCCCACGCCGATGTTAAAAATGACTGTTGATCTGGTGTATTTGAAACTTGCCGGTAAATGTTGTCTCGCTCTAAGCGTCGCTTTAGCGGGAAACCCACGCGATGTTTGACAACGGGATTTACAAACAGCGTCTCTTTGAATACCGTTTGATTTAAATTTAGTTTATCTATTATATGTACATACTACATACATATAGTCACATGTATGTTTTTCGTTCCAAACTTTGCCTTTTTTCTGAATAAATAAAGAATAATGAATTGTTGTTATTATCACTGTTTTAGTACTTCAACACATTGAGCGAAGGAAAAAAAAAACAAAACGTGATCACAGGTTGTTAATCTTCACAGCACTTTTCCTTTTACAGTACGAGACCGAACTTTTGGTTTGTTTCCGACTGCGCCAGTTATATACGTCGATTTGCGTGTACGTAGTATAAACTAAATATTTCCGATTTCGAAATAAAACTACCCTTTTTTATTAGTTTTAATATTAAATACGTTTTGTTGTTATTTTATTAAATTGGGGAAACAGAGTTCAAACAAGACCTTCCTCGAATGGAGTACATCGAAAAACTGCCGGGAAGCTCGAACTCTCCAACAGCATCTCCTGAGAAGAGATGTTGCTGGAAGGTCGGCTTACGCGTGGAGACTTTATACCAGTGGCAGAAGGTGGAGTGTAACTGGTGTTACAGGGCGTAACATATATGAGTGTTACAATATATAAATTATATATCTTTTTTTTTTTTTTTTTGTTTTATATACATACTACCCTACCCTATATATACTACATACTACCTATATATACTACCTACCCTACCCTACCTTACCCTACCCTACCCTAGCTTATGTAAGCCTGCCTTTGGTGTTAGGCAGGCCATGCCTTGAAGAGGCTGAAGCTCTCAAAGTGTCCACTGACGTAGCTCTCTCCAGCCACCAAAAGCGTTGATGCTGGCGGACTACGTCTCCTCGATCCCGGCGTGAGACCGATCTACAGAACCTGAGGCGCTCGGGCTCACGGAGCGCGACATCGGGTTCGTAGAGGAATCGCCGTTCCACGGAATTGCGACCCACGTGGAAGATTAGCGGCACCGCCAATCTATCCTGGATCAGCCCACATCTATCTAAATAGAGGAATGCTTCTGGCGGCACAAAGCCATTAAGGCGCACTCTCTCGTGATATAAATCATTGGGGTAGTAAGCCCCGAAGATCAGGCTATTGATCGAAGTCATTGCTCTCGCAACGTGGCTTCGAATCAGTTTGATCAAAAAATTATCTATCCGTACAATCCTGTCCCTATTGTATAGGACCTCGTTCGGGTAAAATTTCGTGTACTCAGATTCGGGTGTCCTATGTAGCCAGACACCAGACACGTCCTGAGACATTGTCTCTCAAACACCCGAATCCTTTCCATTAAGCTGGCTCTCACATTGAACCAGACGGGACATCCATAGGCAACCATGGGCCTGATTAAGGCCATGTAGCAGATTAACTTCACCCTAGAATCAAATTGGCTGCTATGAAACTGCCATCTTGCTAGACCGAAAGCGCCCCGGGCCCTTGCTAGAGCAGCATCTACATGTTTGTCAAAATATAGATACTGATCCAGCGCGATCCCAAGGTATCTGACTACACTTTGTCTCGCCAGTGGACGTCCGTCCGGTCCTAAAATTAAGAATCTGCGCCAGTTTTTTCTAGTGTCCCGAGAGGCCCTAGACAAAGGCGTTCTGAACAATATAGATTCTGATTTCTGGAAGTTGATTTTCAATTTCCAGTCATCACAATAATGCCGAATTTTTTCGAAGTCACGCTGCAGAAGAATAACAATAACGTCGATCGTTGGACCTGATCTGTACGCGATTAGGTCGTCTGCGTACGCTATTGAATGGTCAAGAGAAACTAGCAGATCGCTTAGGTAAATGCTGAAAAGGATCGGCGAATTTACCGTACCCTGTTGCAGTCCATTTTTGATTTCAAATGTTCGGGTAGAAGTCACGTTGGCAATTTTCACTACGAACTTTCTACCTGTTAACATGTCAAAAATCATATATAGCAGTGGTTTACTTATGCCCATTAGGCTGAGCTTGTAATAAAGACCTTATAACCATACGGTGTCGAAGGCTTTTTCCAAGTCAATCAGACAGGCACCCGTGCATTGGTTCTTGCATTTATTTCATTGGACATCCGACACAAGCTTCGACGCGGCATGAATAGTGTCATGCCCCGCTCTGAAACCGAATTGGTTATCCGGGATGATTTTATTGTCCTCAACCCATTTAGACAGGGCGCTATGGATCACCTTCTCGAAGACCTTGCTGATACTCGGAAGGAGACTTATTGACCGGAGATTTTGCGGGTTAGATTTGTCTTTACCCCTCTTGGGAATTGGTTGCACCACCGCTGTCTTCCAGTGCACTGGATAATATGCATTATTCAGTGCATTGTTGAACAGGATGGTGTACCTCTCTACAGCCACTGGCGGAAGGTGCCTAAGCACAACATTGGATATACCGTCGACTCCCGCGGATTTTTTCTTCCTCAATGACTCGAAGATCATCTGAAGATCTTCCGTCGATATGAACAGGGTATTAACCCTCTCATTGGCATTTTTGTCATTGTTTGCCATGAAATCTTCATTGAACCTTGTAAAACCAAGGTTCTCTGATCGCCAATGATCGATATCATTTCGAAGATAGAAGTGATGAAGCAGGGCTCTATTTTCCAGGTCGTGGTTCGGGCGAATACTATCATTCACCTTGTACACTTCCTGGAAGACAGCTCCTACTGTCGCCACCTTCTCCTGAGGATCCTCGATCACGAAGAAGTCGTCATCCAGGATGGCGCTCTCCGGATCGATGCTAACTGTTCCTAGCAAACGTTCATTGTCTGACGTTCTCGGAAACTTTAGATCCTGAATGTCATTCTGATTGTTTCTCCGAAATATTTTATTTATTTGCGGGAACATACTCGTGCTGCTGGAATTTACAGCACGAATTCTGTTGTTCCAATGCAAACTTACAGATATTCTGTAATCTTCCTTGATTAACTGTTGGATATTTTTAATCAGTGACTTCAGTGTCCTGACCTCCGAGTTTTGTCTGTCGGTAAACCGCCTGTACAAGAGTTTGAGTCTTGTCAGGAGTCTACTTTTTTGTCTGTGCAGTGCGTCGATTATCGCGTTTCGGTATACGTTTGTGGTATCGTGCTGTCTTTGGCGTGGTATCGTACTGTTCATTGTCTGTTTAATGACATCGTCCATTTGTTTGAGATACCTGTCAATCTCGTAGTTTGACAGGTTCCTATTAGGCGGTGGAAAGAAGGCGCTAGATGTGAGCGCTCTCGTCAGGGAATTGGCAAAGCGCGGCCAGCACACCCTACTGTAATCGTAGGGGTGCGTTTGGACACACTCTGCCATCTCCGCGAACTCGTCAGGTACTGTGATCACGGCACATAGTCCGCAATGGTCACTGTCGTATACAATGGTCCGTAGACAGTTAATGAACCATTCGTTCGTGTCTGCCAGTCTCAGTCGAGAGTCCATTAGCATGAGATCCAGATAGGAGCCGCTCCTAGGATACGACGGACTATCCGTTGCGAGCAACTTGACTCTATATTCAATGCTGCGAAGAACCCACCAATGGCTTAGTAGGCTCCCCCTAGTGTTGGGAATGTTATTTCCCCAATCACTATGTTTGGCATTTAAATCGCCGGCCAGAATGTAAAAGTTTTCTACTGAGTTTAAGCGCAGAGATCGAAAAAGTGTCTCGAGCTCTGCGATAAAAATATTGGGTTGAGGTGCTTCAGGTGCATAGGCTGATACAATGTACATTCTCTTTCCATTTCGGAGAGGAATGCACACAATACAGGCCTCTAGCACCTGGAACCTCCGCACTTCACCGCTATGTATGACTTTATGTTTAAAATTGGGTTGGTCCCTTCTAATTATTCTATAAGAACTGTGCCGGATTTTGTGTTTCTGGTTTAGCTTTGTTTCGCTAACCAAGAGTACATCGGGGCTTTCGTCCTGCAACAGGTTAAACAGTACGGCTCGTCGCTCGATCCTTATCAGTGAATTTACATTCACCGACAGGATCTTCAAGGGCCTCTCTACCAGCGTACCCATCACGACCTTAGGTGCACTAGGCCCGGCAGAAGCGAGTAGATACTATCTACTCGGGTCGCCGTTTCCAGGATCTGTTGCTGGAGCTGCCCAATCTGCCCTTGGATTGCGAGCAAGATCGAACAGACATCCACCTCGGCCACCTGTGCCTTAGAGGCAGGCACTGGGGCGTTAGGAACAGTCATGGGCTTTTGTACCGTCTTTCCCGAACCTGCCGCCATTTGGGCGTAGGTCAATTGGGATGTGAAAACTGGTGTTTGGAAACGACCCGAGGGACGCTTCTCCTCGACCTTCTGCTTACGGGCCAGGTTTTCTTTCTTGATGTCCTGGAACTTAGGACATCCCCGATAGTTTGCAGGATGCCCTCGGTTCCTACACAAGACACACTCGAGCTGCTCTCTATCCGCCACCTTGTCTTTCCCAAGGTCGCATTCCTCGTTCTTGTGGTTCTTTGCACACTTAACGCATCGAGGCTGCATTTCGCAGTTCGACGCGGCGTGCCCGAACCTTTGGCAGCGGATACATTGCAAAATGTTTCCTCCACGCCTTTAAGGAGCATTGTCCGCAACCTCTCGGCCTTCGGCGTGAAGCAGAAAAACTCCGTTGTGAACTCCTTTAATAGGCTTTTTATACGCTTATGCTGCTCCAGTGTCTTGCACCGAACAGCATAGCGTTTTTGGCCTAAACATTTTATTTCAAAATTGCCTACACCAATAGCATACTTACAGAGATCGATGGTCTCTCGTAGGGCCGTGGTATATGTGAAGATGGGTGGGACTTTCTCCTTTTTAGGACGTTGTTGTTGCTGCTGCTGTTGCGGCTGCTGTTTCTGCTGCTGCTGTTGCGGCTGTCGTTGTTGCTGCTGTTTCTGCTGCTGTGGCTGTTGTTGTTGCTGCTGCTTTTTCTGCGGCTGCTGTTGTTGTTGCTGCTTTTGCTGTGGGGCGGCTGTTGCCTGCTCTAAATCCCTCTTATTTATCTCCTTCAGCTTATCAACTACGGCCTGCAGCTGGGCACGTAGGATACGTTCTTTCTGTTCCAGTTCGCTACGCTCTTCCTCCGTAGCCGAATATAAAAGGGGGGCGAAGGGATTTTTGTCCCCCGTGTAGCGGCCTTCCCTACCATAGAAAAGGTAGGCAGTATCCGCTTCCACGGGGATCACTGGTTTTGGTTGTTCAGCTGCTTTCGACGTTGATGGTGTTGGTGGCGCCCCTTTCCTCGCTTCGACCTGCAGCTTTTCAGTCGAAGTAGTGAGGGAGGGGCGCTTAATTAGATTGGGCCTCGGGTTGCCCCTTCTGCGCCTCTTCATGACGACGGCCGGTGTTGTGAAATCGGATGATAAATCACCCGATTCCGACTCCGTACGACGTGGGCTTTCCCCCGCCGTCTCCCGACATCTCCTCCTGCTACTTCCAACTAATTCAGAAGCAGCAGAAGAAACAGAGAAAAACGCACACGAAAAACTTTCCTCCCGACTTGGGATCCGAACCGGCGACCTTCCGACTGCGGGTCGGGCACTTTACCACTGGGCTAATTCGAGTTCCGCGAATACTTCGCCTAAACGCGCACTTATATTGTTTATAATTGTTTTTACACTTTGCTAGCCGAACACATTTTTGGGCTTAGTGCATTCATTTGTAAGGTGTTTACCTGCTCATTTAACACGTATAGGTGTTCTGTTGCAGTATTTTTGCGTGTGCCCATATGCCTGACATTGTTTGCACTGAGGTACAAGCTGCAATTTTTTTAGAGGTTGTATATCAACCTCACAGCCAAGAATATGTTTTATTTGATGCAGTTTTTTTAATTTATTCCTCCGCACTGAATGAAAGTAAACATGTTAAGCGGTTCCTTACTTTTCTATTTGAGCTTGATTGCAGCATCTATTGCTTTAAAGCCTTTTGATTTTAGATCACTACGAGTAACTATTTTTTCTGGTTTGCATGCATGCTGCGAATTTCTTGCCGTATATATGGGAGATAAAACTGTTTTTTATGGTTAGTAATTACCTAATCCGCAGGATTGCGTGTAATATGCCCAAGGTTGAGATATTAGGCAATAAGTCCAAATACATTCGAAGAAATTCTGGATTTGAACGAAACCGACGTTCAATGGAATATAGTCGAGGAATTGCTGTGCCTCAAGTTTCACTAAACGAAGAATTTGGTATTTTATATGAAATGGTATGGTAAATATGCAATAAAACAACATATTTACCATCGGCAATACGGCATACTTTTCGAAAATGAACTTCTGCTGGATGATCGAGAGTAGCCGCGCTCTGGTGCAGATATATCCTCAATTTCCCGGTATCGTTTGAGAAGGTGGTCAATACCCATGGTCAAATTAGCGAATCTAAAAGCCCGTAATGCTATGGAGTACCATCCTAGCGAACGTGACCTCTTAATAGTCCATAGTCCATGATATATTCAAATCTGTATCCGCCAGCTATAAGCCGCTGAGATGTGACCAAGCGGAAGTATATATTAAGTTATATAAAATATGAGTACACGACAGAAATTTAATTGAAATAAAATTTCTATTCTGCCTCAAGTGAAGATAACAAATGATTCGAGAATGAACAGTGATTATGCGTCAGGACCCAATATTGGTAATTGGAGTAATTGTTTGTTTGGGACAATTAGATTCAAGTAAGTGATTGTTAACGAGCGGATCTATTCAGTAATGTAGATCTTTCGTTAATGATGCCGTTTGCTGAAATATGGAGAACCACATCTCCCCCATAGGTTGTATTTTGCAACATTCGATCGGGGTTTTTAACTTCACTAGATTTACATAGACATTATACGATATTACCACCTATCTGACTGTGGCTTAAGAGGTGCCACTATCAAACTCAGAGACAGACCACGAAGAAGAGAAAATTCTTACTGCACTTCTGCTCGTCCAGGAGGGACAGTGTAAATTGAATGTCGTCGTCGCCAAACAAGTAGCGGGGCGAAACGAGAGCAGGAGCTCTGACAACAACAACCACAGAAACGGCTATTAGAAAAGGAGCAGAAATAGAAGCATACTCATGTGGAGCAGCCAGAACTACATCAACCTCAACGTCAACATCAACAGCATAAACAACAACAGCATTATTAAAAATAAGATTAACAAAATAACAATATCAGCAACCACAAATGAGGCAGCAGACAAACCAGTATGGTTCCCAAGGCACCATATTATCTAGTGCGGTGGTACAATCAATCTCCAAGGGAGGTAACGACACCTCCAACTCGACAAATCACTCGGTGTAAATAAGTCTCTTTCCAAGTATCAGAAAAAAATCCGACGACGCGGTCCATAGAATCCTGTCTAAATGAGTTTCGGACAATAATCATTCCGGACAATTTATTCGGTTTCAGAGTGGGGCACTATTCATGCCGTGTAGCATCTCTTATCGGATGTCCAAAGGAATAAATGCAAGAACCAGTGTACGGGTGCTAGTCTTATTTAATTGATGTTGTATATTTTGGTGAAGAGGTGTTTAATCCTTTCTTTTATTTATTCGGTCTTTAGGGTACCGAAATATATATCGCAACACTTGGATAAAACTTTCGACACCGTATGATTAGAAGTATTTCAAGTTTAACCGGCTGGGCTGCCGACGTTACTTCTACTTAAACATTTGAAGTTTAAAATGGGCTGTAACGGGGTCTTATTATAAATTATCAGTGATCTGATCTCGAAGTCCCCGAGAAAAAAATGGCGCAGATCAATTTTCAGCCTGAATAGACGAAGCGTGTAGTCAGATACTTTGGGATGTTCCATGTGGTTCATCGCGAGTTCCAGATTAATAGTAAAATTAGGAAGGTTTGAGAGACAATGTCTCAGGACTTGTCTTGGATTACATAGAACAGCCAAAACTGAGTACACGAAATTGTACTCTAACGATGTCCTATGTAAATAGGCTAGTATTTTACAGGTACGAGACAGTTTTCTTTTGCAGCCACATTGCAAGAGCAATGACCTCAGTCAAAAACATAACCTACGGACTTACTACCCCGATAACTCGTATCACTTAAATGCTCACCTTAAAGGCGTCGTCTCCCCAGAAGCGTTCTACTATTTCGATCAAAATGGGCTCATACAGGACATACGGCGCCTCTTCATCTTTCACTTGTCCCGCGATTCCGTAGAGGGTTTTCTACGAACAAGGTGTCATGCTCCCTGGGCCTTTTGGTGGTTCAAGATAAAAATAATAATAGTTGAGATTTTTTTTTGCAAAGTGGAGTGCAGCTAAATGTGGCGAACACATCTTCACCTAATCTAAATCTTTTTTGATTGCTCACTCGAACACGTGTTTAAATATCATGAATTGTCTTGTTTCCACTTGATTCAACCTATTATATTGGCCTGTCCAGGAAGTTTAATTCCTCGCTCTATAACGAACCTGCACATACAACTGTTCATACAAGTATCCATATCTAGCGTCCGAAAGACGATTTTTGATTCATGCCACCCGCCTGTGCAACTCCCTCAATCATTAAAAATATTTGCCCCATGACCATAATTGATTACTGTAATTTATAATTTTTCTATTTTTTTATTTCGTATTTTTATTTTTCGTATTCTTTTTCTCTTTTTTCTTTTTTCCCTTTTTTTACTAATTTATTGAATTTTATAAGACATCTAAGCGTAATGTATATGTGCATAAATAAACAATACATTAAATTGCATTTAATTAAATTCCGCCATAACGTGGAAGGGCGACATCTCTGTGAACACGATAACACGCTCTGAGAATCAGAGCGCTCTAGGTTCCGTAGGGCTGGCGATATCTGCATCAAAGCTTTTAGTGATTCAAAAAATCTTTTGTCTCTTTCGATGGCTTATTTACATTATAGGTTAGGCCGAGTGTAGGTTAGAGAAGATTAAGAAGGGATATTGGTAGAATAAAAATGAACCAAAATTAAAAGTTTTTTTTGCCGCTTATATAGACGACGACATCTGCTGGGGTCCGTTTGGATATGGTGAAATCCAGCGACTGGTTGAAAGAAATGCTCCATCATAATTCATATAATAACTGACAAAACTTTAGCCTGCTTTCAACCTTCGTTATATTCCACTTAATAACACTGACAAGCAACAACGACACTAGGGCTGACATCTGAACGTTAATGACTATGATATGGGATATGACTACGATGTAGGATAAATGTTGATTCGAAATTACCGGCAAATACTTTAAAATGAAAGACCGAGACTTCTTAATTCGTTACACTTTATTTTGTCTGCTTTTGAGAAGATTCTTGAGGCAACTGATCGAAAATGCGAGATGAAAGCAAGTACAATGGTGTTGACAATGCTAGTAGTAGAAACAATTGAAGTAATAAAAAATACAAAATTTTCAACACCGGCCGCGAGAACCGAACTGATCTCCAATGGATATAGCAATTGAATAGGCCTCCGAGATTTTGTTCGGTCTGCGAATCTTAACTCGCAAGCTCTCACCTTACCATCACGACTAGTGAACGCATCCTCTACGACTGCTAACTTTCAGTCGATTCGTGGTTTTCCCGAATCGAAAACAAGGACGACGTCACCTTTCTTGAGTGGGTTTAAATCAGTATACTTCCCACGATGAAAGAAACGGAGAGCTGCATGTATTCTGAATACCATCGTGTCCCTAATACGGTTACGTATCGCATTCTTTGCTTTCAAAGAACTTGAATAGAGTTTGATCCTGGAACAGATTCACTTGTTTTGAGAAATCCCCCACGATTCGTTAAGAAATCTCCTGGCGTCCATGGAGTAGAGTCTAATGGATTATCGCGTATATAGGTGAGTGGACGACAGTTGACCATTCCTTCCGCTTCGATAATTGTGGTCCTTAGTTGCTCGAAGTTGAGCCTTGCTTTACCGATAACGAACTTGAGAATATTCTTTATAGTGCGGATGAGACGCTCCCAGAACCCACCCCACCATGGCGCACGTTCCACTATAAATTTCCAACTAATCCATCTTTTTGATGCGAAGTCACGGATTGCCATGTTGTCTAAAATGAAATTGTTGGCATCAAGTTCCAGTGCAGCATGGCGAAAAGTTGAAACGTTATTGGAAAAGATGAACGGCGGTATGCCCCTCCTAGCTATGAAGCGGCTAAGACCCATCAAGCAACTTTCGGTTGACATGCTCGTTGTTGTCTCCAAGTGGACCGCACGAATAGCGGCGCATGCAAAGACCATTAGGTATGTTTTGTTCATACCCCCCTCGGTGCTGTCTGAAGTATATAGCGGTCCCGCAAAGTCAATCCCAACAGCATCAAATGGCCTTGACAACGTTATTCTTTCGATAGGTAGAGGACCAAATGGTCGTGAAGCTGCTTAACCACATAACCTTTTGCAAGTGACGCACCTATTGATTAGCTTCTTTACCAGTTGTCTTCCTTTAGGGATCCAAAAACGAATTCGCAGTTGAGAGAGCACACTGTTAACCCCTCCATGCAAAGATCTATCATGGCAGTCATTTACAATGAGGTCAGTGATATGTGATTTCGTTGGCAAAATGATGGGGTGCTTGAAATCCATCATCTCTGGTAAATACTGAAAGCGTCCACCTAACTTTCCGGTATATACCCTCAAAGCGGAGATCGCACCTCCAGCGTAGCCGAGCTGACCACGATAGGTTTTTTCGCTCCTAATTGTCGCCATCCCCCTGTCACCCACAACTTCTGCAAAAACCTCCATCTTACTATTTATTATCAAAATGTAAGAGGTCTCCGCTCGGAAACCCAAGCTATCCTGCTACAATCACATGCTTTGCCCTTTGATGTCTTCGCGTTGACTGAAACGAACCTGATCCCCAGCATAAATAACCTCGAACTGTTCCCATCAAATTTTAATGTTAATCGTGATGACGAACTCAGCCGACCCACTGACGGTTGCCCTTGTCGAGGCGTACTACTAACCGTCCTTAATACAATTGACTCTTCCCTTATTGCAGTATCATCCTCCCCACTTCTTTCAATTAAGATTGCTCTACCCCAGAAGACACCATACATCATTTGTTTCTACATCTAATCCTCACAACCTATTGAATCCTATCAACTCGCCATCAACACAATCGACCAAATAACCGATTTAAGAAACCCTCACGATGAAATCCTTGTTTTCGGTGACTTCAACCTTCCTTATCTTAAATGGACGATCAATCGTGTTACACTGCCACCAATCCCACTACTGCCAAAGAATGTCTTTTCGTGGATCGCCTAACAGATTCAAACCTTAGCCAAATTAGTGGCGTCCTAAACTACATGGGTAGACAACTCGACCTCATATTCACAACCGATCCTCTCAATTTTTCTGTTTCACTTTGTCCCATTTCCCTTTCAACCATCGATAACTTCCATCCTCCCCTCCTCCTTTCGTTCTTTCACGATTCTCCATCACAGAATAGACCCCCTACAGTTCTGGCCTCTTATGATTTCCACAAAGCAAAATTTCACCTAATCAATGAATACCTTAAAAATGCCCCTCTCAATTTTGATAACCTAACCGTAAATGATGCAACATCCATACTCTACAGAGAAATATTTTACTCTATCTGTCTTTACGTTCCCGTTTCACAACGCAAAACTTCGTCCACCTCCCCACCCTGGTACAATCGCAGGCTCCGTTCTCTAAGAAACAAAAGAAGCAATGGACAATCTTCTTTCGTACTCAAGCATCTAATGACTTTTCTGACTACCTGGGCAGCTATCTTCACTTTACCGCCCTTCACAACTTCCTCTATCAACGCTATTTAACTGACACGCAAGCCAATCTTATAAATGATCCAAAGTCCTTCTTTAAGTTTGTTAACTACAAAAGGAAATCTGATGGCTATCCTACCTCCTCTCCTTCCACGATCAAACCTCTAATGACCCCAATATTATCGCCAACTTTTTCGCCACCTTTTTTAAACAGTCTTTCGCCGACGACTCGTTTGCTCCAGACTTCTCATACTTTGATTATCTACCAAATTTTTCCCTTGGACCATTTCTTCCACACACAGTCGATTCTTATGTCATCGAAAACAAATTAAATCTACTTAATGATGAATTCACTCCTGGACCCGACGGTCTCCCTGCCATATTTCTAAAAAAATGCTCCTCAACCATCTCTCGCCCTCTCTCGAAAATCTTGACTCTATCCCTATCCCAAGGTGAATTCCCCCGCTTATGGAAAACCTCATTTATCACCCCTATACACAAAAAAGGTCCGAAGAACGTTGTTAACAACTATCGTCCCATTGCCAAACTGTCACATATACCCAAACTCTTCGAGAGTATTTTGTACGAAACCCTAAGTTTTCGCTGCAAGTCTTTAATCTCCCCTAGACAACACGGTTTCTTCAATGCAGATCCACAACCACTAACCTTGTTGAATTTGTGTACTTTACTATCAGCCTTAGAGAACGGCAAAGAAGTCGACGTTATCTCAACCGATTTCAGTAAAGCTTTCGATAAAATCTCCCACAGACTGATACTCTTCAAATTGTCCTCCCTTGGCTTCGACCCCATTTCTTTGAAGTGGATATCTTCTTACCTGGAAAATCGCTATTACAGTGTTCGTTTTAGATCTGCCTTCTCTAACCCCTTTTTAGCTTCCTCCGGCGTCCCCCCAAGGTAGCCACTTAGGTCCACTTCTTTTCGTTCTTTCCATAAACGATCTTGAAATGGTGATCAAACACTCCCACATCTCATTATACGCCGACGACACCAAGTTCTTCAAGACCATTTCCTCCAGTCATGACTCTTCCCTTATTCAATCTGATCTCAATAGTTTTTCCATCTGGTGTTCCAAAAATTGCTTAGAGCTTAATATTTCCAAATGCCAATTAATTACTTTTCACGCAAACGAATCAAACCTCCTCCTCGTCTCTACTTCCTTAATAATCAACCCATCTCCACGGTTCAAGTCATTCGCGATCTTGGCATATTATGTGACCAGGAGCTAAATTTTCGCGCACACATCGATGAGATAATCCTTAAAGCCAATTCTGCACTCGGTTTCGTGAAGCGATGGTCTAAAGAATTCTCGGACCCTTACGTTACCCGATCTCTTTACATAAGCTTTGTCCGGCCCATTCTTGAATACGCCTCTCAAGTGTGGTCTCCTTACCAACAAACCCACATTTCTAGAATAGAGAGCATCCAACGCCGATTCCTATGTTTTGCTCTTCGAAGTCTCCCCTGGGGCAATCCTTTGATTTTACCACCCTACCAAGACCGCCTTAAACTAATCAACATGAACACGTTGGAAGAAAGAAGAATTGTATCTGACATTCTTTTCATCCATCGGCTCCTTTCAGGTACCATTGACTGCGCGACCGTCTATAACTCTGTCTCTATCAACACTAACCCCCGCAATGTACGAAATCCCCGTCTCTTCTATCTACCCACCCCCCGTACTGCCTACGGCTCCTATGAACCTATTTCTCGTATGCTGGGAAGTGTTAATTCGAATCCTTACTTCGATTTCAACCCCAGCACTCGATGCCTAAAAATCAGCCTTTTTAATCCACCCTCCCCTCTCTCCCGATCTCCCTAGCTAGTAAGTGAGATTAGGTTAAAATTAGATTAAGCGAGCTTGAATTTAGCCCAATAAATGAGGGCGTTTGCCCCGACGAAAATTAAAACTAACCGCATAATACCCTCATCGTCCAAAAAGGGGAAGAATTGCGCATCATCTGAAGACGGGCGTTGCTTTCTGTAACAAACAAATCTCATTAGGAAATTCATTGTATTGTATGTACCTGATACAGTAAGACTCCGTGGCGGTGAGCTCATTTGCAGATAAATGTTTAGACTTCTTTCTTTTCTCTCGCTTGCAACAATGTATGTATAAAACGGTACATGAAGCAAGCAACCCGGAGCAAGCGATTCCATGTACTAAATTCTTCGAAGCGCAAAACTGGTTGAAGCGTAATATTTGCCGAAACTGATTCGCCAAGCAAAACCAATGGAATCACAGACTTTGGTATAATACTTGTGCCATCGAGCAGGTAACTATCATCTTTGAGCCAAATTAGTCCTTGGGCCCACAGCTGAGACAATCGCAAGCATTCGGCAGTTATTCCCCTCGTCAGGAGATCAGCCGGATTTTCCTTTCCGGAACAGTGGTTCCAGTCAGATGATCGTGTGTGTCGCCGAATCTCTGAGACACGACTTTGCACGAAGGGCTTCCATCGATTATGGTCCCCTTGGATCCAATGGAGTGCGATTCTGGAATCCGTCCATATATGGAAACGTTCTACGGGTAACTTTAGAGAACGCTTTAAATAGGAACATAATCAAGACGCAATTAAAGCCGCGGTAAGCTCCAGTTTAGATAGTGTGAGCTCCTTTGATCCATCTTCTTTAAGCGGAACCACTCTGCTATTCACACACAAAAACCCAACTTTGCACTCATCCTTGGGGTAGATATTCTTTATGTAGGCCACGGTACCGTAAGCTTTCATGCTAGCATCGGCAAAAAAATTAACGCGTATTTTGCATTGTGGCGAGAACACTATAGCTGACCTCGGGATAGTCACATCCTTCAACTGTAACAGGCTCTTGACGCATTCCTCCCACTCAACCAACAACTCCGCAGGTATATTTTCATCCATGCACAATTTCTGTCGCCATAATGATTGAAATAAAAACATTGCCTTAATAACAGCGGGCAAAAGCATTCCCAGAGGATCGTAAATTCTGGCTATTGTCTGGAGCACGATGCGTTTGGTAGCTTTGGCCGAGTTGCAAGAAAGCAAACTCTCTACAGATGTAAAGGGCACAGCTATCTCATCGGTGCGGACAAACCAGTAGAGTCCTAAAACCTTTTGCATTGCGGGGACATCAGGAGGACCAGAAGGTTCACGAATTACTGGATTGTTAGAATTCCATTTCCTCAACTTCATACTTGCGTTATTCAATACCTCTATAGCCTCTTTGCAAATTCATTGCCCTTCACACTCTTCGTCGACGCTGATCACCAAGACGTCCATGTAGAATCCTCGTTCAAGAACTTCACATGTTGAACGAAAACGATGCTTCTCTTCGGTAAAGTGCTGGCGCAATGTCGCTGTTAATAGAAAAGAGCTACAGTTTACCCCAAAGGGCACCCTGGTCATCCTCAGCTCTTCGAAGTTTGGGGTCCGATCTGGTAAACTGTGCGGAGACAACCAAATAAAACGATGGATGTCTCAATCCTTTTCGTTTAGCAGAATTTGTAGAAAAGTCTTTTCCACGATTATTCCAATTCGTCCCAGTTGAAAGTTGAGGAGAATTTTTAAGACGTCTGGTAAAAGATTTGCCCCCACATGCAGCATATCATTAAGACAAGGGTTATCATTATAGCGCGCCGAAGCATCAAGCACAATTCGCATTTTTGTTGTGCTGCTCTCAGCTTTATAGACAGGATGATGCGGTAAATAAAATATCCGTTATTCATTGTCACACATGTCTGCAGAAACTGGTTCAGCGATATCATCTAAAACCATCTGTCGTATAGCAGTATCATACTCCTTAAAGCGCTCAGGAGTACGTGACAAACGCATAGAAAGATTCAGAAGTCGTTTGACTGCTAGGTTTCTCGTGTTCTCAATACACACTTTAGAATCTTTATATGGCAAGACTACTTCGTGGCGAGAGCCTTTCTTTGTATGCAGCTGAAGATTAGATGCTCTGCTAGGCAATGATTTTCGTACTCTACGCTCCGGATACCAATCAATTCAAGCGAACAGAACAAACTTATGTCACTGTCACTCAATGCAGGTAGATGTAAATTTGTGCTGAGGATAGAAGAGGGGACAAAATTTACTTTCGAAACAATATCCTTACCAGAGATAGTATGCGGCCCTTCGACAGTCCACCCAAATATAGTTTCCATTGCTCTAAAGCAAGGTGAGATGAGTCTTTGCCTTCCAGTGACTATGGCCCAATAAAAGTCGGAGCCTATAAGAACACTTAGCCCTTCTTTGGACTCAATGGAAACATGCTGTGCGTCTGCCAATCGAATTCCTTGAAATGCTGGACATGAGCCTTCAGGTGGTGGGAGGACGTCTACACAAATTTCCGGTACCACAACCCCTTCTATGTACGCGCTTTTTTTTGCTGAACTGGCCAACTATTGCCACTCTCACTTTGTCCAGGATTTGGAATGGAGACTGTTTCTTACTTCCGAACGGGATGACCGATATATTCACCTTTTCAATAGGTATGAGGTTAAGTTTTCGTACTAAACCCTCACGAATGTAGGTATGCTGACTGCTACCATCAATAATAAATCGGATTAGAATATTTTTATCTTTACTCGGTGCTGTGGCAATACCGCGAACTGTCTTGAGAAAGACATTTGAATGTTCCAATACAGAGTTGGCACACAAATTCATCGTACATACTTTGATTTTCGCTTTTGTTCACTACTGGTGCTGCCACAACTTTAGTTTTAACAAATGAAGGATCGCACATTGAAGTCGAATGTTTTCCTTTACATTTTTTGCAAAGAATCCACCTTGCGCTCTTACAATTTCTTGACGAATGTCCACGCTTTGTATAACGAAAACAACGATTGTTTTGGCGTAACAAATCTCTTTTTTGTGTAATAGGTACATCGCAGTCGCAGTCTCTCGTGTTATGAGTATGATGCACAAAACAGATTTTGCTCCCTTTCATTTGTCGACACTAGGCTTGTTGCGGTTGTGGGAGTGGAAGGTGGATTTTTTACGTTAGTAGAAGAAACAGAGACAACACGACTTCTTTCAAGCTATTCCACCTCCCGCTTTAAAAACCGCATGATCGTTCTATAGTCCGGTGGTAGTCGACACGGAGATCTACTGGTAGACAACGGAGTAAAATTGCCTTGAGCATCACAAAGTATTGGTGTGACGGAACTTGTAAAGCAGTGAGAGTACGACTGCATGCTGTAACGGAATTATATAGACGACGTAAGCCAAGTACATCTGTTCTGGAGTTAACGGGTCGCAGAGCAATTAACTGCTGCATGTGCTTATCGATCAGGCGCTCTGTAACGCCAAACCGCTCAGGGAATCATTGCAGGGAACCCTTCAATTACCTTTTTAGCACTACCCACCAGCACACTTACAAGGTAACTAAATTTATCTGACGATGTTAAAGCAGTATTTTCGTGGACTTTGGTACGGAACTGGTCCCAGAATGGCAACCATTCATGAAAATTCCCATCAAACTTTCTTAATGTTAACACCAGCAGCTTAACTGGATAGTGCATCACACCCGATGCGTTGACAGATGACTCATTTAGATTCGTTTTAGGTATCTGCTTCTGTCTAAGTTTAGTTTAGCGAGTGTCCCTACAGCAGAGTCTTGGTACTCCGCAACTTTTTCAAATTCTCTGTCCAGATCTCCTTTGATGAGGCCCCTATTCCTTATTTCTTGATTGGATATGAGGAGGCTTTCGTGAACCGCTGTCAAACGCTGAATATAGGAAACTAATTCTTCCTCAACGCCGTCGAATTTCTCCTCATCTTTAACTGAGATTCAGGCGAACTTAAATATTCAGTGGCGAACTTTACAATTTTCGTAACTTGCCCTCTGTAAGCAGACCGACGGAGAATTCCATTTTCGGAACAATGAAATAGAATTTACTGTCTCTGTACGACTTTCTTTCCGGGTTTCGGCACCATGTAGGATAAATGTTGATTCGAAATTACCGGCAAATACTTTATAATGAAAGACCGAGACTTCTTAATTCGTTACACTTTATTTTGTCTGCTTTTGAGAAGATTCTAGAAGCAACTGATCGAAAATGCGGGATGAAAGCAAGTACAACAGTGTTGACAATGGTAGTAGTAGTAACAATAGCAGCAATAAAAAATACCAAATTTTCAACAATAACTATTGCAAATTATTCCTTTTTTGCCTCAATAGGCAATTGAGAATATACAATTGATAAATAGAGTAACTCTTTCTTCTTCTTCTTATCGTTCCACTCCGTTCTGGAGGTTGGAAATCATTGATGCAAGTGTTTGCTTGTTTGTCACTCCCCTAAGGAAGGAAGGAAATATTGAACCATTCTCTTAAATTTGATAACCATGTCAACCTCTGTCTTCCTACGCTCCTTCTTCCTTCAATTGTTTCTTGTATAATTAGTTGGAGCAGTTGATATTGTTCTCATTATTCGAGTCTTATGTTTGGATTCGAGTCTTATGTTTGAAAGTGAATAGACGTGCTAACGTTATCTCCGGCAAACGCATTAAATATCGTGTGTTCAAGTAATTGAAATTCTAATATATTGCGCGATAACTTGTATTCGGGCTCAAAACATTCCAAATAATTTGTAAATTCGTGTTTCGGCGTAACAAAAAACTTAATTTCAAAGTTTCTCTTGCCATCTTCGCTAAAATACGAAAACGCATTATAGTACATATATTCAACACCGCACAATGTCCTACACAACCTCAGTTAACACCAGGTCCAACCTCGCGCGATCGCAACAACATCATTCCGCATCACCTAAAACACAGAAACTTGCTGATGGTATCTCAAAAAGCATGCAGACACAATAGTCGCGACTATCAAACGTGAAATGGAGAAGATGCATAGCGATCTACTGGAAAAGGTTAAAAGCATTGAAAAACAACTGAATGAGAAAGTCGAACTCATTAACTCAGCGATCTTCAACTTAACACAGCGCGTAGATCATGCTCAGTGCAACATTACTGAGCTACGCCAACGATGCGACATGTTGGAGAGGAAGGAATTCCTTACGGACGCAATCATGTTTGGTATTCCTAAACTCCCAGAAGAAAATTTACCTGCCATCTTCACCAAATTATGTGAGAGTATCGGTGTAGCACCACCAACACTGAAAGGTATATTTCGCACCAAAAAGCGAAACAAAAGTGACGATTCTCCTGTGATTGTTAAATTTACGAGTGTCAGCGATCGTAATGCGTTGCTTAAAGCACTGGCAAATTACCGAAGATCATCAAGGAGACCGATCACTCTCACCAACCTGGGGTTCGATTCAACATCGAACGTGTACATCAATGAAAGTTTGACACCACGGAATCGCCAACTACTCCGTCATGCAACAGCCATGAAGAAAAATAACCAGCTGTTTTCTGTGCACACGCATCTTGGGTGTGTGTTAGTCCAGTACACCGAGGGAGGGGAAAGAGTTGCTGTAGACGATATTGACCGTTTAATGCGAACGCTCAGAGATGCAAAGAAGACTCCTAACTAATTCACTGTACTCCCTCTTAATTTCGTAAACTTTTTGTGTTACTCTTCTCTCCAGTTCTCATTGGCCAAGGTAATTATTTACTCTCTCTCTACATATTTACACACATTTGTTTGTGTTTTTGATTCACCTAAATAACTCACGTAAAAACTCACTTGTAGTATTTCATGGCAAATTGTAACATTGGTATCAGCGACGTGTTCCTAAATAGTAGCGTTGATAAACATTTAAAATGTATGATTCGTGTTTTAAGAAAGCAGAAATCGGGTTTACATGTCGCATTATTAAATGCACAAAGCCTGAAGCCAAAGCTGGACGAATTTCGTATGTTGTTCTCGGATTCTGGTGTCGATTTCATATGTGTGACTGAAACATGGTTCAGTCCTAAGTTTCCCGACAGTGCATATGCTGTTGAAGGTTATAAAGTATTTCGAGCGGACAGAGCAGATCGAATAGGGGGAGGTGTAGCAATATACGCAAGAAATGAAATAAACTGCAAACTTGTGTGCAAATCAAACGCCGAGCCTTGCGAACATCTGTTCATCAATGTATCGTGTGGTTCAGACCGTGTTCTTCTAGGAGTGGTATATAGACCAAACAAGCAAACCAACATTTCTCATATCTTAGGTGTTTTAGAGGAAATATCATGCATTGCGCCGAGTATAATTGTCTGTGGTGACCTCAATAATGATCTTCTTGCTAATTCTTCGTCTAATCTGATTAACAATTATAAATGTTTGGATCTTACACCAGTAAACATGACAACACCCACGCACTTTACAACTCATTCTTCCACCTTGTTGGATATCTTTCTTGTGAATGACATAACTAAAGCTCTACTCTATACTCAACTAGCCGCCCCAGGGTTCTCCAAGCATGATATGCTGTACCTATCATACGATGTGCACTTGAAAACAGATCAAATTAGTTTTAGGTATAGAGATTTCAAGAACATTAATTACAATGATTTATATTCTGATGTAAGCGCTATTGCATGGGAAGAAGTTTATCACATGCCCTCGGCCAATGACCAACTCTTGTTTATACAAAATAATATACAAAGGCTTTTCAACCAGCATGTGCCTCTAATTTCTAAAGTAATGAGGAATAAATCTCCACCATGGTTCAATATTAGTCTACACGAACTTATTAAAAAACGTGACATTGCTTATTCTCGATGGAAGCGCTACAAATTGCAAGACCATTACAACACCTATCGCCATCTCAGAAATTCAGTCGTTGTCCGCATAAGAAGTGCGAAGCGTCGCTACTTTGATCGTACATTAAATAACGACTATCAAGATAGCAAAGTTTTATGGCGCATACTTCGGAAAATGGGATTTGGCAAAAAATATTTATCGCCACCAGTCGATATAGATTGTAATTTTCTAAACCAACATTTCGCGGCAGTCTCCAACTTACAAACCCTAAGTGCTAGTTCACAGTTTGAATCCCTCGCATGGCAAAACAGGCACGAATTTGAAGGCGAGACATACTTTAGATTCATCCACCTCATTGACGAGGACATAGTCGATGCCATTATAACAATAAAGTCAAACGCGGTAGGCCTTGACGAAATTAATCCTCAATTTACCAAAGTCATCCTTCCTTACATACTTAAGTATATAACACACACATTTAATACAATTCTTACAACTTGCGATTACCCGCTAGTCTGGAAATTTGCCAAAATTGTTCCGGTACCGAAAACGTCACACCGCACCTGCACCGACTATATCCATACTACCCTTTTTCTCTAAGGTATTTGAGAGGGCAATACTGAAACAGATGCAAGCTCATCTAAGTCGAAATGAGCTCTTGTGTAATAATCAGTCCGGGTTTCGCTCTAAACGAAGCTGCAAAACCGCACTCCTCTGCGTGGCGGATGACATACGATTGGCAATGGACTCAAATTATTGTACATTTCTAACATTACTGGATTTTTCGAAGGCATTTGACACAGTAAACCATCATGTGCTGTGTAGGAAACTGTTAACACATTACAAGTTCTCTCATTTGGCTGTAAAACTTTTATTTTCCTATCTATCTGGCCGACAACAATGTGTCTCAACCAATAACCAAACATCGTCATACCTTAGGATTTCAGCAGGAGTTCCTCAAGGATCCATTCTTGGACCACTACTATTTTCATTATACATCAATGAGCTTCCGAAGCGCGTTACTCATTGCTCTATGCATATGTTTGCCGACGACGTACAACTTTACTTAAGCTGTCCGGTGGCCAATATTTCAAACGGTATAGGCTGTATAAACGAAGACTTGCAGAAAATCCAAGAGTGGGCATTGAAACACAACTTATCACTCAATCCTAAAAAGTCTAAGACGTTGTGTATATACAAATGTGTGTTAGATACTTCAGTTTTCCCCCGAATTTTACTACAAAATACACCTATTGAATACGTTACTACAGCCAGAAATCTTGGAGTCATCTTCAACCACGTAACAACTACTGTAGGAAAAATTTATAATGGCCTCCGCCTGTTATGGTCAACTCAAAATTGCATACCAATCAGCACAAAAATGCTCATAGTAAAGGCTCTACTTCTACCCATACTATTGTATTGTTGCGAGGTGCTCGGTGAGTTTGATTTCAACACCAGACGAAAACTAAACGTCATATTTAACAGTTTAGCCAGATATGTTTTTAACAAAAGATATTCCGATCACATCTCTTCTTATGCACGACAAATACTTGGAATGAATTTCAACAACTTCGTGAAATTCAAATCAATTGTTCTTCTGCACAACATAATGCTAACTCGTCAACCGAATTACTTGTACAACAGACTCATTCTCCCCAGTTCAAATCGCACTAACATACTTATTCGACCAAGATTCAACTGCCTTCAATCAAAACGTTCGTTTTTTGTTAATGCTACATTGTTATGGAACACGCTGCCAATCGCGTTTAGGAGAATCACAAACACCAACAAATTTAAAGCTTTACTCTTCCAACACCTGGCCAATGAAAACTAACCTTTAAACTCACCCAATATTTAATAAAATTGTGTCTTATATTCTTATATTCTTGTAACTATTTAGGTAAATTTAAATTACTCAAAATCAGAAAATGTATACATGTATTAAGCGTTTCACCCATAAGATACGAATCTTGCTGTGAAACATTACTCAAATAAATAAATACAAATACAAATTATTTGTCCTAAGTATTCGAGTTTTCTTTTCTTGATTAGCATAGTTATGTCCTTTTTTCTTCCAACTCGTCTTTCAACTTTTTCGTTTGTAACTCTGTCAGTCCATGAGACCCGTAAGATTCGTCTGAATATCAACATTTCGAAGGCTTCTATTTTCCTTATTGTTGCTCTTTTTAATGTCCATGTCTCTGCTCCGTATAATTAAACCGACCAAACGTAGCATTTAACAAATCTTAGTAGCACTTTCTTTACTTTGCAGAACGCTGTCCTTGCTTGTTCTATTCTGCACTCGATTTCTTTGGAGGGGTTTATATTGCTACTAATTAATGTTCCCAGATATTTATAGGTGTTACTCTTTCTATTTGAACGTTGTTAATTTTCAATTCATAATCCTGAGATTATGATATTGAGAAAGAAGCCATGAATCTTTTAAACACCATGAATTTCGTTTTGCTTGTATTTATTTTTAATCCGAATTTATTACTTTCCACGTTTAGTTTATTCATCATTGTGTTTAATTCATTTATACTATTTGACATTATTACCGCGTCATCTGCATATCTGATGTTGTTGATTAGGACTCCATTCACTTTGATTCCTCTGTTTGAGCCTATTAATGAGTTTCTAAAGATTTCCTCAGAGTACATATTTTTTTTTTTTTTTTTTTTTTTTTTATAATTTGCGCGCACAAAAGGGGTTATGACTACCCTTATGTGTCCGGAATCAAGACACAGCACGGGCCGAAGGTATAGAGGGAGAAAGGGAGAGGAGGTACCTGTGCACATTGGTCCTAAATGTCTGTGGATTGTAGTGAGTAGAAAATATTGGGCTGGGAAGAGCATTCCATAACCGTGTTGTGCGCCTGAAGAACGAATCCCTGAACTTAACTGTACGTCCGAAAGCAGGCTTAAGGGTAAACTGATGAGCATTCCTGGCAAGACGAGTATTGCGGGTGAATTCATGGAGGTGAGGAATGCAATTGGCTAACTCATTTGAGCAACGGTTGTTAAAATAGCGATAAAATAGTGACAAGGAAGACACATTACGTCGGTGTTCGAGCGAGTCAATTGACTTTGCGATATTAGTGTCTCCTATAAGTTTTATCGCTCGCTGTTGTATCCTATCTAGTAGGTGCAGTGAAGTTTTAGGGGCACCAGACCAGATATGAGCGTTATACTCAAGCTTGGGGCGGATGTAGGCCTTATAAATTGAAGCCAAATCAGAGGGGGTGAAGTATTTCTTGCATCGTTTGAGGAAACCTAGACATTTTGCCGCGTTTTTGGCGATTTCAAATATGTGATCATTCCAATTAAGTTTGGTGTTGATACACATACCAAGGATGGAAAGTTTTTCGGTTTCGTCGACACAAGCGCCATTCATGGATAATGGCTGATTATTATGGGTTCGCTTTAACGACAGTAGACAGCATTGAATTCCACTCTATTATTTTTACCCCAATCGATTATGCTGTCAAGATCGGAATTCAATGTGCTTGACATACGCTGCCGTTCCAGTTATTAAACAGGTGCGGTGATAGTATGCAACCTTGTCTGACTCCTTTGCAGATCTCTAGTTCCTCTGATTCTTCTCCTTCTATAGCTATTTTTGCTTTTTGATTCCAATAGAGATTTTCTATGACCCTTACATAATTTCTGTCTATGTTTCTGCTTCTTAGTATATGCGCCAACTTATTGTGTTGCACCTTGTCGAATGCTTTTTCGCAGTCGACGAAGCATATAAAGACTGTTTTGTTCATCTCTAGGCTTCGCTGGATTAGCATGTTGAGCGCAAATAGTGCCTCTCGTATCCCAAAGCCATTTCTAAATCTGAATTGAGATTCGCTCATACCTTCTTCGAGCTTATTGTATATCCTTTTATGTATTATTTTCAGAAAGATTTTTAATGTGTGGCTCATCAAGCTTATTGTTCTGTAATCAGAACACTTTGTTACTTTATTCTTTTTCGGTAGTGTAACAAATGTTGATCTCAACCACTCATCTGGAATTTTGCCGTGTTTGTTGATAGCGTTGAAGAGCTTTACTAATATTTGTATGTTTTCGTCCTCAATCAATTTGAGCAACTCACTCGGTATTCCATCCGGTCCTGTCGTTTTCCGGTTTTTCGCTTCTTTTAACGCCTTTTCGACCTCTTCTTTTACTATGTCTGGTCCTTCCGGTCCATTATATGGCTCTAGTTGGTCTTTTTCTTCCCAAAAAAGGTCCTCGATGTATTCCTTCCCCTGTTTTAATCTTTCCCTCGTACTTACCAAAAATCGCCCTTCATTGTTTTTTAGAGTGCTAGACACCGTTTTGTGTTCTGCACCGGAGATTTCTTTTACTTTTTTATGCAAGTTAAAGCTATCATGATTTCTGTTGTGCTGCTCTAATTCTTCGCATTGTTGTTGTAGGTAACGGTTTATGGCTTCTCTAATTTTGTTCTTCATTAATCTATCTAGTTCTATATATCTGCTTTGGATTATTTTGGCTTTTCTTCTTTGGTCCATTAGAGATAAGATTTCGTCAGTCATTCATTCTTTTTTGGGTCACTGGTTCCCATTGTTGAGATGCTTTTTGCTCGTTTCTATTATAATTTCTTTGATCTCTGACCATGTTGAATTGATATTTTCTTCGACTATTCGGCTTCTGTTTAATTTATTGAGTTTTTCGTTCATCTCCCTTTTAAGATTGTTTTGTATTACTTGGCTTTTTAGTAAATTTATTTTTAACTTTTTTTGTGCGAAACTTTTTTGGACCTTTTTTATTTTTACATTGACTTTCGCTATAACTGGATTGTGATCAGACCCTATGTCAGCACCTGGATAGCATTTTACTGATTTCACTGAGTTTCTGTATTTTTAATTAATGATGATGTAGTCAATTTGATTCCTGACTATTGAGCTCGTGTGCCTTGGGGATGTCCAGGTATATAGTCTCCTTGGTGGAAGCTTGAACCAGGTGTTCATTATTGTTAGCCCATGTAATTGGCAAAATTCTATTAGTATTTGACCTCTTCCATTTTTTGTTCCTAGTCCGTAATCTCCTACAACATCTTCAACTCTTCCGCTCCCTACTTTGGCATTCAAATCCCCTAAAATGGACGTAATTTCTTTCTTTTTTGTTATTTTGACTGCTTGTTCAACTTTGGTTGGTAGTAAAATTCTTCGATAACTTCTTCTTCGCAATCACTTGTTGCTGCATACACTTGGATGATGTTCATTATTGTATTTTCTGCTTTAAGTTGCATAAACATTACTCTTTCTGTTAATTCAGCACTCCTATTATTGCTTTTTTAATTTTTCCTGAAATGAGGAATCCTACGCCGTATCTATTTTGGGTTGCTTCCGAGCATGAGTAATAAAATTCATATCCGTTCATTGTTACCATACCATTTCCTTTCCATTGCACATCTGCGACTCCCATAATATCTATTTTTAATCTATTTGTTTCTTTTATAAGGTTTTCAAGCTTGCCTGCTTGATACAGACTTCGAGCATTCCATTTTCCCATTTTCAAGTACCCGCCGGGGATTCTTAGCACCCTCTGACCATTTAAGGTCTGCCGGGAACTGAGGGCCATGTGATTTGTTTGATTCTGCATAATGATTTCACTAGGGATTAATTTTTATTTCATTACTTAGGAGAGGTGGTTTCCCGTTGCCTTCCTCTCCTATTATTTGCTATACTATTTAATTCCAATTGAAATTCGAATTCAATATTTTCTTGTTTTATCCTTATCTATTTTATTTCATGTCATTCATATTCATTAACCTTGTTCTTGTCTTGTCTATTACCGTGGTATCCTCCTTGTAGTGTCAGGAAATGTTGTTTTAAGTCACAATCCTTGTTGTTGATAAATCGTTCTCCCAATTGTTTTCTATCCTTCTTCCTTTACTGTTTGAGCGTTTTTATTTTTTTGTTGTTATTTAGTTGATCCATTATACTTTCTTTAGTGTTCTTGATTTCTCTTTGTTTTTCTTCTGGGGGCCGATTTATTTTTTGTATTGTCTCATTATCATTATCGATTCCCTCTTTCATCTTGGTTAGATCAACTTCTTTCCCATCAGCAAATATTTTGTTTCTTTTAATCTCTGCAGCTATTCCTTTATTCCTCAGTTCCTGTGCGGTACTATATATTTCTTTTCTTTTTGTTCTCTCTATTATCGATGTATCGTTTTATATATAATATATATATATTATATATTTTTTTTTATATAGACTATTGCCTTTTAGTTTCGATTTAGCCTGCATGATCTCTGTTTTTTGTCTAGGTGCAGTAATCTTACTAGAATAGGCCTGATTTTATTTTCCGATTTTTTTCCTATACGTTTAATAAGGCTTATTTCAGAGTCAATTAGTGTTACGTCTAGTTTTGTTTTCATTAGATGTTTTGTTATGGTTCTCAGTTTTTCTTGATCTTCTTCCGCCTCTTTGATGTTAAAGATTAAGATATTGTTTCGCCGCGTTGCTCTTTCATTTTCTTCTTTTTATATTTTCATTTCTTCTTTCAAGTTATCTAATTCGGTTTCAAGAGTTATTATTTTTTCTCGCGTTTCATCAAGCTTTTTATTTATTTCCTCATATTTGTTGTTTTTATATCTTCTCTCAATGCAGTTTGTATCGCATTTAGTTGTGTTTTCAATTATTGTTTTAAATCATTTCCAATTTCTTCCTTAAAATTGTTTAAAACTTCATTTCTTGTTTATTCATTTTTTTTTTTTTGTAAAAGAGAAAGAGTAACTAAGTAATTTATTATGTTAAACTAATTTTAATCTTGTTTATCAAACCCCTCTTGGAGCACTATTCCAAAATTCTATTCTGTTAGGAACTATTCTCTCCTAGATGTCCCTCTTATCGACAGGGAGCTGACACTTCACTAATTGTCTTCTAGGCTGTTTTTTTTTTTTTTTTTTTGTTAGGTTATCCGGGCTAGAGAAGGCTCAAAACTTTCAAGCTATGGGACTTTTCGGACTTTTCGAGTTAACACTAACTCTAATATTCGCGACTTTTTCGTTTTATACACCTTAGATTTCTTCAATTTTTGACTGTTCTACTTCCCGCCACTAGAATACACGTCTTAACACTTGATGACAGTTGATAGTACTTAACTATAGTAACTCTTTACAAAACCTTAATCATCCTGGTACTCCTCTACGGCGCAAAGTCCGGGGCATTAATGAAAGTGGATAGACAGGCCACTGGGCGTTTCGAGAGGAACATTTTGCAAGGTATCATTGGTCCCGTTTGTGTTAATGGAGAGTGGGGTAGAAGATATGTACAATCAAGAACTGTTTAGACCATATAGCGACGTCGACCGTATGTCAGCCGTCTACGGATCTAATGTTTAAGATGAAAGGACCTGTGGACTGATGGACACTACTGCTTCGGCTCGAAGCCAGAGAGACAAGATAGTCGAGGTAGAACACGGTACTGAATCTAACTGGTTAGAATAGTCTCAAGCAATAAAAATATAGGCAAAAAGAAAATATAGCGAAAAAAAATCACACTTGCATAAAGACTAGAATTGTTTGTTTATACTAGTACAATGTATAAATATTTATTAAAATTTAATTCTTTCAGTTCAAAGAAAATTATAAGAGTTATTCCATTATAAAAAGAAAAATGTTCACGAATTTTGAAATATAAAAACTTTGATGAAGAATCAAAATTGTATACTTACCTACATATGTATGTATGTTTGTATATCAGTGTAATAGGTATATTTTAAATTTAGTAATACTCATGTTGTCTAACTCATACTTATTAAACTGGCAAAAATATATTTATTAAAACTCGCAGTTCTTTCAAGACTTACTCAAACAGACTTTGCTTATGGAAGTAGTTGGATATTAAATTTGTTCGCCTGAACACACTCTTAATCTGCTTTTCCAAAAGTCAAACGAATGGTTCATATGAGTATATATTAAAATTGAAATGTTTACAAATGTTGACAAAGCCAGGAATCATTTGTTTTCGTAATTAAGGGGAATGAACAGGTTTATTTGAAATAATCTTGCGGTTGTTTGCATGTTGTTTTTTTTTTTTTTTTAATAAATGAAGAGGAATTAAGTGTAATATGCACTTTTATTGAGATTTATTGTAGTAATTCTGATCATCTGCATATGGGGATGCAAGGAAATAAAACATGGAGTATATTCAAAGTAATTTAAATATTTTTTGTTTTATAAATATTTTGCGCTTGTACTAATCGAATATTACTTTCATTTTTAGCGAATGTGTTGCAAGCAATATTGGCGGCGGCCGATAAGCATCCAAACGCAAAGATAAGCAAGTTGATAAAAAACGTAGAATTGGAAAGGAATAGCAAAAACATCGTTCTTTTGCTGATGGAACTGTCGCAACATCCTGAATTCGCGTATGATCATTCAATATCATTGCAATATGTATGTATTCGAGATTTGCATATGACAGTTTCTATATAATGTCCTGTATCGGTCTTCTAGTATCTGCATATGTTTCAAGAACTTCCCGAAGAAACCTCGTTTCCTGATACGGGCCTTCTGCTGTTAAACTCAGCAATAATATACGGAAAGAGAGTTGATGAGGTTCATCTCTCCATAGAAAAACTGATAATTTCTCTAATCAATAGTGACAAATCGGATGACATGAAGTATGTACAAGCATTTTTAATTTACACTTGAAACTAAAAACTACTTTTTTCCTACCCATATATATATGTATATACATATATTCCCACAAAAGGCGGTCGAATAATATACATAAATTGTATGTCCAAATATATAATTGTGGTCATGTGTGGCTTCTATACTTATATGTATGAAAAACAGATGCCAGTATTTTCTGTGAAATTTTAAAGATGAGTTGTTATTAGCTTAGATTTTTTTCGTGAAATGTAAATTATAAATTTTTACAACCATTTCAATACAAAATTATTTAAAAAAAATGGAATCTACAACATACAGTGGTTTCGAGGGCCCCTTTTCGGTTTTTTTTTTTTGGGAAATTCCCCATTATAGATTTTTTTATCATAAAACGCAAAAGGAATTTTTAACAGAAGTAATAATTCGTCTCAGAAAGGACATATTGCAAATGTTAATTGTATAGCTTCCCTTCTGTAAATGAGTCAAAATAGTTTTGAGGTCAATGATATACAAATTATCACAAAGAAATATATTACCATTTCTGCGGTTTGGTTTCTAAAAAATTTCTATCCCTTAAATGAAACTAGTTTCTCACATACCTGCGCAATTTTCTTTCCTTTCTCGCAGTAATGTTTTAAATTATATATATTTTTTTCATAAACCAATCATTCAGTGATCAATTTCGAATGTTCTTGTTTAGTTGGATTAAATAAATGATAAAACCTGGGTTCTACCGATCTTCAAAGGGTGTAAAAACTTTTTTTTGTTTTTCATACGTCAACATTTACTACATATTACGGAAAGAGTACAGTTTCATGCAAATTAAGCACTAACACGTTAAAAACAACTCGCCATCGCTGTGTGGAAAAATTTATTGATTGTAATGTTATTATAAATATCTTTTTTTTCTTCAGCCTTCATAACTTTCTAAGTTATAAAGTAAAATAAAATAATGTTGGTATTCAAAAGTTAATACAGCTTATGGTTTCGAATCAAAAAAACTTCGCAATAAATCTGTTTAATAAGAAAAATTGCATTTTTCTTGGCTTCTGTAAGGTCGTCCGATTTATAACATCATCTTGTATTTCTTACGTTACTAACTTCCACTTGCTTCCAGTACCACTTGCCACTTGCTTTCAGTACTACTTGCCACAATTTAGATCGGTTGTTCTTTCCTGTGTCTTGGGTTCAAAATGCAAAACTCTTCAATCTGGAGGATTGGCATTAATTCACTACATATTTAGCCACACATCTTTGACATTGAATCCGTATATGCCTGATTAAGCCGATGATGTTGTACAACCGATATTTTTCGTAGTCTCCTCCACTCTCGGTTAAAACAAACGAAACGATAGCTTTTACCAAGAATTTTTAAATCGAATGTGCCAAGGTTTTCCGTAGAATTGCATAGAATGATTAAGGTTTTGCTAAAAGCATGTTACTAACCTCAGTGCAGTGAAAATTCTCCATCTTCTTACAAAGCTTGTTGAGTTTGGTGGTGATGTCGAAACATAACCTGGTTTTGTATAACTTGCCTCTACACTTTTTATTGCAGCTTTAAATTCAACAAAAATATCGTGTATGTTGGTTTGAATTTGGTTTTTTGTTTGTTTTTTATTTCCGTTTTTGGTTTTTGTGTTGGGGGCTTCTACTATCTGTTGGAGCACTCAGACACAAATACTGGTCCATTGTACTTTATTGTATTTTCCCCGTTGTCCATAGAAAAGTGAGGAAGGGCTTCAGTGATGTAGATCTAAGAGATTCGGCACACACCACGTCGGCCCGTGTGCGAGCGAAGGCGGGACAGTCACAGAGGAAGTGTTCTGCTGTGTCATCCTTCTCGCAACATGCTGCACAGTTAGGCGTCTAACAGATACCAAGCACGTAGAGATGCTTGGCAAAAGTGAAATGGCCCGTAATGACGCCCGTAAGCCTTCTGCAATCATTTCTCCTTAAGGATAAGAAAAATGTTGCGGACTTTTTGCAGATATCAGGGCGTATGCGCTTAGTCATCCTGCGTCCTGAATTTTCCTAGGACTATGTGCATTAAAGACCCAGTTGTTGATGTCAGATTTGACCGTGGAAGCAGGTAGACCTAAGGCGGGTTCAGGTCCTGAAAAACTCGCCTCTGAGCCCCATCTAGGGAGTTCATGGGAGATCTCCTGACCTGGGACCCATACAAGCCTAAATGAAATTAGTCTTCCCATTTTATTCAAAAAGGTCTTGAGTTCATTCACTAATTTAGAGTTGGATATGGCTTTGAGTGCAGCTTGGCTGTCACTACAGACGCATATGCTTTTTCCCTTCCACCTGTGCTTCACAGCATAGTGCATGGCCATTAGGATTGCATAAATCTCTGATTGAAAGACAGACGCATATTTTCCTAACGAGAAGTGCAGTCGAATGTTTTCGCGCTCAGAGAAAACTCCAGCGCCGGTCCTGACGCCATGGAAATGTAACTGTGAAATTACAGCGCAGTAGGATGGCAAGTGTCATTGCGTCAGAAGGCATATCCATGAGACAGGGGTCGTAGGATATTTCTCGCGCAAGTACACTTTCACTCCAATGCGAGTTGTACCAAAGACCATTTCTCTTTAAACGAGACATGGCTTTCAGTGCGCACCCTCTGATATATATGTCAAGGGGTGGAAGATTCATCATAGCATCTAGAGCAAATCCCGTTGTGCTAAGGAAAGCCCCCGTACAGCTGGGACAGACCGCTTTTTACAGTTTGGTGAAAGAGGCCACGACGTGTTTGCGTGTTAGCCTGTTCCAGCAAACAACCGATGCATATGAGACAAACAACCGATGCATATGAGACCAACAACCGATGCATATGAGATTATTGGTCTTATCATTGCCGTGTAGATCCAAAGGACCTTTTTCGGCGATAAGCTCCATGTTTTGCCAAAGGTACCTTTGCATTGCCAAAATTGACATCGATTGAAAGATGCTTGCTATCTAAAATGACTCCCAGGTACTTAGCTTCCTTGGATATCGGGATGGGATGCCTTTAAGCACCAGCTGAGTAATGCAAGTATTTTTCCTCCTTCTTTTGTAACTCTTGTGAACAAACTTTTGTCTTTATCCGTGTTAATGGTTTAGAATTATTAAAAACAATTAATTTACTAAAAGGTTCTAATTCTATTGGTTTAGACGGTGTGTCCGATCGTTTGCTAAAAAATATTGCATGTTTCGTGGTTGATGTTCTATCTCATATTTTAAATAATAATGTTTTGTCTGGTGTTTTTCCGGTTGCTCTTGAAAGTGCTGATATTTTACCTCTCTTCAAGAAAGGTGCAATTGATGAGGTAGGCAACTATAGGCCAATTTTGCTTTTTACCTTCCATTAGCATAGTGTTTGAAAAACTCATTACAAGCAGAGTAGTTAAATTCTTAAATAAAACGAAGTATTTCAGTGCATTTCGGTTTGGCTTTCGGGAAGGTAGATCTACCGAAGATGCTCTGTTGAATTTTTGTTCTCAGATTTATAGCAATGTTGACAATAAAAAATGTACAGCAGGGAAGTTTGTGGACATAACCAAAGCGTTTGATATGGTAAATCATGATACATATATTAATAGAAAAGCTGAAAAATGCTAACTGGTTTAAGTCCTATTTTAAAAACAGGAATCAAAGGGCTAAAATTGGTACAGTTAGGAGTAATCTAAAGTTTTTGGATATGGGTGCACCCCAGGGTTCTGTTCTTGGGTCCATAATTTTCTTAATATATTTTAATTCCCCCTTCAGTTGCCCTTTCAAGCTACTGGTGGCAGCTTTCGTTGATATCTTTAGTTATGGTTCTAATAATGTCCTGGATCTAGTCTCTGATTTAAATTGGGATATTTTTTTATTGAGAGCCTAGTTTGCCAAACATAATTTGTCAATTAGCTTGAAAACTAAGGTTATGTTTTACAGTCTTTCGACATAAACTATTGTAGAACCTGTACTTTTTTATCATGCGCTTTGATACGGATATTCTAGAAGCTGGAGATTTCGCCGGTGAGTCTACATCGAATAAAAAATCTGCAATCAAATAGGAATTATTTGTTCGATCTGTAGCAGATTAGGTAGTAAAAGTCACCGTTTTGCATTCGATAGTAGCCGATCCATCCCATCGCAATTTACGCAATGCAGTAATGTAAATTGTTCAGCTCTATAGCTGAGGGCTTTTTCTTTTTGTTCGGCTACACCCAATCTGTTAAGGGATCTAACATTCTAAGAACAAACTCGAAACTACTAAGGCCTTAAATAAGTTCTTACTTTTTTCCCAAAAGATCACATTACTTGAACTATGTTCATGTAGATTATAACACATCTATAAAAAAGGCAGATAAACTTGATTTTCAGTGTATGTTTATTCGTCGAAATGTGAACAACTTAATTTTTCATAGTTTTAAACATGTTAATATTTATGCCAAGAAAAGAGTATTTGCGGCGAATTAGATTGCACTATTTTATTCAAAAGAATTTCCAGCTGAAACATTCATGATTCTTGTTAAGATTTACGGTAAGCGGAAACGACATGCGGAGATTGGTTTTGACAAAAATAATGCTTTTGTGGTTGAAGATAAAGAATGCTTTGGCGGCACGAAAAAGTTTGAAGACAAAGAATTAGAGGCTTCATTCATTTGATTTTTTTTTCGATGCATTTTTATTTCCGTTTTCTTAATCGAAACAAAAATGCTTAAGCCTAATTAAACTATTTTAACTAATTAAAATTACCTTACTGGTCCTGTGTGGACACTCTAAAGCATACAGCACCTTCTTAAACTATGTCTTTTAATCTTAAAATTAAATTAATTACTTGAATAATTACAATATATGAATATTTAAGGCATTCATTAATGAAGAATCATGTCAGGCGCTAGGTGAATCTGCAAAATCATTACAATATATGACACAACAGTTCTAAAACGTTTGAAAGCATTAGGAAAGTTGTTGAATCCGAAAGAAGTTGGACGGCGTATTTCCACTTGTGAACTGCTGCTTCAACGACAAAAAGGACAAGGTTTTTTGCATCGTATCATGACAAGTGATAAAAAGTAAATGCTGTAAGATCAAGGGATAAATCCCTCATTCATAAACATACAAATCAATGCGACAAATTCAGTTCGAGAACGAACATCTTCGGCACAAACCATCTGCATCCCGTCCAGGGTGTGTGACAAAAACAATAAGAGCGCATACTCTTGAACCTGCACGAACTCTATGAAAAAAAAGTTGATAAAGAAATATCCATGGCCCGAAAGTGTTGCTCTCCATTTGATGGGATCCTCAGGGTGTAGTGTATATTATATTTAACACATACGTGTATATACAGACTCAGCCCTATAACTGACAAATTATAGTTTAAGCATACAAATTATCATAGGTTTTTTGGTAGTCAGCCTAATACATTCTTCTATAAAAGCAGAAGTTTTAGACAATTAGACAAAATGGTGTCAGATGGGAACTTTAATTAATTTAAAACCAAAATTAAAAAGATTATAAGTGAAGAACTAAATGTCATTGGGGAAATCAGTGGACGGGGATAAAAAGTCCGAAGCACCAGTGAATGAAGCCATCCTTTCAAGCCCATGAACAGAATGAAAAGGTCAATTTACAATCTATATGCGGGCCAGTAGACTAGAAATACTAACATTTTAACGTATAGCATTACTTATACAATACATTAAATGAAGTCATAAAGCGGTACATTTTCCGTAAATAAGATATGCATGGTTAATTTTTTTATGAAAACTCGTTCCTCTTTTGTCCCAAAAAGCAATATTTCAATCGAGCGGCTTACTTTTTTCACCCTTCGTTAGCTCCATGAGAGTTAAGTAAATAAATAAAGTTAAGCCAATTTTTAACAGATGTTTGCACAGAGAAACATAAAATTCTAATATTTTAAGAGGCCATTTACTTGCGCATTGGAAGGTACTCCAATGAGAAGTAATCGTGAGATCGCGTCAAAGCTCCAATAAAAAGCGATAGTGGGATCACGCAAATCACATAAATAAGAATATGAACATGAGTTTGTAATAAACATAATAAACACCGAAACAATAAAAAAACATATTATTTAAGTAATTTTAACACTGGCGTAAACTTAGCCCTAAGTAAATAACCAACATTTTTTTCCATTTTATTGATTATATTTCCTCAATATTACGTAATGCATTAGGAGCGCATTAGAGCGCGGAGAAGTTCTCGTTGTTTTTTTTTTTTTTTATGAAAATGCAACTTTATTGTAAAAAAACGGTTACAAATGAATCATTCAAAGTATTGCCCATTGCTAGCGATAACTTTTAAAGCTATCCACGAATCAAGCCTTTTTGAGATGTCTTCATATGAATGGAACTGCTGATCAGCCAGATCATGTGCCATCGAACGGAACAAGTGATAATCGGACGGCGCAATATCTGGGCAATATGGCGGGTGGGGTAGGACTTCCCATTTGAGTGTTTCTAAGTAGGTTTTAACGGGTTTGGCAACATGAGGCCGAGCGTTGTCATGCTGTAGAATCACTTTTTCGTGCCTCTGCTTGTATTGTGGCCGCTTTTCGCGCAGGGCCCGGCTCAATCAATTGAGTTCGATACCGTTCTCCAGTGATGGTTTCGTTTGGTTTCAACAGCTCATAATAAATAACACCGCCCTGATCCCACCAAATACACAGCATATCCTTCGCAGCGTGAATATTCGGCCGAGCTGACGACGTAGAAGCATGATCGTAACGATGCGATAAAGAACACCCTTCCTTTTTTGCCTCTGAAGCAGTTATCCACATGCGAAAAAACGACGCTCAACGTATCTTGGCTTCAAATCATAGGAACCCAAGTTTCTTTCTTTTGAATTATTCCTAACGAATGTTATCGCTTGGAAATAAAGGGTGTTTTTTATAGAGGTATAGAACTTTGAAATGGAATAAAACAAAGATGTTTTATTTGATAACCAATTGTAATGTAGAAGCTTGTACTATTGATATTGTATCTTACTGTGCAAGACTAATTAATAAATAAATAAGATGATTTTATTTTTTTTACATTATAATTTAAATATAATTTTTGGCCTATGACCGCCCAAAACAAGATTGCCGTTGATCCCAATTTTCATAAGCGAATTTTGTTTAGCGATGAAGCTCACTTTTGGTTGAATGGATACGTCAATAAACAAAACTGCCGTATTTGGAGTGATGATAATCCTCAAGTGTATGTTTAGGCACCGTTACATCCACAAAAACTTACTGTTTGGTGTGCTTTATGGGTTGGTCCCTACTTCTTTAAAAACGATGCTGGCCAGAACGTTACAGTCAATGGTGACCGCTATAGAGCCATGATTACTGACTTTTTCGTTCATCGTTTGGTAACCGCATAATTTCACGTTACGGACCCGTGAATTGGCCTCCAAGATCGTGCGATTTAACGCCGCTTGACTATTTTCTGTGGGGATATGTGAAGTCGCTAGTCTACGCCGATAAACCCGAAACGATTAATCACTTGGAAGACAACATTCGCCGCGTTATTGCCGATATACGGCCACAAATGTTGTAAAAAATCATCGAAAATTGGACCTCCAGATTAGACTACGTCCGAGCCAGCCGTGGCAGTCACATGCTAAAAATTACAATATATTTAAATTATAATGTTAGAAGATTATCTTTCGAATAAAGTCAATCATGTCAATTTAAAAAAAATCATCTTTGTTTTATTCCATTTCAAAGTTCTATACCTCTATAAAAAACACCCTTTAGGTTGGCGGGTAACTACTAATACTGAAGCAATCTTATTTCGCATTTGGCATGGATCCTCATCGAGCAATGCCTCCAATTCAGCGTCTTCGAAGGTTTTTGGCCTTCCTTCACGCGGATGGTCGTCAACATCGAAATCACCCTCTTTGAAGCGACGGAACCAAACACGGAACGTTGTTACACTTACAACAGCATCTCCGTAAACTTTTTGGAGTTCTCGATGCGCTTCAGCCGCCGTTTTCTTCGAATGAGAGAAGAAAAGCAACACTTTCCGCCAATGACGATTATTTGGCACGAAATCAGACATTTTCACAGAACCAAAAGTATATGACGCAAAAACAATATCACTAATGTGTCAAAGCGGTTTGTTTACCGTATGTCTAAGCTTGATTCATGATTTTATGGATACATCACAATCGACCAGCACTTTCTACTGGAACCATCTCTTGAAAAACAGCGAGAAATTAGTTGCACACCTAATATATGTATATTAATTTTAGCTTACAATTCTGTAGATAATGTTATTTTTGTTTCGAATATGAAGACATTATATTATACTGACTGATTATATTATAGATTTTCAACAATTTTCGAAAGGGCAACTTCTTTTAAGATTATGTTTTCAATAACGGCCAACCTGTGCACAACCTTTGACCAACTGCGTCCAGTATCGCAATCCCAGTTAGTCTTATATGCGGTCGTCCCTCAGTGTAGGAATCGCAGATTTTTGCTGGTCTACAAGGGCCAGCCCTATTATATGTTAAATTTTAATATTCGTTCATAGTCGTTCTTAGTTTCAAAGTCGCTCAGTATTTCGCGGACGAGTCATGAAATTAGTTAATGCAGTGATTGAATATCTGACAAAAGGAAAGAGCGTGTATGTGCAGCAGATAAAATTTGAAGTCTGAGGAACTACAAAGGGAGTTGGAAACTTGTTGCGAATATGAAGACAAAGCTATTGCCACCCTAGCGCGGCTAAACCATCGTCCGAAAAAAACCAGAAAGCTTCTCTCAGCGTTCCATCTTCGCATTATTGCGTAATGCTAAAAACTGTTCAATGTACCTCTCGCTCTAATAACTGATTTATTACTATCGGCCGAGAAGCACAGATTCAGCGGTTTTTTTGCAATTCCGAAAATCACTCAACAAAAAAGTAGTGGCCAAACCATCGAACATAGAAAGCCTATTTTGAAAAGTGGTTGCACTCGAAAGAGACACTATTCAGAAAATTGTAAGACAAAGAATGTCAAATGTTCTCCTTGTAATGGGCGGCATGTTTCTTCGATGTGTGAAAAGGAAAGCCATAGCACCGTGCAAAAACGAATTTCGTAGAAAAATCAGCTAATGCTTGGTCGCTAAGTATCCCGACTCGAGTTTATTTACAAACGACTAGAGCATTTATTTTAAATTCAAACACATCAACCAAACTATAGGGTCCGCCAAATAACTTTTTTTTTTTTGAAAATGCTATAAAAAAACTACTGAATATTTTCTCAAATTTCTTTTTTTATTTGAAAGTACAATCCTTCCGGTTAATAATGGAAAATAATTTCATTCAAATGGCTGCCTCGGCTGGCCATGCAGTAGCCTACACGATCGGTTCAATTTTTAAGCACATTATCGATTGTGTGCAGCTGTATTTCACCAATGGCTTCACGAATATTGTCCTTTAAAGCGTCAATTGTCTCTGGCTTGTCGGCGTAACACTTATCTTTGGCGGCACCCCACAAATAATAGTCCAACGGTGTCAAATCGCAGCTCCGAGGTGGCCAAACGACATCAGCTCTGCGGCTGATAATGGGATCTTCAAAAACAGGGCGCAAAACATCGAGGGTAGCTTCGGCTGTGTGGCACGTAGCGCCGTCCTGTTGAAACCAAATGTTGCTAATATCCTCCTCTTCAATTTTTGTGAACAAAAATTCGTTCAACATGGCCCGATAACGATCGCCATTGACTGTAACGGCCACTCCTTGCTCATTTTCGAAGAAAAATGGCCCAATTATGCCTCTGGACCAAAATCCGCACCAAACAGTGGCTCGTTTTGAGTGCACCGGCTTTTCAATGTATGCGTGCGGGTTTTCTGTGCCCCAAATGCGACAATTTTGCTTGTTTACATACCCGCCAAGATCAAAATGAGCTTCATCTGAAAATATGATTTTTTTGGCAAAATCGGCATCTTCTGTAAGTCGATGATTTTCAATGTAATGTCGCAATATTTCCCAGCGATGTTCAAGCATATACACAACCATATTCGTTCAGCGGAAGGATAAAACTAATTATCTGTCAAATCAGACATGAGCTAAGTGTTACCATTCACGAAATAAGCACTACTTGAAAAAAAAAACGTTAGATGGCGGACCCTTTATTTGTTAGAATTCTGATTGACAGTGGAAGCCAACCAACATATGTAAAACAAAGTGTTTCAAGAAAAATGTACTTACCTGTTGTTGGAGAACAGTAGTACGTCTTTCTCTGAAGAGCCAATTTAGTAATGAAATTGTTTCCATAATTGCACTAGAAGTAGAAGGAATTTAACGAAGTATTCCACAAGAACCAGACAAAAGGGAGCGTCTTTCGCAAAACTTGGCTGCTCTCAGAACTGTGTTGGGCTGGACATTGGAAGGACCCACATACATTTGCCTTGCGGGCAAGTCGACTTGCCTATCGACCACATTGTTGCTTAATTTGAGTAATCTTAGACCCAATGTGTCTTAAGTTTTGGAATTTGGAAACGATAGGAATAGCAAACGAGGAAAAGACAAGTGTCAACACGCCCTCAACGTTGTCGAATACGTTGTCAGAAAGGATAATTACTGTGAAGCGAAGCTCCTTTGGCGAAATTAGGATGCCGTCATAGATAGTTATAAGAAGATTCCCAATCAATATTTGGTAGTCTCATTCGCAAGCTCCTAAGAAATTGAGTAGAGCTATTCTTTTATGAAAAGGAAATGAATGTATTGATAGCGAACAGAATAGTTGAGCAGGTCGATGAAATCAATGAACCAAACAAGCGAATCTATTATTTGCCACACAGAGCAGTTTACAGAGACGACAAGATCACTTCGAAAATAAGAATTGTGTTTCATGTTTCAGCCCATTGCAACATGAATGATTTGCTTTCACCCGGACCCAACTTCTTACCTAAAGTATTGAGCATTCTGCTAAATTTTCGCATTCAAAGTGTGGGGCTTATTATGTAAGAGAGACCGAGATGTGCATCGATTATTTTTGGTTCGACGATAAGATTCATGATCTTTATAAATTGCCGAATTGGAGAGAGTTCCGAAAGACTAGAGTAATTTTTGGCATTGCATGCAACACATTTCTTTTGAACGTCAAAATTCAAAATCATTTAAAAGAAGAACGACGAGGCTAGCCAGTTATATGTGGCATTCTTGAAAGTTCTTTTTATATGGAAGATTTAGTGTGCAGCGTTTCCGACGAAAAAACTTGCAGCTCAAGTGCATAAGAAGTTGTCGATGAACAGGGTTGGTATGGTACTGATAGATAGATAGATTTTTATTATTTTCATTTATCAATTCATTTACAAAAAGATTTATACTGGCCTTGAAAACGATAGCTATTGTATCGTTAGAGTATTGTTCGTTGAATTAATTGTTTTCACATAGATTATGATATATTTCTCGGTATACTGAACTTTTAACATTTTCGACTCTGTCTGCGTGCATTTTCTCATCAACCGCCGAAATTAAGTTCTAAAACTCTTCTTTCCATTGCGTGATGTTTTCCATAGTTATTCTCAGATTGTATCCACAGAATTCGGCTAGTGACTTCCATTCATTATAAAACTGTATCTTCTCCTCTATAACATGCTTAGCTATACGTTTTGTAAACCTTTCTCCATCCAAAAACCTGGTTCTCAAAATAAAGTTGAAATATAGTTTCAATGTTTCCATAAATAATGGCAGAAAGACCGGTTTCTATCAATAGCATGTTTTTTTGGTGAACATTGAAGTAATTTGAACACCCACTTTTAAAAAAACCACAGTATTTTTCTACTGAATCGTAAAGCTTACAGCCTCACACTTGTTTGGTGAACATTGAAGTAATTTGAACACCCACTTTTAAAAAAACCACAGTATTTTTCTACTGAATCGTAAAGCTTACAGCCTCACATTTGGGCTCCATAAAATTTTATTGATCTAGAGACTGCCTAAAATATCTAAAAACCCTTGTTTTGGATTTAGACGTGTTAACCTTTAACCTCCATTCCGCAGTATTTTGATTGATCACTATATGTAACCTCTCTGGAGAGTCAGCAAGTATCACCAAATCATCTGCATACATCAAAACTTTTATGAGAGTCCCCCCGATCCTGACACCGCCACAAAGGTATTCTGAAATATCGTCGATAAACATTACAAATGCGAAAGAGCTGAATTTGCGTCCCTACACCTCTTTAGTCTCGAAAAAATTCGATAGCTGATTATCGTTCCAAACAGCTGATGACTTTTTTTCTTGCAACTTGTCAATCAGTTTTCCAAATTTACTTGAAAAGTTTATTAGTTTATTATAAAGTTTGTAAACGAAGTGCATTTCTGTCCACTTTCAATACGAAAGCCGTTTTGAGATCAACGAAAAAAAGCATAGAGTTTTTTCTTGGCTCTGATGAAGTTCTGTGCAACCGTGGTAAGAATGAAGATTTGGTCCATTGTTGAGTAATTCTCACGAAATCCTGCTTGAAATTCACTAAGGAGGTTATTTTGTAAAGTCCAATATTAAAAACGATTTGTCAAAACACCCATTAATATTTTTAAACCAGAGTTTAGGAATGATATGCCTCTGTAGTTTTCTGCCAGGTTGCGGTCCCCTTTTTTTAAGAATTGGAAAAATTACACTCTGTTGGAAGCTGACTGGAATGTCTTCAGTTTCAAAAATTCGATTGAATTCCTTAGCGAATATTTCTAATTGATCATTATTCGCATATTTGTAGAATTCGAGTAATACTCCGTCAGTTCCCGGCGCTTTACGGTCCTTATTTTTAACTAACCAGAGTTTTATTTCCTCTTGTGTTCTGGGTCTATTCAGAAGATCGCTCTTTGGAACTACATACACCTTGAACTACATACTACACCGGAACTACATATTGAAAGCTCGGCGAGGGTATTTAGATAGGTGGGTTCAAGATATTTCTGAAATACTGTTGTAGCTGCGACGCATTGATTATTCTAATCTTAAACTTTCTCCCTTTTTTCTTATTGAGCAGTTTCCATAATATTGCCGAGTCCCGGCAATATGATATTTCCGCTGCTAAGGTGCTCCGTAACTATATCTTCTTCTTTTGACATGTGTCCTTGTATTGTTGTTTCGCATGGAGATACATTTGTTTGTAACTTGGCTTATCATATTTTCAATATAAATATAGCATAACGAATGCTTTCAGTCCTTGCTTTACACATTCAAGCTCAAACCATGGTTATTTTTAATTTTGTTTGTTATGTTTTTGTAGTATAAGAGCGGTGGCGTTTTTGATAATCTGAATAATATCGTTTATATTCCCGTCTGTAGTCATTGCTTCTCTCTGCCTGCTTAGATTTGACCGGTAGTTTTCCTTCTGATTGTGATCCAATTAATTCTTGGTAGCAAATTTATGATATTTTCGGAACTTCTCAATTCATGCACAGTAAATTAAATCCTTGTAACAATTGGTAAATGATTCCAAAAATGCTGTTCTTGCACTTCAAGATTTTGAATCAAATGGTTCCATTCTCTTTCGATTAAAGCTCAACGTAAACGTTTTTGCGTGTACCACAAGTCGACCATCTTTCAGGAAAGACTCAATATTTGGATTCCTCCTCTTAATTGACTTTCTGACTTCAAGCAGTTTGGATCTTTTTTGTCGGATCGTTAATGGATAGTCTCGGTGAATGATCACACCCGCCTCTCTTAGAGACTATGATGCGCGAAGAATGTTTATGGCAAAAATTGCTGCTATGTATAATCTAATCGCGATGATGTTGTTTTCGGTGATTGTCGATATTATTTTGCCGTGGGTGCGACAAATGGTCTGTATAAGAACTCTTGGCTCAGCAGCCCTATAGCTTTTAAGGTGGAACATAAGATTACCCTCTGTACTCCGCATTTGGCTTGTCTCCAATTTTTCTTCCAACAACTCACATCTGTCTTCTAATGCCATAATTTTTTCTGATAGAATTTTATTGCTGTTTTGGAGGTGCTTTCTTTCTTCGTTTAGTCTTTCCAAATCAGACAGTTTTACTACTTCTTTTTGAGTTGCTCATATATCCTTGAGACTCTCGACAAGTGCTTCCTGCATTATAGAGCGAATCGTATCACTATCCATAACGTTGGTTACACTTTTTTTTTTTGCTTGGGTTCGATTTTACTGGAGAAAGTTCTTGTGATTTCCTTTTACTTACTATCATTCTTCAAGTTTGATTACTAATGACTAGTTTTTTTTTTTAATTGCACTTTAGACTACTCGATAAGACAAACTTACGGAATATTCGGTATAGATTTGGAAGCTGAGCACTTTCGCTTTGTTTATCGCGTGTTTTATAATTTTTTCCGATGTTTTAGTGGCTCTTCATAAACTTTTTAATTACGAACGATATTTTTATAATTTGATTCACTAGCCAGGGTGTCCTCACTGTGCATAAGTGGCATGCGAATGTGCTGACTGTACGCGAAAGATTTTCTAATTCGGAGGAGACCTAGGGTGCAAAAGGTACTAATTGGTTTGTACATTTTAATGATTTGGAAGTAGATAACAACAGGTGTTTTACTGCAATCTGGAACGAAGGGAGAGCTACTAGGTCTAATTTCAAGAAATTTTGATGATGATGGATACATATGGATAGATTACAGTATAACTAAAAATAGTGTCCCACGAATGCTGAAAATAAAATCTCAACTGGTAGGACACTTTGCCGCCAATTTTGCAAAAAAACTTGGCATGAGTCGGTGAAGCTTTTGCCAGTGTCAGCAAGGACATAAACAAACAACTACAGAAACGAACAAATTCATCTCCAAAAGAATCCAATTCATCTCTCGAAGAATCGGACATCGCACTGATGATGGAACTGACAAGGAACTACAAGACATAAAAGAAACCCAAACAAAACAACTGATGGAGCTTCAAAACAAAAATAAAGAGTGTGAGCAAAAAATCCAACAGCTGGAACATAAGGTCAATTACCTCGAGAACCAGCTGATTGCAAACGACATTGAGGTATATAATGTTCCCCAAATCACCAATGTCTCTACCACCGATTTGGCGCTAAAAATCTTTCGAGATGGAATCAATGTGGGAGTGACAGAGAACGATATAGATCATTGCTATATAAAAAAAATTAAAAAACGGCATCAGAACTCAGAGAGCAATGACTCATACAGCCCCATCAATATTCTTCATGTAAGGTTGTCAAGTCGACGTTGGAAGGAGAAGATAATGAGAGCAAATCGTCAAAAGAAAGTACCGCTAACAACGTCTCTATTCAAGTCAGAGGTGAACTCTCAGAAGATGAGTGTTTATCTCACCAAACTCGTCAGCTGTTCAAAACCGCAAAGACAATGAAGATCACAAAAAAAATATAAATATGTATGGATCAAGAATGGGATTGTGCACATGCGCAGGAGAGAGGATGATGTAATCGTACGTATAAACTGTGTTGCTGATTTCAATAAATTATGGATTCTGTTAATACTAGTACTGTCCCTTGTTTAACTCCAATTGTATGTGAAAATCCAGATGTACCATCATATTCATATGAACATTTTTGTATTCATCAGAACATTCGTAGTATGCGTAGTAATTTTTCAACACTATTAGCTTATATTAATACTCTTGAAAATTTGCCTGTAGTAATAGTCTTAAGTGAAATATGGGTTTATGAGGATGAATTGAGCTTATATAGTATTCCTAGCCCCGCCTCGCAATGAATCTTACCGAGCTGGTGGTGTAATTATATATGTAATAATGTGTTGTACGTACAATTTCACTAATATAAATGTTTTGAGCGCTGATATCGTTAAATTGTCTTTGGAATATAATAATGTTTTGTATACTATGTTGTGCATATACATATAGGCTTCAGGAGGTAAATAAAACTGAGTTTTTGAAGGATCAAGACCAGATTTTAAAAAAGGTTAAGGCAAGAAATTTGATTGTCCTAGGTGACATCAATATCAATATTCTCGATCACTCCGATAAAGACATTGAGGACTATTTGTTTTTGATGGCTTCGAACGCTTTAAAAAGTATTGACCCGACTAGAGTTAATAACTCATCTGTCAGTTGTATTAACCATATTTTTATAAGAGTGTGCAAACATTTTAACAAAATTATTAAAGGAGCAGTTCATGACTACGGAATTACTGACCATCATATGACTTCCTTCAGCATTAGTGTAAATACGTTCCAAAATCCCAAAACTACATCTCCTAAAACGACACAAAAAATAGACTATCATTTGCTTAAAGAATACCCCTCATACGAGTTTTGGGAATCGGTTTATAACGAAAATTATCCTTCCAGTGTATTTGAGATATTTCTATCAACTCTGCACAAGTATATAAAACTTTGCACTAGAGAAGACTCCACCATAACTAATCGTAATAGATTCTTAAAACCTTGGATAACTAAAGATCGTCTAAATCTTATAAGAAAGAAAAATAGATATGCAACCAAACATGCTAGATATCCTAATAATGAAAGGCTGAATAAATATTATAAAAAACTTTGTAAAATTGTCACTATTAAAGTAAAAGAAGCACGTGATACTACTTTCAAATACTACTCAAACTTATTTGAAAGGGAAAATGGAAATAGCAGACATGAATGGAGAGTTATAGATATTACTTTGGGTAAATATAAACAACCTGAAGAAATAAATGTTTTGGAAAATAATGGGACCCTAATAACAGGTTCAGAAGCAGTCTCTGAGCTACTAAAACCTTCTATAGAACCGTGCCATTCCTGTAACTGTTTTTTAAACGGTCATATTATTGCTGACAGAGTTCAAAAAAATAGTTTTGTGTGTGAGTCCATTGATTCAGTCGAAATCTATAAAGTCATTATGATCTTAAAGAACAAAAGATCCTGCACAAGTGAGGGCATAACAAGTATTCTGATAAAAAAAAATTGTTTGGAAAATAGTAGATGTTTTAAGCTATTTATTTAATCTAAGTATCAATAGCGGATGTTTTCCAAGTCCACTTAAACGCAGAGGTAATTCCACTTTTTAAGAAAGGTAACAAAAAATATGTATTCAACTACAGGCCCATATCATTATTACCTACATTTTCAAAAGTATTTGAGAAAATTATCAAAAAGAGAATGTTTCTTTTCTTGGAGAAAAATAAGTTCTTTTCAAACAATCAATTTGGTTTTAGAACTGGATTATCAACAGAAGATGCTATTCTTAGGGTGTGCAGTCAGCTTTATGAGGGGTTAAACAAAAATATGTCTACTATGGCTTTATTCATAGACATGACAAAGGCTTTTGATATGGTTGACCATCAGTTCTTATTAGATGAATTATACAAGGCTGGATTTAGGGGAACAATACATAACTGGTTCAAAACATATCTTAAAGACAGACTTCAAAAAGTGAAGGTTAATGGTATTTTTAGTAAGCCACTAGTCTTAAAAAATGGAGTCCCTCAGGTTTCTGTACTAGGGCCAATTTTATTTTTAATATACAGGGTGTCCCACGAGCAGTGTGCCAAAAAGCTAGAGCATGTAGGTCTGGTCAAGACAAGAAAAAAATCGTATGGGAGGTGGGGTCTATTCCCCCCCGTTTAGCCGGAGGGGCAATTTTCTAAAAAAATTATTTAATTTGGAAAAAAAATATGTATTAAAAATCAACAGTTACGGCATTGTGGCGTGATATACTTTTTTGTAAAGCCAGAAACCTCTTCTTTCATCTTGTTTTTAAACGAAGCTGTTTTAAGTAATAGTTTTTGAGAAATTAATTTTCAAACTCAAAATTTTGAAAAAAAAAAAGAAAAAAAAAAATTTTAACTATTTTTTTTTCAAAATTGTATGTAATTAAGTACTAATTTTTTTTCAAAAATTCAATTCTCTTTTTAGTTTTTAGTTAAAAACAGAAAACCGGATGCAAAAATGTCTTGTAGTTTTTGAGAAATTAAAAAAAAACCCGTACCGTTTTTTTCTAAGAAAAACCTTTTTTTTTTGTTTTAACGCGGCTGGACTTGTAGGCAAATTAATGTATGAAACATTGACCTCTTTTTTATTATTTTTGAAAAATTCGGAGTTTTTTGAGGATTCAATAAAATGTCACAGTATTGGAATAACCCTGGATTAATCCTTTTTTTTTCATTGATAACGCCTGAAAACTGACCTGTCAATTTCGTCTGGGTCCACCAGCCGCCGATGGTTACACCCGCTAGGACCTTAAGACAATAAAACCGCAATTTTTCTTTATTGAAAAACAAAATATTTGCAACCCAAATGTAAATAAAAGGCATCGCATTTTTAATAAAAAAACATTTCCAAATTGGATGTTAACTCATCAACACATTACGATGTCAAACTCATACTCTCGAGAAGAATTAACGGACATGCACTTCTGCTACGGTTTAGCTAATGGTCGAGATCGTGAAGCCGAAAGACTCTACGCTGAAAGATATCCCAATCGGAAGTGTCCCATTCGTAGCATGTTTTCAAGAATCCACCGACGTCTGCGAGAGCACGGAGTGCTAGAGCATCGAAGAAGCGAAAAATCAGTTACAGATGGATCAGGAATCTTAGATGAAAGAATTTTGGATTTGGTCCGACGTAATTCCCTTAGTACAAGGAGGATAGCTATTATGCTTGGAGTGCCCAAATCTAGAGTATGGAGAGTGCTTCATACCGAAAACTTACACCCGTACCATTTTAGGCCAGTTCAGGAACTCACTTCAAACGACAAGTTTTTGAGAGCAGAATTTTGTCGATCATTACTGCTTCGAGATGAAACTGAACGAAACTATTTTGCAAGGATATTCTGGACGGATGAAGCAAATTTTTCCAGAGATGGAGTTACTTCCACAATTTGCATCATTGGAGTAGCACCAATGCACACAACAAAAAACAAAATAAATCACAGCACCGCTTTAGCTGTAATGTTTGGCTTGGTATTGTGGGACAAACTGTAATCGGGCCCCGGTTTCTGAATGCCGTTATTAATGGAGAATCATACCTGCAGTTCCTACCAGACCTTTTGCCCGATTTGATGGACAATGTTCCTTTGGCCATAGCAGATAATTTAATCTACCAGCAAGATGGAGCACCAGCACACTACAGCTTACGGGTTAGAAACTGGCTGGATGATCATTTTAGTGACCATTGGATCGGAAGAAGGGGCCCCACGGAATGGCCACCTAGATCACCAGATTTAACTCCTCTAGATTTTTATGTGTGGGGATTCATGAAGAATTATGTTTACGAAGTGGAAATAGTATTGTATCTTTGAAACAACTGAAGGAACGGATTGAAGTCGCTGGAGTCAAATTGCAGGAAAATTTGTCAAGCATAGACTTATGTGCAGCCATTAGAAGGAGATATAATCTTTGCCTTCTAAAAAATGGGGATCATATTGAAAATTTATTATAATAAAACTCCGATTTTTTTAAAAATAATAAAAAAGAGGTCAATGTTTCATACATTAATTTGCCTACAAGCCCAGCCGCGTTAAAACAAAAAAAAAGGTTTTTTTTTAGAAAAAAACGGTTCGGGTTTTTTTTTAATTTCTCAAAAACTACAAGACATTTTTGCATCCGGTTTTCTATTTTTAACTAAAAACTAATAAGAGAATTGAATTTTTGAAAAAAAATTGGTACTTACTTACATACAATTTTGGAAAAAAATAGTTCGAAATATTTTTTTTTCATTTTTTTTTTTTAATTTTGAGTTTGAAAATTAATTTCTCAAAAACTATTACTTAAAACAGCTTCGTTTAAAAACAGGATGAAAGAAGAGGTCTCTGGCTTTACAAAAAAGTATATCACGGCATTGTGGATGTAACTCTTGATTTTTAATATTTTTTTTTTCAAATTAAGTCAATTTTTTAGAAAATTGCCCCTCCCGGCTAAACGGGGGGGAATAGACCCCCCCTCCCATACGATTTTTTTCTTGTCTTGACCAGACCTACACGCTCTAGCTTTTTGGCACACTGTTCGTGGGACACCCCGTATATTGAGTCAATTTTTAGACAGCAATTCAATGGAATAGCTACTGCATTCGCTTATGATATAACTTTTACATACACGTTCCAAAACAAAATTGATTGCATTTCGAAAATTGGAGAAGACCTAGAAAAATTTAGAGTGTGGTTTGCTCACCACAAGTTACTGATTAGCGAAAAAACTAAATTACTGACCTTGAAAATATCCGGCAGCACAATACCAGAATACAACCTTCGCTTTCACTCGCATGATTGTACTAGATTTAGACTACCGCTTCATACATGCGGCATACAAAACTTTTATGAACAGAATACGTGCTCCGAAAAGTGTTTTATAATTGAATCAGTCAAGAATTTTAAGTATCTAGGAGTCTTAATAGATCAAAATCTGAACTGGAAGGACCATTTACAAAAAATAAAATCACACATGTACCTGGTGGCTCGTAAACTGTATCTCATCAAACCATACTGCTCAAATAAAATTTTATTAAAATTTTACTACGGACTGGCACACTCGAAATTGCAATACGGCATTGTATGTTGGAGAGGATCATATTTCACACGCAATCGTCGTGCTCATAGTTGGCCCTTGTTTAAAAAATGTAATATTTTACTAATCTTCTTTTCCTTTTTCCGGCGTTGTTATGGTCAGAAGTGTAGGACCATAACCTTCCCACTTAACTGCATTCCTACTGGTCCGCTTGTGGGGTCCGCCGGTTTGACCTCAGAAAGTAGCGGGAGGCTTCCCGGTTTCGGATTACTTCATCGCTGAGGCCAAGCAAATGCTGGTGTTTTTGCATTTGTTTGCACCAATTGTTTTTCGGCCTGCCTTTTTTTTTTTTTTTGTGACACGGGCATGCTCCAGATTTTTTTTGTTTGATCTTACTCTTACAACACCGGTGATCTCCAGTCGTGTCAACCCACTGATTTGCATGCACACTTGTGGGGTAGTTTAATGGTGGTATATGTGTCCCTAGGCTCACCTTGGTGTTTTCTAAATTGCCTAGATGTGATTTTTGTTTACCTTTGTTTTAGTCGCCTTTTACGACAAGCGAGAGGTATCGCTGCCGGGATATTCTTAACCCGTCCCTGCACGGAAAGTAATATTTTACTAATAAGACACTTACATATATATGTATATTCAAAGTTTTTAGAGAATTTTTTAAGCAAAGCGGAAACATTCCTAGCAGCACAAATTTAACTTATAATTTAAGGACAAATAACACGGGTTTAATTAACTACCAATTGCACGAACAACACATTTTTCTAAATTCTTTACTTTTACTGCTCCATGCTATTTCAATAGACTTCCACATTCCATACGTTTAACAAATAACTATAACAACTACGTTAACAAAATAAGAACTTGGATTTTTGCTATTGACAATGCTAATATTGAATTATTACTGCGAATTCTACCTTAAAGCTGATGTAAAAATTACTTTTTATGGAACTTTCTTCTTCTTTTTTCTCATAATTGTTTATTTAATTCATGGATTTTTTGTTTAATAAAATTTAATTCTTCATTTTAATTGTATTTATATATATTCTTTAGTTTGTCATTCTTATTATTATCTGTATCTGTGTATTCTATGTGACCCCACATTAGTTATTTTCATAATTTATATTTATAAACTACAATGAAGTGGCGACTAAAACAAAGGTAAACAAAAATCACATCTAGGCAATTTAGAAAACACCAAGGTGAGCCTAGGGACACATATACCACCATTAAACTGCCCCACAAGTGTACATGCAAATCAGTGGGTTGACACGACTGGAGATCACCGGTGTTGTAAGAGTAAGATCAAACAAAAAAATCTGGAGCATGCCCGTGTCACAAAAAAAAAAGGCAGGCCGAAAAACAAATGCAAAAACACCAACATTTGATTGGCCTCAGCGATGAAGTAATCCCAAACCGGGAAGCCTGCCGCTACTTTCTGAGGTCAAACCGGCGGACCCCACAAGCGGACCAGTAGGAATGCAGTTAAGTGGGAAGGTTATGGTCCTACACTTCTGACCATAACAACGCCGGAAAAAGGAAAAGAAAAGAAGACGTTACAGCTCATGAAGAGCCAGAACCAAGTATCTCTCTAAGCACTCTAGCACGGTTAGGTCACCGGTGTTACATTACATGCTTTGGTGGAAACGTATTATTAATTAAAATATATTAGATGGCAATGACCGAAGGTTCTTCGATTGGGTCGTCGGTGTTACATTACATATAACTCCCGAAAATCGATTTTAAACATTTCTATTTCTTCAACTGTTAATATTCCTGGATGAATCATGTTATTTTTTGCTGAAGCTATATTATCTTGAAGTTGATCGATCTTATTTTCCAAATATTTAAGTTTTAACGTTTGATATAAGAAGTTTAGTTTATTTTTTTAACTTATTTCATGATATTGATAGTATTTAATGCACTTGTAATCTTACTTCTATCATTTATTATGGCATAACGTTTATTATTTCCTTAACCTGTCTAGGTGAACACTTGATGGTAGAGTGATACCGATCATTATAGTTCCCTATAACAATTTGTATCTTCATTTCCAGTGAAAGTTCATTGTCCTCAACTTCTGTTCTTTTTTCTAACAAGGTAGAGTGCAATATTTCAATATCGGCGTTGCATATATGGCTATTGGGCTTTGTGAAATGAAATTCTGCATTTTATTTTTGCAAAAACTGTATTACTTGCTCTGATTTAAATTCGTTGTCCGTGCTAACTTTCTGGGTTTACCAAATTTTGCAAATTGTTCCATTATAATAGTAATACATATTTGCTCTCCAGTTTCTATCTGTGATATTTTAGGCTGCAGCAAATTTTGTTAATTTGTCTATTGTTGTAACAAATGCATGTGGCTATTGTAATACTTCTTTGAAACCATCACGTTGAACTACCAGGTCAAGGTTGAAGCTTTCAGTTGTGTTTTAGAACTGTATTTAGATTTTATAAGCGATCAAATTAATATACATATAGTGTTGAAAATTAGAAACTTAGAAAGTAACGACAGTGACAAATTGGTTTTACTTAATTTTAATTTACCTCGTGTGGAAAATACGAAAAATAGTTTCCAACCACTTGTTTCGCTTTATTGCAAACTCATCTCCCGTAAACTCTTTTCTCCTTATATTGTGGTAAATATGCATTTATGTAGTGAATGTTTTGTTGATCTCCCCTCCGAAAGAGACTTTGTGACATGCCATCGGTGTGATCGCAAAATGCATTTTGCGGAGAAATCCTAACGCAAAATGTCCGTTGTTAAAAAGGAGGAATGGAGATGTGCTACCTGCAGAAAAGAAATTCAAAATCTCGTGTCAGATGACACACATAAACCTGCACCAGCGCATATGACTCCACCTCTCCCACCACCGAAGAGGATGAGGAGTGCTAGTTTCCCTGACGTCTCTGGAAATCAAAGCACATTAAATAACAACACAACAAAGCTAATCGAAGAGATGAAATCGATGAGAAGAGAAATGTGCGACATTAAAACCAGATCTAAATTTATGGCAAACAAATATGAACAAGTTAACCAGCACATGACACTCAACTTTAAAATGAAATAAAAGAATTGAAAGAAAGCAATATAAAAAAAGATCAACAAATAATCTTATTAGAAACAAATTTGAATGCACTAGAACAACAACTACTTAAAAACAGTATAGAAATTAACCCTTAAATGCATGATTTTTTATTTTCTAAAAAAAAAAAATTGTTTGGGTTTGGATATGTAAATTAATGACAGAAAAAAATATTTCAAAAATCTTGAGTGAGAAAAAACTGGTGTATGCGGAAAAAACTAGTCGTATCATTTTTGATACAACATGCATTTAGAGCTGCATTGAGTCATCGGTCAATGAAATCAATGAAATAAAAAAAATATTGTAAGAATTTAATTTATATCATTTATTCATTTATTAAGAAAATTTAAGAATGGAATTTATTAAAACAATCTGAATTTCTTTTCGAACATAAGTAAACTTTGCATTTTTCACACATAACGCTCCTGACATCATACACCGCTTCCGGTTGCTCTGCCGTATTTGCTTATGATCTATACCATCACGTATTACATCTCTTGATGGCATAAATTGTAGAGCATTTCTTCGTTTTGGAACTGGTTCCTCCCAAAAACTACTGCTGCTGGGCCAACCTCTTGTTGGTTGATTATGCGATTTATATTTACAAAGCGTGTCAGCAAGTTCGCTTCTAAAATCAACCAGGTTCATTAGGTCTTTCGAACTTTTCCCTCTTTTTTCCAAAACTTGCTTATACAACACCCATGAGTTTATCACCGTCAAATCCAGGAGGTGGTGGAAGAGTCTCATGTACCATTTCCTACTTTTCATTTGGATCCTGTTGCGGCCCAAATAAGAGTCCATTAAATCCACCCCACCCATATGGGCGTTGTATTCCTTGACGACTTTTGGACAGGTTACACTCTTTCTCCTCTTTTCGGTTTTATCGTACCTTTCAATTGTTGAAACAGGCTCTGCGCCTACGTAAGTTGACAAGAAAGTAACTTGTTTGTTGTCCTTCCAGCTCACGGTAGACATCTCGATACCATCGTAGTTTGTGACGTATTCTTCGAACGATCCTCTTTCAACCGACTTTGCCATTACCTGTTGTTTTGTCGGGAGCTTGCAATTTTTCCCGAGACGGTTTCTTTGAACTGTTCCCAAGCACAAAATTCCTTCCTTGGCCATGTAATACATGAGTGGCAATGAACTGTAGAAATTGTCAAAATATACAATGTGGTTCACTCCTCTTTCGATTTCCCGAGAAAGCTTTATCACCACATTACCAACCGCTCGAACATTCGTTTCATTGTCCTTTGTTTGAAACCCCACTTATGTGGTTTCAAGGGCAAATATTGTTTCATAAAGTGCCCAATTTTCGTTGCGCACATTTGCTCATCTATGGAGAGTCGCTGATCCATCGGTACGCTAGCGAATCTCTTATTTAGGTGATCTATTACCGGACGGAGTTTATGGAGCCTGTCATGATTGGGATCGTCCACCGGCCTGTGCATGTCGTTGTCATTGAAATGAAAAATCCGCCTTATCTTTTCAAAGCGGTTGACTGACATGGATTCTTTTATGGCCTGAAAGCCATGTTTAATATTCCAATATGACCGAACACTTGGGTAATGATATACTGACATAAATATCAAAATTCCAATGTACTTCCGCAATTCACAATTAGTCACACAATCGGGATGATCAGGTTGTTTTTGCACAGAGTATCTATTTGTTTCTTCAGTTATTCCATTGATGAATTCAGGCGTATAAAAATATAAGAAGAACTGAAACGGAGTTTCAAGTCGCATTATTTCGAAAGGAAATTCTTTGCAACCTTGAGACTGTATTTTTTCATCATCATATTCCAGAGATTTTTTTTTCCATCTTAGCCGTTGCATGTCTAAGGCCTTATGAGATTGACGAGAGCTACTTGGCCCCTTATCATCGTTTATTTCTGGCAGAGCGTCCTCATCTTTTTTCAGAGCAGACTCTACGTTCTCGATATCAGTGCCAATCTCCTCATTTTCGTGTTCATCATCCAGAAGTTCCTCCAGCTGCTTACGAGTCAACGATTCTCCAAGGTCGTCTTCATCTATCTCGTCACCATCCTCTGATAAGTACCCATTTTCAAGCTCCTCTAGATAGCTTGCAATATGGCAGTCAGAAATATGTCTTCGAACCATTCTGTATCAATAAAAAGCAAAAGGTTCAAACCCGCAACCAAGCTAAATAGAGTTGAAAACAATTGTGGAAATGTTTTTTCAAATATAAAAAAATTAAAATAATTGCTCACCCACCCGCTTGAGATTTACTTTCGATTATGATAAATTTTGACCTTTTACTCATCATTTTATATAAGTTTTTCTAAACAGATCCTAACTTTCCCTTGCATACGTTTATACCTGAATATGTAGAATATCTAAGGGTTCAGCACACCCTAAATGTTCAATTTGCCTGTTTTTGTCTGTTTATATGGGTGTTTATGATCTTTTTTATGGACTGCGTATATATTTATTTCTGGTGGATGGATTTATCAAATCATAAACGATTTTGTAAACCAAAATATTTATTATATGAAGTAAATAAAGTTTAACTAATTAACTGCATATTTATTTGCCGTTTCCTGTTTCCCTTTTATGTGTATTGATAACACATAGATGCATATATGTAAGTCTTGTCCATGCAGTAACAATTTGAAAGGAGTATAAATGCATGGAGTATCATTTTTGATACAAACAAAAAACCACTTATTTTTCACGACAACAATCAAATTAAAAAAAATCCTATGTATTTAGATGGAGAAAATACTAACCTTTGTTGATTTAATTTTTTGAGCACAAATTTCCCAAAAATGTATTTTATAACAAAAAAAGAAAACTTTTGATTTCACTCTATTTCACAATTGTTGGCTATACGATCAACGAAATCAAAGAAACTACTGACAACGGGTCCATCATCCATTTTTTTTACTTTGATTTGGTTAAGGAAATATTGTTCTATCGTATAATAAATACGGATTGTTGTTAATCAAAACAAAAACACTTTTAGAGCTAATAAAAAGTATTGTATCATTTTTGATACAAGATGCATTTAAGGGTTAAAGGGGTGGATAAGGCATTGAACTGTGAAATAAACACAGCCGATGTAGTCGACTTTTATAGAACGAATAAAGAAACCCAAGAAAATCGTTAATAATAGTTTCTTTCATTTATTATGCATGCAAAATATGATACGACTACAAAAATTAGAGAAAACACAAACAACAATCAAAACAGAGAACCAGAGAATGATGCTATCAGCTGACTTCTACAAATAAACATCTACTGATGGCCAAAAACAAAGCCAGAGAGTGCAGCTGGAAATTTGTGTGGGAGGCTTCCCAAAAAATATTTGCAAAAAAATGAAATCGGCAAGTCCATACATATAGGCTCTGTTAATGATATAAACAAAATCTCATCTGACTAATACAATGACAACAAGAGAAGATCAAAAGTCCAGAACAACATATGATGGAAAACCTATATAGTAACACTTACCGGCATCGATCGAGAGAGAAAAAACATGAATTTTTTTGTGTGTATTTCAATATTAGATCAATAAGAATGAATTGGAATGTTTTTCGAGCAGAAAATGAATGTTTTTTTAAATATGTAGGTGTCATTGTTCTAATGTAAAAGAAGACGAAAATCAATTTTACTATATTAATGAATATCATACTGAATTCTTTAATAGAAATAAAAGCAAAGGCGGAGGGATTGCAATATATATACAGTAAATAATATTCGGTATGCGGTATGATGATACTGAATTCTATGAAAATATGCAAATAGAAATCAGTGGCAAAAATGGAAAAATATATATTCACGCAATCTATAGGCCACCTAAGCTAAGTGTCGCTGAATTTGTGGAAGAGTTAGATAATCATGTTCACAATGAAAGACAAATAATCGTTTTAGGTGACGCAAATGTCAACTTAAACAAAATGAACGACCTGTAAGTTAACAAGTATCTGGAAGTAATGGCATCAAAGGGCTTAACGAATGTTGTAAAGCAGCCTACACGGGTTAATATTGCTGAAAATATTTCAACAATTATCGCCCACATATTTATTAGCATTACGAAATAAGACATTGTATCGGCCATTATCAAAATCGCCATATCTGATAATTATGGCACAATGTATGCTATGAGAAACTACGATGAGTGACAAATTACGGTAGAAATGGCTATCAAAATAATCCAACAAAAAGTTAATCAACTGATTGAGGAAACAGACTGGCAAGCTTTGTGTGAGGAACCTGATGTTGAGCACCTGTACAATCATTTTGTGAGCAAAATGATCGACATATACACCAAATTCACCAAAGTAACAAACACAAAAAAACGCAAACATAAGACATGGATGATTCCTTATCTAGTTACCATGTGCAAGAGGAGAGAAACGTTTTATATGTAGGAAGTGGAAAAACAACCCACTGAACGAATGCTATGAAAATGAGTACAAACATTATCGAAATGTTGTAAATAGAAACATTCTTATAACTAAGAACAATTTCTACAAAGAGAGATTTTCAGATGCCAAAAACGATCTTAGAAAAACATGGAATGTGTTAAATTATCTCTTGGGCAAAAAATGAAATCAATCGATAATATGATTATAAACAATTTCCCCGTGGACCCTAATCTAAAGAATTGAGCAGAGAACTTTGCGGAGCAACTCGCTAATCAAGCAAGTAAAATAGTTGATAGACGACAATCAATATATGTATATAGAGCAAGCCACCAAAGAAGAAGTGTACAGAATGTTATGTAGTTTAAAAACCGACAAGGGAGCAGGAGCAGATGATATTACGCCAATTGATTTAAAGCTAATCGTTTTAACTTGGCTAAAATAAGGTAAGGAGGAGTAAAAAGTCATATTGAGAACTATAAACCCATCTCAACTCTGGCCATTGTAGAAAAATGTCTGGAAGAAATTATAATACGAAGACTAACAACTTTCGTAGAAAAACACAAGTTTCTATAACCAAACCAATAGGGCTTCCAAAAAAATAAGAGTACTGGGTTATTATTGAGGGATGTCGCGAATGTGATAAACACAGGTTTAGACAAGAACCACCACGTCCTAGTAATGTTCATAGAGTTCAGCAAGGCCTCCTACACATTGAGCCATAAGAAAATCATCGAAAGCCTCAACCGAATTGGCGTAAGGGAAATCTTGGCAAAGTAGGTAGAGAATTACCTATCCGGAAGAACAATAAGGGTAAAAATACAAAACACTCTGAACCAAGTAAAGAAGAGTTTATATGGCGTATCACAAGGTTCAAAGCTGGAACCATTCCTCTTCATTTTGTATACCAACCAACTTCTCCGTGTGCTTAACAGAAGCACAGCTTTCGCATACGCCGATGACAATAGCACAAATGCATTAACATTGCGGTTTCGATAATGCAAGAGGAGTTTAATAGTGCTTCAAGATGACGTGACGACCAAGGACTTGTGATAAATGCTGCAAAAACGAAACTGATGCACATACGGACGCCACACCATCCCGAAGTTCCCATCAGCATATAAAGGGTGGTCCAACGAAAACGCACAATGTTAATTGTAAATGAAACAAAAAGGTTTCAGAGAATTATCTTAATATTTTTTATTATGATAGAAGTATCTATGACAATTATGTGTGAAACAAAATATCGGCCAAATGATCACCATGGCTTCGGTGGCATACCTCTATCCGATGGTCCATATTTTCAATGACTCTGAGACATAATTGAGGTTCAATGTCGTTAATGTGCCGAATTATCTCATCCTTTAGCTCTTGAATTGTTCTTAGCTTATTGACGTACACTTTTTTCTTTTAAATATCCTCAAAGAAAGAAGTCCAACGGTGTCAAATCACATAATCGTGGCGGCCAATTAACATCGCCACGACGTGAGATAACACGGCCATTGAATTTCTCGCGCAAAAGAGCCATTGTTTCGTTGTGTGGCAAGTGGCACCATCCCGTTGGAAGCACATATCGTTCAGGTCCATATCCTCAATTTCTGGCCAAACGAAGTCCGTTATCATCTCGCGATAGCGAACACCATTCACGGTAACTGCTTGGTCCCCCTCATTTTCGAAGAAGTACGGCCCGATGACGCCGCCAGCCCATAAACCGCACCAAACAGTAACTCTTGGTGGATCCATCGGCTTTTCAACAATCACTCGTGGATTCTCATTTGCCCAAATGCGGCAATTCTGCTTGTTAACGAATCCACTGAGGTGAAAGTGTGCCTCGTCGCTGAAGATGATTTTCTTTGTAAAGTCACCATTCACTTCTGTCTGTTCAACCAACCATTCGGCGTATTGACGTATTGAAATGGTCAGTAGGCTTCAGCTATTGAGTCAATTGAACCTTGTAAGCGTGTAAATTCAAATCTTTATTCAAAATTCGCATCAGCGATGTTCGTGAGATGTTCAATTGTTGGGCACGACGACGAGTCGAGGCTGACGACTCTTCTGCCACACTATCGCGAACAACAGCAATGGTTTCCGCAGAACGAACTGGGCAAGCATGCACAGGTGTTTTCACATTTCCTACAGACCCGGGTTGCTGAAATTTGTGCGCAATTCTACCGATTGTGGACACATTTGGCCGAATAGGCTGACCAAAAAAATCACGAAGTGCACGAAATGCATTTTGATTTGAACGCCCATTTTCGTAAAAGGCTTCAACAATCTTAACGCGCTCTCCATGGTTGAATTTGTCAAACACCGAAACAAAGAAATGTCACATTAAGTTGGGCAAAAAACTTGACTTTAAGGTGTGACTCACAATCAATATCGTGCATTATGGTTGGACCGCCCTTTATTATCAGAACAAGAACTGTCCAATAACAACGAAAAGTGATGCTATTGAAGTAGTTAAGACTATCAAGTATCTGGGAATTATAATTGATGATCACTTCTTATGTCATGAACATGTCAATAAAATACGGATGCAACTTAAGAGTGCTGTTTCTGCAATGATGTACCTTAAAAGATACACAAGCACTGAGGTGCAGAAGCAGGTGTACCTTTCACTGGCAGAATCCCGTTTAAGATACGGGATATAAGCTTGGGCAAATGCGTCGAAAACGCACATCGATAAGATATTGTATCTCCAGCACCGACTATTTAAAATTATAAATGCTTATAATTTTACTTTAAAGGTCTTAGATGTTTACGGCGATTATAAAATTACACTGGTATTACGCTATTATGACGATCAACGTTACCAACAACAAATACGCCATAATCAGAATACAAGAAGACGAGCTCAGGGACTGCTGGGAATTCCAGAAACATTCAACAACTGTGGGGGAAGACATCCAAAATACGCCATACTACAAATACTGAATGACCTACCAACAAGTGTGAATTACAAAAACGGAAAAAAGTCTTAAAACAATACTTCCTCAACTTGAATTCTGTCACATAAATTACCAAATACTAACAATATGTACAATAATACAGTCGAAATCATATTTAAATTATTGTATATTTAAAATTCGAAATTAATTGAATTAAAATAGCTGAATTATTTGCATAATTCCACAACTGACAAACTTCTAAAAATTAAGATTAAGGGGGTAGCCACTGTGACGGCACCAAAAATGAGTGATTTTCAAGAATTTTTTTGACCGAGTAAATGAAGGAATTTTTGGATCGGGTTTTTTTTATTTTATTAAGTACACATCCAATAATAGGTGTTTTTTATTATGCCACATGATCCACTCAGGATCACGAGACATAATAAAACACTACAGATCAACGAATAGCCAGCTTGACATTTCGCCTCTTTCAGTCCTGTCAAAGATCTGACATTTGAAAACAAAATAAACAAACAAATTGGAGATGGAAGCAGCTGCTATCGAGGTAAATTGCGTTTATTTGTTGAATTTAAAAGGTTAATATTTGTATTACAGTGGATATTGGAAAGTGACATAGACAGTGAAGAAAGCAGCACCTGAATATTCATTGCTGCATGAAGAAATAACAGATTTCTCGGTCGAAATTTAAATTAAGTTTACATGTTTACCTTTTTTGTCCACCTGCTCCATTTCCATTTCACAATAAAAACAATCTTTGAAATTTAAGTGTGGAATTGCCATATCAAAGAAAATGTTTCTTTTCATTCAAATTTGATACGATCGATTGATGATAATAATTTTTATCGATATACACCAATTGGGATAATATTTCCCCAATAGACTCAAGAGTTTTAGAAATTTAAGATAATACACATAGCATTATGAGTACAATTACTCGATACGGAAGCGAAAACTGCTTCACCAAACCCGTGCCACAATTTTATATGTTCATCAGGCAATGATTCTCCTAATTTGAATGCGAAACCAGTGGGAAATAGGGTAAACTCACTTCCACTCAAACTCGGATCTTGAAATTGATCCAGATAAAGAGCTGGATCACGTGTTGTTATTGTAATACATGTAAACCATGATCCGGATAAGATCTGGATGGCATAATAAAAAACACCTAATGTTTCCACAAATTTTTATTGAAAAATATTGAATAGTTTCAACAATATAAACGATGCCGAAGAGCCTGAAAAAAAATTCCCCCTCCATGGTCGCATCGATTATTCAAAAGCCAGTAATCTTAAAAATCAAACAAAAAATTGATTATAATTTGTATGAATGTAGTTATCGTTGTACGTAACCGTTTTTTTTTTTTGATTTTTAACAAAATGGTGACCGATTGAAAATATGTGCATTTTTTCGACCGTTTTTTTTTCAAACAGTTTAAAAAATAGTAAAAAACAATATTTTCCAAATCGGCTACGCTTAACCTTAGCCACTACTTAGATGAATAAAACAAAAAAAAATTTAAACATTGGTTAAGAATTTACCAAGTTATCCATGCGACCAGTTTGAAGAAAAACGTTTCGAGAAAAACGCGTTTAAAGATTTTAGTCCATTTCTCTCGCAATGAAATCATAGAGTAACTGAACATCTGCCGAACTTCTAGGTACTTAAATTGATGAAATGGACTATTGTATTTTAAAGCCTGCATAACAGGGATTTATATTACAAAAAGAAATTCGAAGAAAAGAGTCCACTACGTCACACAATGTTAAATACATTAGAGCAAGGGACTGAAAGGCGTAACATTCTGATCCGAAAGTCAAGGACAAACAGTCGGCCTACATGCTCTCACTAAAATCGCTGTAACTTAGTCAATTTTTGAAATTTTGACTTGCAATTTTTTGTACACACATTTTTTAAGACAAAAGAAAAAAAAAATTTTTTTTGACCCATCACCCTTAAAGAGTTTAATCGCTGACATCTGTTGTCACAATAAAGAGTTTATCGAATTGGGGATATTTTAGTATTGGATGTGTAGAAATCAAACTTTTTAAGTTTTCAAAAGCTGCTACATATGTATGGGGGGTCTTTAATATTAAACTTTTTCCAAATATTTTATCTTGGGGTAAGCTATTTAATAATTGTGAATAAACTTTCGATAAAACGCTATAGCTCTCAAAAATCCCTTTAATTGCCTTTCGGTTTTTCTATTTCTATTCTATTATTTTATCCGGATTTGGTTTTATACCGTCCTTTGCCAAAATATATATGCCCCCAAAATTCCGTGTTTTTAAGAAAATTGCATTTATCTATTTGTATTTTTAAGTTGTGTTCCTGTAGTCTGGCAAAAATCTTTTTTAATGAATTTTCATGTTCTTTTAGCGAAAACGAAAAAATAAATATTTATCCAAATACAAAGATTTCATTAATAAGCTGTTGGAAAAGTTGCCGGAGCATTCTGCTGGGCTAATAAAAGTGGTTTTCCATATCCTTTTCCGCCACCATTATCTGGCGATAGCCTTAGCAAGGTCAATTGTACTGAAATACTGCGCCTTGCCTAATTTATGAAGTATTCTCTCAATATTCGGCAAAGGGTATTTATCATCGACTGTTACTTGATTCAGTCTTCTGTAATCGACAACTATTCTGAATTTTTGGATTCCTGAATTGATTCCTGAACTTTACCTACTCTTGCTCTTTCGTATGACGCCTTGTTTCTCCACTTCTTACTGTTTTCTAACCTCCGCTTCATATTTTGATGGGTTTCGGTATATTTTCGAATTTATCTGTTTATCTGTTATTGTTTTTATATCATGTACAACCGTTTTTGTCTTAGTATATCTCCTTCTTTATATAGAAGTTTATTAAATTTAACAAGTTGTTTTGTTATAATATAATATTTTCATTTAAATGATCCAACTGAATATTTTGTACAGTGCTTACTGTACAAAAAAAATTCTAAAAAATTAACTTCGTCTTCAACAATTTTAGAAAGAAAGGATAAATTTACACCGTTTTTCATTCTGGTTTCTTTGCCTTAGCTTATTTCCTCAACATTTTTTTGAATCCAGTCCATGCCAATTAAACGATCATAAGGTTTTTCTATTTATAGCGCTATCCATTTAATTTTTGCATTATCCGGGTATTTGAATTCTTCAGGGCAAACTGTTGCTTCTGTTTTAGTAGGTTTGTTGTCATGACCTTGTATTGCATTGATTCTCTTTGGGTGTATGTCTAAAACTTTGTAATGGTAGTTGGGAAATCTTGATAGGTTAAGTATTCTTATTGTAGAACCAGTATCGAATAAAGCAATATATGTTTTCTTTTCAATCGTGAGAGTTGTAAAAATTTTATTTTCCCAGGCTAGTTCGTAAAAAACGAATTTGTAACATCTGTTGCTAATCTTTCAATCGTACGTCTACGTCCATTGGCCGTGTACTTTGTTGACTAACTTGTCTGTTATTCGTATATGATTTGTCTAGGGTTTTTTTACCTGGTTTTAATTGCCTATTTGTTTGTCTTGTCTCTGCATGTTGTGGGTGAATACAATTTCTATAAAATTGATTATTATTAAAGGCCTGGCTACTAAATTGAACTGAACTATGTTTTTGATTGATACTCCAATAATGACGATTACTTTTTTTCGTTCCGCTGTTACTATTTATTTGGCTATCATTTAAATTACCCTGATCGAAGCCTATAAATTTATGAATAATATTCCATAATATTGTGGAATAAGCTGATGGTACGGAAACACGTTACTTAATCTTTTGCAACAGCGTTCCTCTAAAAAATATCTGCTTGTGTATCTCGCTTTTCAACAAAAGCTACATACTCTGTTATGTCTTCTACATATTTTGTTAATTTATTATCTTATTCTATTATGCTACTCACTCTAAGTGACCCTATTTGCTTGCTGAGAGTCATCTGGGATTGACATTTAACAGGTTTTTGGCTGCTCCTTGTATCTTCAGGACGTAAATTATCCAGAATACTTCCAAGGCTTCTTCTCGGTATTCATCTAAGACTTTTGTTACTGCATCAATGAATGATGGTAGTGTCCCAAGTTGCCCATCGAAAACGGATAGGAATCGAGTTTCCTTCTCAATCCTTGATCTCAAGCTTTGTCTCTGGGGTTGACCCTGAACTAGCTGTTGGGTCAACGCCAGCAAACATTTTTCGATCTGATTCGGTTGAGTCATGTTTCTACTGCTTCCTAATATGTTTCTTCTAATACTACGTCAATCCATTTCTTTCGTTTCTATGTACATTTTATTTTCCACTTTTGTTTTTATTGTTATTTTATATTTGCATTGCTGCTTTTCTCCGAGACGCAAAGCACTATATTTTATTTTACTTTACTCTGTTTCCAACTTATGTCTTGATTATTTATTTTGTTTTTTTTTTTCTTGCACTGCGCTGATTCGTTTCCGTCGACAGCGCCACTTACGGTATTAAAATGAAACGCCGCGATTATTCGAAGCACTCTTTATTTTTTCATTGCTCAACACCGAATGAATCAATAAATAACTTAAATCTTACTTAACCTACGACTGCAAGTTCGTTGCCATTGTCGATCTTTCGCTGACGCTGTTATCGGATTGCATTACAAAATAATTGCAAGCGGAAATGCTTCGTCATTATTATTAAGTACATTATTGCAGATGACAATGACACCTGTGCCGGGACGAGTTAAGAATATCCCTGCAGCGATACCTCTCGCTTGTCGTAAAAGGCGACTAAAACAAAGGTAATCAAAAATCACATTTAGGCAATTTAGAAAACACCAAGGTGAGCCTAGGGACACATATACCACCATTAATCTGCCCCACAAGTGTGCATGCAAATCAGTGGGTTAACACGACTGGAGATCACCGGTGTTGTAAGAGTAAGATCAAACAAAAAAAAAATGAAAATCTGGAGCATGCCCGTGTCAAAAAAAGGAGGGGAAGAAAACGGTCAAACCGTAGCATTATGGAAAAGAACGCTAAAAGGAAAAGCACTACCCCGCCAGGCACTACTAATGGTCGTGATCCTGGGACGAGCAGCAATGCTCGGGCCAGAGCTATAGGATTTCCGGGGGATAGCAAAGTAATGAAACGGCGTAAGCCACACTTAAGAGTCGCGAGTTGGAACGTTGGAAGCATGAGTGGTCGCAGCTATGAGCTTGAAGAAATAATGGTTAGAAGGCGAATAGACATCCTGTGCGTACAAGAGACGAAATGGCGAAACACCGGTAATCGGGCACGTTTCTTGGACGTTAAAACAAAAGCCTACAAGATGTTTTACTATGGATTGGAACAAGGAAAAAACGGAATCGCCATTATCCTTGCGGCAGAGTTACTTGACAACGTCTTAACCATTTCAAAGTCCAGTGACCGTTTGATGGCTCTCAAATTGGTGATGCATGGTGAGGTGTGGAACATCGTAAGCGCATATACCCCTCAAGTAGCATGCGAACAAAAAGAAAAAGATGCATTCTGGCTAGATTTCCACAACCTTGTCAAAATCATCCCAAAGGAAGAGCTTTTGTTTGTTGGGGGAGATTTAAACGGACATGTCGGGAAGACAAGCGAAGACTATGAAGGCTACCACGGAGGGCTGGGATACGGCACCAGGAACTCTTCAGGTGAAGATATCCTAAACATGTGCAAGTCGTACGGTCTTATAGTGCTAAATACCATGTTCGTCAAACAAAGCCGGCACCTGATCACTTATAGCAGCGGCGGAAATGAAACTCAAATAGACTATCATTTGGTATCCAGTTTCATGAAGCCACGAGCTAAAGATTGCAAAGTGATCCTGGGAGACGCGATCGCCCCTCAACACCGTCTCCTCCTGACTGAATTTTTTATGGATGCGAGAAAGAAGTCAAAGCAGCAAACGAAGGTGTCTGAGAGAATCAAGTGGTATAAGCTGGATAAAGGAAAAGGCGAAGCTTTTATTACCATCATGGAAAACTACCTCTCTTCCATTATCGATGAGGTCGGTAATGAGGAATGCAGAGCACAAGACATGTGGGATTCCCTACAACAATCTGGCCTGGAGAAAGCCAAATCACTGCTCGGAACATCTAAAGGCCCCTACCAACACGCAAAAGAAACCTGGTGGTGGACAGACGAAGCCAAAGCAGTGATACACGAAAAGAAAATGGCTTTCCAAGCTTGGTCAAAGTGCTCTTCTACTAATAGAGAGGAAAAAGCTCGCCGTGAAAAGGTATATAGATGTTGCAAAGGTATCGCGAAGAAAAAATGCGCCGAATTCAAAGCGAAAAGCATGGAAGGCCTCTATTAGGAGTTGGAAGAAATATCGTCTTCCGCGTCTGACAGGAACCAGGCTACCCAGGAGCTTCGACAAAACAATTTGAACAAAGGAGCAAATATCTTTAAGATAGCCGCCCAGAGAAGAAGAAATGCTCAGGAGATTCGTTTCCCAAAGTTTATTAACAATGCTGAAGGCCAACTCCTTGTGGAAGACGAAAAAATTCTCCACAGATGGCGACAGTATTGCGAGGAACTTCTGAACGAACAGTTTCCCCGAGTGTACTTTCCAAGAGCCGCCCCGAATCATGCCGAAATATCCGACATCACAGTCGAAGAAGTTCGGTACGCGGTTAAAAACTCCAAGAAAAGAAAAGCTGTTGGGCCGGACGGGATACCCTCTGAGTTCTGGAAAAAGATGGGAGACATTGGGTCTAGATGGCTCATGGTTCTTATCTCCAAACTTATGAGAGGCGACACAATGCCTAATCAATAGAGGGAAAGCTATCTTCTTCCTTTGCACAAAGGAAAGGGTGATACGCGAAATTGTGATAACTACCGTTCTGTCAAGCTGATGTCGCACACCATGAAGATCGTTGAACGGGTATTAGATAGCCGATTGCGGAAAATAATACGACTATCTGATGACCAGTGCGGGTTTGTCTCGGGTAAATCAACAACAGATGCAATCCAAAGTATAAGGGCCATGATGGAAAAGCATCGTGATTCTTCAAAAGACTTGCATATGGTGTTGGTTTTGTAGCGCTAAGACAAAAAGGAGTTCCAGAAACCTACGTGCGAGTGATCATGGACATGTACAAGAGAGCAACGACAAGAGTAAGATGCACCGCAGGAGTCACCGAAGAGTTCGCAATCAAAGTCGGTGTACACCAGAGCGTCCTCAGCCCACTGCTCTTTATAGCAGTCCTTGATTGCTTGCTTGAAGGAAAAGTGACGTACCCCAATGTGCACCAGCTATACTTTGCTGACGATGGAGCCATTATACATAAGTGATGATCAGGCGTCCCTACAACGAGCACTTGATGTGTGGGTGGACATTTTTGAGGGACACGGGTATCGTATTATTTCAAAGAAGACAGAGTATCTGTGCTGCCCGTTCTCTGACCCTCATCAGCCTATTCCAGACATTTACTTGAATAGAAGAGTGCTTCCCAAGTGTGAAAAGTTTAAATATCTGGGATCTATGATTAATAAAGAAGCAACTTGTGATGACGACATCAACCATCGCGTAAGCGTAGGGTGGATGAAGTGGCGGGAAAAACTCCGCCATCTTCTGTGATCGAAAAATGCCCCCTAAGCTGAAAGGAAGGCTCTACACTTCAGTTGTACGTCCGGCGCTCACATACGGTTCACAATGCTGGACAATGCACAAAAAGTATGAGAGCAAATTAACGACAGCTGAGATGAAGATGCTTCGCATGACAGCGGGATTAACAAAGCGTAACAGAATTAGAAGTTCAAAGATCCGAGGAAGCCTCCACGTAAAAGAAACCATCACAAGAAAGATAGAGCGCGACCGACTCAGTTGGTATTGCCATGTTCAAAGGAGAGATCCTTTGAACCCCGTCCAAAAGGCGTTATCAATCAACGTTCCAATTTCAACACGCAAAAAAGGCAGGCCGAAAAACAATTGGTGCAAACAAATGCAAAAACACCAGCATTTGATTGGCCTCAGCGATGAAGTAATCCCAAACCGGGAAGCCTGCCGCTACTTTCTGAGGTCAAACCGGCGGACCCCACAAGCGGACCAGTAGGAATGAAGTTAAGTGGGAAGGTTATGGTCCTACACTTCTGACCATAACGACGCCGGAAAAAAAAAAAAAAAAAGGAAAGAAGATTGCAGATGACAATGACCAAAAATTCTTCGGTTGGGTCATCGGTGTTACATTACATGCTCTGGCGGAAATGTATTATTAATTAAAATGACAATGACCGAAGGTTCTTTGATTGGGTCGGTGTTACATTACATACATATAACGTCAGAGGCCGACACACTACTCTCGGCATTAGAGTCATACGCCTTTTTAAAATGGAGTTCCCATTTCTACTCTGTCTCATAGTGAAAATCTGGTCACTCGTCAAGTGGTTCCCCCTGAAGCTATTGTACACTGGTAGCCGGAGATTATTTTCTTATCTTAAGATGTCAGACTCTTTACTAGTTAAAGGCGCCTTGTAACAATTTGACAACAGCATCCTTTTTTAATTTTTAATACGGGACTGAGTTTTTTTCATTTCTCGGGGATAGTTTCATTGTCACATATACAGCTGCGAACATAAAAATGCAGCTGCGAAAATAAAATAGCACCATATGTAATTGGTTTTAAATGTCGCTTGTGTATGTATCTGAATTCAATCATCGAAATGAATGCCATCAGCGCAAACTCACACATTGTTAATAAGATAATGCAGGGGATGAACAAGATCACCTTCAAAGAAAAAACTATATTTTTTATCCTTAATGTGTTTTTTTTTCACGAACAATAATATAAAAAATAGTAGCGAAAATTAATTTTTCAAATGCGCAATGAAGCAAGTCTTATCGGGAAATTCAATGCATACTATCATGTTCAGCTCCGAAGATATAAAATGCGATAAATTTTCAACAAAAACCGGAGAAAAGAGGAGCAAAAAGAGAAACTACGCCACAAGACAATCGTAACATCGTTATCTTAAGCCAAAAGGATCCTTCCAAGACAGCCGTGCAGATAAGAAGCGAGACGAACCTTTCTGTAAGTGCGATGACGATACGTAGACGGCTACTGGAAGCTGAGGTGCAAAAAGTCCGCGAAAAAAGTCACTTCTATCGAAAAAACACATGGCAAAACGGCTGGTGTTCGCAAGAATCTTCCAAATGGCGAAGTGTTTTTTGGACGGATAAATACAAAATTGTTTTTTTTTGTGGAATTGGTTTTCGCCAATACGTCAGACGTCCACCCAACACTGAGTTGTTGCTCAGGTATACCACAGGCGAACAGAACTGACGAACAGCCCCGTGTGTAATATAACACGAATCATTTGGAACCACTTTTGACCCCCTCATAACTCAAAAACTATTTCATCTAAACATGTCAAATTTGGCACATATATTGAGACTTGCAAAATAGATAAGTGCTCCAAATTTCATAAACACACCTTAAACGGTTATTTATGTTAGATATTAACGTTCAAAAATCGTCATTTTTATCACTGACCTATAGATCAAAACTCTAATCCACTTCCAGATGACCTAGAACTATGAAATTTGGCAAGTAATATCGTCATATACTATAAGTACAGGAAAAAATCTGAAAACTATACATTTGCAATGAAATCATAAGAAAAATAGTCTTAATTTAAAACTGATTTTATGGGAGAGGGCGCTGAAGTATTGTATGAAATGGAGTAACACATACACAACTCTTTATTTTTACAGTCTGCACGTTTTTTTGTCTGGTGATGCGCTTCAATTATACTCGTCACTAACACAATGAAAGGATGTTCACATATAAAATTGAAATGAAAGAAGAAGAAGAAAGAAGATAAAGAAGCAATAGTACCATGTGATCAGAACACAATTATGTTTATATGTACATTGTACATATACGTACGTATGAAAGTAAAGATGAATATACGAAATAATTTTTATACATCCTTGAGTAAATTGAATGTGTACAATGATGGAGGACCGCTCAAGGATCTTGGATGAAAAAAAAAAAAAAACAATGAATCAGATTGGTGGGAAAGTAAGAAAGGGGTCGGAGGGAGGGGAAATGTCTTATCTAAAAGATAAAATTAAGGACGGACTTGATTACGGAGAAATGCAGACAGAATTCTTAAATAACATAGAGAGAGCGTTTGAAGTGATTGAAGAAAAAGTAGCGAAAATTGAAAGAGATCGACAGAAAGATGATCACGAAGATGATGGTCTGGAGAACCCACTGGACTTCTTACCTATTGAAGCTGTGAATGCACGCCGGAAAAAGGAAAAGAAGAAGATAAAATACTTTATATTGTTATAAATAAATTTCAAGACTGACCATTGAACTTGGTACCCATTTAGATCTCACTTCTTTTGTCGTTGAAGTCTATAACCATAGCATATATCATAATATTAAACTTGGTTCTCATTTCATATTTATGTTTTTGATTGGATACGGGTCCTACAGCAGGATAACGACCCTAAGGCTTCGCGCACAGTGATGCGAGAAAGCGACACGATTCGAGGTGCGTTGCGAAATGCGGTATGATGCGCACTGTGAAAACTGTTGTTTGTACAGTTGTGTTGTTTTTAAATGAGAGTTTATATTCGAAATTGTTACACTGTACACTGATTTTATACTTCTTTTATGATAATTACTTTACCATTGCAAATAACTTAACCGAAGTTTTTTTTCTCTCCTTTGTTTTGAGTTTTCTTTTAAACAAATGAAATTGCATCAGAAAAAACAACAGCAACCGTGGACACTCCTCGTACAGAGTCGCATGAAAAGTGGGCAGAAAAGTTTGTATGCGAGAAGTTCACAATTTTCGCACAGAATCGCATCGAATAATCGCTTCATGTACATTACATTTTATCACAAACAACCGCTTCTAGCATCGCATCACTGTGCGCAACCCAAACATACCACCATGCGAGGGACAGAGTGATTCCGCAACAATGGAATTCAAATTTTGGAATGGCCAGCCCCATCTTGCGATTTGAATCCCATTGAAAATCTTTGATATTAAAAAAGCTGTCTTAAACAAGAGGCCCATAAACAACAACCAATTGCGGGAAGGTTTACGAAATGCATGGTATGGCATGCCACCGTAAGCCCCTTGTTGACTCCACGACAAGAAGATGTAAGGCGGTTATACTCGTAGGTAGCTCAACTAAATATTGAAGAAGCGAATCATTTTGTAATCTCCATTATGTAAATAATGAATAAAAATGTCGCAATATTTGAAGACGCTACTATTTTTATGTTAAGAGTCGAAATTTAGTTTTTTTTTTTTTTATTTCTGTAAATATTGTATTGTTTTTATGCTTGAAATGTGTTTTGAATTGTGATGTATTTTTGAGTTGTTATTAAGAAGAAATATGAAACCTAGAAAAAATTTCATTGTTTTTAGTTTATTCAATTTTGTTCACAATTTTTGCCCGCTGTTTTATGTTCATAGCTGTAGTTGTGATAAGTCCATTTAACTTTTATATTGATTCTTCTAAATATTTTATTAATTTTGATGATATTAGATCGACTCCCTCAGGTTTGTTATTTTTAAGTCGATGGATTATTTCCCTTACTTTTGCTGCTCGGTCTCTATGTATGGTACATTAAGCAGTTCGTCGAAATATCTCGACCACTGGACTGTAACCCTTTCATCGTCCGGAATAAGCAGAATAAGCAAATGAATAATAAGATTTGACTGTTATTCTTTTCGTACAGCATTTAGCTCTGCACACATTGCTCTTGCGTTTTTAGTTGCACATTCTTCGCGAATGTTAGCAAACTTGTTTCTTTGCCATTGCCATTTTTTTTTATCCTGAAGGAACTAAAGGTTTTTGCAATAATCTAGTTTGTTTTATCCTGTCTCCTTTTCATAACTGTTTAGCATTGAACATACTGCTTCTGCCTATCTTGTTTCGTTGTCGTTATTTTTTAACCATTTAGTGGGTTATTAATTCCGTCTTGGATTTGACACTGGATACGAGGGTCCTTTAACTCTACACCGTCAAATTGTTTTTTATTCATTCCCTTGTTCCGCTTCTGTGAACTCGGATCGCAATCCGAAATTAACTGGTGAAACTTATTGTCTTAATGCCTAATAATAAGACTTTTAGGCTTTCTTCCCTTAGTACGATTTTCACATCGTATAATGAAAAATGGGATAGTGTGCATTCAGCAGTACATAGTTATAGCGGAGACCCCGGATTTTAGTTATCAACAAGTGGCCGTTTTAAAATTACGTTCTGCATAATTCTGTTGCCGATTAAGATAATCCTGTTTCAGGATTTTGAGTATTTATCAATTTACTAATTTCATTAAGTTCGGTTTGGAAGGCACATTGATCCATATAGAGGGAGACAGAGGAATGCCTCTGGGGGATAAAGTCCTATTGTATAGGATTCCGTTAGGGTAAAATTTGGTGCGCTCTGATTTGGTTGCTGTATGTAATCCGAGACAAGTCCTGATACATTGTCTCTCAAACACTCAAATCCTTTCCATAGGTGATTATGCACCTGATTAAGGTCATGTAGCAGATTACTTTCACTCTAGAAGTAGGCGAGCTTATTGTGTCCTGTTGCAGTTCGTTTTCAATTTCAAAAGTGTAAAAAGAATCTCATTGGCAATTTTCACAATGAACTTTCTGCCTGTCAGCGTGTCAAAAACCATATATAGCAGTGCTTTACTTAGCCAGCTGAGTTTGTAATAAAGACCTTCTACCCATACAGTGTCAAAAGCCTTTTCCCAGTCAATCAGATAAACATCCATTCATTGGTTCTTGCATTTTTTTCATTGGATATCTAATACGAGTTTTGACGCAGCATGAATAGTGTTTCATTGGTGTTCAATTGGTTATCCAGGATAATTTAATTGTCCTCAATCCATTTACATAAGGCTCGGGTCGCTCGTTCATAGATTTGCAGTTTTAGTTGGTCGATCTGTCCTTGAATGGCGAGTAGGATTGAACACAGGTTCATCTCGGCCTCCGGTGCCTTGGAAATAGGCAGTAAAAATGTGGGAACAGCCATAGGCTCTCGTACCGTCTGTCCCAGACCGGCCGCCATTTGGCCATAGGTCATCTTGGGTATGACGGCTGGTGCTTCTATTAGCTTTTTCTTACCTTAAGATATGATAAGATTAAGGTTAAGATATGATAAGTTTATATATAGTTGTCGAAAAACATAGGTATAAGTTGTACTGTTTGTTTTAGAGTGTCCGCCTAGGGCCAGTAAGATATTTAGGTCTGTAAGGAAAGTTAAGCTAGCTTTAAGCATTGTGTTTAGCGTAAGATAGCTATAAGCAAAGTTTAATAAAAATGGATTTAAAATTGAAAACAAAAAAATACTGGTGTTCCTAAGCGACTGAGGGACGTTTCACCTCAGCCTTCGACGAAGGTTTGAAGGGTGTCTTCGGTTCCTATAGAATACGTACTCGAGTTGCACCCTGTCTGGGACTTCTCTTGTCCGAGCTCGCTTTTCTCATTTATGTTTTCTTTCCACATTTAACGCATCGAGGCTTCATTTCGTAATTCGACGCGGCTCGCCCGAAATGTTAGCAGCTAATACATTGCAAAATCTGTTCTTGCCCTCTTCATATTTCCAAGTTACAGACTAGGATACTAAGGAAGTGATGGCGCTTAGCCTTTCCAGCTTGCTGTTGGGTGTGAGCTCATCCAGGAAAAAGGGCAGTACCTGCTTCTCCCTTTTGGTTCGCTTCATGGTGAATTATCTGAATTATCTGACTCCCATGAATATTTCATCGGGGTCAGTGATTGAACACACGCATGATGATAATCTGCAACGTCTCGGCCTTGGGTGTAAAGAATTGCCTACTGTAGCGTACTTATACAGATCTATAGTTTATCTATGGTCGCGTAGGGCCATGGTATAGGTAGAGATGGGTAGCATCTTTACCTTAGTAGGACATTGTTGCTGTGGCTCTTGTCTTGGCTGCTTGTGCTGCTTGTTGTGACCGTCTCCTGCAGTGGCAGTTTTTTTTTCGGCAGCTTCTCTTGGGATAGCTTTTTTTGTTATCGTTGATGAGGCTGCAGTTGGTTCTTGGTTCTTGAATCCGTCCTCTCTTTTGCCGAATCTCTATAAACCTACCCGCGCCGACCTTTAACTTGGATCGTAGTACACGCTGAGTTGGCTTTGGTCTGTGCCCTCAGAAAGGTAGGTAACGCCTTCTTCCATGGGCAGTACCGATTGTTGTTGTTGCTTAGCTGCCCAACATCCCGTTTATTCAACACCTGTTTAAAATTAACATTTAGTTGAAGCTTTTACAGTTTATCAGGGTTTACGTACATTGTAGGACCAATGTCCCTTACAATTATGTTTTTATTTGTTTAAAGAGTAGTTGGCACAAGTGGGATTTAATCCACCCGAAACGTTGGAGGTTTTGTTCACACCGAGCGCCCCTTGTCGCTCGTTGTTGTCGCCAGATGTTATTTTGTTTTCATGATGATGTACCCAGTACTTACCCAAACCGTTCAATTAGGTCTGTTGGTCTGTATCGTTTAAGTCTTCGTATTTCTGTTTGTTCGACATTTGGGATATTGCGTATTTCGTCGTTTGTATGTTGTAAAATCTTACTTTGGTATTTCACATAGCACTTTTTAATTTCGTCTGCAACAGTTGTTATGTGAAGGTCTTTATGAATTGCCGTGTTTGGTACGTACGAGTGTTGCGATGTCGGGATAGGTATGTCTGCAGTGTATATTAAGTAGAGGAGTGGCCCCAAAACGCTACCCTGGGGAACGCCAGCTTGGACTATATGCAAATTAGAGTATTCTTCCTGGTGTTTTACATAGAAGTGTCGTTGGTCAAGATAGCTTTTAAGTAGCTGGTAAAAGTCTAATGGTAAGGCTTTGTTAAGTTTGTAGAGTAGTCCCTTATGCCAGACTTTGTCAAATGCTTTAGATACGTCAAGAAATACTGCTGAGCAGTATCTTTTATTGTCTAGGTCGTTTGATATTTTGTTTATTACCCTATGTGTTTGTTGTATAGTTGAGTGATGTTGTCTGAACCCGAATTGGTGATTCGGTACAACATTGTTGTTGTCAATTGTTGGTTGTAGTCTTTTCTGTATGATTTTTTCCAGGACTTTGGATAAAACTGGTAAAAGGCAGATGGGACGATAGCTACTAGCTTTTGTTATGTCTTTTCCTGGTTTGGGGATGGCGTGTACTTCAGCGACTTTCCATGCTTTTGGGAAGTATTTAATTCGAATTATAGCGTTAAATATATTCCTGATATAAATAATGGCGTGATCAGGTAGTTCTTTTAAGATTTTCCCGTTTATCATGTAACCAGGGCATTTATTAGTCTTGACACTATACTTAATATGAAAGCCAATTTCATTTTTGGTAGTCAATTTGATTGGAATTGCTTCATTCGTGTTTTGGAGGTTTAAATGTTGTGGATTATTGTCTTTTTCATTTGTGAAGCAGTTGGCAAAGAAGTTCGCTAATGTTGCGGCTTTTTCTGCGTTTGTCATAGACCACGAATTGTTTTCGTTGTTTTAAATTTCTTGTGGCTTTCCAGAGAGAATAGTTAGTTGAGTTGTTTGTTTTTACGCTCTTGCAGTATGTCCTTTAATTCTTTCATGGTCTTATTTAGTTTGTCCTTTAGCTCAGGAGTGCGATTCGCTTGCCATAGTTTTCGAATCTTGCGTTTGTGTCTAATTTTGTTTAGGATATATTAGGGAGTATAGGAGTCACGTTCACCTGGGCAAGTTGTGGCGTAGAGATGCTCAATGCATTTATTATAGTGTCGTTAAGGTAAATTATTGCACTATTTATGTTGTCAGGGCATTTTAAGGGGATTCTGAGTGGTAGGTCTCTTGTTAGGATGTCCTTAAATGTTCTCGTAGGTGATTATGATTGGGGAGTGGTCAGAAGAGAGGTCAAGGGAAGTTTTTTCGGTTAGTCTTGTCCTGGGTATACTTTTGTGTATACAGAAATCTATAAGATCAGGTTTCATGTTCATGTCTGTTGGCCAGTATGTTGGTTCTCCTGTGCTGAGAAAGTGCACGTTAAGTGATTTTAGAACTCTTAGAAGGATACTCCCCTTTCTGTTTGTTAATCTGGAGCCCCAGTCTGTGTTTTTTGCATTAAAGTCGCCTCCTGCAATAAATCTTTTCAATAGCGTGTCAATATACATAACTTTTGTATTGGTCTATCGATATATTAAATTTGGGTGGACAGTAAAGTGCCGAGATTATGAGTGGTCCGTATGCGTCTTCAATTTGTATGGTCGTTGTTTGGATATGCTCAGTTTTGTAGCCTGCAAGATCTATTGATTTGATTGTGTGTCTTATTATGATTGCTGTGCCACCATGAGCTTTGTTGTCAGGGTGATTTGTTTAATACACATTGTATTCGGGTATTTTGAAAAAGTTTTTGTCTGTGAAATGTGTTTCTGAAATTAATAAGATGTCTATGGAGTTGGTTCTGATAAATTGTTTCAGTTCGTTGACGTGCTGCTGCAGTCCGTTAGCATTCCAAATAACGATTTTTAATCGGTCTGTCTTCATATTTAGTTACTTAGTTTGATTATTAGTACTGTTAGTGTATTCATCATGTTAGCGTTTTGTGTCACTACTTGTTGTATCATTGTTTTTAATTCAGTTAGGTCATTTGAAGATTGGCGTCCTTCCCTTGTTTCGACAGCTTTTCAATCGAAGTGCAGAGGGAGAGGTGCTTAATCACGGTATGGTTCAGCCGCCTCCTTCTTATAACGGGACAGCTGATAGTATGATTAATTTATGGATATATTCACATGATCATCCAATTCCGAGTTCGCAGACGTATATAAAAAGACACTTCCCGGTCTGCCGGCTCCGGACCGAGCACTTTAACTTTGTGCTAATTTCGTTTCCGCGAAAATACCGCTCATGATATTCTACTAGTAAAGTTGAAAAAACGTCCGAACACTTAGTGATCGATCAGAGTGCTTAAGCTGAAGTTTTTTTTTTCTGCCTCTTTTTCTTGGAATAAAATAGTACATGAAATTCCAGCAAATACTCTTTTCTTGGTACGTAACTCGACATATTTAAAACTGTGAGAAAAAAGTTTACACTTCGGCAAACACGTTAGGAAGTTGAAGCTTAACTTCAGTACTTCTTTGTAGATGCGTTACCATCTTAAAGTATATGCACGTATTTCTGGTAAATGTATTTAAGGTCCCAATAAATTAACTGAAAAATACTCCAGGGTTCGACATTGCTGTTTTGAATTTTCTATACTATTTAGGATAAGTAGCGATAAGTTTGTGCATAATGTTGGTATTTCATTGGTTCAGATTGACCTTTGAATTTGATATCTGATAAACATAGATTTTGGCATGATTTACTTAGAATTTGGTTGTTTGATAAGTTCTAAAAATAAAATTATGTATTTTATTGTTTGGGCCAAGCCTCCTCTTTGCTGTCTCTTGCAATTATCGTTAATAGAATTTAGTTAAAGTGATTGTTATTTAATTTTCAAAATTTCATTATTGTTTTTCTTAAAATTTTGAAATTTTTAAATATGGTGTATATAACAAACGGGAATAAGAGATAGAATTGTATCTAATTAAAGAGTATATCAACTGTGGTTTTCGCTATCTACTTAATAATTTATTTTATTACTTAATGTTAATGTTTCTACGTACTCGTACAATTTCCTTAAATTTCACATGTTATATGCAGTAAGATATAATAATATAATATACGAAATAAATGTAAATCTCTGTTTTTTTTTAGAAAAAATGAAAATCCAATGTTCGAGTCGGTCCCAAAAAGAGGCAAAAAACGTTCTTTAGAGGAGTTGAATGGACCATATGAGGCTAATATGCAAATAAAACGTTTTAAAATAATATCAAATGATAAACGATTTGATAATGTCATTTCTCATTCAAATAAGAATTTCTTCATGGGTGAAGGAAGCGATGATAACATGGAAAATTTAAGTAAAACCTACAAACATCCGGCCATTTGGCAACATTCAATAATTGAGGATTTCGATTACGACGATGAATCAGACTCAAAAAAGAATTATAAGTTATTTACATATCATCTGGAGCATAGATATAATACACTTATACCGGACATTAATTTTAAAATGTATTACAAGATGAAAGATTTCATCGATATAAAGTGCAGAGATTCTACAAATATCGAGCTGTGGCCGCCGTTGTCACATGCATATATTGAACATTATGTTAACCTAGAAAATCAGATTTTGAATAAAGAAGGACACAAAGTACAAATTGCTTTTTGTTCAGAAGAAGTTCCCAAAAAATCAAGTACCATGAATTCAGATATGTTACAAGAAATTAATTATCTTTTTAACTCGGATCAGCATCAATCCTTCAAAGGCAACCATGGGCTTACTGTCTCTAAAGATAATCTGATTTTGGAAAATATAAGTGTAAATTGCATAAGTAGTACTTATGATAATCAGCAAAAACTGGATACTGATTCAGGGATGGAGTTAGGATGCTCATCAAGCATAGAGATGAATGAAGCATGTTCAGCTAATGAAAACTATTGTCAATTAATTGGTATAGGGTTGAATGAAATAACTCTACATAACGACACAAGTGATGATACTGCTGTTGAGCCAGGTATATGTTTTTCTTCCAGAACTGAAGTCATTACCGATGATACGAATAAATTTGCAAATAAAACGGAAAGAAAATCGCAATGTAGGTTGCAATATCATTCATCGAAATTGTACTAAAATTACGTACGAATATTTTAGCGGACCAAGTTGACCTAGCATCAATTAGGGTTATCCTTCCACATTTGGACGATGAAGGGGTTTTTTTCTCTGATTTAGATGAACGAGATCAACAGATGCTCTCCCCCACCGTAGTTGCTACAGATGTTTTTCGTTGTATGAAGGACAAAAGCAATGTTATTGTTATAGTTGATGACGAAATTAAGAAGATGTACAACATTCTAGAGCCAAAGGAGCAAATTTTCACTCTACCCGTGATTGAGAGCTTTGGGATACCAAAGCTTTCATATAATTTATTAAAAATTGATTCCAAATATTTCAAAAAACGACGAACATTTAAGTTAGGGTCAGAATTTCACTTATTAATAAAAGCGGTAAGACACATTTTCATTATTTTATACATATTCTTAACTTTAAGGATAGACTTGTATAGTATACCCTGAGTAGTTTGTGAATTATTATTAATAGATGTACGTGTTTAAATATGCGGGTAACATATTAATATATACATATATTAATAATCAATAATTATTTAAAGAAAATTTCATTCCCTTTTAATGTACGAGTGTAAACCTTAGAACTACTTATTCAATCTTACATAACAATTTCCACAGAATATTGCGATTGTTCCTTTCCACTTTATAACGTTGTGTTTCATTTAAAACTTTCCAGAGTTAAAGATTATTTATCTGAATAAAATAAAATAACAGTAAGTGAAGAACCTATTAGTCAGTAGGCCATGTAATAATAGCTTTATGCTGAATTTAAATATCAACAGTTTAAGGCTTCAATAGAGTAATAATTGTCTTTAACATAAGCATATAGTACTAAATTCATACTTTTTGCATAGAAAGAAAATATCATTATACTATGGAACATTCCCAATTTTTAATCTATTTAACGTAGACGTTTGATATTCGTAATAAAATGTTGATATGTTCTATACCGTAACCGCGAAGATATTAATGTGATTATACTATGGATTTTACGAAGCCTTGCGTAGTCTGTTTGCTTAAATTAGGATAGAATCATAGAGATAATTTCAACAGTATAAAAATCATTCATACGGCAGATCAGGACTTAATTATACTTACGATATCATTCTCTAAAGGGTGTCCAGCGGGAATTTCCAATGCTCGGGGTGAGGTACATGGGGGAGGTATCGTTCGATGCGCATTTTTTGCGGATTTATAAACGCAATGAGTCATTGGTCCGAAGCACGTCGTGCATTCGCAGTGGAGCAATATCCATCTGTGCGCGTCGCAATTTTTGTACTCACTTCAATTTACGCAAACAGAGTGATGGTCCGAGCACGCAACTTATCTGGCCGTGGGTGCAAACGTTTATACAAGAAGGGACAATGGTGAACAAAACTCCCCCGGGACCACCACCATCATATTTCCTGGAGAATAGTAGTGACATTTTGTATGTTTAAAAAATAGTATTAAATGCCACATCATTAACAAAAGAAAAACATGGTTTGGAGTGATAAATAATTATACAATTCAAAAATTACAAACAAGAGAAGGTTATACTAAAGTTAAAAACAAAATTACTATTTGACAGTTAAGTGCATCAATAAACCAGAAACCCGATTAACTGATGGGATCAAAAAGATTCTCGATCTGACGTGGTCAAATTTAAAGAGCCATGACTTAATTTTTATCAGGAAATTGTTTTTTGATCTTATCGATTTAAGTTCGTTTGGAAGTATGTTAAATAATCAATATGAAGCAATGAAGCAAGAATTCCTGTAAATCGTAGTGCGAAATGATGGAGTATTGACAACAGAACCCTGATTGTTTCTGAGGTTATAGCGATCTGAGTATCTACTATTCATGTAACCACATCTTAAGAAGAAAATTTTCAAGACTTTATACTAGAACAAGTGCCTTAAGGGAAGTACATTTAAGCTAATAAACAGTGGCATGGAATGATGCAAACGGTTCTTATTGCAAATTTTTCTTACTACACATTTTTGAAGGTCAGTAATTTATTCATTTTATTGCGGGTAGCACCACCCCAGCAGCAGATTCCATGTTGTAATTTTCCGTTTCAAGACGTGCAGAGCAGACGTGCAGAGAGCATGTTTTTTTAAGATAGTAAAATATACGCAACGTTGAGAAAAAATACTGCTTTAATGATGCGATTTGATCAGACCAACTCAATTTATTATCTATAATAATCCCTAAATACTTAAAATGGCCAACGACTTCGATATTAAAACAATCATTGTCACAAGGGAAATGGTTAATATACAATTCACTATCCATCTTGAGGCATACATTACACAGGAAAACAAAATCGAACTTTTTTTTTGTTGCATGAGATTTTTCTACTGTTGCTTACTAATTTGAGTGCGCTGATTTCGAATCTACCCTCAGATTTTTTGTAGCAGCTCTAGTTAGTGAGATACAGGTGCCGTCTTGAATTTGCATGAGTAGTCGATAATTTCTATCAATAGCGGTGTTCTGTATTTTTGTCTTCTTCAAGGAGGAAGCCCTAATTGTTTTTGTGTTTTTGTGGAGAATATATGTTCAAAAAATTCCGTTTGAATGTGTCAGACTTTGTGAAAAAAGAATACTTGGACAACTTTGGGTTTCCATTGCCGACGAATGCTAAGCCTTGGATACCTAGTTTGGTATGTAAAAATTGTGTTGAGTCTTTGCGATTATGGGCAAACAAAAAAATACCCTCTTTTAAGTATAAAGCTCCAATGATCTACTGTGAACCATCAAATCTTCATGATGACTGTTATTTCTGTGTTACGAAAATCATAGGAATAAACCATGAAATTTGCTCGAAGCATATCCCAACTCGAAATCTGCTATGAGACCAGTCTTGAATACTAATGACACACCAGTACCACAGCAGCCATGTACTTCTTTAGAAGGTTCTGTTGAGTTCAGCCAACAAACCGACAATGATAGCAGTAGTAGCAACAGTGATTTTGATGGCCTTAGTTATCCCCGGGAACTAAATCAATACGATCTAAATGACTTGATCAGGGATCTTGGGCTGTCTAAGACTGCATCAAAAATGTTAGCTTCCCCATTAAAAGAAAAAAATCTGTTGACAAAACAAAAGAAAATATCGTACTACCTTAACAGAGAAAAGGATTTGCTCCCTTTCTTTACTAAAAAAAGATAATTTCGTATTTTGTTCGTATATCCCGGGCCTAATGACTGCAATGGGATTAAAACAGTATAATCCAAATAAATGGTATTTGTTTGTTGATTCGTCAAAACAAATGTTAAAGAAGAATATCCTACAATATCTTAGTTCTGGACAAAATCATGTACAAGGAGCATATCTGGGTTTTATGTGTGGTAAAATAGCTTCTTGGGCCAACAAAGTGGCTATACAAAGTATCCCTACTTCCTATGCTTATGGGACAGCCGAGCTAAAGCTGAGCACTGGAAAAAAAGAGACTGGCCTTCTAGGAAGGCTTTGATTTCTGGAAAGCAAAATGTGATTAATGCTCCACTAGTATCCAGAGACCGAATTATATAGCCTCCTTTGCATATAAAACTGGGGTTGATAAAACAGTTTGTAAAAGCTCTTAACAAAAGGCCAATGTTTCAAATAAGTATATTGCAAAGGTGTTCCCATAATTGAATAGTGAGAAAATCAGAGCTGGTATTTTCGATGGCCCACCAATGAGGAAGTTGATAGATGATAAAAATGTTATCAACTATATGACAGCTATCGAGAAATGTGCATGGGAAGAGTTTGTTTGGTTAGTGCGAATTTTTTTGGGAAATAGAAAGTCTGATGGCTACATTCAGCACGTTGAACGGTTGCTGATACACTTCCAGCAACTTGGATGCAACATGAGTATTAAGCTTCACTACCTCCACAGCCATTTAGACTATTTTCCTGAAAATCTCGGTGACTTAAGCGAGGAACAAGGGGAACGCTTTCATCAGGATATTCGCACCATGAAGGAGAGATATCAAGAATACTGGAACGTAAATACGATGGCTGATTATTGTTGGAGCATTCAAAATAGTACTCCTAACACACTTCACGCGAGAAAATCATATAAAAAAAAATTTACTTCAGAATAAATACATTTAATAAATTTTTATACTTTAACTATGTGCATTTTTATTGAAAAATCCTGTCACATCATAGAGGCAAAACTAGAGCTGCTTCATAAAAACGGCATATGTTTTTGAAATTAGCGTGGAAAAACTATTCAGATTCATGTGAAAAATTTCATGCAACAGACATGCTGTTTTCCTGTGTTATCAATTGATTTTAGTTTTTTACATTTAGAGGAATGAAAGAATATATCAATGTCCGGTGGTAGTTTGGAACTGAGGCTAGGAAACATTAGTTTAGTTTTATTGCTAACAAGCATTCTGTGTTCGGTGAACCAGCTTCATCTACATCATGGTTTATGTCCGCAATAATGTTGGCTGTACTGTTCCACACATCGGTAATGCCTAATCATCAGCAAAAGCTGTAATGTTGCCTTTCAAGTTTTGGTTGAAAAGAGAGTTGATATAAATAAGAAAAAGGATGGGCCTGAGAACTGACCCTTGTGGCACACCAATACTTATACTTACTGAGTTACTGAAGGCCTCAGAAACTTTTACTTTTTAGATTCTTCCTCTTAAATAAGATTCAAACCATTTAAAAATAAAATTCCTAAAGCCAATTTTTGACAATTTGTCCAAGAGGATAGTATGATCAACCATATCGAAGGCCTTAGTGATATCAACGAAAAGATTTGCACAGAGTTTATTGTCGTCAAGCCCTTTAAGGATGGTGGGGCAGAAATTGTACAAAGCCTCTTCAGTTGAGAAACCATGTCTGAACCCAAATTGTTTTGCGCTAAGGAAATTATTTTTATCTAAAAAGTTCAGTACCTGCCTTTTTATTGCTCTTTCGAATACTTTAGAAATAGTCGGTAAGATTGAAATAGGTCTATAGTTACTTTTATCCTTTGGATTACTCTTCTTAAAAAGCGGAATGATAATAGCACATTTTAAGCCCTTTGGGAAGACACCTGATAGAACACTTGTGTTAAAAATATGCGCTAAAATATCAACAACATTGAAAGAAATTTTCTTTAGAAAGTGATTACACCGCGAGAGTGCGTATTGTTTTGGGACCTTATTATTTTCAAAATCTCTAGTGAGGATATATGATCAAAATAAAAGCTATTACTGCAAACAGAGACATCCTGGATTCTTCTCCGGCTAGCGCAACATTGGCAAGAATTAAGGTTTTTAGGTGGAACAGATGTTAATGCAACTGAAGCGAAATAATTATTGAAATCGTTAGCTATGGTGTAAGGGTCTGAAATTTCAGAGGAACCGATTTGAAGGGTAATAGGTTTGTTCCTTTTTACACGTCAGTTAAACATATTGTTAATTAGTTCCCATTCCTTTCTTAGATTCCCTCTACATTTGTCAAATTCACACCGATAGAATTGGTCGCGACAGTCTTTTATGTCTTTATTGAGTTTCTTGCCAATATTTTTATATCGTTTTAATAAAGAGGTGTTCTGATGATGTTTCGAGCATTTCACCCCAAGTTTATTTTTTAACTTAACCTTCCTTAAGATATTTCTGTTCAACTAAGGTTTTAGTCTATTATCAGATCTTTTCGGTTTAATAGTCTTACTGGAATCTTTGACGTGTTTATTCAAAATTATTAAAAATTGTTCGTATGCTTGGTTAACATCAGTCTCATTATATACTTCCTCCCAACTTTCAAAGAGAAGTCTCTGATTAATATGGTCAAATTGAATAATGGATTTTGATGTAAGAGAAAAACCATTACAATGAATTCTGCTTCCGAGGTTATTAATCAAAATACCTGTCATGCAATGATCTGTAACCTGTAAATCAAGGTTAATACCAACACAGGTATTAGCTGAAATATTCGCTAAGCGAGCAAACACATGATCTAAACAAGATTTAGAAGAGGGCCGCGTGATACTTTCACAAGAGAAAACAAACCATACTCAGCTAAGACTGTGCGATACGAATCGGTAATATCATTGTGTGAAGACAAATCGAGATTAAAATCTCATAGCAATTTAAGATCCGCAGCCTTATCATTAATTAAAAAAACTTGAAAATTCCTCAATGAAATATTCTAAGGTATAAAAATGTAACCTGTACAGACACACTAATGTGAGGGCTACGTTGTCAATACTACAGCATATTTTTAAATCATCTGCACTTTCAAAATTGCAATTTATACAATGCAAATTGGATGCATCTTGCAAATACTCTTACGCCACCTGTAGCATAAGACTCATTAGGAATTGCAAAGAAATTATATAATAAATTTCAGAAAGAAAAACAAAGTCAGGCTTTCTGGTAAAAGATTCAAAATTAGCAATTAGAGAATCAACATTTCTTCTGAGGCTCCGGATGTTTTGATGCACTCTCATTAATGTAAATGTTAGCGGCATTTTTGTCATTAAAGAGAGTATTTTTTTAAATATTTCTCTTTGTAGAGTAAGAAATCTGCATAAGTTTGTTTTTCAACATAGAAGAGATATGGACAGACATTTTTTGACTGCGGTTGCTTCCACTATTGCTCGCTTCTCCCTTGTTGTTTTTTTACGAAGCATTTTACCATATCATCGTCGGAAACAGTAACACCAAGAGCATTGCAAAATATTGTTTGATCGATCTCGCGAACATTATTCTCATTGACATGAGAAACGCCCACAATCTCTACAGCATTTTGCAGCTCCCGTTGTTCAAGCGATTCAGCCTGCTCTCAAGATTATTCACTTTTTGACGTAGAGAGTCGTTTTCCAATTGAAGACGTAGAACCGAAGAGAGGAAATCAGCGTTGATATCCTTCAACTTGAGAATCTCCTCAGCCAAAAGTTTCTTCGAGTTGACAATCTCATCTTACAGGTGTTGTAGAGTTAACGAAGTGCGTGGAGAGTCAGCAAGCTCGCTCTGTGACGGAACAGCCAGTTGGTTCGGTGTTTTGGTCTTACTCATTGCTTGTCTAGCTGTAGACGAAGTGGTTTCCAGCTTTCTATGTATGTAGTTGTTGTTGCTTCGCTGAAGTTGCAGTAGCTGGCCGAACATGTTGCTTCAAAGGTTGCGAGTGCAGCGGCCTCCGACGAATAATCGAACACTTGTCACACCGGAATCCCGCTGCATTTGAATTTAAAAACTCAACGTATGTTGCGCTGAGATTGACACAAGAGCAATGAAAAATGCAATTGCAGTCACTGCAGGTAACACTTCCAACGTCACCGCGCTCGATCTTTTGATTACACACCAAACCAAATAATTTAGATTAAGAAAACACTGATCACCCCAAAGACAACTTCACGGTTGACCAACAAGTCATCAGCAACGACGCCGGAACATCTCGTCCAAATTCGACACGAAATTATGCGAAATCCGCATAAATTCATAAGAAAGATTGCAGCCTCTACGGGAATGAAAAAAATCAACTGTGCACGTTATTTTGAAAAAAAAAAAACAAATTAATGTTCCACCCATACGAAATCGAAACCGTGCATGGTCTAAAGGAAAGTGACTATCCTTTGCAAGAAACCTTCGCAAGAACAGTGCTCGAACGTTTTCGAACAGCACGAACGCTTGGCAACACATTGTTTAGTGACGAAGCACATTTTCATATCTACGGCTGCATAAATAAACAGAACTTGCGTTACTGATGATGACCAACCCTAGAGAACGCCATCAAAACATTTACATGACCCTAAAACGACGGCATGGTGGGCCATTTCTGCCCGAGGGATAAATGGCGCTTATTTTTTTAGTCAACAAAAGACAGTCACTGCTAAAGTCTATTGCCGCAACTGCAGCCATTCCTCGGGCTGTACGCCCGCTGCGCAACGCTATTTCAGCAAGATGGTACTACACCACACACGGTTAGGATCTCGATGGAGAAACTGAAGGCTACTTCCCCGAACAAATTGATCGGCTAATATGGAGACATACCCTTGCTACCTTGCCCTCCGGACCTCATATCATACGACTTTTCTTGTAGGGATATCTCAGGTCAAGTGTTTACAATAAAAATCCTCGAATAATTAGGCCCTGCAAGTGAATACTCGCCGCGAAACTGCCGACATTGAACCAGCACTTTATTCACGTGTTATTGCAAATGCGAAACATAAAGTACAAGTATTACCTCCAGTTTTCAGTTTTTATTTATTTTATTTCAAACTTGAAAATCTTCCACTGGACATCTTTTATGAACCTTGACAACTATTTCTCAGATGACTTAAATTACTATTTCTTATTTATATATATTAGCGACAGAAGAAACAAGATCGTGAAATAAAACATACAAACCAAATACGAACATGGGTACGACTGGATGAAGATGTCATCGGCGTTCCCCTATCTCCAACAATTTCTGAAAATGGAGAATCTGGTAAGAGTTTCTTATTATATTGTAGCACTATACCATATTTTATTTATTTATTTATAGATTTTTATGGATTTCCTGACGATACACCAAATGACAAAAATAGATCTTTAAGTAGGGATTCAGGCATAAGTATGCAACATATAGACAACAATTTAGAGCGAGATGTCAGCATAGATTTTCCTGATGATGCGATTCCAATATCAAAAACGTTAGATTTGAAAATTAATGAGCTATCCGAGTTCAAACAAAACTCAGTAGATAAATTTTCGGAAAAAAACATATTTTCACCTATATTTTTGGAAGTTGAGAATAGCGAAAAACAACAAGTACAAGCCGATATGGAAACTAACAGTGACATAGTTAATAACAGTGGAATAGAATGCAGAGATGAAACAGATCAAATCAGTAAAACAAACGAAAATGTGACATCTGCTTTGTCCAAGGTATGTTGCCTTAATATAGTAACATTAAATGTTTATATTTATATTTATGTAGGTTCAAGAATGGCACACACATTTGCAACCTATTCTTGCCAAATCAAGGGATCATCATCATTTTGATGTTTTCGAATTAGGAAGTGAAATAATAAATCAGTTTGATAAATGTACTGAAAAAAACAAAGTAATCTCCTTCAATCATGTGATGGAGAACAAACCAAGTTCTTTCATATCACGATACTTTCTCTCTACTCTTTTATTGGTAAGTAAACGAATTTGAATTAAATTTCAAATCAAAATGTATTGATTTGATTTGAAAATGTATGTACCTGAATCCAAGACATAATCCAAATTCTGTTAACTACACTTGCCGGAAACTGTATACAAACACTGGCTCACTAGTAAAGCAGATTCAAAAATCTAGTAATTAACGATTGTGCTACCTTTCTCGACCACAATATGTTCTTCTAGTTTTGAATAGAAAAACTCACATAACATAGAATTACACTACGGTATAATACAATTATATAAATAATAATTAAAACTGCCATTATGTTTTTTACATCGTCTAGTCTATTTTAAAATCTAAACTATATGCTCATTTCAGTATTACTCGCGCTCGTACGGGTAGTTCAGTACAATGATTAAATCACAAGGAAAAATAGGTCTAATCCACAATTAATTCCTTTAATCAATCCCTTATACCTTAAATTCAAATTTAAGACAGTTTTCAGTTGTAAGTTTTACAAAAAACGAAAAAACCAAATGATTATGGTCAAAATTGCAGCCAACAAATTACACATTCACAATTACACATCAAAAATTACTTAGACGCTTTCTCCCCATTTTGAACAAAATAGGAAAGAAGAAGGAAGAAGAGAAAAGACAAAGCACGACAATAATAAAGAAAACTTTTTATACAGGGAAAAAACATTTTTTCTCTTCCTTTCGAATGCAATAATAAATTGTTCAGCAAGCCTACCACAGGCCCGATAAAAATTCTAATTCACGTTTTTAGAAAGTACTTAATTTTGTCATAGGACGTATGTATGTCCTGTGTCACGATCTAAATTTGACTTTAACGTACTCTTATAATTCGTATCATAACTTATGACTAAACTGTCCCTCTAGCGAATTTGCATGTACGAAATGCATTGCATGCATTTTCACGTTCCAATAAGAACTGCGACGCGCGCATCTAATTTCATCGCAGGTAGAAAGCCGATCTTATTAACTCCGATTATCTTTCATAATATTTATTTTTTATTTTAACTAATGATGTTTTGGTACATAGTACGTCAGGTTTTAGAAAACGAATGCATTCACTTAATAATGTTGATTTGTATCACAATCAACAATAGATATCATACATCATCAGTCTGAAGACGCAGAGTTCGAGGCGTTACGGGATCTTAGGTCCATGTTAAACGCACCAAAAGTCGTATGTTTATTGACCGTATAACAAGCCTTTTCCCATCATTTTAAAGCTTTGATAAAAATCTAAAAGCAAGGAAATTGGGTGGCTACTGTTTCAGTAGCAAAAAAAAGAAGCGTATTCTACATTGTATTAAGACTGGCGATGAAGACTTGACCCATCACGATAATTCAAAGCGAAAGAAATAGTGGGGCCCGCGCGGACTTACCTAAATCAACATCGATCAATTATTATCGATCCATCGATGGATCAAAGCTCATGCTGTGTATTTGGTAGGACTAACTCGGCGTGGTAATGTTTCCATAGGAGAATTCATGCTGCCCGGGAGCTAAACAAAAGTTGTTGCTGGCAATTGACAGTACTTCTAAGAATAAATTTGCAACCATTTTTGCGAAATGAAATTACCAATTATGAAAATGAAAATGGTAAATTCCAATTTGTGCAACCGATATAAGGACAATTTATCTCCGAGGATTGAAAAAAAATCATCTCTTGCTTATTTATTACAGAGTAATAAATTACGCTACAATTAAATCAGTTTGTTGGCTTGTGATGCCGATGACACCGGATTCGTATTTCACAACAGCCAGATACATTTGTTTGGAAAAATCTTCCAAAATTCTTTGTTCGTGAAACGGGAGAAACGAATAACACAACATGGATATTTCAGGGAAGCTTCGAGTCCTCCACGAGCTGTACCGTCAGCTGTAATAATAACAATAATAATATATTAGATTATATATCTTATTACTTTTTACCTATATTATTACCTGAATTCGAATATTGGCCGAAACATAGAAATCGTATTTCGTGTTTTAAGCGGTGTTCAGCGTGGTGAATAAACAGTCATTTGTTATTGAAAGTTTTCTGTTCAACATCTCAAACAGCAGATAAAACACCTTAGGAATAAGTAGCTTGTCTTTTTAATACTTCTTAACAGATCAATCAGATCATAACAGATCAAGGAACCCTTGATGTAGTAAATTAATGCAGCCGTTTTCTGTATACATTTAATTTCTGTGTGCAATTTAAACAATGATTTGCGGTCACTTTTTTATTTCTAGGTTTAAAGTTTTTTTTTTTCAGAGAGAATTGTGTTTTTATTCTATTGGAAAATACTGATACAACAGTTTAAAATAAGTATAATTTCCTTTCAGGCGAATCAAGGAAATATTAGGATTGATACAAACAAAAAAAATTCTGAAGCACCTAGTGAATTGGTTGATGTTCAACTGAAGCTATTAAGCAAGAAGAGAAATATTGTATCATTAGAAGAGAATGCCGGCTTTACCACACCCACCATCACCGTTATGCGTCCATTGAAAGAACCAATACTTAGAAATGTCCGGACTTTAAAACCATTTCCAAATGCTCCAAAGTGTGAAGATCATGATTCAGGAATATCTTTATCCAGCATGTAAATTTACAGAATATTCATTTGCCATGTTAAGGCTAGACACAATGTACCTGGTAAACTTATAATTTTAAATTGTTTTACTTGCAAACTTAAAGTTCATAAACTTTTCTTTTCATTTTCTTTAAAAAAGTGTTTTCGATTGCATTTGTGAGGTTTATTTTTGTTAATTAATATTCTTTTTTGAACTCTTCAAACATTTCTAGTGTGTTATACTAAAAAAACAATATTTTTATTTTTTGACATAGCAATAATGCAATATTTTTTGGTAATTAAAACAAAAATAAAACGCGTGTTTATTTATGCGTACATGTACATAGATCAGACACATAATTAGTTAAATGTACAAATTAATGTAATATGTAGTAAATATAAGTTTCTACTGAAGTTAAACGTTTTAAAATGAAATGGAGTGTCATGGTATATTCATTTGGTAAATGCCTACCACGTTTTTATAAAAAGGAATACAACCGTCGGACAATTAATGCAAGTCGTACACAAATTAAGGCCTGGCTTATGGAATGTACGAAGCCTGTACAGACGCCTGACGGACGTGATGAGGACGGCTACATTTTTATTTATGGCGGCACGGATACCCACTTGGAACAGGATTCTTTATCAGCAACAAAATTTGACAAATATGTCGATTACCAATTTGCTTATATTTTTCATAGAACTTATTAAATTTGTATGATATCTTTACACAACGTTGAGTGACTACTTAATTATAAAATTATTCAATGAAATCTCCGCTAGCGGCAGTAACTTTCTCAATTCTGTGGCGGAAACAATTGCATGGAATATGTATAGTCTGTCCCCGGATTTCATAACGTTTTCTAAAATCTTTTTTAAAAACGTCGATGTTAACCCAAAGTCCTTGAAGATGAAATCATTTGGCATAGCATATATTTCGTTGCTCACAACTTCTAAAGCCATGGTAGGTGCTGCTTCTGCATAGCGTTGGGAACCTCTGTAGGATTTGAACATAACCATCTATCAATTTATGGTTTGTAGGCCCTCGGAAACTTTAAGGACAGTTGTAATTTTCATTAAATTCGAAGGGTAATTATTGCTGGTAATTATTGAATAATAGTGTCTGGACGTGCCTGTTTTTTACGCTTTGTGACAGATTCTGTATCCGTAAGCCGAAGCTTTTCATTTTTTGCATTAGGTTATAATCCTCAATGGATGATCTAATAAGTAACAAAAAAAACCTTAAGAAATTAATGCTACTGAGGGTCCAGAGGTAAAGGATATGTTTTAGGAAACACCATACCTAATAAATGACCCTGGAACCGAAATCATCGAAGAAATAAAAACACAAGACATCACGGACAAAAAAAACGTAGACGTTCTT